>OX104128.1:7301240-8770883 GCA_944470555.2 Heterobilharzia americana
GATCTAAACCTTTCGTCAGTGGTAGTAGGCAGCAACCTTGTCTTACTCCTGTTTTTAGTTCAAAGGCATCACCAAATCAAGTGTGATATTTAATTAATTGGTGGTATGTCATCAACAGGCTTGATGACATCACTGGTACTAACTTCTTAAAACGGTTGGGGATATTATGAGGCGACATAAATACCAATCTAATATTCATGTCCTGGATATTAGGTTTTTTTATTGGACATAACACCAATGGAGTGATACAGTATTGTTCACTTGATGACGTTTCAAGCATAAACTGTAAGCCCATTATCATATCAATTTAATTACAAAGCTTTTGACATATGATTTTTATAGTCCTATCACCTTATATTCTTTGTTTTCAGTGATCGTAAAATCTCCCGATTTTCAGTAGATGTGTTGCATTCTTACTAAGTATATTGGATGATGATTCGATGAACAACGACTCAGTAACAAATCTCTCTTTATCTAAGTTTAGTGAATATGGATATAGTTACTTTATTCCGGACTATCATGTCGTTGTGTGTTGATGTATCCGTTTGGATGTCTGAAAATTTTCCCGGATTACTGGTGTTAATGACGTTTATCATAACACAATTGGCTAAATTCCTATGTCATAATAATCTGCCCACCCCCCTTATCAGCTAGTTTCACCTAGGTACTTGACATCACAGTCATTGGTAGATCACATTATGTTGTTGAAATGGTTTATTAGGATGTACAAAGAAACAAGACTTATCTCTCAATGAGTTTGCAGGGCCTTGTCAATTATTCTGTGTCAGGTGATGAGAATATAAAAATCAGACGTCATGAGCTGCGTGATTACATTGGTATGTTTATGAGTAAGACTAATTTATGGTCGAATTTTCATCAAGTAGATTACATGGGATCACACTGTTAGCCGTATCAAATAAACAAGCCTAAAATTGAATTAGCTTACACCACAATACTCATTTCTGATGATCTAACTTTAGCGATTAAATATCAAGGTTGATGAACATGGTACGAATGTTAGCGAAACCTCTGTGCATAGAAGGATATGGGAACTATTCTACTCTTTATTCTCTTTCATTGAGTTGTTATTCCCTTTCTAATATCTTAGTTACATATCTTACGCCATATATTCTTTCACGTTTTGTTTCATTGAAATAAAAAATGTTTGATCCCGTTTTATTCATAATATCATTGTACTTTGAGGTTGATAGGGATTGTTTTCTTATTTTCGAGATAGTGCTCACCATGAACCGACACCAGTTGGAGAGCCATTGACTTTCAGGGTCAACCAGTTGAGAGAGAGTAAAGCGGATGCCAACAGTAGACGTTGGTAGATAGTCAAGTTCTATCGCAAACTGACAGAAATGGGAGACTATAAACTATTGTCATTTGACTCGGTGTTTGAATGATTAACACCTGGGTTCTGAATTTGCTCCCCGATGGTGCCTTAGGTGAGTACTGCTGAAGAGTCCCGTACTAGGATGAAACAGCTGTTCAGTGCTCTCAGGTTTCCAGTGTTTCTTCAACTGATGTCTTTCCGTTAGGAAAAATACTTTAAAAATATTATCGTTATTACTGTAACATTTTTCTAGGTCTATTCTTTGATGCAGACTTGTATTGGATTACTTTAACAATAAGTTTACTAGTTTTCAACTAATCCAGTCTTAAGTATCAATATTCATGTCGTGACTGAAACTATTATCCCACTTAGACTTCATTTCATTACCTCAGCGTACAGTACACGTATATCTCTTTCTTTGTATTACATCGTAATATACACAGATGTTCATTAGACATTGAAAATTTCAGTATGGAAATTATTCACATTAAACTTTCGTTTAAACTATTGTTGGAAGAGAATTGGGACACTGTGGTAGAATACAACTCCATTATGCTTCAGTTTTTTGTACGGATATCCCATAGTGAAAAAGGTATTATGTAATGATGCTGTTTTGAGCAAGAATTATCTTTCATACTCATGTCAATGTGATCCTTTAACGTTTTGATCTGGATTTCATAACTTTACTGTTTTTCATTCTTTCATTTACTTGGTTATCAGAAGGAATCTTGCAGAGGACTTCTGATTTCCCTTCTTTGTATGATACAACTATGGCGCCCTTAAAATCCTTTAATACTGCTTGTGTCTGCAATAGCCTTATTTCTAGTAAAAGTATGTGTTTGCGTAACATAAAGCCAGTAGTTTGCTTCGGAGGTGATACTGACAGAAAGAGGAGAGAGTGAGCGGGGAAAAAAAGTTGAATAATTTCAGTGATACGGATTGATTGTCGACTACAATGATACATTTTGATTGGAAGATGATCATTATTCTATTCTTAAACACTACAGTGTATAATAGCGAGCATGAACGCTTATTTCATACAGGATCTTTAACATAGTACTCATCATTTCAACATTTGGGTCTTCCAGCGCATCAATTCATGCACTGGCTAAAGCTATGAAGCCTTAACTTGGCTTATTTACTACAATGGAGTATTTTTACGGAGTCCATTCTATTTCATAATTGTGATGTTGAGTAGAAGAAGAAGTATTTGCCAGAGGAAAAATGGGCGATTTTAAAGGCCATCCTGGTAACTGGTACAATAACCAATTAGGTTTCGGTATTCCTAGTAGCAAAGCAGTTTTTCATGAAATATAAATGCCTAATCGTTTATCTCAGCAGATGCTGATTTTGTCTTTAAAGCAACCCGAAAAAGATCATGGCAGGTTAGGTCGTTTCGATGATTACGTAATGGCCAATAAGGTGTATTGCAATTTGCTATAGAAACTCATCTTTTGTTTATCATATAATCCTAATATCTGTAACAGGACACTAACATGTACTCAATGATATGGCTAGTGAACTTTTAAGAACCTGATTCACAACTCAACTAACTAAAAGTGACGCAATATAGGGATAAATTCACTCCAAAAGAAAAGAATTTTATGGAAATTTCAACAAAACTACTTACTGCCAAACAGAGAACTCTTAGGAAGCTTAAATAGCCTAGAAAAATTGTCACACAAAGTCAAGTAGCTAGTTGTTGCTAAAAAATGCACTTAGGATTTTACAGTTATATAGACTACCACCAAATGACACCCGTTTCATGCTACTAACTGATATATGGAAGGTGTCATATGATTCCTTCTAAAATACTACGCCTCTAGAAGGGTCTATACACTCCAGTAAAAGTGCTGTATAACTGAAATCAATGGTTTGTGACTCTACATGATATGTCTCGGAATCAAACTAAGTTATAGAGCTGTATCCAAATATTTTCTTAATCTTCAACGTCGTGCCATATTTCTTTTTCTCTTCCGGTAGCTATTTATGACTTTTTATACATTCTTCTCTCTACTTTCATACCTTTCTTCTATCAGTTTGGCATCTTGATACGCGAATTTTAGGTGTGACAACTTGGACAGTTACGCAACACTCCAAGGTCCAACACTGATAACTACTGATTAGGAGGTTTGAATAGAACTTCATGTAAACATACATGAGTGTGTTTTGTAAATTCAAGTCTGTTTCTGTTAAATTATCCTTAGTTATACTCTATTATTTAGGCAGATAAGCACTTCATGAACAAAAGTATTTTATTCATTGTCTTGACAGACGATTACTAACCTAGAGGGTAGTGAAACATTCAACAGAATGGATGCCTTTTCATACTAAACGAGATAATGCTGTAAGAGAACTGAATCAAAACAATTAACTAAATAGACGGTCTTATAGCTTATTGAATATAATGTAAGGCAAATCAAAGCTATCTAGCTTATTCGTTAAACGGGTATTACTGAAAACGGTTGTCTCTCTTTTACACAGACTAAATAAATACCTTTATACTACAAAAGAGGATAATTTTATTTTCATACTTTTCAAGCCTTATAAATCATTGACTACATTTCATTTTGTGGACTAGCTCATCAGTTCCAAATGTCAAGACCCTTAGACTGATGTTATCAACCTTTTCAGGTGGAAGCAGGTAGGTAGGAATTCAATCAACTTATTACTCAATGGAATTAAAATTACTGACTTTTCTAGTTCTTGACTTAAATTATTGAACTGATAGGCTTGAGGACTGTTTATTCAGAAATTTTAATGGTATCACTGACCTAATTTTCATCATCTATTCGGTACTAACTACTAGCGCGCCCCTTTCATACCATTTAGGACTCATCAGATGAAAATTACTGATTTTCAGTCAGTCCTGAAATTCAAATCGAAAATAAAGATAAGATAACAGACAACAACCGTAGAAAGTAAACAGCTAATTAGTTTACTTTTATCAACTAACTACAAAAAATTACCAGAAGTTGAGTTAATCCTGGTTTAAGTAACTCATCAGCCTTTTGGTTAGAGATGATGTTTGAAGGATTACATACTTGGCTGAATTTTCATTGGAAATACTAACATTTGAATAAATGTGCATTCATTCGATGAATCCTTAGTACAACACAACATGCGTAACGAATTGCTTTCCTAACCGCTATCAACTATGGAATCTGGCTCATCGGTTAGTTAAAAACTAACATGAACAAGTTAGTGCTCATCATGCACTGACATCAGCTGGAGGAACACTGGGAACCTGGAAGCACTGAAGAAATACTTCGTCCTAGTATAGGACTCCTCAGCAGTGCACACCCATAACTTCGTCCCACCAGGGGTCGAACCCGGAACGTACTGGTGATGGAACATAAACGTCTGTATAACATTTCATATTGGAATCAAATTTCACTATACAGTTTTCTCGATCACAAATTAATGCATTAGTTAACTGATGATTTTAAAAATACAAATGTTACTAAGTATTTCAACATTTTGTTTGTTTCAACTAAGAATGTTTTGCAGTCAGTCTTTAGGCATTCTGAACAATAATAATAATAATAGCATATCATTTTAATTGATGCCATACAACTAATACGCAGAAGGCTTTTATGTCAGTGATTAGGTATAGGGTCTTCATCTTCAAATGTTGACTGTAGTTAAAGATGAAATCAGAAGCAAGCAGTATTCAGCAAATATACATCCCTAATTTAACAGCTGCGGCTCATTGGTGTAGAAACAAGTGTTACTTATTCTTTCTGGCCATCTAAGCTTCAGTATCGAGCCGGTGTAGGCAGTTGATGAATATCTGTAATTTGTTGGAAATGCTTTTCGTGACGTGCCAAGTTTCTGAACCCTATAGAAGCACTGACTTGACGTTGGTGTTTAAAATCCGTATCTTGTTCTTTGTGTTGAGTGTAGTGCAGATCTCCACACTGGTTTCAGGTTGATGAACGCCTATATTGCTTTCCCGATCCTGACTTTGACGTCCTCGTCTGTGCCTGTACTGCCTATAGTTGAAACGATGCTGCCCAGGCACGTGTTGGTGAAAAAGGCTACTTCCTTTTAGTTTCTCTCGCTGATGGTGATTAGAGTTTGTTGTTGTTGTTGTTGATGGTGTTGGTTGGGTATCTTCATCACCTCTGTCTTCTCTACGTCCACTTGAAGACCCATCTTCACTGCCTCTTCTGTCAACCTGTTGGATTTTGCTTGTAGATCCTCAAGTTTGTGTGACATTAGACATAGGTCATCGGCGAAATCCAAATCTTCTAGGATGTTTTCCGCTGTCCAGCCAGCGTATCCTCCTCTTCTCACAGCTCCTCACTGTTTGCTGCATGATCCAGTCGACCACTATCAGGAATATCACGGGTGACAGTAGACAGCCTTGTGTTACTTCTGTCTGCACTTCAAAGGCATGTCTAGAAACAAGACTTCAAACTAATGAGTCTCTAATTCGAGCCCAGTTTCACTTACTGAAGATTAAACAGACAAATAGTATCGTTAGTCCTCATAAAATACAGGTGGAACTGGTTACGTACTACATGCAACTGTATATTCAGTCCTGTCAGATTTCGTACTTAGGACTTCTTCAACTTACCCTTAAGGTGACTCAGTGAACAGTTTAAGGCATTTATCTTTTGCCAAAAGAGATTTATAAGTCTTAATTATAATACGCTGATTGTGATATTCTATCATCATCAAGAACTATTGTGGTGCAAACACATTAATCTTCAACTCATGGACTTATCTAAATTTCTGATTAGAGTTTCATTAAGATTATCTCAAAGTTGATTACCTTTTATTATTATTATTATTAGTCCCTTGGGTTCCTAGTGAAGCATAGGGCTTCAGTAGCACGTCTCCAGTGACCTCTGTTCTCTGAGATCTCTTGAACTTGGTTCCACGATAGCCCAGAAGCTCTCATTTCCTCCTCGCACGACCTCCTCCATGTCACCCTCGACACCGACGCCCAACTCGTCGCTTCCCATGGGGATTCCACTAGAACGACTGGCCTGACGCGTGATGTCCTCCGTCGGCCTTCTCAGTGCATGGCCTATCCATCTCCACTTCCTCCTGCATATTTGTTAGGTGATAGGTTCTTGGTTGGTTCGTTCCCAGAGCTCCTTGTTGCTTATTCTTTCTGGCAATCCATCTGATCTTCAGTAGCGAGCCAGCGTAGGCGGCAGTTGTTGATGAATGTCTGTAGTTTATTGGAAATCCCTTTCGTGACGCGCCAACTCTCTGAGCCATACAGAAGCACTGACTTGACGTTGGTGTTGAAAATCCGTATCTTGTTCCGCATGCTGAGTGCAGAAGATCTCCATACTGGTTTCAGGCTAATGAACACCTATCTTGCTTTTCCGATTCTGACTTTGACATCCTCGTCCGTCCCGCCTGTAGTTGAAACAGTGCCTCCTAGATAAGTGAAGGAGGTTACTTCCTTTAAGTTTCTCCCGTTCATGGTGACTGGAGTTTGTTGTTGTTGGTGGTGGTGGTGGTGCGGTATCTTCATCACTTCTGTCTTCTCTATATTCACCAGAAGTCCCGTCTTCGCTGCCTCTTCTATGAACTTGTTAGTTTTCGCCTGCAGATCTTCAAGTTTATGTGACATTAGGCACAAGTCATCGTTGGCGAAATCCAAGTCTTCTAGGTTCTTTTCCGCAGTCCATCCAGCGTATCCCCCACTTCTCACAGCTCCCCACTGTTTGCTGCATGATCCAGTCCAGTCAACCACAATCAGGAATATCATGGGGGATAGTAGGCAACCTGATTACCTTTAGATAACGTAATTTTTTTTGAATATTGTTTGAAAATATGTATCGTCTTAAAAAAAGCAAATCACGTTCTCTAAAGTACTAATTTGTTCGATTACTATTTAAGTGTATACTAACCAAGTACAGTGAGAACTTTCATTGCATAAGTTGTTGTCACTGCTTAACTCTTTCTTCGTAGAATTGAATTATTAGAAGATGATCTTCAACTGTTCAAGTTTTACTAGTAGGCTAAATAAGTGTTTTATTTCATAAGTTGATGTTAGGATTTTCTGTTTGATTATATTTAAATGCATAATATTATCCTACTTGAAGTGGAGTATGCGCTCAACTACAAACAGAATTAAGTGTTGTTAACAGACGAAATTCATTTAACTTTGGAAGTTTGCAATTCATTGCTTCCAATATTAAACTATATAAAAAAATGTTTATATCCTTTACGCTATTGAATCATAAGACCTACCGAGTTTATCAATACTAGTCATTTCCCGTTTTTGCACCAGACCAAACTAATTGACCTCGATCAGTATAGGGGCTCCCAGATGAATGGTTCAACATTATCGAAAAATTAATCATGATATAGTTTGTTTAGTGGTGGTTTAGATAAGAATCCAAAACGGTTGTTTTTCTCCATTGATGCCTCATCAGCCGAATGCACTTGCAATACAAAAAGAACGAAGCTCACTTCTTTTATCCAAGTGATTACTCCATATCAGGTAAATACTAATCTTATGTTAGTTGATTGGATGCAGTTGACAAGAAACCTTGTTTGACCTTCGTTTCGTGCTTTTTTAACAATATTTAGCAAGGTATATCCGTGACCTCTAGGAAAACTGACGTCTCCTCTGAGACTGGAACCCATGTTAATCAGTTTTTCAGTCAGTGACCTTACCAATGAGCTGTTCGCATAGTTACTGATCTTAGTAGGAATGGATTAGATAAGTAAATCGGTCTCTAAGGAGCAACAAGATACATATATTTCATTCGAGTCACCTAGTACCTTCTACTGCAGTGATATGCTACAAATATGAGGTCGCTCGTTTGTTGATTAATGCTGAACGATTCCTAGATATTGACTTAATGTTTGTTATCGATATAGGGATGAGCGACTGAACATTTCAAAGTTTTCATTCCTTGAAATATGCTCAGATAGGCGATCACAACCCATTCTATCTGTTCTTCCATTGTTTGCTGTATAGCACTTACGGGTAAACTGGAGATGATGAGAAAATAAGACTTGTCAAGGAGCTAGTTTCTTTCATAAATGGTTAGTAACCTAGCACCTGGATACGTTTTCGGCAGTACAATATCACGTTCGTAATTACTTTACCCCAGATATATCAACAGATTACAAATCAAGGCTCATAAAAACACTTTTCTTCTCATTGGTATCAAACTTTTAACTTATAGCTTGTATTTTGTTTTACTTCTTATGGAACTTTGGTATACATCACGAAAATAAGCTATTTTAATCTCCTCATATTCCACTGTACATGTTTTTGTTGTACTTTTCTGAGTAAACTAAGCTACCAAGATCCAGGCTGTTACAAGCAACGAATGCACCACTAAGATAACTAATGTTGGATGTTATCCCTTCGATTGTATGCATCATACTGGCTTGTTCAACGTCCTTCATGAATACATCAGTCGGAAGTAGACCTAAAGGCTTGATCATCAGGATTTTGAAAATTTGATGACACATAATGTAGCTACATTGACATTGTACATTCTTAGTCCATGTAAACAAATAAGGTGTTTGAATATTTCTTTAGGTTAATGAAGGAGATCAGAATGCTGAGAGGTACAATGACTATAGTTTCTTTCATTGAGATCCACACTTATAAGTAGGGTATATCAAAAGACATCATATATTCGTCAGAGATGTCTAAATCATTTAGTTTCTAAGTAGATTTGAAACTATCTTTGACAGGGTGAATTTTTAACTTTTTATGAATTCATTTGAACTGATCTTCTAATCAACGAATATACTTTCAAAAGGTTAATTTTACTTCTTTAAAGCAACTGGTCTCTTTGATAAATTTAAACAGCGTAATAAGAAGATGAAGATTATCTGAAACATGTCATGATGTATTAGCGCTATACATTTCGAACAATATGATAGTATACATGGACTTGTTTAGCTATTTATGTGAAAATTTGCGAAAAAGGTCAATGAAGTTAATAGGAAACATAGGAATAGGAAGGATAGAGAAAAATTTTAAAAAATGTTAATCACGTTATGCTTGGTATGAAAATTAAAATCAATACACCACTAAGGTAGGTTTAATGTGAGTACAAATTGTTTTTGTATACATAAAGCAGGGAGTTTGAATTTATGGATGGCAAGAGCATCAGTAAACCTAAGCACTCTGCTGTGACGACTATTATGTAGTACTTTAAAGACTGTCTTCATGTCTATCCTATGGTTAGTCTCTAGTAGATGTTTAGCGATAGACGAAGATGGATGTTTGTCACCTGGACTTATCGGATCCGTTGAGGTCATTCGTTTTTATAGCCACTTAGGTACATGTTCAACCTTCCTTAACTGGATATCACGTTTACTACTTCCATACATACATGTAAATTGATAAACACAGTGGGATGTGATGTAATCGTCTATATGTTGTTTTGGTATGTGCTTTAACATGGACTTTGTCTTCTCTACAATGATGACCTTGACTGCATAATGTTTTACAGATAAATATTATATTGTAGAAGAATTTGAACGTTGAAGTTGGTCGACTAAGAGTGACGTAGTTTGATAAAGAATACTAATATTTAGATAAAGTTAAGGAAGCATGCTAAGAAGTTTCAGCAATATATATGTGATGCAACAAGCAGTTCAAGGAGATAATAGGAATAATGATTACCGATTACGTAAGAGTAGTAAGAAATCGGTTAGTTAGTGATGGATAGTGGCTAACAAGGGAATCCAGGAGGCGCATTTCATCCTATTTAGAACTGAAACGTCAGCTAGACTCACGTCCTTGCCAGTGGGCAATATTGTTCCCACTAGGACTCGATTTCGAGACCGATAGCTCTCATCACCAGAGCATTGTCCACTAAACCAATGATTCACAAAAATTACTTCTTGTGCGATGGGTATAGATTTAATGTTGTTACTTGTATTAAAAATTTAAAACTACACTTGTCGAACAAAAAGTGGCTACCGTGACTTGGTGGTTTATTGGACAACGCTCTGGTGTTCAGAGTGGTCGGTCCTGAGATCGATTCCTAGTGAGGCAAGTTAAATCCAGCTGACGGCAACCAAAACGGACGAAATGCGCATACTTGAATCCATTGCTAGTTACCATCCATCATTAAAATATAATTCAAACACAAGCAATATAAAGACATCCAAGCAGAAACCCATATGCCGATTATTATTACTTGTCCATTGGGTTCTTTATGGGACATAGGGCTTCAGTAGCACGTCACCACTTCACTCTGTTCTCTGCAGACTATACACTGTTCTCAGATTAATAGAGGCCATCTTTCTGATCCTGGCCTTGATATCCCAATCTATGTCGCCACCACCACTTTTAGTTCACACGATGCTTTCCAGGCAGGTAGGCGAAAGTGACAACAAACTTCAGATTTCTACCCTTCATGCTCATTGCTGCCTCTTGTTCATGTTGTTGTCGGTTGGTTGGTTATCCTCATCACCTACGTCTTCTCTACGTTCACCTGAAGCAAGTTTCGTCTCACTTCGCTACCTCACATCACGTCACCTCTTCTGCCAATTTGTTAGTTAGTTATGTCTCACCTGTTTATCTTCCATTTCATGTGACACTAAACATAAATCATGACCATGGGCGAAATCCAAATCCTCTTCCAGGATCTCTTAATCAGTCCAGCCAACGTATGCCCATCTTCTCTCTCCCCTCAAACTTGTCTGTTGCATGATCCAGTCTAGTCCAGTCCAGTCCAGTCGACCACAATCAGCAAGATCATCGATGACAGAAGACAGCAACCTTGTCTCACTACTTCCTTCACTTCAAAGGCATCACAGAGCTTTCCGTTGTCATTCACTAAGCATGTAGCATCATATGGCATATAACTGTTGTTGAGTGAGGTTGATATGTGTTTGTGTCACTGAAGCCGTATTGTTGAAGCAGCTGCCAAATTTCTTGCTGATTTGAGGTACAGATCCAGTCGGCTGCTATTCTATGATGTGTGTGCCAGCAGAGACCGATAAATTTAGTCTACTCAACAACAGGATAATATTATTATTTATTATTATTAGTCCCTTGGGTTCCTAATGGAATATAGCGATTCAGTACCCCGTCTCCAACGCACTATCTTCTCTGAAATCTTTTCAACCTGGCTCCAAGACAGCCCACAAGCTCTCATTTCCTCCCCACACCACCTCCTCTTTGTCACCCTCACCTCCGATGCCCAACTCGTCGCTTCTCATCTGGGTTCCACTCGGAAGCCTGGCCTGATGCCTGATGTCCCCAGTCGGCCTTCTCAGTGTATGCCACATACGATCCATCTCCATTTCCTTCCACTGCATATCTGTTGGGTGATAGGTTCTTGTTTGGTTCATTCCCAGGACTCCTTGTTGCTTATTCTCATTATTCTGGCCATCTGATCTTCAGTAGCGAGCCAGCGTAGGCGGTAGTTGTTGATGAATATCTGTAGTTTATTGGAAATCCCTTTCGTAACGCCCCAAGTCTCTGAGCCATACAGAAGCACTGACTTGACTGGTGTTGGTGTTGAAAATCCGAATGTTGTTCCACATGCTGAGTGCAGTGCAGAAGATCTCCACACTAGTTTCTGGTTAATGAACGCCTTTCTTGCTTTTGGGATCCTGGTTTTGACATCCTCGTCTGTGCCTGTGTCGAGTTTTTGGTGCGGTATCTTCATCACCACTGTATTCTAAATATTCATTTAAAGCCCCGTCTTCGCCACTTCACCGCTTCTGACAACTTGTTAGTTTTCGCCTGTAGATCATCAAGTTTGTGCTGCAAGACATCAGACACAAGTCATCACTAGCGAAATCCAGTTCTTCTAAGATCTCTTCCACAGTCCAGCTAGCATATCCCCCTCGTCACACAGCTCCCACTGTTGTCTGCTGCATCATCCAGTCCAGTCAGCCACAATCAGGAATACCATGGGGATAGTAGACAACCTTGTTCCTCTCCTTCCTGTCCTCACTTCAAATGCATCACTGAACTAAGCTTCCCATTGTGAATTACTTGGCCGGCATGTGGCATCTTCATACAGTTGTTGTTGAATGAGGTTGATAAATGTTTGTGGTATTCTGTAGTATTGAAGCAGTTTCCAAATTACCTCTCGGTCGACGCTGTCAAAGTCCTTCTCAAAGTCGATGAAGTTGAGTTGAGGTGTAGAGTTGACTGGACTGCCATTCTATACTCTGTTCTATGATGATGCGTGGTGTGGCGTTGCAATTTGGTTGGCACATGATTTGAACTTCCTGAATTCAGCTAGCCAGTTCCGGTCGTAGTTGTGAATCCAGTGCATCCTAAAGCCTCTCCAGCATGATGCGGCTTAATATTTTGCTTACTCTGGGTGGACAGGAGAGTGATTCCTCACCAGTTCCTGCAAACACTGAGGTCTCCTTTCTTCGGCAGTTTGACAAGGTAACCCTTCTTCCAATCACCTGACAGGTACCTTCCATTTCTCTCTTCCCCACCTTCTGCAATAGTGGTGTGGTGTGAGCATGTCCGCTGTTGTCTCTGCATCTGTTCTCAATGCTTCTAGTGGAATCCCGTCTGGTCCTGCTGCTTTCCCACATTTCAGTAGCTTTATGGCGTTCAGGACTTCCATTTTCGTTGGAGGATTTATGTTCACTCGTAGTTCTGTGACTGGTCTGTATGTGGTATTTCTGGACGAAGTGCAGTTGGTGGTGGTGGTGGTGGTAGTCGATTCAAGAGCTTCTTGAAGTGGTCGGCCCGTCGATTCATTTGTTTCTCTACTTTGGTAATTAAATTTCCTTCTTCATCTTTTATTGGTTTCATCTGTGTTGATCTCTTCCCTCCCAGATAGCAATCTGATTATTTGATGCAATGTTGTCAGGTCTCAGTCTCTCCTACCTGAGGCAGCCTGTTCTGCTTCACTTGCCAGTGTTTCGTAGAAGTGTCTTTTGTCTTTGCGAGCACTCTTCTTCACTTCTTTGTCCAGTGTTTTACACATTGTGCTCAGTTCCTCTTGTCGTTGAGCGTTCTTGCACTGGTTTATCTTCTGCTTCACCGTCCTCCTCTCACTGCTCGATCAGCTTCCAGGTATCCATCTAGATCCATTCTTTATCTTCTTTCTTCGTCCTTCCTAATATGGCTGTGCAGGTTTCTTTCCACTTAGCTTTCAAAGACTTCCAGTGTTCTTCCACACAGGTTTCTTCAGGGATGTTCATCGATATCTCTCATTTCGTCTTGATGGCTGACTGACATGAAGATTTCTTTTGTAATTTCGTCCTTCAGTCTCTGTTCTCATTATTGAACGTGAACTGTGCTCCATCACCAACTTCCTTCAAGGCTTTCAACTTGATTTGGAATGCAGGTTCCTTGCACTAGATAGTGGTGTGTGGTGTGAATCTACACCCACTCCTCTTCTTCATCTTGTGTCAAGTAGGCTGGATGCATCTCCATCTCCATCTCCACTTTATTCACATTGAGATTGAGATGAAGTCATGTGATTTTCAGTGCAGTGTGTCCTGGTGTCTGGCGAAATCGATGTCGCTCACTTTGTGGATATCCTCGTGCATGAACACACTGCCTCACCCCAATCACCAAATCGTTGAATGCACAGAATTCTGCAAACAATTCTCCATTCTCATTCCTCACCTCACCTCACCGAGCGCTTCTCGACCCATGATGGATGAGTTCTCTTCCTGTGTTGTCTACTCCCAGTTTCGCATTCATGTCACCTCACACATCAGAATTTTGATATCGCCAACTGGGTTGTGGTCTTGTACAGTGTTGATTGCAGCTGTTTGTAGAATTCCTCCTTTTTCTCTTGCTCTGCATTATTTGTAGGTGCATGGAGTAGCATTGTATGATTGTGACCTTCCTTCATTTTGAGTTGAATCCATCTTGCTGTCATGATCCCTATTCTGGAGGAGATTGTTTCCCACTGCATGAAGGAGAGCCTTCGATGCTTTTCAAGGGGACATCATGATGGTTACTCCAAGACTCAGTGTGCTCATGGTTGTCATCTCGGTGACAATATTGGAGTAGATTATTGACTCCTCTCCAGTTTGTAGTTTGGAGACTCCAATCCCATTCCATCTGCTTTCGCAAATTCCAAGCACTTTAATGTGATACCTCTTCATCTCGTTTGCAATGTGGGCTGCCTTGCTGGTTTCAAACATGGTGCGGACATTTCATGTCCCCACGTTTAGTTTCGCTTTCACCGAGGGAGAGAAGACACATGGGCCAATTGGTTTCCCGACGGCAGGCTTTCACCAATCGGCGTCATTTCGCCTCTCGGATTCCAGGGAGGAATAAGTTTGTTTTCATTTTTTATATTTTGTATACGGTTTGAAGTTTGTTTAGCCGTATGAACAACCTTCCCTCTTTATGTAGGCTTAGGACCGGCTAGTAACTAATGAACTAGTTAAGCAGGTGAGGTTACCGGGATAATACATGCAACAAAATTAAGTTGGTTGGTTTGATGATAAATAATAAACAAATGATGAAATAATACAAACATTTGTACTCAGATAATACAACAATCATTAAAACTAGTAGGAACAGAAAAAATGCCCCAGTCGAAAGATAATGTCAAGTAAAACAAAAGGTGAAATATTATGTTACCAGAGTAAAGTAGGATTTATCATTGTTTCTTTTTGAACGCAGAATTCCAGTCTCAGTCATCTGGTCACTACGGCCTGAATAAACTAGATAAAATTTGAATTATATTGTTAATTGATTACCCTGAAAGGTTCCATAGAATCCACTACAAGCGTTTTGTCAGTGAGATATAAATTTGAATGTTGAAAATGAGGAAAATAATTAAGGACTCACGCTGTCTTTAATCCTTGTTCATTTACAAATTCAAATCGTATGAAGCTTTCAAAATAGCTAAAATAATCTTCTACATTAATAAGTGATGCATTCACTTTCTGTTCACAGAAGGAAGCGCTCCACCTCACTCGATTACTGTCACTGGAGTTCACCAGGGAGGCATCCTTCCCCCATGTCTTTTCTCATCCTTCCTGCGTGAATTACCATCTCCAACTAGCATCACTTTCATTCAATATGCTGATAACTTAACAGTCCCCACACATATCTCCTCCTCAGTAGATTCTTCCCAACTCACTGATTTCCTATCTACTGTTACAAGATGCTCCTCCATCAGTGATATTATGACTAACTCTTCAAAATGTCAGATAACCAACTTCAGTTTCAGACGTCAACATAACCTGTATAAACTGCTAGGGTTTTCTCATGATTCCTACTCTATTGGTAGTTGTGCACTAGACAGTGTTGCAAATGTGATTTACCTTCCTGCTCCTCTCACATCTTACCATCTTCCAAAAACAATTTCCATCTCACTTCCTATGTTAGGAAGCTGAGAGTATCTGGTATAACCCAGCCTCTTCTCTTGTGTTTTATAAACTCCTGCGTCTTGTCTGTTCTCCTCTATTGTTCTCATTGGTTTTTTATCGGGTCGGTGAAGAAAGACTATACCATATTGCTTAGAACTTTGAGGATTATCAGCAGATTTAGTAGTGTACCTCTTAACCTTCTAGTTAAAACAGATGTGGATAAACATATCAACTCATGTGAACATCTGACAGGAGTGATTTTCTCAGATGACAAACATCTTCTCCACTCAAACCTCTCTGGATGTCGGATATGTGGAAAGACGAAGAAGAACAAGCATATAAGACAGTATGCATGTATTACAAAATATAATGACTCTATGATACTGTATTTAGCTCGTCTGGTGTGTGATGAAGAGAGTATTGTGAATGAAGTAACTGACCAACTAGTGTAATTGAAAGCAGACTAATTGGAGATTTGCGTGTTCCTTTCTACGTATTGTGAATCTAATTAGTAATGTGATTGTTTGCCTGAGTTAATTATGCATTTTGAAGAAAGTTGTAGATAGAGCGAATACTCTAATTTTTTCTCTATGCTGATTTGTCTACATATTTACTGTCTCTATCCAATTGATGCCATGTGACGCGCTGACAGTTCTGCAGAGTATTCATGAAATATCTTCCGGAATTAACCTATTATTATTAATAATATGGGAGTCACGTATACTGCATTTTACTTCATGATGTTTTTAAGTCGTTATCTACCGAAGGAACAGCCAAGCACAAACAACATCTTAGTTAGAGGAAGTTCAGTGGACACCCTATGTTTTGTTGTGGCTAAGATATGGTTTAGAAGACATTTGGATACTACGATCTACAAGAAACCGACACATTCTAACAGGTATATAGACTTCAAGTCAACTCATCCAGTGTCAGTTAAGGCACGTTTAGCCAAATGTCTAAGTGATAGAGCTAGAAAAGTCTCTAGTTAGTGTAAGAACTTAAACAAAGAACTGAAACACGTAAAAGAAGCGCTCACAGTTAATAATTATCCTCTGCAGTTTATTCAGAAATTCGTATGAACAAACAAGAAACTAAAATATAGTAGTAACACGAGTAGGAATAATAACGATAACACAAGTAGAAAAGAGTTCACAACCACCATTGTGTTACCCTATAAGGAAGGCATATGAGAAATTCGACGTAGGATCCTTAACTAGACTTCAAATGAAGCGCCATTTGAAGCTAATAACTCACTTAGAGATAAGCTTTGTCAGCTGGCCTCAGTATCCGATAGAAGCAATTAAGCAAAATAATCTAATCTATCAAATTCCATGCAATGATTGTCAAACTAGCCATTAGGGATCAGTCAGAATAGCCGACTATAGAAATTCAGTTAAATATAGATTGATAGACCCAAATGAGATCAGTGATCTAGAAAAAGATGCAGTTATTTTAATCCATGGATTAACACATAACCACAAAATAGGATGGTGTAATTAAGTAGAGAGAGAGAGATGTGCATTGACTGGTGGATATTTGTTCATGGAATCAACATGTAAAACATGTAATAGGAATGAAGTAACACCTATACCAGAGATATGGAAAAGTTTACTACCAATAAAATCAAAGCATATCAGGTGACACCAACGTCAAGTCAGTGCTCTTGTATGGCTCAGAGACTTGGCGCGTCACGAAAGGCATTTCCAATAAACTACAGACATTCATCAACAACTGCTTACGCTCGCTGCTGAAGATCAGATGGCCAGAAAAAATAAGCAACAAGGAACTCTGGGAACGAACCAACCAAGAACCTATCACCTAACAAATATGCAGGAAGAAGTGGAGATGGATTGGGCATACACTGAGAAGGCCGACTGAGGACATCACGCGTCAGGCCCTCGAGTGGAATCCCCATGGGAAGCGACGAGTTGGGCGTCGGTGCCGAGGGTGACATGGAGGAGGTCGTGCGAGGAGGAAATGAGAGCTTCTGGGCTGTCGTGGAACCAGGTTCAAAAGATCTCAGAGAACAGAGGTCACTGGAGGCGTGCTACTGAAGCCCTATGTTCCACTAGGAACCCAAGGGACTAATAATAATAATAATAATAATATCAGGTGACAGGACCATAAAAAGTACATGTCGGAAGTGCTATTTGGTTACACTGACATGACTATGAGTAATGATAATTTATGCTCGAAACGTCATTAAGTAAATAATAATGTATCATTGTGTCTTATACATTCAATAAATAGATTTATTATGGAGAGACCTATGGAAGCTGTGTTAAATCGTTTAAATGACATGTATAATGAAATGATTGTACTTATTTAAAATTGCTGATTGTTGAATATGTCTTTTTTATCATGTTTACGAAGTCGTGTGAGGATCTTTTCGACTTGGTTTAGTAGCTAGGACATAGACTCTATTTTCTACAAGGTCTACAGGTCCAGTGAATAGAAATAATTAAGTGTAGCACCAAACAGAACCACAAAATAAGTATAATAGTGAGGCATTAGTTAGTAATGATAATAAGTTTCAGTCAGTTTAGGAAAGGAAACTATTTTCAAGGGTAATAAATAAGGAGTTATGTCTTACAAAAGAAAAACTGGTGATATCTATTAAACAGTGAGAGACAAACGGTTGGCAGAAAATTTTAAACTCAACATTTTATTTGTTGGTATTTACAATAAAGAGAACTATGAGCAAATAAACTCCTCTAATCCAATTTTGTTGAATGTCATTTTCAGCCTAGATAACTTGATAGTAAGCTAGCTGATTATATTGCATAATATCGTAACTGGTATTAAAAGAAATTTATGAAACCTGAAGTATACGATTTCTTGTGACTTTTGTAAGCAACCTATTTTGGTATAAGGTTAATCACACTTATAAACCTATCAGATTGATGATTATTTTATGAACCTTGTTGACACTATTTCGATCAGCATTTGTGATGTCTAAGTGTGTGACCAATCCACCTCCACTTCCTTCTGCATATTCGTTGAGCGGTAGGTTTTTGCTTCGTTGGTTCGTTCCCAGAGCTCCTTGTTGCTTATTCTTTCTGGCAATCCATCTGATCTGAGCTTCAGTAGCGAGCCAGCGTAGGTGGCAGTTGTTGATGAATGTGTGTAGTTTGTTGGAAATGCTTTTCGTAACGCGCCAAGTCTCTGAGCCATACAGAAGCACTGACTTGACTGAGGATGGTGTTGAAAATCCGGATGTTGTTCTTTGTGCCGAATGCAATGGATCTCCACAACGGTTTTAAGCTAATGAATGTCTTTCTTCATTTTCCGATCCTGGCTAACTTTGACGTCCTCGTCTGTGCCGCCTGTAGTTGAAATATGGTCCTGATAGCTCCAATATAATGATCTAAAGCCTGTTTTATGGTCAGTCATGTGACATGTTTGCATAATGTGTTTACCAATTGACAATGACGCCTGTCTACCACCCGTATCTATCGATCTTAAATGAAATCTCTGAGAAAAAAAACCCAGTATTTCCCATGATGAATTTCAAGATAGAAGAGGATATAACAGAGAGCATCAATATATCCATAAGGACTGCAACAAAGAGGACCAATCCAACTGAAAAACCCTCCTTACTGCATCAGATAGAATATTCAACAACATAGTCCAAATTAGACAATTTTTGAGAATCGTTAACTTTAAATATGTTTGCCGATATAAATGTACATATGGACGCGAAAACATAGGAACAATAGTGAGGCGGTTACCTACGATGATTTTCGAGTATGTAATAAAAGAAATATTTTATCATTTGGAACACAATAATTCTGCTAAAATATTAATAAATAACTGTAAAAATAGTCACATTTAAATAGTACGATAAATACAAGTGGTAGGTAAGCGTCGTAGCTTATGCTTAAATACATTGTACAAGCAGGTCATAAGATTGATTCCAAAATAGACTATATACCATTTTATGGGAACCAACGGGGCCATATACTTAAGATCATTTAAGCCTTAAGAATAGTGTCATTATATAATTTGTCCCTTGGGTTCCTATTGAAACAGACAGCTTCACTAGCGCGACGACATTTTACAATCTTCCCTGCAGTCTTCTCAACCTGCCTACACGAATGCCCACAAGCTTCCATTTCTCTTTCATACAATCTCCTCTATGTCACCCTTGCACGTAAAACTCTTTCATTCCCATTTGTCCTCCACTCAACACCTGGATTGGCCTGACACATCATCTCCCCTACCAAACTTCTCAGTGTATGTCCAATACAATCCAGTCAATCTCCACTTTCCTACTCTACACATTTGTTGGGTGATAGCCTCTTGGTTGCTTAGTTCGTTGCCTGCCAGCCAGTCACAGTTACTTCTTGCTTATTCTCATTATTCTGGTCATCTGTTCGATATTGAGTATAGAGTATAGAGTGAGCATAGGCAGTAGCTGTTCATGTGATGCATGTCTTCAATTTGTTGGAAATGCTTTCGGTAACGCGCCAAGTCTCTCAACCATCACATATAAGCACTGACTCACTTGACTGAATTAGTGTTGAAAATTCGGATGTTGTTCTAGCTTTACGCTGAGTGCGGTGCAGTAGATCTCCATACTGATCACTCCACACTGATGAAGTCCTGTTTTGGATTCTTTCCGATACTAGCTTTGAAATCCTCAACTGTGTCGCCATGGCCTTCTGTTGTTGAGATGATGCTATCTAGATATGTAAGCGAAGGAGACAGCTTCCTTCAGACTCCTTCCGTCCATGTTGATTGGTGCCTGTTGTCGTTGTTGTTGTCTGTCGGGTATCTTCATCACCTCCGTCTTCTCTGCGTTCACCTGAAGGAATCCCTGTCTCTCTTCGCTACCTCGCCTCGCCTCTTCTGTTATTTTATTAGTTAGTTTTCGCCTCTACATCTTCAAGTTAGTGCGACAAGATATTAGACACAAATCATCATCATGGGCGAAATCAAAATTCTCTTCTAGGGTCTTTTCATAGATCAAACAGGGTATGTCCATCTTCTCGCTCCTCACAGTTATCAGTTGCATGATGCAGTCCAGTCTAGTCGACCATAATCAGGAATATCATCGGTGATAATAGTTGGCCACCATGTCTTACTCCTGTCAAAACTTCAAATGCATCACAAACCTTAAAAATACAGAAATTCAAACTTTTTTTACCTGTTCAAATTTAAAATTTATGCTTCCTTTCGACCTTCCTTGGTAGTCTTTACCTTCTTCTAATATCCATGGAAAATGTGGAAATCTTCATATTTCATAAATTTTGCCAAAATTGTTTACAAGGTCGAAAATGTAGCAAAGTGTCTTTTGTTGAATAAATACATTCTATTTGAAAATGACATTTGCTTTACAGATTGATTCATTGATCATTTTAAGACTTGTATAACGTTTGCTACAGTTTCAAATCCTCCATCGAGTATCATGCACAACTCATTAGTACCTTTTTCTAGACTGGAATATTCATAGAAGACATTTCAAATATAGGGGTAAGAAATGTTCGTTTCAGTCGCAGCCAGTGATAGCTTATAACCTCTGAAGAAAGTCTTGGTTTTTCTACCGATTATCTCTAGATTAGTCAAATATTGTGCATTTTGATTAAGAATATTGATATATCATTTGGTTAATATATTCTTGATACTGTTGTTCAATGTACTATCCTCATGAATGTATACAATTCGATGACTATGAGTATTTCGTAAAGTTTAGTGTAAAGTAAACGTTCTAGAAAAAACTGGTATTAATTTCCTTATTTAACATCAGAGAATTGCATAATCAATCATTAATTTTGATCAAAGTTGAATTTATTTCGTTATTACACTATTACTCAGTGAAATAAAAGAAAAATCTCCACTAGAAATGCAAGATTCAGACATTTTTGAGAATGTCTGACGATTGAAAATTCTTTTTACTCATAAAAAAAATAATAACCTGTAGCTTACAATGACATACCAAGTCTGCTTATCAGACTCCTTTAAACTTTCATTTCAATATGTTTTGGTTAACAGTCAGTGGTAGCCATCAGCTTGTCGGTAGATGATGTGAAGCCAATATAGTAGACATATTGGTTCTGTATAAATTGAAGCAAGCAAATCAAGCATACCGTCAAAGCATCCAGACCAACGTTAAATTCTTCTAATGTAATGTGTATATCCAAGTGTTAGAACGAATAATCAATTGATAACTACATTAGGAAATTTGTATACGTGCCTTACTTCTAACTGCTAACGTCGACGAAAAGCAAGGTCATATGAACGCATTCAGCAGAAATCTGAATATGTTTGACATGCTTCTTTCACTTGTTAATTGTAAGATAATACTTTAAGACTAGTTTGCAACCACTCCTTGTTAAAGAACAGAGAGTAAATTGGTGGGATTTGTCGACCACTTTACTTAATTAAGAGGCTGACTCAGCCGACATTGCCTAAGGTATAAAAAGCCAGTTTGGTATTTCCCAACTTGCATCATTCCTAGTGCTGACTGGCAAGATATCTGACCATCTACCAAAGGATGAGTACTAAGCGTTTCAGTTCATTCTTGTCCTGTTATACGACTTTGAGACGTGGCTGTTGAAAGTAGGAGATATAAAATGGTTACAGGGTCTTGATTACAGATGTCCTCGTAAAGTTGGTGTGGTCAGGTAGGCGGAGGGTTCTAGCCAGGGAAGGCAAGTCAGTCTAACAAGTTGCGAACCTTCGTCCACTAAGGTGCCTTGGAATGTGCTGCGTATGTTCAGCCACCTCCTGTTTCAACGTGCCATGCTAGATGAAGTTGGATTACGTTGAAAGAAAGCTAACAGTAACCAGAACAAGACAGAGCATGAATGCATGAAGATCTTCAATATTGGTCTGGTCTGTGTAGGAAGGTGCTGAATACTTGGCTAGGGTCCTGGAGACGATAGGAACCATTGGTTGAGTACTCTTGGTGACATTTCTGAAAACCGATCAGAATGGCGCAGATGTGTATGTTCTTTGACATCGTCTAGAGCTTGGATGTTTTGATGAAGCTTAATTCTCCAAATTTCTCCCTCCTCCCATGTACCTTTGTCTATGTTGATTTCACTCTTTTTATATGTACTTGTTCTTTCTATGTTACTGTGAAATGTAGCATTTTGAAGTGAGGCTGTTGTGTGTGATATTCTACGTTGGTTTCGTATGCTTGTATGACTACTAACTGCCATTGCTCACAAAACCTGATTTCAGCACCTTCATAGAGTGAAAGCGTTTATTTAAGTACTATGTTTATGTAAATTTATCTTCATAACCTTAGTTTGGTGAACGTCCTAGTAGATTTGAAGCTCTGTGGTTATACAGAGTGAAGTTAATGTTTTACTGGCTACTTAGCTGATACCGGTGAAATATATTCCGTATGCGAGTTTACCGTTAGTAATTGCACTAAATTACAAGCCGACCGCTTGGTGATTCTGTAAAGTAAATTTGAAATTACATAAAAATACTTTTGTCATTCTAATTAATTTTGAAGCGAGTAAATGCTAGTTTATCAAACTCTCAGTAAAATATTTGCTGAAACAAATGTGTTCTACACTAATTATTATTGTTATTTGCTCCTTAATTTCCTAGTGGAAAATGGAGCTTCACTTGCACGTCGTCATTTCACTCTCTTCTCTGCAGTCTTCTCAACCTGGCTACATATCTGCCCAAAAGCTTTCATTTCTTCCTCCCACTATCTCCTCCATGTCAACGTCGCACACCAAACTCGTCCTTTCACGTTTGAATTCCACTCAACGAACTGGCCTCGCCTGACGCACGATCTCTCCAAACTGTCTTTTCAGTGTATGCTTAGTATAATCCATTCCATCTCTACTTTCATCCTCTGCATATTTGTTGGGCGATAGCCTCTTGGTTGGTTGGTTTGCTGCCAGCCAGCCAGCCAGCCAGCCAGAGTTCCTCGTTGCTTATTCTCATCATTCTGGCCATCTGTTGGATATTGAGTGTCGAGTGAGCGTAGGTGGCAGCTGTTCATGCGATGTGTGTCTGCAGTCTGTTGGGAATGCTTTCGGAAACGGGCCAAGTCTCTGTACCATATAAACAGATTAGCCTGACATTCTACACTAATTAGAAACATATGATTTCATTGCACAACTAGCACACTAGACTGATAACAGCTCCACCATTCCATTCGATTTGATCTCTATTTGCCCATAACACTGACTGTCTCAGTACAGTAAAATTGTACATCATGCCTGATTTCGGCTATTGTATTTCACTTATTTTTACGGATTTATAACTATAGAACCTGAAGAAGAATTTATTCAAAATAATTGTTCGCTCAAATTATTCTTGTTCATAAATATATAAATTATGAATTTTTGACGACGGCACGTTCAAACCTCCCTGGAATCAATCACATGGAAGTGACTTCAGGGTGGATAGCTTCAGTGATTCTTTCTCCCAAAATATAGGCCACACTAAGTGATTAACGCGAAAAGAAAAGACATAAAAAATTAAAATATGCAAACAGAAGGCTGAGATGTTGTTTATTTGAGTTAATCAAAGCAAGCGAAGGGAAATGAAATACATAGCAGTCTCATATCACTTAACTTAGTGATCACATTTCAAACCTAAGCGTCAGTGTTTGGTTATTTGCTCACTGATGATCAGTTCGAGGCCTTGATCAAGTCCTAACGAGGATCAGTCGTGGCTTGAATGGCTTAGTAGTTAAGTCTCCAACTTAAGTGCTGAGTAATACATATTCGAATCCCTGAAAGAACACCAGTTGCTTCATGGCTGGAGACATATACGGGTAATAACTATGAAGTCGCTTGAAATTTGAGTGAAACAGGGATTCCCGCCAGCTGACTCCAAATTTATATATATATATATATATATATATATATATATGACAGTGACCAAAGGGAATACTATCATCAGCTTTTGGAAGTTTCGATGAATCAAAAACCCAGCATGTATCACTTTAGAATACTCAAACCATCAAGTTACTATAACCACATGTTATGAAGTCAGTATCATTTATCACCTGTCTCCTTTCATAAAATGCTTCGTTTTACTATTTTCTTTACAATAGCGTGTGATCTAGGTGAGGTAACAAAAAGACGGAAAAAATACGAATGGTTTTATGGTCAATAAATTAAGGCAAAAAGACGGTATAACGCAAGCTAAGTAAGCGTTAGATACTTCAGTCAATAATCCGGTGAATATCTAAATTATTTTTATCAAAATCACAAAATTATTTCTTGAAGATTTCCTCACGCACGAATAAGGAGTGTTTCCATCCTTCTTGAGGAAGAATTATTCAAATCAGCTAATGGAAAGATACTAGATTATTCGAGCGTTACACTTTTCTTCTGATCAAGGTGTTTATCTTTCATTCACATTGTGGAATATTTTTTCAAAGAACTCGGACTCTTGAATGTTATATTGCTGCGTTTTATTTCTTTAGAAGTTATGCTTACATTTGTTTTCTTACAATAAGAAAAGACTTAGTCACTGTGAATGCAACAGGAAATTCAAGTTGAACCCTTGCCTTTCAGCTATTAATCGATTCCAACTTAGTTTTCTTGAAGAAACGCTAAGAAAATATGAGAATATCGGACAGTTATCTCCTCCTAGTTTTGGTGCAGAATCATGGTCTTGTTAATCTCAAGCAAAATATTAAGCTACATTATTCTGGAGAGACTAAAAAAATGATCTGAATTCAAAATTATCACCGGAATATGCTGTCTAGCTTCAGGAAAAACGAATAATGTGAGGATCAAATTACAACGCTACACTACGCATAATCACAGAACAGAGCACAGAATGAAAGTCAACTCTCTACCTCAACTTTACCTATTTTGATCGAGGTGTCGACGAAGAAGAAATTTGGCTTCAGTGCCACAAACACATATCAACCTCACTCAACAACAGTTATATACCATATGATGCTACATGCTTAGTGAATGACAACGGAAAGCTCTGTGATGCCTTTGAAGTGAGGGAAGTAGTGAAACAAGGTTGCTGTCTTCTGTCATCGATGATCTTGCTGATTGTGGTCGACTGGACTGGACTGGACTAGACTGGATCATGCAACAGACAAGTTTGAGGGGAGAGAGAAGATGGGCATACGTTGGCTGGACGGATTAAGAGATCCTAGAAGAGGATTTGGATTTCGTCCATGGTGATGATTTATGTTTAATGTCACATAAGCTGGAAGATAAACAGGTGAGACATAACTAACTAACGAATTGGCAGAAGAGGTGACGTGATGTGAGGTAGCGAAGTGAGACGAGACTTGCTTCAGGTGAACGTAGAGAAGATGGAGGTGATGAAGATAACCAACTGACCGACAACAACATGAACAAGAGGCAGCAATGAGCATGAACGGTAGAAATCTGAAGTCTGTTGTCACTTTCGCCTACCTGCCTGGAAAGCATCGTGTGAACTAAAAGTGGTGGTGGCGACATAGATTGGGATATCAAAGCCAGGATCAGTAAGACTTCAAGACAAGCCTTCATCAATGTGAAGTAATCAGTGTAGAGATCTTTTACACTGCACTGCACTGGACCTGGCCTGGCCTGATACATCGTCTCCCCTACCAAACTTCTCAGTGTATGTCCAATACAATCCAGTCAATCTCCACTTTCCTACTCTGCATATTTGTTGGGCGATAGCCTCTTGGTTGTTTAGTTCGTTGCCTGCCAGCTAGTCACAGTTACTTCTTGCTTATTCTCATTATTCTGGACATCTGTTGGATATTGAGTATAGAGTATAGAGTGAGCGTAGGTGGTAGCTGTTCATGTGATGCATGTCATCAATTTGTTGGAAATGCTTTCGGTAACGCGCCAAGTCTCTCAACCATCACATATAAGCACTGACTCACTTGACTGAATTAGTGTTGAAAATTCGGATGTTGTTCTAGCTTTACGCTGAGTGCGGTGTAGTAGATCTTCATACTGATTACTCCACACTGATGAAGTCCTGTTTTGGATTCTTTCCGATACTAGCTTTGAAATCCTCAACTGTGTCGCCATGGCCTTCTGTTGTTGAGACGATGCTGTCTAGGCAGGTAGGTGAAAGAACCAACTACCTTCAGACTTCTCTCGTTCGTGGTGATTGGTTCTTGTTTTTATATTTTCGTTGGTTGGGTATCGTCACAATGATGAATAGTACCTCACAATTAAAATGTCGATTAACTTCGGAATGCATTACTGTCTAGTACTCATTAGTGACATGCATTCAGATGAATATTCCAAAGTTCGAATTACGAGCCATGATCTGTGTGGTCAACCAGTCAGAAGGGAATTGAGTGTCAACTGAAGAGTTTGGCTGATACTCGATCTATATCACGAGTTTACAGTGTTAAAAGTTGCGATTAAGTGGCTGAATGGTTAACGCGTTTGCGATGAAACCTGAAGGTCCTGATTTTATTCCCAAGCCGCGTCATGCGTGCGCGCTGCTGACTATTCCTATACTGGAATGAAAAAGCAGCCCGGTGCTCCCGGGCTTTCAATGGTTCTCAATCAATCTGGTGTCAGTTAGCGATAAATACTTCCTCATAATTAATACTAAGGTTCCCATTTACCCAAAATTATATATATATAAACCGTTTCCTTCGGTTTCCAAGGAAATTAATGACCATCAAGTGTGAAAATTGAATGCATTTTTACAAAAATTCAAAGTAGAATAAATTTTTTTACGTTAAATACGTTTCAAAGTGCTGCAATGTACAGATGCAATAAGTCGAGTATTTCAGAAATGTCATACATTTATTTTCATTAACAAAGTTGAACTATACAAGAACAAAGACATTTGCAGAATAAAATGAGCTCATTTTGTTTCATGGTTTTTCATCAGCTGTATAAAGACTACAATTGAAATGAATTAGTATTAGTAGTAATAGTAACATAATATAACATAAAAGAAGAATTCGGTATAATTGAGAAGACTCTTATAGAGGATGGATATCTGAAGATATTCATCATGAAGCATAGAAAAGAATCTATTGAGAGACCTAAACATTGAACTGTTGAGAAGAAGACTGTTTACCTTCGCCTAGCATTCAAAGATGATGAGATATCTAAAAGAATAGACAGAAGAATGAAAGCAGCATTGAGAGGAAGCTTCCCTGCTGCCAGATTGATCTCTGTTTACAATACATTATGCTCAATAACACAGTAGAAAGTAGACAAATACCTACCTTACGTCACCTCCAACTGTGTATATCAATTCGCCTGTGCTTGTGAAGCAAGTACATAGGATGGACTGAAAGAAGGGTGTCTACTTGATTTTATGAGTATATTCCGAGAAATCTGTGTCTGAATTGGTAGACAGGTATTTAAAAGCTAAATCGCTAAGTATTTGATGGAAACAGGACATCAAATAGATATTTTTCAGTCCTTCAGGATAATAAACAAACAAAGAACACCATATTTATTATGATTTGTGGAAGCTCTCGCTATAAAATATTTCCAACCTGACTTCTGTACTCAGAATGAAACTGTAAACAACCTTTCTTTACCTTGGTAAATGTATATAACTTCTTCTTTGCATCTATATGTATATAGTTTTCCCTTTTCTTTTGATTGCATCATCTCTTCATTGATTACTTACTAAATATTGGTCACGTAAGGATTTCCAAGTTCTTCATGTAATTACGTAACTTATTAGCCCTTAACCAGTCCCTTCTTTTACACTGATTTTCGTCTGTTGCACCCGCGCTCCAAAGCTCCAGAATTTTCCTTCTCATCAGACATAAATAGTCACAGATTTTGATTAAGATATGTAACTATTACTCTTGTGTCTCCTTGACTCACTACCACCTTATCATTAATCCTGGATTTCAAATCTCTATTCATTTCTGCGTGTTTGAAGTATGTTATGCGGTTATTGTTACTAATACTAATTCATTTCAATTGTAGGCTGTTTGCAGTTGATGAAAGACCATGAAATGAAATGAGCTCATTTTATTCTGCAAATATCTTTGTTCTTGCATTATTCAAAGTTAACTATTTTTAACCAAAGACTTACTATTTAGTTGCCTGTGAAGAGATGAAACCATCGTATATAGCACATCATAGCGTTTTCACATTCTGGCGATAAAAATAATTAGATTTATCCTCTCAATGTTTCTCCTTTTGTACACCAAATCAACACCTGGTGGAGGATAATCATCTGTCTAGTTGTTAATTATTATCATTGTTATTTTCCTCTTGGGTTCCTAGTCGAATATAGGGACTTAGTAGCACGCCTCCATTACATTGTCTTCTCTGCAGTCTTCGGAACCTGGCGCCACCACTGCCCACAAGCTTTCATTTCTTCCTCACATGATCTCCTCCATATCACCCTCGCCACGAACGCCCAGCTCATCGTTTCCCATTCGTCTTCCACTCGAGGGCGTGGCCTGGTGCGTGATGTACCCAATCAATCGTCTTAGTGTATGCCCAATCCAGTTGTTAATTAAAGTCGTTTTAACACAACCAAATATATTTCATGCATACTGACTACTCGGATGAACTACAAATGACAGATAGTAGTACGCAATAGTTTCTTATGTTAACCAGTGCTATATAAATACCATTGAATATTGAATGGGAATAAACCTGTTTGTATTATGATCATTAGAAAGTTTTAGAAGAACAACAAGCCTATAATGCCAATATGATGTTTTATTGTTTTAACAAGATTATGCTGGGATAAATTTAAAAAGCTGAGTAATTTTCACCTGAATAATTTAAATTCTTTTTAGTTCATGTATTTCTTTATTTAATTCACGCGCTAGTGATATTTCAAGGTCAGCCTAGTTTATATGAATTGAAAATTTATTTCGTGTAAATAACTTCTTTCTTCTATGTTGATAATCTTTTTGTACATTTATTTATATGATGAAATGCTCTTGTGTACATTTTCTAGTTGACCCATTTTTATATTCTCATTATTGTCATCAACTTTATTCGTTATGCTTCATGAAGAAACTGAAGGATATTCATCATAAAAAGGAAATGGAACTTTAGATGAAATAACTGGAAAATAAAATAATAATAATAATAATAATAATGCTTTAATATTATTTATTATCTAAAGTCTACACAAAAGATTAATGAAGGTCATTTCCTCATGCTCCTCATTTCCCGTTATTGACTTTATTGATACAAATTAATTGACTGTAATAACCAGTTGTTGGTATTTTTTTGTTTAACATGAGGTCGGATTGTTTCAGAGAGGCTAGTAGAAGAGTGTGTTTAAGTTTTACTGCGTCACTTTATTGACTTAAAAACTAACAAAATCAAAGTGGAACTTCTCGCAGGAGTACATCGGCTGAAATCATGACACTTTACAGAACTAAACAAAAAAAAGGTGGATAGAAAAAGAAGGATGTCAAAGTAGACAAAGTAGCGTGAAAAAAATGGGAGAGACAAAGCAATCGGGAAGAAAGAAAAAAAGAAAGAAAGATAGATAGATAGATAAATGGGAGATAAAGTCTCATGTGAATATTTAGCCTTTAGAAGAAGTCAAGGAGTGAATATTTTTGCACCGTTGTCACTACCTTTCAGCCATGTAACCAACAGTTCCCACCGGTCATTTCCTTCTTCCCGAGGACCCTAAGCGTATTGTCAACAACTTTCTTACCGGCTCAGGCCAACAGTCAAGATCTTCATGTTGCCAGGTCTTGGTCTGTTCACCCTGACTAGCTTATCTTGAGAATAAGGGAGAAAAGATAACAAGAGAAGAACATTAGATGACGTATCGTCAAATATAAAGTGCTCTTACATGTAATGACAAAATAATTCGCAACACTTAATCGTAAACAAAGGAGTATGCAGACAGTTTGAAAATGGGATGTAAAAATGGTGTGATTAAGTTTTACGCTTGGTTTCTTACGAAGCGTAGTTAAGGAACACTTAGAATATCCATCTGTACTGAACCTACGTGGAATCACAATGGACAGAAGATGTATTCCCTTGCTTCTCTATTGAAAACAAAATATATGTGATTTCTTAATGGATTAGCTCATGGAGAAAGACTATTTTAACCGACTAGTTGATAAAAGAAAGGCACTGAAAACCATTCATGAATCTGTAATTCAACTGTGATAGTATCAAGTGATATCACCTAGTACAGTAGTCTTCACAACTAGATTACATCTGACCATTACTGACCATACATTTAAACTGTGTTTTTATGCAAGGCTGGTCATTTGCATACGCGCCTATCAGTTTATCTGATTCCCTGGAGTAAGACACATTACTTGTGATCAGAGTCTGGCAATGGCACTTATACGACAGCACATTTCAGCTTGATTTTATAAGGGTAAAAAGATATCCATTCGAATTTTCATCGTTGTACACTTGACCGATTCAAACCGAAATAAGATTTTAATGTTGTTCATCGAATTTGCTCAAATACCTAATGTTTCCTTCATTTTCAACTTTTAAATACACCAGAGGTCTTGACAGCTATTCATGAACAGATGTCTGATCTTCGTGAACAAAAGAAGTACTTAAAGTCTTTCTCGCAATCTTGGTCTTAACTTCATTTCGTTTTGGTTAATTTCCCTTAGCTTTTTGACTTCCTCATCCTACATGTTCTGTTAAACTAAACTTTTACAGTTTTCTTAGTTTTTATTAAAAACTTTGTTATTCTCCGTTGTTGTTTTGGATCGGATTGTTCGACCTCAGTGGAAACAACATCACTGGGGTGCAAGTACATCCAGCTGTCAAGTCTCGAATAGGACGAAACATGCGTCCTGAATTCTTCCGCTAGCTACAACCAACCCAATTTTACAGTGTTATTATTATTGAACTAGTGACCTTCAGATTACCCGTCGGATGTTGTATCAACTAAGCTACAAAACACACTTGCTCATCACATATTATTTTTACTTCAGTTGCAATAGGTTTTGCCCGAGTCCCGTGTGAATTTCTGATATTCTACTATTCTTTCTTTGTATTCAATCATCGCCCACTATTAGTAGTAGAAGTTCCTCAAATCATGGCCATCTCAGACAGCAGCAGGGATAATAATCCATAATACTCCCTCTACCACTTTTTTTCCTTTCTAATCTATATATACCCAATGAACTATTTAAAAACTTCACATTACCCCGTTTGGTTATTAATCAACCTCTACGTCACTAACTAGGAACCCTATTATAACTATAAGCACAGTTGTTATTATTTTTCTGTTGGAATTCATCATGGACTGACATCGGTCAGAGGAACATTGGAAGCTTGGGAGCACTGGGTAGCTGTTTCGTCCCAGTATAGAACTCCTCAACAGAGTGCGCCCATGACTCCACTAGGGGTCGAACCCAGGACCTTCAAGTTCCGTGGCCAGTACGTTATCATTGAGCCACTAGGTCGGAACCAAATGGTTCATATTCTCTATTTCAATCAGTTTACGCTCACTGGTGACTAGCTTCGACGTATGATTCCCGAAGTTCCAATGAGAAGTCGTGACAGACGAAGTCAGCCAACTCAAACATGGCGATAGTTACTCAGCGACGACATTGCATGCAAGTAGCGCTATATCGTGAACTGAGAGAAACAGGAAATGTAAATCAGGGGATTCCGACCCAGTGACTCAATGGTAATGTGATGACCATGCAACCTGAAAGCTTTGGGTTCGACCTCTGGAGAGGTAGGGTCGTAGGTATTCGTTGCCGAGGAGTCCCATACTACGATGAAACAACTGCCCAGTGCTCCCAGCAAACTAATGTTCCTCCAACTGATCTCAGTCCATGATGAATTCCAACCTAGAATTAATTAATGAACCTCCACAAGCCTCCAGATATTATGTCTGTCATCCATTATGTGTGCTGTGGGGCACTGGATGACCATCGCACTACATCATGAATTGAAAAAAGTAAAAGAATTTGATCGACAAGATTCCGATCCATCAAATGCTGACAGCGAAACCTGAAGGTCCTATGTTTTCATCCATGGTAGGGTCATGGATGCATGCTGATGCAGAGCCACCTACTAGGGTATAAAAGCTATACAGTGACTCCAAGTTCTACAATAGATGTCAGTCTATGACGAATACCACCTATAGCTCTTAATTTGTGTGTTTTGTGTTGAATCTTTCGTCGTCTCAACCAGAAGTGAAAGATAACTGTCTTGCAATATAGTTCAACAAATTTCGCTTGGCTTTTACAGTTAACAAAGGTGTTTACATTGGTAGAGAGTTACTTCTGTCTCATATATGAAGCAAGCAAATTTGTGAACCATAAATTCGAGGTGTAGTACATTAGTTTAGGCTTTTGTTTTCTGAACGATGGGTCACCCGTTCAAACCATACCCCACCTACTAAAATTTGACCAAGTGGGAAGTATAATTAGCCCTCATATAATATATTTGCCTCTTTTTCTACTCCAAGAAAGTGTACAACGTTACTAAGACGATTTTGATTTCACCAAACCACAGTAGCAGCCTACTCTACTGACTGAGAAAGAGTTGTACTAACTACACAGCCCCATTCCAGATTATCATTAGTAAGAGAAGATAAACTAGGTGGAATTTCCATGGAATAAAAATCTAACTGGTAAAGTAAATCTTTGAAAAAAGCTGTGGTAAATTAACAGACAAAATCTATATGATAACTATTCTTAAGTTAAGGAGTCATATGACCGACTCTAAACCAAAACTTCGGCAGTTAGTCTAACTTACAAGAGACAGAATCAGAGAACTTTGGCAAAATCTGTTAGTGAAAAGATCTAAAACTTTTTTTCCCCATTTGATTTCATGCTCTTCATTGTCAATGAGTTTTGGATTTCCATATTTGGCTCGATTACAGAAATCTCGTAAACGTTTTCATAGTAACCATGGTCTGCACAATCTAACTATTTTTACCATCAAGAAATTCTTTAATGGTACAATAAAACTCTTGTGTTTCATTAACTAGAATGTAATGGTCAAGTTTTCTTGTCATTATTATCGCTCAAGTTGTAGTAACTAATGGTTAACGGTAGATATTAAAATAATGAAGAGCTTTGAAGTGGGTGAAACACATATCAGTGACTGGAGTTCCCCAGGGAGGCATCCTTCCCCCATGTCTTTTCTCATCCTTCCTGCGTGAATTACCATCTCCAACTAGCATCACTTCCATTCAATATGCTGATAACTTAACAGTCCCCACACATATCTCCTCCTCAGTAGATTGTTCTCAACTCACTGATCTCCTATCTGCTGTTACACGATGCTCCTCCATCAGTGATATTATGACTAACTCTTCAAAATGTCAGATAACCAACTTCAGTTTCAGACGTCAACATAACCTGTATAAACTGCTAGGGTTTTCTCATGATTCCTACTCTATTGGTAGTTGTGCACTAGACAGTGTTGCAAATGTGATTTACCTTCCTGCTCCTCTCACATCTTACCATCTTCCAAAACCAATTTCCATCTCACTTCCTACATTAGGAGGCTGAGAGTATCTGGTACAACCCAGCCTCTTCTCTTGTGTTTTATAAACTTCTGCGTCTTGTCTGTTCTCCTCTATTGTTCCCATTTGTTTTTTATCGGGTCGGTGAAGAAAGACTATACCATATTGCTTAGAACTTTGAGGATTATCAGCAGATTTAGTAGTGTACCTCTTAACCTTCTAGTTAAAACAGATGTGGATAAACATATCAACTCATGTGAACATCTGACAGGAGTGATTTTCTCAGATGACAAACATCCTCTCCACTCAAACCTCTCTGGATGTCGGTTATGTGGAAAGACGAAGAAGAACAAGCATATAAGACAGTATGCATGTATTACAAGATATAATGACTCTATGATACTATATTTAGCTCGTCTGGTGTGTGATGAAGAGAGTATTGTGAATGAAGTAAGTGATCAACTAGTGTAATTGAAAGCAGACTAATTGGAGATTTGCGTGTTCCTTACTACGTATTATGAATCTAATTAGTAATGTGATTGTTTGCCTGAGTTAATTATGCATTTTGAAGAAAGTTGTAGATAGAGCGAATACTCTAATTTTTTCTTCATGCTGATTTGTCCACATATTTACTGTCTCTATCCAATTGATGCTGTATGATATGCTTTAGAGTATTCCGAAATATCTTTCAGAATAAAACCAATATTATTATTATCATTACCTGTACGTTTTGCGTTTCTAGTAAACAATATAACAGATGATGTATATATTCACAAGGATTTTATACCTGAATAGTGGCCAATTAAATTAGTCTACAAGATTGAGAAATAAACTAAAAGAAACGCTATTAACAACTGAAGAGACTGCTTCAACGATGATGAGATAACAAGGGAACATATTTTAAGTGATTTGAGCTTTAGCAAAGCGTTAGTGTACATTCACTCATCTACTCACCCACCCACCCACGCACACACACACACACACACACACAAACTATAAACGATAGACTTAAGAGTAAAAAGTAGAAAGCAAGATATAAACTTTCAAGTAATGTAAAGTGTTGGCAGATACAAGACCCATAGATTTCTCTTATTTACTACCATGGTAACGTGTAAGCGAAAATCCTTTTCAAACCTAATCTGTGGTCAGTATAGTATGCCTATTAGAGGACAATAAAACATTAATTAGTCTGAAGTGAGATTATGACCAATAGACATTATGATTTATATCAGAAGTTTGTTTAGCATTACTGATATTTTACCTACTAACAAAAATTGTATATTTATATAACACTCTGATTATCTAACATAACAAGCATGGACAAACACAAAAGCTTACCAAAAAAATATTGATTTTTCCATATGGAAATGTACTACTGATTAATTTGACAAAATACTAGTCTTCTTAATACTGTGTGATGATTGAAAGTGAAATGAAAGTTAGAACCACGGCTGGATTCCAAACAGCGACCACCGAGTTTCCCATGCGATGCTCTACCACAGAGCTAAGAGATCCGACTGTTGACCAGATTTTTACTTCACCTTTGATCACCAAAGGTTTTTCCGGGTGATCGCTAGTTCGAATCCGGGCTGCGGTCATTTTTTCTACTTCACCTTCAATCATCACCTAATATAAATACTAGTCTGTGAATCGTGAAGCTTTCATCGTCCTTCTAGACATCATCAGCACTAACTTCAGTATGAAGAGAGCTGTCAATATCTCTCCGTCAGTGATTTAGTAGCTTGCCTTGATAAAGCGGTCAATGATTGGTTGCTTCCTTCGATTGTTATGTCATTGACTGTATAGACTTTCATGTTGGCTGTCCCTCTGAGCTTTCTGTCGTTTATCACTTTTCTTATTGGTTGACTGATTGGGTCTATGTCTATCCACCTGTCCATCGCTGACTGACCTTGACACCAAGCTTCTAGGAATTCTCTGATATGCTTTGTGTCTCCTCTCTCCTTCCAAGATCAGCACTACGTTATCACAACTGAATACATGTCCATAGTTGTTATTCACGTGCATTGAAATGAGTGATGAAATGTCATATGTGATGTTTAATAGCCTATTAGTGTTCATGTAAATGATGAAGATGAAGAGGGCGACCACTTTGTCCGATGTAGTGTTTACCACAGTTATTCCAGTTGATTTCGCAAACGAAATTCGGTTTGTCTTCTTGGGCTGTTTCATCCATTGGTTTGCATACTGTAGTATGAAGGGAATTTATTGGTTGATGAAGGAGACCAATTCCGAGTGGTCTCAGTAATCTTGTTGTGATTTCCGATATATTCTTTATGCATGGTAGGATGATGCGTTTGCTGATTTCTGTCGATGACTTTGTAGTTGATGATGTAGGGGATAGGCATCTTGTGATAAAGTTTCGTCGGTAGCCGTTCCTCTTCTAGGATGGACATCAAGTAAGTGACTTCGTTTGTCCATGAAGTTGTTGTACTGGAGTGTGTTGTCACTCTTCTGAATAGAGTGTGCACGCAACTGATCTTGTGTGTTGTTGGGTTGTTGCCATTGTAGTTGGGGGTTTGACAAGTGTGTGTTGGCTTCCTGTACACTTGAGTTTTCAGCTTTCCGGCATTTGTTCTACTGACTAAAACATCCAGGAATGGTAGTTAGCTGTTTGACTCCTTCTCCATTGTGAATTTGATGTTATTTAATATGTTGTTGATCAAACTGTGGGTGTTTTTTTCACATCATCTTTTTTAATGATGACAAAAGTGTTGTCTACATATCGAATCCAAATTTTTGGTTTTATCACACGTAGGATGATGGCTTCCAGTCTCTGCATCACTCCTTCTGTAATTAGTTCGGATATCGATGATCCTACTGGAGTCGCTTTCATCTGTTTCTGTATCTTGCTAGTTTGCTAAACTATGGCTATCGCAGATAGTTAAATGACAAAGAAAATTTACAAATCACTGAAATTAGTATCATTTGTTATTCAGAGTTGTTTTAGAATTATTGAAACATTGAAATAACTCTCATGGTCTTCCTCAATTTTGAGCTGCTGGTTAGAATCAGGTTACATTTACAGCTAAACTGTATTTGATAAATAAATTTATGCTCCCTAGCAAGAAATCTGAGCCTGTATACACAAAAGGACTTAATGATGATGATGTCAAGTTGAATAGTCTCCTATTGAACATAAATAATCATTAGAATTCAGTCTATACTGAACAGACACTGAACAATTAATATATCTTATCCGCTTCTAAATGGGATTATTCATGACCTCAATAGCTCAGTGGTAATATCTTTGGCCGCAGCATTAGGTCACGCAAATCCGAACCTCTGAGTGAACATCAGTTCCTCTGAGGTTACAGGTACATTGTGCTGACGACTGCCGATAAGTACAAAACCTTGACAATCACCTCTAATCAGTTTACATATCTAATCCACTCCTATAAAAGCTTCTTCATTGTTTAAGCAACTCATTGGTAACATCTCTGAGCATAGCAGGGTGTGGCACGACTCAGCATCTTGGAGAAGGTATCAGTAACTTCAACATATGAGGTTTTAACTTCCTATCGACTAACTTCAACAAGTTAACATTTTTCTAAGGAAAATGTTCAGTTACAGATAATCACGCCATAACAAACAATCACACACGAGGGACATTGTTGAGTGATACTTTTGACATTCAACATAGTTAGGTCGAAGCGGAGATTAGTAACTGAAGTTTTGTTAATCAAATCCCCACCTAAAACATGTAACTAGACTAACTGAGTACTTATTCTAGGTGTCTTAGAACGTCTACTACTTATTCAAAGAAGAAATAAGAGATAAAATTAGTGTATAAATCAACTGCCAAACTTGTTGGTTAGTCTTCATATATAGGATGGCCACAATTTACAAATGGTGTACTAACTGCATGCTCCACATGGACGTTTCTGACAACTGAGTAGGTTTTCCACTCCTTAGGTGTGATGTGAACAGGGTTTATATCGGAAACCGCTCAACTAAAAGCACAAACGTGTCGTGAACTGGAGAAGGATAGTACTACTGAACACCTCGACACGTAAGAAACCAATTCATACCATCAATAGTTCTCACCAGTCAGAATAGAGTGGTCTAAATACTGAAAGACCTGAACGAATATAGTGTCAGGACTCATACCTCATGAATTTGGCTGGATGATTTTCAACAGAGTCCTTGTTTTTACAAGGACACTTGTGAGAAATGACAACGTGAACAAATCAACTTGTAAATTATTTGCAAACTGATCATCCAACTTAAGGTATAGGGTTCATGCAAGTCGGTCTGAACTGATTCACCCCTATGAGCTGAATTTATCCATGTACACAGTTGATAAGTTCAGCCTCAAATGAGAAAATCATTTGTCTAGAGTTTAGTTCACTCTGATTAAGTTGGAGAAATTTATAAATCAGTCTGAATAGCTTCTAGCTACTCAAGTTTCGTTTTGCATTCGAAATATTTCTTCAAAAAATAATTCAATTTCACAGTGATACATTCACTAAGTTAACTATAGTGAAATCGTTCATCTAAATATATGTGACAGTCATGGTTTTGTAGACTAGTAACACTGATACTGAAGGTTGATTAAAGATGAGATGAAAATGTGGATGGCGGCAGAATGTAAAGTAAAAGGCATCTGCATACTGACCCAGTGCGGTATTCGATAAGCAACGAAACTGAAAATGGGTATTTAAGTAGTTGTAGTCATGTTTTTAATTCCCATTATTATTTTAACACTGAGTTTGTGAATCAAAATTATTGGGTTACTGTCGGAGCCACTCAGTATATTCCTGAGAATGAGATGAAATTTTACAGACTATCAGTGTTATTCTTTTCTCAGTATGTGTGTGTATATATGTGTTAGGGATGCCCGTCTCCATTACATTAAATACTTACAGTTTGTATATATTTGGACTGGCTCATTCTCACTCTTTTACCGCTCATGGGTCAAATTTCGTATAACCCGATATTTTTCTGATTGGCTCCTTCCTCTTTAAATGCACTAATTATTCCTTGCTCTTCAAGGTTACTGTAAACTCTATAAATATCATCTGTTAACACTCATAAACGTTTTCAGAATCCGAGATACTATAAACTCATCTAATTTCCAGTCTTCTCATTTCTCTTTACAAATTACTCGGGTTGAATCATCTCAACCCTTGACTATCAATCGTTAAGTATTTCCGTTCGTTCTGAGTGAATGATATCAATTATAATACTAATTACTATAGGAAATTTTAGGGAAATTTATTAAAATAAATTATTCACCTTACACCAATCACCATGGTAATCGAGAAATATTTCCGATAAAGCGAAAAGAGGATAAAAACAAGTACGTAGGGAGTGGTTAATTAATTAAACTGTAATGAATCAGTGAATAAATAGAATAAATGTCTATAATACACCCTAATTATAAAGGAAACTAGGTGTGTCGAAAATGTTTGCTTATTTTACAGAATAAATGAACGGATTCTTGTTTATTTTTTTTTATTTTAAAAGCTCCATTCATTTCGAATATTAATAAGCTAACAAGCTAACAGACAGAATGTTGAGGGGGTTGTGGAGATTTGGTAATATTTCAAGTTGTTATTCATCGTAGACTGACATCAGTTGGAGGAACAAAGGAAACCTGCGAGCACTGGACAGCTGTTTCGTCCTAGTATGGGACTCCTCAGCAGTGCGCACCCACGACCCCACCAGCAGGGATCGAACCCGCGACCTTCAGGTTCCACGGCCAGCGCGTTAACATTGAGCCACTGGGTGACTAGCTTCGAGAAGTATTCCCGAAGTTCCAATGACAAGTCATGACCGGTGGAGTCAAAGCCTGATGGCCGTGAGGACAAATACTCAACGACGACATTGGGCGGCGGTTTGCGCTATATCGTGAGCTAACAGAAGTTGGAAATATGGAGCATTGGATTCTGACCCAGTGGCTCAATGGTAACGCGCTGGCCGCGGAACCCGAAGGCCGCGGGTTCGATCCCTGCTGGTGGGGTCGTGGGTGCGCACTGCTGAGGAGTCCCATATTAGGACGAAACAGCTGTCCAGTGCTCCCAGGTTCCTTTTGTTCCTCCAACTGATGTCAGTCTTCGATGAATAACAACTTGAAAGACAGAATGTTGTTGATATATGAGAACAATATTCTATATTCATTCTCGATACCTACAGTGAAATCCAGAGCCAGCATTTCTCCCCATGTGAGGCTCATCAGCTAGATTTACCTACACCGTAGTAACTGGTGTTGTTCCCAGTGTCAGTCAAAATCATTACACATTACTTCAAACTCTAAATCCTTGTCCACTAGGCATACACAGGCAGCCCAATTTCTTGTACAACGAGTATCAGTTGTTGTTTGATACTTATAAGAGGTGACTATCATGTCCCAAGGGCCCATTGCATATCGCTTTAGCTCTTGAAGCAGTGGGTTCCGAGTACAAGCAGTTGATGTAACCCAAGTTGGACGAAACCTGCGTTCTGGATTCCCTTGCTGGCCACTATAATAGATATAATGTAGTGAATATCTGGACATAAGAAAGCTCTGTATGCTCTAACACTGTTACCTTCATAATGTTAGCTGTATGTTGTAGAAGCAATTTATGAGTAATGTTTATGTCAAAGTTATAGGTAAAGTCAGTTAGAACAATTAGTCCCTTTTATGAATTTGGATAATGTAATTAGAAGACGTAGATTATCTGAATATGTATGTGGACAAACATACATAGGGAGGACGAATCGTGATATGCACTTGAGGGTAGGGGAACATATTCCAAAGTGGCTACGAAAGCAGCTGGATTCACAAGCATTGATAAGCGCAGATGGCAGACAACCATCATCATCCATTGCAAAACGTATCATTGATAAGAGTCACAGAATTGATATCAAAACAGCCTTTACAATTTAGTACAGAAAATGTCAGGGGTGTATACTTAAGTTTGTTGAGGTGCTAGCCATAAACAAATTTAACCTCCCATTGTGTGTGCAAAAACAGTTTGTCCTTACATTAAGCCTACCTTGGTAATGCTTATTTTATCGTATTACCAAGATTGTCTTCAAGTCTTATCTTTTATTCCTCTCATTATCTTTCTTATTATTGAATTCCTTTATGTCATATGTATCCTTCTCCCACTTCTAGTTTTCATATATAATGCCTTAACAAGTAAATGTGTGATCAGATTGTTCGAAACGTATAGCGCTAATACATCAAATTTTTCAGATAATCTACGTCGTCTAATTACATTATCTAAAGCCAGTTGGTTAATCATTAAAGCTGTTAATTTTATCGGCTCCGATGACTGGGATATATTATTTACGTATTGTCAACGTTTAACCCGATGAATAATGTTAGTTGAAGTGGGTTTAGGAAGTAAAATGTTGTATAAGGCTAGACTAAAACATGACACCAGTACATGGAGTCTCTGACTGTTGATATGAAAGATGCAGGAAAATTTCCTCCTCCTCATTTTAGTTTGTTTGATAATCAAATTTTTAAGACTCTAGATGATATGGTTCAAACATCGATTGTGTAAGCACAAATACATTCTCACGTTATCTTATCGGAACCACTATATCTTATTTCCCTATAAACTTTACCCCTCTGTTTCTTCTCTTATGGGTTTATGCACCTTCTGGTCACCAATCTATTCATTTTTCTGTTTTTATATCGTTACGTTTTTTTTGTTAATGTGTCGATATATATATACACTAGTAGACTGGTTATCATGTAATTTGGCTGATTGTTGTCTGTAATGAGAGAACTTTTCGCTTGATCGCATTCGGATAATCATTTGATGAGGACTGAAAAGGGAATAACTAAGTCAAAGGACTCATAACTGTACTGATATGGTTAAATTGTTAACCCTTAGTGAACGTCTTTTTAACGAATGACTTAGGGAACAGTTTGGAAACAAATAAAATTTATTATTACCGTTATTTGTCCTTTGTGTTCCTAGTGGAACAACCACCTTCAGAGCATGTCGTCATTTCATTCTCCTCTCTGAAGTCTTCACAACCTGGCTACACGTATGCCCATAAACATTCATTTCTTCCTCACACTATCTCCTCTATGTCACCCTCGCACACCCAACTCGTCCTTTCCCATTTGACTTCCTCTAGACGACCTGGATTGGCCTGACACATCTTCTCAGTGTATGTCCAATACAATAAAACCCATCTCACCTTTCTTTCTCTGCATATTTGTTGGGTGATATACACTTGCTTGGTTCGTTGCCAGCCAGAGTTTCTTCGTCCTTATTCTTATTATTCTGGCCATCTGATCGACTTTGAATAGCGAATGAGCGTAGGCGGCAGCTGTTCATGTGACGCATGTCTGCAGTTTCTTGGAAATGCTTTCAGTAACGCGCCAAGTCTCTCAACCACCACATAGAAGTACTGACTTGCTTGACTGAATCAGTGTTGATAATCCGAATGTTGTTGAAGCTTTATGCTGAGTACAGTATAGTGGAGTAGATCTCCATACTGATTATTTCAGATTGATGAACGCTTGTCTTGCTGCCGTTCTAATCCTGGCTGTTTTGACATCCTCAACTGTGCCACCACTGTAATCTGTAGTTGAGATGATCCTGTGCAGGCAAGTAGGTGAAAGAGACAACTTCCTTTAGATTTCTTCCGTAGAAATGAATTAAATAAACAATTATATTTCATAATTTCGGTTAGGAAGACAAATTTTCATGAAATAAAGAACTTCAGTTAGTCACTTCAATAGCTACAAAGGTAACCTTTAGATTCATCCATTTTTAACACCGATTTCTATAGTTTGAATGTTTCGATATTGAAATATTTTCTGTCTGCGCTAATAATATCGTCTGTTTGAACTCCCTAAAGCAGTTAAGGATGTGAACTTACTCAAAACTTATCTACTGACATATTCATCTGACAATAGATAGAATCGATTGTTTTCAAAAATGTCTCTATGATTTATTAAGTTTTGTTTCAGTCAATGAGGACTGGGATTTCTCAAACTTGAATTTCAGGTTAACGTGAAGTGGGCGTTCATTTCAAAAGATTTAAACTTTCCCGAACTTTTTATATATATAGTGTCTGACTTATATAACTTTACCATTATGTTCTTTGGTATTGATATGAAGAAACTGTCCGCTGATATAACATGTAAAGATGTGTTATGTGATGGGTGCTTCGTTTGAGTCTTAGTAGGAACATTATCACTCAAAATGCTTCCAGCCAATGAATCCCGAATCAAGTGAAACTGTTGTCTAGTATTCTACTGCTAATCACTACGAAATAAATAACATGAAAGTTGAAGATGATTTGTAGATAAGACGATATCAATGAATTGAAAGTAGTCTAGCCATCTTCAAGAGTTAGATTACTTCTATTGACCCAAGAAATAGTCACAATGGTGAAATTGCTTGACAGTCTGAAAAGGAAGCAAATAAGTCATTAAGCTCGTCTGAATTTTCAATAAAATTATTGACCAGTACTTTGACATACAATTGCAGACTAGAGATAAAAAGTTCCGAATTCTTCCATTTTATTTGGTTGAGATAGTTAATTAGAGACAGTGACCAATGAGAAGTGAATATAATTATTTCATCACATTTACTACTGAACGGTTAGATACGTCTGCTTACCAGAGTTGATAATACATTATTAGTATCAGGAACTCATGTGTTATGTGTTAAAAAGTAGAAACAAATAGTAGAAATCCTCATTAGAAAAGTAAACATATTAGCAGAATTTCTGAGGAAGTCTACTGTCAGTCTTTTAACTTGAAGTGCCCTGCTGTAAACCCTAGATACTCCTTCCATACCTTAATTACGAAAGACCACTCATGAAATCTAAGTGAGTTAAGGAGTCTTTTATAAATTTCTCTGGTTTTGATCGTCTGATCGACTTGATGCAGCTAATTTTGTCTTAACGCTGACCTTCCACGTGACTGGACTGGAATATAAGATGAGGTTGCAGCGAAGAAAAACTTTTCTATTCAACGAAATCATTTACCAAGCTATACACTCGTGAATGTGTGTTACAGTGGACAGAACATTCCAGAATTATTTCCCAATAACGGGATAAAATACAATGAATAACTAAAGGAAGTTAATCAATACATATTCGTGTTTGGAGTGGTGAAATGGTTACTTGAGACAAGACGAATCTGTGATAATCAGGCTTTATGATGGCGATAGCAAAGATAAGGATTGGACGTACCCTTTATGGACATAACGGTTGTTTAAACTTCTGGATGATTAGTGCTTCAGCTGTAGACAAATGCCTTGATATTACTCCATTTGCGTAGCTTAACACAACGCTTTAGAGAATTTTGAATGAGTTCTTAAAAGGAGCTAAATGGGGTGAGTTCATTAGGTGTTCACCTATTGAACGAAAGCATGGTACGGCCGATATGGCCATCCTGGTTAACAAAGGGAGAACGGAAATCTATCTTCAGTTCAATGAATGAACATCTCATGAACTCACCCCATTTAGCTCCTTTTAAGAACTCATTCAAAATTCTCTAAAGCGTTGTGTTAAGCTACGCAAATGGAGTAATATCAAGGCATTTGTCTACAGCTGAAGCACTAATCATCCAGAAGTTTAAACAACCGTTATGTCCATAAAGGGTACGTCCAATCCTTATCTTTGCTATCGCCATCATAAAGCCTTGATTATCACAGATTCGTCTTGTCTCAAGTAACCATTTCACCACTCCAAACACGAATATGTATTGATTAACTTCCTTAAGTTATTCATTGTATTTTGTCCCGTTATTGGGAAATAATTCTGGAATGTTCTGTCCACTGTAACACACATTCACGAGTGTATAGCTTAGTAAATGTCTTCATTGAAACTTTTTCTTTGCTGCAGTCCCATTTCGTCTTTTCCTATTCCACTGTCCAGAATATACTCAAACAGTTTTGTAAACTCATTTCACCTATACAATGAGCAATGCAATTCAGCCCTAACCGCTTACACCAGAACACAAAATCTGGTACCTATTTTCCGATAAATTTCACGCCATTTGATTCATCAATATATACGAGTGAACTACCTCACCAAAACGCAACATAGTTCATATAGATGAAACAACCAATCTGAAGCACAACAGTGATACAGTGTCCAATGAATGATGGATTTCACTCAACATGTAATTATTTTCGATCCGTAAGGCATTCATGAATGAATGAGGAACCAATCGAAGGCTCCTAAACCCAGCTATACAATAATTTTAACAGAGAAGTCATAAAGTAAATAAATTTTAAAATAAATATTATAATACACCCGATGATCCTCTTCCAAGATTCATGTTTCCAACTTTTCAGCTGAAATAACAAAGTCAATGCAACAACTGTTTTAGTAAATTAGTTAGACAGAAAAATGGTTTGAAATAATAATACTACATGAGAAACGGCAAGAGTGGGGTAGTTTAACAAAGTTTAAGGAGTATACAATACTCATAAATTTGAAAAACACTTTGTGAACATTCCCAATGTTAGACATTCTAGTATATAGCGTTATCGCCTTCTAAATTACAACTTGAAATTGTGTCTTCTTCCCTCTTTAAACTTTCACCAATGAAATTTGGTCATTTTCCGTGTTTCCCAGTGTTGTGGTGTATGCTACTTAAATATATCTTAATAAGTATTATTTGCAACAAGCTTAATATAATAATTAGAATACGGTTAATGACTTCAAATGTAAACTTTTTTTATTCATAAGACTCAGTTCATTTGATTTGCACGCACTATTTGAAACGGTACACTGAAATTTTGTAAATGATGGATAGTGGTTAGCAGTGAAATCCAGGATGCTCACTTCGTCCTATTTGGAACTCATCAGCTGGATGTACCTGCTTCCCAGCGAGTGATGTTGTTCCCACAGGGATTCAGACTCTGGAATGATCGCTTCAAATGCCAGCGCGTTGTCCACTACACCACTGAGCCACGATAGACGCTTCTTGTGTGACAGGCATAGTTTTAGTAAAATTGTTTTTATATGATACCGTCGTTGATTGGACCGAATTGATCGGCCTCTACTGGTATATGGGCTCCTGTGCGGATGCCTCCATATTATGTTAATGATGGATGATGTAGTGGATAACGCGCTGGCGTTTGAAGCGATCGCTTCTGAGTCCGAATCCCGGTCAGAACAACATCACTCACTGAGAAGCAGGTATATCCAGCTTATGAGTCCCAAATAGGACGAAATGGGCATCCTGGATTCCACTGCTAACCACAATGGCTCATTAACATAATTAGAACGCAGGCAATATAAAGGTATTCATACAGGAGCCCATATGCCAATAGAGACCGATCAATTCGGTCTAATCAACGACGGTATCATATAAAAACTATTTTAATAAAATGAATAATTCTTCGACTGATATCAGTTGGTGATGAAAAACTACCTTGTAAGGAAATTGAACAGAGAACGTTAATGACACACAGAAGATCTTTTCAATGATATCCTCTACTACCTAGAGTCTACTATGAATTCTCTTCTTTCATTGCAAATCAACAAAATGTTCTTCAGTGTTGAATTGAGACTCAAATGGTGACGAATAAATCGAATTCTTCTTATAATACTTCAGTAAGGTCAAGGAATGATTAAAACAACAAACAATAATAAGAAGATAATAAAGTGTTATAAAATTCAAGTATCACTTAAGTGGTTGTTGAATAAAACAATTCAGATTAATTAAGTTATCAATTTTGATACACTTGATAGAATATCAAGCAATAACTTGACATAAGTCTAGTAATGTCAAAAACAGAACACAAATTGAAGCGTACTTTTGAAATGAAATTTTCAATTTCACATACCTTCCCGAAGATGAGAGAACTAAGAATTTGCAAGAACTGGCGCGGAATCACGTTCTTGTCTACCCCAAGAGAAATAGTCAGCCACATCATCCTGAAGAGACTAAAGCATGAGCTGGATTCAAAACTACGACCAGAACAGGCTGTATTCACGAAGTACAAAAACATATGTGGACCAAATTGCAACGCTACACCAAGCATCATCATACAACAGAGAACAGAATGGCAGTCAACTCTCTACCTCAATTTCACCGACTTTGAAAAGGCATTCGACAGCGTCGACCAACAAGTAATTTAGCAGTTGTTTAAACACTATGGAATACCACAAACATTTATCAATCTCACTCAACATCAGCTACATGAAGACGCAACATGCCAAGTGATCCACAGTGACTTCGAAGTGAAGACAGGAGTAAGACAAGGCTGCCTATTATCACCGATGATTTTCGTCATCTTGGTCGACCGGATCATGCAACAAACCGTGGGGAGTGAGAAGAGGGGGGACGCTGGACCGCGAGGCAGGGCAGCAAAGACGAGACTTCAGGTGAACGTAGAGAAGACAGAGGTGATGAAGATACCCAACCAACACCAAAGACAAAAGCTCAAATCACCATCAACGGCAGAAACTTAAAGGAAGTAGCCTCTCCCACCTAACCACCTAGGCAGCATCGTTTCGACTACAGGCTGCACAGATGAGGACGTCAAAGCAGTCAACATCGGAAAGACAGCAAGACAGGCGTTCATTAAACAGAAACCAGTGTCGAGATCTACTGCACCGCACTGCACTGACTCGGCATAAAGTGTGAACAACATCCGGATTTTCCACAATAATTCAGTCAAGTAAGTCAGTGCTTCCATGTGATGGTTCAGATACTGGTGCGTCACGAGAAGCATTTCCAACAAACTGCAGTCATTCATCAACAACTACATATGCTGGCACGTTACTGAAGATCAGATGGCCAGAATGATGAAAATAAGCAACAAGGAACTCGGGCTGGTAACGAACCAGCCAAGAAGGTATCGCCCAACAAATAGGCAGAAGGAAGTGGAGATGGATTGGGCATACACTGAGAAGACCATTCGGAGACATCATGCACCAGGCCAGGCCTCCTAGTGGAACCCAGATGGGAAACGACTAGTTGGGCGTCGGTGCTGAGGGTGACATAGAGGAAATCATGTGAGGAATAAATGAGAGGTTGTGTGCAGTCGTGGAACCAGGTTGAAAAGATTGCAGAGAGAGTGCAGAGTGCCCAATCCATCTCCACTTCCTTCTGCCTATTTGTTGGGCGATGCCTTCTTGGCTGGTTCGTTACCAGCCAGAGTTACTTGTTGCTTATTTTCATCATTCTGGCCATCTGATCTTCAGTAACGAGCCAGCGTACGCAGTTGTTGATGAATGGCTGCAGTTTGTTGGAAATGCTTTTCGTGCGCACCAGTATCTGGAACATCACATAGAAGCACTGACTTACTTGACTGAATTATTGTTGAAAATCCGGATGTTGTTCACACTTTGTGCTGAGTGCAGTGTGGAAGATCTCGACACTGGTTTCTGTTTAATGAACGCCTGTCTTGCTGTCTTTCCGATCCTGGCTGCTTTGACGTCGTCATTTGTGCCTGTGCCGCGTGTAGTTGAAACAGTGCTGCCTAGGCAGGTGTAGGTGAAGGAGGCTACTTCGTTTAAGTTTCTGCCGTTGATGGTGATTTAAGCTTGTTGTTAATTTTGGTGATGTTCTGTAGAAAACTGTAATATTCTATTTGATCACTTTCTTAATTTCACCTGATTTTTGTGATCTGTAAGGGATAACTATTGTTAAGGCCCATATTTTAATCCCTAACTCTTTCAAACTATCAAATCTCAATTTGGTTCGTTATTTCTAAACAAGTTGGGATCTGACAGTTCTCATGCACTAGGAAATATAAATATTAAAATAATGAGTAAGTGAAAGCTTTGGCGAATTGTTAGAGGTTGGATTCTACAATGGTAGTTGAAACTTTTCTCTGTACTACACTATATTGAACTGGTTCAGAACGCAAAGAAGTTAGGAAAATCTTTCCACATCAAGTTGCCTAACTGAATTGAAGTTTTCCGTCACTGAAATATGGACCACACAAATCAGTTTCAACAGCCTTTGCAACTCTGCAAATTCAGAGTTTTGTTGGATTCTCTCTTAAGTTCATGTAATTACAGCGCAAATAAAGGAACTTGATTCTCATAAAAACAGCTACTGATTTATCGAAACGGACTAATTTATCTCGTTAAGATGCTATTGGCAGGTAACCGTTCCAGGCTAAGTTCCATACTTGTTTACATTTGTCAAGAAAGAATATCTACAACATTCAAGGAACAAGTGTTGCCTCATAGACTTCCATCCAACACTAAAGTCAGAAATACTACCATGAAACTATTCTTGCTATGACTGATCTCCTGTAGGAATAAACAAGATACATCGATTTTTAATCGGAGAGTAAAAAGCTTCATACTGTCAACTTCTAAATGTTAACAATACTGTGTCAATAACTCTGTAGTATGGTTACTAAGCTAGTACACTCACTGTTTTTAGTGCATCTTAAGTGGTGTTAGATGATTTGAAGCAGTCCGCAGGGGGGGGGGTACCCTGAACTTAGGGTTTATAGTGTGGTTGAGTAGTAGATTCCATAAGGATAATAAACTCATGCAACACTCCTAATGAAATAATATCACTAGGTAGGACAAGTAATTAACAAATATATTTTTTGATTATGTAATAAAGAGCTTCCTGGCATATATAATAGTCAACGTTAAATACCTACGATTAGAAATTACTTCTTAAATCATATTAATAAAGATCACAACGAGAATAATCAGTTCCAAGCTTTGTTTGATATCGTTTGTAATCAACTTATCATAATAGAAACTACAATCTAATTCTTAACGATAACCAAGGTTATGTAACGATGATGCTATTACTGTAAATTAAGAAGTGTGTGATCTATGTGTTGATGGTAGTCTGAATGGCGAGAACAGATAATAATCGATCCAAATGAAGATAGTTTTCATGGCAAAACTTGAAACTAACAATAAAAACAGTTCACTGTACTACTGATTTATTTCAGTTTACAACTGAAATCTAAAATGCTTGAACTGAATCTTCAATTGAAATTTATGAATTAACAGGATGTCTTGGTAACTAAGATTGAAATCATACTGAAACTTGCGTTTTCAATTACTGACTGGTGTTGAACAAAGCTTATCACCCTGTGATATATGAGTTCTTACAGAGGTACCACAATATATTGTCTGGGTAAATGGGTGCAGTATAAGACACCATCAATCACTGAGATTCATGTATTACTATCTGATGAGTCACAAGTGGGATGAAACGCGTTTTATAGATCCTACCACTAGCTAACACTAAGCAAATTACATAATAGTATGTTCATAATTAGAAGTGTGAAGAGTATAGGTAGCTCAAAGTGTGGGTATGGGAACTGGACTCTTCCCTTCGCTGGGGTTTTAGCTGGTGAACATTTCATTGTTATGCTAAACATCATCGTTAGTACACCAGAGCTTGTCAAAGAAGTGCAGAAATTGGTTGTACATCAGACTGACTGATCAGCTGATGAGTAAGTAGGTGTTTATTGAACGTGATTGGTTTCATTTTTACCTGTAGTTCCTCAAAAGGGTTTACAATTGTGTCTTTAGTTAACTTCTTTGTTTGCATTAAATATACTGATGTTGCTTCGTTGTCACTGGCCAAGCCTTTTCGCTTGAATGGAATGAGGAATGTCGATTATAGGGATGATGATAGCTGTGATGCGATTGCCGATTCTTATGAGCCTAACAAAGAACGCTTTATTTCAGTTGGTTGGTTTGCTCCAGCTGACAAAATTTTCTTTTGGTGTCAATGTTTTATTTGAAGGGTGTCTTACAGTATTGGTTGGGTAGGTACAGAATTTTATTTAGATATGCGTAGGTTATCTTGATCTGACTAACTGACGAGCTCTTTTGTGGTCGTACCAAGGGTTGCCTGGCTTATGGTTCACTTGATTCCTTCCATTGATTTGCTTTGAATAGGCTCGCTTGTTGAGATCGATGCTACGATTTGTTGCCAGGTTTCTTGAGTACTAGGCCTTCAAAAATCATCTGTTCACTTTTGAGTTTGCATGTTCACGTATTTTTACTTTATTCTAGGTGAACATATCATTGCGGATATCACAGTGTAATGAGATAAGAAACTCTTACTGCAGTAACTAAGAACTTTGGATTACAGTGATTTTTTGACGGATACCAACAGCTACGATAAAGATAAAAATGTATAGGTTATGATGGAATCCTGTCAGTCAGCACTTAGGACTGGAAAACATGAATTTGGTTGTTCTCCGGTGACTAATCAATATGCTTAATCCAGTCGTAACAGAGGCCAGTTGCTGTACAAATTGCTCAAGAGGAACGTTTCTAACTACAGCCTTGGTTGATGAGGATGAAATCTCGAACGAAACATTAGTTCTGTAAAGGTTACAGTTATACCTTGCTAAAGAGTGCCAAAAATTAAGAAAATCAAGGCTTCCTGTGACTGTCACCATTCAACTAAAATTGATTATGGTTCTTTAAACCACACCTTTATTCTAAGAGATTAGGGTTTACTGCTTGAGAAACTCTATCAATCATCTTCCTTACTATTTACATAGTCGCTGCTGATATACTCTATATTCAGACACGTTTTTAATCAACTGGCCACAGAATACAACTTATAACTTGACAAAATAAACGACAGTTTTTCTTCTGTTGTAGCTGACTAACATGATACTATACTACACAAATATGCTGACAAAATGATTTTGAACAATGTTCCAACACTTAAGGTTAGCTAGCAGTAAAGTGTTAGATATCACTCGTAAATATTTTATATTTAGTTGAATGAAGACAACAGGCAGGGAACCTTGAACCTAGTCTTCGTGCTTGTATGCACTCATCAGAAGGGCATATTTACAAAAATGACTGACATGACCATTGTGGCTAAAGCACTGGGTGACACGGACTTGCGTCCCAGATGGGACATTAATTCCTTCAACTGAATGTCTCTATTCAACTAACGCTCATCCAAGTGTCTCGTGATGATGAATCTCCTAGATTAGTGGCCACACCCAAAAATGATCGGCGGAGTTCAACCAGCATTAAGGATTAGTTAGCACAAACCAGCAATCGTTATCTGTTATGTCACAGAACTTGTGGTGTTGTAATGACTTAAGCCTAACTCTTCCTTTTATTGTATTTGCTTAGTGTTCTCTGAGTCAACTAGAAATGAGTCAAGCTAATTACTAATCAGAAATTAGAGCGACAGCATGAGTCAAACTTGATAACAGTTATGAAAATGAATCTGTGATTAAAAAACAGGGTAAAGTTATCCCTACCCACAGGCCAATAATGCCAAAGGTTGGCAGATACGCTTAACAAAAAATCATTCAACTTGAAAATGCTTCGCTTTTGCATGAAGTAAATTATGATAAAGTCACCACTGTTTAGTAGTGAAGTATCCAAGAACAAAACTAAACATCCGAGTTATAAATCTTCCTTATTGTCAGTTCCTTTCACCTCAATAGTTGAGTCAATTCTTATAGATGTAATCAATCGGAAGGATGAAGCGATTCCTCAGTTGTCAACTAAGCATCAGATATACTCTAAACACACATCTAATAACTGCTTCCAGGATAACTCTTATACAAATGATTATCACATCATGTGGTAACAGTAGAGCTGCGCTCCATTGCCAAGTATCTGCCAGTTTTTTGCATCCATCTTCTGTTCTGAGTAGTTTCTAGCCTCATTTACGTTTTAAATAAGAAATAACTAGTTAACTGAAACGCGAAGAAATTACTCTTAGCAAAGAATAAAACTAAATTTATCTTCCCCTTTTTATTTGCTTGAGAAAATACCATCCCTATGGGAATTTATAACTAATCGACATAAAAATAACAGACAATGTTTTAGACCACAATTATTTGTGAAGATTTGAGTCGAATGAAAAATTAACTTGTATTATCCTGTCGTTGAGTGGACCGAAATGATTAGTCTCTCTTTCAGTATATGGGCTCTTGCACAGATGCCTCGTTATTGCCTACGTTTGAATGATATGTTAATGATGGATGGTGGCTAGCAGTTGAACCTCAGGATGCGAGTTTCGTCCCGTTTGGGACTCGTCAGCTGAATGTGCCTGCCTCGCAGTGGGGTATATTGTTTCCCCCTACGACTCAAATGCTACAGCGTTATCTACTAGGCCACTGAGTCACGATAGCCACTTCTTGTGAGATGAATCTCACATAGGAAGAAACGTGCATTCTGGATTCATCTCTTAGTCACTATCCATCATTAATATGACGATAACTAGTGTAAGAGTCATTGAATGTGATGATAAAAATGAACAGATGGAAATATCATTTAAGCTTTATCCACACTCACAGCTTCAAAGGAGACTATATTTATGAACCTTGTTTTCAAAGATGATACACCAGCAGATATCCTAAAGAATTGGCTATAAGTGCGTTTATAGATCCTGGAGGAAAACATACGACAAAGCCCCCGGGGAATGGATGTAACCGTTCTATGTTCAACATATCTACATCTTATAGAATATCTGAAAGTATTACTATTTGTTGATTTACTTGTAATTCTCCTTATTAATATTGTAGTAGGTGTTGCTGATAAGAACGGATGTAAGTAGTATATGTTAGGAGGGAGGCAGAAACCATATGGAATTACTAGCAATGGATAAGGATTCTGCCGAGAGAAAAGCACAAGACAAGGCGGTTGTATTAAAAGCAGGTTTAGAGAGAAGCAGAAGAGGAGATGAAGCACATTGTGTAAATGACTGTCTTAGGGCAAGGTGTATCATATTTAACGACTACTGTACCACATTTTCATGTACAGTGATAACTAGTACCTATTGTACAAGAGACGGCTTTCGTGCTCTCATATCATGGTGGATTGCCGTTTGAAGCGATGGGTATGAGGTTCTAGTCTCAAAGAGAACAACTCCACTCACTGGAGTGCTGATACATCCAGCTGATGAGTCCTACATAGGACGAACCGTGAGTTCTGGATTCTCCTGGTAGGCACATTCAAGGAAACTATCTGAAAATACCTTGAATTATCATCTGAATTAATAAGTGAAATTCCTTTCACACAGTAGTTATACATAGATCAGTTGGTTATATTAAATCTTTAGATACATAGTTACAGAAATACTCAGGTAATCGCAAGGTAGGGATTTTGAAACAATTTTACAAGATTAAGCAAATAACAAACTGAACGGGATAATGAATCAATAATTACGAATAAAAGGGAATCTGATTATGAGGTTAAAAAGTATAAATCACTTCATTGATTACCTTTCGCTTACTTCTGTTGTTTCACCACATTCTACTTACTTAAATTGGTGGAAAAAGAATAAAACCTTTGTAGGTTATCGCACGTTTCAACAGTAAATAGAAACAAATCGGACCATGTTGTTAATATAGGCAGATAAAAGTGATAATAAGATGGGATTAAGCGTCATCGTTATCAATTTTTAGTCTCTGAGTTTAAGATGAAGATGTGAAGGCTGGTGTATATATGAATCGATGTATGAGAAGCATAATATAGGTGATTAATTGAGTCTATTTGTGTATGCATGTAGTTTGGTCATGTTTAGTGTTTAGAACTTGTAACTTAGGCTGTACTTTCCATATTGCTTAAATAATTTGCCTTCCTTTCTGCTGAGTACACTTAGCTTCAACATAATATGAACTGACAGAAGTAAGAAATCTGGACCATCGGATTCCAACACAGTGGCTTAAAGGTGACGTAGTGACCTTGGAGCCAGGAGGTCCCGGGATCGTGGATGCAAACTTCTGAGGAGTTCCATACTAGGATGAAAAAACTGTCGAATATTCCTAGATTCTTAGTATTTCTCATCTAATAACTATTCAATCGTTTACCTTGGTGTGCATAAACGAAATCAACACCATTAAATGCAGCCGTTCCGGATATCAGCAATGGCCTTATGCTCTCCAATTCACCTCCTGTCAACTTCCATGCCCACGAACTATTGTCATAAAGCATTCAGTTGCAGGGATGATTGTGATTCAACAGCCACCGAGTAACTGTCCATAAACCTTCCAAGTACTTCGCCAGCAAGAACGCCCAATAAGACCATTTCAGGGATATTCTATGAAGTAAATAATGAAAACAAAACAGAACTGACCTTCTTGTCACTACACCACCTATGACCAGCGTTCACTTGTCTAAAGCAAACAAATTTAACGTAAGCTCTTCGAACACCTTGCAAATGTGAATCTCGTACAACGTAGTGTGTGTACGTCTGCTTCTCATACTCCTTCAGGGCGACCTTCAAAGACTCTAAGGACAGAAACCCGGCTAGACAAAAACGCTCCATGAAGATTGATTCTTTTTCGGTTACAACACTTTAAACGGTATCGTTGCTCATCATAAAACGAGGTAACCTGTCCTCAGTTTCCGCCTTTTGATAGTACTTTTCGATTTCATGCAACCGATAACGGGATATTTCATCGTCTATTTTAATTCGACAACAAGTGACACAGGGAGTGAAGGGGAAGGGACCAAATGTATTTCCTGTTTCTCCAACTGGTGTCAATCTATAATGAATATCAACTTGTAAAGTGAAATACCCTAGCTGTCTGTTTTTCCTTGTAGTTTGAAAATCCTTTTTGAATACTTTTACTACTTTCACTGTCATTTCTGTCATCATGACAGATGTCATGAACAGTAATTATCGATGTGATTCGTAGATTTTCATGTTCTACACGGTTATTTAGAGATACACAACAAGATATGGTTTGATTTTTCTTGTATTTACTAGTTAAACATGCAATAAACTCTTAAAAAGCGGCTTTCAGGAAGTCATAAAGCATAAAAAATTTATTTTCCTACCTTATGAGGTTTTAAATATTATATTTCTCTCATGAAACTGTCATCGTATTATGAAGAGATAGGGGAATGTTCAAATGAAAACATTTACTCGTCTTATTAGACCAATAAAGTCACTATTAGCTTTTAACTAATGTTTATGTCTAAGTATCTTTCACCACATATTAGAGATAGTAATTCAGTTGACATTTTACTATATAAAGAATGAATATTCACTTAGAAGTGGATTAGAATATTATCCTAATTATCATGATATAAAGGAATCGATTGATTTCACGACAATTTTAATCACAGATTAGCATAATGTCAAAACTAGTTGAAGAAAAACAAGGAAAACTGACAGATATTTAGCTGTCACCTAGCGCTACCACATTACATCTCCTCATCATCTCGTACCGTAATAAATACAGTGTCCTGTATGATCGATAGTCATTTAGTCAACTGAATAGTAACCATGAAAGCTGAGAGTTTTGGACACAAGTTTTTAATAGACTTCTGAGGTTGTGGAAGAATCTTCATTCCTAACCTGCAATTTCAAGATAGTATTCATCATGAACTGAAAACATTCGGAGAACCATTGAAAATCTTGTAGCACCGGACAGCTGTTTCGTACTAGTTTAGAAGTTATCAGCAGTGCACATTCACATCTCCGTCACAGATCGAACTCATAACCTACAGTTGTCATGATGAGGAAGTTACTAGTGAGCCTCTATGTTGCAATCCAAAGATTGTGTTTTCCTAGCATTACATGAGGATAGCACTATCTTAGGACTAACAGAAATTAGGGAATGTGAAGCACTGGATTCTGACCTAGTAAATCAATGGCCTAGAGTTCGATCTTTGATAGGGTCTTGTGTGCGCACTTCTGAAGAGTCCCGTAACAGAAGGAAACAGGTGTCCAGTCTTCTGAGATTTTCAATAGTTTTCTCTAACTGATGTTAGTCCATGATGAATACCACCTTGAACTCAATAGATTGCAATAAATGTTTTAAGTGAACAAATGGTTTATTATAATTATTTGTCCTTTGGGTTCCTAGTGGAACAGAGAGCTTCACTAGCACGTTGCACTTTCACTGTATTCTCTGCAGTCTTTGCAACCTGGTTCCACCACTCCCCAAAAGTTTTCATTTCCTCCTCACATCATCTCATGTCATCTTCGGACACCCAACTTGTCGTTTCCTATTTGGGTTCCACTCAAGAGTCTAGCCTGGTGTTATGTCTCCAAACCGTCTTCTCAGTGTATGCCCAACCCAGTCCATCTCCACTTTCTTCTGCATATTTTTTGGGTGATAGGTTCATGGTTTATTCGTCACCAGAGTGAGTTCCTTGTTGCTTATTCTTATTATTCTGGCCATCTGATCCTCAGTATCGAAAAAATGGGTTTACGACTAATCAATGTGGTCAAATTATTTCAGCTATGTTTAAGAGTAGTATAAAAGGTTGTTTTTGAGATATAAAGAACCTTCCTAAGAACATATCGTTTTCACTGAGGAATAACTAAATTCATCTTGTTTAAAACTAGATCCCGACTCTGAACCAATTCTTCCCCTACCTACAGGTGAAACAACTAACGTCACTACATGATTAAAAGGCCATGATAAAAAATTATCTGAATGTACTTGCATGTCATACAGTCATGAAATGCTGACTCATTAAGGTCTCTGCCATCTACAGATTTTGAAATGAGAACATTATTAACCGTTTATGGTGGAGATGGATTAGGCATGCACTTAGAAGACCAGTTGGGGACATCACGCCCCAGGCCAGGCCTCCGAGTGGAACCCAGATAGGAAACGGCGAGTTTGGCGTCGATGCCGAGGGTGACATGGAGGAGATGGTGTGAGGAATAAATGAGAGGTTGTGTGCAGTCGTGGAGCCAGGTTGAAAAGATTGCAGAGAGAGTGCAGAGTGCACTGGAGACGTGCTATGAAGCCATATGTTCCACTAGGAACCCAAGGGATAAATAATAATAATAATAATACTAAAGAAGGGAACTTGTATTGGAAATAATCGAATAACCAAAAGTTTTAAATTGTCTAATAGTTTGTGCTCAGTTGTTCTCAGCTAAGCAGGATAAGTCTCTGAAATGCATTTGGTAACAATATGCTTCGTACGACCGATGTAACTAGATGCAGTCTAGGAAATAAAGTTATGGATACACACGGAGATCGCCTACAGCAGTAGCTTGTCCCAGAAGCATCCAAGCACTAACTGTCGTAGGGAAGATATTCCTGAGCTCTTGATTATTACAGTAATCATGTGGTCGTTTTGCACCATATTAGGCTGTTACTGGCTACCAATGCTTATAAATATTGTCATACAGTTTTAGTAAATGATACTGTCAATAAAAAAATTTCCTTCTTTGAAATATCTTCTGTTGTCACGGTGTTTTGCTCATAAACGACTGTCTAAGCCTAAAGGATGCATGGTGAATAAATTATCGAAAATTCCAACGCCTAAATCTGTACTAAACTCAACAAATGCTAAATGATAACGAAAAAGTTATACTCTAAGTGAAATATCTTGTTCATCATTCATTTTACATCCCTAGATATTATTATTCTTCCTTGTTCATGACGGTGATGGGATTCCCTTTTTTGTTCCCTGATGTTTCATTTTACCTCGAACAATTGCTTATCTCTTGTCTTTAACTTATCACGGGGAAGATAACCTCGTCCATTATGTTCCAAACTTAATACCGCCTTATTATTTGTAATGCTGACTCAAACTTGTAAGGTGGCACTTTGATAGCGATAAACCCATAGACAATTCATAAAGCCAGGTTTGTAACTGATTATATATTATTGCAGGAGAGTGTTTCGGAACAATTCGTTGTTGGAGAATCGCTTGTTCGCTTCAGTTCCGAATTTCTTAAAATGAAATAGATTGAATAATGTGATTGACACCTAATTGATAACTATAAATATAACCTGAACATTCTCACATCATTACTATTCGTTACATATCTCATTGTTTGAATATAGATGCTCACTGCCTTGCTTTATCACGTTTGAGGGTTACCTATTGAATTACATGTTCACGATACACATATATATACACATCTACATATTTACTACGAGGCCTATTAACGCTACGATTGACGATCACGTTTCCACAAAACGCCATAAAACAAGAAAGAAATGTAGAAGAAAAAGCAGGATGGACTAAGCTATGCAAGAGAACAGATATACACACATATATAACGTAGACTGAGACAGTGGTTTAGGTTTAAAAATAGAGAAAATGAACAATATTTACTATACCATGTCGTGAATTTATCTAGCAAGCAGTTGTCCAAAACGCTTGAAGATTGAAGTGAAATTAGGTACTGTATGAAGCTGGATCTAGCAGCTCATTTGGCATAGTACCTGGCCAGAGGTGGCTAGTTTGGATTCCGTAACCATTCAGATTTTCACTTCACTTTCAACTACCATATTATATCAAAAGTAAATATAAAATTTAAATTAAGGCTACATAGTGTATTGCTAAGGTATTGATAAACAAATTTAGACAGTCAATAATTGCTTACCATGTCTCTGTGTCCCTTAAAGTTATGAAAACGAACAACAAAGATTATCTCTAGATTATTCGTTACAAATGAATTTTCCTGTCCTATATATTAAATGAAATTGAACTACTGAGGGATATACCTTCGATATGACAAAATACTAGATGAGTTACTTTTAGATCAATGTGTGTATTTGTGCTCTTATGACAAAAGTGAATGAGAATTCATTTGTATTCAGACGAAATCAACGTAATGGGATAGAACTGCTCTTATTACCCCAAATTCTAGTTCAATTTCTGTCTTAGCAAGTCAACCTTAATAAAACTATGGAGATACAATAAGAAATATACACTTTCTATTTTCTTCAAGTGAAAAAGTTTGTACTGTCTTATGAAGAATTATAAGTGCCCCACACTTTGAATGGACATGAAACTTGTGAAACTAATCTGTTGACAGACTACTAGATGTCGTAGCGCTGATAGGATAATGATATAGTAAAGAGATTTTGTTATCTCACTTTCGAGATTTGTAGGGATTTATTTGTACAGGATAATGTTTCAAAACTACGACCAGAACAGGCTGTATTCACGAAGTACAAAACATATGTGGACCAAATTGCAACGCTACACCACACATCATCATACAACAGAGAATAGAATGGCAGTCAACTCTCTACTTCAATTTCATCGACTATGAAAAAGCATTCGACAGCGTCGACCAACAAGTAATTTGGCAGTTGCTTCAACACTATGGACTACCGAAAACATTTATCAATCTCACTCAACAACAGCTATATGACGACGCCACATGCCAAGTACTTAATAGTGGGAAGCTCAGTGATGCCCTTGAAGTGAAAACAGGAGTAAGACAAGGCTACCGCCTACTATCACTCATGGCAATCCTGATTGTGGTCGACTGGATCATGCAACAAACAGTGAGGAGCGAGAAGAGGAGGATACACTAGCTGGACCCATGAATAGAGCTTAGAAGAAGATTTGAATTTCGCCGATGACTTGTGTCTAATGTTACACAAACTTGAAGATCTACAGGCGAAAACTAAGAAGTTGACAGAAGAGGCGAGACATGGCAGCGAAGACCGGATTTCAGGTGAATGTAGAGAGGACGGTGGTGATGAAAATACCGCACCAATAGCAACAACAAACTCCAATCACCATCAGTCGGGGAAACTTAGAGGAGGTAGCCTCCTTCACCTATCTAGGAAACACTGTTTCAACTACAGGCGGGACGGACGAGGATGTCAAAGTCAGAGTCGGAAAAGCAGGACAAGCATTCATTAGCCAGAAACCAGTGTGGAGATCTGCAGTCAGCATGAAGCATGAAGAACATTTGGATTTTCTACACCAACCTCGATCAAGTCAGTGCTTCTGCATGGTTCAGCGACTTGGCGCGTTACGAAACGGATTCTCAACAAACTACAGACATTCATCAACAACTGCCTACTCTGGCTCGCTACTGAAGATCAGATGGATTGCTAGAATAATGAGAATAAGCAACAAGGAACTCTGGGAACGAACCAACGAAGCAAGAATTTATCACTCAACAAATATGCAGTGGAAGGAAGTGTAGATGGATTGGGCATACAGTGAGAAGGCGGACTGGGACATCAAGCGACGGGCCCTCGAGTGGAACTCAGATGGGAAACGACGAGTTGGGTGTCCGAGGTGAGGGTGTCATGGAGGAGATAGTGCGAGGAGGAAATGAGAGCTTGAAGGCAGTCATGGAACCAGGTAGAAAAGATTGCAGAGAAGGGAGTGGACTGGAGACCTGCTAGTGAATCCCTATGTTCCATTAGGAAATCAAGAGACAAATTAATTATTTAATTATGTCGAGTTTGAGAACGAACACCCACAGAGAGCGCTGGATGATGGCCGAGCCATAATGCAAATTGATAGGAGTGAGAAAATGTCAATTAATTAGACGTAACTATGTAGCCGATTGGTGACATAATCATAACCGTATTTGACGGTCCTAGGCTCCATCCTACATGGAGTCGTGAATGCCAACTACCAATTGGATTTCAAACCACGAGGAAATATTTGTTCAATGCTCTAAGGTTTCAATAGTTCATTTTGTAATGAATATATTACTGGAATCAATGACTCCTAATAATCCACCAGTTGAAATGCTACATATCTGAGCAACAATCGCCCTATTATTCTTTTGCTTTTGAAGTCACTATCACTTCCTTAGTTCAAATTTAGGTGTTGCAAGATGCATAACTCTTATGATTTACTGCCCTTATAAATTTCATTAAAGCAAGAAGTACAAGACTTCTTAACAGTGAATCTGATTGAAATGGATGCTAAAGAAATACATAAACACGTTAAATCTTCAACCTTTGAACTTTTATGAACATTTAAGAACAAACAGTGAAGTGCCAGATGAGTTATGTGTGTCGCGTAGTGCCCATGAAGGATACCTTCAATCTTCATTCTTACTCATTTTTTTCACAGACGAACTTATGGATTTTTTTCTGTACTCGCCGAACTTAACTGAAATTAACTTTGTCCTAGTAGAAGTTATCGCAGACCAAGAGCACTCATATAACGTTCTCTTTAGATGATACTGAAAAGACAAGACGTGGCCAACAAGACTTTATGATGTCCATGGCAAAGATAAAAGTTGAGCATATTTTTTTTAATTTTTGCACGTATAACATTGGTTTGAACTTCTGGATGCCTAATGCCTCAGCTGTAGACAGATGTCTTCATTTTACTCCCTTCGAGTGGTTTGATCAAACCCTGTAGACAGTGTTGAGTGAGCTCTCGAAAGGAGCTAAGTGGCCTGAGTTCACAAGGTGTTTTGTTATCAAAGTGAAGATGCATTTCCGTTCTCCCTTTGCAAGTCAGGCTAGGCAGTGTTCGCGGACACGTTTTACAAGAGGACGCATGGTACGGCCGATGTACTCAGCTTCACAAGAGCAAGTAAACTGGTATACACATATTGATGTGGCCCAATGCGTCAGCTTGTCTTTCATACATTGACTGAAATGTTTCTTGCAGGAGAAAATTATCCAAAGTTTGGTGGTGAAGTATGTTCTGTTGATGGATTTTGACAGTTGTTTCCTCAGAATCTCTGCAGCAATAACAATTTTGAATTCAAGATTCAACAGAAGAATCTTTTTCGGCGCCAAATATCGTCGTTCAATTGGGTTCTTTGGCTTTATGTTAATGCTGAAAAGTTGTAAAATCATGAGAAAACCTTAGGCGGCAACTTGAAAATGTTTGTGACACACTTGTAGCCACCCAGCTGTAGATTCCTTCTCCAGAACTGGTTTAAACTGCCATGTTTTATGGTAGGGCGTAACAGATGTCCAAAGCCTCCAGCTTTCTGATGGTCACCCGATTAATATGAGTCCATGAAGAATAGCAACTTGAAATGCTGTTCAACTGAAGGTGATAACCAAAACTTTTAAATTTTATTCTGCATACAATGAAAGTATACAAAACGTCATACTTTTCTTATCATTTATAAACTTGAAGAGCGCTAAAAGTAAACGGAGCAGGAGAATGGAAGTTGGTTTTTATTACTACGATGGCTCTTCAATCAACCTTATCGAAAAAATGTCTATCCGGACAACACAGAACAGTGTAGTTGCTTAAAAAATTGATAATAATGTTACTCTACCCTACGTAAAGGATGTTTTGGAGACTATCAACCACTTGCTAATTGGAGTAGGACACTGACACTCTGTACAGTTCAAACGATTCGTTTCCAAATGGAGTACAAGATACAAAATCAACTGTAAACAGTGTCCACAGCACTATACTGGCCATTCTAGTTGTCGGATCGCTGACGGCATTCATAAAAATCAGCCAGCAGCAAGGTGAATCGACATATCATCTTTGTTTACAATAAATGTAGCCAATCAAAATCATAAATTCAGCTGGAAGAACATGAAAGTTATAGAAGGGGGAGGGTGACAAGCTGAAACAGAATTTCTATAAACATTTCATTCCATAGAAAATTCTGTCTGCAGACACCTAGATAAAACCCTAGTTTACAATCTACTCAGGAAGGAAAATAACCATCTATCAATTAAGTGGAAACCCCTTGGACAAATCAATACTGAAGCTCTATATGGCGGTGATGAGTAAGACAGTTTAGTCATATCAAAGATTTGTTCTCAGCCTTAAGCCAGAGTGATACAAGGTCAGAGAGGTAACGGTATGACATAACTATCTTGGTTAGTTTGTAACTGGATAACACTTAAGGTTATCAGAAGCACTAACTATAGTTTCGCGTAGTGTCAAATTAGCATTCATTACAGACTGACATCATCCAGAGGATCATTGAAAACATGGAAGCTTTGGAGAGTAGGTTTTTAACGGATCTCCGTAAATCTGCCTCACCTCTTCACAAATCAGTATTATTAATTTCACTACACTGTTAGATAAAATATTATCGCTTAGATAACATCGAACCGTCGTTATCCTCATCCTGGGTTACAAATCTTCTCTATAATTTCGCTATAAAATATAAGATACACGTACTGGAACCGATGACCTGATTCATTTGATACAAGACTTAAAAATGTGCTCCAGTATGAAAATATTTTCTAAGTGTGGATGAGGAGAGGATGTGTAAGACACACAAAGAAAAGTCATTTCTACACTTAGACTGTTGTCAACTTCAACATATCACAAATATACAATGCATGTTTTACCAAAGTAAAAACTCTTTCTCTAGACAAAATAAGGCTATTTAATGAAAAAATGTTCTATCTATAACACATTTCGTTGTATAACCTTGAATTATTAAGAGATGCGTGAACATTCTAATTGATATACAGGTCAACAGACTGCAATACAGGCTGGTCTACCTTAATAAGAAATTTTTACGAAATAATTTGAGCTAAGAACCAACTTGCCCTATGTTTTAAGTTCAACTGTGGACATTCCATTTAGATCTTTAGTGTGAAATCAGTTCCTTGGAAGGTTACATACATTCTATGGATAATTAACTTTTGTGTTCGATACATAAGATATAGCTGCAGGCGTAATAACAGAATACATAACGAGTGGTAACACAACTGTTGGCTAAGGACTTACTCACTTAGGTATATGAATCGAATCATGCTATTGTTTTCAAAGAATAAGCTGTCTTTACTTGTAAACAGTATATTCTATGCATAACTAGTTATTTATTACTGTGCAGGATTGCATAAGAGAGTCAATTTTAACTTATGACGGCTTGAAGTGCTTGGTTGAAAATAGATGACAGTTAAATAGATATATCTCTGTTCTGCTTTTCTACAGTAACTATATAATTTAATTTTTCCACAGTTTTCTAAATTCGTTTTCCTACTGAATTTCTTTTGCCAACTTCTGGCTTTTTTATTTTTCCTGTTACCCCACTTTTTCATCTCCTGTTGACGACCTTTTATACTAGTTCAATTACCTTCATCTTCTTCCCATTTATTGAAAAAGATTGTGGAGAGGAAAATAGTCGAAGGCTAGAACAATAAACAACAAGTTTGGCAAGAGGATAAATACTTGCCGATGGTATTAAATGATGGTCACGTTTTGTAACAACCCTCAATTCTCCACAGGATGGTGGATCTTTATCGCCGATTTGTTCTAAACGATGACGAAGCAAACGTCTCCTCTTCATGATAAATTTAAATAGAGCAGGAAAAATATTTTTAAGCGAAGAGTAGGGATCCATTTTATTTCAGGGTTTCTCATCAATAACTTCTGACATAAAACCTTTTAATGTCTAATTATTCAGTGCCTGCTTACTTTAATCAGTTGTATAGAAAATCATGTGTATATCCCGAAAGATGTAAGTTTGGTGGAAACAGTCACCATGACGCCCTTCTCTACCCAGGTTTCGATTAGTTTCACAGTAGTCAGCAAGATATATCCCCCATTTTGACGGAAGTGATATCCCATCTGAGATCTAAACCCGCACCATCCAGTAATACAGTTGGAGACGCTACTGTTGAGCTGTTTGTTTCTCTATTGACCTCCTTCCTAGCGCAGCACCAAGCCGCATGGGTTCAAATCTTGACTTTAGTTCAGTTGATTTCGCAGATATGCCCTAATCACAAGTGCCAGAAAACACGAAACTTGGGTCAAGGGGCCGCTGTCGATTGTCTTTACCCAACTAACATATACCTAAGTGTATCACAATGGTAGCCACATTTCAAAATGATCAACTGAATTCGACCACCCCTTAGGACTAAACAACGTTCAGTTGGTTATTCTCCGTTAACCAATCAGTGTCTGCAGGATAAGACTCAACGAATATTCTAGACCGGATGTAAGGCATAAAGGGAGCGATACGAACATATTCTACACAGTGAGAAAGATTGCACAAAACAAATGTGAAAATGGTAAGAAAACATACTTTGGTTAACGAAATAATGATTAGTAGAATTCAGGTGACAATATCAAGGAAGTGCAATGGAATTACCATAATACTGATTATCAACAACACAAATGATTTCACCATGGTAGACACAGACTAACATCTGCTTCTTTTCAACAATAAATGTTTGTTGCTCACCACTTGCTTATTATCATATCAGAAAGAATCAAAAAATTTTGATTTCAGCTTAACATTCGCCACAGTTCGACAATTGTCGGAGAACACAGAGTACTGTAAAGTTGTTTTTCTGGTTGGATGATGGGTGTGGATTGATGGGGGAGAAGGGTCTCCATTTTAGAAAGAAAGAGCTTTTCAGTACTCCTAAGTTTTCAATAGTTTTCCAACTGATTCCACACTATAATGAATGACAACTTAAAATCAACAGAGCCCTAGGAACTTTCAAGCTGTGCAACTATTTTGAGTTGGCCTGTTTATTTTAATTATATTTAGATTTATACATACTGTCCTTTTTATCGACTATCGCTAAGGATACACAGCAAAAACGCACAATTGTAAACCCTTCAATCTGTTCGCATCACAGCAAGTACACGTGGATTGGTATATACAGTTAGAGGTAACGTAAAAAGGGGAAAAATGGCTGTCTATTGCCCTGTGTTTCCAGTGATTTTTCCATCCGATGTCAATCTATGATGAAAATCATACTCAATACATCTACTGTAATATATATATTGTGTTTTATAGACATGTGACAGAATAAACTACATTCTTCTCATAATGATCTCAGTGACTCGAGGAGGAATCCCGGACTTTCTTTTGTCCCATTTAGGACTTGTCAGCTAGATGTTTCTGCATTCCAGTGAGCGACGTTGTTACTACCGAGGCTCGAACTCATTACTCTTCGCTTCAAACGCAGTGTCAAGGCATCCACTTAGAACCCCATTTTCTAGCAGAGGTAGAGCAATTCGACCCTGTAAAGCAACGGAAAATTAGAAGTATTCCTATGCTTGAACAACTGTTAAAGTGTGAATCGATAACTTTTCGCTGGGAATACAACTTCATCGTGTATGAACGGAAGTAAGTTTGTCAATTCCGGTATCTGGATTTGTCCCGAGTTCCCTTACTTAGGTAATACAAACAACTGTCATATATTAAATGAGAGCAGGTAGTTAGATAGTTTGAACCTGGGAAAAAGATTCGAAAAGAGGTAAACGGAACTGATATTTATATTATGCACACCTACAAGGTATGTGCACATTAATTACCTGGCACTTTATGTAAACTCAGAGTAATCTATGGTATATATGTCTCTGAAAAGATTAAACATGAATGAATTACTTTCTTTACCGTTAACCTTTACACATAACACGGTTTTGATACTAATTATTGTTAAATGTGATGGTATGGTTTAAACTACTTATATGGGCATTTATAAGTAGTGATTAGCGTGATATTGTTTTTACAGTAATATTTGCTTCCCTCGACTTATGATACCAATAAAAATGACCGACCTCAAAGAAGACAACAGATATATGTCGAATATTGAGCTACTAGCCTACTACATACTACTCTCATTCCTGGAACCTTCATTTCACCTCCAATCGAGTCAGCTTACTAGGATCTGTAAAGAAACTTCGTGAGTATATGAGGCTTTCAACAGTAATAAAAAGTGTACTTCCTCTGGTATTGAGAAAAGTTTCACAAAAGACACCCTTATGACAATTTCTTGTGAAGCTATTCACCATGTGGTCTACATTCGTATGGTGGATTCATCTTCACTAATATCGTGCCTGTCATACTATTGGGTCTTGAAAAGTTGTCCACATAATTTTCACTTATGAAAAACATGATTTAGTCAAGATTAAGATATGTATTTTAATATAAAACATTTAACCAATTTAATCTTTTATTTAACAGCTCATCTACCATTACAATGTTGGATACCACAAGAATTTTCACGTAGCTGGGAAGAGTATGCTGAACACTATTGTTGGGTAACAAATACTTACTTCACAAATATTCAATCAAACATTCCACCTGTTAATGAACGAACAACTGTTGTACGTTATTATCAATGGGCTACATTTGTATTTATATTACAAGCTGCGGGATTTTTTCTACCTTGTCTTATTTGGAGGCTCCTTCAGGTAGGCTAATCGTTCAATATTAACTTGATACCTATCATTTTGACTTAAGTATACTAATTGTTTACTTTCATGACATTCATAAACGTCAAAGTCTACTTTCTGTATTATATGCATACATATTTCAATGACTGTACTACATTCCTCTGAAAGCCTAAGATGATTTAATTTAGTTGAAACTAGTACCTTTGACAAGGATTCGACAAAAGACTACTTTTCACAAGCTTTTGTGAATTGATCGATCTTCAGGTAGTATTCTTTACAGATGAATACCCATTAGGGAACCAGTGTAAACTTTTGAGGGTTGGATAGCTGGTCCATGGTGATACTGGAATATCTAGTAGTGGGCATCCACGACTATCAAGCCATGTGGTGAGCATGTCATCATTCAGTTTGTGATGAGAACCATTCAGAAATGAATTAGGCTACTGTTAGTCATCTCCCTACCTAGTGAGTAGTTACATCATCTTAATATCCACTCCATGGTTAACTTTGAATATCAAAAAGGTGGTTCTACAAGTGTTACTTTTTTTATTTGTACTGGGTGATGATTGAAGGTGAAATAAAAATTTCGACTGCAGAGGGATTCGAACCAGTGACCATCTGGTTTCTGGCCCGATGCTCTACCAACTGAGTTGCAAGGTCTAATTGCTGACCAGGTTTTTATCTCATTTTATTCATCATGGGTTTTACCCGGCTACCATGTGAATTCGTGACGCGTTGCTACGACTTGATCTCACTCACACTGGCTACCTAGTCAGGACTTCTTATCCCATTCCAATAACAATTCAATTACAGAGGGGGAGCAACGTACTGATCACTGTTTTGACTATCTGAGATAGCAGCCCTGGTTTGGTAGACTAGTATTTATACTGGGTAAGGGTTGAAGGTGAAATGAAAATTAGGGCGGTGGCTGGATTCGAACCAGCGACCACTGGGTTTCCGGCCCGAAGCTCTTCCCATTGAGCTACGAGGTCCGACTGCCAACCATATCATGACTGTGCTCTTGCAACCTACTACATGCATGCATACATCACTGTTGTATTCGGAAAACACAGATCAGTCTGAGTATTCAAGTTAAATATCTTCCACAGATGAAGCTAAAACAACTACGAGAGACACTTCATATGATAGACGTGTAAATTTTCTCTCTTATGGATGATAATTAGCCATACCTGCCTTCTTATCAACGATTAGTGATAGTCACACCTGTGAATTTAACTAAACAAACATAACGAAGTATGCTGTTACTGAGCATCCTGAGTAGTTAGTAACCACTTAGGACTATCAGTAGATTTTGCCACTAAGATTAGCATGGTCTAACTGAAACACTGGACAGTTGTCGCATTCATTTGGAAGCAACCTCATCAGTGGTGTATCCCGATGATTTCACCTCATTGAGCTAAATTTATTCCTTAAAACATGTTGACTCCATAGCTGGATAGTTGAGAAACTGTTCAATTGTGAGAGATGTCAACGTAGACTAGGCAATTTGTAAATCACTTGTAAATTGATCAAATACAGTGAAAATAGAATACGAAAAATAATTGAATTATATATGATTGTGGTGGACTGAATCATGCAGCAAACCGTGAGGAGTGAAAAGGGGAGGATACGCTGAGAAGAGTCTAGAAGATTTGGATTTCGACAACGATGATGATTTATGTCTAATATCTCTTTGCGCAAACTCGAAGACCTACAAGCGGAAATTAATAAGTTGACAGAAAAGGCAGGGCAAGGAAGACGGGACTTCAATTTAATGTAGAGAAGACGGAGATAATGAAGGTACCCAACCGACACCACCAACAGCAACTTCAAACTCCAATCACCATCAAGGCGAGAAACGAGAGAAAGGAAATAGTCTCTTTCACATACCCACCTAGGCAGCATAGTTTCAACTACAGGTGGCACAGACGAGGATGCCAAAACCAGGATCGGAAAGTTAACAAGATAGGCTTTCACTAATCTGAAATCAGTGTGGAGATCTACTGCACTCAGCACAAAGAACAAGATCCTGATTTTCAACACTAATGTCAGTCAAGTAAGTCAGTGCTTCTATGTGATGGTTAAGAGACTTGGCGTGTCATGAAAAGCACTTCCACCAAACTACAGACATCCATCAACAGTTGCCTATGCTCGCTGCTGAAGATCAGATAGCCAAAATAATAAGAATAAGCAACAGGGAACTCTGGCTAGCAACGAACCAACCAAGAACTCATCGCCCGACAAATATGCAGAAAAAAGTGGAGATGGACTGGATCGGGAATACACTGAGAAGGCCGACTGGGGACATCACGCACCAGGCCATTCCGTCGAGTGGAATTCAAAGGCAAAACGACAAGTTGTACGTCGGTGCCAAGGGTGACATGGAGGAGATGATGTAAGAAAGAAATGAAAGCTTGTGTGCAGTCGTCGAGCCAGGTTGAGGAGACTGCAGAGAACAGAGTGGAACGGGGGCGTGCTACTGAAACCGTATGTTCCACTGGGAACTCAAGGGGAAAATAATAATATATAAAAAGGTGTGATATTACCAAATTCTAACGTTTAACTTCACAAATTAACTTTGCGTCAGTGATTTTGTTCAGTATGGTAAAAAGAGTCTTAAACAATAAATCATCCACCTTCTTTACTACAAATCGCCTTATTTGTAATTATGAAAGAATTTTGAAGATGTTAAATGTTCAACGTAGTAGAAATCATTGAGATGAATATATAGGAGTTGGATTACTGAAACTGAGATTTTAGTGAAGGAACAAGACCTCCATTATGATGTTAGTAATAGTTTTTTGTTGTTCATTGTATCAAAATAGCGACTTCTCTTTCCCTCAATATGCTTATACAGTTCTGCTTGTTTCAAACTATGAGCCAATAGCATTCTATCTTTTCTGATCATTGAACTTACTTCATTCAGTAAGCTGATGAGATAAAAAAAAAGCTGTGAATTCCATTTTTCATATTAGACAGATTTTATAATTAAATTTTGAAAAGATAGTTGATGCATTCACTTGAAATGTATTGAACTGACTGTGTATAACTGATAGATGAATACATATGAAGAAAGTTAAACGAAACAATAGTGTTTATCACTGGTATAACATGAATAGTTTTGATTAAATTTTAGGCTATTCGTTCACTAGTCTCAGGCTTAGTTATACAGTTGTATAAAGCTCAGATAAATAGATTATTCACATTACATAAATTTGATTACATCATTTGAATGTAGTAATGAACAGATTGTTGAATGATCTTTGTATAACTTAACGTTTGTAAAATCTCAAATGAAGTAGAAAAAGAAATTTCTAATGTTTCATGACTATCTTGGAAATCGCTTGCTTTAGAGAATAAAACCTGTACAAGTTATCGAAAGCTTATCACTGACCGATAATAGCTGAGGAAACATTTAAATTCTTAGAGGAGTGAATTGTTGTTTCATTCTAGTACACGAATCCTGAAGTCTAAGCCTAGATGTTATGGATAGCAAATTATCATTGTTTTGTGAAATCAATGACGTACGTTGGTTGGTTTAACATTGATTTTATTTCTACGTATTATTGTATTGTATTATAGAATCATTCAGGATTTCATGTTCAACGAATTATACGTAGTGCAGTACGCATCAACTGTACACCAACTGATTCAAGTCAGACTATAACAGATGGTCTTGCTCGATACATTGACAGTGTTATATACCATAGATCATATAAAACCTGGCGTATTCAATCATCTAAAGAAAAGTCATATGTGAAACACAAGATGCCATCAAATGACACTGTAATCAAATCAGCTCAGAAGTCTAGTACATATGCTGCTTCAACATCTACACAGTCACATGAAGTTGGCACAGAAACAAAATTGGTCAAATTTGAAAAAAGACCAACATCAACACATCAATCATCATATCAATATAGAACACTTTCTAGTGAATCTACAGTACCAAGAAGTCATAAAAAATCACCTGCACCTCAACCTCCAGTAACTTCATCTATCATATTCAAATTAAATTCTGACAGAACAATGTATACATCAAATCCTACAATGAAACACATTTCAAATATTTCACCAACAAAACATAAATCTTCATCTAGACAGAATATTCGTAGAGGGAAATCATCAACATCATCTCCACCATTATGTTGTAATCAATGCAGTTTATGCTTTACAAATTTGTCTACTTTTAATAAAAATAAAAATTCAAAGTCAGAACAACCACTTGTTCCTACATCAACAATCATATCGAAAACAATATCAACAACTGAAACTTCAATTAATCCAACTCATAGTACAAGTAAGTACATATCTAAGCTGTTCTAAACTTCAGTTGTTGATTTTCAACAGTATTATTGCTTGTATTATATCATCGTTGATTGGACCTAATTAATTGGTCTCTATTGGCATTTACACTCCTGTTCTCATTACTATAAGTAGTGTTCATCCTGGTTAGAAACTATTCAAACCGATTTGTAGATTTCACTAACCTGATAAGAGTTATTTGAATACTCTATGGCTATTTCACATACCTTGGGTGGAGGTCATAAGTGCTGTTTTAGGAAAAATTATGCCTAAGTAGTCAAACTGTTCAAATCACCTGACCTAGTATAGGAGTAAACCTTTGGTATTGTGATGGATTGTAAATCTATTTTCGTCTCTTTATTAGAAATACCACATAGTGAAGGAACAGTATTATTTACTGGATGACAACTTTTCGGACACAACTTATCGTCCATATTCAGATCAGGTAACTGTACAACTTCAAGACAGAGTTTTTATATCCCCAATTCTCTCGCATTCTCTTTGACGATAAGGGTAATAGAATCTTCCATACATCTGGGATGATGTTGCTGACAATGGGATCCAGGACTTGGATTTCGTCCCATTTAAGACTTGTCAGCTAGATGTACCTGCGCTCAAGTGAATGATGTTGTTCCTGCCGAGACTTGAACCCAGTACTCATTACTGCAAGCAACACAGCATTGTACGATATGCCACCGTGACTTGTTAGGCACCGCATATCAGTTTTTGTTATAATACTAGTAGTTTTTGCTGTTGAACAGAGTCAAATTGTTCGACTTCTATTGACAGTGAGTGATATTTTCTATGAGACTTGACTTGACACACGAATGATAACAAAAAAGATGTTACGTAAGAATCTTAAATCGTTTATAAGGTGCATATAGATTACAAAGAGGTGAAAACATGGTCGAGTTAATAAACAATCAAAGGGTTACGTAATATGAGTTAGATAACAGACTAATTGGAGTAAATTGATAATGTTTTGTTAAAAGTTTCAATTATTAAGAAGATAAAATGAAATAACACCAGAAATAATTAAATGTAAACGTAAAAATTATAATGATAATATAAGAGTGCAAAAGATTAATCTGACAAAAAAAGTTGGAACGGGGAAAAATGAAAAAGGAATGAAGCACACCAATACTAAAATAAGTTAAGGCCCAAGGTAGACATAAAAGTTGTCTATACACAAAGGTTAGGCTACAGTTCATGGATAGCCAAGGCCTCTGCGTTTTTAGAAGCTGAACACGGAAGAAACGTGCGATGTTCGAGCAAATTCGATAGACAATGTCAAAATCATTGTTTCGATCTTTTGAATGGTTGGAATCGATTAAATGTTTAAGGATAGAACTTATGTATTTTCTTCCACCCTTATCAAACCAGTCAGGAATATATTCTTGTATACATGTTGACAGGCCTTTGACAGCGTCGACCGAGAAGTAATTTGGAAACTGCTTCAATACTACGGAGTACCGCAAACCTTTATCCGCCTCATTCAACAACTATATGAAGATGCCACATGCCAAGTAATTCACAATGGGAAGCTCAGTGATGCTTTTGAAGTGAGGACAGGAAGGAGTGAAACAAGGTTGCCTACTATCCCCCATGATATTCCTGATTGTGGTGGACTGGATCATGCAGCAAACAGTGGGGAGTGAGAAGGGGGGACACGCTGGCTGGACTGCAGAAAAGAATTTAGAAGATCTGAATTTCGCTAGTGATGACTTGTGCCTGATGTCACACAAACTTGAAGATCTACTGGTGAAAACCAACAAGTTGTCAGAAGAGGCAGCGAAGACGGGACTTCAGGTGAATATAGAGAAGACAGAGGTGATGAAGATACCCAACCAACAACAACAACAACAAACTCCAGTCACCATCAACGGGAGAAACTTAAAGGAAGTAACCTCCTTCATCTATCTAGGAAGCACTGTTTCAACTACAGGCGGGACGGACGAGGATGTCAAAGTCAGAATCGGAAAAGCAAGACAGGTGTTCATTAGCCTGAAACTAGTGTGGAGATCTGCACTCAGCATGCGGAACAAGATACGGATTTTCAACACCAACCCAGTCAAGTCAGTGCTTCTGTGTGATGGTTCAGAGAGTTGGCGCGTCACGAAAAGGATTTCCAATAAACTACAGACATTCATCAACAACTGCTTACGCTCGCTACTGAAGATCAGATGGGCCAGAAAAAATAAGCAACAAGGAACTCTGGGAACGAACCACCAAGAACCTATCACCCAACAAATATGCAGGAGGAAGTGGAGATGGATAGGCCATGCACTGAGAAGGCCGACTGAGGACATCACGTGTCAGGCTAGTCGCTCTAGTGGGATCCCCATTGGAAGCGACGAGTTGGGTGTCGGTGCCGAGGGTGCAATGGAGGAGGTCGTGCGAGGAGGAAATGAGAGGTTGTGGGCTTTCGTGGAACCAGGTTCAAAAGATCTCAGAGAACAGAGTTCACTGGAGACGTGCTACTGAAGCCCTATGTTCCATAGGACCCAAGGGACTAATAAATATAATAATAATACATGTTGACAGAAATCTCTGACTACGACCAATGTACCTTGCCCACAGGAGGACGCGAACTGGCAGATACACATGGATGTGGCCCATCGAGGGATATGGTCTTTTATGCAAATGGAGGAAAAATTATGACTGATAAAGATCAAATAAAGTTTGGGTAAAGAAATAGTCTTACTAATTGATCTGGAAAGAAGATTTTTCAGGATATCTGATGCTGTATCACCTTTAACTTCCAGATTCATAAACAAAGTGTTTTTAGAAATTGAGCTGATGACTAGTTTCTCATGTCTTTCTCACATATTCGTATCAATAATTCGACTAGGATATGCGTTTGCCGCAAGAGTTCCTCTTGGAAAGTCAAGTCAACTTGACACAGTCTGCGCTACAAACATTACGTATTTGATAGCAGAGTAGGAGAATGAGGTTTCTTTTACTCATAATCGGCACCCACCTATAAAAATTAATAAGTTGTCCATTCCATTTACGTTTCCTGTAGATGGATCTTTTCAGCGTTTCATTGCTTGTCTCGTAATCAGCACATCAAGAGAAGGAATAGCTGATTCCAATTTCCTTTTCATAGTGAATTCCATAGCTGAGTAGGATGTCATCCAGACCATAGTTTAGTCGTAAATAACGAATATATCATCCATATATTGTTTATAAATGTCAAGATGATGAGTAGTTTAGCTAAGAGCAGAGTTTTTTCTAGTTGTGACGTAAAACATGTGCCATTAGAGGTCCCCATGGGGGATTCCTTTACGATTCCATCATTTGCCGATATACCTCACCATCGAAACTAGATTATACATTAAAAATACATCTCATCAATAACTCTCTCAAGTAGTTTGTTGGAATTCCTACTTCTGTATTGTATGCATCAATGAAATCATATATGTAACACGGATTACAGTCTTTAAATAAGATATATATATACACGAATATCCAGGTTGAGAATAAATTCGTTGAAAAGAGTCTACTTCGCTGAATATCTTGTTTTTGATATCACAATAGGAATTACCAACGTAATGGGTGTATTCGATAGGATTTCATTGATGAATAGAATAAAATGTTCATCATTGATTGGTTTATAAGGACTGATTGATCTTAAGGAAGTATTTATTATGAATAGTTATCGCTTAGAGAACCAGTGAAAACCTAATAGTACCTCATTGGGTAGTTTTAGATCGCGTAACGAATTATGTAGGATCGTCAGATTTTTAAAAAGCCACTAGATTTGAATCTAGTGGTTCAAGTCTTCCCACCAGCACTGAATTGACAACAATCCATTCTCGTTAGTTAACAGTTTTATGTCCCCTGACTCGAACTAGTAGGATAGTCTCAATGAGCAGTAATCAATCTATTCATCAACCATTCAACATATACTTATGCCAACATTTTCCAGTTTGTGTAACTCAACTATTCTGATATTCAGAAGCTGATGTCGTTTACTTGTCTTACGACTATGTATCGTATTCGAATTTTGATTTAAGCCAAATAAACTCGCCATTTATTTTTGGGGTAGAATTTTAGAAATATTTTTTCAGTTTTGACAGTTGACAACCCCTCATCCCATTCAATGTCAGTTAAGGCAACATTAGTTAAATGTCTAAGTGATAGAGCTAGAAAACTGACTAGTCAGAACAAGAACCTAAACAACGAATTGAAACACGTAAAAGAAGCTCTAAAAGTTGATAATTATCCTCAGCAGTTTATTCAGAAATTCTTACGAACACACAAGAAACGAAAAAATAACAGTCATATGAGTTCGACTAATAACAACACGAGTACAAAGGAGTTCATAGCCTCCATTGTATTACCCTATAAGGAGGGTACCTCAGAAACTTTACATAGAATCCTCAACATACCTGGAATTAGGTTGGCATTTAAACCAACAAACTCACTCAGACATAAACTTTGTGGGCTGCCTTAAGCATCCGATAGAACCAATTGAGCAATATAATCTAATCTATCAAATTCCATGTAATGACTATGAGGTAAAGTATATAGGTCAAACTAGTCGATCGGGGTCAGTTAGAATAGCCGAACATAGGAATTTATCTAAATATAGAATAAGAGACGTAAATAAGATCAATAGTCTAGAAGGTGACTCGGTTTTTGCTATGCATGCATTTAACACACAACTAGACAATAGGGTGGGATAAAGCCACTGTACTTTAGTCCAATACAACTAGGTGAAGAGAGAGAGAGAGAGATTGAATACTGAATCTTTTTTCATCGAATCAACACTCAACACATGTAATAGAAATGACGCAACACCTATCTATACCAGAGATATGGAAATGTTGCTACTAATAAAAACAACTCATATAAAGTGATATAGCCATAAAGATCAGATGTTGGAAGTGCTGTGTGATTACACATTGATAGGATTATGAGCAGTACTTACTTATGGTCGAAACGTCATCAAATAAATAATACTAGATCACTGGTTTTATAAATCAAATAAACAAATCTAATAGGGAATTAAATTCTACTACAGTGCCCATATTTTACACTTATATCAATGACTACCCCTCATCTCTTACTACCAGTTATTGTACCAATCACATTAACTCTCAACATGCGAATTGAAAATCTGGACCACGATGTAGCCATGTATTGACCTACATAAAAATTTCTAATAATCTACCCGGGCAGCATTATTTCAGATGATGTCAAAGCCAATATCGGAAAAAACAGCAAGACAGGTGTTCCTTCATCAATCTGAAATAAACAGTATGGAGATCTACTACATTACACTGCACTAAGTATAAAGCGTGAACACGATTTGGATTTTTTACACAAGTGTCAAGTGAGTCAGTGCTTCTATGTGATGGTTGAGAGGCTTGATGCGTTACGAAAAGGAGACATACATCACATCGACAACTGCTGCCTATGCTCACTCGATACTGAGGATCAGACATTCAGAATAATAAGAATAAGCAACAAAGAACTGTGGCTGGCAATGAATCAACCAACAACCTTATCGTCCAACAAATATGCAGAGGAATAAAGTGGAAATGGATCAGGCATACACTGAGAAGATGCTTTGAGACATGACGCGTCAGGTTGCCGAGTGGAAGCCAAACAGGAAAGGACGAGTTGACCATCTAAGGGTGGTATGAAGGAGATCATGTGAGGAAGAAATGAAAGTTTGTGGGCACTTGTGTAACCAGGTTGAAAAGACTGCAGCGAAGAAAGTGAAATAGTGACGTGCTACTGAAGCCCTATGTTCCACTAGAAACTCAATGGACAAATAATATAAAAATATACTTATTTAGCAGCTTAGTTTCTTTCGAAGTGACTTCATAAGTGGAACCATGTTGTAGAGTAGAGTTGTAATCAAGATAAACACACAAAAAAATATCATTTAAGCAAGAACCAACGCTGTATCAACTAATCTCTTTTAGTGAATTCTCTCTTGATAAAAACGGTGTATATTTCTGAAATCAACCAAAGAAACACAGAATGTCTGTCAATCATTCATTTCTCTTTCTCGTTTTCAGTTGTCTAATTAGAAGACAATAGATCTGTAGAATTCACCTTTATGAAGCTTTATCCAGTCCTTTATATCCGTTGCCAAGTGCATCTATGTATGTAAAAGTGTGATGTTTCCTAGAGTTTTTTTTTTTTTTGAAGGGAAGTGAGGTAATAGAACGGAAGTCGAACAGTTAAGGTAGAAAAGACTATAGATATCACAAAGATTATCTATAATCTGAATGATTTATTCCATTTAAACGTGTTCTAATAAAATGAACTCAGAAAACAATAGAGTAGATTGTTAAATACACCAGTGATCAACTAACTGATAGACAGTTGAATGAAAAAAACTTGTTTATCATATTTTCAGATTCTCGTATGCTCCTATTTCTCTAAGAAATACTATAAATGTATGACATAGGTATAAGGAGAAAGTTTATCTTGATATAAACACAACAAATTCATTAATTTTATGCGGCATCTCAACTTTTTCACAAGTATAACTTTTTAATAAAGATACTACTAATAAAACAGCTTGAGTAGTACAGTTCACAAAATAATTTCCAAATTGATCATCCTAAAAATTAAACCATATTGATAATTAAGAAATTGGAAAGTGTTTTATTATTACGTGTTGATACTTATAATTCCCTGTTGTCACACTGTATTGAACTGTTCTACCTCTGTTGGCATATGTTCTCTTATGCGGAAGCTCCGATACTGCTGGAATATTTATTGATATAATTTAATTGGTTGTGGCTAACAGTAGAATCTAGGATGAGCATTTCGTCCTATTTGGTTGGAACTCATCAGCCAAATGTACCTGCATCTCAGTGAGTGATGTTGTCCCCGGTGACACCTAAACTTCATGCCTATCACTTTAAACGCTAAAACGTTATCCACTAGGCCACTGATGCACAATAGCCACATTTTGTGAAAAGAATGTCAGTTGCCACTACTTACTGATCCATGTAGTTCTACGTTGTTTTACAAGATCGAATTGTTCCACCTCTGTTGGCATATGGACCCCTATGCGAATATCTCGATAGTGCTGAATGCACACCTAGCTGATGAGTTTCGACGAGGTTGAAACAAGCTTCCTAAATTCCATCCTCAGGCACTAGTGGGTAAATTATAAACAATCAATATTCGCTAAAGCCAGTAAGATTTTTTATGACAGGCAAATGTAGAATTTTCAATAAATTTTTCAATAAATTCTTCTCCCTCTGACTCTACAGTTATAAATCCATGAGAATAAGTGGAATAGAATGACCAGCTAGCACTAGCCGCTTTCGTTCATCAAAATGTATCATCTTAGTTAGAGAAAGGAATGACAAAGAGCACCAACAGTGCAATAATCTCACACCTGGTAGACATTAAACATCAGATTAAGGTAAATCATGCATTTTCTGTGATATACCGTGTCCTTTACAATCTCTCTAAAGATCCAAGACTTCGCATCTTAACCGTAGCCGAGGTCATATATATCGGTGCAAGTAAACTTAACCTATGTTCAAAGAAATATGTACATCCATTTTGTTCACTTTGGCCCACAATATGGTCAATATGTTCTCTATGAACTTTCCTACCACCGATCTCACATTTTAACCTCCCACCCCGTCCTTCTACATTGTCATTACATAGATAAACATTCATTTTCTTATATTATTAGTTTTATGCCCTACTAGTAGTCATTTTCAACCGTGACACAACGCTTGACATTTGTTATTCCCTATTTCGTTATAGTATTCACATGATTTTCATCCTACCTGAATATAATTCATCACTACATAATTATCATTTGATCTACTTGGTTGTAGCTAGCAGAAGAATTCAGGACGCGTGTTTCATCTAATAAGGGACTCGTCAACCGTATGTAACTTTACTCCAGTGAATGATGTTGTCCTGAACTTCTTACCCATCGCTTTAAACGCCAAGGCATTATCGACTATTTGTTCCTTAGTAAACAGATGCACACACATTCATACCCCAGTGAATGTGCATAAATCAGTCATTATCTGTAGATTTTGTCTCCTCATTTCTTAAATGTTCTATCAGTAGTGATATCATTAAATAACTAACCATTATTCCATTCGATTTGATCTCCATTCACTCATCATAACATTGATTGTTTAAGTATAGTACATCACGTCGTATTTTTGCCCACTGTACTTCACTTATTCTCATGGATTTATAACTGTACAGCCTGAAGAAGAAGAAGAAGTTATTGAAAACAATTATTCATTCGCTCAAATTATTCTTGCTCCGAATAATTTTTTATAGAGATCTTTAAACTGCACAAGTATTGATCCCTATTCTTACCGACTTACTGCTATTGCTAACTGAAGTAATCCATTTTTGTCGGCATACAAGTTTCTATGCGCATATCTTGACATTACCTGGAGGTATTCAGTATTAAAAAGAACTTAGAAAGTTCTTTTCAGAAATACTGTATATGAAGGATAATGTCAGAACAAAATATTATTAAGATTCAATTTTGCGTAACCAACACTAGATGGTCATAGTAGTTATCTCAGAGAGTTTTTATGATTATGAACAGCACTGAGTCCTTGAAGTTATACTTGCAATTCAAGCTGAAAATGAATTTTATCCACTTCACTTGCGAACTGCATACAAATAAGCATTAACAGAAGTGAAGGGAAAATGGAATGTAGTGGTATATTTTTTGTATAGAGATGTAGAATGCGATAAACGAAGATGGTAGTTTATTTGAGTTGCATATATGTATATGAAAAAAAAATTGGATAGAATTTCAAATGATAAAGGATGAGAGAATAAGAATAAAAGGTTCAGAATACTGACACAACAAACAGCTCAAAGTTGTAGTAATATATACACTTGTTCTATTAGTACACATTAGTGAAACTCTTCTATCCGACGGCCTATAGTTTCTGCTGTTTGGAATACTTAGTGTATTGTAGCTTTTCAAAGTTAACAAAGTAACATTTTAGATCGAAAACAGTTGAATGACATTATCTCTATGATTTGCTTGAACTAAGTTGGCTGACACTGGATAATTTTCATTTTGTCTAATAGTTGTTTGTTAGTGTAAAATATTAAATCTCCAGAGCAATGACAGACAAAAGATAAACACCACAAGAAGCAAAAAGCCTAATTAAGTAACTTTAACAATTTGGGTATCATGGTTGAGCGTTGCGGTCACTATCTGCCATGTTCGATTGTGTCCTCTGAACACGAACTTTCTAATCTGTAACTAAGCCTTTTTCATCAGAGTTTTGCTCACATGTCAAGTGAAAGAAGATAAATGTATGTGTATTTCATCCTATTTATGAGAGTTTGGTGTGTAGATTCCTCACCACCTACTTATCTGTTCTTCGTGAAATAAGATTGTTCATAAGGGCTGTTTTCTTATCTGGTCCTCAGTGCAATAATCGCCCTTAACTAATAAATTAAGGGGAAAGTCTATTCCTTTCGATTCTTTCCAACTAACTAAGAAATCAGGGTCATATAAAGCTCAACAAAACTATTCGAATGTTAGTTTCTTGAGTGATGATGTGTTGTTGCAGTTCGATCTGTAATGTTGTATATATGTGAGACATGGCCGTTTAAATTGGGAGACATGAAACGGTTACAGTTTCTCATATCACTGCTCAAATTTGGTGGAATAACCCGCGTGAGTAATGTTGAGGTAGGCGAAAGGTACTTGTAAAAAAGACAAACTGATTGATTAAATTGTGAACGTTAGTCTACTGAGATGGTTTGAACACATACTGCCTCGATGTGTCATCCCAGGGGAAATTGAATGAAGTTAGAAGAGGGTTTAGGGTGGATAGACCAAGACGTGACATCGGTCGATCCTTGAGCTGTGTGAGGAGAAGTAGACTGCCTGAGTGAAATCCATGAGAAGGGCTTTTGGTGACAATGGTGCAGATTTATTCACTGCTTGACATTTTCTAAAGTTTAAATATTCATATTGACCTTTATATTCAAACTGTTTATTTTCTCACACTACTTTATCTATTTTGACATCTCTCTTTTTTGTCCACCTGTTCTTTGTGTACTACTGTGAAGTGCGGCGAATTGAGCCGATACACTTGTACGTGACGTTCTACGTTGGTTTTTGTTATTAATTTATTCAGTCTATAATAAATAAGAAGACATTAGAGCATTTTCTTTCAGTACTGTCTCTACCGTTACGAAATCTTACTTCAAACAAAGGTTGGATAGTGCGAATCAGCGTTTTTCAATAACTCTTTTTGTTAGTTGCTGTATAGTGAATGCAGCCACTACTTTTAGAACAAGACATAAAAGCGAATAATATTGTTTTCAGTTAGATTCTCTTCAGGCTTTACTCTAATAAAAATAGTTAGATATATATAAAAAATTAAACCAATCATGTAGATTTGTCGGTCAATGTGATAAATCTTTTGAAATAACTATGATGATAGTAATACAAACAACGGAAGCGATAACCTTGACAGTAACCAGTAACCACCGTGTCTCCGGCCCAGTGCTTTACCAGCTGACTGCGTTACGAGGTGTAACGCTTGGTGATTAAAGTGGAATAAAAATCTGGTCAGAATCCAGGCCTCGTAACTCATTTGGCAGTGCACCTAGCCAGAAACCCGATGGTCGCTGGTTCGAATCCAGCAGTAGTCCGAATTTTTACTTCACCTTCAAATATCACCCAGTATCAATACAAGTCAACCAAGCCACTACCATCTCAGACAATCAAAATGCTAATTTCCGTTGACTTAAGCAACTGTAATATAGATGGTAATGGTGATAAGAACTACGAAAGCAGCATTATACTGTAGACACTCCGATCATTAATGTAGGTTAAAACCTTGGGAAAAATGAAAGTTACGTAATACTGAAAGACGAGATAAGTGGGTAAACGAAGTCTCAACAAATATAGTGAGTACAAGAAGGTGGTGAAAGATAAGTATTCCCCATCAAGGGATCTACAAACTTCTTCTGGATACGAAGACTGTGATCATCAAGTCAAATTCCCAAAGCTTCTGTTATGTGTAAAAGGCGAATTCGAATACCTTTCAGAAGATGAAGTGATGTGTGATGAATAATCGTGAAAGCATTCTTCTTATCCACCAAGTTACCACTACCAATAAGGTGAGATGAAACCGAACTTGTGGTGGATTTTTTGTCCCTTTCCCAACCATGAAGGTAGATGCTTAGCAGCACGTTTTTTGAGTTTTCCAGTAGTAGGCATTATGTAGCCTTCATCACAAGAACAGATGAACTTGTAAACAGGCAAAGAAATGGTAAAAATTTTGTATGATCAACAACAATTAATCTGAAGTTGTTATTCATCGTAGACTGACATCATTTGGAGGAACAATAGAAACCTGGGAGCACTGGACAGCTGCTTCGTCCCAGTATAGGACTCCTCGGCGGTACGCGCCCATGACCCTACCAGAGATCCAACCCGCGACCTTCAGGTCCCGTGGCCACCACGTTGCCATTGAGCCACTGGGTCACAATCCAATGGTCCATATTTCCAACTTCTGTTAGCTCATGATATAGTGTAACCACCACCCAATTTCATCGTTTAGTAACTTTCCTCACGACCATCAGGCTTCGCCCCCACCGGTCACGACTTCTCATTGGAACTTCGGGAATCACCTCTCGAAGCTAGTCACCAATAAGCACCAGTTCAATTGAATTTTGAGGGAGTTGTGGAGATTCGGAAATATTTCAAGTTGATGTGCTAGAAAACGATAAACAAAGTTGTACAGAGTAGAAAGTCCTCCTAATGGCTGTAGACAACCTCTGATATAAAATGTCTCTGGCTACATCTCCGTTAAATAGTAACTTCTTGAACAACATTTTTTTCTGAATAGTAATAATTCTAGGTTTATTTTCCTTTATTTTGTCTACGTATTTAACAAACATTCATATCCACCTTAACACTCCTATAAAATGATTTTTCTAATTTGAACTTTGCTACCTGCTTATGTCATCTAACGAATTGAGTACCAACCTGAAGTCAATAAATCCCCACAAAGTTTAAAATTAAGCTCACTTAGTACTTATTGGTGACAAGCTTTGAGAGCTGACTCCTGAAGTTCTAATTAGAAGTTGTGACCAGTGGAGCCAACTAAATCGAGTATGAAGACAGTTACTCATTGACGGCATTGGATGGAGGGTGCGCTAAATCTTGAACTAACAGAAGTTGGAAATATGGATCACTGAATTCTGACCCATTGGCTCAATGGTGACACGCTGGCCGCGGAACCTGAAGGTCCTAAGTTCGATAACTGGTTGGCCAGGGTCAAGGATGCATACTACCGAGGAGATCAATACCCTAGCGAAGCAGTTGTGTAATGCTCTCAGGTTTCCAATGTTTCTCCAACTGACGTCAGTCCCCTAAAACCTCAAAAATGAATTACTGTCCATTTCTTATTAATGATATGCTTCACGGTTTGCTGCATGATCCAGTCGACCATAATTAGGAAGATCACGGGTGATGGTAGGCAGCCTTGTCTTACTCTTACCTGTATTCACTTCAAAGGCGTTACTAAGGTTTCCATTGTGAGTCACTCGGCAAGTGGCGTTTTCATTTAACAGCTGAATGAGGTTGATAAAGGTTTGTGGTACTCCGTAGTGTTGAAGCAGCTGTCAAATTACTTCTCAGTCGATGTTGTCAAATATCTTTTCAAAGTGAATGAAGTTGAGGTTCTATGATGTTGCGTAGCGTTGCAGTTTGATCCACACGTGATTTGTTCTTCCTAAAGCCACCCAGCATGTCCCGGTGTTAATTTTGAATCCAGCGTATCCTTTAGTCTCTCCAGGATGATGTGGCTTAATATTTTGTTTGCTCTGGGTGGACAACAGCATGATTCCTCACCAGTTCTTTCAAAGACTTATGTCGCCCTTCTTTGGAAGTTTGACAAGTTACCCCTTCTGCCAATCTGCAGGTTTACAGTAGTGGTGTGAGATTTTCCACTGATGTCTCTGCGTCTGTTTTCAGTGCTTCTGGAGGAATTCCACCTAGTCCTGCTGCTTTCCTGGATTTCAGCAACTTTGTGGCGTTCAGGACTAGGACTTCACTTCTGCTTTTGTCAGAGGGTTTGTGTTCACTGGTAACTGTGTAGCTGGGCTGCTGCTGGTATATCTCGATGAGTTGCAGGTGGTGGTGGTCGATTCAAGAGCTTTTTGAAGCGGTCGGCCCATTGTTTCCTTTGTTTCTCTTCTTTCGTAATTAAATTTCATTCATCATCTTTTATTGGTTTCATCTGTGTTGATCTCTTCCCTGCCAGATAGTAACCTGGTTATTTGATATAATGTTGTCAGGTCTCTGTCTCGCCTACCAGCAACCTGTTCTGTTTCGCTTGCCAATGTGACGTGGAAGTGTCTTTTGTCTTTGCGCGCACTCTTCTTCACTTCTTTGTCCAGTGTATTGTTTTAGAGGTTGTGTTCAGTTCCTCCATTTGTTCTTCACCCCTCCCTGCACCGGTTCATCTTCTGCTTCACCACCTTCCTCTCCCGACTCTATTAGCTTCCATGTGTCCGTCGAGATCCATTCATTATCTTCTTTCTTCTTCCTTCCTAACACAGTTATGCAGGTCTCTTTCCACGTCCGTTTCAAAGAGTTCAAGTGTTCATCCACACAAGTTCCTTCTGGGATGTCGCCTAATGTCTCTTATTTTTTCCTGATGGCTGACTGACATGAAGATATCCTCTGTAGTTCCGTACTTCAGTTTATGTTCCATGTGTTGAACTTGAACTGTGGTCTGTCACAAGCTTCTTTGGATTAAAGGCTTTCAACTTGATTTGGAAGGTTCTTTGCACTAGATAGTGAGTGGTATCAGCCTACATCTGCTTCACTTCTGCATCTGATCTTGTGTCCAGTAGACTGCATCTTCACTTTCTTCATATTGAGGTGAAGTCGATCTGATTTTTAGTGCAGTGTGTCCATCTGCTGAAATCAAATCCATGTCGCTCGCTTTGTGAATATCCTTGTGTTTGTACACACTGACCCCAATCACCAAATCGTTGAATGCGCAGATGTCTGCAAACACTCCTACATTCTCATTCATCATTTCACCGAGTGCTTCTCAACCCATGATTGGTTCTCTTCCTTGGTTGTCTCCTCCCAGTTTAGCATTCATGTCGCCCATTGGAATTTTGATGTCGTCATCTGGTGTGGGGTCTTGACCAGTACTGACTGCAGTTGTCGGTAGAATTCCCTGCTTCTTCTCTTTATCTGCATTATTTGTAGGTGCGTGACGTAGCATTGTATGACATTGTATGTGACCTTCCTTCCTTTCCAGTTGAATCCATCTTGCTGTCATGGTCCTGTAGGAGGAGATTGGTTCTCACCACATGAGAGCCTTCAATGCTCTTGTGGACATCATGACAGCCACTCCGCAACTCGGTGTGCTCATGGTTGTCGTTTGCTTGACAATATCAGAGTACACTATTGATTCTCCAGTTGACAGTTTGGAGAGTCCACTTCCATTACATCTGCTGATTCCTAGCCTAGCACTTCTATTATATACCTTCTCATCTCTTTAACAATCTTGGTAGCCTTGTCAGCCAGCTACAAACATTGTTCAGATACTCCATGTCCCCATTCTTACTTTTGCTTTCATGGAGAGTAGAGAAGACACATCGACCAACTGGCTTGCCGAAGGCAGGCTTTCACCAACCAGAGTTATTTCGTCTCTTGATTCCAGAGAGGAATAAGTTTGTTTTTTTATGTTATATTTTCTTTGTGCTTTGAAGTTTCTTTAGCGATTGGATTGGTTTTACTGGATAGGGTAAGGTTGTTAGCCCTATGCCCTACCTTCTCTCTTTATCCAGGCTAATGACCGGCTAATAACTGATGAACTGGTTAACTAGGCGAGGTTATTTCAAAATAATTACTTTTACCAATTTGTGAACTGAACAAAGATTTTAGACAAGTTTAAACTTAATTTTTTATGATTCATTTTACACTTTAACTGTTACATTTTTTACAAAAACGTTGTATTATCTATATTCTCCTAACATTCAATTTATTCGCTCTGTTAGACAGAGTAATGATTTAGTCGGCTATCAGATTACATAATCATTCAGTCGTTGCTCTCTCTCTCTCATCATATGTAAAAATTCACAATGTGAATTCATGCAATCAATGTTAACTGCTGACAGGAAACATGAGAGACTAAATATAATGATTAATGTGCAATGATTGAATATTTGATTCCCCAACTTATCATTTAGAATTTAATAATGTGAATACTTTGCTTCAAAATTAACATGATTTTATCATAAACTGATATCAGCTAGAGAATTATTCAAAATCTAGGGGTATTGGTGTAGTATTTCGTCTCAGAATAACATTCCTCATCAGTACGCACCTACATCACTGTTAATTATTCATTAGGAACATGTTTTGAGAAGCCGTAACCTATATGGCCAACCAGTTGGAAGTCAAGTGGATGTTACGTGTAGAAACTGAAAACCATTGAACCCATACCTAGTGTTTGGGTGATTAATGCATTCTCTGTGAGACCTGAATATTCTGAGTTCTATCTTTGACGGGATCTTTGGTACATACTTTTGAGGAGTCTCATCTTAGGGTGAAACAGGTGTCCAGTCCAGGTGTGATTAGCACATTGACAGTAACCATTAATGTAACAAATAAGACCAAAGGTGATAAGACGAGACTGAAGTTGAGTAATAAACCTGGTGATGAAATATTCCCAGCAGAATATCAAAGCGCAGAAGAATACCAAACCATCAGCATTTTCATTCTAAGCTGTAAATCTTTTCCATCATTTCATAAATATGATTTGTTGATGAAGTTCACTTTACACAGAAATGCAGAATAACTGACAGAATTACGTCAGCATTTAAGATTAGATAATATGAAATTGGTCTGCTTCCTGTGACAGATAGAAAGTATTGTGTGACATGTTGATTGTGCATTCTTAATTCACTTCATGTGATGTTAGTTTATAACTAGCACTGGTGTCTAGGGTTTCTCAGCTTTACGAACCTTAAATTTGTGGTAACTAGTTGCTAACTAGGTCGAAATTGGGCATAAACTGAGGAAACCGATTGGGGACATCATGCACCAAGCCAGGCCAGACCGTCCAGTGGAATCCATAAGGGGAAAGACGAGTTGGGCGTCCAAGGCGAGGGTGACATGGAGGAGGCCATGTGAGGAAGAAATGAAAGCCTGTGGGCAGTCACGGAGTGAGGTTCAGAAGACTGTGGAGAAGAGAGTGAAGTGGAGGTCTACTACTGAAGCCCTGTGTTCCACTAGGAACTCAAGGGGAAAATAATAATATAATATAATAATTAGGTCGGAAATTTTGTGATAGCTTTGTTAATCTTTGACTTATAAAACTTATCTAGTTCATCATTTTCACAAGGCTTTTCATATATATTTTTTAGATGTATTCATAAAGGCTAGTTCTACTGATCTCACTAAGGTGAAAGTTCTTTAGCTGATTACTGTTTTAGTTCCTGGTAGGTTTGTGGACTAGAGTTTTGTCTACTTGGGCAATAGTGGTTGAATTTTTGATATACAGTGCTCTAACCATTCTCAGACGTTAGTATGTTCCCCTCAACTATACTACAGTCTTAATGAACATGGTTATTTCCTCACAGTTCTTTAGAGTCAACCATGTTGTATTGCAGGAGATCATCGGTAACCCGCATTGCTGTTTTGTATAGACAATTTCAGTGGATAGAAATGACCAGCCTGTTTTGGCATGTATTGTCCAGAAACAGAAACTTTGATGCTGTTAACTTCATTGAAAATCAGCGTAGTTTCTTCGTGTTTTTCATAACCGAAAATCAAACCTAAATGTAAGGAAACTACTCTTGATATTTAATAGTTACCCAGTCGCCTGTGTTTTCCAACCAAAATATAGTAATGTATCTCATATGGATAATGGCTACAATCAAAATGTAGATTCAAGTTATGTCAGGAATAGAATCAGCAACCTTTCAGCTACCATCGTGATGCCCTACCGACTGAGAAACTCTATTCAGCAGTTGACTGCCTGATCAACATTATGCTACTACTTGCCTGCAGAGGTCTACTAGTTCTGATTCAAGGTGAACTGAATTTTTAACTAAATTTTTAACTAAACTGCTGGTTACCAAACAGCTTAGATTCAAAAGGTTAATCTTACATTTAAGAAACGAGAGGCTTGATTATAGTAAGATTCAAAGCAGTGGCTTCCACAATGTCAACATGGCATTTAGTTTTCAATCTGTATCTGCAACGTCGAAACAACTGATGTCCTCCTAGAGGTTCAACTTCATCACATCCAATACCTCAGTCAGCGATGTTATCACCAAGTTATTCAGGATTGGATTAGTTGCACTGATTGGTCAATAAAGAGTGACATTTGATTTTGTCTATTTCCGACTGCTGAGTGAGTTCTATCGACTTTTCCGCAGTGTGGTCAACAGGCTCAGATACTTAGCATCACAGTTCACTCTGATTGATTTTCGATGGCTGGAGGTAATCAGAAAGGGGCTATAAGCCTACACGTTATGTATTCTTCATATTCAGCATCCATGGGAATATCGTTTTTGTTGATTTTCAAACGTATATGATAAACCATTTATTGATACATTTTTTAATTCTCCGTTATTATACTGAGTCGAACTGTTTGACCTCTACTGGTATATGGGGTCCTATGCTGATGTTTCGTTATAGTCTGAATATTAATTATATAATTTACTTGATTGTGACTAGCAGAGGAATCTAGAAGGCGCGCTGAGTGCCTCAGTGACCTAGTGAATAACTCCGTGGCGTTTGAAGCGATGGATACGAGGTTTGAGTCTCAGTGGGAACAACATCACTCACTAGCGTTCAAGTACATCCGGCTGACGAGTCCCAAATAGGATGGAACGTGCATCCGGGATTCCTGTGCTAACTACAACCAAGTTAATTATCGTATATGATAAACCTTAAAACAAACCTTATACATTTTAAGCCTTTTTGTACAGAGAATAGCATCATATTATATGCATATTTCCCCTATTCTAGGTTAGATTGGAAAGCTAGATAGTCACTTTTCCCGATAATTGCAATCTGCAGACGTTATGTCATCATTATCAACATGAAATTCTGAGCATTAGAGAATAGTAAATTATCGTTGATGTGTTTGTTTTCCTAACAATGTCCAGTGTGATAAGGTAACTTTTACAGCCTGTAAATCAATATGAATTCCCACTTGATGCTGCTTTATATTCCAGTAGATATACCTGAAATATATAAAAAGAACTATGATCACTACTGAGTAATAGAAACTCATCAACTTTATCGGTTATTCGTTAGTGATTGGTTAATGTATATACTGCAGTTCCATAGCAGGTAACGTCTGTGAATACAACAGTGATTAACATGGGTTAAAATTTCACACGGGACATCATTTCTAATCTAGGTTTCATATGTAGCTGGTTGATGAGTGCCAGCAGATATGAAAATTAGGTTGAGTAGTACTCCCTGTATGGTAACTTATACCTACTAACATTAGTATATGTTGTTACATGCAGCCGTAATTGACTCTAAAGGCCACCAAAAAGCCATCGAATTAACCAATTGGATTTCTCTATTTTATGCAAAACTATTTTCATAACCAAAATACTAAAATCCGATTGGTTATTTCAAAAGTTACTAAAGTGGTAGGAATAAACATTTCTTAAACAAAGACTGCAGTTATCCAATTAATCTTATTCGTAAATAACAGAAGGGTGAGCTGTTTCAGTCTTCGACTTTTTTTAAACTGAGAACACTGACCGTAACTTTAATGTTCCTTATTAAGTACAACAATTAAAACCGATTGAAATAAGGAAATTCTAGATGTTAACGCAAATCCTTCATTTCATTAGTTCACCGAGAGGATCACGTTCGTTCAACCTACTATCCTGGGAAAAATCAAAATAAACTTCGCTTTTATGGCTTAAGAAACAAGTTTCAGTTGACTTTCAGAGTTTACAATGACCTTATTAAGAATTAAAATTGTTAAAATTGATAATAATGACTTTGTGACCTTGAAATTCGAAACAAAACTCGTGGCGGGTAAATTATTTCCTTTATGAGTGTGTATCATTTGAGGTCTAGATGAAACAAGAAATTACTGAAGTGCTTTCACTTATCTGTTCATCATGAATGTCTAATTTTAAGTGCATAAACTTGGTAAATAAGAAGTTATTTGACGTTCTAATTTCGTGTTTACATCCTCCACCCAAGAAATTCACCGGTAGTGTGAAGACAGATCGACACTAGAAAAATTATGCACAAGCTGACCCGGATGAGTCGGGAATCTCACCTCTGATGTACGGTTTTCAAGAGTTTTCTTTCCGTGCATTGACCAAATTCATTACACAACTCAAAAATTCCTGCTTTAAATTTCCTGGAAGCTCTTATACAGCATCAAATCTCTCTGTAACGTTTTTCAGCATTTCAGTAGAATGAGATCTTAGAGAGTCAATCTGATTCAGAGCATAACGTTTCAGTGTTCTTACACTGGGTCTAACCCTGGAGCGTCGTAAAGATTTCCAATATTCCTTAGGGTAAGGATTCGTTATCCTGAAGGGACCACTGATATTTCATAGAGTTTAAGTGTTGCTTAGGGACGTCTTTTGATAGTCTTTTACGAAGCCTTGTAGAAACTGAAATCCTTTGCATTCACATAAAGGAAAGAAAGATGCAACGAGTCTCTATACAAGTATATACCAGTTAATATGACACTTGAGGCAGTCAGAAATCAACTCACAACTGGCCATAGACTCAGTAACAGAACTAAAGTTTCTATCGAAGAATTCATAAGATTAACTTCCACCGTTTTCAAATTTTAAGACAAAATGTATAAAAGAAGAGAAGGAGTAGTGATCGGATCTTCAATATCCTCGATCACAGCAGACATATTTATGAACAGTTGAGAAAAATTAGCATTAAGAACATTCCAACCCACCGCATTTCACCCCAAAAATATACTCGTGATATCTAGATAACACATTTACACTGTGTTGAAATCAGAATATATCTAGAGCGTTTTTTGCACACACATTCACTCACTAGTAGATACAATCCACTTCATCTATGAATTAGGAAATGAAGAAGGAGAATCACCTAGGTTGGATTGCAAAATCAAGAGAAGAGCACATAGAAGCTTAGATACAAGTGTTCATTGGAAACCAACACACATTCGAATAGATACTTGGGTTCCGCATCATGTCACCTAATATCCGTCAAGGTATACTCGACAAAATATCTAAATAATCGGACTAGGAGTTTGACTCATAAGTTGGAAAGCTTAAGTAAGGAAATGAGATACATCACAACGACACTAATTCTTAATAACTATCCTCCGGAATTTATAAAAAGCTTTGTAAGGACTGACAAGAGAATGATAATGTTAGTGGTGATTGTAAAATGCCTAAAAGAGAATTCAAATCCTCTGAAGTGTTGTGATATGAAGACGGGTGTCGTAAATCTATCAAATAGCATGTAATGATGGTGAGGTCAAAGCAGCCGATTGGGGTTGGTCAGGATAACAGAACGCAAACATTTAGTTAGATATACAATTATAGACTGTACAAAGATAAGTAATTTGGAGAAAACCTCAGCTATCACTCTACATGCACTCATCCATAATCAAACTATAGGGTAGGTGGAAAGCCGAGTGAGAATTCTGAAATCCAATCAAGATAACTAAATGGAGGGAGAGATTGATCACAGAATCTCTGTTTAATGAGTCGCCATAGCCAACATGTGCGACACGAATGCTTCAGTACCACATATTTCAGATATCTGGAACACTTAGCCATCATTAATATGAAGGAATAAAGGATTATAGAAGTGTATAAGGTGAGTTCCATTGTCACATGATTACTTTGATACGGATATGAGCAATAAATCCTATCCGAAACGTTATCCAGTCAGTTATACTGTGTCACCAAGTGCTACATTATATGAACAATGTAGTGTGGAACTACAGTCTACCACAGTTCCCAAGGTTTTCCCTTACATTACATAACCTACCTATAGGTGAATTCTTCAATCAAGAACACCTAGTGATATTTGTGCTAGGTTTCTAAGCGGTAATAGTTCGAATAAATCAGAGGTCACCTTCTATTCAGACCTTAGGCATCACAAACTCGACAAGTATCTCATTTATTTGTTTTCAAAACACTGAAAGTAATTCATTTCAAATTGTGACAAATCAGATTTACTTGGGAACTGACTAGTAAATATTTTTTGGAGTAACCTAACTAAAATATTTGCTGACTAAAATTGATTAGTGAGTTTTATATGAAAACCTAAAGATTCTCACGCTTTTCATAAGACTGTATAACAGTCTAGAATATGTGAACAACTTGTAACTTATCAATACTGAAATTTATCGTAATGGCAATATCTGTTATCTCTACATTAAAAATCCATTCAGGTTGTAGAAGAAAGGATTTCCAAATGATTTCTAATCTGTACGTTGCACATTGACATTTCTCTCAGATGAGTAGTTTTCAACTGCCTAACTGACCAGCCCTCAGGGGAGTTAACAAGGTGTGATCCCTGACTTAAACCTGTCATGAAGTAACAAAATATATCACTTCCAGTTGAACAAATTAGGTGGTAAAGTATTATTATTATTATTATTTGTCCCTTGAGTTCCTAGTAAAACATAGGGATTCAGCAGCACATCGCCACTGCACTCTCTTCTCTGAAATCTCTTCAACCTGGTTCCAAGACTGCCCACAAACTCTCATTTCCTCCTCACACCATCTCCTCCATGTCACCCTCACCTCCGACGCCAAACTCGTCGCTTCCTATCCAGGTTCTACTCAACACCCTGGCCTGATGCGTGATGTCCCAGTCGGCCTTCTCACTGTATACCCAATCCATCTACATTTCCTTCCACTGCATATTTGTTGAGTGATAGGTTCTCACTTCGTTGGTTCGTTCCTAGAGTTCCTTGTTGCTTATTTTCATCATTCTAGCCATGTGATCTGATCTTCAGTAACGAGGCAGCGTAGGTGGCAGTTGTTGATGAATGTGTGTAGTTTGTTGGAAATCCCTTTCGTGACGCGCCAAGTCTCTAATCCCTACAAAAACACTGACTTGACTGAGGTTGGTGTTGAAAATCCGGATATTGTTCACACTTTATGCTGAATGCAGTGAAGTGGATCTCCACACTGGTTCCAGGCTAATGAACGCCTGTCTTGCTATGTTTCCGATCCTGACTTTGACATGCTCATTTGTGCCGCCACCGCCTGCAGTTGAAACAGTCCTGCCTAAGCAGGTGCAAGTGAAGGAGGCTGCTTCCTTTAAGTTTCTGCCGTTGGTGGTGACTGGAACTTGTTGGTGGTGGTGGTGTTGGTTGGGTATCTTCATCGCCTCTGTCTTCTCTTCCTTCGCTTGAAGTAGCGTCTTCGCTGCCTCACCTCACCTCACCTCCTCTGTCAACTTGTCAGTTTTGCCTGTAGGTCTTCGAGTTTGTGCGACCTCAGACACAAGTCATCAGCGAAATCCAAATCTTCTTGTGGGGTCTTTTCATCGGTCCAGCGTGTGCACATCTTTTCATTGCTCACTGTTTGTTGCATGATCCAGTCCAGTTCACCACAATCAGGAATATCATGGGTGATAGTCGACAGCCTTGTTTCACTCCCGTCTTCAATTGAAAGACATCACTGATCTTCCCACTGTAGATCACTTGGCATGTGGCATCTTCATGTAGTTGTTGATGAATGAGGTTGATAAATGTTTGTGGTATTCCGTAGTGTTGGAGCAGTTGCCAAATTACTTCTCGGCTTACGCTGTTGACGGCCTTTACAAAGTCGATGAAGTTGAGTTGAGGTAGAGAGTTGACTGACTGCCATTCTATACTCCGTTCTATGATGACGCGTAGGGTTGCAGTTTGGTCCGCACATGATTTGTACTTCCTGAGTCTAGCCTGTTCCGGTCGTAGTTTTGGATCGATCGCATCCTTTAGTATGTCCAAGATGATGCGGCTTAATATTTTGCTTGCTCTGGGTGGACAGGAGCATGATTCCGCGCCAGTTCTTGCAAATACTTAGGTCTCCTTTCTTCGGCAGTTCGACAAGGTAACCCTTCTTGCAATTGCAAGATACCTTCTCTTCCTTCCACACCCTCTGCAATAGTGGTGTGAGCATGTCCGCTGTTGTTTCTGCGTCTGCTCTCATTGGTTCTGGCTGGCTTGGGACCGGCTAGTAACTAGTGAACTAGTTAACTAGGCGAAGTTTAGTAAAGTAGTGGTTTCTTGCAATTGTAATCAAGCAAGATTGACTGCTTTAGAACTGAGTGGTTTTCAACTCAGGCGGGATCAGTTATTGTAAACTCTGATGGTATCCTATTCTAGAAAAATATGTTTATGTAGAAGGCCATAAAAAAATGATCTGCGAAATTTCTCTGGACAGATAATGGTGTTCTATATACTTGATCATCATTTCATCAGTTCCCTGTTGGTGTATGTGAATAGATGGGATAAATATCAACATTTAGAGTATGGTTGTTTAAAGTCCATTTACATGTTGTGTAAAATCGAACTTATGGTGTTCGTTCAATCTTATCGGTATGAAACTAGTTAAAAGGCTATATGGTATTTAGTTCATATTATAAATATACAGTTGAATGGTATTAGACATTCCTGAAAGAAATAGGATTCTATATTTCAGTTGTTCTTCAAATGATGTCGGTAAGCGATGAGAGCTGCCCTGATATCAATCGATTCTCATAGACTACAAGATGAACTTTTTCTTATCCTCACTAGCAACTCTATTCAAGATGAATTTCTTGACGTTCTAAGACGTAGTCATAACTTATAGGGTCAACTAAGTTGAAAATGATATGAATGTCCTCCAAACACATTGGATTAATGAATGATTAGATGTCAACTGAATGACTGAGTGGTAACATGTCGATCACGAAATTCGATAGTCCTTTAAATCAATCCATCTTCATAGGACAAAAGACAAACTCTTTGGTTTTACCTGATGCACAATGGACCTTAACGCAATACATTCAAGTTCACTCAAAATTATAGAATACTAGACATAGTTACCTCCATTTCTCTTCTCTGTCTCCTTTTTCTGGTGAACTATACTTGGTTAAACTAGTATGATAATTCAGTTTATTGTTAAACATCTTATCAGATTTATTTTTTTTACCTAAAAACAAACAAATGAATTTCCTTTCGGATTAAGATTATATTAAAGATTTTTTTTAGAATAAAAAAGTAAGTTGTACATAAAGACAAACGCTTGAAGCAAAATCTGCTTCAGAAATATTGGGTTTCAGATTATATCATATCAATCCAAGCATCAGTATTTTCTATACGCCTTTTACTCGTTTTTTCATGATTTTATTCAACTCAAAAGATGTTTCTTGAAATAATCTTATCAAACTTGGAAGAGTATTTCGTTAGCATGTTCTAGAGAAAACAAAAATAACATTGAAGAGCTATTAACTAGATAGTAAAAATGGATAGTAACTAGCAGTAACAACTACGATGCGTGTTTTGTCGTATTTTCAACTCATTCATCAACTGAATTTACCTTTATCCCAATGAGCGATGCTGTTTCTAATGTCAGTAGAAAGCAATGCCTGTCGCTTTAAACACTAGAGTGTTGTCTACCGGGCTACTAACTCACGAAGAAAGCTCATTGATACCTTTGAAGTGAAGATAGAATAAGACAAAGTTGCCGACTGCTATCACTGATGATCTTCTTGATTGTGTTCGACTAGGTTGAATCATGCAACAGACAACTGTGAGGAGCGAGAAGATGGGCATAGGCTGCTTGACCAATGACAAGACCCTAGAAGGTTATGATTTTCCCGACGATGATTTGTGTGTAATATCGCACCAACTCGAAAATCTACTGGCAAAAACTACCAAGTTGGTAGAAGAGGTAGAGCAGAGATACGGGACTTCCATCAAGTGAACATAGAGAAGACAGAGGTGATGAAAATACCCAAACAACAATAACAAGCACCACCAACTGGATAAATCTGAAGCAAGTTGTCTCTTTCACCTACCAAAGCAAGACACCATCATCTCAATAACAGGTGGCGGCGGTAGCACAGATGAAGATGTCAAAGCCAGGATTGAAAAAACAGCAAGATAGGTCTTCACTATTCTAAAATAATCAGTGTGGAGATCTACTGCACTACACTCAGCATAAAGCGTAAACAACATCCGGATTTTGAACACCAATTCTGTCAAGTAGGTCAGTGTTTTATGTGATGGTTGAGAGACTTGGTGCGTTACGGAAAGCATCTCCAACAAACTACAGACATTCATCGACAGCTGCCACCTTCGCTCATTCGATAGTGAAGATCAGATGGCCAGAATAATCAGAATGAGCAGCAGGGAAGTGTGGCTGGCAATGAACCGACCAAGAAGGTATCGCTCAACAAATATGCAGACGAAGAAAGTGGAGATGGATTTGATTGTACTGGACATACACTGAGAAGACCGTTTGGTGACATCAAGTGGCAGACCAGGCCCTCAAGTGGAAGCCAAAGGGGAAACGACGAGTTTGCCATCCGAGGGTGACATGGAGGAGATGTTGTGATGAAGAAATGAAAGCTTCTCGGAAGTCATGGAGCCAAGTTGCAAAGACTGCAGAGAAGAGATTGATATGGTGACGTGTTACTAAGGTCCTTTGTCCCACCAGGAAAGCAAAGGATAAAGAATAACAATAGTACTAAGTCACGATAGCTACTCATCTGCGGTGGGTATTTTTTTTATAAAATAACTAGGCATCCGCTGCGGATCCGATATGCAGATGAAGGTTGGTCATTTTGGTCCAATCAACAGAGAAAAAGTACAACCTACAATATCAAATATTCAAATTGGTCATAACTTGGTACACCATCTCATCCAAACCGATGTTTGGCACACAATCAAAAAACCAGATTGAATTAGATGTAGACAGTAAGTAGTAGATTATTCACTCCAGCAGTTTAGTGTCCAGCTTTCATCCAGAACTATAACTGACTTCAGTATTTCTACAGCAGTAAGTAGACTGACTTGGGTTCCATAGTTGCTAACAACAGCCAAAAAACATGAAAACTAGGTCCGGAGCTTTCAATGAATCGATTTATACCATGTAACACTAAAATACAGTGCACCGCAATGTTACATCACAGCCTGATGGTCGCATCGCGAATTTGACCAATGGATGTCGATCAGTGTTGATCAGTTTGAGCCTACTTGTTAAATTGGAGGTCATGCAGTAACCAATTAATACATTAGTCAAATCATATACATGTAATCAAACTAATACATGAAGTTTTATTCTTAAGATATTTTGTCCTTTGCACAAGATGATGAAGCTGTTCATAGATGTCGGTGAAAATATGATACTTCTGAATATTTGAATACCCAGGAGATTCTTTTCAAAGAGGCTTTCTTTAGGGCTTTATACGCGCCGCATGATATATCTCCTATCAGTTGAAATCATTCGGAGAAATTGAAAAGTAGTAGCTGTGCGCTTATCAGAATCATGAAATATCACATACTGTTTAACAACTGGATGTATTTCAGCAAAAAACTTACCATTATTGTGGCAAGATTTGATAGTAGCTAGCAGTGGTGAACGGTTCACTCTATTTAGAACTCTCTAGCTGCGTGTATCCACCTCCCAGTGAGTGGTATTTCTCCAGCTGTGACTCAAAATTGTAGTAATACTACTACCACTACAATGTATTCAATTACATAAGCTGAACTGCTTTGAAACTAGTGTGTAGAATGATGACTGAGAGAAATCGTGGTTGTTGTGTCTTTTTACAAAACAGAAAGTGACAAATATGTTGCATTTCCAAATTTCTTCTCAGTTTCTATTAGTATATAATCTTGGCCTAAATAATTACCAACCTCATGAAATCCAGACATGGATGTAATCATGTAATTCACGTTTCAATATCTCAAAACGTTTGAATGTGATAACCCCTTTTTAATGCCAGCTCCAGACTATGGACAAGTTAAATATTTTAACAAGGTTTCATGATTTTAATAGTAAATAAATATATCTATTGTTAACAATGGATATACTTTACAAGGCAACCAACTTGCAAAATGTCATTTCAGTCAATTAGGTGTGTTCAATTCGGGTAAAATGTTTCAGCTGAGGAGACTGGTAGTCATCAGTTGCATAAAGAAAGCTACCTAAAGGACTTTCTGCTTTTCAATACTCAACAAACTAGTCTGCTTTAAAACTGTTTTCATGTTTACTAATTTACTGTCATATATTAGCTTCCATTATATGGTCTTCAAGTTTCGGAATAAAATATGCAAACAAACAGAGGGAGTTGCCATGAGACCACCAATATTACCTACCTTGGTTGACATATTTATAGGTGGTTGGGAACGGAAGGTCGTAGAAAAACCTTAGTCTGGCTCCAAAATATAGTTTCCATATGTAGACAACATATTTACGGTATTGAAATCGGAGCACATACACAAAGTTTCGTCACACATATAAATTCAGTAGTCAACACAATGTAATTAACCTGTGTATTAGAAAACAGTTGCTCGGAATTGGTGATATTGGATTGCCGAATAAAAAGGAAACAATATGGGAGTATAAACAATGTGATCTACTGAAAACCCTCACATAGAAATTGTTACTTCAACTTCACCTCGTCTCAACTTATGCCACTTAAAGTTAGCTTGGTAAGATGGATAAGTAACAGGACCAGAATGCTCACTAGTAAAACAGAAGATTTAAGACAAGAAACCATATACTTTACCGACGCCTTACTCATGAACAATTCCCCTCTTAAATTAACTGATAAGTCCCTTAGGAATAGTAAGAAGAATACTAGTAACACAGGTGTCAGCATTAGTAATAATAGTGTTAATCATAATAATAATGATAATAATAGTGACTATACGGTGAACAGAGAATTCAAAACGTCTACAGTATTACTACACAAAGAAAGCACCTCATAAACACTATGTAGCATTCACAATAAGGCTGGCTTGGATTACAGTAGCATTCAAACCTAAAAACTCACTTAGAAATACGTTTAGTTGGTTAAAAGATCCTACTGACCCAACTAAGCAGAATAACTTGGTTAACCAAATCTCTTGCAATGACTGCGAGGTCAAACAGATACGTGAAAGCAGTCGACCAGAGTCAGTCAGGCTCTCCGAGCACAAAAACCTAGCTAGGTCAAAATTGGTAGATCGTAGTAAGGTAAGGAATTTGGAAAAGAGCTCAGCTATAGCTATGCATGCAATTACACACAACCACATAATAGGATGGGGCAGGGTGAGAATTTTTAAAACTAACACTGGAGGGTAGAGGAAGAGATTGATAACTGAATCTTTGTTTATCGAATCAACACCTGACACATGCAGCAACAGGAATGACTCAGCACCTGTTCCGGATATATGCGAAATCTTACTACCCATCTCACAAAGACATGAGGAAATTAGGATTATATAAAGGATATCTGGAAGTTGTGTAGTTATCTTGATATGACTATGGATAAAAAATTATGTCCGAAAAGTAATCCAGTAAACAATACTGTTCCTTCACTGTGTGATAAATCAAATGGATCAATAAGAATGAAATTCTTTCAAGTTGTTATTCATCGTGAACTGACATCAGTTAGAGGAAAAAAGGAAACCTGGGAGCACTGGACAGCTGGTTCCTCCTAGTATGGGACCCCTCAGCAGTGCGCACCCACGACCCCGCACCACCGGGGATCGAACCCACAGCCCTCAGGTCCCGTGGCCAGCACGTTACCATTGAGCCACTGGGTCACAATCCAATGGTCCATATTTCCAACTTCTGTTAGCTCACGATATATCGCAACCGCCGTCTAATGTCATCGTTTAGTAACTTTCCTCACAACCATCAGGCTTTGCCCCCACCGGTCACGACTTCTCATTGGAACTTCGAGAATACCTCTCGAAGTATACGCTGTCTCACTGATGAGAAGACCCTAGAAGATTTGGATTTGGCCAATAATTTATGTTTACTGTCGCACATACCCGAAGATCTACAGGCGAAAACTAATAAGTTGACAGAAGAGGCAGCAAGAACGGGACTTCAGGTGAACGTAGAGAAGAAGGAGGTGATAAAGATACCCAAACGACAGCGTCATCAATAACAAGCACCAATCACCGTCAATGAGAGAAACCTAAAGGAAGTAGTCTCTTCCGCCTACCTAGGCAGGACATCGTTTCAACTAAAGGCAGCACAGAAGAGAATGTCAAAACCAGGATCGGAAAAACAAGACAGACCTTCAATGATCTGAAATTAGTGTGGAGATCTACTGCACTCAGCACAAAGAACAAGATCCGGATTTTCAACACTAATTCAGTCAAGTCAGTGCTTATGATGGTTCAAAAACTTGGCGTGTAACGAAAAGCACTTCCAAAAAACTACAGACATTCATCAATAGCTGCCGCCTTCACTCATTCGATACTGAAGATCAGATGATCAGAAAGAATAAGCGACAAGGAACTCTTAGAACGAAACAACCAACGAACTATCGCCCAACAAATATGCAGTAGAAGGTGGAGATGGATTGGCTTGGTCATCCACTGAGAGAACCATTCGGAGACATCAGGCGCCAGACCAGTCCCTCGAGTGGAATCCAATTAGGAAACGACGAGTTGGGCGTCAGTACCGAGGGTTACATGGAGGAGATCATGTGAGGAAGAAATGAAAGCCTGTGGACAGTCATGGCGTCAGGCTGAAAAGACTGCAGAGAAGAGAGTGCAACGGAGGTGTGCTACTGAAGCCCTACATTCCACTAGGAACCCAAAGGAAAAAATAATGATAGTAATAACAATAACAACGTTTCTGAGAATACAATACATAATTTTATAGCCTGTCTTAATTTCATCCTAATATCGCATATACAGAAAATGCTATGTTCCAGGAGTTCTTATCAATGCTACATGTCTTTCAGTTATTTATAGAAAATGACTTTCTGAGATTCAGCTATAACTTACCTTATTCTTTCGTTTATTGTGTGTTCTTACGATTTTCTTCATCAAATGTAGAGGATAATTATTAAGCATTAGTACTTCTATTATGTGCTTTGGTTCCTTGTCTACTTCTTTGGACTGACTGTTCAGTTTCCTATCTCTATCATTTAGACATTTGACTAAACCCGCCTTAACTGACATTGGATGAGATGAACTGAAGTTTAGAAACCTGCTGAAATGCATCGGTTTCCTGTAGGTGGTAGTATCCAAACCACCTTCTGTCCTTCCTTTTATCCTAAGACCCAACATACGTAACTATCGATGTTTCTTTTCCATCTCCTAAATGAAATGGATTGTACCTACTACTGAGTTTATATGTGTGAGGAAATTGTCGATATATTCCGACTTCAACACAGTAAATGTATCATCCACGTATCGCTACTATATCTTAGGTGCAGTATTAAACCTTTGTTACACCGTCTCTTCCCAGGCATTCATTAATATATCTGCTACGATTGAAGATACTAGCGATCCGATTGTTACTTCTTCTTTTGGTCTACATATTTTTCGTTCTGAAACTTGAAAACTATGGAGGTTATGCACAACTGTATGCCTAAAACTGTACTTAGGTCGCAGTTAATTAGCGGGAGAGAGTTTGATTACTGAATCTTTGTTCATCAAATGAACACCCAACATATGTAATAGAAATGACGCAACATCTATACCAGAGATATGGAAAATTTTACTACCAATGAGAATAATTCATGTGAAGTGACATAACTATAAAAATCAAATGTCGAAAGTGGAGTGTGATTATACATTGATGTGATGATTATGAGCAATGATCATTTATGCTCGGAACACCATCAAGTAAATAATACTAGATCACTGTGTGTTATAAATCATATAAACAAATCTTACACGGAATCGCATTCTACCACAGTGCCAACATTTTTGTATAATTATTAATACATGGACAAAACTTCTTTGTGAAGTCATTATATTAGATTGTACTTGGAAAATAGAAACAAGAAAATAGTTTTCCAGTTGAGTATTGAAAAGATTCCACGCTCAATGTCAATTCATCAAGACTATAGTGTTCTGGATTTTATGTAATGCAGTCTACCTGAATAATCTGTGGAGTATGTATACTAGCCTAAGAAACAATTATCGTGTTTATTTAGATCAAAAGGTTCGGTTCTGCTTTTAAGGGTACAGAATGATGACGTAACTTGTCCATTTTGAAGTGGGCCCATATAGGCTGTGCAAATATCAATCACCGTAGAACGAATTCATTGCGTTTTACAGTAGGTAAAAATCAATTTTACAATCAGATAAGATTAAAAGTAGTTGAACTTTGTAATGTGCTTGGTACCTAGCGCAAAAAACCATGATGCAAATTTCGTCCTAATTAAGACTTGTCAGCTGGATGTAGCTGCTTTCCAATGAGTGATGCTATTCCTGCTGAGACTTGAACGCAGTGTTCATAACCTCACATACCAAAACGTTATCGCTTGGTACTTGTGGTCTCTTGTAACTATATGGAGTCTAACTGCCCAATTTCTGTTGCAAATAGATTCATATGAGGATGCCTCACTACTTTATGTACTTAAACAGAAGTTATAAATGTTGAGCGAAAAAATTATGTTATAGGTTGTTTAAATAAGGATCCAATAACTATAGCCTTGTAAAGAAAGTGTACTTAGTAAGAGACTAACAAATTAGTCAGTAAACAGATTAGGCTTAAGGTGAAAAAATAACTCCATCATATAAATATGCATCATTTTTATTGCAGCTGAGTACACATATTTTTGTTTCCCAAGACAATAATTACATCAATCATCTAACAGACAGGAAGATATTCTTCTCAAAGATGTAAATTTATGTTCAACTTGAATTGAATTAACTATCAGTTCAGTAATCAGTTTAACTTTTAGAGGATCAAATACTTCAAGGATAACTTTATTACAGTTAATTTTCATATATATATATATATATATATATATATATATATATATATATATATATATATATATATATATATATATATATATGGTACTGAATCGTGGCAGGATTCAAGCTCGAAAGTCACTGTTTCGAATCCAGCTGAGACCCACAGTTTCACTCTACCTTCGATCATCTCCAAATATGAACAGTAATGGTTTACCGGACCACAACTACCTTACACAGTCAAAGTGATATATATATATATATAAGAGTACCAGTTATTTTACCATCACAGGAACTTCCACTTTTATCAAGTGGAATAAGAAAAGAATGACTCGTGAACTCTTTTTCAAGATTCATATTTAAATAGTCTTACAATTGTACTGTTTAGTAATGATGGATAATGGCTAGCAGTGAAATCCAGAATGAGGATTTCATTCTATTTAGGACTGGTCAACCGGATATACCTGCCTCCCTGTGAGTGATTTTGTTCCCAAGAGGATTTGAACTCAGGACAGATCACTTCCAACGTCAGAGCGTTGTCCACTACATCACTGAGCCACGATAGCCACTTCTTGTGCAACGGGTATAGTTTTAATGTTATTGCTTGTATTACACCGTCGTTGATTAGACTGGATCGGTCGGTCTCTATCGGCATATGGGCTCCTGCTCGGTTGCCTCGATATCTTTTCAAGTTGATATTCATCTCGAACTAATATCAGTCGGAAGAACACTGGAAAAATGTGAACACTGGACAGCTGGTTCGACCTAGTATGGAACTTTTCAACAGTGCGCGCCCATGATAAAGCACCACCAGGGGTCGCGCTCAGAGCCTGCAAGTTCCATGCTCAGCACGTTACCAATGATCCACTGGGTCGGAATCCAGTGGTTCATATTTCCAACTTTCATCAATCCGGCACACAGTGCAACCATCATGCAATGTCACCGTTGAGTATGTGTCCTCATGGCTGCCAGGTTTACCGCACTTTTCTCAACTTCTCACTGAAACTTCAGGAGTCACCTCTCGAATCTGTTTGCCAGTGAGTGCTAGATCAAAGTAATTTGGGGGTTTGCCTCGATAATACGCGTGTTTTAATTATATATGGTAATGATAGATACTGGCTAGCAGCGGAATCCAGAACGCGAGTTTCATCCTATTTCGGACTGGTCGAACGTATGTTAGTCACTATCCATCACCATTCTGTAGTTAAAAGCACAGGCAATATCGAGGCATCCGCCCAGCAGCCCACATGCCAACAGAGACCGATCAATTCGATCCAATCAACAACAGTATAACACAAGCAATAAAAATATTCTACCGTATACTTAGGAAAATTTCTGCGTTAGGAACCTTTGTTTCATCCCTGCAAAGACTTGTACCATGAACATTGGAGCAGTAAAATTAAACTGTGGTGTATAACTTTACACTAGTATGAATGATTTTATAGTCTACAACGTTTGGAAGACAATTCATGCCAGTAGATCAGTCAGCAGGAAGTTGCAAGTACCAGTAAGTAATTGTTGATACTCATTGCAAAAGAGATGACTGTCGTGACCAACTCTGGCATCTGAAGTGATGGGTGTTGGATTCGAGTGTTAGGAAGAACACCATCCGTTACTGGCAGGGTGGTATATACATGCAGCTCGTGAGTGAGTCACAAATAGGATAAAGTTTAGGCTCCGCAACTAACTGCTATCTGCCACCAAACAAATAAAATCAAAACAGAACTTGAAGCATCTGTTCAAGTAGCCAATTTGCTGAAAGAGATCAGTGGACTCACTATTGTAGAATAATCATTGGGAAACTAAAAGCATCAGTAAATACTATTTACAAAACACCTGGTAGTCTGCTAAGCACAAGTAGGTATCCATGAAGTGGACTATTGTCCTAAAGACCATACTGAATCGTTTTCAAAGGCTACTTCATTGAAACCGTAGACTTTCAATGAGATGTAATCATGTGATAAGAAGATTCTCATAAGTCATACGCTTTTTGAACAATCATAGATTACTTCATTAGCGCAAGAAATTACAGCCTTTCTTCAAAATGGATGCCTCTAGTTAAAGTGTTAGAATCCTTATGTTCAGATGGGCTGAATAGGGTTAGCTGAATATTTAGCCACCTCAACCGTAAATCAACCAATAACATTTGATATCCTAGTTCTCACTATTTGATATGAGTAAAATACATTTTCGGATTTTGTTTGTAAACTCCTTCAGTTGTTCAGTAGGATTATAAATATGGTTACAATGCATACGATAAGAGAACAGTGGATTGATTTAATTTGAGCATTTCTAATGAAAAAGACATAAGCAGCCTAACATTTACACAGTTATAAGAATCGCAATTTAAAGTGTTCAAAGTACAATATAAGTAGTAGAATTCTATTCATGCTGTTCTGTGGATTTCACCAACCAGATCACAGTGATTTATCTAAACATTGGACATCTAGTTCACTCGTCTGGACTCCAGCTCATCAGTGGTCTACCCAGACAAATTCACTTCACACAGCCAAGTTAGTTGAAACTACTCAAGTTGTTTATTAGTAGTATCTTTCGGTAGCTTATGAAACTTTTGTGTCACATACCTAGTGATCTTGTCTGAAAGGCGGTTTCCAAAGGAAACCCATTCTATTGTCACCAAAGTTAGACAGTAGAAAAACTACTCAATATGGACCCTGTAATTTGTAAATCATTTTCAGATTGATCATCTTATTTTAACTGAGATGCTTTGCTATCATTAATGAAGCCTTCATTTATGAATTAAAAAGAATTCGGCAGATGATAATGAATGAAGTAGCTCTGAAATCAAAGCCATCGACCTACGATTACAGGCTAAGTGCTATATCAGCTCGTTCAAATATTGACGCTATCCAGGTTTCATTTCTAGAAAATCAGAGAAAACCATGATTACTATTGACAGGATTTTTGCTATGCAGTGAAACTGAAAAGCTAACACCTTTCACCTCTAAATAACATTACAATTCGTTATTAGGTTAGAATACTAGGTTTATTCACGAAAAAACTGAGTTTAAGAATTTCGAATAACTATGCTTTGTATATTTTCTACTTCTGGGAAGATGTTACTGCTTTTTCTGAGCCCTAAAAGTCAATGGCTTCTTTGTTCAACCATTAGAGTTGGGAAACTAGTAAGTGAAAATCAATTTTTTCTGAAAAATAGCGTCAAACAATTAGTCCTCAAACATCATTTTTAACATTTTTGTACATGAAAGACACCAATTTAGCAAAAATTGTCATGTTATAATTGACTTGTCTGATTTAAACCTCGATTGACTGACGTACTGTTGCACAATAGCCGTTTTGTATTAGTAACCATGTAACAATCTCAGATCATTAGATGGGGTTATGAGTAAAAGTAGAATACAAAACTGGCTGGCAGCAATATTTGAACCAATGGTCTTTGGATAACCAACCCGATGTTTTACCATCTAGCCGATGAGACAACCAATACTCAGGTCTTTATTTCACCTCTATAAACAGGGATTTTCTTCAATTTTTATATGAATGCTACTCAGCCAGATCTGGTCATGACAATCTGAATTTAGCGAAATAAGATAGACTTGGTTGAATTGTGTTCTCTGAGCTGGGTTGTTTAATCGTGAGAAAGGGATAAACTTGATAATTATCAGTTAAACCATGCAAAGTAGCTGTTCACTGATAGACTAGTACTGTTGATACGTGAGCGATGATTGAATTATAAGTTAAATCGTATGTGGTCTCATTTTCTATGTGGCGATTCTTTGGCATCTCTGTCTTTTTTCTACGACTGTATAAAGATGCAAACGTTCTACTAAGAGGAGCCAATGACGCTTCTCTTTAAAGACTCATATCACAGATCAATAATAATCTACTAACAAGTGAGACGAGTTATGTAGACTCGAAACTGACCATTTGACTATATTCTCGACGACAGTAAGAAATCATAAATTTTAGTTCAGTTGATTAAAAACCTGAATACCATTCACTCTCAAATAGTTAGGCTTGTATGAAGCTCTTCGTGGTCCGTTCTAAATATCAAACCACTGTGAATGACTCATAATTCAACGTCTATAGGTTTCTTTAAAGTTTTTTGAACTGGTTCTTATTCGACAACCCACAAACTTAGGTGGAATAGCCATTCTAATGTCCAGTGATTTTCATTTACTTTCTAAACAATATTGACGTATGATAAAAACTGATGTAATCTGTCAGGCTTAGATAAGCTAGTAAGTGTTCAAACAATAACCTTCAGCTTTCGATCTTAATAGACGCTCGATTTCTGGATGAAGAAGATGTAGTACTGGTTGAAATGTGTACAAACTATAATGGTAAATGCATATGTACATATGTGAAGAGAGTAAGTACAACAACAATAGAACAGAGTATAGAATGGCAGTCCAGTCAACTCTCTACCTCAACTCAACTTCATCGGATTTGAGAAGGACTTTGACAGCGTCGACCGACAAGTAATTTGGCAACTGCTGCAACACTACGGAATACCACAAACATTTATCAACCTCATCCAACAACAACTACATGAAGATGCCACATGCCAAGTGATCTACAGTGGAAAGATTGTGGTCGACTGGACTGGATCATGCAGCAGACAACAGTGGGGAGCTGTGAGAAGAGGGGGATACGCTGGACCGCGGAAAAGAACCTAGAAGATTTGGATTTCGCCGATGAATTATGTCTAATGTCACACAAACCTGAGGATCTACAGGTGAAATCCAACAAGTTGACAGAAGAGGTAAGGTGAGGTGAGGCAGCGAAGACGCTACTTCAAGCGAAGGAAGAGAAGACAGAGGCGACGAAGATACCCAAACAACAACAAGCTCTAATCACCATCAATGGCAGAAACTTAAAGGAAGTAGCCTCTCCCACCTACACCTGCTTAGGCAGAACTGTTTCAACTACAGGTGGTGGCGGCACAAATGAGAACCACAAAGATAGCAAGACAGGCCCTCACTAGCCTGAAACCAATTTGGGGATCTACTTCATTGCATTCAGCATAAAGCGTAAACAATGTTCGGATTTTCAACACCAACCTCAGTCACGTCAGTGTTTCTGTAGGGATCAGAGACTTGGGGCGTCACGAAAGGAATTTCCAGCAAACTACACTCATTCATCAACAACTGCCACCTACACTGCCTCGTTACTGAAGATCAGATCAGATGGCCAGAATGATGAAAATCAGCAACAAGGACGTCTGGCTGGCTGGCGACGAACCAACGAAGTGAGAACCTATCACTCAACAAATATGCAGTGGAAGGAAATGTAGATGGATTGGGTATACAGCGAAAAGGCCGACTGAGGACATCACGCATCAGGCCAGGGTGTTGAGTGGAACCTGGATGGGAAGTGACGAGTTTGGCGTCCGAGGTGAGGGTGACATGGAGGAGATGGTGTGAGTAGGAAATGAGAGTTTGTGGGCAGTCTTGGGACCAGGTTGAAGAGATTTCAGAGAAGAGAGTGCATTGGAGATGTGCTGCTGAAGCCATAATGTTTTACTAGGAACCCAAGGGACAAATAATAATACAATAATAAGTACAACAACAGGAATAAACAGATCCGTTTCATTTAATAATGCCTTGTCAACTGCTTACACTCTAAGATATCAAAATATATAATTTTCCTGAAAATTTAACTTATCTTATTTCACTGACAGAAAAAGTAATATCAGTCAGTGGTTAAGATGTACAGAAAGAATCAACGAGTTAAGATTAACCATAACAACAAATTCAAGGAGGTTTAACAAACAATGACGAAACTGTCACAGTTATATACAAAATCCAACATACTGTTTATTCCAATCAAACTTTCATATGCACCCTTCCTAAGCTACTTCTAAATGTCTATATCAATTTATTTTTAGCTGCCGAAGCAAATACATTGGAAGAACCGAAAAAAGGGAATGCCTTGGATTTTAGGTTGTAATACATCATGGACTGACATCAGTTAGAGGAACACTGGAAATCTGGGAGCACTGGATAGCTGTTACGTTCTAGTCTGGGACTAATCTTCAGTGAGCACCGAGGACCCCACATCTCCACGGGTCGAACCCAGAACATTCAGATTCTGCGGTCACCACGTTACAACTGAGTCATTGGGTTGGAATCTAATGGTCCATATTTCCTGATTCTTTCAGCTCACAAGATAGCGCAACCTACATCCAATGTTGTCGTTGAGTAACTGTCTTCGTGGTCACCAGATTTGCCCCACTTACCAAGACTTCTCATTGGAACTTCAGGAATTATTTCTCGAGCTAGTCATCAATGATTCAATTGAATTTGAGGGTTTGTGAGAATTAAGGGATTTTTCAAGTTGCTACTTCTGTCATGGTTTCCATTTGAAAAACTTCCATTTGATTATGTATAAAATTGTGACAATTCGCTAGCATCTGTTAAGCTTCCTTGAATTTTCTGTTATGGTTAACCTATACTCAGTGACTTTTTCTGTGCTTCCTGACCACTGACCGACATCACCTTTTCTCTCACTGAATTAGTGTTGGACTTTCAGTAAAACTGTATATTTTGATATTCTAGGTTGTAAGCAGTTGGCAAAACATCACCGAAATAGAATGGATCTGTTTAATCCTTTTCTCATTGTTGGGGAAACACTACAGATCAGTCAGAATGGTTTCTAACTACTCAATTTGTTCGTTAGTAGTATATTTTAACACATTGTTGTTCTTAATCTTACCAACTTCGTAGCGGGAAATTCGTATATAAAATATATATTTTCTTTAGTATTCTCATCCTCAAGTGGGAATATTTTCCGTCTATTCAACACATTTGTTCATAACGCCTTTTTTTACTTCCAGGCCTTTTCAGAAAAAATTCTGAATTAATTTCCTCCTACCAATGCATATCATCATGTTTTTAGTGTCTATTGTGATACTTCTTATGGATTCTGACCTTTCCTGAATTATCCGCTTAGATAAAACTGTACATTATCATAGAAACTATCTAAAACTATCATTCACTCTTTAACAAAGCTTACATTGTCTCTAACCAGATAACATTCTGAGCTGAATGGTATGCTTTATAATGTTAAAATTAAAGCGGAAAATTCATTAAAACTGATAATAATAGCGTAAGTCTTACCTGAAGAAATGAACAGAAGACAACTCTCATAAAACATCCGCCTACGTTTAGTTTCCTCTTTCAGAGACATTTGAATAATGAATGATAGGGAATCTCATCGAAAATTAGACGTATAAAATTTTCGTGTATTATATACGATATTTAAAGACAGTAATCTGTGAAGAAGATTTAACTTAGATAATGAGAGGTTGAAATAACAATAATGGTGGTTATAGCCATAATAATGTTGCTAGTTGGTGACTTAAAGATTGAATGATAACAAAAAAGGATTATGTAGGATTTTCAAATCATTTATTAGGAAGACTGAATGAAGTTAAATATAATAATAAAAATGTGAATGAGGAGATAAAAGTACAAAGATTCATTTAAGAATAGAGAAAGTTAAAAAATCATAAAGGGGACGAAGCACACCAAGACTCAAAATAAGTTAAGGCCAACATGTAGACAAAGACTGTACCAACTACTCTTGCTTACAAAGGTTAAGTAAGCTTCAGTTCATGGATAGCCAAGGTCTCTGCTGTTTTCAGAAGTTGAACACTGAGGAGATGTCAGATGTCTGAGCGAATTCAATAGACAAGCTTAAAATTAGTGTCAGAGATCAGTTGAATGTTTGGAATCGATCAAAAGGATAGGACGTCTAATGCAATCCCTATTATAAGGATGAAAGAAAGCGTATCAGAAGTTCAATCCTTGAGCTTTTGATCGATTCCAACCATTCAACCGATTCAAATAAGGATTTAAAGCTTGTCTATCGAATTCGCTCAAACATCTCACGTTTCCTCTATGTTCAGCTTCTGAAAACAGCAAAGCCTTTGGCTACCCATCAACTGGAGCCTACCTGACCTTTGTATATAAAAGAAGTATGTACAGTATTTGTTTCTGCATTGGCCTTAACTTATTTTGGTCTTGGTGTGCTTCGCTCCTTTTTCGTTTTTCAGTCCCCTACTCGCCTTTATGTTACGTCAATCTTCATTATCTTATATCGTCATTATCATTTTTATTTTTACCTTTAATTGTTTCCGGGGTTATTTCATTTCATTATCTTCCCAATAATTTCAACTTTTAACAAAACATTTTCAATTTGTTCCAATTAACCTGTTATCTTATTTATCCTACCTAATCCATTGATTGTTTATTAATTCTATCACGTCCCCCCTCTATTTAATCTATGCGCATCTTATAAATGATTCAGAAATCTTACGTAACCCTTTTTGTTGTCATTCGATTTTTAAGTCATGAACTAGGAACATTATTATAGCTATAACCTCCATTGCCTTAGTTTGATTGATTGTGGCTAGCAGACGAATCCAGGATGCGCGTAATGACTACTATACATTGTACAAGAATTGGCTATAGTTCATCCGTGGCATAATGGATAACACCTTGACTTTCAAAGCGGTGGGTAGAGGTTCCAGTCTTAGTGGGAACAACAACACTCATTGGGGTGCAGGTACATCCAGATGACGAATCCCAAATATGACAAACACGCGTCCTAGATTCCTCGCTAGCCACAGTCAACCAAGTTAGCGTAATCAATATTCAAACAATATCGAGGCATCCGCATAGAAGCATATATGCCAATAGAGGTCAATCTAACAAAACAACGGAGAATCGTAAGCATATCAAGAAATAGTTACAACCATTATTTTTATCATATCAACCCCAATTATTTAAGTATGAAATTTCACCGGTCAATAACTTTAGTCACCTTCCTGCTGAGAAGAAAAAAGCAGCTCAGTAAAGAAAAATTCATTGTTCGTAAGAATTTTTGTAACTGATTTTTTTCAGAAAGCAAGAATTCCATTCTTACTTTTAGAAATATGAGATATCTTAAGATAGTTGAGAAAACAGTTTGCCAATTTTAACACATGGGAATTATACTTGTCTGTTATTTGAAAGTGGTTCTTAAAAAAGCTATTAAAAATGTCTAGCCTATGGACTTACTGAATTTCTAACAGAGAACCATCTTATAATGTTATTGCTTGTATTACACCGTTGTTGATTGGACAGGCAATATAGAGGCATCCTCCCAGGAGCCCATATGCCAAAAGAGACTGATCGATTCGGTCCAATCGACGACGGTGTCATACAAGCAATAACATTAAAACTATACCCATCGCACAAGAAGTGGCTATCGTGGCTCGGTGGTGTAGTGGAAAACGCGCTGGCGTATCAAACGATCGCTCCCGAGTCCGAATCCCGGTGGAAGGTAGGTACATACAGCCAAAGAGTCCATCCTCGATAACACTGCTAACCAATACCCATCATTACTATACATAATGAGAACCGTCTTATATTGGGAAAGTATATGCTTTTTCATCAATAAAGATAATTTCATATGGAATAATAGTCTTAAAAAGTGTTGTCTAGAGGATGCATTTCCTTTGTATTACCTTATTTGCCATTTTTGTCTGCGATTTGTTGAATTTCTCTTGTGATATGAAGATGGATAGGTTGGTAGGTGACTTTTAAAATTTTATGAATAACAATATGAGCTGATGAGATTTAGGTTGAAATTCATCATACATTGAGATCAGTTGGAGGAACATTGGAAACGTGAGAGCACTGGACAGCTGTTTGGTAAGACTAGTATAAGACTGTTCAGTAGTGCGCTATCATGACTGTGCACCACCAGGGGTCAAACTAAGAACCCTCAAGTTCCGTGACCAGCAAGTTAACATTGAGCCAGTAGGTCGGCGGAATCCAGTGGTCCATATTTCCTATTTCTTTCAGTTCACGACATAGTGCTACCATCACTAAATGTCATCGTGTGTATTTTTCCTCACTGTCACTAGGCTTGCCCTACTTGTCACAACTTCTCATTGGAACTTCAGGAATCACCACTCAAAGCTAGTCACCAGTGAGCGCCAGATCACTAAACTTCCAAAACTCTACAGAAAGAAATGATAAGATATTAGTCAGTTGGAGGAAGTCGTATCAGTGATAAAGTCTCCACTGTAGCAATGAATAATTTGGGTTCGAATCCTTGAAGATATTTCAGTTTCCTAAAGGTTTTGGATACGTTTAACTCATGACTATTCATACCCTAACAAATACGCAAAAGAAAGTGGAGATGGATTAGGAATACACTGTGAAGACGGTTTGAGGATATCACGTGCCAGGCCAGTCCAGGCCGTCCAGTGGAATCCAAAGGGGAAACGACGGATTGCGCGTTGGTGCCGAGGATGACATTGAGGAGATGGTGTAAGGAAGAAATGAAAGTTTGTGGGCAGTCATGGAACCAGGTTCAAAAGTTTACAGAGAACAGAGTGAAATGACGACGTGCTACTGAACCTCTATGTTCCACTAGGAACCAAAAGGACAAATAATAATATATTCACAGGTACGAAACCTAAGCCGATAGCCTTCAGTCGTTTAACATCAATTAAGTTATACTGTAACGGTGAGTTTCCTCACCTGGTGAGCATATTGCAAATTGATTGACAAAATTCAGTCAACAAATAGGACTAGACAATAAGAATTTGATTTCTCTGCAGTGGTCAATCAATCTGATCTGATAAGAAATAGAATTGAAGCAGGCTTACTAGATTTGCATGTGAAGAAAAAGTTGTGCATTCAACACAAGACTTTGAAAGAGAAAAGGAGATAATGGAAAAGATGTTTAGCTCAGAGAAACACCAAACCACTACTATCCTCATCCTAAGCTACAAATCTTTTTCATCATTTCAAAATCGTTTGAGCCTAAAGGGCTTCTGTTTCCTTGAAAAAGGGAGGACTTTGCCAGTCACAGAGATTACACTGGTGAACGGGTATTTTATTTACACGAATGTTTACAGCAGAACATCTTGCTACAAAGTGTTACACACAAACCACCCATCAACTGTCCTACTGGATGGAAGATTGCACAACAAAGTGACAGCAAAATAGCCTGATTAATGATATCAAAAACACACAACAGGTTAACCAAACATAAGAACATAATTACAATTAAGCAATAAGTGTTGGAAACATTCATGTGAACAGATATGTCGAGGGAAATGACACCAACCACCGATATAACAACTAAGACCAAAAGCGAGAAAAGAAGGCAGAGGCTGAATGATAAACCCCTCAATAATTCCACGACAACTTTGAGATATACTCCATATAGTCCTAATTTTCTCTCCTTTGAGATGATATACGTAGCAAAATTTTCCATATATATGAGACAGCTAAGGGAATCAATTCTTGTGCATGTGTTTGGTGTCAATTCGAAAACGCAATTATTCCGTTGTCAGTCACTCCCTCTACCGTACTAAGTTAGTTTTTAACGCTGTCACTGTATCCCACCTCACTGAGTGGTTGTGTGTAATTGCGTGTAGAGCTACAGTCGGGCTTTATTCGAAATTTCTTATTTTATTAGGATCTACTAATCTGATTTTTTTGAGGGAGTTGTGGGGATTTGGAAATATTTCAAGTTGTTATTCATCATAGACTGATATTAGTTGGAGGAACAATAGAAACCTGGAAGCACTGGACAGCTGGTCCCTCCTAGTATGGGACTCCTCACCTGTGCGCAAACAGTACCCCGTACCAATGGGGATCGAACCCACAACTTTCAGGTTCCCTGGCCAGCATGTTACCATTGAGCCACTGGGTCACAATCCAATGGTCCATATCTCCAAGCCAGTGACTGGCTTCGAGAGGTGATTCCCGAAGTTCCAATGAGAAATCGTGACCGGTGGGGGCAAAGCCTGATGGTCGTGACGACAGTTACTCAATTTTGATATTGGTGACGGTTGTGATATATCATGAGCTAACACAAGTTGGAGATATGGACCATTGGATTGTGACCCAGTGGCTCAATGGTAACATGCTGGCCAGGGAACCTGAAAGTTGTGGTTCGATCCCCATTGGTACGGGGTACTGTTTGCGCACAGGTGAGGAGTCCCATACTAGGAGGGACCAGCTGTCCAGTGCTTCCAGGTTTCTATTGTTCCTCCAACTAATATCAGTCTATGATGAATAACAACTTGAAATATTTCCAAATCCCCACAACTCCCTCAAAAAAATCAAGATTAGTAGATCCTAATAAAATAAGAAATTTCGAATAAAGCCCGACTGTAGCTCTACACGCAATTACACACAACCACTCAGTGAGGTGGGATACAGTGACAGCGTTAAAAACTAACTTAGTACGGTAGAGGGAGTGACTGACAACGGAATAATTGCGTTTTCGAATTGACACCAAACACATGCACAAGAATTGATTCCTTAGCTGTCTCATATATATGGAAAATTTTGCTACGTATATCATCTCAAAGGAGAGAAAATTAGGACTATATGGAGTATATCTCAAAGTTGTCGTGGAATTATTGAGGGGTTTATCATTCAGCCTCTGCCTTCTTTTCTCGCTTTTGGTCTTAGTTGTTATATCGGTGGTTGGTGTCATTTCCCTCGACATATCTGTTCACATGAATGTTTCCAACACTTATTGCTTAATTGTAATTATGTTCTTATGTTTGGTTAACCTGTTGTGTGTTTTTGATATCATTAATCAGGCTATTTTGCTGTCACTTTGTTGTGCAATCTTCCATCCAGTAGGACAGTTGATGGGTGGTTTGTGTGTAACACTTTGTAGCAAGATGTTCTGCTGTAAACATTCGTGTAAATAAAATACCCGTTCACCAGTGTAATCTCTGTGACTGGCAAAAGTCCTCCCTTTTTCAAGGAAACAGAAGCCCTTTAGGCTCAAACGATTTTGAAATGATGAAAAGATTTGTAGCTTAGGATGAGGATAGTAGTGGTTTGGTGTTTCTCTGAGCTAAATATCTTTTCCATTATCTCCTTTTCTCTTTCAAAGTCTTGTGTTGAATGCACAACTTTTTCTTCACATGCAAATCTAGTAAGCCTGCTTCAATTCTATTTCTTATCAGATCAGATTGATTGACCACTGCAGAGAAATCAAATTCTTATTGTCTAGTCCTATTTGTTGACTGAATTTTGTCAATCAATTTGCAATATGCTCACCAGGTGAGGAAACTCACCGTTACAGTATAACTTAATTGATGTTAAACGACTGAAGGCTATCGGCTTAGGTTTCGTACCTGTGAATATATTATTATTTGTCCTTTTGGTTCCTAGTGAACATAGAGGTTCAGTAGCACGTCGTCATTTCACTCTGTTCTCTGTAAACTTTTGAACCTGGTTCCATGACTGCCCACAAACTTTCATTTCTTCCTTACACCATCTCCTCAATGTCATCCTCGGCACCAACGCGCAATCCGTCGTTTCCCCTTTGGATTCCACTGGACGGCCTGGACTGGCCTGGCACGTGATATCCTCAAACCGTCTTCACAGTGTATTCCTAATCCATCTCCACTTTCTTTTGCGTATTTGTTAGGGTATGAATAGTCATGAGTTAAACGTATCCAAAACCTTTAGGAAACTGAAATATCTTCAAAGATTCGAACCTGATGTCAGTCTACGATGAATAACAGCTTAATCTTGATTTGGCTAAGTTTTTGTGCTCTGTTATTCTAATCGACCCTGGTAGACTACTTTCACCTATGTATTCAACCTCGTTATCATTAGCAAGGGATTTTGGTAAACCAAATTATTTTGCTAAATTGCATAGATAGGATCTTTTAACCTACAAAGCCTTTCCTAAGTGAGTTTTTTTGGTTTAAATGCAACTTTAATCCCAGCTGGCCTTGTCGAGAATTCTTCGTAATGCTTCCGAGCAGCCTTCCTTGTGTGGTAAAACAGCAAATGCTTTGAATTCTCTCTCAATCCTATTACCATCATTACTGTTAGTATTCGAATCATTATAATTAGCATCTGTATTACTAATACTACTTCTCATATTTTTCTTTCCACGTTTTATGAATTTACTAATAAATTTAGGCGGGCAATTATTGAAAGGCAAGTTGTCCTTGATGTGTCTAACTTCTTGTCGTAGATTTTATGACCTACTAGTAAGCTTATCCACCCTACCACTTAGACATTTAACTAAGCCTACTTTAACTGAAATGGGGTGGGATGATTCGAAGTCTAAGTAGTGGTTTCAATGGAATGGTTTCTTGTAGACAATCTCAAAACTTTGTCCTTGTGTTAGTTAAATCTTACAGTCCAACATTACTAGCTCACCTTCATCACTTTCTAAGTCACAGTTAAATTGGATTGTATTCACTTCTGAATTTATAAGTGCCAAAAACCTATTGATGTATTCCGATTTCAGTACGGTAAGTGTATCATCTAGATATAGGAACTATATTTTTGGAGTAGGATTAAATGTTTAAAGGGCTATCTGTTCCTAACTATTCATAAACATGTCTACGACGATAGGAGACATTGGTGATCATATGGAAACCCCTTCAGTTCATTTATACCTTTTATTCTGAAACTTAAAAACCGTAGATTTCAGGCATCTGTCAAAGATGCATGGAAAATTCTACTATCTTTGTCATCACGAAGAATGAGAGAAACTTAATACTATATAGAGTATGTCTCAAAGTTGTTGTTTTTGTTACCTCATATGAATATAAACAATAAATTATGTTCCACACGTTTTGTAATAGATGATACTGTTTTACTGTGTTATATTTTGATAAATATAGTAAAATGAAATTACAGTCTACCACAGTACTCAAGTTTTACTTCTATATCAATAATTAAGTCGCCTTATTCATTTTCTAATTAATGGGTTATACTGCAACTACCACCGAGGTTATGCTTGTGAAGATACAGAAATACTTTAGATCTTATCACCTACCTGGAAATCATTTTTGTATTATCAAAAGGATTATTATTATTATTATTTTCCCCTTGGGTTCCTAGTGGAACATAGGGCTTCAGTAGCACGCCTATATTGCACTCTGTTCTCTGCAGTCTTTTGAACCTGGCGCAACGACTGCCTACGCTTGTCGTCTGGGTGACCAGAGTACCTTATTGACTCTCCAGTTAAGAGCTTGAAGAGTCCTCTTCCATTGCATCTGTTTTCAAAGATTCCAAACACTTCTATGCCATACCGCCTCATCTTTTTTGCAATCTGGGCAGCCTAGCTAGGTTTTATTTATACATGGTGCGGACATTCCATGTTCCCACTTTCACTTTCGCTTTCATCGAGAGTAGAGAAGACACATCGATCAATTGGCATCGCGAAAGCTTTCACCAACCGGCGTCATTTCGCCTCTCCGAATCCAGCAGGGAATAAGTTTGTTAATATTTTTTATATTTTGTTTGTGCTTTGAAGTTTCTTTAGCGGTTAGATTGGTTTTAGGGGGTAGGGTTGCTAGCCCTATACCCATCCTTCCCTCTTTACGCAAGCTTAAGACCGGCTAGTAACTAGTCAACTAGTTAACCAGGCGAGGTTATTAAAAGGATTAATTTAATATTTTTCATTGGGTTAGTAGGTTTCATTGCAGAACTGTTGAAAGCCGAAATGTACACAACACTTGTTTCTACCTAATTAAAAAAAGTTTGCAGAACCACACGCTTCATGTTACTCTTATAATTGGCATCGGACTGTGCAGGAAACTGTCCTAAGATTAATCGATTTTGCCTCAAAACCCACAGTTTATTAAACTTTTAACGAAATAGATGATCCCAGCTCTGCTATATGGTTCAGAGACTTGGCTCGTCACGAAAAGCACTTCCATCAAACTGTAGACATGCATCTACAACTACCACCTACGCTCACTCGATACTGGATATCGATCAGATGGTCAGAATAATAACAATAAGCAACAAGGAACACTCGCTGGATGTCAACGAACCCATCGCAAAATAAATATGCAGAAGGAAGTGGAGATGGATCTGGCATACGCTGAGAAGACCGACTGGAGACATCACGCTGTAGGCCAGGCCCTCAAGTGAAATCAGGAGGGGAAACGACGAGTTGGGCGTCTGAGGCGACGGTGACATGGAGGAGATTGTGTGAGGAAGAAATGAAAGCTTATAGAAAGTCGTGGAGTGAGGTTGCAAAGACTGCAGAGGACAGAGTCCAATGCAGACGTGCTGCTGAAGCCCTATGTTCCACCAGGAACCCAAGGGAAAATAACAATAATAAATTAAGTAACATGACAGGTTGAACAAAATTTTCTTGAGAATCTATTCATTTACTATCGCAGTTTGCTATCTGCGATGTAAACGTGTCAGAATCCTAAAACATCCGAATCAAAGTAATGTAACAGTCGCATAGTCAATCGAACCTATTAAACATGAACTAAAGAATGATATACCAGAAGAATCATCAACCATATTCTTATTGACAGTAGATTTGATTACCTATAAACTCTAACACAAGGAATATCTAAGTAATCTGTCAAATGTTTGAAGGCTTTTTATTGTGTTTTTATTCAGGTTTGACAAGTTTGCTTGTTCATGACGATGTTCAATGAGATAAGAAAACGTTCACAATCTGTAAATCATTATCAATTTCTGGTAGATATACTAGGTCAATAAACTCTGGTCAGTGCTAAGTACTAATAACTAGAAAGCTTTATCGACTACCCCCGGCGATTGATTCTTGTATACGATCTAGTTCTATAGGAGATCAATTGTAGCCGGATTAACTCATTGGTAACATTCTTGACTGCAGTGTTAGGTTAAGTGGGTTCAAATCTCTCAAGTGGCATTGGATTTCTCGAGGTTGTAAATACACTTTGCTGATAAGTGCTAACAAGTGCGAAATTCTATTTAAAGGCTTCATACCAGTTGATATAGTTAGATCAGTACTTGGAACTAGAAATCATAAAGTTACTTAACTGTCATAGGCTAATCAATTTAAGGTAGTAATCTTTAGGTAATTTTCTGGCACACAGAACTTAGATTTGCATAAACGAACCTCTCAGTGTCATCATAGATAACATTGAAAAATCTACCAACTTGAATCCAAGCTTGGATATCAGCAAAACTATCAGGCTTCATATACTTGTTGCTACATTAGAACAAACCTGGCAGTATGCGAATATAGAAAAATACTTTACGCAATGTTTATCATCTCCCGCTTTTAATATGGAAAACAATTACTAAACGACACTGAAATAACATATTTAAGAACAGATATTCAAGCCACCAGAATATATTTTGGTTGCTTAAAGTATTACTGAGCTATGTCCGTGGATCGGTTCTAATTATTATCATTATTATTTGTCCCTTGAGTTCGTAGTGAAACATAGGGCTTCAGTAGCACGTCTCCATTCCACTCTCTTTTCTACAATCTTTTCAACCTGGCTCCGTAATTGCCCAGAAGCTCTCACTTCTTCCTCAGACGATCTCTTCCATGTCACCCTCACCTCAAACGCCCAACTCGCCGTTTCCCATGCAGGTTGCACTCGACGGCGTGGTGCGTAATGTACTATCATGGGTCGGTTACCAGTGGAAAACTAGTGTAACAGATTAGGAATTTATGTTTGGTACTAAACGATGCAAGACATATTTGTAACCAAGTGAAATAGTTTAGTTCATCACCAAGTCGTATAAGTTCAAACCACTGTGGAAATATAAATCCACTTGTAATCATAGATACACCTTTCGGATGACAGCAAACAAGTACAAAACGTAGGTCGAGTATGGCTTCATGCCAGCATTTATCATCATTTCTGGAGCATTACATCCCTATATATGGGTAATTGGTCATCAAGAAATCCTAATTGAAGAAATGAGAATCAATCAATACTGACATGACAGAGAAGACGGAGAGGCAATTATCCGAATCCTTAAAGAAGCTGAAACAGCAAGGCTTCATTTCACAAAATGAGTATGAAACACTCAGACCTACTGGCACAGTAACACCGAGGTTGTATGGTTTACCAAAGGTGCATAAGAATGGATTACCACTCCGACCGATTCTTGACATGTCAAACTCTCCATACCATGCGACGGCGAAATGGCTAGTACAACTCTTGAAACCATTGCATAAGGAGGTTGTAAAGCATAGCGTCAAAGATACTTTTCACTTTATCGATAAAATAAGAGATTTGAATGTGAATAATAAGTCGATGATATCCTTAGACGTATCATCCCTATTCACAAATGTCCCTCTGATGGAAACAGTGGACTTCATATGTAGCGAACTGGAAAAGAGAAACATAGAAATTGGAATTACGGCATCCACCTTGAAAGAGCTTCTCTTACGATGTACAATGAATGTACACTTTCTCTTCAATAAGGAATTCTATAGACAGTCAGACGGTGTCGCTATGGGGTCACCACTAGGCCCAATCTTAGCGGATTTCTTCTTAGCAAAATTAGAAAATGGCCCTCTGGAAAGCATCATAAGCGGGTTAGAATTTTATTGCCGTTATGTAGATGATACATTCTTGATTGTGAATAACGTGGACGATGCAAGGATCATACTGGATGAATTCAATGGCGTCCATCCAGCAATAACCTTCACTATTGAAACAGAAAGTGACGACAGCATCACCTTCTTAGATGTCCGATTGACAAGGAAGGTGGATGGAACTATAAAAAGAAGTGTGTATCGGAAACCAACGTCAACAGGTCAATACACCCACTTCTTGAGTTTCGTCCCCTTGCAATATAAACGAAATCTCGTTAAATGTTTGGTCCATCGGGCGAGACTCATCTGTTCAGATGATACTTTTGACGAAGAGCTTCAAATTATCCACGATCTACTCAGTAGTAATGGATATCCAGAAACGTTCCTGGCTAAAAATATGAACACATCCAATATGAAAACCAGAATGCCTACAGTCTCCAAGAAACCATTGTTCCTAAGACTACAATTTCGAGGTGACATCATCAGCGAAATTGTGACACAACGCTTAAGAAATGCCATAAGAAGATCATTTAATGCCGCCAAGTTATGTTGTGTTTTCTACAGCCGGCCGATGATGACCACACGAACTAAAGACAGACTCCCTGACTTCTCCTCTTCTATGTGCATTTACCAGTTCAACTGCTCCTGTGGAGCTAGTTACATTGGACGTACAGTTAGGCAAGTCCGTCGTCGAATCGCCGAGCATCATCCTTCATGGCTAAGTAAGGGGGAAACCAGACTGACACGAAGCTCAATACTCTCTCATCTGATTGACACCGGCCACCGAGTTAACATTCATAATGCCTTTAAAGTTATTTATCACATTCCTTCTCACCTCACCCATCCTCTACGAGTCCGTCTTTTACATACAGCAGAAGCCATAGGAATCCACCTACACAAGCCAAGTCTGTGTGTTCAGAAGAGATTCGTACAGCCTCTTTCTTTGCCTTGGCCATCTGTATAGCTCATTTATTACAACAAGACTCTTCATTTCATCCACCACACAATTCACTATAACTAGTATTTCAATAGCTCCATTATTATTATTATTATTATTACAGACTTAACCATCTTTCTCTCCCCCTACTGTCTCTAATTACCGTCAACAATTTACCATTTTACGTAACAGTTCATTTTTGCTCTTTAGTTATCATTATATAAAATATCAATTATGTAAGAACCTGTTCACAAAATCTTTCTACGATAATTAATCTTTGCTTTAGTTAACTGTCTTAATTACCTGATCAATTATCACCTTCTTGATACTTTGAGATTGATAACCTTTCATTGAACAACTCTCACCACTAGATTGGTATGTAATTTTACGTTTGAAAATGCTATATTAGTGTAGAGCCATTGATGAGGAACTAATTGAAAAGAAATATTTCTTCGTTCGCATTGTTTGTTTTACTAAGTGAGAAAACAATGGGAAATATTCCTTAAGGGATCATTTTTGCCAATCGGTTTTTATTTAGGTCAGTCATAGCAGTGCATCGTAGTTCCATATTTATGAAGGATGATTAGGAAGTGTTGAATAAAGAATATTTGTGAGAAAATAAACATATTTATCTTTTAAAACTAAACAAATTTGCCGGTAATCTTGAATTTCATATTGAACTTATGGGAGAGAAAAATGTGTCAAACAATCTGTTGTAAGATCTACTCAAATAATTCTATTTTAAAACTATTCTACGCAATCAATTCATGTCCACTGATGGAAGAGATACACTGACTAGTTATATTTTTTTTTAACGATTCGTTATTTTCATTATATTTGAGGCCAGTTTCCAACGGTTTTGAGATCATTGAGCTGAATAGTTTAATTGTGAAGCTTTCATTATTTTTCTAGATAACACTATCACTGCACACTTTTAACTGATTCCTGGAGGTTTTGCCTAGGAAGTCAATGAAATCTTCGCGGTCAGTACACTCAGTGTTATAGTGTAGTTAAATTGACTAAATCTTCATAAGAAGCCGTGTATCCCTAAAGTCTTTGATAGCCAGTCGTTCCAGTCAGAGGTTTAAGCGAAGAACTATGTGAGACTTTTCAGCAGTGAGCACCCCCACCACCAGAGAGCCAACCCAGCACCTTCACGCCTCGTGATCATCACATTACCATTATCCGAGTGGGTTGGAGTCTAATGGTTGATATTTCTAACTTCTGCCAGTTTGCCACACAGCGCCGTCATCACTTAGTGTCATTGTTGGGTATTTATCCTCACAACCATCAGGTTTGCCCCACTTGTCATAACTTCTCATTGAAACTTCAGGAATCCTCTCTCAACACTAGTCACTAGTAAGCACTAGATTAATTGAATTTTGGGGTTTGTGAGGATTTAGAGGTGATTCTTTATATTCTAATGAGAAGTTGTGACAAGTGGAGTCAACCAAGTTGAACATGAGGACAATTGTTCAATGACGACAGTGGATGTAGGTCGCGCTGTGTGGTGAATTGATAGAAATAGGAAATATGAACCACTGGATTACAACCAGGTCATGCAATGATAACGTAGTGGCCAAGGAACCTGAAGGTTCCGGGTTCGATCTCTTGCGGGGTCACGGGTGCGCACTTCTGGAGAGTCTCATAACAGGACGAAACAGCTTTCCAGGGTTCCCAGGTTTCTAGTGTTCCTCCAACTGATGTCAGTCCATGACGAAAACCCACTCAAAAGTTTAAAAAAATGTTTCGTGATCTCCACAAACCACCAAATTCATAAGCAAATGAACCAGCGTGTAAACATCCGACTGGTTGAAAAGACGAAAGTCAATAGGATATTCAAACCTAGAAAGACCTTGAAATAGCGAAGGCTATTGTAAGTAAATATAAACTATGGATGACTTCAAAGGCCTCCCTAGCAGCAATCGAAATATCCAATCAGGCATCTTCATTTCGGCTGGAAAAGAAGATTTTCGTAAAATAGAGAAATTGAAATAGTTATTAGAGATGTTGCCAGGGTAGATTTCGAAATCACTCTCAAACTATTGTATTTTGTATATGTTTCTTGACGTCTCTCTTAACCTTCGTTATATAACCGCCTTTCCATTAATCTAGAAAACCGAGCGACAATCAGAGGGTGGAATCTGAAGGTTGTTGTTCATGGCTATATCAAGTAGATACTACGAGAATATAAAAAGGGATAACATGGTTATAAAATCTAGTTTTAAAAAACGTGCACTGGTACCACCTTACCATTTTAGAGCAAGTTTTGGTAAGCCATGAAATAAGCCCATTTAATCATGTGAAATAAGCAGAAAATGCCTTTTCGACGCATTCGCATAACGGACGGTTAAAACATTCTAAAATAACTGTTACCGATCGTTCAGGAGTCGAAATACACTGGATAATAACAGGAAATTTACGTAGAATGTGCTGGACAGCGGAAAAGAACCTAGAAGATTTGGATTTTGCCGAGGACTTATGTCTAATGTCACACAAACCGGAAGGTCTACAGACGAAATCCAACAAAATGACAGAAGAGGTGAGGCGAGGCAGAGAAGACACTACTTCAAGTGAATATAGAGAAGACAGAGGTGATGAAGATACCCAAACAACACCACCAACAACAACAAGCTCCAATCACCATCAATGGCAGAAACTTAAAGGAAGTAGCCTCTCCCACCTACACCTGCTTAGGCAGGACTGTTTCAACTGCAGGTGGTGGCGGCACAGATGAGGATGTCAAAGTCAGGATCACAAAGATAGTAAGACAGGCGTTCATTAGCCTGAAATCAGTGTGGAGATCTACTTCACTGCACTCAGCATAAAGCGTGAACAATACCTGGATTTTCAACACCAACCACAGTCAAGTCAGTGCTTCTGTATGGCTCAGAGACTTGGCGCGTTACGAAAGGCATTTCCAACAAACTACACACATTCATCAACAACTGCCACCTACACTGCCTCGTTACTGAAGATCAGATCAGATGACCAGAATGATGAAAATCAGCAACAAGAAACTCTGGGAATGAACCAACGAAGTAAAACCTATCACTCAACAAATATGCAGTGGAAGGAAATGTAGATGGATTGTGTATACAGTGAGAAGGCGGACTGGGGACATCACGGGTCCTGCCAGGGTGTTGAGTGGAACCTGGATAGGAAACGACGAGTTGGGCTCCGAGATGAGGGTGACATGGAGGAGATGGTGTGAGGAGGAAATGAGAGTTTGTGGGCAGTCTTGGAATCAGGTTGAAAAGATTGCAGAGAAGACAGTGGAATGAAGACTTGCTAGTGAAGCCATATGTTCCATTAGGAACCCAAGGGACAAATAGTAATAATAATTTTACATCAAAGAATGTACACCATGACTCTGAGTCTCCTAGGTTGGTGACTACATAACGAAATGATCGACTGAGCTAAGTCGTTACTTAAAACTAACTTATTCTATATCTGTTATTCTGTTGTGACCACTCAATGATCGTAAGCTGCTGTACACATAGTGAAAACTTCAACTAGACATTTCTATATTGATATATTTCAACTCCTTAGTTGTTTATTAATTTCACTTCTGCTTTCATGTTATGTGGTAAAGCTTTTTATCACCAATTTTTCATCTATATACTTAATAGTATTTTTACATTATTTTTCTTATATTTTAACAGAGTTGAAAACTACTCAAGCTCCCGCCAGCATCTCACCATCTGTACAACAACAAGAACAACAAGAAACTTCTGGCTGGACTTGTCATTGTGTACAGAATGTTTTCAAAACTTCATTATCATTTACAACAAAAAAATCAAGGCCATATTATCAAAAATTTAGCATTAAATATATATGTTATCATTTAGGTTATACATTATGCTTAGGCTTAAAGTTTATCTTCACTTTAATATGTCTTATCCCAGCGTGTTCATGTCATTGGTTATGCGGAAATCATAAAATTAAAGGTGTTCAAAGAAGTAGAAGTTTTTGTTTTATTTATATGTTACAGTTAAATTATTATATCTTGCAAATATATTTGGACAAATATACTTGATGAAGGTATTTTTAGGTGTGAAATCTTATTTTTCGGTATATATGTTCTATATGATTTAATTCAAGGAAATGTATGGAGTGAAACAGGACATTTTCCACGTGTAACTTATTGTGATTTTGAAACGAAAAAATTGGGTAAAAATTATAAGTGAGTGAATGTAAAAGTTTTTATCTAATTTTTATTATTTAATACCCATGTTTAAATATTGATAAAATGTATTTGTATATAAATTTTCATTATGAACATTTCTGGTATACAACTTAATAATATACTTTTTCAACTTGAACTATGTCAAATGAAGCACTGTCACTTGTCTGGTCTGAAACTACGAGCTGAGCCAAAAACCTGGAGTAACTAATGAGATTGTCAGATGACTTAAACGGCAGGAAAGACTATGACTCACTTGAGGTAACTGAATACCACACCAGTATGTATATGCCAGAGTATCGATATGAAAATGCCATACACGGAACCGTCAGGTTGTAATGATGGCCAGAGAAATCAGAGATGATGTGTTCATAGGTCGAGACTAGTTACGCATCATCTATGAGGCTCTACGTAGTCCCGCTGGATAACAACCAATCCATCGTCAGAGTTGACTTAGTGATAACCTGGTCGATGACAGCCATGTGTGAAGATAAGTGGTATGGGTTACCAAAGTACGGACAACCTAGTCAAGTGTCAATAGTCTACTGAGTACATTAAGATTAGTGCAACCAATTTTAAGGGAATCCAGCTTCCTAATTCTAATGGTCACTGTTCATTGAAGCATTCTGTAGAGGAGAGCGTAGTCTGTCTTATGAAGACAGGCTGTATTCTGTCGTCTGTTCCAACTCAGGCCATAACGGTATTCTTGCAGCAGTCACTGTGTGTGAAATTTCGGTGAGCGTGAGATAGTCTTCTGTATCATTGTGAAGACTTAGTAAAACGTGTCCCATGCATATATAGCCAAGAGAGAAGAGTAGAGTTAAACAACCTGGTTACCCCGCTAATAAGCATGGGTGAAAACTTGACAGTTGGGAGGTTCTGCAATTATAATGATAATTTTTGGGGGTAGTGTTCACAAACTTCCAGTGTTCTTCGACGCAGGTTTCTTCAGGGATGTCGCCTAATGTCTCTTATTTTTTCCTGATGGCTGACTGGCATGAAGATGTCCTCTGTAGTTCCGTACTTCAGTTTATGTTCCATGTGTTGAACTTGAACTGTGGTCTGTCACAAGCTTCTTTGGATTAAAGGCTTTCAACTTGATTTGGAAGGTTCCTTGCACTAGATAGTGAGTGGTGTCAGCCTACATCTACTTCCCTTCTGCATCTGATCTTGTGTCCAGTAGACTGCATCTTCACTTTCTTCATATTGAGATGAAGTCGATCTGATTTTTTGTGCAGTGTGTCCATCTGGTGAAATCAAATCCATGTCGCTCGCTTTGTGAATATCCTTGTGTTTGTACACACTGACCCCAATCACCAAATCGTTGAATGCGCAGATGTCTGCAAACACTCCTACATTCTCATTCATCATTTCACCGAGTGCTTCTCAATCCATGATTGGTTCTCTTCCTTAGTTGTCCACTCCCAGTTTAGCATTCATGTCGCCCATTGGAATTTCGATGTCGTCATCTGGTGTGGGATCTTGACCAGTACTGACTGCAGTTGTCGGTAGAATTCCCTGCTTCTTCTCTTTATCTGCATTATTTGTAGGTGCGTGACGTAGCATTGTATGACATTGTATGTGACCTTCCTTCCTTTCCAGTTGAATCCATCTTGCTGTCATGGTCCTGTAGGAGGAGATTGGTTCTCACCACATGAGAGCCTTCAATGCTCTTGTGGACATCATGACAGCCACTCCGTAACTCGATGTGCTCGTGGTTGTCGTTTGCCTGACAATATCAGAGTACACTATTGATTCTCCAGTTGACAGTTTGGAGAGTCCACTTCCACTACATCTGCTGATTACTAGCCTAGCACTTCTATTATATACCTTCTCATCTTTTTAACAATCTTGGTAGCCTTGTCAGCCAGCTACAAACATTGTTCAGATACTCCATGTCCCCATTCTTACTTTTGCTTTCATGGAGAGTAGAGAAGACACATCGACCAACTGGCTTGCCGAAGGCAGGCTTTCATCAACCAGAGTTATTTCGTCTCTTGATTCCAGAGAGGAATAAGTTTGTTTTTTTATGTGTTATATTTTCTTTGTGCTTTGAAGTTTCTTTAGCGATTGGATTGGTTTTACTGGATAGGGTAAGGTTGTTAGCCCTATGCTCAACCTTCCCTCTTTATCCAGGCTTAGGACCAGCTGGTAGCTAATGAACTAGCTAACTGTGCATGTTTAGTGGATTGGTATGCGCAATACATTTCCGAGCCAGCTCGGTCGACTAAGGTTCACAACCTTTTCAGCAGACTTGCCTGTCTTGCCTAGTACCCTTCACCTACCCCAACACTGCTCATACGGTGATTCTACTAGATGCAAGCAATGCTAAGAAGACACCTGTTATCAGAATCCTGTAATCGCTTCATGTTGTCTACTTAAAATGGCTATGTTTACTAGCCATATAACAGAAAGGAAAGGACTCATCCTCTGTTAAGTGGTCAAATATCTTGTCATTCAGAGCTCCAAGTAATGCAAGTTGGTAAATATCAAACATGCCTTCCGCACCCGAGCTAAGATTTCTTCGCCAACCCCATTAGCCCGTCTAATGCAACTCCTCAAGTCAGTGAAGTAGTCTATATATCCCACTATTTTACTCCCTATCATTACACTGAGAGTCACTGCACATCAATCCTGCAGCGTCAGCTTACATTTGACAAGTGCAAAACGCATACCAAACAATGGCATGGCATAGAAGTTCTAGGCTAGGAATCAGCAGATGTAGTGGAAGTGGACTCTCCAAACTGTCAACTGGAGAATCAATAGTGTACTCTGATATTGTCAGGCAAACGACAACCACGAGCACATCGAGTTACGGAGTGGCTGTCATGATGTCCACAAGAGCATTGAAGGCTCTCATGTGGTGAGAACCAATCTCCTCCTACAGGACCATGACAGCAAGATGGATTCAACTGAAAAGGAAGGAAAGTCATAATCATACGATGCTACGCCACGCATATTACTGTCTGAGAAGAGATCAACGCAGATGAAACTAATGAAAGATAGTTAATGAAACTTAGTCACCTTCAAAGAGGAGAAGCAGAGGCTGATCACTTCAAAAAAACTCTCGAATCGACCACCAAAACCACATGCAACTCATCCAGAAATACCACCAGCAACCGCAGAATTACCAGTGAACACAAACTCTCCGATAAAAGCAGAAGTGAAGTCCTGACCGCCATAAAGTTGCTGAAATCCAAAAAAGCAGCAGAACCAGATGGAATTCCTCCAGAAGCACTGAAAACAGATGCAGAGATAACAGGGAAAACGCTCACACCACTATTGCAGCAGGTTTGGAAGGAAGGAAGGCAAGAAAGGTGCCCTCAGATTGGGAGAAGGGCTACCTTGTCAAACTGCCAAAGAAGACGACCTAAGTCTTTGTAGGAACTGGTGCGAAATCATTCTGTTGTCCCTGTCCACCCAAGCGAAATATTAGGCCTCATCATCCTGGAGAGACTTAACAATGCTCTGCATTCGAAATCACCACCGGAGCAGGCTGGCTGACTGGCTGGATTCAGGAAGAATAAATCATGTGTGGACCAAATTGCAACGCCACGCTACGCATTATCATAGAACAGAGTATAAAATAGCGGTCAACTCTCTACCTCAACTTCATCTACTTTGAAAGGCCTTCGATAGCGTCGACCGAGAAGTAATTTGGCTGGCAGCTGCTTCAACACTACGGTTTAAGTGCCACAAACCTTTATCAACCTCATTCAACAGCTATATGAAGACGCCACATGCCAAGTGATTCACAAATTGAAGTTCAGTGATGTCCCTGTAGTGAGGACAGGAGTTAGGCAAGGTTGCCTCCCACTATCACCCATGGTCTTCAGGATTGTAGTTGAGTGGATTATGTAACAAACTGTGAGGAGCAAAAAGAGGGACAAACGCTGTTTGACTGATGAAAGACCCTGGGAGATTTGGATTTCGCCAACGATGATGAATTATGTCTAATGTCTTCTCGCAAAGACTACAAAATCTACAGGCGAAAACCAAAAAGTTGACCGAAAAGGTGGGGCAGCGAAGGCGGGACTTCCTCCAAGTGAAAGTAGAGAAGACAGACGGGTTGAAGATACCCAACCAACAACCGCATCAACAACAAGCACCAATCACAATCAACGGGAGAAACCTGAAGGAAGTTGTTTCTTTCACATAGCCAAGCAAGGCAGCATCTTTTCACCTACAGGCAGCGGTGGCACAAATGAGGATGTCAAAACTAGGATCCGAAAGACAGCAAGACAGGGCTTCATTAATCTGAAATAATCAGTGTGGAGATCTACTGCACTCAGCACAATGCGTGAACAACATACGGATTTTCAACACCAATATCAAGTCAGTGCTGCCATGTGGTTAAGAAACTTGACGCGTCACGGAAAGCACTTCCAACATTCTACAGGCATGCATCAACAGCTGCCACCTACTCTGGCTCGATACTGAATATCAGATGGCCAGAATAATGAGAATAAGCGAGCAGCGAGGAACTCTGGCAACGAACCAACAAAGAACCCATCACCCAACAACTATGCAGAAGAGGAAAGTGGAGATGGATTGAGCATACACTGAGAAGACCGACTGGGGATATCACGTGTCAGGCCAAGCTGTTCAGCGGAACCCAAAGAGGGGACGACGAGTTGGGCGTCCGTAGGTGACAGGGGAGATGATGTGAGGAGGAAATTAAAGCTTGTGGGCAGTCGTTGAGCCAGGTTAAGAAGACTGTAGAGGAAAGAGTGAAATGGAGAGGTGCTATTGAAACCCTGTGTTTCACTAGGAACCCAAAGAACAAATATTATTAATAATAATAATAGTAAATAATTAAATAAAACTTCAGGTAAAGAAATGTGATCAACTAACTAGCTAAGAGACTAATCATCTCAGTACACTTTTACTTCTGTCACGTTTTTGGAAACCCTCCTTAACTTAGGTTTCATACTTTTGGCATTCATCAGCAAGGTTTATCTATAATATTAAGGGAATTGGTGTGCTTCAAAGATTGGGGGCTGTATCACCTGGTGCTACAGCCTGGGACACTATAAGTTCTTAAAACGAATATTCACGAATAAGATAGATTATAAATAGGGTCTCTGACTGGAACACTGGATACCTTAGTAAACATCAGTGCCTTGAAGGTTGTGAACGATCCTTGTTGACGGCTGTTAACAACCAATAAGCAGAGAACTTGCAGGACTTCCTGCTAGCTGCTTCTAACCCACTAACGATATCCAATACTTTTTAATCGCAGTCAATCTCTTTAGAATCTATTACATCCTGAGTTGACAGTAAGTAGAATTTCTCAGAGTTAAACATAGCCGTGAAATCCCAAGAGTCAATTTCAATCTTGTCGAAAGTGGAACTGTCTACATATTGATCTATTCTCTGGGTTAATCACTTTTGTTCCACAGATACCTATATATCCACATTATTCTGAAATACAGTAAAAGTAAATCATACAAACTTAGCGAGTTCTTTTTCTTGCATTCAGTGATAGGAAATAGACGTCTAATAACTCTGATGTTCTGAATTTTCGAACACTAAGTCAAACATTTCATGTCTGATTTTCTTGGACTTTAGAATTGATTGTAAACAATACCAGCTGTTGTATCCTTTTTTGTAAATAAAAAACATACGTCAAGTAAATATCACCAGTTTAGGGGAGAAAACAATTCATATTATGATCTCTTTTCAGGAACTAACACCATAATATCAGGCAGATATTTAAATATCAGTGAGAAGTTTGTAGCCATTTTAGTCTGCTTATCAAAAGTGTCACACAGTGAAACAGTACCATTCAATGGATAACTTTTTGGACACCATTTATTGTCCATATTCATACCAGGCTACCCTACAACAACTTTGAGATATGCGTTCTACAGTTCAAATTCTCTCTCCTTCTTTGTAATGACAAAGATAGTAGAATTTTCAATATATCTAGGACAGGTGCAGAATCATTTCTCGTGCATCTATTTGTCGCTGATTAGATAAACAAAGATTCGGTTATGAAACTATCCTTCTATCCATTTAAGTCACACGTTTAATACCATTACTCTTTCCCACCCTATTATGTGATTGTGTATAATTGCGTGCAGAGCTATAATTTACTACAACCTGCTAATCTCAAATGAGATAAATTTTTGTGCTCTGTTATTCTAATCGACCCTGGTAGACTACTTCGACTTATGTATTTGACCTCGTAATCATTAGCAAGGGATTCGGTAAACTAGATTATTTTCCTTAATTTCATTGATAGGATCTTTTAACCTATAAAGCCTGTTTCTAAGTGAGTTTGTTGGTTTAAATGCAACTCTGATCCCAACCAGACTTATTGAGAATTCTTCCTAATGTTTCTGAAGTGCCTTCCTTATATGATAACACATCAGAGGTTTTGAAATCTCTCTCAACCCCGTTTCCATTATTAACACTTGTAGCAAAGTTGTTATTATCATTGCACCTGTCCCAGATACATGGAAAATTCTACTTTCTAGATCGTCGGTAAGAAGGAGAGAGAATTAGAACTATATAAAGTATGTCTCTAAGTTGTGGGGTTACCTGATCTAAATATGGACAATAAATTGTGTCCGAAACGTTATCCGATAAATGATACTATGACTTCACTGTGACATTTTATATAAACAGACCAACTACCACAGTGACCAAGTTTTACTACAGCAGTTTGATGGGTAAGATAATTGAACAAGCAGTCCACTACGCTGATCAAACTCATAAATGTCCATCAGCATGATAAAAAACCCAGAAATCGGTAGATAATAGTGAAAGGAAAAGGGAAGATTAGTAAATTTAGTGTAATCGAAATGTGAAAAATTATGCATCAGAAGTCACTTGAAAAACTGCAGACGACTGATGGAAACGACATAACTTCTACGTTTCAGTCTCATAGAAGTCATCCCTACGCATATGTAACTTAATTTGCTTGGTTTTAACTAACAAGGCGATCTAGAACGCGTGCTATGTCCTTTTCGAGACTGATCAGAATATAATTGAAAAAGTTATCGATAATAAGGTAATACTGAGGCGTCCATATAGGCTCTCCTCTGCCAACAGAAGTCGGTCAATTCGACTCGGAATGAAAACAGAATATTACATGAACCGATAAATAAAAATGCTCAACTTTGAAACAATTAGTCCCTTTAATAAATTTTGATAACGTTATTAGAAGACGATGATTATCTGAACTATGTGTGATGTATTTGCGCAATACATACTGAAACAGTCTGATCCCCCACACATTCACCTTGCCAAGTCAATATGTGTATGAAAATGAAAGGTGAAACAGTAATGAATGTGAAAAGGTTGTGACAGTAGTCTTGGTAATATAATCAGATCGCCAAAGATTACCAAAGTAAAATAAGTGAAACGATAAATTATTTTTGTACACACAGCGGAGACTTTAGTTTACGAATGACTAACACTTCGACAAACTTCAGTATACGTCCCTGATTACTCCTGCATAATATCATGAAGGCTGTTTTCGTATTAACCTTGTGATTCATTTCAATGATATGCTTAGCTATAGATGACGATGAATGTTCATGCGTGTAAAAACAATTTGTTGTTTCACTTAATTTACCTTGGTAACTTTTGGCTATCCGATTATATTACCAAGACTACTGTCACAACCTTTTCACATTCATTACTATTTCACCTTTCATTTTCATATATACATTGACTTGACAAGTAAATGTGCGAAGGATCAGATTGTTCGAAATATATTGGACAAATACATCACACATACACACATTATTGAAATAATCTTCGTCTTCTAATAGTGTTATCAAAATACTCAATTTATTGATACATGTAAAATTTGGGCTCTGTGGTAGAATGTGATTTTATATTAAATCTGCCTATTTGATCTATTTAAAGACTGTAATCCGTGAGGAAGATTTAACAGAAATAATGGGGCTTGAAACAATAATAATGATGGTGATGATAATTGCAATGTTGATAGTTGATGATTGTAACAAAAAGCGATTACGTAAGACTTTCAAATCGTGTATAAAGTGCATATAGATTAAAAGGGGTGAGAACGTTAATAAACAATCAAACGATTAGGTAATATAAATGAGACAAGTCAATTGGAGTAAGGGTTTTTATATGATACCGTCGTTGATTGGACCGAATTGATCGGTATCTATTAGCATATAAGCTCCTGTTCGGATGCCTCCATCATTAACATAATTAGATTGCTGGTAATATCGAGGCATCCGTACAGGAGCCCAATCAACAACAGTATCATATAAAAACAATTATACTAAAAACTATATCCGTCGCACAGGAAGTGGCTGTCGTGGCTCGTAGGTGTAGTGGATGGCGCGCTGGCGTTTGAAACGATTGCTTACGAGTCCGAATCCCGGTAGGAACAACATCACTCACTGAGAAGCAGGTACATCCGGCTGACGAGTCCCAAATAGGACGGAATGCTCATCCTGGATTCCACTGCCAGCCACGATCCATCATTAACTGAATTGGAGCAAATTGAAAACATTTTGTAAAAAGCTACGATTATTACGAAGATCAAATGAAATAATACCGGAAACAAATAAATACAAAAACAGAGTGATAATAACGATATAAGAGTACAAAGATTATTCTGATAAAAAAAGGGGAAGGGGATGAAAAAAGGATGAAGCCCACCAAAACTAAAATAAATTAAGGTCAAGGTAGAGAGTTATTTACTTGGTGAAGTTTCGAGAAGAAATTATCATTGCTCATAATCATATCAGTGTAATCACATACCACTTTCGATATCTACATTTTATAGTCCTATCACCTCATATTCTTTGTTTCTGTTAGCAGTAAACATTTTCATATATCTGGTATACATGTTGCGTCATTCCTGTTACATATATTGAGTGTTGATTCAATGAACAAAGATTCAAAAACCAATCTCTCTTAATATTCACCTAATTATATTGGACTTCATTACAGTGGTTTTATCACAACCATTCTATTGTATGGTTGTGTTTTAATCCATGTATTCCAATAGCTGAGTCTCTTTCTAGATTATTGATCTACATTCATAACTAATACTAAATGGTAATTGAAGGTGAAATGAAAATTTGAACCACCCTGGGATTCGAACCAGCACCCAACGAATTTATTCTCAAAGATTGTAATACGTGAGGATGATTTAACTTAAATAATGGGAGGTTGAAATAACAATAATGCGGGTTATAGCCATAATAATAACTAAAAGGGTTACGTAAGATTTTAAAGTCGCATATAAGGTGGATATAGATTAAAAAGGAGGTGAAAACATGGTAGAGTTAAAAAAAAACAACCAAAGGATTAGAGGTAATCTGAATGAGGCAACCGGTTAATTGGGAATGTTTTGTTAAAAGTTACAATTATTAGGAAGACTAAATGGAATGACACTGGAAACTATTGAATATAAAATAAAAATGTCAATAACGAAATAACAATACGAAAGGGGAAGTTGGAAAAACGAAAAGGGAACGAAGCATACCAAGGCCAAGGCAGGCCAATGCCAAGGTAGACACAAAAATTGTACATACTTCTTTTGCACACAAAGGTTGGACTAGTTTCAGTTAATGGATAGCCAAAGCCTCTGATGTTTTTAAAAGTTGAAGACAGAGAGAAAAGTGAGATGTTTTAGAGAATTCGATAGATAAGCTTAAAATCCTTGTTTAAGTCGGCTGAATGGTTGGAATCGATCAAAAGCTCAAGGATATGACTTCTAATGTATTCCTTTCACCCTTATAAAACCAGTCAGGAATATGTTTTCGTATGCGTGTTGACAGCTATCTCTGACTACGATCGATGTGCCTTACTGCACAGGAGCAGTTGAACTGATAAAGGTGACCTGTCGAGGGATATTTTCTTTTACACAAATGGAGAACAATTTACGACTAGTAAAGATCAAGTGAAGTTTGGCTTGGAAAAATTTCCTATGTCCTGATAAACTAACTGAACCCAACCAGCTAGTCCGACCGGTGTACTTCACCTTACAGTTATTGCATGGAATTGGATAGATTCGATTACTTTGGCTAATTGGATCTATCGGATCCTCAACCGAGTAAACCTTACCTCTCAGTGAGTTTGCTGGTTCGAATGCCATCCTAATCCCAGCCTTATCGAGCATCCTACGCGAATTTTACAGTATTGTTATCATTATTATTTCTCCCTTGGGTTCCTAGTAAAACATAGGGCTTCAGCAGCACATCTCCAATGCACTCTCTTCTCTGAAATCTCTTCAACCTGGTTCCAAGACTGCCCACAAACTCTCATTTCCTCCTCACACCATCTCCTCCATGTCACCCTCACCTCGGACGCCCAACTCGTCACTTCCCATCCAGGTTCCACTCAACACCCTGGCATGACCCGTGATGTCCCCAGTCCGCCTTCTCACTGTATACACAATCCATCTACATTTCCTTCCACTGCATATTCGTTGAGTGATAGGTTCTTACTTCCTTGGTTCGTTCCCAGAGTTTCTTGTTGCTTATTTTCATCATTCTGGTCATCTGATCTGATCTTCAGTAACGAGGCAGTGTAGGTGGCAGTTGTTGATGAATGTGTGTAGTTTGTTGGGAATGCTTTTCGTGACGCCCCAAGTCTCTGAACCGTACAGAAACACTGACTTGATTGGCATTGGTGTTGAAAATCCGGATGTTGTTCCACATGCTGGGTGCAGATCTCCACACTGGTTTCAAGCTAATGAAAACCTGTCTTGCTTTACCAATCCTGGGTTTGGCATCGTCGTCTGTGCTTGTGCTGCCTGTAGTTGAAACGATGCTGCCTAGAGAGATGAAAGAGGCTACTTTCTTTAAGTTTCTCCCGTTCATGGTGATTCGAGCTTGTAGTTGTTAGTGCTGGCGTTGTTTGGGTATCATCATCACCTCTGTCTTCTCTACGTTAACTTGAAGTCTCGTCTTCGCTGCCCTGCCTCGCCTATTTTGTCAACCTGTTGGATTTCGCCGTAGATCTTCGAGTTTATGCGACATTAGATATAAATCATCGTTGGGGAAATCCAAATCTTCTAGGATCTTTTCCCTGGTCCAGCGTATCTCCCTCTTCTCGCTCCTCACTGTTTGTTGCGTGATTCAGTCAACCACAATCAGGAAGATCATGGTGATAGTAGACAACCTTGTGTTACTCCTGTCTTCACTTCGAAGGCGTCGCTGAGCTTTCCATTGTGGATCACTTGGCATGTGGCGTCTTCATATAGCTGTTGAATGAGGTTGATAACGGTTTGTGGTATTCAGGTAGATTTTCTAATGTTTTTTTATTATGTGACAAGACAATAGAGGCTTCAAACTCCATTCTGCTTATGTTACCGCTATTATTCATATCTGTATTACTGTTATCATTTCGTTTTTTATATGTTCTTAGGAGTATCTTAATAAATTGTAGAGGATTATTATTGGGTACCAAGGTTTCTTTTGAACTGAAATGTATAAGAGAAGCGTTACTAACTAATCATAACCATTATCCTTATCAACACTCTAAAAATCTTCAGATGGATTCTCTTAGCCCCATAACTCAATGATCGGACATTTTATCCAGTTACTGATTCCAACCTTAACTTCGAGACATTTTATATATCTAGGAGTATAACGGAATGAAAAAAACCCTTTCGTTTATATGTTTTTGATGAATGCATTTCCTACAGTAATCTTATGTCTACTTTTATCTCTTTTAGGTACACTCTGCAATGTGTTCTACCATTAAATCTATTCCTAGAGAAAGTTTATATATTCCTTTGGTTTTGGATTGTGTTTGTCGGTGTTCTCACGCTATATAGTCTCTTGAAATGGTTGTTTCGTTTAACAATACCAGAAAGTCGTATTACGTTTATCAGTAGATTTTTGCATTCTTCATATGAAACACAAAATATAGACGAATTAGATCCAATTAATGTTAGATTATTTGTAAATAATTACCTTAATCTAGATGGTGTATTTCTTCTATGGTTGATATCTATTAATGCTGGAGACTTGATCATCAATGATCTTATCATAGCGTTATGGAATCTATTTACAGCAAGACTGTTAGCTATGCAATCATCTTCATTGAAAACAACATCATCTACTGGTCAAAATATCAATAAATGTGATCAGAATATAAATTCACTTCAAGGTAATGATGATTTTCACTTCAATGGTTCTAATCTACCGCTAAAATCATCCCTCTTAGAATTAAAACAAACTTGTCAATATGATCAACAAAATTTATTCAAATTATCTCATCCTTGTATTCAAGTTTATTCAAATTGTCAACACTCAAAACAGTTTACTTTTGGAGATCGTTGTGATTCTTCAACAACACACTTCAACACTGGTTCTTTGCCAAACTCAAAAAGGCTACATTCTTATTGTCCTATATCATATCATAATGAATTAAGAAATATTAACAATCATAACAGTGGTTGTAGCACCTTTCATCCAACAGATATATGTGAAAGCTCGGATAGTATTGTATAAATAACATACTTCATTGATAATGATGTTTTATATATTTCTGTGAATATAACTCATTAGATATTGAAAGATGCATTATTTTAGTTAATTCCTACTTACTACTTATAATGTACTACCATATCTATGCAGTGCAAATCTGAGATACTTCAGATAAGCGGATTGTATAAAGAGGTAAGGGGTTATTCACACTATTCTGACTCATTAGTCAGTTTAGTTTTGTCTTGACGATTTAATTCATAGATTCTTAACAAGGCCAACACTATATAAACAGTCGTGTAACAATTGGATATGTTTCACATCCTCATAAATTTAATGCTGAAGATGTTAACAAGTTTGATAATGAAAGGTCCATGACAAAAAAACCGAAGCCAGCTCAAAGATCACCAAACCACCGTCATCTGTCATGTTTTCAATCACTAGTAGGACACGATGCTGTTTACTTCTACACATTAGAATCTATTAGTTATGTCATGTCAACCAAGATGGTATCACACTGAGGTAATTTCACACGAAATTTTCATATGTTGAAAAGTATGTAACCTGTGCAAAGTGTCACTGAATCACCTACACCTATGGACAATATGCTGACACCTATTTGCCACCTTTGAACTTACGCATAATTAAATAATGAACAGTTTGACTTGACTTGCTTCCCTCATGACTTTAGCATATTATGACATATGTTGCCTTTATTGTAGTCCACGACATAAACTGATTTAAAGACTTCACACTTACTATGCTGTACATGTAAGGTGTTATTCTTCAGTCACTTACAAAACAAAAAACTATCTATACAAAATGGTTAATACTGTGAAATTCTCGTAAATAACGTGTAGGCGTTTGAAGTGTTGGGTTCTTCTATATTGTGGTTTTAGTTGAATCCAGGTTCATCCAGCTAACAGATGAGTCACAAACTCAGAAGGAAACGAGCAGCGTGAGTTTCGCAGATAATTACCACCAGTCAAATGAAAGTAAACTCTAATTTGCAACTATTTAGAATAATAATGGATAGTAACTAGTGAAACATCAGCAGAAAAACACTTTCGCATTGCTTTTCGTTCATAGGCGATTCGATCGTAAACGAAGCGTAACATAGTCAATTATTATGGAAACAGATTCTAGTTATACGTGGAATCAGAGGAGTACTGTACATGGTAGAAGTTGATCCTAAAGTCTAGCAACGATGCAGAATGGTCAATTGGCAAATGTTTTATAGATTGCACAGTTTACGTTAATCTTTTTTCACAGCTAGGTAGTTTTTCAACTACCCAACTGTGATACCAACAACTTTTTTGCTGGAAACCACTCAGATAAGACATGTTAATGATCTCTGACACAAAAGTGTGATGAAGTGGAGAACCTTACTACTACTGAACAACTAGAAGAGTTAGAAACCACTCAGGCTGATCTGTACTGTGTCACTAGTCAGATCAGAGTAATTTCATCACCAGATGACCATTTTGCTCCTTTGGTACTGAGCTTATTTTCCCATATGTACTAATATTGAGCTCAGGTTCAAACGAGCGAAATGACCGTCAGATGTTAAGATCACTCCCATCTGGCTAGTGAAATCTACAGAGCAGCCCTACTGGTTTCTAACAATTCTAGTCCTTCCACCAACAGTACGTGAATGTAGTTAGTTTACAATTAAGTTTGAGGATGCAATAGGCCTTTCGTTGATCGTTAGCTTTCTCAGTCGATAAGAATAAGTTAATACGAGGGCAGCGCTGATCGAATTCACCGTAGTGATCCACTAGGATCAAGGTTAGTTGGATGAAGATGGTCAGCAAGCATCCCCGAACCTAGATTTTGTGCCTGTCAGCAACACGTGTCCACAACCTCGAAGGAATTTGTGTCCCAGTAAAATTTAAGAATCCACTACTCAACACTATAGTCAGTGACGTTACCAATGAACTACTGTGAATTATTTGCATTGGTGGGTCACAGGAGAGTGACCAATTTTTATGTTGCCTAGTCCTGAGCGCTGAGTGAATTCTAATCCAATCATTTTCTAACATTCCTTTCAGTTTCAACGTCTTACAACTCATCTTATAAACCATGTCAAGAAATCACAAGAGATTTTGAAGACACCATCTTATCCCAAGTTTATTCTTCTAGATGAGAGGTGTTTGGATGTTCAGTATCTGCGTACTACATTCTTCGGAAGGCTAGAAGTCCCCAAACACATTCATAATCGGTCCAACGAACGTCCAATATTCAGTAATATTCATCTAACCTTACACGTAGATAGCCATTCAAATAATATGACAAAATGAGTGATAGATGAAGCGCTCTGCACTTACTTAACCTGATGACTAAGCGACATATAAACCTTCCAGTGGATAGTGGAACCATCGGATCCCATTACGAAGAGATTCTGAAAGTATTCCTCAAAAGATACATTGAATGCATTGATGATGTCAACTTTAAAAGTAAAAAACGTTATATGTTCATTTGACGTTAACTCACTATTCTACAATCTCCCTTTAGTCAAAACGATTGACATTTTATGCGATTATATTTCTGTGCATAATTTTTTAATACCCATTATTTTGGGTCACTTAAAAAGCTAATACTTTTATATACAAACAACACGAAAATTTCCATTCCAGAGTGAGCATTTCCGTCAGGCTGATGACGTTGCCATACGAAGTCACTTGAAACCTCTTTAAGCAGACATCACATGCAAAACATTAAGCACAAAGCTTAGTTGAAAAACCTTGTCTATATCGAAGATACGTCGATAATATCATAATAATATGCCGTAACTCAAGTCTGTTCACTTCAATTCTAGACCGACTCAGCCGTGTTATGAAAATCATATTCTTCACATATGTAGAACAGGACGATGATCGTCTGCCTTTCTTCGATATCTAAGTTAGCCAACACCAGGATGGATTCATAAAACAATCTGTCTACAGAAAACATACATGGAAAGGGTAATACTTGCGTTATCATAGCTTTTGTCCAGTTCAGTATAAGCAAGCCTAAGTTAGATGCTTATTCAACAGGATTTAACAAACATGCACAAATGACACCTTGGAAGACGAGAGAAGAGAGATTGTTGAAAAATAACTAGCCATCAAAATGTATTGGTCAGCACAAAGTAGGCAGAGCGCCAACACCTGTTTTCACGTTGTCCTGAAGAAAGATGTCTTCACCAATCTCCCATGAAAAGGTGACTCTCATACAGCAATCCTTAAACAAAGAATTTTCGCCACTGTTAGAAGAACTTACTATACACCTAGAGTCCGACTAACAGACAACGACAAGCTTGTATTTTCTACCGAACCCAAGCAACATGTGAATGACAATGTTACAACCCTTTGAATCTAACAATTCAAATTTATGTGTAGTGACACATACATAAGAAGAAGTCATAGATCCATGCAAGTAACAGCCCAAAAGCATATTTCAAAGTGACTTCAGAAACAAAATGAATCATTTGAACTTAAAAGGTTGGTAAGAGATGTCCAAGTTCTTGTATCGCGAGACATATCGATGAGACAGGTCACAAGGTTGACGTGGCTACTGTCTTCAGACCTATTCACAAAATGTGTTAGGGAAGGATCCTTGAATTTGTTGAGGTATTAGCTAGTAGGAGGTTTAAAGCACATTTGTGTGTTCATAAACAATATGCTACCACATTAAATCTCCTATGGTAAATTCAACTATTGAAAACCAAGTTCGATGTACTATTATTTTCATTCTATTGATTTTCTTTGTTATCTGACTCTTAACTCAGACTTCATACTTGACCTGATTTCATTTTCTCAACCCTCATCTTCATAAATTTCAAAAGGATACCTATACAAAGTGTGCCTAAATGATCAGATTGTTCGAACTGTGGCGCTCAAATACAATACACGGTCCAGACGGTTCTACGTCTTATTGTTTTGACGAACTTTATGAAGAGAACTAATTGCCAACAGTCAAGTATCAAACATTTCATTTGGTTAAGAAATTTGAATAGATTTCAAGTTGGTACTGTTCGTAGAATGACGTGAATTGGAAAACCATTGGGAGTCTGAGAACACTGGACAGCTGGTTCATTCCAGTATGAGACTCCTCAGATGTACACACACACAACCCAACCAGAGGTCGATCTCACGACTTCCAGGTTCTGTGAACACCAAGTTTTATTAATCCATTGGGTCAGCATTCAATGGTCTATATTTCCTACTTCCATCAGTTCACGATATATCATGACCTCCATCTAAAACCATCTTTAAGTCGATGTTCTCATGTTCGAATTGACTACCTCCACTGGTCAATACTTCTCATTGAAACTACACGAATCACCACTCAAGCACTAGAATATCAACAGTCTTAAGTCGCGGAACAAAATCATTCACAATCCATATAACATGTAACACAAATAATTGCACACACATAAGAAATGTGAGAAAGAAAAATTATTCACTATAATCACATAAAGAATTGTGTCAATCAAATGAAAATGAAACAAGGTTAGATTATAGTCACTAAGAGAGTAAGAGACGATCCACACTCCTCTTCTTTATGCAAATGTCTGATTGGGAGTGTTTTATTGAAATCACTTTCTCGAAGTGCAGTAATCTAGACACTATTTCAGTGGATGTGGAACATGTGATGATAGGTCAGCTTCAAGTTGAATAGTTATTATATTATTATTATTATTATCATTTGTCCTTTACGTTCCTAGTGGAACAAGGGACTCACTAGCACGTTGCCATTTCACTCTCTTCTCTACATTCTTTGCAATGTGACTCCACAATCGCCCACTTGCCTTCATTTCTTCATCACACCATCTCCTCCATGTCACCATCTCCCCGGATGCCCAACTCGTCGTTTCCCACATGGGTTCCACTCGACGACCTAGTCTGGCCTGACGCGTGACGTCCCCAAACCGTCTTCCTTCTCAGTGTATGTCCAATTCAATCTAATCTAATCCATCTCCACTTTCTTCCTCTGTACATTTGTTGGGTGGTAGGTTCCTGATTGGTTCGCTGACAGCCAGTGAGTGTTCCTTCTTGCTTATTCTTCAGTGTTAGTATCGAGTGAGCGTAGGTGGCACACGTTGATGATGTATGTATGCAGTTTGATGGAGATGCTTTTCGTAATGTGCCAAGTCTCTCAATCATCATATTGATGCACTGACTCGCTTTACTGAATTATTGTTGAAAATCTGGATGCTGTTCAGCCTTTTTGCTGAGTGTAGGGTAGTGGATCTCCACACTGATTATTTCAGGTTAATGAAGGTCTGTCTTGCTATCTTTCCAAACCCGGCTTTCACATCCTCATCTGTGCCGCTACCACTACCTATATTTGATACGGTGCTGCCATGATATATAGGTGAAAGAGATAACTCCTTTCTGATTTCTCTTATTGATGGTGATTGGTACTTGTTGTTGATTTCGTAGTTGTTGGTTGGATATCTTCATCAACTCTGTCTTCTCTACGTTCACCTGAAGGAAATCCCATCTTCCTTCTCTACCCTGCCTCTTCTGCCAGCGTGTTAGTTTTGACCTGTAGATCTTCGCGTTCGTGCAAAAAAACACTTGGCATAAATCATCATCGTTGGCCAACTCCAAATCTCCCAGGGTCTTTTCAGAGGTCAAACATCGTATGCTCATCTTCTCACAGCTCCTCACGGTTTGTTGCATGATTCAGTTTAGTCAAACACAATCGGGAAGATGATCCGTGATAGTGGGTGCAACCTTATCTTCCTCCTTTCTGTCTTCATTTCACAGACATCACCAAGCTTTCCGTTGTGAATCTCTTGGTATCACTTAGCATCATATAGCATATAGCTGCTGTTGAATGAGATTGATAAAGGTTTGTGGTATTCCGTAGTGTTGAAGCAGTTTCCAAATTACTTGTCGGTCGACGCTGTCAAAGGCCTTCTCAAAGTCGATGAAGTTGAAGTAGACAGTTGACTGTTATTTTATGCTCTGTTCTATGATGATGCGAAGCGTTGTAATTTGGTCCGTACATGATTTGTACTTTCTGAAGCCTGCCTGTTCTGGCCGTAGTTTTGAATCCAGTGCATCCTTTAGTCTCTCCAGGATGACGCGGCTTAATATTTTACTTGGGGTGGACAGGAGCATGATTCCACGCCAGTTCTTGTTATTGCAAAGACCTAGGCCACAGTGAGATTTGAACCAGCAACCTGTGAGTTTTCTGCCTGATGTTCTACCAAATGAGCTAAAAGACTCAACTGCTTACCAGATTGAAGTGACTTTCTCCCTTTAGAACTAGATGACTGGGACTACGCAACATGAAACTGGTTGTTCTCCAATCCTCAATGAATATGCATCATCTAGCCCTATGAGAAGTCAACAGCGGGGGATATAACTCAGTGGTAATACATCTGGTTGCAACAGTGGATGGCTCAGGTTCGAATACTCCAGTCGATTTGGGTTTTTTCTTAAGGTTTTTTTCCATCTTGTTGATGATGGATGCCAACAGATATGAAACCTGGGTGTTGCTGGGATTCGTGCTGCTAGATGCAGCTGGTTGTTTTAAAGGTGTATGCAGACTTTGAAATTAATTTACTGAGGAAAGCACCTTTGTTTCACTGAATGATCGTCGGGTTTCACGTATACTGTTGTTTGGCAGTCGGAGACACTCATCAGTAAGGTCTAGAAATACAAAAGCACCGACTATTCATAGTGATTTTAAATTGTGCCACATCATTGCACAATTGTCTTTACGCGAATGTTATTTTTCATTGTATAAGTCCAGTGTACTAAATTCAATGCGAGTAAATGATGTCCCAAAGTTGGCAAACCAACTAATGTCAGTCCATGATGGATCCTAACTTAAAAAATCCTCCTTAACTTCAAAATACATCATGAAAATACTGTTTGCTAATATAAACAGACTGTCAGATCCTTTTTTATCCTTTTACATCTCTGTGCATACGAAAATACATGCATACAGAGGACTAATGGCGGTATACTCTTGAAGGTGGTTGAAGACAAAAATCTAAATGAACACAGAATCAGTTGGATTCGTCAACGCTGGTTAGATCCACCAGGTGATAAGCATTTCTGTCGATTGCAAAATACATTAATACCAGTGACTTTTACGGGCCGTATACTTAGACATGTCGAAGCAATAGTCATAGGTAAATATAAATCCTATCAATGAGTTCAGAATCAATGCCTTCATCAGCAAAACGTACTTCAGAAATGTTTATCCTACCTTATTACTAAGGTTAGTTCCTAACATTTTACTTTCCTGTACATCATGCTTATACTTTTCATACCAGATATCATTACTGTTTTCCTCTTTTCGTATGTAATATCCAGAATAATAAATGTATGATTAGATCTTGTAAAATGCATGATGCATATAGATTGTAGTTGTTCACCAAGAATGTGTCCTCTCTAAATAGGTTCACCTACGTAGGCAGCATCGTTTCAACTACAGGCAGTGGTGGCACAAATGAGGATGTCAAAACTAGGATCGGAAAGACAGCAAGACAGGGCTTCATTAATCTGAAATCAGTGTGGAGATCTACTGCACTCAGCACAATGCGTGAACAACATCCAGATTTTCAACACCAATTTCAATTCAGTGATTCTATATGGTTAAGAAACTTGACGCGTCACGGAAAGCACTTCCAACATTCTACAGGCATGCATCAACAGCTGCCACCTACTCTGGCTCGATACTGAATATCAGATGGCCAGAATAATGAGAATAAGCGAGCAGTGAGGAACTCTGGCAACGAACCAACAAAGAACCCATCACCCAACAAATATGCAGGAGAGGAAAGTGGAGATGGATTGAGTATACACTGAGAAGACCAACTGGAGAAATCACGCGCCAGCCGAGGCTGTCAAGTTGAACCCGAAGGGGAAACGAGTTGGGCGTCGGTGCCGAGGGTGACATGGTATAGATGATGTGAGGAGGAAATTAAAGCTTGTGGGCATTTGTGGAGTGAGGTTGAAAACACTACAGAGAAGAGAGTGGAATGGAGGTGTGCTACTGAAGCCCTATGTTCCACCATGAACCCAAGGGAAAATAATAATAACAAGTAGGTTAATCGATTTATCAATGATACACATATTCCACGATCCACGTTGACATTTGGTATACAGTTTCCTCTGGAAACGATGACGTAACCAAGATCATGAGATATAATCTCTGGCATAAACGTTTCACGAACTATTGATATATACTCCTACTGAATAATTAGAGCAGTCAGAAACCATTTGGGCTGATCTGTAGCATTTTGCCAATCAGATGAACACTAGACACCGTTTCTCTCCCTTTAGAGCCGAGATCATCAATGGTGTATTCGGACAGCTTTTTAACTGCTTAACTGTATTTGTAAACAGGATTTTAGAAACTACTCTGCAAATAAGCCCAAATGGTGTCATTCATGACATAAAAGTGTCATGAAAGAATGACATCTGCAGATGGATTTAAGTGATTTTTAACTACTTATATAATTCAGTAGTATATTTTCTGTTTTCTAGATTGATCTGTCTAGCAAAAATTGATATTTCGATGTGAGTAGTTTTGTTTCCTCAGTTATAGTTGAACTGTTTGAAACCATACCTATGGGAATTAGCATCTACTAATTTTTTTTTTGATTTCCTTCTCAAAAATCATTCTTGGTGAAGTTTTTCCTTACAATCAGTCTACACTATTTAAGCACCATGACAACAAGGGTAGGTTAAAATCAGTTGGATTTCGAAAATGAACACAATACAGTGTTATATTTTACAATGTCATTGTTAAGATCCTTCAAAGAAGCTTTAATCTCTGAAGTTTTTTCATAATTAATTATCATAAGAAAAGACAAGATGTGGTTTCAGCGAAGAAAAACTTTTCTTTTCGATGAAGTCATTTACTAAGCTGAACATTCGTGAATATGCGTTACAGTGTGTAGAATCTTCTAGAATTGTTTCTCGTCAGGGGGTAAGATATACTGAGTAACTAAAGTAAGTTAATTAATAAATATTTGGGTTTAGAGTGGGAAAATAGACAAGGGATTATGAAATTAAATGCAATTACGTAGTACAAGATAAATGTATGGCAAAGTAGGAAAAGGAACGAAGAGTTATGGAAACGAAATTATGATTATGTAACATCGGAAAGACCTATAACAGTAGGAAAATGAATAAATTATGAAGGAAATACGTGTGCAGTTACCTTATACAAAATGAATCTATGACAGTCAAGGCATTATGATGGCCATGGTAAACATAAAGATCGGACGTACCTTTTCTGAATGCGTAACGCTGGTTTGAACCTCTGGATGGCTAGTGTTTCGTCTATAAACAGATGCCTTTATCTGACTCCCTCCAAGTGATTCGGTCGAACCCTAAAGAGAATTTTGAATGAGCTCTGGAAAGGAGCGAGGTGGCCTGAGTTCATGAGATGTTCTGTTATTGAATCAAAGATATATTTCCGAACTCCATTGCCAGCCAGGCTTGGTAGTGTTCACGGACAAGTTTTATTAGCGGATGCATAATACGGTCGATGTACTCAACTCCACAAGAGCAAATAAACTAGTATACAAACACTAGTGTGGCTCAATGCGTCAGCTTGTCTTTCACACACTCACCAAAGACTTTCTTGCAAGAGAAAATAATCCGAAGGTTGGCGGCGAAGTATGTTCTGTTGATGGATTTTGACAGTTGTTTCCTCAGGATCTCTGCAGCAATATAATTTGTGACTTCAAGATTCAACAAAAGAGTCCTTTTTGGCTCTGGATGCCTTCATTAAGCTGGGTTCTTTTCTATGAATGTGAGCGAGAGATCGTTTTTTGCTGGAGTTCTTCGAAGTATTTGCTGTTCTCTCTCGAACTTTCTGAAAATCACTTATAGCCATTCGTATTAAGGCAGATAACAGGACTGTTTCAGGGAACGGAGTCAATAAGAAACCCGCTTTTAGAAAGGTTTGAAAGAGCTGAAGTTATAACATATATATATGGCATGAAGTTTCATTAATAACCTTACAATACAACCGTCTTTTACCCCTCTTAGTCACCGAGGATTTAACAAGAACAAGGCATGTATCAGTGAGGAAGATGCATTTCTTTTCAACGACTTTGTTACCAAGCTGTACAGCAGTCGTATTTATACTCAGTAAAGTGACAGATAATTGCACTGAAAAGGAGTTGCTCAGTCAATATGCAAAATATACAATCGGTGAGGTGGTGGTATTTGTTCAAGTGAGAGAGATAGAAAATTGGTCACTGAATAGTGAGGAAAGAATTGATAAAAAATGGTGAGATAAGAGACAAGTGCTGTCTAAGTATTGTAAAATGGTGATAATTAGACTGAAACGTGCAAAACAGGTTCATGAATAAGGAATGAATTGATATTAAAATTGAAATATGGATCAAATATTGTCAATGAAGTGAAAATTGTTGATAACGATGGTGATAATAAGAGAGAAGTATACCAAAGTGAACCAAAATTGATAAAATAACCAGCAAGGAATTATTAAGGTTAAGGTAGAGAAAGTGGTTTCACAAAACGTTTCTGAATGCAACGTTTCGGTTTTTATTCATGTATGGGTGCTAATGCCTCAGCTATGCATAAGTGGTGGAAGCGTAACCCCTTTGGAGTAGTTCAATTTAACTTTGTAAATTATTTTAAGGGATGAATCTCGAGGTGCTGAGTGACCCTATTCAAAAAGGTGTTCAGATATGGATGAAGTCGTTTTACTTTGCTCGCCTGTGGTAAGCCAAACCGGGTAGTGTTCAATAACACGTTTTCTGAGGGCCTGCTTATAACGTCCATATAGTCAGCTCCACAGGAGCATGTGAACTTGTAGATACACATAGAAGTGGACATAAGTGGAAGCCTATCCTTCACTCATTGACAGATCAGACGGTGACTGGAGAATATCAATCTCAGTCTAGCAGCATGGAAGCTACTACTGATACATCTTGCTAGACGATTTTTCAGTACTTCGGTTGTGGTGTCTCTTTTGAATTCGAAATCCATGGATAAAATTTTCTTATTGACTGTAATGGGATGAGGAGTGGTTCGTTTCTTCACATTCTTATCAATAAATATTTTAGGGTATCCGTTATTACATAGTATTATTCTAAGAGTTTCGATTTCAGCATCCAACCTATCTTCTGAACATATTCCATAGACTTTGGAACACAGTGAGTCAATCAGGTTTATCCTACAACCAAGAGGTACTCAACTATAAAAAAAGTTAGTGAAATGACCGGTCCAAGTTGATTTTCGATAGACTGACCTTTGAATGGAGCCATCATCCCTTCTGTTTAACATTGCGTCTGGAAAGTGGAACGATGAGTTTAACTCTTCTTCTACAGTGAATTTAATGGACGGGTGACAATGATTGAAGCGTCTTAACAGCTCGTCCACTTAACAAGTTTCGTCGCAAATAAGAAAAGTGTCATCCATGTACATTTTATACAAATAAAGTTAAGAAATTATTTCTTTAAGGGGCCCGTTTTCCAGCTTTGCCATAAAGATATCAGCCAGAACAGGGCCTAGTGGAGACCCCATAGTAACGCCGTCCGTCGATTATAAATTGTATCATTGAATTTAAACTGCACATTAAACGTTCACCTCAATATTAGTTCTTTTAGGTGACTCGTAGGTAATCCAATGTTAATATTATTAGAATCAATGTAATCACATAGATAACAAACGTTTTCAACAAGTGGAACATTGGTAAATAAAGAACAAACATCAAGCGATATCATACGCTTACCCATTACGTTGATATCTCCGATGCAGCGAACAAACCAAATGTGTCGGGAAGACTATACTTGCATAGATTTAATCTCACCGGTCCAAGCATTTTTGCAAGCCACTTTGCCAATGAGTGATAAGGTGAATTAAACATATCAAGTACTGGACGAAGTGGAAGACCATCTTTATGCACCTGGGCAGACATATAAACGGGGCATGTTTGAACCAGATGGTCTAAGCTGCTCATACATATCCAGGGGTAATAAAAGATTCTTCTTTCAATTTTCTTAAGATGCAATATGAAGTTTTCGCAAGTATTTACCAGTATATTTTGTTACTTCATGCATTCATCATTAGTAAAGATTCTTCCAAATAAGACAAACTTATCTAGAGCGTACATAAACTTACTTCCTCCTAAGTGATCGTACACATAGATCAGCAAGATACTGCCAAGAAGTGCCGAAAAACATTTAGTTGTATAGATATCGAAAATAGAATACTTATCATCAAATAGCTATGTCCTAGAGCTTAAATGTTCTCTCTAGTCACGCAATATTTGTACATAACTTATTCGATGCGATATGCAAAGTGAGACTAAGTTTTTGAAAGAGGTTTCAATTATATCCTGTTTGTAGAGCAGAGCATAAAAGTTTTATCCACTTTATTTTGTTACTATGACCTTAGGTTCCCAACTGTAACCTTCCTTGAGTAATCTTCTCTTCAGTCTATTTTCATTCCGTATGTTGTAGCTACAACTTTATTGATTTAAATCTTTTCCCTTTCTAATGTACAAGATTTCTACCCAGCATCTATATCTTCGTAAAAGTCAAGCACCTCTGAAATATCCTCATTATTTATACATCTGTCTATTTGTTTTTACGTTAGGTTGACTTTTTATCTCCTAACGTATAGAATTTCAACTTCAGATTAACAGTTCGATGCATTTTGTTACTAATTGACACTAATCGCTGACACTGGTTGGCACTTTCTATGAAATGTATACACTGTTATGTTTGTGTACAGCTGTGATTTAAGTGTTTTCAGTCCAAGTCAAATAGGTAACTATATGTCTGATAGTTTACTGACCCCTGTAAATATATTGGTATGGAACATAAAAAGTAATTTTCTCAGAATACCTTCGATAACTGTTTTCTTTAGTTATCCAGTGGAGAAAGAAGATCAAACATTAATTCCGTTCTAGGTCACCTCACCAACTCTAGTCATCCTACCTCACAGGCATCTTCCTTCTACATCTTGTGTAAAGTGGAAGTGAATGGCTTTAAAAGCGTGAAGATTTATCACCCATGCATAGAAGAGACATTGGCATTTCAAGCAGTGATCATTGAACTGGTACATTTAATGTCTTATATATTTCTGTGATCGCAATAAACTTTTCTACTGTTATTATTATTATTAGTAGTAGTAGTCCCTTGGGTTCCTAATGGAACATAGGGCTTCAGTAGCACGTCTCCAGTGACCTCTGTTCTCTGAAATCTTTTCAAGCTGGCTCCACGACAGCCCACAAACTCTCATTTCCTCCTCGCACGATCTCCTTCATGTCACCCTCGGCACCGACGCCCAACTCGTTGCTTCCCATGGGGATTACACTCGAGGGCCTGAAGCGTGATGTCCCCAGTCGGCCTTCTCAGTGTATGCCCAACCCATCTACACTTCCTTCCACTGCATATTTGTTGACCGATAGGTTCTTGGTTGGTTCGTTCCCAGAGCTTCTTGTTGCTTATTCTTTCTGGCCATCTGATCTTCAGTATCGAGCGTAAGCAGTTGTTGATGAATGTCTGTAGTTTATTGGAAATTCCTTTCGTAACGTGCCAAGTCTCTGAACCATACAGAAGCACTAACTTGACGTTACATAGCTGTTAATTTTTTTATTGAGGTATCCTTTCATGGATCCCAAATACTAGCATAGACCTATCAGTTGCGTTAAAAATAACAATCAGTGAAGAAGCACAAATATCAGTCAGCAACAGCTGATACCCTTTTTACAGGATATGTCACTTATCACTCAGTGACCTAGTGGATAACACTGTGGCGTTTGAAACATCAAGTACAGGGTTCCACTCCCACTGGGAACGTCACTACTCAATGAAATGCATATATACATCCAGTTCACATATCATAAGATGAAGCGTTGGTCATCGACACTATTGTCAGCCAACGCTAACTAAATGATGCCATAATCAGTCTTGAAGCAATATCAATACATCTACACAGGAACCTGTATGTCAACGGATTACTTCGGTCTAAAATAACAGCTAACGGTAGGATATTTAAGGGTATCAATAGATATTAACTTTTCCGTCTTTACACGTTCTTTCCAACTTTCTGGTTATACAAATGTTTCACTCCGACTAGTTGAATATTATCATTTATTAAGCAATACCTTTTTGGTATTAGACGCAAATTAATTATCTCCCCTTAAAACACATTCATGACCTTTTGCTGAATAATGGATTTATTTGATTAGTGTTGCATAATTGCATAACCATTGAAAATGATTTACCAGAAGAAAAGTAGGAGATAACTGTCTTACGACGAGATCATAGTAAGAATACGCCTATTCCCTTGTAACTGAATAAAGTTATGTTACAGAATTCAGTGAGTTGTAATCCGGTGAGAATCTGAATAGCTTGTCATGTTCATCATCCTTTTATGTAATCAAGCTTTACATATTGAACTGAGTCACTTTCCTTTAAGTCAGAAATACTGACAAGTTAAATTTGGAGGTTTTGTGGGGATTTACTCATTAATTTGTGGTTTGTATTCATCATAATCTGACATCAGTTGGAGAAACATTAGAAATCTTGCATCCGACCCCTGAAGGAATCATGGGTGCGCGCCGCTGAGGAGTCTCATACTAGGAGGAAACAGCTGTCCGGCGCTCCTAGGTTTCCAATATTTCTCCAGACAAAAATTCTAACAAGTCCTACAAAGTAATACTGTAACTGCATGACCTAAGATAGACGACAATGTCATTTTAACTTCATTAAAGTTTCCTGCTCTTATGTTCCAATAAATTCGTCTATTGTTTTTATACTGAATTATCTGTTTTGTCATTCACTTACTATGATATAATTTGCGTGGCGGTGGCTAGTGGTGAAATTCACAATGTACTTTTCTTCAGATTTGAGATTTATCAGCCATATTTATCTGTCCCTCAGTGAATCGTAGTGCTTCCAGTGAAACTTATCTCTTTAAACGCCACACCGTGACTCACTAAGTCATGAATGGCACATCTTGTGTACCGGCTATCTGTTGCTTAATACATCCAGTAGGAAAGTGTCATCGCGAGACTGGATTTGTTTGACAAGTACTCAACAACCACCAATAATAAAGAATAAACGAAAGGTTTCAATATGTCGTAATCCCATATGACTTATAAATTCTGATGGCACTAGCAACCAAGGCTTAATAAACGTTTAAAACCATAGGTGAACTCAAATATCACTATACGGCAGTTATCGACTCAGATAACCTCAATTAAATACTAATATTGAGTGGTTTGGGGCGAAGCTCATCAGTGGTGTACCGGAACAAATGAGCCTAGTCCCAAACGAACAAACCAACTTTCTGGTATATCGATCAATCTGATCTAGCTAATGAAACCTACAGATTAGCTTGAGTGGTCTGTAACTACTAAGGGTGTTCACTAGTAGTATCTTCCACCAGTTCATGACGCCTCTGTGTCGGGGGTCACACCTTGTGATCTTGGTTAGCTAGTGTTTTTCCAATGGAAACCCTGTTGACATAACAGTTGGGCAGTTAAAAAGTTACTCAGCTGTGAAAAATGTCAATGTGTACTGTGCAATTTGTCAATCACTTGAAAATTTACCTAGATTAGAGTTTCTTAAAAATCCAATTTGAGTAAAGAGGACAATACATCAGGATTATGGTTTTGTAAATGTGTTTCGTCATCAGTCTTGGATTATTCACTTCCCAATGAAATGAAAGTCGCAGAAGCCCCCTAGACTGGTGATAAAGTGTCCAGAAAAAAATCCTGATGGCTTACAGAACACCAAACAGTTGTCAACACTTAGATTTGACACCGTACAAACTCAGATCAACTTGACCTTCGAGAAAGAGGATAATAATCGTCTTCCATCATTAGACATAATCACGAGTCGATGAGAAGATGGTTCAATAAGACCGTCAGTTTACAGAAAGCCTATATGGACAAGACAATACCTGAATTTTCACAGTTTTTGTCCAATCCAGTACAAGCGAGGTCTAATATAATGCTTGTTTAATAAGACCTATTGTATCAGTACATCAGATAAGATGGATGAAAATATCAAATTACTGACCACAACACTTGTAGGAAATGGATATTTGTTGAAGTTTACAAACCACTTCGGAGGTCAAGTAGTACCGAAGTCAACTCTATACACGATTCCTAAGAAAAGCGTCCATATCACTCTACCATACAGAGGGAAGTTGAGTAGTATCATTCTGAGACAAAGACTAACATCAACCGTTAAGAAAACATATTACACAGCTAATCTTATCACTATGCAAAAAGCAAAACATATGCTTCACCAAAAACCTAAACACTCCACCAATGATTAAGTCACATCCCACTGTGTTTACCACTTTACATGTGTTAGTGGTCACACATACATAAGGAGGAGTAATGCAGTCCTGTAGTTGAGGGTGGGAGGACATGTACCTAAATGGCTTCATAAACAAATAGAGTGTGAAACCTTGATAAACGCTGGTGGGAGACGACCCTGTTCATCTATAGCTGAACATATCATAGAAACATGTCACAAAGTTGATATTCAAACAGGTTTCAAAGTTTTCTATAAAAACAACCAGTCAAGGAAGTATACTGAGATTTGAGGAAGTAAAAGTCATACACAAATTGAAACTACCTTTATATGTACAAATGTGTACGATTTATTCTTACATTACACCTACCCTGGTAAACTTTGTTTCTTTACTAAGATTAGGATAAACTAGATCACTCTTAATATGTATTCTCATCTTTCTTAATTTTAATCCCATACTATGTTAACTGTTGTATTTGTCCTTCCACTCTACAGTTTAATATATAATTGACTTGAGAAGTAAGTGTGTATGGGATCAGATTGTTCGAAATGTGTATTGGGCAAATACATTACTCACATTGTTTTCGATAAACTTCGTCTTGTAATTACGCTACTGAAATTCATAAAAGGGACTAATTTTTTCAAATTTTTGAAGAGAATAATTACAATGTGTTGCAAAAATTTCTTCGTACAAACTAGAGATTTCTTAGTAGACTATTCGAAATTAAAATAAAAACCAAAGTGTATAGGCAAGTATTACATTGAATAATTTCGTTTGTGGTTGAAAAGTGGTAGGAATTCAAAGTGTATGGAGAATATCACTGTTGTTCGTTTCTCCAGTCTGAAATTAGGAAAAGTCATGTTTATTCATGAAAAATAAGTAATCGTCATTCTCCTTTAATCTTCAGTTAGAAATAGTCGCCTTTTGATGGCGTCACTGGATTTATGTTTACCAAATCGGTAACAAGTTTATTTATATCTCCTCTATGGCGAAATACCTAGGGCGTCTGGATTAATCTTTATTTATGTGAATGGTAATCCTTCTATATCCCCGTTGTCGAATGTACACATGGGTATTGTTGATAGCCTTTGACTGAATGTTAATTCTTTGATGGATATTTCAAACATAACTTGTTTTAAATTCATCTTAATGTTTCGGAATGAAAAACATCCGTTAATTTACGTAGCTTCATATTTTAAACATTTAAAAGTGGAGAGTCAGTTGTTATATGTCATCATAGACATTCAACCTATCGTTTTTAGCAATGTCCTTTCAGTGGTTCTAAGGGTTTAAAATAGACTAATATGATGTGAGGCGAATGAATTTTGAAACTGTTCATCTTTCCGGTGTGACATCTTAAATGACATATAACTTTGTTGTGATCTTATTTTCGGTACTTACCATTCTACTCATCCGACTACCAAAGTTGCTTGAAAACACTTCTTGGCATGCATTCTTCATTTGAACTGGTGTTTTAGTTTTCAAATTTAATTTTTTTTATCATTAGGGCACACAGCGGCCTTCTTAAATCTTGGGCTACCAAAAATCTTTCCATCAATTTTATTCAATGATATTCTTCCCTTTCAGTATGTTTTAATCTTCTAAATGTCTTGTGAATTTACTATATACTCTGGAAAGTTTTTAAATTGTTCTTGAACTTTCATTTTTCAAGCTAAGAACAATACGAAAGGAAAAATGTTCCGCCGGTTGAAAATGGATTTGCAAATGCTCAAAAACACAACAGGTTACTATTCCTAGGATATCTTTCTCATTTGGCTTCCACTTAAGGGCCTGGTCTGGTGCATGATGTCCCCAAATGGTCTTCTCAGTACATGTCTAATTCATCTCCACATTCTTCTGCATGTTTGTTAGGCAACAGGTTGTTGGTTAGTTCTTTGCCAAACCACAACTCCTTCTTGCTTATTCTTATCGTTCTGATCATCCATCTTATCTCCAGCGTCAGTATCGAGTGAGCGTAGGTGGCACACGTTGATGATGTATGTATGCAGTTTGATGGAGATGCTTTTCGTAATACGCCAAGTCTCTCAACCATCACATTGAAGCACTGACTCACTTTACTGAATTAGTGTTGAATATCCGGATGCTGTTCACGCTTTGTGCTGAGTGCAGTGCAGTACAGTGCACTGGAGTGTGGAGTAGATCTCCACACTGATTATTTCAGGTTAATGAAGGTCTGTCTTGCAGCCTTTCCAATCCTCATCTGTGCCGCCTCTGCGTGTATTTGAAATGATGTTGCCTAGGCGGAAGGTGAAAGAAAGAACTCCCTTTAAATTTCTCCTGTTCATGGTGATTGGTATTTGTTGTTGTTGGTTGGGTATCTTCATCACCTCTGTCTTCTCCACGTTCACCTGAAGGAAGTCCCGTCTTGCTTCGCTGCCCTGCCTCGCCTCTTCTGTCAACTTGTTAGTTTTTGCCTGTAGACCTTCGAGTATGTGCGACAAGATATTAGAAATAAATCATCATTGGCGAAATCCAAATCTTCTAGGCTCTTTTCATCGGCTCAGCGTCTTACTACTACTACGCCATCGAAATTATCACTGTTAGTGACAGCGATAAGAATGCTTTACGTTTTAATCCACATTTCAAAATACCAATGGGAATATAGTACAGTTATTAAGGAAAATATACTCACTGTCAATTTCATTCAAAGTCAACTATAATACCACGACAACAAGCAGAACAATGAGACTCCTTATGAGGCTACTGAGTCTATTTTTAACTTTTATACTGTTCATAACTTTAAAAAATTCCATCTGATGGGAATATTTACTAACAGAATGTGTATTTTTGAACAAACTGTTATGTACAATATTCACTGTTTATCTACATTTTTCTTGTTTCAATAAATGATTCACTTTAAATGGCATTTCTCCTTCACATGAAAATCTACACAACTATTTTCAGTACTAATACATTTCATGAATTTATCCTTGTGTATTGTGGTGTGCTATAAATTGAGCTAAACAGCGTAAAAAATGACTACTTTTAATCTATTCAGTAGTAGCTTATGCATATTTACTCAGTAGTACCAGTTCAGTATTATTGCTTGTATTACACTGTCGCTGACTGGACCCAATTGATCGGTCTCTACTGGTATATGGGCTCCTGCATGGATGCCTCGATACTGCCTGTGTTTCATTTCTATTTAGTAATGAAAGATAATCAACGACAGTATAATAAAAGCAATAACACTAAAATTATACCCGTCGCACAAGAAATGGCTATTGTGGATTGACGGTCTAGAGGACAACGCCCTGGCGTTTGAAGTAGTCGGTCCCCAGTTCGAATCCCAGGGAGAACAATGTTACTCACTGGGAGGCAGGTCCTTCCAGCTGACGACTAGTCCCAAATAAGGTGAAATGCGCGTCCTGTATTTCATTGCTAGCTACTATCCATCATTACTAAATGCCAGTTCAGTTTCACAATAGACGATTTCAAAAACTTTATCCTTCATTCGCCTTTTGAAACTGTACACAATGTAGAGGAAATAAACTAATGTACTCACTAAGAGTCTGTTTATTCTACAACAGTACTTATTGCTCAGTATCATAGATCACTATTCAAAGACCCCTCAATGTAGATTTTTCCATTTGACCGAATTTTTTTACTACAGACTATTGTTTTCTACTAAGAAATTTTTGGGTAAGCTAAAGGTTTTGGGTTTGATCCCTGGAGGGTCCATGGTGGCACATTTCCATTGAGTCCTATGCCACAACGAAACAGTTGCCCAGGGCTCCCAAATTTTCAATGGTTCCACAACTTATCCTACTTTATGGTGAATAACAAGTTGAGAATAATTTTGTACCTTGAGAGTGAAATCAATTGCAGTTAAGATGGTTGATCTTAATGCTAAATATATACCATTCCTGTGGCAGATGGAGACTTAGTAAAGCTTTAAGTTTCAGTTAACGTTTCTTCCAATCACCTCACTTACTTCCTACATTCTCCTTAATATGTGTAGAGACAATTTCGTTTGTTTGAATAGCTCAAATTTGCTACCAATACAATTGTGTAGAAAAATTATCGTGGTTCTCTTATCCCTTGTTCTGCTTTTTTACACTACAGTCTACGACCAAATTTGGTACATATTTTTCAGAAGTTTTCAACTAAACTGTTATGCTTTCGAACGCTAATGGTTATATATATATATATATATATATATATATATATATATATATATATATATATATATATGCCGAATAATATAATACGCACGCTTAGCTGTCAGCTAACTTAGTACGCAAGAGCCATTGACTGTAACCCCCGGACGAATAGAGAGAAAGCCGAAGCTTGCAGATGCGAGAGTTTCTTACTCAAAAAAGTTCATCGTCCAGCGTTTTAAAAATAATAACAATGAATCAACCCAAAACACTAAGTATACACATGAAAACTGACCTTGTACGCAATTGGTGTACGAATGACACATTAAAATGTTCAGATCAATAATAATGTTTTATACAAAACTAAGGCATCACAATATAAACTAATCTCTTTTCAAATGTATTTACAATCTACTAAACAGCAGTACTTCATAAACTTTATCATTTTTGTACCATTTAACCCTTTGAATCTTGTCCCAGGGACTAAAATTATTGTATGGTAGGTCAAATAACCATTGCCTACAAGTAACTATCAATTTGAATATATTTTCCAGTGCATGTTCTATGATGATATTTTTTCACAGTTGAGTAGTTTTACAACCACTATCCAACTATGGTGTGTCAGAGATCAAACCTTGTGATCTTGACCGAGGGATTGTTTCCAACTGAAATTTTGTTCATATCACAGTTGGGCAGTTAAGAAACTACTGAGTTCTGACAGATATCAATATGCGTGTATAGTTTGTAAATCATTTGTATATTGGTCATTCAAGTCACTTAACCTGAAGTAATTCGGCCATTTTAACTAGATTTTTCTGGGTACACCGCTGATGATTATATGTTATACATTATTTATCCCTTGAGTTCCTAGTGGAACATAAGGATTCAGTAGTACGTCTCCATTCCACTCTGTCCTGTGTAATCTTTTGAACCTGGCCCCATGACTGCCTTTATTTCTTCCTCAGACGATCTCCTCCATGTCACCCTTATCTTGGATGCCAAACTCGTCGTTTCCCATCTAGGTTCCACTTGAGGGACTAGCCTGGCCTGATGCATGATGTCCTCGAATGGTCTTCTCTATGCATGCCCAATCCATCTCCACTTCCTTCCACTGCATATTTATTGAGTGACAGGTTCTTGGTTGGTTCGTTCCCAGAGTTTCTTGTTGCTTATTCTTATTGTTCTGGCTATCTGAGCTTCAGTATCAAGTGAGTGTGGGCAGTTGTTGGTGAATATCTGTAGTTTGTTGGAAATATCTTTCGTAAAGCATCAACTCTTTGAACCATATAGAAGCACTCACTTGACATTAGTGTTTACAGCTGATGAACTTGGCCCTAAACGAGTGAAACGGGTGTCCGATGTTTAGATCACTTAGATGTGTCTATAGAAACCAACACATCAGATTGAATGGTTTCTATGAGTTCATAAGCAATTGACAGATAACAATCAAAAGTGTTCTGACTTACTTCCCCAAAATTGTCTTTGCATTCAAATGCACGTAAAATAATTCGGTTAATCAAAGTTAATTAATTAGCATTTCCATTTCTTTGGAATAGCATTAGCCTAAATATATTCTAGTCATTGCTTTCGACCGTTTGATCATTTTTATCATTTAATATTCTCATTTTAACTAGGTAATACAAGACATTCAAAGAGTCTTTACTTATGAACAAAAACATTTTCAATTCTAAATTGTTCATTATATTTTACTGACGCCAAACAAATGGTTTTATTAAACTTTATTACATTTGGCTGGGATTTATTTTTCCCTATATAAACATTTAAATTTGTCGGAAAAATCCTAATCGTTTGATTGTACACTTATCAAGTAAGAGTGTATACATAAGATATAAGCTAAAAGACATTACGGAGTTTAAAGACTGTAAATATATTAGCGATTTGTAATAGTTTTAAGTATGAATAACACATTATGGATTAATATTAGTTCCGGAACCACTGAACACCTGTATCTCCCTAGTTATGCACACTAGTGACGACGTTAGGGATCTAGTTAGAGACAAGCTGATGTTTAAGAATTGTTCTAATAGTCTAAATGACTCAGTCTTTAGATCGATATCAGAAAATCCTTTGTAGTTCACCTTGGTCATAAAGACTTCAGCCACTACCCTATTGTAGACTTTTTATTTGATGTAGTTAGGATACAGAGATATTGTTTTATTTACTGAATGATGATCGAAGCAAAATATTTGGATCATAGCCATATCAGGATAATCGAACAACTCTCAAACTTCACTTTTATGGTCAAAAATGTTTTGACTCTTACATTTTTGGTGGTAGTAGAATTTTACAAATTTCTGGTATGTGTGATGAACCATCCCTTTTACATGTGTTAAGCGTGGCCTCGATGAATAAGGATTGAGTTGTCAATCCCCTTCTGCACCTTCTTATATTGGGATTAAGCACATTCCCTATTTCTTACCACTTTGCGGATCAAATTACAACGCTGCATTACGCATCATCATAGAACAGAGCGTGGAATGGAAGTCCAATGTACATGTACCTCAACTTCACCTACTTTGAAAAGGCCTTCGATAACATCAACTGAGAAGTAATTTGGAAACTGCTTCAACACTACTCATACAGTGCTACAAACCTTTATCAACATTATTCAAAAGGTATAAGAGGATGCTCAATGTGAAGTGATTCACAATGTGAAGCTGAGTGACGACTTTGAAGTGAAGACAGGAAAAAGTAAGACAAGATTGCCATCTACTATCACCCATGATCTTCCTGATTGTGGTCAAATGGACTGGGTCATTCAACAGACAACCGAGAGGAGATGTGAGAAGATAGCCATACACTGGCTGGACCAATGAGAAGACACTATAAGATTTGGATCCCGCCCATGAAAACTTACGTCTAACGTCTTGTCACAAAAACCACAGGCTGAAACCAACAATTGACACAAAAGGCACCGAAGACGGGACTTCAGGTGAAAGAAGAGAAGACAAAGGTGATGATGATACCCAACCAACAACAACAAACATCAACCATCATGAACGAGAGAAACCTAACAGAATGAGTCTCCGTCACCTACATGCTTGGACAACATCAATTAAACTACAGGCTGTGCAGATGAGGATGTCAGTGCCAGGATCGGAAACACGACAAGGCAGATCTTCATTAATTTGGAATAATCAGTGTGAAGATCTACTCCACACTCCAGTGCACTGCACTATACTGCACTCAGCACAAAGCGTGAACAGCATCCGGATATTCAACACTAATTCAGTAAAGTGAGTCAGTGCTTCAATGTGATGGTTGAGAGACTTGGCACATTACGAAAAGCATCTCCATCAAACTGCATACAAACATCATCAACGTGTGCCACCTACGCTCACTCGATACTAACACTGAAGAATAAGCAAGAAGGAACACTCACTGGCTGTCAACGAACCATCCAGGAACCTATCAACCAACAAATGTACAGAGGAAGAAAGTGGAGATGGATTGGAATGGATTGGATATACACTGAGAAGGAAGACGGTTTGGGGACGTCACGCGTCAGGCCAGACTAGGTCGAGATAGGAACGTAAAGGACAAATGATAATAATAATAATATAATAACTATTCAACTTGAAGCTGACCTATCATCACATGTTCCACATCCACTGAAATAGTGTCTAGATTACTGCACTTCGAGAAAGTGATTTCAATAAAACACTCCCAATCAGACATTTGCATATAGAAGAGGAGTGTGGATCGTCTCTTACTCTCTTAGTGACTATAATCTAACCTTGTTTCATTTTCATTTGATTGACACAATTCTTTATGTGATTATAGTGAATAATTTTTCTTTCTCACATTTCTTATGTGTGTGCAATTATTTGTGTTACATGTTATATGGATTGTGAATGATTTTATTCTACGACTTAAGACTGTTGATATTCTAGTGCTTGAGTGGTGATTCGTGTAGTTTCAATGAGAAGTATTGACCAGTGGAGGTAGTCAATTCGAACATGAGAACATCGACTTAAAGATGGTTTTAGATGGAGGTCATGATATATCGTGAACTGATGGAAGTAGGAAATATAGACCATTGAATGCTGACCCAATGGATTAATAAAACTTGGTGTTCACAGAACCTGGAAGTCGTGAGATCGACCTCTGGTTGGGTTGTGTGTGTGTACATCTGAGGAGTCTCATACTGGAATGAACCAGCTGTCCAGTGTTCTCAGACTCCCAATGGTTTTCCAATTCACGTCATTCTACGAACAGTACCAACTTGAAATCTATTCAAATTTCTTAACCAATGAAATGTTTGATACTTGACTGCTGGCAATTAGTTCTCTTCATAAAGTTCGTCAAAACAATAAGACGTAGAACCGTCTGGACCGTGTATTGTATTTGAGCACCACAGTTCGAACAATCTGATCATTTAGGCACACTTTGTATAGGTATCCTTTTGAAAATTTATGAGGATGAGGGTTGAGAAAATGAAACAGGTCAAGTAGGAAGTCTGAGTTAAGAGTCAGATAACAAAGAAAATCAATAGAATGAAAATAATAGTACATCGAACTTGGTTTTCAATAGTTGAATTTACCATAGGAGATTTAATGTGGTAGCATATTGTTTATGAACACACAAATGTGCTTTAAACCTCCTACTAGCTAATACCTCAACAAATTCAAGGATCCTTCCCTAACACATTTTGTGAATAGGTCTGAAGACAGTAGCCACGTCAACCTTGTGACCTGTCTCATCGATATGTCTCGCGATACAAGAACTTGGACATCTCTTACCAACCTTTTAAGTTCAAATGATTCATTTTGTTTCTGAAGTCACTTTGAAATATGCTTTTGGGCTGTTACTTGTATGGACCTGTGAGTTCTTCCGATGTATGTGTCACTACACATAAATTTGAATTGTTAGATTCAAAGGGTTGTAACATTGTCATTCACATGTTGCTTGGGTTCGGTAGAAAATACAAGCTTGTCGTTGTCTGTTAGTCGGACTCTAGGTGTATAGTAAGTTCTTCTAACAGTGGCGAAAATTCTTTGTTTAAGGATTGCTGTATGAGAGTCACCTTTTCATGGGAGATTGGTGAAGACATCTTTCTTCAGGACAACGTGAAAACAGGTGTTGGCGCTCTGCCTACTTTGTGCTGACCAATACATTTTGATGGCTAGTTATTTTTCAACAATCTCTCTTCTCTCGTCTTCCAAGGTGTCATTTGTGCATGTTTGTTAAATCCTGTTGAATAAGCATCTAACTTAGGCTTGCTTATACTGAACTGGACAAAGCTATGATAACGCAAGTATTACCCTTTCCATGTATGTTTTCTGTAGACAGATTGTTTTATGAATCCATCCTGGTGTTGGCTAACTTAGATATCGAAGAAAGGCAGACGATCATCGTCCTGTTCTACATATGTAAAGAATATGATTGTCATAACATGGTTGAGTCGGTTTAGAATTGAAGTGAACAGACTTGAGTTATCACATATAACTAGGATATTATCGACGTATCTTCGATATAGACAAGGTTTCTCAACTAAGCTTTGTGCTTAGTGTTTTGCATGTGATATTAATATATATGCTAAAAGGGTTCTTAAATCGGGACTGTTTAACTAGTTCACTAGCTAGTAGCCGATGCTAAGCCCAGGTAAGGAGCGAAGTTTGGGCGTAGGGCTAGCAACCCTTCCCCGTAAAACCAATTCAACCGCTACTGAAACCTCATAGCACAAACAAAATATAAAAAACATTAGATTTATTCGCTGCTGGATTCAGAGAGACGAAATGACGCCACCTGGTGAAAGCCTTCGGTAAGCCAATTGGCCGATGTGTCTGCTCTCCCTCGATGAAAGCGAAAGTAAACGTGGGGACATGGAATGTCCGCAATATGTATGAACCTACCATGGCTGCTCAAATTGCAAGAGAAATGGCAAGGTATGCCATGGAAGTGTTTGGAATATATGAAAGCAGATGGAATGGAAGCGGATTCTCCGAACTCTTAACTGGAGAGTTAATGATCTACTCCGATATTGTCACCCAGATGACAGCCACGAGCACACCCAGTTTTATAGAGTGGCTATCATGATGTCACCAAGAGCATTGAAGGCTCTCATGCAATGAGAACCAATCTACTTCTGTAGGATCATGACAAGATGGATTCAACTCAAAAGGATGGAAAGTCACAATCATACAATGCTACGCCACACACCTACAAATATTGCAGATAAAGAGAAAAAAGAGGAATTACACAGACAGCTGCAGTCAGTATTGGACTAGACCACACCCCAGTTGGCGTTATCGAAATTCTAATTTGTGGGGCAACATGAATGCCAAACTTGGAGCGGACAACACAGAAAGAGAACTAACCATGAGTCGAAAAGCACTCGGTGAAATAAATGAGAACGGAAAACTGTTTACAGATTTCTGCACATTCAATGACTGGGTGGTTGGAAGCACTATGTTCAAGCACAAGGGTATCCACAAAGTGACATGGATTTGAGTTCACTAGATAGACACACTACACCCAAAATCAGATCGACTTCATCCCAATGGGAAGAAAGTGGTGAGGCAGTCTACTGGACACAAGATCAGATGAAGAAGGGGAGCAGATGTAGGTTCAGACCACTATCTTGTGCAACGAAACTTCCAAATCAAGTTGAAAGCCTTGAAAGAAGTTGGTGATAGACCAGATTTCAAGTTGAACACATAGAACAGAAACTGAAGGATGAAACTGCAAAGGACATCTTCACGTCAGCCATCAAGACCAATTAGGAGACATTGAGCAACATCCCTGAATGATCGTGTGAGGAAGAACACTGGAACTCATTGAAGGGGATGTGGAAAGAAACCTGCATAACCGTGTGAGGAAGGAAGAAGAAAGAAGACAAGGAATGGAATGGATCTTGACGGACACATGGAAGCTGATAGAGCAGGGAGAGGAGGATGGTGACGCAGAAGATGAACCAGTGCAGGCAGGAATGAACAACGAATAGAGAGACTGAGCACAACGTCTAAACACTGGACAAAGAAGTGAAGGAGAGTGCACGCAAAGACATGCACTGAGAAGGAAGACAGTTTGGGGACGTCACGCGTCAGGCCCTACCAGGCAGTCGATAGGAACCCAAGTGGGAAACGACGAGTTGGGCATCTGAGGAGAGGGTGACATGGAGGAGATGATATGATGAAGAAATGAAAACCTGTGGGCAGTTGTGGAGTCATATTGCAAAGAATGTAGAGACGACAGTGAAATGGTAACGTGATAGTGAAGTCCTGTGTTCCACTATGAACCCAAGAGAAATAATAATAGTGACAATAATTGTGTGATAATGAGTCAGTACATGCATAGAGATAAGCAAGCTCTCCTTTATGCTGAATCCCTAATCGAGTTTGTCATTCTGTATCCCGGTAAAGAATTTTTACTACGCTAGCGTGAACGATCATGATCAGCTGCTTTGATTTATGTACTTAACCTAACTGCTACTACATGGTACTTGGTAGATTATGTTATTTCATTCTTATGCTAACTACTACTGCTGTGAAACATGAAAGTTAAAAGTACAAGATATGAAACAATTACTGAGTTTTCATCACAGATGTCTTTGTAGCATTGATCACATTCGGTAGAATCTTCGTGTAAGTAATGCTGAAGTCAGGCGAAGGTTACTAGACAAGAAAGGCAAATCGATTGATGTGGTTTTGAACCTTAGTTGACTGAGGTGGCTTGGAAATGTGTTAAATATCCCCAGCCACCGCCTACCTCGTCATGTCAGGGAAAGTTAAATTTGGTTGGAAGAGGCTTCAGGTTGGTCAGACCACGACATTCCATCAGTCCATAAAGTCCCTAACCATTGGATGTGAGTCGTGTGAGGGAGATGTAGACTGCTTGTTCACGGTTCCCATGATGAAAGCAATCAGTGGTTGAGGAGTCTTGGTGAAACGGCTGGAAATCGTTCACGATGGCTCTTTGATAGGATCTTAAGCTTGATTATTTGCACTAACCATTATCTTCAGATTGTTTATTTTCTCACACAACTTTGTCTACTTTGAATATGAGTGTGAAGTGTGACAAAATTGACCTGATGTTCTACGTTGTTAGTGATGGTCAGTCAGTCACTACTCAACTTATAGACAATTTTTGTCTTTTTTTCTAAGAGAACTAAATAATTTTTAATGCTACGGTAGTTTCAAACAGTCATCTAGTGTGAGTCCTCAATAAGATAAGGAATACAGATGAAAAAGCTCAGCTACAGATATGCATGTACGGGCAGATTGACATTATTAAAGCTGACTTTGTTAGTTGCAAAAGCAGACTGATGATCGAATATTTGTTTGTTAAATGAACATCAGATAAATACAGTAGGAATGATTCAGTATCTGTTCCATATATCTGGAAAATTTTACTCCTCCTATTTGAAAGAAGGCAAAGTTGTAGCGTTATCTTGACATGACTTAGGACAACTCCGAAACGTAACAGAGTAAATAATACTACTTCATTGTGTGATACATCTAATAAAGCGGGGGAAATGGAGTTATTGTTAGACGTGACACAGGTCTGTTGATAAGCCATATTTAATAGCTGAAGGCTGAGCTTACCCTAAGTAAACTGTTAAGGAGACTTTTGATTCCCATTTCTAATCTTCCTGATAAACGAGACGTTACATAAATGCAATAACCACTGTTATGAGATATCTCCACGATTCAAGACTCAGGCATTTTTATTTTATCCCAATTCCATGAAGCTTCTTGAAGATATTTCTATCTCCTATTTAAAAAACTCGCTGAATAAATTTAAGTTTCGTGTTTAAAGACAAACAGCCCTGCAAAGTTCTCCTTAAATCTTCTGATTTCCCATTAGATTCATTACAGTGGTGAGAATAATGAAATTCGGTGGGAAATAAAACAATCGTCCTTAATGATTTCTAAGATATTTCCCCAATCTTTATGATTTTGGATATATTGACTCATTCTTTCTAGATTTTCTGGATGAAAACTGGTGACAGAACTTATTCAGGTTCTATTCAAAGCATTTTCCGTTATCTACAGTGTTTCGTACTCCTTCCAGTCACTTTTTATACCTACAAACATTTCTACCAGAAAACATTAAGGCCATTTCAGCCATTCGTAGGATATTCTATGTAACATATCATTATTTCATCTTAACATTTCTTGATATCGTCTAGGCAACTGATGTTATTCAGTGGAATCGAAAGTAAACTCAAAATCTGCATGAATAATTTCATGAATTTTCAGCTTTATGTTTAGTAAAGGCGTCTTGATACTTTTTTTCCAGTTACTATTAAATTAATTTTCATATAAAAGGAACCATGTTCTTAAAAAACCAACAACAACAAGCACCTACCTATCTACATAGGCAGTATCGTCTCAACTGCAGGCGGTGCAGATGAGGATTTGAAAGCAGCCAGGATCAGAAACACAGCAAGATAGATCTTCATTAACCTGAAATAATCAGTGTGGAGATCTACTCCACACTCCAGTGCACTGTACTATACTGCACTCAGCACAAAGCGTGAACAGTATTCGGATATTCAACACTAATTCAGTAAAGTGAGTCAGTGCTTCAATGTGATGGTTGAAAGACTTGGCGCATTACGAAAAGCATCTCCATCAAACTGCATGCAAACATCATCAACGTGTGCCACCTACGCTCACTAGACACTGACACTGAAGACCAGATCAGATGGATGGTTAGAATAATAAGAATAAGCAAAAAGCAAAAAGCAACACTCACTGGCTGTCAACGAACCATCCAGGAACCTATCAACCAACAAATGTACAGAGGAAGAAAGTGGAGATGGATTGGATTGGATAGGAATGGATTGGACATACACAGAGAAGGAAGATCATTTTGGACGTCACGCGTCAGGCCAGACTAGGCCGTCGAGTGGAACCCATGTGGGAAACGACGGGTTGGGAATCCAAAGAGACGGTGACATGGAGGAGATGGTGTGATGAAGAAATGAAAGCTTGTGGGCAGTTGTGGAGCCACATTGCAAAGAATGTAGAGAAGAGAGTGAAATGGTGACGTGCTAGTGAGTCCCTTGTTCCACTAGGAACGTAAAGGACAAATGATAATAATAATAATATAATAACTATTCAACTTGAAGCTGACCTATCATCACATGTTCCACATCCACTGAAATAGTGTCTAGATTACTGCACTTCGAGAAAGTGACTTCAATAAAACACTCCCAATCAGACATTTGCATATAGAAGAGGAGTGTGGATCGTCTCTTACTCTCTTAGTGACTATAATCTAAGCTTGTTTCATTTTCATTTGATTGACACAATTCTTTATGTGATTATAGTGAATAATTTTTCTTTCTCACATTTCTTATGTGTGTGCAATTATTTGTGTTACATGTTATATGGATTGTGAATGATTTTATTCTACAACTTAAGACTGTTGATATTCTAGTGCTTGAGTGGTGATTCATGAATTCATGATTCATGGATTAAGTTGAATTGGACAACACAGAGAAGGAAGATCATTTTGGACGTCACGCGTCAGGCCAGACTAGGTCGTCGATAGGAACCCATGTGGGAAACGACGAGTTGGGCATCCGAGGAGATGGTGACATGGAGGAGATGGTGTGATGAAGAAATGAAAGCTTGTGGGCAGTTGTGGAGTCACATTGCAAAGACTGTAGTGACGAGAGTGAAATGGCAACGTGCTAGTGATTTCCTTTGTTCCACTAGGAACACAAGGAAGAAATCAAAATATATTGATAAGTCCCTCTTTTGATATTAAATCAACAGTATTAGACGATGATTTCCGGACAGATGAACCCAACCTGGAAAATAAAAAAACAGGGGAAACACTCACACGAGGTGACAAACACATCGAGACGAATTTTCAGTCAAACTGATTTTAAATTTGGCGCTTGACCCATGAGGATAGGTCATTTCAAGCAATATTATGAATATTTCCCAAATGATGTTCTGAAGAAACACTTGATGGTTGAAGGAATTTTGACAGTAGACCAAAGTTTATTTATTATTGTTTATTTAATGCTGTGTTAGTTTGATAGGTCAAAAGTGGATGATGACAAGAACTATCACATTTAATCTGATAAACTAAGAATTACTTTATCTTGGTTGATGACTGACTGTAGAGTAACTAGTTACTTACGCTCCCGAGTCCTATGTGATGACTGGATTTTGCTATATACCCCTAATTTTGCATATCTTCTGCCTGGTATTTGCTAATAACTTTAAAATAACTTATCATTGCTGTTTTCACAGTTGCCAGATTTTGTTTTCCCACTGCTTCTGAGGGCTGAAATCTCATTGGGTGTTATCTTTTTCAATCTATCAGTGAATTCAGTGTTATCTTGGTCATTTAGAAATTTATATATTAAGCATCGCTTGTCAGTGGTATTGCTGTTGTAGTGGTTGTCGTTCTAATTAGATTTTAGAGTTGATTCATTTGTGAGTTACATTCGTATCGCTCGTAGACTGTTACGTTACACTACCGGTCAGGACAGTTTTGAAATGTATTCGCTAAGCTGTAAGACTCCAGATCGCAGTACATTCTGGTAGATGTCAGGTTACGGGAGGCAACTATTAGATAAACCTGATTCACCTAGGTTTCGTGTTTGTTGCAACTTATCAAAAAGATGTATCTGCAGACTCCCGAAAACTGATGTCCCCAGAGAAACTTGATCAGCGCTTCTTTCTCTTGTGGTCATTCTTTCAAGTTGACCTTTTGGAAATCATTTTTTTTCTCCCATTATATTCATTCCTGTTCATTTCTGGTTCTTATTCTCACCTTATTCATATCCACCTTGATATTAATGATGAATAGGGGCTAGAATTGGAATCCAGAGCCCACATTTCGTCCTACATAGGACTTGTCAGCTGGATGTACCTGTTTGCGAGTGAGTGGCGTTGTTACCATTTGTACTCAAACCAAGGTCTATCTAAGCAGATGAAAAAAGTGATTCAGCGGGGAGACTCTTTTTGATGGTTTCACTCATCCTTTCTGCTGATTGTGAGTCATATTCTCTAGTCATATTTTATTCTACAATAACTTAAAAAGTGAAATGGCTGATCTAGCCACTTCTATGTGCCCACTGGATTTCATATGCTCTTGCAAATGGAAGTGTTGTGCGGTCACTGTGCGTCTGGTTCAGTGTGGTTCAAGAACATTACTCTGCATATCTACAAAAAGGTAGAAGGGGGCCTATGAGAAGTGGGATAATTGAAACCCATATCTGTTCACTATTTTAAAGCGTTTTCATCACAACGGGGTATACACTGAGCAACGCCCTTTGGTTCTGCTTAGTAAACCAATCAACAGACTACTGTAAGTTGACTAGAAATCGTACATATATGTCTAGGGAGTGTGAATGTCAAAAATAGGTTAGCTGCATGACGGCGATCAGTAGAAAGTCCTCCCTGACCTGTGTTTTTGCTTTTTAGCGCTTGTAAGCCAGGTGTATCTATAACCGCGACGGAACCAATGTCCAGCCTGAGATTAGAAATTACACCACCTAGCGCTGCAGTTGAAGACGTTACCAGTGACCTCTTCGGGTTGTGACTGATCTCCTGTAGGACTTTCCTATGTAATTCGAGACTAACTGACTTCATGTTATCTAGTCATACGTACTGATTGAATTTGTATAAAAAAGCATGGAATCTCAGCTCATTGGCTTCCTGACGATCACCTCCATGTTTTAGTCGGTAGGACAAATGCTGGAAAGCTGGAAACCTAAGTATGCAGGGGGCCAAATCCGCAACTACAATAGTAACAGTCCAACAACACACAAAATTAGTTGCATGCAGACTCTATTCAAAGGGTAGGAACACACTGCAGTACAACAAAACGAAAAAAAGAAGAAAATTACTTGATTTCTATTCTGAAGAGGAACGGCTGCGCATGAAACATTATCAGAATATGCCTCTCCTGTACATCATCATCTACAAAGTCATCGACTGAAATCAGTAAACACATAATCCCACCATACATAAGGAATATATCGGAAGTCATGACGGAATTATTGAGGCCATTCGCAGTTGGTGTGGCTCAGAAATCAACGAATTCCCTCCGAACCCTACTTGTGCAGATCAAAGAACGCAACAACTAGAGAAGATAAACCGAATATTATTTGAAAAATCAGCTGGAATAATTGTGGTCAATACTACATTGGACAAAGTAGTCGCTATCTTCGCCTTTTTCATTAACATGAGCACCAATAGGCTATTTAACGTCATACATGACATTTCACCACTCATTTCAATGCACGTGGATAACTATTATGGACACGAATTCAATTTTGACAATGTAGACATTTTGGACGGAGAGAAGAAACACAAAAAGTATCAGAGAATTCCTGGAAGCTTGGCATACTGACTAATCAGTCAGGAATTATTAGATGTATAGACATAGACCCAATCTATCAACCAATAAGAAGAATGATCAACGACAGAAAGGTCAGAGGTCAGTGAGAGGAACAGCCAACAGGAAAACGTATACTGTCAACGATACAACAGTCAAAGGAAACAACTAATCACAAACCAGTTGATCAAGGCAAGCTACTAAATTACTCACTCATTAACGGAGACATATTGACAGCTCACTTCATACTGAAGTTAGTGGTGATAATGTCGTCTAGAAAGACGATGAAAGCTTCACGATTAAACAACTCAGCTCAGAGAACACAATGCAACGAATAACATCCATGGGAATGAATCTTGGTAAAGAGTCTGTTAGCTTGGTGGGGCAAAATGATCGACAGAATTCAATCAACACATAGCATTAGATACCATTAGGTCAGTCACCTTCGTGTAACCATTCAATATACTGAAAGGAGTCTACTAGATAAACTAGGCGTTCTACTTACATCAACTTAGGAAAACTCTAAGATATTTGCTTTGGAGACTATGAATGAAAGTGATTTAGTGGTTTCAATTATTCATGCTCTTCTCCATCTTTCACATTATTGGTTATTGCTTCATTGTCTTGCTAGCAGACATCTTTATGGTAAAAATCACCTATAAATTGAGTTGGCACATCTTTTGACATTAATTTGAAAGTTGGTTGGTTAATTATCATGAGAATTCATTTACATTGGCGGGCATGTAAAATAAATAATCGAAACCCTAAGGGAGAACTTTTTTCCAAGGTAATTTCAAGGGGGAATCATTCTATTTCTAAAATTACTTTCACCGTTAATTTTAATTCAGAACAAATGTTATTTCCTTAGGCTATAAGACGGTGATTCTTTGAATTTACAGAGATTTCAGACTACGTGAATTCTAGTGAATAAATAAAGTAGATGATTTTGACTATCTGGTATAATATAACAGCCAAAAATACCTTCAGCTTTCGATTAGGATAAAAGCCTTTCTTTATTACATCACATATGTGCATGCACAGGTAAAGCAAGTGAGCATGGTATACTGGATTACAAGACACTCACTTTAACGAGATGGAAAATTAAACAAGTTGAAGGATAATAAGAGTTTACACTTAGTGGTATTGGTTTCGAGAAGCTTCTTGTAATATTCACTTTCAAGTTAATTGTCTCTATTAGCACAGTGCTTATCAGAATATTGAGGGTTTGTGGGAATTTAGAGATATTTCATGCTCAGATTCATCGTAGACTGATATTAGTTGAAGGAACATTGGAAGTCTGAGAGGACTGCACTGCTTTTACGTCCCACTGCAGGACTCAACGGTGCGCACTCATGACCTTCAGGTTTCATGGTCGGCCAGTTACTATTGGCCCACTGGGTAGGAATCCATTGGTCCATATTCCCAACTTCTGTCAGTTCACGACATAGCGCGACCGCCACCCAATGTCATCGTTCAGTATTCGTCCTCATGGCCACCAGGTTTGCCCTAGTGGTAATGACTTCTTACTGGAACTTCAGGAATCACCTCTCGAAGCTAGTCACCAATGAGCACCAGATCAATTGAATTTGAGGGTTTGTGAGGATTTAGAGATATTTCAAGTTGGTATTCATCCTAGACTGACGTCCCCACAAATCCCCGAAATTCAATTGATCTGGTGCTCATTGGTGACTAGCTTAGAGAGGTGATTCATGAAGTCCCAGTAAGAAGTCATGACCACTAGGGCAAACCTGGTGGCCATGAGGACGAATACTGAACGATGACATTGGGTGGCGGTCGCGCTATGTCGTGAACTGACAGAAGTTGGGAATATGGACCAATGGATTCCCATCCAGTGGGTCAATAATAACTGACTGACCATGAAACCTGAAGGTGGCGGGTTCGACCCCTAGCGGGGTTATGAGTGCACACTGCTGAGGAGTCGTATAGTAGTACGAAACAGCTGTGCAGTGCTCCCAGGTTTCTAACGTTTCTTCAACCAATGTCCGTCTATGGTCAATACCAATTTTTATGAAAATACTTCTAACTCTGAATTCATCGTTGACGCCCCCGAAATGATTGTATTATAAAATGGTTCTGGCAATATTTTACCTCTTCTTCACGAAATCACAAGTAATTCGACTTTCTATAGGGCTTAGCCGAACATCATTCTTCTGATAAGATTCAGTCATTATTCGTTAAATGAATGCATCTTGTTAGACTTGACTTCATTTAGCTTTCAGTCAAACAACTATGTAAACTGATATCGAAGTCTTGTTAATTATATTGTATCGTTTTGACTATTTGAGATAACCGTCGTTAGGCAGATTAGTATTGATATTGGATGATGAGTGATTGAAGGTGAAATGAAACTTTGAAACCCAACCGGACTTGAACCAGAGATCACCAGGTTTCCTGTCTAATGCTTTACCAACTGAGCTACGTGGTCCAATTGCTGATTAGGCTTTATTTCACTTTAATCATCATGAGTTTTGCGTGGCAGTAGTAGAACCTCGTAGCTCAGTTGGTAGAGCATCAGGCAGAGGACCCGGGGGTCGCTGGTTCCAATCCGGCAGCGGCTTAAAATTTCAATTTCACCTTCAATCAACACCCAGTATAAGAACTATTTAATTAAGCCATCTAATAGAAGTAATCCCTTTCACTTTAAACTATGTAAATATAATAGAGGCGTAAAACTTGGACACTGAGGTAGAATTTAACTCCATATAAGATGCTGCATTATTTACTTGATGAAGTTTCGAGCATAAGTAAGTACTGCTCATAATCATATCAATGTAATCACACAACTTCTGACATCTTATCTTTATAGTTACTTCACCTTATATGATTTGTTTCAGTTGGTGGTGAAATTCTCCATATCTCTGGTACAGATGTTGCGTCATTGCTATTACAAATGTTGGATGTTGATTTGATGAACAAAGATTAAGTAATCGATCTCTCTTTGCACCTAATTATATTGTGCAGTGGCTTTATCCCACCCTATTGTGTGACCGTGTATTAATGCGTGCATTCCAATAGCCGAGTCTCTTTCTAGATTATTGATCTTATTCTGGTCTGCTATTCTATATTTAACTAAATTCCTATGTTCTGTTATTCTAACTGACATCGATCAGCTAGTTAGATCTATGTACTTGATCTCACAGTCATTACATGGAATTTGATTGATCAGGTTATTTTGTTTAATTGGTTCTATCGGATCCCTTAGGCAGTTGACAAAGCTTACCTCTCAGTGTGTTTGTAGGTTTAAATGCCACCCCAATCCCACCTTTGTTGAGGATCCTACGTAAATTTTCTGATGTACCTTCCTCATTGGGTAACACAATGAAGGCTGTGAACTCCTTTCTACTTGTGTTGTCGTTATCATTCGTGCTCGTGTTACCGTTATCTTTTCGTTTCTTATATGTTCGCATGAATTTCTGATTAAACTGTAGAGGATAATCACAATATATTAAAGCTTCTTTCATGTGCTTCATTTCCTTGTTTAAGTCCTTGCACTGACTAGTCACTTTTATAGCTTTATCACTTGGATATTTGACTAAGCCTGCCTTAACTGACATTAGATGGGATGAACTGGAGTCTAGATACCCGTTAAAATGTGTTAGTTTCCTGCAAATGGTAGTATCTAAACCACCGTCCAACCTTGATTTTATCCTGCTACCCCATATAGGTAATTCTGGATGTTCCTTTTCCATCTCCTAAGGGAAATGGATTGAACCTACTGCTGAGTTTATATGTATGAGGAAAGCGTTGATGTGTTTCGATTTCAATACAGTGAGTGTGTCATTCATATATCGCCATCATATCTTAGGTGTTGGATTAAACGTTTGTAAAGTCATGCCTTCCTAACTGTACATAAATATATCTACTACGATTGGGGATATAGGCGATCCCATTGCTACTCTTTCTAGTTGTCTACATATTTTGTCTTGAAACTTGAAAACTGTGGAGGTTAGGCACAACTGTACGCCTAATATGATCACATCAACTGATATCTTAGTTCTTTGAGTAAGTTCTAAGTCAAATGTCAATGTATATGTCAAGAGGAAATAATTTATTGGAAAATCAATTACAACAACCACCTTCTTTATAAATCCTACCTCTATTCATATGCATTCAAGTAGGAAATTACATATAGAAGTTATAATTAATGTGAAATTCAACTATGAAAATATCTTTTGTTGTTTACCTGATAAATATATTGGTTTAAACGCCAAATTAAGTAGTATATTAGATAATATTGAATTTTAATGGTAGTTGTTTACCGGACGTACAGATTCTTACGTCCATTCACACATAATATAAAAGAAATGAAGTGGACAACCTTAGGAAGATATTTCATTCATTGCAAATTGCTATATTTCAGAATATCAAATAACCAGGTTACCATCTGGATGGGAAGACATCAAAGCAGATGAAACCAATAAAAGATGATGAAGGAAATATAATTATTAAAGAAGAGAAACAAAGGAAACGATAGGCTGACCACTTCGAACAGCTCTTGAATCGACCACCACCTGCACTTCGTCCACAAATACTACCAGTATCCCAGCTACAGAAATACAAGTGAACAAAAATCATCCGACGAATGTCGAAGTCCTGAGCGCCATAAAGTTGCTAAGATCCGGGGAAGCAGCATAACCAGATGGAATCCCACAGAAGCACTGAGAATAGACGCAGAGACAACAGCGGACATGCTCACACCACTATTGCAGAAGGTCTGGAAGGAAGGGAAGATACCTGCTAACTGACTGGAAGAAGGGAAAAAGGAGGACCAAAGTCTTTGCAAGAACTGGTGTGGAACCATGCTGTTGTCCACCCCAAGCAAAATATTATGCCACATCATCTTAGAGAGTCTAAAGGATTCTCTGGATTCAAAATTACAACCCGAACAGGCTGGATTCAGGAATTACAAATCATATATGGACCAAATTGCAAAAAAACGCTGTGCATCATAATAAAACAGTATAGAATGGTAATCAACTCTCCGCCTCAACTCAACTTCATCGACTTTGAAAAGGTCTTTGACAGCGTCGACCGACAAGTAATTTGACAACTGCTTCAACACTGCTGTTTGCTAGGCGCCTTCATCAACCTCATTCAACAACTATATGATGACGCCACATGCCAAGTTATTCACAATGGGAAGCTCAGTGATGCTTTTGAATTGGACAGGAGTAAAACAAGGCTGTCTATTGTCACCCATGATATTCCTGATTGTAGTGGACTAGATCATGCTGCAAATCGTGAAGAGCGAGAAGATGGGCATACCCTAGCTGGACCGGGGAAAAGATCCTAGAAGATTTGGATTTCGCCAACGATGCTGATTTACGTCTAATTTGTTGCCGCACAAACCTGGAGATCTACAGGCGAAAACTAACGAGTTGTCAGAAGAGACAAGGCAGCCATGACGGGACTTCAGGTGAACGTGGAGAAGACAGAGGTGATGAAGATACCCAACCAACAACAGCAACAAACACCAAACACCATCAACGGGAGAAACTTAGAAGAAGTAGCTTCTTTCATCTACCTAGGAAGCACTGTTTCAACTACAGGAGGCACAGGAACAGACGAGGACGTCAAAACCACTAATCTGAGATCAGTGTGCAGATCTTCTACACTCAGCATGGAGCATGAACAACATCCGGATTTTCAACACCAATTCAGTCAAGTCAGTGCTTCTGTATGGCTCAGAGACTTGACGCGTTACGAAAAGCATTTCCAATAAACTACAGATATTCATCAACAACTGCTATCTACGCTGCTCGTTACTAAAGATCAGATCAGATGACCAGAATGATGAAAATAAGCAACAAGGAACTCCGTGAATGAACCAACGAAGCAAGAACCTATCACTCAACGAATATGCAGTGGAAGGAAGTGTAGATGGATTGGGTATACAGTGAGAAGGCTGACTGGGGACATCACGCATCAGGCCAGGGTGTCGAGTAGAACCTGGATAGGAAACGACGAGTTGGGTTTCCGAGATGAGGGTGACATGGAGGAGATGGTGTGAGGAGGAAATGAGAGTTTGTGGGTAGTCGTTGAACCAGGTTGAAGAGATTTCAGAGAAAAGAGTGGAATGGAGACGTGCTAGTGAAGCCATATGTTCCATTAGAAACCCAAGGGACAAATAATAATAATATATTTCAGAATAACAAGTAGTTTATATAGGCACATGCTAGTAGAAAATCCATGGGTAGATAAACTCAGTCCAGAAACAAACAGATATGGAAAGAACTCAGACTTAATGTACCATAGGAAAGTCCTTTTAAAGCTTTGACTGCGACTAGTTATGAAATTCAGATTTGATGGTTTTCTCTAATAAAATCATCACTTGGATGTGTTAACAACAAAATCTTGTTTTTTCCACTAAATCTTGAAGTATAGTACTCATCTCTTCAAATGCTAGATGATATCAAAGCATATAATCGCGAAACTGATACTCTGATACGATCTGATTTATTGCAGTCAAGACGTTTTTGAAGCTTGTACTTCAAAGTAAGAATGGAATCAAGATTGAAATTCTAGGGCTGATTGAGTACTTCCTACAAGAGATGATTCCTGAAGTCTTAATGAGACCCTGTGATTGGTGGAGCCAACCAATTGGGTATGAGGATATACACTCCACGACAGCACTAGATGGAGGTCACGTTTTATTTTGAATTGAAAGAGGTAGGAAATATGAGTCAGTGGACTCTAACGTAGTGAATCAGTCGTAACATGCTCGCTGCATAACCCCAAACGTCCTGTGTTCCACCACTGATGGCTTATAGGTGAGCACTGCTATTGTCCAATGCTCCCAGTCTTCCTATAATTCTCCAATTAATGTCAATCACTGATGAATACCTGTGCGAAACCAATGAAATTAGAAGGACGACTTTCCAGGCTTTACAGGTACTTCTCATCACAATCTGGCATCAGTTGGTAGGTCATTAGAAACCTGAAGGTTTTACACACTCATCTACTTCTGGTTTAAGAATCATTAGTAGTACACAAATAAGACTCTAAGAGGGACTGAGCCGAGAATCATGCGCTATCTGACCGGCAAGTAGGAATTCAACCAATGATATTACGTGATTATCTCCCACTGTTATCTTAGATTACATTTTATCAGACCCCACTTATATGACCTCACAGATCACAACTTCATATTAGAATCCCCGGAAATCTATTTTGAAGAAAGTTGGTAATGATGGCTAAACGGTATTCACTGTGGTGTTTTTTAGGAATGGATGGATTTTGAGTTGCTTTTTCACCGTGGATTGACATTCTACCTAACAGTCCTGTGTTCAATCTGTTACGCAGTTGGGCATATGCACTGCAGGCGATAGCTCTCCAATGCCCCTAGGGTTTCTGTAATTCTCCAAGTGGAACCCACCTGGAAAAAACTATAGTGAAGTAAGTGTGATCATCTTAACACCACTAATGACGTTCGTATTATGGATAAGGCAATATGTGTACCATTAGCTGACACGGCGCTGGTTACAGACTACACTAAGATGCTGCAAATACTCCCCTACTCACTGACTTAACCGATAAATTCAATAAAGAAGCGAACAGTAGTTATGAGCATTACTAAATACAATCACTCAGTCTGTCTCCCACTGTAAGCTTCATACAACTAAACATCAATAAAAAGCTGAGATAATACTTCTGCCATTCTCGCCTCGCCTCTGTCTGTCTGTGAGCTGTCAAAGACATTAGTCACTTCATTTCATTGAGAAGGATGAATATTGGATAGTTGTGGAGTGTTAGTTAGTTGGGAGCAATCGGCTGAAAGCCCAGGACCTAGGTTTCGTGCTTGTTAGCAGTCGTCAGTAAAGCATATTTGCAACCTCGATGGAATTGATGTCAGTGAGATAGTCAGCAACTTTACCACTGATATATTTGGGTCGTGACTAACCTGCTGTAGGACTAGACAACATGAAATTGGTTGCACTCATGTGACAAATCAATACATTGCTGCGGAATCCATGACGTATCAGACGAAGAGTTCGTATGCCAGTAGTGTCAATTCATGATGAATACTACATCACAATAAAAATTCTTACTTATCTCAAAATACAGCCAATTTTGTCAAAACTACAAATGAATCTGTACATCTTTCCATTCTCTTCCCTTTTTGAAAAATCTAGACATTTCTTAAATGTTTAATTTTATTTTATGGTTAACAGTTATTAGGTCAACTGACGCTTAATTAGAAAATATTTTGTTTTAATCAGACCTCGAAGTAAACGGAAAGAGAGAGAATGAGAGGAGCGAAGAGGAGTTAAGCAATAAATGAATAGAGGTTGAAATGTGCTCTTTCTCTCTCCCTCTTTCATGACCTTATGATGAAAACCCACCAATTAGATTTCAGGAAGTTAATCCTATTTAAATATGAGAAAGAGCACCAATATCAAAGTGTACAGTCTACAAATGATGGATAATTCATTTGTCCCCTACAAAATGGATGAGGTGTTTAATAAAGACAGAGTATTAGTATTATTTAAGCTCAATTAAGAAGAGAGAAGTTAAATTATTGCTAAAATCTTAAAATAATAACAGTATTCTTTGAGGATAAAAGACAATATGTGATTACATCCAACCGATTTAAAGATCACCCCAGTTTGCGAACGTTTCTAACCTGAACATATATTTAAAAAATCCAATTTTGAGGTTAGTGGGGATTTACTGATTAAAATTTCAGGTTGGTATTCATCATGTACTGACATTAATTGGAAACCTGAGAGCACTGAATAGTCGTTTTTTCTAGTATGCGATTCCTCAGCAGTGAGTACCCATGACCTTGCCAGGGATCGAACATAGCCACTGATTTGGAATCCAGTAATTGGCCTAAATGATCACGATCTTTACTTAATATGCGATATTTCAATGATATAATTCTTGTATATGACTAGCCTGATTGTGTTGTTTGTCTGTTACTGTCGACACACAAATAATCCTGGATGTAGGTGATTATCGACTTGATGTTTTTTAGGTACCCTATATTGATACTCATATTTAGACCTTGAAGGTTTCAGACAACTACCGGGCTAGTCACAAGATCTGAAACTCTTAACTTCCATGAGTGGTGGGATCATGCAGGCGTGCTTCTGAGAAGTGACGAAATCAAATAAAATAGCTGTCCAGTGTTCTGAAGTTTTCAATGTTTCTCCAAGTGACATCATATAGAGGAATTTTAGCAAGTTTCAGAACATTTTTTTCTATCTATGGATTCCTTCAGCGAGAACATCTGTCACAGACTTGTTTGCATGTCTAACAAGAGAAAACATTTATCTATTTTAAATGAACCACTTGACATGTATATCAAGGAAGATGAAACCGACCTGTTTCCTGCAGCAGTGATACAGAATAGATACCCATTGGAATTGAACAGGTGCAAATGTTGCGTATCTTATAGAACTACTTACTTTTCAGTCTCTGTGGAAAATTCTTACATCCCACTTAGGAGTGATGCAATCAGCCTTATTGTCAAAAAAGGCTCGATCAGCCATCTGTACAGTATACTATACAATCAAGATCATTATTGTAGAGAAGACGAAGTCCATACAACAATGCAGGCCAAAATAACACCAGAACAATTGTATTACATATCACTGTGTTTATCATTTTACATGTATATGTGGACATGTATAAGCAGGAGTAATTATAGTATGCAGATGAGGTTGATTAAACCACTACTCAAATAACCTTGGAACAAATGACCTCGAATGCTCCAATAAATGGATGTGATAAACATCCATCTTCATTCATAGTCAGATGTATATTACAAACTAATCATAAGATCCACATTTGAATAGCTGTTACACCAATGCCCAAAATTAGACAAGGAGGAAGTACTTTAATCAACTCTTCTCTCCCTCAATGAAAGCGAAAGTAAGGATGGGGACATGCAATGTCCGCACCATGTATGAACCTGGCAAGGCTGCCCAGATTGCAAAAGAGATGAGAGGGTACGGCGCAGAAGTGCTAGGCTAGGAATCTGCAAGGAATCATCAAATGGAATGAAAGTGGACTCTCCAAACTCTTAACTGGAGAGTCTGTAGTATACTCCGGTCACCCAAATGACAGCCACGAGCACACTCAGTTATGGAGTGGCTATCATGATGTCGCCAAGAGCATCGAAGGCTGTCATGCAGTGAGAACCAATCTCCTCCTACAGTACCATGAAAGAAAGATGGATTCAACTCAAAAGGAAGAAAAATCACAATCATACAATGCTACGTAATACATCCACAAATAATGCGGATCAAGGGAAGAAGGTGGAAGAAGAACAAACGAGAAAAGGAATGGACCTCGACGGACACATGGAAGCTGACAGAACAGGGAGGGAAGATGGCGAAGCAGAACATGAATCAGTGTAGTGTCGTGCATAGAACAACAAAAAGAGGAATTGGACACAACACATAAAAACTGGACAAAGAAGTGAAGAAGACTACATGGAAAGATAAAACACACTTCTACGACACACTGGCAAATGGGGGAGCTGAATAGGCTGCAGGTAGGAAGGACCAAGACCTGACAACACCATGTCAAATGAACGGGTAAATATCCAGAAGGAGAACGATCAATGCAGATAAAATCAATAAAAGATACTAAAGAAAAAATAGTAACCCAACAGGAGAACGAAAACGACTGGCCAAACATTTCAAAATACACTTCAATCAACCATCAAAACCACCTGCGACTCGGAACGTGACACCAACAGCAGCCACGGAATTACAAGTAAACAGAAGCCTGTTCACAAAAGCCGAAGATTTCAATGACAAAACGTTGCAACAAACAGAGAAAGCAAAAGGACCACATAGAAATCCCCAAGAAAAACTGAAAAAACGCAGAAACAAAAAAAAGCATACAACACTCATACAGGTTTTCAATAAACAACGGAAAGCCAACTGCCCACTGAATGGAAAAAGCGCTACCTTGTAAAGCTCACAAAGACGAATGACCTAAGTATTCGCAAGAACTCGCATCGATTCGTACTCCTGTCACCAACAACACAAGCAAAATATTATGCCACATCATCATCGACAGACGAAAAATTCCCACCACTCAAAATTACAACAACAACAGCCTCGCTAACTGGCTAGCTAACTGGCTCGCTGACTAAATGGCTGGCTGGCTGGCTGGCTGGCTAACTGGCTAGCTGACTAAATGGCTGGCTGGCTGGCTGGCTGGCTACTGGCTAGCTGACTAAATGGCTGGCTGGCTGGCTGGATGGCTGGCTGGCTGGCTGGCTGGCTGGCTGGCTGGCTGGCTGGCTGGCTGGCTGGCTGGCTGGCTGGCTGGCTGGCTGGCTGGCTGGCTGGCTGGCTGGCTGGCTGGCTGGCTGGCTGGCTGGCTGGCTGGCTGGCTGGCTGGCTGGCTGGCTGGCTGGCTGGCTGGCTGGCTGGCTGGCTGGCTGGCTGGCTGGCTGGCTGGCTGGCTGGCTGGCTGGCTGGCTGGCTGGCTGGCTAGCTAGATTCAGGAAAGGAAAATCCAGTGTACATCAAATTGCAACTACACGATACGCATCATCATTGAACTCAGTCAGTAAAGAATGCGAGTCAACTCGATATTTACATGAAATTCATTCACACTCAATAAAGCATTTGATCGAAGCGTCGATCGAGAAGTAAGTTGACACATGCCTATGAGAGCCTATGAGATGTGGATTTCACCAGTGATGATGATTTATGTCTAATATGTTGTGACACAAACTCGAAGATGTACACACGCAAATCAATACGTTGGTGAAAGAGGCAGATTAGGGTAGGGTAGGGTAGGGTAGGGTAGGGTGGGTTTGGGTAGGGTAGGGCAGACCGAGGCAGCGAAGGAATATGGGACTTCCTTCAGGTGAGTGTAAAGGAAACAGAGTTGATGATGATGCTCAACCAACAACAACAACAGCAACAAACACCAATAAACAATCACCATCTGCAGTAGAAATGTCAGGCAAGTTGTCTCTTCCACCCACCCATCCACGTAGGTAGCATCATCTCAACTACAGGTGGTGATGGCTGCACACATGAGGATGTGAAATCCGGGATTGGGAAGACAATGAGACGTGTCCTCATCAATCGGAAATAATCAGTGTGGAGATCTGCCACACTCAGCATAAAGTAGTGTGAACAAGATTCTGATATTGGCTGTGAATATCAAGTTAGTCAGTCAGTGCTTCAATGTGATTGATAGTTGAGAGACTTGATGCACTACGGAAAGCATCTGCATGAAACTGCAGACATGAATGAGATGATTAGCTGCCGCCTACTCTCTCTCTCTCTCTCACTCGATACTGACACTGAGGATCAGATCAGATCAGATCAGATGTCGAGAATACTAAGAGTACGCAGGAGGGAAGTGTGTCTGTCTGTCAACGAACCAACCAACCAACAACCTATCACTCAACAAATATGTAGAGGAAGAAATTGGAGATGGATTGGACATACACTGAGATGACGATTTTGGTGACATCTTGCATCAGACCGGGCCAGGCCAGACAATGGACTTCAAGCCGCAGGGGAAAGCACGAGTTGTTTTTTCGTGTGGGTGACATGGAGGAGATTGTGTGAGGAAGGATGGAAGGCTTTAGGGCATCTGTGGTGCCGGGTTTCAAAGATAGCAGAGAAGAGAGTGGAATGGCGACGTGCTGCTGCAGCCTTCTGATTCACTGGGAACCTTGGTGATATTTAATAATGACACTAACGAGGATAATAATAATGATAATAGGAATAGTAGGAATATATTGTTTGGTGCTCACACTGTACTCCAAATCTCCACATCTGCGATGTTTTCTTTATGGAGAAGTGCTCAATGGAAGTCAACGGTTCTGGTTTTAACCCCAGTGAGTGCGCACTGCTGACGAGTCCTATACCAGGACGAAACAGCTGTTTGGTGCTCTTAATTGTTTAACTTTTCCCCAACCGATGTCAGTCCGTGATGAGTATCAACTTGAAAGTAATGTGATAACAACCTTAAACTTATTTATTATGTTATTACTTGTGTTATCCCGTCACCGACTGAACCGTATTGATCACTCTCTATTTGTACGTGCACTTTTAGGTGGATGCCTCTGTAATAGCTGTATTTTTATAAAAATACAGCTATTAAACCCCCATACATACCTACTAAGGAAACGTCGCTTATATGAGGTTTAGTGATACTGCCAACGAATGGCCACAGTTGCTGACTTGAACCCTTAGCTATGGACAACCCATCGTAGTTCATTTGTAATTCAACATCAGTTGTAGACTGACATTCATTCCATCCAACTAGACGACGTTGCAAATCGTATTTTTAACCTATGTGGCAATAAACCCCTTGTTCAGGAAATCGCAGTTCACAATTGCTACTCCCTCTCATCAATCCATGGACAAATCCGATTCATATAGACCAGCATTCTATCTGCAGCAGAAACATTCATATTAAGATTGAGCAGCATTTCAACGGCTATTTGCCAGACATGCTCACACTCTGTGGTTGGTATCATTAAGCTGTCTTTATAAGCTTGATTAGAGGGTATTTCGGGTTCAGCAATTGAACACGACGCGGCCACATGGTAAGGGGCATACTCCGATGATTCTTGTACATATTAATTTACGAATAGGATATTTACCAACTGCTGCTGCTTCAGGCGTCAAGGGGCTCAATTCACGTACACAAAACTTCACACAGATAGAGTCAAATAACCTTTTACGATGTCGATAAAAAGTTGAACAATGACAGTTTACTGGTACAGACATTCTACCAGACGACACCATTCTTCTTTTATTAACCAGTGACGATGTGTCAGGTGAAACATTGTTATCAACAGCATTAAATTGCTTAAGGATGCGTAATCGTCACCAGGGCACAAAACAGCAACCTACCTCGATGGTGTACGCGCTAAAGTAATGGAGACCATTTTTCTCTCAACAGTTAAACAATTAAGGAATTGTTGTAGGTCGACACATTGTATTTTTATTTATTTTGGACTCATACAGATGAAATTAATAAAAACTTTAAAGAATTAGGTATTCTGCACTCCTTACGTAATGCAGTGGACTGCGCTACACATATCATATAATTTATCCGCAGTATTTCAGCACTACGCACCTTATTTCAGCACTGTCCGCCTTATTTCAGCGGTGCAAAGAAATTTTCTGTAGAAAATTCCTACCCCTTACCTATCGATCGCAATATTCAGGCTATTCACCCCATTATTTAGGCATTCGCCAGCATTATTTAAGCAGTATGGTGTGACTGGGTATAGTCTGAAGTAGAAAGAAACAGACGTTTTGGATTCCAGTACTAGCGACTATCCACCACTACTGTAAAAGCGAAAGGACATGAATGATCGAGGCATCTGCATCTCAGCCTATATGCCAATGGAGACAGACCAATTAAGTCCATCCATCGACAGGATAATACGAGCAACTTCCTACGTATCAAAGTCGTCTGGAATTAAGTTAATATTATCATTGTTAAATACAGAAGAAAAGAGTTCTGTATGCCCTTAATTGTGCATATATTTTGCGTAATAATTGATTATAACCGTAAAATAACATATTACGGCTGTTTTCACGTATTTGCTAGATTTTGTTTCCCCACTGGTTCTGAGGGCCAACTCTCATTGGTTGTTATCTCTTTCAAGGTCAAGGTCGTTTAGAAATGCATATATTCATCATCCTTGTCAGCTGTTTTGACAGTTGTTAAGACAGTGGAAGCTTTCTACAACGGTGTGTCAACTCTTATTGTCTTCACGCATCGGTGGTATTTTCGTTATTGTAGTGGTTGACGTTCTAATTAACGTCTAGAGTCAATTCGTTTGCGCGTTATGTTCGTAAAGCTCGTAGACTGTTAAGTCATAGCGAAGAGGAGGAACAACATAAATTACAGTTCTGTATACTTGAATTTTGGAATACAGATACTATGTGCATAAACGTCGGCCTGCTTGAACCTTTGGCTACCACATTTATCCACTCAACATTATTCATCAAATTCTTTCTTTCTAATTTGTTTTAATCGTTTAAATATATCTTTTGAAAGTATCATATACTCTTGAACATTTTTAAACTATTTTCAACTCTCCATTTGTAAAGTCAATAAGAAAACAGAGAAAAAAATATCACGTTTTATGGAAATGGACTTTTCGGTGCAAAAAAGTACATCATATTTCTATCAGTCAGATACTTAGCTTGACTTGCAGATATTTCTTATGTCCTAATAAACCACCACCACCAAAATAACGTTTGCATTTCTGTTGATTCTTCATTATGGACCCGACGCCCATCCAGAACCAGCTGGCTATTTCACATTATTCCCATGAATACCGTTATTGGTAACATCATGCAGACGCAATAAACGTTTAATCTGAAACTATTGTTATTGTGGGAGTGAAGTTGTTGAGAAATTACATGCTGCGAACTCCATACTGTACCATACGCATTGTTTGGAATAAAACTATTGTTATTATTATTATTATTATTATTATTATTAACGACCTTGAGTAAATAGATTGAATTATAATAATTGGTGAATTGTTCGTCCATTGGTTTCCAAGTGAAACAAAGTTGCAGCAGTAGGTCGCCATTCCACTCTCTTCTCTGCTATCTTTGAAACCCGGCACCACAGATGCCCTAAAGCCTTCCATCCTTCCTCACACAATCTCCTCCATGTCACCCACACGAAAAAACAACTCGTGCTTTCCCCTGCGGCTTGAAGTCCATTGTCTGGCCTGGCCCGGTCTGATGCAAGATGTCACCAAAATCGTCATCTCAGTGTATGTCCAATCCATCTCCAATTTCTTCCTCTACATATTTGTTGAGTGATAGGTTGTTGGTTGGTTGGTTCGTTGACAGACAGACACACTTCCCTCCTGCGTACTCTTAGTATTCTCGACATCTGATCTGATCTGATCTGATCCTCAGTGTCAGTATCGAGTGAGAGAGAGAGAGAGAGAGAGAGTAGGCGGCAGCTAATCATCTCATTCATGTCTGCAGTTTCATGCAGATGCTTTCCGTAGTGCATCAAGTCTCTCAACTATCAATCACATTGAAGCACTGACTGACTAACTTGATATTCACAGCCAATATCAGAATCTTGTTCACACTACTTTATGCTGAGTGTGGCAGATCTCCACACTGATTATTTCCGATTGATGAGGACACGTCTCATTGTCTTCCCAATCCCGGATTTCACATCCTCATGTGTGCAGCCATCACCACCTGTAGTTGAGATGATGCTACCTACGTGGATGGGTGGGTGGAAGAGACAACTTGCCTGACATTTCTACTGCAGATGGTGATTGTTTATTGGTGTTTGTTGCTGTTGTTGTTGTTGGTTGAGCATCATCATCAACTCTGTTTCCTTTACACTCACCTGAAGGAAGTCCCATATTCCTTCGCTGCCTCGGTCTGCCCTACCCTACCCAAACCCACCCTACCCTACCCTACCCTACCCTACCCTACCCTACCCTAATCTGCCTCTTTCACCAACGTATTGATTTGCGTGTGTACATCTTCGAGTTTGTGCGACAACACATTACACATAAATCATCAGTTATCAAATCGGCATTTATTCAATGTAGTTCCGTCTTTAAGTCCTTCTGATGTACCTACTTCAACATATTCTTCTCTTAGGATTCTGGATAAACACTTTCCTAGAGGTGTTGTCAAGTATTTTTATAAAAACTGTTTATAGGTTATCGCATTTTGAGGTTCTGCGCATTCTATGTATCTTTGATAAAAATTCTCTCTCCGTTTCTCAACTTGGTAATTTCTTATCATTATGTTCAATTTGATTACAAGTAATTTTAAGGTAGTATTCATCACAGACTGATATCACAACCTATGGAAAATCTGTGAGGACTGGAAAGCTGTTGCTTATCGTTCTCCAACTGATGTCAGTTCGTCATAACTACTACGATAAGATTAACAAACCTTTAAATAAGTTAATTTTAACTTGAATCCACTACCTTTTGAACTTATTCCTATTTCATTGACTGAGTTTTCCTAATTTTAGGTAATCATTTTGCCTTTCTCAGTAGTTTTACTGGTTGCACTATTACCTTAAAGTCTGTTAAACTGCCAATTCATTTTACAATCTACATCTCCACTTCTGTCTAACCACTTGTCTGTCTTAGGCATGGACTCTATGCCTTTCAATTTAAATAAATTAATAATTCCCATTGTGTTATCAAGAACAAGATGTTCAGAGAAGAGACTCTTTTCAACGAATTTATTTTCAAGCTGTACAGTCGTATATATATGATATTTGGAGAAAATTATATCCCATGAGGAAAACTAAACACTATGTGATGATGACAATAATAATAGAGTGGATAATGACATAGGCACCACTGTTGAGACCACTGTTAGCAGATTTTTTCATGTCGAAACTAGAATATTCACAACTTCGTCAAACTATTATTAGCTTTGACTTTTATCGAAGATATATGGACGAAACTTTTGTAATTTGTGACGAAAATGTTGATCTAGACGATGTTCTTCGTTCATTCAATGAGTGTCATCAAGCCCTCAAGTTTACTATAGAGAAGGAATCAGAATCAACTATTCCTTTTCTTGATGTGCTTCTCACCCGACGTCAGAATGGATGCCTCGAAAGATCCATCTACAGAAAAGCAGCGTGGAACGGACAACTAACTAATTTTTATAGTTGGGTGCCTATCGAAAGAAATCTTATTCACTCTCTTTGCTATCGAATAAGAAATATCTGTAGTGACGATTGTATTGATGAAGAGCTATCTTTTTTAAAAAGCACACTTGTCATAAATGGTTACCCTAGCCGTTTTATTGGTAAAAATATGCTAGAAAGAAACACTAAACCGGTCATCCACTCGGTTTCAAAGAAAAGATTGTTCATTAGCCTAGAATTTGAAAGTATCCTAGCATCGGATGTACTGAAGAATCGTCTTGCCAGATCAATCAATAGAACTTTCTTCGCAGCAAAACTTCAGTTGACTTTTACCAGCCATAACCTATTCTCCACCTGTGTTAAAGATATGTTTCCTTGTTTTGCCACCTCTATGTGCATCTACCAGTTCACCTGCTCTTGTGGAGCAAGTTACATTGGCCGAAGCCAGAGATTGCCCTCTACATGTATACCAGGACATGTTCCTGCTTGGTTTTATAAAGGTGAAAGAAAGTCTGTTAGAAGTTTCATTCTAGAACATTTGATTGACTTCCATCACACAACAAATCCAAACAATGACTTTAAAATTATTTATCAAATTCTGCCAAACCTCCCACGTTCTCCTCGTTTCCAACTCCTCAAAACAGCGGAGGCCTTAGCTATTCATGAACTAAGACCTGATCTGTGTGTACAAAAGAAGTATGTGCAGTCACTGTTTTTGTCATGGCCATAACATTTTCCAACCTATTAGGTCCCCTCCCCCCCCACACTTCGTTAATTTAACCGTTGTAACTTTGTATCCTTCCTTTATCACTATTTTTGTTATTATAATCACCTTCACTTTAATGAGTTTCCTGTGTTATTTCACTTAATTGTCTTAATCCTTTTAGAAAACATTGATTTCATCCTGTCCAACTTGTCTAATGCTATATATAATACTGAATTGATTTCAAGTTGTTATTATAGTAGACTGATATCAGTTGGAGGAACAAAGGAAACCTGGAGCACTGGACAGCTGGTTCCTCCTAATATGGGACTCCTCACCAGTGCGCAACCACGACCTCACACCACCAGGGATCGAACCCGCGACCTTCAGGTTCCACGGCCAGCTCGTTAATATCGAGCCACTGGGTCAGAATCCAGTGGTCGAACTTCTCTTAGCTCACGATATATCTCAACCGTCACCCAATGTCATCGTTGAGTAACTGTCCTCACGACCATCAGGGTTCGCCCCCACCAGTCACGACTTCTCATTGGAACTTCGGGAATACTTCTCAAAGCTAGTCACTACTGAACATCAGTTCAATTGAATTTTGAGGGATTTGTGGAGATTTGGAAACATTTCAAGTTGTTATTCATCGTAGACTGGCGGGGTCGTGGGTGCGCACTGCTGAGGAGTCCCATACTAGGAGGAACCGGCTGTCCAGTGCTCTCAGGTTTCCTTTATTCCTCTAACTGATGTCAGTCTACGGTGAATAACAACGTGAAATATTTCTAAATCTCCACAACTCCCTAAAAATTCACTTAATTGATTTGCCATTTTCAACAATTTTTTCATCCACTACTCAGTTATATACTTTCTTTGAACCATTTCATATATTACATAATCTATTTGTTATCATCCACACTTCAATTGTTATTGCAATCACAAATGCTTATATCATCATTCGCTCTATTATTATTATTGTCATCGACATATAGTGTTTAGTTTAACTCACGGGATATAAATTTTTTGCATATCATATACATATACGAATGTATAGCTTGAAAATAAATTCATTGAAAAGAGTTTCTTCACTGAATATCTTGTTCTTCAGTTTTACCCTTTTCTAATAATTTATTTTGATTCCGAGGTATATAACTAAAACGAAAGTGATGAAGTACACTGATGTTGTTGCATTCTACAACACTCATCTTTCTGGTTCTTTTCAAATTTATGAAACGAGTGCATTATCTAACGTCGGTAACACCTAATTTATGAAATATTTCCATCAGTCAAATATTCAGCATGATCATAATATCTATCTGATAACTGCAAACTATTTTGTGAAGCTTTACTACTTTAAAGATATTATGAATCATATATATCTACAAAAGTACCTTTCCAACTTTTGAGCCAGTAGCCTTGTATAACTGTTCAAATCAATCTTATTTTCTAGCATGACTAATGCCATTAAACTGTATGTCCTGTAGCCATATCCACTCAAATATTCTGAAGCTTCACTTTCATTGTTTTCAGACTTATTATCAGAATCGTGCATCCCAATGCATCTGAGGTAAAAAAAATCCACTGGATCCGAAGGTATTAATAAGTAAATCTGTCTTGCGACGTTGTCGTACAACATTTGCTTAGTTAATCTTTACTTTAAGCTAATCAGTTAACCAGTTATAGGTTCTTTTATTAGATTATAAACCATGTCTCCCGTATCCGACTTTATGACATCATCTGGTTGCCTAAACTTATACTGGTAAAGCGAGTTCTGAAGAAATAACCCTGTGAATGAAGGCACTCAGGACTAGACAACATGAAATTGGTTGCACGCTCTTGACCAATCAATACATGTAAGCCAGTCTTACGGGAGGGGAATCGCGGCCCGAATAGCTCAATGGCAAAATCGCTGACTACAACACTGGGTGACGTGGGTTCGAACCTCAGGCGGGACATCGGTTCAGTTGAGGTTGCATATACGCCTTGCTGACGAGTGCCAAAAAGCACGAAACCTAGGTCCAGGGTTTCCTGCCGATTGTCTCCAACCAACTAACATCTACTAATGTGCACCGTGATGCTGAGCTTCCTAGCTTGGTTGCCACATTGCAAATATGATCGATAGAATTCGGTCTGCACTCAGAACTAGACAACATGAAATTGGTTGCTCTCCCGTGACTAATCAATACATAGAAGGTTGTATGGATTCAACTCAGATAATTGTTACATATTTCATAAATCTTCATTCAGTTAAACTTCGATCGACTGTTTATGTTAGTAAAGTATGAATCCTGAATGAATTGAGTGTTATGCATTAGAAAGAGACGGTAATGATTATTCTATTAAAAGATATGAGCAAAACCAAAGATGGTTCACTGTTATGCTTAAAACTAGGTTAACAGTTATGATGTTATGCGAATGAAAATCCGCTTACTCTTCTTATTCACATTTATGTAATAAGCAATGAGAAACATCTTTAATTTCAACGCTTATGCTACTGTCTAGACTCCTCAAACCTTAGATGACTGACCTGGGTTCGAACCTGCGATCCATAACCAACGAACCATGTTAAACAATAGGTTTCAAGTTCAACAGTTAATAATTCTGAATTCTATTTATCGCTTATTTCTTAACAGTTCATTTATGAAATTCATTCCTTGATTTAGATACTACTCATTCAGAGAAAAATTGATTTTCAATAAAATTTATCAAGTGTAGGCTGAAGTATAAAAGGTTTATATTACATGTTTGGCAAAAAATTTTCACATACAATAACATTAAAAGTCAAGTGTTGTAGACAATAATATCTGAGGGAAGGAAGATGGAAATAAAAGTCCAAATTACTTTCTGAGATAGTCAAAAAAAATCGATGTAAAGTTAGAAATTAGCACGAAATGAGACAACAATAAATGAAGAAAACGAACGAGGCAAGGAAAGAAAAGTATATGGGATATAATGAAACATTCATGTAGAGATTACAAGTTGGACTGAAGGTCGATTGGAATAAAGATCTACAGGTAATGTGAAATTCACTTGCTTCTCCATACCATATTTATCATCTGCAAAAGAAATACTAATTGGCAACAATGGATACATTCAGAATGGTAAGAAACGGATCTGAAGCAGTTATAAGTTCTTAATCTTTCACCAAACGATATCAGTCTCTTGGTAAATAAATAAATGATTATTATTTTTTGTTCCTTAGGATCCAAGTGGAACATAGGGTTGCATTAGCACGTCACCATTTCAATCTCTTCTCTTTTGTCTTAGAAACCCGGCTCCACGGATGCCCAAAACGCTTTCCTTTCTTCTTTATATCATCTCCTCAGTGTTGCGCGATAAGTTTCTGGTTAGTTCATTGACAGCCAGACACACTTCCCTCCTGCTTACTCTTAGTATTCTCAACATCTGATCTGATCTGATCTTCAGTGTCAGTATCGAGTGAGAGAGAGAGTAGACGGCAGCTAATCATCTCATTCATGTCTGCAGTTTAATGGAAATGCTTTTCGTAATGCTGCAAGTCTTTTAACCACCACATTGAAGCACTGACTTACTTGACTGAATTAATGTTGAATATCCGGATGTCCTTCATACTTTATGCTGAGTGCAGTGCATGATATCATTTACTGATACCTTAGTTCGTAGTGTAAGCTCATGGTCATTACTCACTTTATTTCTCACTGATTCCAAAGCCATCCTCATCGGCATGTTAGCATACAAACTGACCATATCAAAACTAATCATTTTTTTTCATTATAATCTGAATGTATGTCGTCTAATCTGTGTTTAAGTCTCAATTCAGAACGGTTTCTAACTAGGCCTAGTACCATCGCTAATTATTTACACAGGTCATGAGTGAAATGTTTCTTTAGTCTACTATGAATTTATTAGGATAATTTGGCCTACAGATTTTAATTCTGCCAGGATTATTAGTTTTCGGCACTCAATTAAACGATTTTTCCTTACTTAGAAATGGTTCCATTCAACGTATTAGATCCTGTGTGAATGTCTTAACTAGTGAGTAATACTATGAATAACCTAAAAACCACCTTAGAAACAAATTATGTGGATTAAAACAAACTATTGATACAATTAGACAAAATAATTTAATTTAACAAATCCCCAACAATAATTGTAAGGTCAGAGTGATCAACCAGGATCATTTAGGCTGTTCAAGAACAAAACCTTGGCTGAGTCAAGATTGGGTGATCCAACTATGATGATGAATCTGGACAACGGCTCGGCTAAAGCTATGCCTACAAGTTCATGCCATCATACAACAGGGTGGGATGGAGCAACAGAGAGAGACAAAGAGAATCAACACAAAATACGCGCAACATGAATGTAACAGCTACTGTTCGAGATATGTAGAAAATTCTGCTACCCATATCACAAAGAACTTTGTAAACCATAGCTCACATTTTTGGCATAGTAGTTCTATGACTATGAACGATGAAGTGTATCCTAAACATTATCCAGTAAATCATACTTTTCCACTGTCACATATCTAATAAACAGACGAAAATGTAACTATTGAAATGTTATTAAGTAGTACTGATTTTTACTAAACAGAAATTCTGTTTTTCATTTACATTCACTAATATAATATTATGTAAAATAATATTATTGTAAGTTGTCATTCCTTGTTGTTAATAGGTTCGAATCGAATAAAACACTGAATTCTAGTATATCTGGTCCTGTGTTGTTGGTTTTGTTATTATTACATCCGACAACCATAACCAATCACTTCAGTTATAAACCAGTCGGAAAAAAGATTTTAAAAGTCATAGTGTCAATCGATACCCGTTAGAAAAGGAAATGACGACTGTGTAGCATAATCATAGTTGATAACTAAGTGGTGCTTGAAGTGATAGACGCTAGACATGAACCCAAGGAAGAACAAATACCTAATCAAGCACACTAAGCTGACAAATCTTTAATGAGATTAAATGTGTGTGCTAGATTCGATCCTTAATTTTTTTTAAAGTTTATTACTGAAAATGATGTCCAGTCTTTAATAGTTTTATGTGAAGAGCACTTATTCAATCATGCATACAGGTATGCAGATTGGAAAAAGCGCTACCTTGTAAAACTCACAAAGACGAATGACCTAAGTATTCGCAAAAACTCGCATCAATTCGTACTCCTGTCACCAACAACACAAGCAAAATATTATACCGCATCATCATCGACAGACGAAAAATTCTCACCACTCAAAATTACAACAACAACAGCCTCGCTAACTGGCTGGCCAACTGGCTAGCTGACTAAATGGCTGGCTGGCTGGCTGGCTGGCTGGCTGGCTGGCTGGCTGGCTGGCTGGCTGGCTGCTGGCTGGCTGGCTGGCTGGCTGGCTGGCTGGCTGGCTGGCTGGCTGGCTGGCTGGCTGGCTGGCTGGCTGGCTGGCTGGCTGGCTGGCTGGCTGGCTGGCTGGCTGGCTGGCTGGCTGGCTGGCTGGCTGGCTGGCTGGCTGGCTGGCTGGCTAGCTAGCTAGCTAGATTCAGGAAAGGAAAATCCAGTGTACATCAAATTGCAACTACACGATACACATCATCATTGAACTCAGTCAGTATAGAATGCAAGTCAACTCCATATTTATTTACCTGAAATTCATCCACACTCAATAAAGCATTTGATCGAAGCGTCGATCGAGAAGTAAGTTGACACATGCTGATTCAACAGTACACTTTCACTGACACAAACTTCTATCAACACCACTGAACAGCAACTATATGCCATATGATGCTGAGTGATGTGAAGTGATTCACAGTGTGAATCTCAGTGATGAGTTTGCAGTGAAGACATGAGAGAGGAGTAATATGAGGTTGTCACCTACTATCACCTATGATCTTCCTGACTGTGGTCGATCACACTCGACTGGACTGGAGTGGACTGGACAGTATCGTGTAACAGACAACTGTGAGGAGATGTGAGAAGATGAGCATGTTGTGACTGGAGCAATGAACACAGCCTATGAGATTTGGATTTCACCAGCGATGATGATTTATGTCTAATGTGTTGTGGCACAAACTCGAAGATGTACACACGCAAATCAATACGTTGATGGAATAGGCAGATTAGGGTAGGGTAGGGTAGTGGTTGGGTAGGGTAGGGCAGACCGAGGCAGCGAAGGAATATGGGACTTCCTTCAGGTGAGTGTAAAGGAAACAGAGTTGATGATGATGCTCAACCAACAACAACAACAGCAACAAACACCAATAACCAATCACCATCAGCAGTAGAAATGTCAGGCAAGTTGTCTCTTCCACCCACCCATCCACGTAGGTAGCATCATCTCAACTACAGGTGGTGATGGCTGCACACATGAGGATGTGAAATCCGGGATTGGGAAGACAATGAGACATGTCCTCATCAATCGGAAATAATCAGTGTGGAGATCTGCCACACTCAGCATAAAGTAGTGTGAACAAGATTCTGATATTGGCTATGAATATCAAGTTAGTCAGTCAGTGCTTCAATGTGATTGATAGTTGAGAGACTTGATGCACTACGGAAAGCATCTGAATGAAACTGCAGACATGAATGAGATGATTAGCTGCCGCCTACTCTCTCTCTCTCTCTCTCTCTCTCTCTCACTTGATACTGACACTGAAGATCAGATCAGATCAGATGTCGGGAACACTAAGAGTACGCAGGAGGGAAGTGTGTCTGTCTGTCAACGAACCAACCAACCAACAACCTATCACTCAACAGATATCTGGAGCAAGAAATTGGAGATGGATTGGATTGGATTTGACGTACACTGAGAAGACTGTATGGGGAAGATGACGCCCTACCCCGAACAGTGGACTTAAACCTGAATAGGAAAGAACGAGTTATTCGTTTAAGGAGATGGTGTGAGAAAGATATCATAGGTTCTTAGCGGTCGTGGAGGTGGCTTAGGGGGACTGCAGAGAGGTGAGTGAAATGTCGATGTGCTAATGAACTCCAAAATCTCTTAGGAACCTATTTGTCAAATGATAAATAAAATGACATTGGTATCCAAGCCTAATCAGAAATCATCGCTTCGAAATATACTTGTTCATTGAACCATTCTTCGCAGGCTTCAGGAAGTACAAATCATGTGCAGACCAAATTGCAACGCTTCGCATCATCATAGAACAGAGCATAGAATGGCAATCAGCTCTCTACCTGAACTTCATCGACTTTGAGAAGGCCTTTGACAACGTCGACCGAGAAGTAATTTGGAAACTGCTTCAATACTACGGAGTACCGCAAACCTTTATCCGCCTCATTCAACAACTATATGAAGATGCCACATGCCAAGTAATTCACAATGGGAAGCTCAGTGATGCTTTTGAAGTGAAGACAGGAGTGAAACAAGGTTGCCTACTATCCCCCATGATATTCCTGATTGTGGTGGACTGGATCATGCAACAAACAGTGGAGAGCGAGAAGAGGGGGATACACTGGCTGGACTGCGGAAAAGAACCTAGAAGACTTGGATTTCGCCAACGATGACTTGTGCCTGATGTCACATAAACTTGAAGATCTACAGGCAAAAACTAACAAGTTGATAGAAGAGGCAGCGAAGACGGGACTTCAAGTAAATATAGAGAAGACAGAGGTGATGAAGATACCGCACCACCACCATCAACAACATCAACAAACTCCAATCATCGTCAACGGGAGAAACTTAAAGGAAGTAACCTCCTTCACTTATCTAGGAAGCACTGTTTCAACTACAGGCGGGACGGACGAGGATGTCAAAGTCAGAATCGGAAAAGCAAGATAGGTGTTCATTAGCCTGAAACCAGTGTGGAGATCTTCTGCACTCAGCATGCGGAACAAGATACGGATTTTCAACACCAACACCAACGTCAAGTCAGTGCTTCTGTATGGCTCAGAGAGTAGGCGCGTCACGAAAGGGATTTCCAATAAACTACAGACATTCATCAACAACTGCCGCCTACGCTGGCTCGCTACTGAAGATCAGATGGATTGCCAGAAAGAATAAGCAACAAGGAGCTCTGGGAACGAACCAACCAAGAACCTATCACCTAACAAATATGCAGGAGGAAGTGGAGATGGATTGGGCATGCACTGAGAAGGCCGACTGGAGACATCACGCGTCAGGCCAGTCGCTCTCGTGGAATCCCCATGGGAAGCGACGAGTTGGACGTCGGTGCCGAGGGTGACATGGAGTAGGTCGTGCGAGGAGGAAATGAGAGGTTGTGGGCTGTCGTGGAACCAGGTTCAAACGATCTCAGAGAAGAGATTTCACTGGAGACGTGCTACTGAAGCGGTATGTTCCACAAGGGACCCAAGGGACTAATAATAATAATAATAATAAAACCATTCTTCAGGAAATCACAAACACTCTACTATGAATAGTGTTGCTAGTCGACAGATAAATATAGTTGAAGTGTATTGGTTTTTCTGAAATGTTTGTTTTGAATGATTTTAAGGGGACTTCAAATAAGCAATGAGTGAGAAGAACAGAATCAGCTGACATTTCTCCAAGTATGTGTGTGTGTTTTTGTGTATCTATGATTCTTTCTCACCTCAATCTAAGCGACTGTATGAGAAAGTATACACGAACTGTCATCGTCTTCGCTTGTTGAACAGATGGACGATGAATTTTCAAGACAACAATTTCAATATACATTTTTTTTATTTTTTTTTACTCGAAACTTTTCTGTCATGAAATATTTCGATAAATCTTTTTTTCTTTGGTCAAAAGAACAAGAAAAATGTAACAGGCAAAAAGCTCGAAAGATGAATATTTTATTTAGGCTGAAAAGTAAATTAATTGTTGCTTTTCGTTTCTGATATTCAGATTTTTAAGAAATCATTGTTAGATGGATAATTGTAGATAATCGGTAGAAAGGCCTGAATCTATATGCCTCAGTTGTTTTTCCTTTTTTTCCGATGCAAAAAAACATTTTTTAGAGCAAAGAAAAGATAACGAAATTTTGGAGTGTTATCATTTGTCTGAAGAAGAATAGATTAGTTTAACTATCTGAGATAGGGGTGTTCAACAGACCCATATTGATAATGGATGATGAGTGAAGTTAAAGTGAGAATCTCAATGGTGACAGGAATCGAGTCAGCACCCCCGGGTTACCAGCACAGTGTTCTCTTTTTAATCACTACCCAGTATCAACACATCTGCCAATTTACGGTTGTATTAGATAGTCAAAATGACCCTCTTCCTCCTTTAATACACTTGAATTTGGATTTGGATGAAGAGTCTTGGTTATTTGGTTAGTTTGATTGTGATGAACAGAGAGTAACGCATCACTAATTCGCATAAAATTCGAACAAGACTTCTACTGATCGAAGCTAAATAAAAATCTGGTCAGGAGTCGATTGACGTAGCTCAATTGGTATAACACTAGACCGGAAATCTGATGGTCGCTTGTTTGAATCCTGTGACAGCCTAGATTTTTCACTTCACCTTCAATCATCACCTATAATAAAGAGTAATAGATGAAATTGAGAAATTTGCGGTATGCAAGATTGAAAGACGATCTGAGCTTTCTGTTAGATGTTGAAATACAGAGCTTCTGAATAGCTGACTTCTTAGTGTTCTTGAAGGCAAAAAAATTATTCTGAAAATGAATTGCATCTCACTGGATATTCTAGAATTGTTTAGTCTTATCTCTTGATGTCAGTCCTGTTCACGTCACAGACCCTATAACGACTCACAATGAAAAATTTGAGTTTAATTGTATTCACCTATACACTTATCTGTTCCGTTTGGATCAAGCTGTCGGTATTTCTGACGTTACAGTACGTCATTATACAACTATCTCATTCGCCGGTATATATTGTTGCTCTAAAGTCAAGCTCGTTCTCAAGTTATGCTTCGTAAGCACAAAAATTCCTTTTGAAATGTTAGTTGACAATGAGCTAACTTCATGAAGTTAGCGCTAATGATGTCACTTAGTCTAGTGATGAAACTTTTGCGACAAAATATCAAAGCTCAGAGAAAACCAAAACACCATCGTAGATCAATTCCCTGTCGATTCTAACCAGTAGACCGAGATGCGAGTATAATAACTCGTTTAAGAATTGCAAATGAGTAATACAACGTGGTGGCATGGCTTGATAAATAACGTGCTTGGGTGACCGTCTTGGTTGTATTGTGTTCTCTGAACTGGGTTGTTCAATCGTGGAGCTTACATCGTCCTTCTAGACGACATCATCAGCACTAACTTCACTATGAAGTGAGTTGTCAATATCTCTCCGTCAATGAGTGAGTGATTTAGTAGCTTGCCTTGATGAAGTGGTCTGTGATTGGTTGTTTCCTTTGATTGTTGTGTCATTGACTGTATAGATTTTCTTGTTGGCTGTCCCTCTGCTTGATCTCTGACCAATTGGCTATTAAACGTCACAACATTTCATCACTCATTTCAATGCACGTGGATAACAACTACGGACATGAATTCAATTTTCACAATGTAGAAATTTTGGACGGAGAGAGGAAACACGAAAGGTATCAGAGAGTTCCTAGAAGCTTGGCATTCAGGTCAGTCAGTCAGCAGTCAACAGATGTATAGACATAGACCCGATCTGTCAACCAATGAGAAGAATGATCAGCGAAAGAAAGGTCAGAGATCAATGAGAGGAACAGCCAACAGGGAAATCTATACAGTCAATGACACAACAATCAAAGGAAACAACCAATCACAGACCACTTCATCAAGGCAAGCTACTAAATCACTCACTCATTGACGGAGAGATATTGACAACTCACTTCATACTGAAGTTAGTGCTGATGATGTCGTCTAGAAGGACGATGTAAGCTCCACGATTGAACAACCCAGTTCAGAGAACACAATACAACCAAGACCTTCCACCTGAGCTACAATTATTCTCCACTATTTCAAAATCAGGGGACAGTGCACCTCCATCTCAATAAGTTCGTTACCATCATGGAGATTGACATCAACGTTTAATAACACTGAGGTGTCGTTGATTGGTTAGGGAGATTTTTCGTTTAAAATGCCGTCAACGAAAGTACTAACAAAGCTCAGCAGTACTCATTGTTAAACTTTTCATGGTTTAGTTGGTTACCCACACTATCATTGGTCAGTATTTTACTATGGATCGATTAGATTGATTTCCAAAACCGCAATCAAGACGATTTGCTGTACAATGAACCGTCTAACTACTGGACGAACCATTCGAATATTTTGTCATTTGCTGACACTGAAAAACCAGACTGAGAAGTTATCTCCTTAGAAAAGATAAACAAATTCACAGCTCATCATCGATTAAATCCGAGCATGTACAGCGCAGTATCACATCATCCTGACCACCCTATTAAATACTTGATTGATAAGCTTCAATCGGTAGTCAGAACTCAGTATGCATCAGCTACACCGGTCATCATCCAGTCACCCATTCGAGTATATAATACAGTCCTACAAATAACTAGTCATCGTCCGAATGACTCGGTGTTTAAACTTTCAGTAGGCAAGAGAATTCCAGTGTTTTTCAAGATATGTGTTGACATTAACTAGGAATTCGTTCCACCTAAAACTCAATTTATAATATAGCAAATAGCACCTCAACCCTTCTATAACATATATCACTGACCTGTATGAGAACAATACATTCCGTTCTTCAAAGCTTATATTTCTATTTTATGATAAATTTGGCTTGATTTCCTTTTGCTAGTTGGGTGTTAGTAAACATTGTATTCCAACCTCATCTACAAGTGAAATGACAATTTGCTACAGCACTCAAGTTCTACACCAATATTGGCAAATAATCAGTTTACTGATTCACAAAAATTAGATTTACGTTCAATCCCACTAGTCAGTAAACCCTAACGCCTGTACACTCCATCTAGGGTGCAAGTGAAGTCTGTACCTTATGCTTACTATAATCAAGATGTTGGTTTACTGGGTGTGGGAAAAGTGTACTGAGTGCACAGTCATTCCAGCCATTTGATGGACTATAAGAAGTACTCTTCAGAGGTGAAACCCAATTAGCAGTCACATGTACGTTCATGCAGTAAGTAGTGTATCTGTTGTGAGAAGGCTAATGATACTAGCTGTCTGCATGAATCTAGCTAGGTGGATAGGTGTTGGAACCCGTGACCTAGTGATTAGAAGTCAACTCCCTTAACCGGTAAGTAACAATTACACCTGTTACTTACTAGTTGATTCAATTAAGTTATAGTGGGCTGAATCGCCCTTTTTCATACACTTGGATGCGGTATATCCATTATCAGGTTATTAACAGTCAGACAGGAAGTAATCACCTTTTCGTCTTCTTTGATAACCCCAGTCAGTGTTCACCAACTTCCAATCTTCCAGAATATGAACACACAGACTACCCATCGAACGTCTAGATACAACTTTAACGGAAACTGCCAAGGTTCTATTATGGGCACAACATACACCAGTATCACCGAAATCGTATGAAAGTAGAATCTGTTGGCATTGAAATTATAGAAAATTATGAAATATGAAGTGAATAAGTCCTCTCACCAATCAACCAATTACAAACACAGAAAACTATGCACATTTATTGATGAATAGTGCCTAACAGTGGAATTTAAGAAGCCCGTTTCGTTTCACTTGGGACTCGTCAGCTGAACGATCCTCCTTACCAGTGAGTGATGCTTTTCACACTAAGACTTGAACCCACCAACGCCATAGGGTTGTCACTTCAGTCCACTCAATGACAGAGAATAACAAGCTATAACACAGTTTTCTGAAGTGACCGTGCAGATGGCCCATTAACAATTCAAGCTTCAAAGACCCTTATATGGGCTATCATATGACATTTGATAACTTTTAGGGAGCTAAATATAATATTCTAACACTTATTAATTCTACACTAAAGGTTTACGGAAAGAATTGATGTCATGATAAGGTTAACGCTAGTTTTAGGCTATTGTATAAATTATATCATGGTCTCAGGCATGTCACAAACATTTCTAGGCACCTCATTTGTGGTTGTGCTTGCTGCATATGTTATATCATTCATTTAAGACTCCAGACGATAGTTCTTCGAGTTATATATAGATGATTATTAGGCGTTAATTCAACACCAATAGGTAATTATTTGTTGATACTTGTGTCTTCTCATTGGCTGTCGTGCTGGATCGTAGTGATTTGTTCCAGCTGACATATGACCTCTCACGTAAATTCGTCGATTTTGTTTTGAAATCATGTTGTGTTGGTGTTGATAGTGTTGTGTTCACTGAGCTGGATAGTTTAATGGGGAAACTTTCATTGTCATTCTTTCGTTATCAACATCATCAGCACAAACTTCTGAAAAAAGTGAGCTATGACATTTTCTCCACAAGTGGCTTATTAGCTTGTCCTGATAATCTTGTATGTCATTGGCTATTTCTGCAGTAGTTTTGGCATTGTCTTCATATTTATTTCGATTGGTTGTTCTGCTGACGTAAACTCTGACCTTCTTACTGTTGCTTATTGACTGCTGGGATGGGTTAATGCGAATATGTCTATTGATTGCTAACTAACCTGAATATCAAGCTTCAAATGAATCTCTGGCATTCTTTGTACTTCATCTGTCAAGGATTTGCATACTTTCCCAGTCAAATTCATGTCCACATTTGTCAACATGGATTGATATAGGCGAAGATATGTTGTGACGCATTACTGCTGGTTGATTTTCATGTAGACGGATTCGAAGAAGGAGACCACTCTATCCATTGTAGTGTTTTTTGCTGTGTCTGTAGTTTATTCCGTAAATATTGTTTGGTTTGTCTTCCTTTGTGATTATGTCTTTCGGCTTGTATAACGGAGAGTGAAAAGATTTTATAGATTTTTAAGCTGCAACAGTTTCAAAAGGCTTCAATAATCTAGTTACGTTATCGGAGAAGTTCTTCAGATAAGGTCAAACAATCCATTCGTGGTTTCCTAGGCTGACTTCTTTGTTATTGAAGTTCCATGGATAGCCATTCTTCTGAAAAGTAGTCATTAAATAGTTTCCTCTTTTCTTACTAAGATTCTTGATGTACATTGTGTCTTAGTTTTTGAAAAACGTTTTTATACAACTGATTTCATGGGCTGTTGAGTTGTTGCTATTGTCATTGAGGATTTGATCCGTATGAGTTGATTTTCTACATATTTCAGTTTCCAATTTTCTCTAATCCATCTTAGTGATCAAAATATGTTCGATTTCCTTTCAATTGTAAATTCGATGTTGTCAAAAAAGTTACTGATTAACTCATAAGCGCTTTTTAATCCATTTCTTTTAACAATGGTATACATGTCATGTACTTATTGAACCCAAGTTTTAGATTGGTCAATGACAGTACCATAGTTTTCTTAAGCTTTGACAATTTTTCGGTTAAACCATACAAACCACAGAAAACAACACTATCATAATTATCTTCTTGAACTACAAATATTCTCCATCATTGCAGTGTAATTTGCTCAGGGAATCCAATATACACATTTCATCCCGTTTTTGACTTGTCGTTTAGATATACTCTCATCCTAATAAGTGATAGTATTCACATTAACACTGGAAAGCAATAGTCATTATGCTAAACGCCAGAGCAATATAATTATCAACAAATAACAGCGGATACCTGCTGCATAAAAGGTAGCTTATCTGACTCAATAACTTAGCGAATAACTTTCTGGTGTGTGTAGTATGCACACTGAGTTCGAATAGCAATTAGAACACCACCGTTTACCAGGATTGAGATACAACTAGCCACCAAAATCCTTAATCCACTGCTAATTACTAGCAATCTAGCTGATAGGCTAGTTTTCATTTTTATCAGACATACAGGCGGTTATTTTAGATTACTCACTAGAAGTAATAAAACCTACGGATGTACATACATACAAAAGAATATCGTAACAAAAATGGTACCAAATAAGTCAACAACAATAATAACAACAAAAAAAGTTTACCTTTTCAGCTGTCACGCCTGCTGATAACCACACACAAGCATATACATGTACACGTACATATGTATATATATATATATATATATATATATATATATATATATATATATATATATATATATATATATATATATATAGTACTTTTCATATCCTGGATAAGAATACCACTAAACATATAGTTACACTGTCATGACTATTTTACTTTTGACATTTCCGCTACAACTGGATTTCTCATTTCAATCTATTCTCCCCTCCCATTCCGTCTTGATTTCTTGAAAAAGTAAAAAAAAAAGTGGCAAAACAAAATAGAAGAGGTTGCGTGTAAGATAGACAAATTTCTAGGAAGAAGTTGGGAGAAGGAAAGAAAGAAAGGCAAACGAAGAGAACGATAGAGCAAGCAGGAGTACAAATAAGACAGGAGGAGAACTGTACAACCAACTATCTGATCAAATGTCTAAGTATCATGTTCACTTGTCATCAAATAAGCTAGTGGATGCAAAATCATAAGGCTGAACATGGACACACACACACACACACATACAAACACAAAGAGGGAGGTACAGTTCGATACAACGAAAGGAAGTTGATCAAAGGAATGTCTGTGTTTTTGAGACATTGAAAGTATTTTCTAAAAAAAGATCCTATGGTAGGAGTAACTAATTAAGAAAAGGCATCTTTACAACAAATGAACAACAAAATTTTTATAAAAGGCCTAAGCCACCTTTTTTACTTGAAAAAGAGGAGAAGGAGACATGATCTTAAAAACCATCTTAGGAACTACTTCATAACTTCAGCTGGGAAAGTGGCTTATCATAAAATAAAGTAATCGGTTACCCCAAAAAGTTATCTGGAAGGTTTTTAAAGTATCACTCCTTGTGGAGCAACTCTAAAGGTCACCCTAGCAAAAGATAATCTAGGAGGGTATTTAAAGTCGTTTGTGAAATTGACGGACAAAGGGTGAGTAATTATTACTTTACAAGATAAAGTATGATCAAAGACTACACCTGTGAATTGGTCGATAGTGGCAGATAGATAGATCTGAATGCAATCCGTAAGTAAATGTTATCAGTCGACGTCAATACCACTCGCCGAGGCGATCTGTTTCCTATGTATATATACAGAGGACAGCAATTTGGATCGTCGAATAACTGCTTCACACGTAAAAGGAGTTCATTTGTCCTTCGTTGATGCAATCTGCTGACCAGCAGTCGGAAAACTGCTTTATATTGGGTTCTCAGCAGAGCAGTGAAAAATCAATAATTAAGAAGCTTTTAGTGTGCAAAAGGTATTTTGACGATACCTTCATAAGTTACTGTAAAGATTGTGACTTAAAATTTGCTTTACAAAAGCAGTTAACAATGTCAACTGTCTAACTAAATTCATGCTTTAAGTAGAAAGGGAGTGAAACGACTCCGTTCTTGGATGTGGAACTGATCTGATAAAGTCATAGGTTATCCAAGAGATCTGTAGATAGAAAACCTGTATGGAATAGTCATTCAAAGAGTTTATAAACTTGGGTACGTATCAGACGAAGAAATAAATTTTGTTACACCCGCTGATCACCACATCTGACATATCTTCAGCAATGTTTGCTTAGAAGATTCATGATTCTCGAAACCACAGTGGCTGAAAACAGGTATCCAGGATGATTTGTAGACAAAACATAAGACCTAAACTACAAAAAGAGATACGCATTTCAGCCTCACCGAGGATACCATAGATGTTGCAGAAATTCAAAGAGAACTTTATCCCTAATATCTCAAACAAAAGAATCCTAAGTCTCTAAAGGAAACTTTCTTCGTCTCAACCCATCCAGTGATGCATCTCATTTCTACATTATCCCCATCAATTTACCTGCTCATGCGGAGCCACATATGCGGATCGTTTGATACATGCTCTTCTCAAACACGCTAGAAAACATCACTAGACCTCAATGCAAAGAGGTGAGACTGCATCCGTTAGCAGTCTATAAGTCGAACACATTGTCAACACTCCTCACAATATTACAAATGATTCACAGTTGAAAGTCATCTTCAAGGTGAGAAGAGATTTCCTTAGAATGCTACCTTTTCACCTTGTCTACATTGTGAAAATTCTTGTCATATGCATAGGACAACCAAAAGTGTTTGTATATGGAATTTGTTCAACCTTTATGATTACTTTGGATTTAGGTTGTACATGTGAACGTCACTCTTTGCTTTTTTTCACTTTATTTTTTAATATTCACAATTTTGTATTATTTTACTACATTTTCTGATAATTGAACATCATTTTATTTTGTTTCCATGTTAACCTTGACCACTCATTATCTTCAAAATTAATTTTACATGTTATACAACTTTATACTTCATATGTTTGTTTGACTTCATGGGGATTTATCTTATCACAGGAGAATCCTTAAGAGATCTGGAGTACTCAGATGATATAGTTCTGTTAGGTGAAGATGCTGACAAGATGCAGAGTACCCTGAACACATTGAGTAGGAATTAGTGAATGTTTCGGATGTTTCCGAATAAAAACTGTTGCTCCATGACTGGTTCTCAATAGTGGCGTCTCTAATAATAAAGTATAAAATAGTGAATCTCTATGACAACCTTAATTACTTAAGAGGACAAATCAATCTTGGTGAATCGATGACTGGCGAAATCTCCGAACAAAAATAAAAAGATCCCTTGGTTTTATCAACTAAGGCCACTTTTTGTACCACCGAGATATATGAGCTATTAAAGGTTGAGTTTACTGTGCTGCAGTCCCCTGTGTTTGAATATATGGATGTGAAACATGTTGATAAAAGACAGAGGATATGAGGTTTCAGATGTTTGATGACTGTAGCCTTCGTAGCATAGGCCATGTGTCATAGTGTCATCACATCAGTAATGCAGAAGTCAGGTGTAGAATATCAGACAGGAGAGGATAATTAGTTGAGGAGGCTGTGAACTTCCATCGGCTCAGATGCCTTAGAAATGTGTCATTCGTGTATAGTCACCGTCTGCCTCATCACACAACGTTAACTGAAAAAGATTTAAGCTGAACTAAAGAATCGCATCAGTGAATGAAACCATTGACTTTTGATCCGAGCTATATACGCAAATTTAGACTTCTTTCCTGGAGTCCATGTGATAAACGAAACCAGCGGTTGGAGACTACAGATGACATGGCTTAGAATAAATCCCAGTAGTGCAGACATATCCCCACATCATAATCATCTTTATCATCACAATGAATTCAAAATTTTATTAATCCTCCTTGTTATTTTATAGCAACTTTCTACCACTTTTGACTCCTTTCAACCCTGTTTCTTTATCTTTCCTTTTAATCCTTTGTCGTTTAGTTTGCTGATATGAGGTTTCGCAACTTGGACTGTTACACAGTAATTTCCGGTCCTATGTTGATCTTTTCTGTCTGTCTATCCTCTTTTGTTATAATCTTTCACCTAATATCATACATATGGTCTGTTGAAATTAAAGGTCATGCCATATCATGAACTAACAAAAGTCGGAAAATTGGACCAGTAAATCTCGACCCAGTGGCTAAGTGGCACTGTGATGGCTGAGATACCCGCAAGTCTTGTGTTTGCTCCCTGGAGAGGTCATGAATGTACACTGCTGATGAATTCCATAATAAGACGAAACAGCTGTCCAATACTTCCAGGTTTCCAATGTTTCTCCGACTGATGTCAGTTCACAATGAATACCAACCAACCAATCTCCATACACCTACAAATTGTATCAATTATTACTTTGCCAAATGTATTTCAAAAGTCCATACATGCATACATATGCAAAATAAATTCCAAATTCCTCTCAGTTTTCTCGAACATATTCGCTCACTTTTGCTTACACACACGTCTCTCACTGAAAGCCGTGTAGAGTAGTACATCACCTTATGGCAGGCTCTCTACCTGAACACTTGTGGGCGCGTTAGAACCTGTGGTGAGATATCCGGGGAGCTGTGCTCCTCCAGTGGTGTTCATCAAGGGTGCCCACTATCTCCATTCCTATTCAGTTATTTCATAGATTTTTTCATAGAGGTCTCCCACTCGTCACCTGATTACACAGACGTTGACCTAATAGCAGGATAATTTTCGTTAGACCTAGAATATACAGATGACATTGTCCTGTTAGGTGAAGACGCTGACAAGATTCAGAGTCTTCTGAACACTTTGATTGGCCATTTGAGAATGTTCGGTATGCGTTTCACACCACCCAAATCCAAATTGTTGCTCCAGGATTGGTCTTCAACGGTGCCCCACCACGGCTAACAGTAGAGAGTGTAGTGATTGAGTGTGTCGACCACTTCACTTATCTAGTAAGTAGGATCAGCCCTGGTGGCTCAGTAGCCGATGAAATCTCTGCGCGGATACAAAAAGTTCTACCGGCTTTTGCAAACCTACGCTACCAGTGGCGCCGCCGTGATATACGACTGTCTATTAAGAGTCATGTGTTCTGTACAGTAGTGCGCTCTGTTCTACTGTATAGCTGTGAAGTATGGTCATTGAAGGTGGAAGACATGAGAAGGTTTTAGGTGTTTGACCACCGCTGCCTTCGTAGTATAGACCGTATTCCGTACTGTCACCAGTTGACGTGGTTTCGAAACTTCATCGACTGAGATGACAAGCAGGGACTTGTGTTACTTATGCCTAGTCGCCATCCGTCTCGTCACACAATGTTGGCCGAAGTAGGTTCAGGTTGGGAAAAGGTCCAAGGCCACCAGACTAAAACATGGTACCAATGTGTGAAGTCTCTGACTGTCGGTGTGAGCCATGTGGGGCAATGCAAACTATCCGGTTGAGGTCGGAGGGATGAAAGAAACCAGTGGTTGGAGGCTGACTCGAGGTGATATGGTTCAGAACCGATGTCAGTGACACAGATCTACACACACATTATCCTCATCTTAACAACGCTATACCGAATCTCACCACTTTCTCATCCTTCGTTTCTCTCTTTCCGTACTTTATATTTCTTTCGACTGAATTTTCTTACCTTCACCTTCTACTTCACTGCTCTTTTAATTGATGTGGTGATATGTGAACTGTGGCAGCCCGGACCGTTACGCAGTAATGCCTGGTTCTATATTGATTTCAATGGATGGATGGATGGATTCGTTCTAAATTCTATCGACTGCTGCTGTTTAGATTTATGGCCACAGTACCACTTGATTATTCTGCCGAATTTGCGCAAAAGATAAACTGAAGAACTGTTTGCAGAAGTACAGGAATACAACTTCTACTAGTTTAAATATACTACAAACTTTTTACCACAGTTATGTTACCGTAGACACTGGTGAATGACGGGTGAATAGAATATAAAATTTACAATTTCTCTGTTTTTACTGATTTTTCCATTTGTTAGATAGAAAGATTAGACTGTGGAGTCTAACTAAAACATGAACTTTAGGTCCCCATCAGTATGAAGAGAGAATCATTCACCAATGGACGCATATTGCCGTAAAGTCTAAGCATTAAACACTTGTCTGACGACCGAACTAGTCATTCTACGCATTTTCAGATGTTAGTGTGGATCAATAACTGCGGAATAAGCAAACAAACAAACTCTACAGAGTTGATGTTTCTGCAGAAAAGGTATATTTTGGTAGTGAAACTGGTATGCTGTATGTGAAACTATTGTGTGTAGGGCAAGCGAGAAATTTTAATGGAATAATCGATAACTTTGCGAATTCTTAGTAAATTGAGATCAATATCTGTTACACTTTGCAGTCTTCAGTATTTCGAGATGGTGAAGAAACTTAATCAACAGACTAGAAAGCGACATTTGTTACTCACTGGCAACTAATTCGTTTATATAATTCATTTCTGAAAAAACGTCTATCATGGCTTGAAAAGCTTAATGGTTACGTTTCTAACTTCTGCTTCAGTTTCTTCATAATTGCAGCCACCTGTTGTTAATGAGTCCAAACACTTAAGAAATCTAGGCAACAAAGGCTTTCCTACCAACCAACATCAAGATGATGAGAAATATTTTTACCTCAGGAGGAGGAGTTTAAACTCCGATTCCTATAAGTGGTTATGACTAGTAAAAGTGTTTTATTGCTTATGGGCAGTCGTGGAGTCAGGTTGAAAAGACTGGAGAAGAGAGGGTGAAATGGCGACGTGCAACTGAAGCCCTATTTTCTACTAGGAACCCAAGGGAAAAATAATAATAATAATCAATGGTCAAAATCATCTAGTGTCCAAAACGTTTCCTTTCACCATCTTGTATAAGTGTTGACGTCAGTTCATAGCTACGGTTTCTGCACCTTGTACCATAGAGGTGTATACATACTCAAATTCGAATAGAAGTGATTAAATGAGAGAACTTGTACTTTTATACACAGAGAGAACAGCTTACGATAAGTAAGAGTCAATAAACATTGCTATAAAACAATTTTCGATTAGTCCATTTGATGAATTTGTATAGTGTAATAAGAAGACGAAGGTCATCTGAGAAATGTGATGTGTATTCATGCAATACATTTCGATTCATCTGATCACATATTAACTTGTCAAGGCATTTTATATGAAGGATGAAAATAGGATGGGGTCAATACAGTACATGACGTCAGTGGTTCTAATTCCAAACAGAGAAGTATACTGACTTCTCAGCATTTCAGTACATTGAAAAAACTACGGAATAGAAATGACATAGTCATTCTTAAACCCAACAAGGGATCTGGTGTAGTTGTTTTGAATATGCAGGATTATAAAGACAAAAAGAAATTCATGGAGGAATATCCGACAGAAGACATCAAAACATTCGAAAGAAAAGTAACTACAAATTTAGTAAAACATCGTAACATAGATGTCATTAGCATAGAAGAATTTCATTTCCTAAAACCTGTAGGATGTGAACATCTAAACTTGTAGGGTCTACCCAAAATGTACAAAGAGAATATCTCTTTACGTCCAATACTATCAATGTGTCTATCCTCAATACATAAATTGGCAAAATGGCTAATCCACAAGCTAGGTACCATCTATATTATTATTATTATTATTATTATTATTATTATTATTATATGTCCCTTGGGTTCCTAATAGAACATAGGGATTCAGCAGCACGTCTACATTCCACTCTCTTCTCTGCAATCCTTTCAAACTGCTTCCACCACTGCCCACAATCTGTCATCTCCTCCTCACATGATCTCCTCCATATCACCCTCACCTCGCCTCAGACGCACAAATCATCGTTTACCATTCACGTTCCACTCGACACCCTGGCCTGACTCGTGATATCCCCAGTCGGCCTTCTCAGTGTATGCCCAATCCATCTCCAGTTAGAAATCAATTGTATAAGTTTGCATTAAACGATACTTTTGAACTTATTCACTACATAACTGATATGAATGTCAAAGATAGGACAATGTATTTCTTTGATGTGAACTCTTTATTCACCAACGTGCCTTTAACCAAGACTGTTGATATTCTTTGCGATTAAATATTCTTGAATATTCCTCCTTTCCCCATCCCTAAAAAATATTTAAAAGAGCTACTAGTACTATGAACCGATCAGGTTCATTTCACTTTCGAAAGAGAATATTTTCGACAAGTTGATGGTGTTGCCATAGATAGTCCTTTAGAACCACTGTTAGCTGATGTCTACATGTCAAATGTAGAACTTTGGACCCAGGATATTATCAGCAGAGTCCCTCTGTACAGGAGATACGTTGATGATATCTTAGGCATATATAACAAACGCAAGGAGGCGGAAAGTCATCTAGATCGACTTAACGCCATAGAAGCAGCTTAATTAGCTTCCTATTCTTGACGCATTATTAAAACGTCTCAACAGTGCGAACTAATCAGTATCCTGTGCCGAAGAAGGATGTTTACATCACGCTACAGCATCAGGGGAAATAAAACAGTATGATCTTAAGACAAAGACTTAATTCGGTGATTAAAAAGGCATATTGCGCAGGTAATCTCAATATCATTGAGGAAACGAGACCTATGCACCAAAATAAACCTAATTATTCCGTAAATGATTACATCACAAGCCTCTGTGTATACCAATTTACATGTGTGTGCGGTGACATATACTCTGGGAGTAGTAATTGAACTATAATGTCAACGGTGGTGAAGCATATCTCTAAATGGTTAGTAAAATAATTACATTCAAATAATCCGATAAATACAAGGACCAGATATACGACATTATTATTATAGAAATAAATCACAGGATTGACTCCAAAACAGCCTTTAAACCGTTGTATAGGAGCTGTCAAGACCATTTACCTAAGTTCATTGAAGCACTAGCTATACAAAAGTTTAAACCCCCTTTGTGTATTCAAAAACAGTTTATCCTTACCTTGAACCTACTCTGGCAATCTTTATCTCATTTCAGTGTCAGTAGAAAAGGTGTGAAAATGTATTACTCTTCTTTAATACCTCCATATTTCCAAAAACTTGCAATATCTTTATTTATTTTACCCACACCCTTTCCTATTTTCATCCTTTATGTAAAATACATTCACAAGTTAATGTGTAATCAGATGGTTCCAAATATATTCGGTGAATTATTATTATTATTATTATTATTATTTGTCCCTTGGGTTCCTAGTGGAACATACGGCTTCAGTAGCACGTCTCCATTCCACTCTCTTCTCTGCAATCCCTTCAACCTCCTTCCACGACTACCCACAATCTCTCATCTCCTCCTCACACGATCTCCTCCATCTCACCCTCACCTCGCCTCAGACGCACAAATCATCGTTTACCATCCAGGTTCCACTCGACACCCTGACCTCGCTCGTGATATCCCCAGTCGGCCTTCTCACTGTATGCCCAATCCGATCCATCTCCACTTCCTTCCACTGCATATTTCTTCAGCGATAGATTCTTGTCGGTTCGTTGCAAGCCACAGTTCCTTGTTGCCTATCCCTATTATTCTGGTCATCTGATCTTCAGTATCGAGCCAGTGTAGACAGCAGCTGTTGATGTGATGAATGTGTGTAGTTTGTTGCAAATCCCTCTCGTAACGCGCCAAGTCTCTGAGTCATACAGGAACACTGACTTGACTGAATTGGTGTTCCGAATCCGGATGTTGTTCAGGCTTTATGCTGAGTGCAGTGTGGAAGATCTCCACACTGGTGTCTGGTTAATGAACACAGACCAGTCTTGCTGTGTTTCCGATGCTGGTTGGCTTTGAAGTCCTCGTCTGTGCCACCACCGTCTGTTGTTGAAACAGTGCTGTCTAGGAGGGTGGGTGAAAGATTGTTTCAAGTCGTTATTCATCGTAGACTGACATCAGTTGGAGGAGCAAAGGAAACCTTGGAGCACTGGACAACTGTTTCGTCCTAGTATAGGACTCCTCAGCAGTGTGCACCCATGACCTCACCAGAGATCGAACCCGCGACCTTCAGACTGCCTGGTCAGCACATTACCATCAAGCCACTGTGTCAGAACCTAATGGCTCATTTTTCCTTTGTTCCTCCAACTGATGTTAGTTTACGATGAATAACAACTTGAAATATTTCCAAACCTCCACAACTTTCTCAAAATTCAAACAAATTTCATTTAGAAATCAAAACTACTAGATCCCAATAAGATAAACTATCTAGCCATGCAGTCACACACAACCATACAACAAGATTAGACACAGTGAAAATCTTTAGACTTTGTTAGTTTGAAGGGAGAGACTGATAAACGAATCTTTGTTTCTCTAATCCAATACAAAATACATGTCACAAGAATGATTGAGCATCTATCCCAAAGATATGATAAAATTCTACTACTCATATTACAAAGGAAGTGAAAAAATTAGAGCTATATGAACAATACCTCAAGATTGTTATTATCTTGATATGACTATAGACAACAAATTATCTCCTGAATGCTATCCCAGTGATGCTTTTGAAGTGAAGACAGGAGTGAAACAAGGCTGTCTACTATCACCCATGATATTCCTTATTGTAGTGGACTGGATCATGTAACAAACAGTGAGGAGCGAGAAGATAGGGATACTCTGACTGGACAGCGGAAAAGAACCTAGAAGATTTGGATTTCACCTATGACTTATGTCTAATGTCACACAAACTCGAAGATATACAGGCGAAAACTAACAAGTTGACAAAAGAGGCAGGGCAGGTCGGCGAAGACGCGACTTCAAGTGAACGTAGAGAAGACAGAGGTGATGAAGATACCCAACCAACACCACCACCAACAACAACAACAACAAGTTCCAGTCACCACCAACGGCAGAAACTGAAAGGAAGTAGACTCTTTCACCTATCTAGGCAGCATCGTTCCAACAACAGACGGTGGTGGCACAGACGAGGACTTCAAAGCCAACCAGCATCGGAAACACAGCAAGACTGGTCTGTGTTCATTAACCAGACACCAGTGTGGAGATCTTCCACACTGCACTCAGCATAAAGCCTGAACAACATCCGGATTCGGAACACCAATTCAGTCAAGTCAGTGTTCCTGTATGACTCAGAGACTTGGCGCGTTACGAGAGGGATTTGCAACAAACTACACACATTCATCACATCAACAGCTGCTGTCTACGCTGGCTCGATACTGAAGATCAGATGACCAGAATAATAGGGATAGGCAACAAGGAACTGTGGCTTGCAACGAACCGACAAGAATCTATCGCTGAAGAAATATGCAGTGGAAGGAAGTGGAGATGGATCGGATTGGGCATACAGTGAGAAGGCCGACTGGGGATATCACGAGCGAGGTCAGGGTGTCGAGTGGAACCTGGATGGTAAACGATGATTTGTGCGTCTGAGGCGAGGTGAGGGTGAGATGGAGGAGATCGTGTGAGGAGGAGATGAGAGATTGTGGGTAGTCGTGGAAGGAGGTTGAAGGGATTGCAGAGAAGAGAGTGGAATGGAGACGTGCTGCTGAATCCCCATGTTCCACTAGGAACCCAAGAGACAAATAATAATGGTTATAATACATATTATCGAGTAAATAAGACTGTTCCACCAAAGTGGATTGATGCCTCAGTTTTACTTCGATAATTAACAAACTAGTTATGCAGTGCTCCCATGTCGTCACTGCTTATCCAACTGATGTTGATGCTTTTTAATAAAAGTTTTACTTACTTTAAGTATATTTAATAAGCTTCAGTGCTTTCTTTGATTTGGAATAAGTTAAAATATGTCTTTCAAAACATCTCCTAAATCTCAAACAATTCCAAAAACGTTTTTCTCGGTATTAGAATGAGTAGATTACTAACAGTCACAAGATAATCGTTGATTACATTCTTAAAGATGATGACTGTTAATAGCAGTATTCATCTTTTTCTGTTGATTATATAAATGTATATTTTTTATACGCAGAAAAACAATTATCCTAATGGATTATTTTAAAGCTTTATTGCACCTAATGTTTATTAGAGGAGAATGTACCGATCTAAGCGGAAAAAAACCTTATGATTTGAAGTTAAAACAAGAAAGTAACAGCAACAAAAATATTTCTTTTATTAATCCTATACAGTTGTGCTTAAAACTATTAAAAACAAGTAACAGCCTGTTGCTAATCGACAGGAAAATGTGTTTATCATAACGTTCAGAAGTAGAATATAAAGTTTTTTATAGAGAATGAAAAATATTACTACTTCGGCTAATGAATGTAGGTAACGCTTTTGAACATAAAGATCAGGTTCAGGGTTTTGAATTGTCAATCATCTGGCTATACGTAGATGATGCTGTCATGAGTTTTCAGAATTGTAGGGTGGGTCATCTATAAATTCCTCTGAAGGGAACACTTCGACAGGCTAGATATCCTGAGATGATAAGGTGTTCAATAATAGAGTTGTTGATATTCCACCTCTCTTTCTGTCTCTTCTGGATAACCAGACTGGACAATGTTCTGAAGTAAGCTTACATGCTTGACTCTATGTATGTTCAGTGTAGTTTACACCACAAGAACAAATCGTATGATAAGTGCACACTGAGCTAACCAGTAGCTAACGGTGTATGGAATGAGTGTCTGGTGACTGGTTACTTGAAATACCTACACAGAATAATCATCGGATAGTAACTGACCTCTTACTGTCTAAGCCTGAGTGCTGAGCGAATTCTACTGATCAATTTGCAGTTTCACCACTAAGCTAGGACGCTAACTACACTGGTTCACTTTGATGGATGTTATTTGATTGCAAGCAATCAGCAGGAAGCCTTGGTGGTGGCTGCATTGCAAAATGATAGACGGAATTCAACCACCACTCACTAATTAGTGTATGTAACACAGTTGTGCAGGGGCTCAGCCTCGACTAGAATGTATCAATGGCAACGTCTTTGACTACAACACTGGGTGACGCCGGTTCATACTTCAGGTTGGACTTCAGCTTCGTCGAGGCTGCAGATACGCCTTGTTGATGTGTGCTGAAAAGCGCAAAACCGAGGTATCCTGTCGATTGCACCCAACCAGCTAAAGCAGAATGTCCTCGTGAAAGATCTTAAGATGTTTTTTGAGGGATTTCAGGTATAACATCCTCTTCTTCATGAAGGTTGGTAACATTCTAACTTGTAACTTTTTTCATTTTCTAATCAACGAATCTAGTGGCATGTTACTTAAAAATCGTAGCTCGTCATCTACAGTATCGCAGGAGTAGATTTTCTAAATCTTTGAACACACTGAGTATACAAGGTTTCGTTTGTCGTAGATAAAGAGGATTGACGTCAGTTGCAGAAGCATTGAAAACATGGGAATAGTGGATAGCTAATTTGTACGAATATAGGACTTCTCGATAACATGCACACATGACGCCACCATGGACTGAATTCGGCACCTTCAACTTTTACAGCAAATGTGTTAACCATTCAGACATCTAGTTGGAGTTCAAAGGTCTACAGTTCCCTACTTCTGTCAACTCACAATGCAGAATAACTATCAACCAAGGTCTTCAGTCGGCATCCGCTTCACTTCCGACTGGTTGATCCTACAGGTCACGGCTTCTTGTTGAACCACCGAATTCCAACATAGCGGCTAAATGGTTAATGCTTTCGCCGTGGAACCTGAAGATGACTAGATAAATCCATGGTGGAATCTTGGGTGTGTATCGTTGACGACTCCCATTCTGAGGCGAAACGGCTATCCATTCCTTTCAGGTTTTTAATGGTTCTCCATTTGATGTCAATCCATGATGAACACTACCTCAAAAATTTATAATATTCTTTTATCACCGAAATGTTAAGCCTCTATCGACTAGCTAACATTAAAATATCTAGTAAACAACGAGAGGGGAAGAAAGTGATCCTGTTGCTTTAAAGGAAACTGTGGCTGCTTAGCTTAGACGTTTGAATTTCCACCAGCAGATTATGGGTTCGAAACCAGCCCCAGCTACCAAGGTTTGGTGAGCCAAGTAGTATAGTTAGTCTTCAGATAATAGGGATGGTTCACTGACTAATTTAAAAACATGGGTATAGTTCGGAAATGCAGTTCTTCGTTGTGAACTTGGTAGCTTAGCTTGTGGACCTGGAATATGGACGAGTGTTTTCGCAAATGTGTTGTGTAAGTATCTAGATGAATCTTGTAATGGTTAAGACTCTAACTCTATAGGTGTCTCTCGTAATTTTTCACCTGTTGGTTAACTAGTTTAGTGTGTAAATTTTCCTTTTAACTGCTGACTAACCTGAGTTCCATACTTTAAGAACTTCTATGATAATATCCATAGTGTTAAGTCGGTCTTCGATCTCCCGTAGATGAATAAAAGGCACTGAATGTGAGTGAAGATATTCTTTGAAACCTGCCTTCTAGACAAAGATGAAATGGAAGCCCAGTGATTTCAGGAAAGTATTTCTTGCAGTTGTTGCAGTTTACTTTACAGATCACATAATTCTAATACGTACATTCTTTGTTACCTCTCTTGACATGCGAATTCTCTAGGTCGTTCATCGATTAACAGTTCGCATTAACATCCACCTTAACTATCGACCAGTACAAAAAACTAGAGGCAGATGCAAAAGCCAGGAACGGAGCGAAACGGACTCTTTTCGGTGATTTTATTCATGAAGTAAGACCTAACCTTCATGTGTAGAACGACTATCTACTGAGTTTGTCTCTTCAACCTTGGCCTTGACTTTATCTTATCTTACTTTGTTTTTAAAGTGGCATTCGTCATAGACCCCAGAGCACTGAACAGCTAATTCGTTCAAGTAGGGTACTCCTCAGCAGTAAGTATCCACGATTCGACCAGGGATTGGACTCAACACCTTCAGGTCCCGAGAAAAACGCATTGATCGTAACTCCACGGTTCGCTACCTCTGTCATTTCGAAATATAGGATGAATAAAAACCAGGTGATTAAATAGTCAACCAGTTTTCCGTGAAGTCTTAATGTCCTGAGTTCGATCCTTAGCTGGGTCACATAAGCGTATTGCTGAGAAGTCCTATACTAGAACGAAACAGCTATCCAGTGCTCCCAGGTTTTTAATGGAACCCCAGGCGATGTCAATCCGTGATGAACGGTACCTTAGAAATAAAATCACCGGTGACTTCAAAATACGCTACTTTTTTTATCTGCTTTTTCGACTATCCTCGCTCCCCCACCGAATTAAACTTTTCAACCCCTTGACAAAGTTACCAGTTTTACTTCACATAATCTGTCCAACAATTAGTCTCCAAGAGGAACGTAAATTCAGTTTATCTCACTTAATTTTCTCAATTCGTATTATGTAATCCTTTGAAATTTTGTGGCTCCATCAAGCAAAGACATGCGTATCGCCCTTTTGTTACCATCCAACCTCTACGTCAGTAATTAATGACATTATTATGATTGGATTCGTAATTACTCTCGTTTGTATCACTCATTATTGAAAATTAGATCTACATTGAATGATCGCTGGAGGGTAAACAAGATTATACAGTCTACTTGTACATGCTGATCGAATTCAGTCGATCATTTTGCAACGTGGTCACCACGTTAGGAAGTGACTATCGCGATCCACTAGGATACATGTTAGTCGGATGGAGGTTATCGGTAAGAAGATTGAAACTTAGGTTTCATGGTTTGTAAAATGATCAGCAGAATTTGATTGGCACTTAGAACTAGGAAACATGAAGTTGGTTATCGTCCAGTGGCTAGTCAGTCTAACAGGAGATCGGTCGCAGCTCGGACAACACAGCTGTAGCGCTGCCAACTACAGTATTAGATGGCGTGAATTAGAATCTCGTGCGGGACATCAGTTCCATCAAGGTTGCAGATACACCTTACTGATGAGTATCCATAAGCACGAAACTTAAGCGGAGTAAGGTTTCCTGTTGACAGCTTTATTCCAGTTGAAAGTTCAAACTAACACAAAGTTGGATGGAAATATCACATAAGAAACTAACAATATTAAGATTACAGAACCTACTAATCACACTCTGGGCTCCCAAGACTAGTTATCAAACTCATGGTGGACAGATTCTTACATTTTATCTTTTTCTGAAGTGTGGTCTGAAGATATTGTTTGGAAAATTAACGAAAACTGACGAAATGTACCCATTTATTCATTAACGGATATCCTAAGAGATTTATTGATAAGAATGTGAAGAAACGAACCACTCTACATCCCATTACAGTCAATAAGAAAATTTTAAGCATGAATATAGAATTCAAAGGAGACACCACAGCCGAAGTACTGAAAAATCGTCTAGCAAGATGTATCAGTAGTAGCTTCCATGCTGCTAGACTGAGATTGATATTCTCCAGTCACCGTCTGATCTGTCAATGCGTGAAGGATAGGCTTCCACTTATGTCCACTTCTATGTGTATCTACAAGTTCACATGCTCCTGTGGAGCTGACTATATTGGACGTTATAAGCAGGCCCTCAGAAAACGTGTTATTGAACACTACCTGGTTTGGATTACCACAGGTGAGCAAAGTAAAACGACTTCATCCATATCTGAACACCTTTTTGAATAGGGTCATTCAGCACCTCGAGATTCATCCCTCAAAATAATTTACAAAGTTAAATTGAACTACTCCAAAGGGGTTTACGTTTCCTCCACTTATGCATAGCTGAGGCATTAGCACCCATACATGAATAAAAACCGAAACGTTGCATTCAAAACCGTTTTGTGAAACCACTTTCTCTACCTTAGCCTTAATAATTCCTTGTTGGTTATTTTATCAATTTTTTGTTCACTTTGGTTTACTCCTCTCTTATTATCACCATGGTTATCAACAATTTTCACTTCATTGACAACACTTGAACCATATTTCACTTTTTAATATCAATTCATTCCTTATTCATGAACCTATTTTACACGTTTCAGCTTAACTATCACCATTTTACAATTCTTTGACAGCATTTGTCTCTTATCTCACCACTTGTCGTCAATTCTTTCCTCACTATTCAGTGACCCATTTTCTATCTCCTCCACACTTGAACAAATACCGCCACCTCCACCGACTGTATATTTTGCATATTGACTGAGCAACTCCTTTTTCAGTGCAATTATCTGTCACTTTAACGAGTATGAATATGACTGCTGTACAGCTTGATAATGAAGTCGTTGAAAAGAAATGCTTCTTCTTCACTGATACATGCCTTGTTCTTGTTAATAAATTAACGAAAGCCTCCTTATTACCCATGACCATCGATGCAGATTGAAACCATCTTTATGCGTACGAAAACAGTTTGTCCTAACACCACACTCACCTTACTAAACTTGGTTTTCTTGATAAAATTGGGATCAACTACATCACTCTTCCTTTTTGTTCTTATACTTCCTAATTTCAATCCTCATGTTATCTTAATTGCTCTAATCGTCCCTCTGGTTTAGTATAAATTGACTTGAAAAGTAGATGTGTAGTCTAGCAGATTGTTCGAATACATCACACATAGTTCAGATAAATATCGTTTTCTAATTGCACTGTCTATAATGAATGGCTCTTCTTCTCTTCACCGATAGTTGCTCATCCTAATCAAATCATCTCAATCCCAGTTGTTTGTTAATCAGATTATTGGAAGTGGTTGCTGTTCATAAATAGATGATTCTAAATTGAACTTAAAGGATTCTAACTAAAAACTTTAGGGGAATATGCATATTGAAGTTACTTGTGTCAAGGAAGACAATTTTCTACAGTTCAATTACTAAATAATTAGTGTCTATACAAATGTGAATGAAAAAAAATTCAGCTGATTTTCTAGCTTTAACTCATGTCAAACGGATTAAATCATCCATGATCAGTCTAAAACCAATATTTGATATAGAAAGAAACGGGTGCTGTGTTTGAGTTAACGTGAGCACACCATCACTCACTAGAACACATGTACTTCAGGTTGACCAGTCCCAAATAGAACGAAAGTCGCGTCTTCATCTCCACTGCAAGCCAAACTATTTATCCTCTATATTAAAATCTATCCTTGAAGTTAGACTGAATATTACCGTAATGAATTGATAGTTGTTTACCCTACTCGAAATCCAGGTATACAATTGGTATAACTTATTTTTTTAAAAGAATCAGTTCAGTTAGGTAACAGTTAAACTTTGATACACCAGTTGAATGTAATTCCATAGAAAATTATCCATTCAATAAAGTACACAACGACATTGTATCATTAATTGGATGATATTTTGAATAGAATTCATTGCTCATATTCATATCAAGATGATCACACAAATTTCACTTATATATTTCTATAGTTCATCATTTTTTTGTTTGAATGGTGATAAATGTTTTCAGATAACTGCAATACATGATGAATCATTCCTGCTACAAGTGTTAGGTGTTGATTTAATGAACACAGACCCTGAGATAAACCTCTGTCTCCATATAACTATTAATAGCCTGGGAAAGAACAGTGGGGATCTGGTAGCATCGGATAGCTGTTTCGTCCCATCGTGAGACTCTTCAGAAGTACACACCCATGACCCCGCTAGGGATCGGACCCGCTACCTTCAGGTTCCAAGGCCAGCACGTTACCATTGAGCCACTAGATCGAAGTCCAGTGGTCCATATTTCCAACTTCTGTCAGTTCACCACAAGGCGCGACCATCACCTGATCTTATCGCTGAGTATTTGTCCTCGCGGTCACCAGGTTCGCGGCACTGGTCATGACTTCTCATTGAAACATAAGGAATCACGTCGCGAAGCTAGTCATTAATGAGCACCAGATCAAATGAAATTGGGGGTTTGTCTGGATTTAGAGATTTTTCTTAGTCTATGATGAATACCAACTTGAAAATCTCTGAATCCACACAAACTCCCAAATTCGGTTTAGGAACAGCCACTTTAACCCGCCATATATGGTGTGATAATCAGTCAGTGCATGGAAAGTGATACGGAAGTTTTTGTTTACACTAAGTTTGTTACTAGGGCTTATCTTTTTTAAATTACATTAACTTTTTGCTTTCCACTATCCTTATTGATCCCTACTGACTACTGTGACATATGTACTTAACCTCACAATTATAACATGATAACTGATAGATTAGGTTATTTGGCTTAATTCAATGTACTGCATCTTTTACACTGAGTTTATGGGTTTAACTGTCACCATAACCCCAGTGTTGTCAAGAAATCCACTTTTTTCAACACTACAGAGAATTCGAATTCCCTCTTAGATATGCCACAATTATCATTAATATTATTGGTCCCTCTTTCTCTTGTAAATCCTTGTGGAGTTTTCAGTAAACTCTAGTTGATAGTTACTAAATAGTCATGTCTCCTCAGTGTGTTTTCCTTCCCTATTTAGATTTGTTGATTTACTACTCAGACACCTAGCTTGATTATTTAGAAATTTTACCAACCCTAACCATGACAGGTAAAAGGCGAGATGATATGAAATTCAAGTATCTATTCAAATGTAACAGCTTTCTGAAAACGTTGGTATCCAAAACTAAAATCTTCTCTTTGCTTAATTTTACAATCCAGTATGGGTAATTCTCCCCCTTTTCATTTTCTAATTTATAAATAAATTACATTGTATTATGTAGGAAAACATTCTGTACATTTGTGATTTCAATGCAATGATTGTGTCATCTATATGTCTTAACCCAAATTTCGGAATGATTTGAAATGTTTCCTAGGCTAGCCGTTCCTAAATTTCTTTTCGTATGACTTACCAACTTCAACTAAAGATAACTTTGTTAAGTATGCTGGTGATCTAACAGTATCCATGTCGACCATCACCTCTTCTGATTGTTCTTAGTGTAACAACTTCTTAAACGAAATTGGTTACTGGTCTATTTTAAATGGCCTCACGCTCAGTTCCTCCAAAAATTTAGATGGTGAATTTTGTCTTAAGATATAAGAAAGACTTTTGTACGTTGCTTCAGTTCCATGACTTTTGTCGTACAGACGACTCTGTCATAGAGTTCATCTTGGCTTATGCTTTCCTTCTAGTCTTACTTGATCCTCTCATATCTTACTGGTTTCTAGGAAAATGCTCCGCCTGACCTTTTATATAAGGAAACTCAAACTGTCTAGCATAACTCAGCCTGTCTTTTACCTATACTTATTTATTGTTCCACCTTATTTTTCCTGGAGTCTGGAAAACAAACTATGTTGTAATAAATGGGATTTTGAAAGCTGTTAGCAGAGTAAGTAGTACACCTCTAAGTGAGCTGATAAATGTAGTCGTGGATAGGCATCTGAACTCTTCTGTAGAATACTGGTTAAACGTATATTATATGATAATAAGCATCCTCTGTATCCGCACCTCTTTCCATGCCTGTCGTCTGAGAGGACAAGAAGCAAATATATTAAACTCTATCCACGCACAATCACGCACAAAAATTCAACCATACCACCTTATTTAGCCAGTGTACTGTGTGAAGAGAATCTTGTTAGACATAGTTTTATTAATCAACTGTGTAATGGGGAATAGTTATCATATCCCTGAAGTCAGTAAACATTTCAGTAATCCTGTTATTCGTTATTCTATTATTATATATTGTTAAACAGAACCCATTGTTAGTGTTTTAAAACTGTTTTACTATGGGTAGATGGATGTAATAACACAGGCTGAGAATTCTGTACTGTAAACATAATTATGGTGTGGAATAAATCAAATGTATTATTATTATTATCGTTATAATATGTTTCCTGGGAACGAGTTTATCTCATCTATTAACAAAACTCCTTCTGGATAAGTATATATCTTGTGACACTGTGTTTTCTGAAATTCTAGACGGACGTTTCGTAATGTTCAGAAATAACAGATGTATAGGAATGTTTAAAAAATGCCTGGTATATTTAGGATCATTTTATAAATGAACAACATCATCTTGGAGAGACTAAAAGATACGCGGAATTCAAAATTACCACCTGAACAGGCTGGCTGGCTGGCTTCAAGAAAAACAAACCATGTTCGGATCAAATTACAAGACCACGCTACGTATCATCACAGAACACAGCATAGAATGGCAATCAACTCTTCACATCAACTTCATCCACATAGAAAAGGCTTTCAATAGACACGTCGATAGAGAAGTAATTTGACAGCTGCTGCTTCAACACTACGCTTTCAGTGCCACAAAGTTTGGTCAGGGTGAAATTACGACGAAATAGATGTTCAGTGTTGTCAAGTTTTCAATGGTTTAACTCATATCAATGATTTAGAGTAATGGTTTATCGGTGTAGGTAGTTGACTTTCAACTATTGGGTCACCGCTACAAACCTTGTTCAACCTACTGAAGTTTGGGGAGTCAGGTTGTTTTATCATTAACTCTCACATGACAGGTGTCTACTGCACAAATGTGTAAAAAGTTGCTGAATGCATTTTTTCTATTTGTTTGTTTTCTGTAAACTGATTCTTCAGATTTTATAAATCGAATGTTGTTTCTTGTAGTTTTTAGTTGTTGAGCGGATCGAATTGACTGGTCTCTATTAGTGAATGGTCTCCTCCGTGGATGTCTCGATATCATCTGTTTCAATTATGTATTAATGAGGGATAGTGGCTAGCAGTGGAATCAAGGATGTTAGTTTCGTCTTATTTTGGACTCATCAAATGAATGTGTTTGCCTCCCAGTGAGTGATGTTGCACAAGAAGCAGTTATCGTGACTCGGTGGTTTAGTGGACAGCGCTCCGGCGCTTGAATCGATCATTCCTAAGTTTGAGCCTTTTTAGGAACAACATCGCTCACTGAGATGCAGGGACATCCAGCTGACGAGTCTCCAATCGGACGAAACGTGCGTCTTGGATTCCACTGCTAGCTACTATTAATCATTAACCTTATAAAGCTTGCCGAATAATTTCAATATTGACAATACTGACCTTGCCAATCTCCATGTTGTAGTATGAAGAGCTATGATTGAAGTATTTGCAAGCTTTTTCAAGTCAGTTTGAGGCCCTTCAGTGTTCAGTTTCGCTAACCTTGATTTCACGAAGAAGTTTTATCATATGGACATTTAGATTGAGAATCTTGGGGGAATGTTGTCTTCTACACAGACCGAAACACTGTGAATTGTGTTTTGTGCTCTGTAGAACACTCCGATACCTTCATTTGTTGAGTACTCTGCAAACCCCAGCTCAGGTATTTGACCTTTATAGGATGACAGTTATTCTGGCACACTGCCTAGGAGTATTTCTTCGACATAATTTGAAACTATTTCATATTTTATGAATGAAGCTCACCTGATAATTACTCACTTTAAGGATCTTGTTAGTATACTTTGACTCTTTCATTTTTTCACCTTCATCTGTTATTACAGTGTGTGTTTGTGTCCCCACCTTAAGCACCCAGAAACAGAACAAACCTTTGCAATGATAGAATATGCTGAATTGAAATCTAAATATTTTTTCGAGTGTGTTGTTTTTACGAAACTGGTCACGTTCATATTTTCTTGCCTAACTTGAGTGATTTTCAATACCATCCTAGCAGCCACTGAAACCTTCAATTTCGTTTCGTTATTTCTGCTGAAAAGGTAATCTTTAAAAAATCTTCTGAAATACAAGAAACTAAGTGGGTATTTCAGTAGTTTTCTAAGGTGATATATAGAGTTACTCTTTAAATTTATCCGACACCAGTTGTATAGCAGCGGACAAAAGGTCCACTTTCCTAATGATGTTGAGTGACTTTAAGGACCACCCTAAGAATTGTTAAATCATCAATTATACTCCTCTACTTTATGAAGAACTTACTTCCAAGCCTAAGTACCGCGATTTGATCGGTTATTTCAGCAGTTGTTAGGATGGCCTTTAAAATCACTCATGTTATTTTCGTGACCTGATGATGTGGCCACTTTTAGTGATCTTAAATTCAGTCAGTTCTACCTACTATCATTGCACTGAGATTGGTATGTTTAGATTGGTTCTACGACTGTTTTCAAAGGTCACACTAGTACCAACTGGAATAATCAATTGGGTTTCAACTTTTGGCTGGAAAGGCAGGTTTTCATTAGATACATAAGTCTATTTGGTTATTTCAACTGTCGTAAAGGCGAACTCTAAAGCCACCCGACTATATTCCATTAAAGTCATACTAGTTAACTCAGCGGAGGTGTATTTCACTGGTCTTTAATGCGTAATAAACGTTCTTGACAAGATACATGGAAAATGTGAAAGGCCTAAAAGGTGTAGGCGGCCTGACCAAGATGCCAACCAATGAAAAGACAACGTCACTCACTGTTGATTGGTTGTTGCAAATATCCACTTAGCTTACGGAAAGCCGATACAGTTCATTTATAGCATTGATGGATAGTGGCTAGCAGTGGAATCCAGGATGCTCATTCCGCCCTATTTGCGACTTGTCAGCTGGATCTACTTCCTTTCGAGTGAATGATGTTGTTTCCACCAGGATATTTGTTGACTGATGGGTTATTCGTCGGTTGGTTCGTTGCAAGGCCACCAGAGTTCCTTCTTGCTTATTCCTATTATTCTCCACATATGATCTTCAATATCGAGTGAGCGTAGACAGCATCTGTTGATGTCATGAATGTCTGCAGTTTGTTGCAAATGCTTTTCGTAACGCACCAAGTCTGTCAAGCATCACACTGAAGCACTGACTTAATTGACTGGCATCAGTGTTGAAAATCCGAATGTTGTTGACGCTTCATGCTGAGTACAGTGCAGTGCAGTGTATTAGATCTGCAGACTGATTATTTCAGATTGATGAAGGCCTGTTTTGCTGTTTTTCCGATGCTGGCTTTGACGTTGTCATGTGTGCCACTGCCACCTGTAGTTGAAACGATGCTGCCTTATGTAGGTAGGTGAGAGAGACAACTTCGTTTAAGTTTCTCGTGTTGATGGTGACTGGTTCTTGTCGGCGTTGTTGTTGTTGGTTGGGTATTTCCATCACCTCTGTCTTCTCTGCGTTCACCTGAAGGAAGACCCGCTTCCGCTGCCCTGCCTTTTCTACCAACTTGTTAGTTTTCTCCTGTAGATCTTCTTGGAGGATCTTTGAGGAAGATGAAGATTTTTAGTCTAGAAAGATGCTTTCCATGACAGTTTATCTTCTAAATCAGAGGGTTGTATCCCGTATCTTTTATCTGTTTAATTAGAAATAGCATTGAAGAATAGTTGAGGGAAGGCTACTCGTTTCCTTATTGACCAAATGTTCTTATCCAATTAGATGACAGCTGGATGAAATGCTTGTTGATCAAAACGAAGTCAGGATATGATCAAAAGCTGAGTCTATTAATTCATCTGATAGACGTTTGTGATGGTATTCGGTAGTCAGGTTTTAGGTCCCCACCCAGCAGCTTAGTAATGACGTGCTGGCCACGGAAACTGATGGTACTGGGTTCGATCCCTGGAGGCCAACCAGGGGATAAAACAGCTTTCCAGTGCTCCCAGGTCCCCAATGTTACTCCAGCTGATGTCAGTCCACGATGAATTTCAACCTGAAATCAAGTATTCATATCACTTTCAATCATTATATTGCAATCGTACAGAAGAACAATGGTACTACGTCACTATGACTACCTTTGTACGCATGCTGATTCAAATGAGTACATCTTAACAGCTGTGAAACTAACGATTCATTAGTATAAAAAAAAAGAGGAGATCACCAAGAGGGAACATTCAACAGTGTAAACTTAAAAAGATCAGTTTTACTTGACGTCTGTAAACGTTACAATTTTATTCTGTCAACAGTTTTCTAAATGAATGAATCATTTCCGTTATAGTTGCTAAGATATTTTGACTAACACAGACTAGACAGTTTATAGATTTCTAAAGCTACATCTGTCTCATAACTAAACAGAACCTTCTAATTTCTTTATGTTCGACGATTTAGAACATCTGATTGAAGATTTACTCAAAAGTCAACTACGATTTCTACATAATATCCTACTACAGAATAACCATTTACTTATATTCGCTGATTATAATATGAAAGAAAAGTCACAGAAAAAGTGGCTAGCTCAATCAAAGAGAACTGTCTACATGAACGTGGAATTCAAATGGGATGATGTAGTTTAAACCCCTAAAATTGCCTCTTATCAACTTTGAGGAACATATTTCATGTAGTTAGATTGACAATTACACTTTCACTGGACAATTCCATCCATCTAGATCAACCTAAGACCAGGCATTACTGAGTAACAGTTCAAGTTGCCACACCTCATACCAGTACATCAAGTAAAAAGGGTAGTGAGATGCAAGATGAAGATAAAAGAATGCAGTCGAAAGAAATATAAAGTACAAAAAGAGAGAAACCAAGAATGAGAAAGTAGTGACATTCGGCATAGCGTCGTTAAGATGAGGATAATGTACGTGTAGATCTGCGCCACTGACATCGGTTCTGAGCCATATCACCCAGAGTCTCCAACCACTGGCTCATCTTGTCCCGCGGATACCAACCACCTAGTCTGCATAGTCCCATTGGACAAATAATCCACTCATGAGTTAATCACACTATACAGCTTTTGGTAATCTCAATGTGCACTTATCCTGTGAAGCGAAGTACATTTGCTGTACTTTGGGTCAATGGTGTAAACATATTTTGGAACAATGTCCAGTTTGGTTATCCAGAGAAGAGAGGAGAAATATTAAAAGTCCAATTCTTGAACACGTCATCACCTCCAGATATCTGGCCCCTCTTTGTAGTTCTTTCATAATAGCTTGTAGAATGTCTGTCTACAGTTCTAAAGTACTTTGACTACATCATCTATATGTCACTCGAACATCAACATTTTACAACGTTATACTTGAACTTTGTGTTCAAAAACACTTCATGAAGTCAATAGCGTAACTTTTCTCGTTTCTGTTCTTCCAAAGTATATAATTTTTCATCTACACATGAATTCATATGTCCAATTGAAGGTGACAGCGAAAAAGTATTTGTCGACTCTTCATTCTAGTAGTAGACACATTGTCAAGAAGAAACAAGTTTTGGCTCCAATAAACATTTTGATACTAGATGATAACTGAAGGTGAAATGTAAATTTGGACGGCGGTCAGATTCAAACCAGTGACCACTGGATTTCTTTCCCAAAGCTCAACCAACTGAGCCATGAGGTCTGACTGTTGATCACATTCTTATTTCACTTCAATCAACAGGAGTTTTGCTAGACTACCATGTGAATTTATAACGCGTTACTACCTCATTCAACAGCTATATGAAGACGCTACATGCCAAGTGATCCACAGTAGAAAGCTCAGTGACGCCTTTGAAGTGAAGACAGGAGTAAGACAAGACTACCGCCTACTATCACCCATGATCTTCCTGATTGTGGTGGACTCGATCATGTAGCAAACAGTGAGGAGTGAGAAGATGGGCATACACTGTTTGACCGATGAAAAGACCCCACAAGAAGATTTGGATTTCGCCGATGATTTATGTCTAATGTCTTGTCACACAAACTCGAACATCAACAGGTGAAAACTAACGAGTTAACAGAAGAGACAGGGCAGGGAAGGCGGGACTTGAAGCGAACGAACAGAAGACGGAGGTAATGAAAATACCCAACCAACAACAGCGTGAACAACAAGCACCAATCACCATTAACGGGAGAAACCTAAAGGAAGTAGTCTCTTCCACCTATCTAGGCAGCATCGTTTCAACAACAGGCCGCACAGAGGAGAATGTCAAAACCAGGACTGGAAGGACAGCAAGACAGGCTTTCATCAATCTGAAATAATCAGTATGGAGATGTACTGCACTCAGCATAAAGCGTGGACAAAATCCGGATTTTTAACACCAATTCAGTCAAGTCAGTGCTCCCATGCGATCGTTCACAAACTTGGCGCGTCACGAAAAGCATTTCCAACAAACTAAAGATATTCATCAACAACTGCCTACGCTGACTCGTTACTGAAGCTCAGATGGCCAGAATAATGAGAATGAGCAACAAGAAACTCAGGCTGTCAACGAACCGACCGAGAACCTATCGCGCAATAGATATGCATTTGGAAGTGGAGATGGATTGGGTATACACTGAGAAGGCCGACTGGGGACGTCACAGGCCACGCCAGGCCCTCAAGTGGAATAGAAATATGGAACGACGAGTTGTGCGTCGGTGCCGAGGGTGACATAGAGGGGACAGTATGCGGAAGAAATGAGAGCTTGTGGGCTGTCGTGGAGCGAGGTTCAAAAGACTGTAGAGAACAGAGTGCACTGAAGCCCTATGTTCCCTTAGGAACCCAAGGGGGAAAAAATAATAATACCCTTGATCGTATTCACACTGGCTGTCTAGTGAGGACTTCTCATCCAAATCCAAATGTAACTGAATTAGAGACGGAGAGCATCATATGGATTATCATTTTGACTATCTGAAATAGACATGGTTCGGTAGACCAGTATTTATACTGGATTCTTCTATTCCCCTATTGTCTACAAACTTTATTTTAATTCACATATTAAGTATATGACTTTCTGTCAGTAAAACAATATTCTGACTAGTTTTCAAGTTGGTATTCATCACAGACTGATATCTGTTGCAAAACTATTGAGAACTTGAGAGCACCAGATAGCTGTTTCTTCCTAATATAGGATCCCTCAGTGTTTTTCTGCAACTCAATCGATGAAATAATAAACTGGGTCCTAGTTCTTTTGCTTAAGTTGTCATTTTTTTTCTTGAGCTATTCTTTTAGCGTTGTTATTGCTACTGCTTTGAACAGTAGAATTGAATTTCAACTGTTTAAAATTTAATGACCTGATAAAAAAACGTGTTTTTCACTTTGAATAATTTATATGATTTTTTTTCAATAACTGATAAAACTTCTATATTTCAAACAGATACTCACGGTAGCCAAACATACAGATAAAGCGCTATAGAACCTTTTACAAAAGTATACTGACACCAGTTCAAAGTAATATAAGACGAAGAAATGAAGCGAAATAGGCTAAAGTTAAGTGAAGCTAGCGGAATATAACATGAAGAAAAAGAACTACATGAAGGTTGTTGAAATATGCATAACTTCGAAGGCAACAAAGAGTTAATCTCAATTAATCTAAACCATTTTAGTCGATTAGGAAATAAATCCTATATCATTACTTAGTTGTTTGGTTTGTAACAATCTATGAACCCTATCCAGGTACCACGTAAATCAATGTCATATCTTGTTTGAACTAACTCAATTTCAGCTAATATTGAACGTCAAGGAAAGCCGTCGGTATCAGCAAACTTAGTTGATTTTATCTGGAAAGCATTTTCAAACTAGTCAAATAATTACTGTTTCTTATGTATACTAATGATGGGTAGTGGCTACCAATGGAATCCAGGATGTACATTTCATCATTACTATACATAATTAAAACGCGGGCAATATCAAGGCATCCGCATAGGAGCCCGTATGCCAACAGAGACTGATCAATTACGGGTCCATTCACCGACGGTGTAATACAAACAATAACACTAACTCTATACCCATCGCACAAGAAATGGCCATTATGGCTAGGTGGTGTAGTGGATAACTCTCTCGCGTTTGAAGCGGTCACTCCGGAGTCCTGGTGGGAATAACATCACTCACTGAGAAGCAGTTGTATCCGGCTGACGAGTCCCAAATGGGACGCAATACGCAACCTGGATCCCGCTGCAAGCCACTATCCTTCACTAGTTGGTTTCACTTTATAACCTTATCGATAAATTTGCTCAATACTTTCAGCCTCACTAATGTTGACAATTTCTCATAAGAATATATTAGGCTAGAATGAATTGCTGCCTAGTATGTTCACACTCTGATTAACAGTTGAATGTTCCAATGGATTCAGAGGTAGAGTAGGTTGAAATATCTTAGAAGTAGTTTGAATATTCACATGATATCAGAAACCAGTTCAGCAAGGTCATCATTGTAGCCAACTATTTAAATCCCTGCCCTTAAACTAGCAGTTTGTATGAGCCGGTATTACAGTATCGTTTTGCATTTGTCAGATGTAACAAACATGCAAAAACACTCAGGATTTTGTTGAAAATGTTAAGAAGACTGCGATTTCTTAGTATTTTTACCTATCAGTAACATATTTTCTACTTACATAGGGTCCATAATTTGTTACATATGCAGAAACCAGTATCCTGAGCAGTCATTGTACTCTAATTGACCTCCATTTGTGTACCGAACAACAGATATCTGTGGAGAACACTGCTGGTCGTCTTTACCTCATATACTAACTCTTGATTAGCCCTCATTGGGTTGCATGGGTTTCTCAGACAGCCTCGTTTAGCATAGCATATTAAAGACACATATTAAGCAATATAAGTAGTGTCGCATGTTGATATATCTATGTACCGGAACGTGTTGAACGTGAAACTTCCACCAATTCGAGTCTCAGTTGGAAACAACATCACTCACTAGGATGCAGGTACATTCAACTGACGAACCCCAAACAGAACGAAACGTGCCTCTTGGATCCCTCTGCTAGTCACCAAAGTCATTATGAATATTCAGTCCTATCGAGACATCCTCATAAGAGCCCATCTTTTAATAGAGGTCGAGCAACTCGGCCCTGTATAGCAATAGGAAATTACAAGTGTCATTACAACTCTAACCAATTCACTTAGTACATGCTCTTAGCGATTGAAGACTTGTTGCTAACTCTTTCATTGATCTGAAAGAGACGGAGAATTCTCTTCTGCTTCAGACAGTCACGCATAGCAAATGTTTAACTCATACTCAAATTTTTTCCAAGTTACATTTTAAACAAACTGTTGACTTAATCATTACAATTGCTGTCATCAGTTAATAATACTTAAAAACATGAGAGAAAGAGTTTCTCATGCTTTTGAAATCACTGAGCGAATAGTCTGTCAACGTGTATGAAGATGAGAGATATTTAAGAAGGAGACAAAATTATTTCGCCTATCTGGTGAAGAAGATAATTTACCTTCATTCTCAAATTCAATATGTAGTTTGATGACAGTCTAAGTACACTGATAGAGGTGAAATAACTTCTTTTATTTAGATCAAAGTCAAGTAGGATGCTGAAACCTTATGCTACTGAAAATGTTCCATTGAATATATTTCATTAAATTCTTCCTTTCAATTTCTTTCAGTCTCTTAGATATATCTTTTAAGTGCGATATGTACTGTGGCACATTTTCAAAATCATTTCAAACAGTCTTTATTCCAGTGTTATTGCTTGTTTCCACCGTTGTTGATTGGAGCGAATTGATCAGTCTCTGTTGGCATATGGGTTCCTGTGAGGATGCCTCTATATTGCCTGTGTTTTAATTATGTAAGTTAATAATGGGTAGTGGCTAGCAGTGGAATCCAGGAGGCAGGTACATCCAGCTGACGAGTCCCATATAGGTCGAAATGCTCATCCTGGATTCCATTGCTAGCCACCACCCATCATTACTAGTCTTTATTCCATTTAACATCAAAATAAAACATTGCACCTGTAAAAGATGAGCTTATAAATGCACAGAAACACAGTTCATTACTATTCCTTGCATGACTATGTGGAATTGTAGATTTTGGTACTGGCTGAATAACCTCCACAACTAAAATTTTCTTGTTTTACTATTCGCTCACCAGTTGAAATCAGACGCTAATATAACATTATTAAATCATGCGCGTTAATGATAAACCGGATATTACGCTAGATATGTGAGTTTATGAAGTTTAAAGTAAACGTGCTCCCAACTTAAGTAGTAATTAAGGATGAGTGACAGCTAGCAACTGAATTCAGGATGCACTTTTCCTTCTAGTTGAGACTCATCAGCCGGAAATAACTGCCATCGTGATGAGTGTTGTTCTCGCCAGGACTGCAGCCCGAAACGGACTACTAGCCACCGGGCCACTGAATCACAATAGCCACTCCTTGTTCGATGTGTAGGGCATAGTTTAGACAGTATAACTTGTAATTTTCCCCTATTGGTCCTGGGTTTGATTCGTATTGGGAATAAAATCACACAATGAGGGACACGCATATCCAGCTGACGAGTCCAGAATGAGATGAAACGTGCGTCCTGGGTTCCACTGCTAGCCACTACCCATCATTAATATCGAACTGAAAATATCGACAATATCGAGGCATCCGAACACTATATCATATATGAGTAGTGGCTGATTATTTCAGTTCAACCAACGACAGGAAATGATAAGTCATGATATCTGGCTTACGATACAACTCTTAACTTCACGATGGGGAGGTTGATGAAATCAAATTATAATTTGGCTGAAAACTGAGGTAACTCCTATCAAACAATGAAATACTACCTGACAGAAGAGCTCATGAAGACTCCCATATTGTTTTTGGAAAAATCACTGTACCAACAAGATTTGATTGATGAGAAGTGAGGAATCACGCGTTATGCAAATTACTGCCTGAATAGGGAAAACCCAGTTTCCAACTAGTTAATCACATTAATTCACTTTTATTGTTTATACTACTTTCTATCAATAAGTAACTCATATATCAGTAGTAAATATTTTAAACAGAGTAGAGGATTTTGTCGAACACCAGGAATTCAGTGGATCTAACTGCTTTACATCCAGTTAACTTATAGATTACATAATTAGCAGTAAGTGAAGTATGGTATGCTGAGTGAGCCAAAAATGAATAACCAGTCGGATATGAATAGCTTACATAAATGAAGTAAAAGAGTGGAAATGATTGACAAAAAAAATACGAAATACATGGAACGCAGTGGGATACTTGGACTGGATACGTGTAATGACTGTTCTCCCTCAGACCTGGTACCTCACTGAACTGATAAAATTAAAGACAAAGGATAGTCTATGACTGTAAGGAAGAGAACTACATTTTTTCCATCGAAGTTGGATACTGTTTCGTTGGACAGATGAAGGACAAAGTAGTCCAATAAAGCTTTCCTGCCCACACAGTAAACTGAAACAAAGTTGAAGTCTAGAAACTTTTACCTTACGGGGCTGATGACCTTGAATGCTGGTATGGATTAAGGCTGCTTGCTACTATCTCCTCCCATAAAGAATGTATCACATCCTTTCTGGATCCGCTTGGGAGAGCTTCAGTCTTCTTCTTTACTGAACTAACCTTCTAGTAAGAATGGGGTGTTTTAGTTCTGCCTTCTATACTTTCAAAGGCAGCATATCAAAAATATCCAACAAAAGCTCAAGCATTAAACTTTGCTGCTTGTTGTTTGATGCTTCTGCTGAAGGTTGTATATGATTGGCATCCCATGTCAATCCTACCACCTTCACTTTGTAGATAACATTTCCTTGAAGTCGAGATACTTTCTTATTTGCCCACTTTGGTGGTGAATAATGAAAATTATAAATGTTAACTTTCTGGTTTAATCTGCAGATTCCGTGGTTGAATTGACTTTCAATTTCCGGATTCCTCTGTCTTTGTTTTATTTGCTTTGATGCATCACGGATAGTTTTACCTTTTCGACCAAACATGATTTCTGAAAGAGATGACTGACTTGGTGCCGGAGGGCTTGATGTACAGCAAAAATTATTTAACTTTTTTTCCATCTTGCCTTCCCCCTTTGCTCACTTGAAGGTATCCACGAAACGTTCTGTCCGACCACCTGAGGAAGGATGATAAGGAGGAGCACGAATATGTTCAGTATAGAACTGATTGCAAAACTCAGAGAACACAGATGACGCCATGACAGCTGATGCAACTGAGCCACGATTGCGCTAGACTTCATGCGTTGCACAGACAGAACTTCTGGCCATTTAGAATATGGTCTGGGTTGTATTGTGGGGAAAACTCCATGCCTTACTTTTTTCTGAAGTTTCTGACGATGATATTGACAATGAAAGTTTCAAGATTAAACCATTCAGTTTAGAGAACACAACACCATCAAAACCATCCTCATCAGCTACAAATATTCTCTATCATCTCAAAGATGATTAATTTTGAATAACGTGGTGAGTAGCATAATAAAATATTTCATGAATGAATTGTTATCTGGATGGTTATGGAAACAAGGAATAGTTGATAATATGTAAGAAATGAATGCAGTGATTAAAGAATTAATACAGCGAATTGGAAGACATCCTAAAACTCCAGAGATTAAGATCATAAAAGTAGCAAGGGTTGAAGAAGTCTCTTTTTTATGTTAAGTTTCTTGTTTTTCTGTCTGAACTGCTAAAGTTCCAGCAATACAACGGAGGAGAATGTGTACTAACTTTGGCAAGTTTTTCTTCACTTTGTATATAACTTTAAAAAGGGTAGTTGTTGAAATTGAATGGATCCTGTATTACTTCTTTGTAGCCACGCAGAATAGTGTCCTTGAATACTTTTAGACAGAACCCGTGTCGAATGAATGATATACCCGACTCCACAGAAACCAGTGAACTGAACTAAATGTGAGATCCTATTTTTCAGGTTTATGCTAAGTAGAGGACGACTAAAGGACACCACTCAGAGAGTCGGTTCAGCGGACTTGAAATCCTTTTCTTTATTACATCGACAACTAGAACACCATCGAAGTCAAAGTTCATATTGCAGCATTTTTTTGGCTACCAAAAGTGAGTCATTCTTTGGGTGTTTCAGTTTCATATTTTTATCCGTAAACTGTGGTGGATGTCAGTTTTCTGATCAATTTTTTTCTGAGAATGTCTTCATCTATAGTATTTAAGGTATAAATGCATCAGATGGGAATAGCAAGGAATATATAGTTCTTACTGAAACCTGAACGCAGAAGATATTGCTTAGAATGTCAGAGCGTTATCCACTCAATCACTGAATCATGATAACAACTTCACCACTAGTATGAAGGTGAAATTACTAGCAATACCAAGACATTTTCGCAGGAGCCTATGTTCCAAAAATATAGCCTACCAATTTTATATGGGTTAATAACGAGATACTACAAGCTCTGATATCAACCAAACCCGTCGCAAAAGGAGTGGCTACAACTCCTCAGAAATCCAGTGAACAACACTTTGAAATCTAGAGTAATGTGTGCTGGGTTTGATTCTTAGCGGTAACAATATCACTCATCAGGAGACAGGTATATTCAGTTGGAAACTTTTAAATGGAACGAAACGCGTGGTCCTGGATTCCACCGCTTACGACTATGAATCCTTAGTATCGAAATTCAAAGTAATACTTTCAAGTACTTTGGCTTCAACGACCAGTCCGAAAATTATTTATAAACTGCATGATTCAAGCTTATATTTCCAACAGGCGAATATTTCTCCAGCTGCTCAACTGCAGTGTCCACAGACAGGGTTTCCATTGGGAACCATCCATCCATGTTCACAAGGTATGATCTCTGATATGAAGAAATACACTACTGAGCAATATCAGTTGTTAGTTAGAAACCACTCATGCTGATCTACAGATTTCGCTAGCAGAATCAGTGTGTTGTAAACAGTGAAGCAATATTTTGGGCTGAAGTCATCAGCTGCGCACCGGAATAAAATTCAGCTCGTAAGGTTGAATCGATCGATGGTTTGTTCTAGGTTCGCATACATATAACCGGACAACACAATGGCTCTCTAGCTTCATCCAGACATTAACAAACCATTGTCCTACTGATTTATACCCTAATGCACTCACTTTGGGAGTGGCAAGTCTTTAAATGACCCTAATTGTAACGTCAGAAAGGAGATGAGTTAACATCGAAGCGTAAAACTCTAACGTATGGAGGGTAAGAGAAATAAGATTAGGAAGTCACAGAAACATGATCATCACTTGTGTAAGTCTCATCTACTGAGATAATTGTGTAAAGCAATGAACAAAAGCATTCAACAGTATATCCAACAGTGATATTGTATTCCTTTTCAATGTTCAATATATAACTGACAAACAATTTGAAGTTATGGTGTTTAACATTAAAACAATATAGTTAGCTGCCAAATACTTTCTTCCTAAGAAAGAGGTAAGCAGGATTTACACAGTCTGTAATTACTATGTGATATTAAAAGCAAAAGGAGTGAAATATCACCTGCATATTTTATACTCAGGCACAGAAGAGGACGTCAAAGCCAGGGTCGGAAACACAGCAAGACAGGCCTTCAGTAACCTGAAATCAGTGTGAACATCTACTACACTGAACTCAGCATAAAGCGTGAAGAAGTTCCGAATTTTCAACACTAATTCAGTCAAGTACATTAGTGCTTGTATGTGATGGTTGAGAGACGTGGCGCGTTACGTAAAGCATTTTCGTGATGATATAGTGCAGAACCGATGTCAGTGGCACAGATCTATACACATATTATCCTCATCTTTACGACGCTATACCGAATCTCACCATTTTGTCATTCTTCCTTTCTCTCTTTTAGTACTTTATATTTCTTCTGACTACATTCTCTTATCTTCATCTTGCACCTCACTGCCTTTTTACTTGGTGTAGTGATTTGAAGTGTGGGAACTCGAACCGTTACGCAGTAGTGCCTGGTCCCAGGTTGGTCTGGATGGATGGATGGACTCAAATACAGGTAGAAAGGCGAATTGGAGACAACTGATATTACTACCAGAGATACAAAATATTTCTTTAAATATCTTTTTTAATGGCTGAAAACCGATGATGCCGTTTGATTGGTGATGGATAACAATGGAATCCAATACATATATTTCGTCTTATATAAGCCGAAAATTTGAATCTCAGTGAGTGATGTGATGCCACTAGGCTACTGAGCCATGACAGTCACTTCTTGTTCAAAAGCTCTCAGCCGTTATTTCCTGATATTGTATTTCTTTTGTTCATCGTTATACTGTGCCAAATTCATAGGTCTTTAGGCATTTATTTAAATGTCTCCATTTTGTTTGAAGATTAATTATCATTTCATCTGATTGTTCGGGACTAACAGTGGTTTCAAGCATCTGCTTTTCAGATTCCTAACTTAAAGTTATATAACCTTATGCTGTTTATTTCACAAGTCAGTAATAATTTTAACCATATTAGAGTTAAGAGAATATGCTAATCGTCAACTACATGTTAATTTATCTGTTTGATACTTTACAAAGTGAAACTTGTTCGAGATTCAAAATGTGATTGAAACACCCTCACCCAGGTCAACACAAGTTAGAAATAAACATTCGTTCAAAGTAATAATGTAGTGGGCGTTGCTGATAACAACGGATATAAGTAGTATATATCGAGAAGGTGGCAGGAATCAGGGAATTACCGGCAATAGGTAAGGTTTCTGCCAAGAGCAATGCAGGAGACAACACAGGGGATGCTGCTGATAAGAGTGTATGAAGAGCCTGTCAAGAGCAAACCAAGACAGGAACAGAGAGGAAACGAAGACATTTGCAAATGGCTGCGTTAGTGCAAGGAGTACCATATGTAACCACTAGCATTCCAATTGACCTCAACGAGCAATCTATCGTCGAGTCGTCTGCTATTTCTTCAATAGTGTACCGATCAAAGAGACAGATCGGTAACGTAGTGTACCATTAGGAACTAGCATGCTCCACAACAACCCTCACGAAAGCGTACCGTAATATAATTGTAATTGATGGAGTACACAACCGGACTGTATTTTTGCTGAATTCATAGAAAAATTTAAGCCTCGATTCACTTTAGATCATTATGTGATCCCAGAGTGTTAACAAATTGTTTTTGGACACTCCGTATACCACAGCCTCTGTAGCAGAATTACTCTCTATTAAAATAAACAAAAAGGGTTATGAGAGGAAAAAGAAAAACAAACTGATGAAGATAAATGGAAATGTTGAAGACTATGAAAATGACAAAGAGTGGTTCACATCTGTGCCACTATGATCGATTTTAAGCTATGTTATCTAAAGTCTCCAACTTTTGACTCTTAACACTTCAAAGATCCTTCACTTTCCGGTATAAGTAGAACAAACAGTCACAATTCATAGTTTGAAGACATGGATTTCATTTTTTCATCTGATTAGACTTTGCTTCCTTCCAACCCGATTTTACTTCGGTTGACATTAGGTATCAAGGTCAATCAATCAATATCAACATAGAACTAGACATTACTACATAACAGTCCTAGTTGCCACACCTCATATCAATACATCAAGTAAAAAAGGCAGTGAGGTGCAAGATGAAGAAAAGAAAATTCTGCCAAAATGAATATAAAGTACAAAAGAGAGAAAGCAGAAATGAGAAAATGGTGAGATTCGGTATAGCTTCGTTAAGATGAAGATAATGTGTGTTTACGTCTGCGCCACTGACATCGGTTCTGAGCCATATCTCCTACCACTGGTTCCTCTTGTCTTGCGGACCCCAACCACCTAGTCTGCATCTCCCCACATGGCTCAAACCAACAGTCAGAGACTTCAAACATTGGTGCCATATATTAGTCTGGCCACCTCGGGCGTTTTTCCAGCCTAATCGGTGACTAAGCATACGCAACACGTGTCCCAACCATCTCAGTCGATGAAGGTTCATAACCTCATCAACTGATTTACCTCTACTCTCTAAAAGTCCACACCTGAGCCTGACTTCTGCATTACTCACTTGGTGACACCACGGAATACGGCCTATACCACGAAGGCAAGGGTGGTCAAACACTTGATGCCTTCTCATATCTTCCACCTTCAATGGCCAGTTTTCACAGCCATACAGTAGAATAGACCGAACTGCTGTGCAGGTGCAGTACACACGACTCTTAATAGACAAACGGATATCACGGCGGTGCCATAGGTGGCGTAAATTGGCAAAAGCCAATCGAGCCTTTTGTATCCGTGCAGAGATTTCGAGGTAGGCAGGAAAGGTATACAACTTCATTTACTAATTTTCCTAGTACTCTGAGTCTAGCCTCAAAATGGCTCTAGTGGTATTTCCAACATAAAGTTTCATAACTCTTGTTGTCATTTATTATTTTCTTGTAGTGACTACTTGATATAACCTAAGTTAAATAAATGTGTGGACTCTTGGACAATAACCTTCAGGTTCCACAGTTCATCCACAATGGAAAAGGCGGTAATATAACAGGTGTATTTGTAACACCAACAAATATATACAAACACCAAAGGTTCATATAAATTTACAATGGACTTGGCTATTTCATAGTCTTTCCAGATTTGAATGTCCTATTGATTCTTCGTCTTTTCAACAGATCTGATACTTACCTACACGTTAGCTCACGTGTTTTCCCGGAAACTTCAAAGCAAAGCGACTAGTTGAAACAGTGTTCAGCAGCATGTGGGATCTTTGAAGACTTTGCTAATCTTATTCCACACTATGACACAAACCAACATTTTTACGGGCATACATCAGATCAAAAAACTGGCATTCTTCTCTTATTTGTTAATTTCAACAGCTTTGATTCATAAACATGCAGTGGGACAGAGTGGGCTGCTGCTATGTACATTTGCCCTTTGATTTGCCGTAAGATACCTAGTTAGCTCCATCCATAAATGAAGAGAAATCGTTACTGGTGGAAACACATCAACAGAAGGTTCACCAGGGTTGGTCTAACTACATTCCGATGGTTTACTCCTTATTCCTAACTGAATGACTGAAGTTTCGCTCCAACTTCTGTCTCGGCTCCAAGTTCTCTACCGGTCTTCAGATGTATGGACGTTCCAACGCTAACCTGGTGGATCGGTCCCATCATCAAGCAGGAAACATTCAAGAAATACATCCACATGAAAACAAATAGTCCCAACAGAGTATTTTGTTAACACCCCCTCAAGCTTACCAGTGTTACCTATTATTACTACTATTATTTGTCCCTTGGGTTCCTAGTGGAACATAGGGATTCAGTAACACGTAGCCATTCACTCTCCTGTCTGCAGTCTTTTGAACCCAGCTCTACGACTGCTCACAAGCTTTTATTTCTTCCTCACAAAATCTCCTCCATATCACCGTTCGACTAGAGTGCCTGGCGCGTGATGTCCCCAATCGGGCTTCTCAGTGTATGCCCAATCCATCTCCACTTTCTTCCGTATATTCGTTAGGCGATCGGTTCTTGGCTGGTTCGTTAACAGCCAGAGTCCCTTGTTGCTTATTCTTATTATTCTGGCCATTCGGTCTTCAGTATCGAGCGTAGGCAGTTGTTGATGAATGTCTGTAGTTTGTTAGAAAATGCTTTACGTAACGCGCCACGTCTCTCAACCATCACATACAAGCACTAATGTACTTGACTGAATTAGTGTTGAAAATCCGGAACTTCTTCACGCTTTATGCTGAGTTCAGTGTAGTAGATGTTCACACTGATTTCAGGTTAATGAAGGCCTGTCTTGCTGTGTTTCCTATCCTGGCTTTAACGTACTCATGTGTGCCACCACCTGTAGTTCAAACGATGCTGCCTAGGCGGAAGGTGAAAGAGACAACTTCCTTTAGGTTTCTCCCGTTGATGGTGCTTGTTGTTGGTTTGGTACCTTCAGCAACTCTGTCTTCTCTATGCTCACTGAAAGAAGTCCTGTCTTCGCTACCCTGTCCCTTCTGCCAACTTGTTGCTTTTTGCCTGTACATCTTCCAGTTGGTACGACATGAGATATTAGACATAAATCATCATCGAGAAATCCAATTCTTCTTCCAGGTTTTATTCATCGGTCCAGCCAGTGTATCCCCCTCTTCTCAATCCTCACAGTTTGTTGCATGACCCAGTCCACTACAATCAGGAAGATCATCGGTGATAGTAGGTAGTCTTGTCTTACTCCCTCCTGTCTTCACCTTTAAAGGCGTCACTCAGCTTTCCATCGTGAATCACTTCGCATGTAGCTCCCATCATATAGCATATAACTACTGCTGAGTGAGGTTGATATAGGTTTGTGGCACTAAAACCGTAGTGTTGAAGCAGCAGCTGTCAAATTACTTCTCCGTCCATGACCCATCGAAGCCCTTTTCAATGTGGATGAAGTTGAGGTAGAGAGTTGACTGCCATCCCATGCTATCTTCCATGATAGTGCGTAGCCTTGCAATTCGATTAACATATAATTTGTTTTTCCTGAAGCCAGCCAGCCAGCAAGTTCAGGCCACAAGTTTGAATGCAAAGCGTTTCTAAGTCTTCCCAGGATGATGCGGCATAATATTTCACTTCATAACTCCACGCCAGTTCTCGCAAACACTTAGGTCGCCCTTCTTTGCAAGTTTGATAAGGTAGCCCTTCTTCCAATCAATAGGCAGGTACCTTCCCTTCCTTCCAGACCTTCTGCAATAATGATGTGAGCATGTCACTGTTGTCTCCGCGTCCGTTTTCAGTGCTTCTGTTGGAATTCCATCTGGTCCTGCTGCTTTCCTGAATTTCAGTAGTTTCATGGTAATCAGGACTTCACTTCTGCTTTTGTCACAGGGTTTGTGTTCACTGATATTCCTTTGGCTGCTGGTGATATTTCTGGAGGAGTTGCAGGTGATGGTGTTGGTGGTGGTCGATTCAAGAGTTTTTTGAAGTGGTCAGCTCATCGTTCTATTTGTTTCTCCTCTCCCTCATCTAACTAGGTTTCCTTCACTTCCTTTCAATGGTTTCTTCTGAGTTGATCTCTTCTCAGAAAGTAACCTGTTTATTTGATATAGTGTTGTCAGGTCTGTGCTACCTGAGGCAGCCTGTTCTGCTTCACTTGCCAGTGCGTCGTGGAAGTGTCTTTTGTCTTTGCGCGTACTCTTCTTCACTTCTTTGTCCAGTGTTTTATGCGTTGTGCTCAGTTTTTCTTTTCGTTATGCATCTTTGCACTGGTTCATCTCAGTGTTACCCAGGTCCCTTCTAATTGTTTGGATTCAACAGATCCACATTCGATTCGCCGACTGCACTCACCTCCCTCTGGGCAGAATTGTGTGGGAATCGTTTGAGTGAAGTCTATACAATCTTGTAGACCTAAGTGCAGCTCACCTTCGCGATAATAAATCCCCCTAGGACGGATGACCCCTGAGCAGTGGCTCCCTTTGGGTTACCGATAGATAGGGCTAAAGACACTGATATTGAGGACAGAATTTCGCTTGCCGTCACAAGGTATGACTGTAACTTTCTATAGGGATTTCTTCGACAACAATGACTACCAGAATTAAGAAGCTGGATTCACACTACCTTCTAATTCCACTGCTTCCAGAGCACTGAGGGAAATCCTGGAGGCTTACAAAACCATCCGCACTTTGGAGACTCACACCACTGGCTTTGCTCATATGGGCCCCGTCAACAAAAGTTTTCACTAGGTTAACTTGACAGTGTATTGTGTGATATCCGGCGGGATTACAACGAGGTTCACCGTCGTATACAACTACGTTCTACCCGTAATCTGCGCTGGACAAAACATCCTTGATGCTCACAAACCCATTACCACCTAACCGTGTTGTGTGGAGCTTCTCTACGTTGATGCCCTGGCATGTAACCATGGGGTGGATCCATACCAACTGAAGAGAGACTGGGTAGACCACTCCTGCAGCATAACCTAGCATTCGACAAATCTAAGACGGATGCACTGAGTTTCGGTTAAGGTTTCAGATGACCATGTATTTTGTCAGGTTCTTCATTTAACAGGAATATGTTGTTGGTGTATTTTGGGTCAGCTAAATGACTGCAGGTAATAAGCCAATGCGTTGAAAATCATAGTTATTAAATCGAAAAGAAATGGTGACTGCGGACAGTCAGATATTGGCACACCTTTTGACCGACGAAACTGAACTCCACTTAGGTATATGGTGAAGGCAAGTACGTGTATCTAGTGTCTGTTGAAAGGGACAACTCTGGTTAATGCACTTTTAGGTTTGAAACCTACTTGGCCTTCTTGAGCTACAGAAAGGTGTAGGATGGCTAAAGACTCTAGGGTTTTACACACGACTTTAGTCAACTTGATTCTCCTACGGTTGTCATATGAAGACTTCCACCCATTCTTAAGAATTAGGAGAATCAATGATCTCGACAAGATTACTCTTAAGTTTTCGATGCTATCTAGTACATCAGCCATTCTCTTCCTCCATAAAAAGGGACTTCGATAGAAAAATCATTGTCCCGCTGGTTTGCATTGTTTCATATTTCTAAAGGCTCTATCAACTTCCGTGAGATGGAGAACCAGCACCTACATTACATCGATGCCATAACTGGATAGTGCATACTTGAAAGGTGGCTGTAAGCCAATCGAATAGTTTCTCAATGCTCCAGCCACCAATTTTAAAATCATGAGGAAATCATTCTTTTCCGCTACAGTTCAAATGATTATCCTTTTGGGAAGCCTATACAGCTGTCAACTTCTACTTAGAACAAATGCCTTCCCATCTGTTTCATTTTCGTCACTCATCACTACTGGCACTCATTGAGAAAATCATTGGTCCATTTACGCTTAAGTTACTTTCGCTTCCTATCCAGGTCAGTCAAAATGAATTTTCCTGTATAAATCAGTTCGAGTGAAATTGCAAAGATTCATTGACTTTTGTGAACATCTGACTGTAAGTTATCAACTGTTCTTACACAGAACTTAATATTACACCAGGCTTCTCACCTGCAATTTTCAAAGAATTGCAGTTCTCTTCAACATGCACATAAAACTGATGCTCTCACATCTAAGCTAATCACAAAAATGCTTTAAAGTTGCTGGTTTTGTGTCTAAAAAACATAGTTCAAACAAGCACTTCAAAAAGAACGACAATTTCGCACCAATGGCTTATACAAATATGATCTACCTATGCTCTGAAACAGTGGAAAATATTTGTAGCTCAGGTGGATGGTCTTGGTTGCATTGTGTTCTCTGAACTGGATTGTTAAGTTGTGAAGCTTTCATCGTCCTTCTAGACGACATCATCAGCACTAACTTCAGTATGAAGTGAGCTGTCAGTATCTTCCCATGAGTGATTTAGTAGCTTGACCTGACAAAGCGGTCTCTGGTCGATTGTTTCCTTTGATTGTTGTGTCGTTGACTACATAGATTTTCCTGTTGGCTGTTCTTCTGCTTCACCTCTGACCTTTCTGTCATTTATCATCTTTCTTATTGGTTGACAGATTGGGTCTATGTCTATACATCTGTTGACGGCTGACTGGCCTGAATGCCAAGCTTCTAGGAATTCTCTGACATTCTTTGTGTTTCCTCAGTCCAAAATTTCTACATTGTCGAAATTGAATTCATGTCCGTAGTTGTATCCACGTGCACTGAAATGAGTGATGAAATGTTGTGGAGTTTAATAGCCGATTGGTGTTCATGTAAATGACGAAAGCGAAAAGGGCGACCACTTTGTCCAATGTAGTGTTTACCACAGTTATTGCAGTTGATTTTGTAAATGATATTCGATTTGTCTTCTCTGATTGTTGTTGCATCCTTTGGTCTGCATAGTAGTGTTTGTAGGGAATTTGTTGCTTTATGAGCCACATCAATTCCAAGTGGTTTCAGTAATGTTGTCGTGATTTCTGATATTTTCTTGATGTATGGTAGAATGATATGTTTATTGATTCTGTCGATGACTTTGTAGTTGATGATGTACGGGATAGGCATCTTCTGATAAAGTTTCATGGGTAGCCGAAACTTTATGAGAAGATACCTATCCCGTACATCATCAACTAAAAAGTCATCGACAGAAATTAATAAACATATCATTCTACCATACATCAAGAAAATATCAGAAATCACGACAACATTACTGAAACCACTTGGAATTGATGTGGCTCATAAAGCAACAAATTCCCTACAAACACTACTATGCAGACCAAAGGATGCAACAACAATCAGAGAAGACAAACCGAATATCATTTACAAAATCAACTGCAATAACTGTGGTAAACACTACATTGGACAAAGTGGTCGCCCTCTTCGCTTTCGTCATTTACATGAACACCAATTGGCTATTAAACGCCACGATATTTCGTCACTCAACCAATAAGAAAAATGATAAATGACAGAAAGGTCAGAGGTTAAGCAGAGGAACAGCCAACAGGAAAGTCTATACAATCAATGACACAACAATCGAAAGAAACAACCAATCACAGACCATATCGTCAAGACACGCTACTCAAACACTCACGGAGAGATATTGACAGCTCACTTCATACTGAAGTTAATGCTGATGATGTCGTCTAGAAGGAGGATGAAAGCTTCACGACTTAACAACCCAGTTCAGAGAACACAATACAGCCACGACTACCTATGTTCACTGTTATCTTGATATTGGCTGACGCAAACTGAGAAAATGTTTTTTTCCGTATAATAAATAAGTCCTAGGTAGGAACAGGTGGCTATTAAAGTAAAACTGTAGGAAACGATCACCATTTTTGACATGGAACTCGATAAATACCTACTAAGACATTGTTCCTATTTTCTGAGCTTCTTTACTTCAGCGTTAAAGTTGCTACACAATATGCCTTTCTTCCGTGACACAGTTGACATCCCTTGATAAAGCTTACCCTTGACATCTTTCAGACTACAACAAATAGGCACATCGATGGCACAAATAGGCATCAATGAGTACACTATCTATTTTTATTTCTCACAAATACATAGATGATTTTTAACTGGTGTCCGGACAAGGAGTGAACATTCTGCATTTGAATTTAATGTTATTTCTACACCAACAGACCCATTAGGAGTGGTGACAGAAAACCGCGAGATATATAGTAAGAAGTGCGCGATTCGATTTTTAGGGTAATCTTTATTAACCCATTCGTCAAGGTTTTCGCCGATGAGGCCTAATGACCTATATCGCATAAGCTCCAAAAGGGTTCTAGAAAAGATACTTAACTCACTCGAATTTTGAGCAATGATGGTAGAGTGTGAAATTGGCAAATCTTTGAGTGTACAGTGTTGGTGACTGAACTGCAGATCCCAAGAGATATCTAAAGCGTGTCATACACTTCCTTCTTAATGGTTTCCGTATTCGTGTCACCGGTGACAGAAAAACGTAGAGTAGTACCTGGTGTTTTTAGGACCAACATTTTATTGCCTCTCATTACCAGAAGCAGACAGGAAGTCAGCTGAAATGCTGGTTACTTGAGTGGAACACCTCGTGACTATCACACTTGTATTCAATCGCTAGTACAACTTCAACCTAAGACTATCAGACATTGAAAATTACTCAGGCTATCTAGATAGCCATCTTTAGTTCCCCTAATACACAGCTGACCCTCCTGCTTTCACAGGATCAGAACAGATTTTGTCGTAATCACTGTGATACACAAGCCAGAACCATCACATCAAGAGATCAGCTGTCTGTTAGCACCGAAGTTCCTTCTAAGCATTATCAACCTTCCATAACACGTTTTCTTCAAAACTTTCTCTAGATTTCTCTGCTGATGATAGCTTCAAACAGATAACACCTACAAAAATACGAATAAAAATAACTTTTATACAACAAACAGTAATGGGGGTTCCTAATGTGCATATCTCTCCCTGACCGACACTCCTCTCAGCTAGACGTTCTAGTGTTTATAATCCAAATCAAACAACCATCATTTTAACTGCTCAAAGCTCATAGTTCTACATTACATTTTGAATAAAAATGATCAAAGAAGCTTAAACAGAGTAATGAGAAGACGAAGATTATCTGAAACTGGTGTGATGTATTAGCCCTATACATTTCAAACAATCTGATAGTACACATGACTTGTCGAACTATTTATGTGGAAATTTACAAAAAGGGTCAATGAAGTTAACAGGAAACGTAGGAATAAGGAGAGAAAAAGAAAAAAATGTTAATCACGTTACGTTTGATATGAAAATTGAAACCAACACTACCAAGATGGGTTCAACGTGAGTACAAATTGTTTTTGCATACATAAAGCAGGAAGTTTGAATTTATGGATGGCAAGAGCTTCAGTAAACTTAAGCACTCCGCTCTGACCACTTTTATGTAGTACTTTAAAGACTGTTTTCATGTCTATCCTATGGTTAGTTTCTAGTATATGTTTAGCGATAGACGAAGATGGATGTTTGTCACTGGACTTATCTGTTGAGGTCATTCGTTTTTGTAGCCACTTAAGTACATGTTCAACCTTCTTAACTGGATATCATGTTTGCTACTCCCATACATACATGTAAATTGATAAACACAGTGGGATGTGATGTAATCATCTATATGTTGTTTTGGTATGTGCTGTAACATGGACTTTGTCTTCTCTACAATGATGACCTTCGCTGCATAACATGTTTTACAGATGGTCGATCTAAGTTTTTTCCTCACAACAAAGCTATGCGAATCACTTCTAAATGGTAATGAGATGTAGGCATTTTTCCTAGCAACGGAACACTGTGTACTTTTCAATGGTACATAACTTTTGCACCTGTCGATAAATCTCAACGGGTATCCATTGTGTGTCAGTGTTGTCGTCAGTAAGTTGATTTCTTTCTCCTTGGTGTCATCGTTGCAGATATAGTTTATCCTGTTTAATAAGCATCTAACTAAACCGCGTTCATATTGGACGGGGCAATAACTATGGAAATTAAGATATTGACCTGTCTATGGAGGTTTCCTATAGATGGAGTCATCCTCCAGTCGACTGAGCAATATGTCTAGGAACAGTAGCTGGTTGTTCGTCTCTTGTTCACAAGTCAGGCTAATATGACTTTGAGTCATGTTCATTTTCTCTAACAGGTACATCGCATCACCAGGCTTTTCACAATAATGACCACCATACCATCGACATATCTCTTATAAAGTGAAACCCTTCCGATGAGATCGTCAGCCATGTTCGCAATATATGACATGCATACATCAGCTAGCAATGGTCCTAATGGACTACACATCGCGACGCCATCAATCTGTAAAAGTGTTCACCCTCGAATGGCTTCTGATAGAACTCAAGAGCTTAGCCAACAATTTAGCTAGATTATGTGTGGGTGATCGACACACAGACAATATTGGACGAAGTGGATTGTCAGGTTTATGAGTTTTAGGTAACCTATATAGATGTGGATGTTCAGATCCCATAGGTTTTAGACGATTAAATGCATGCCAAGCATTTTCACAAGTTTAGAATTTACTCTACCTTCCAATTTACTTATTCCTTCACAGGGGGCATCTGACATAAATTTGCTTTCATCACTGGGAATAGATAACATCTTACTTTTATAATCAGATATGGTCATAACGACTACATCCAATCCTTTATCAGATTTTAGTATAACAATACATCAGAGTTATTTCGTAATCCTTTTAGTGTTTCAAATAATCTTTGTCTTCTCATTACGTTGTTTAAATTTATCAAAAGGATCAGTTGCTTTAGATCACAAAAAAAAAGTATTTATTTTGAGGAGAGAAAAAATTATCTGCAGAAAATGTTATGAAATCAGAATAAAATTAACTTTATGAAGAAATCCAAAGTTACCAACAAGCAAAATACAATTATGAAACAAAGTAACAATGATCAAAACTGTTATGTCATGGAATAAATTGAGCCGAAAATATACTACTATTACTACTAATAATAATAATAATAATAATCACAAAACACTACTGATAAATCACATCAATGCATGCATACTAAGCTTTGTTCTAAGTGATGTAATGAGAAAAATCACAAGGGATATTACTCAGATAAGATGATATGGATAAATAGTTAAAATCATAGAGGAAAAAATAACCTTGATTAAAATAAAACAAAACAGACAACTATGAATAACCGGTAACGTATGAATTGAAAGTGTCCAACTGAAAGTATTAACAATAAACTATACAAAACAAATAAATAAAATGAAAATTATTAATAAATCAGTAAAACATAACAAAACCGTAAGTATATTAACAATGTAATACTGATAAGAAAACATCCAACCCCGGTTAATCAGCAAGAAAGTGGAGATAACGAAATGACACATAATCCTTTAAAATATTCGGTAGAACAAGTTCTCGAATTGGTAATGCTTTTCTAGAACGCAACAATGATAATATAGCCAGTCTTGAAAGTGATTGTAATGATGGAACTTGATCTGGGGATTCAGAGGGAAAGAAAACGACAGAATTAACAAGAATTGAAAGAATCATGACCAGCGCATGAGTATCTACATCAATCCGTTACCATGTAATAGTTTTGGTTAATGTTTCAGATATCAGTAATGGTTGAATAATATGGACTAGGATGTATAATGTGTAGTATAGATTCCCTGTAGAAGTAAATTTATAGCCTAAAAGCCAAACACTGCTGAGACCGAATGGAATTACGGGCGTTAGTATAATGATACTAAGACTCAATGGAGACCTCAATGGAATACTGTTACGACTGACCTTCCTCAGTTCTTTCTGCTTCACTGAGCCACAAAAATCAGAAGATAAAAGATGAACTATGACTGTAAGAACAACTTTGTTCAACAAATGCACGGTATATGTATACATTTACAAAACCCTCAAAAAATGAAGCCATAAATAAACCAATCCGATTGGTCCTATGACATCAAATTTGTCCAATCAGGTGATCATGTCAGTACATGTATAAATCATGAACTGAAAACAATTTTTCTCTGTTGAAAACCTTTTTGCCGCTACCTATCAAACGCATACCTGATTATTCTAACATTCAAATGTAGAACTAGAGAAAATGCATTTAAATCCCAGTTACAACGAAGATTTTCTTCAGGTCGTATAAAGGTCTATGCTGATGAGTGCCAAAATACATAGGGATTTGACTTTTTCTTAAACCGTATCATTCAAAGACACGTCGATTTACATGTCAAAGTTAGCATATAACAGCTACTCAGCCAATCATAGTTATATGGAGTGCAGTTAGAATCATTTGAAAAGTTTCAAGTTGGCATTTTCATCGTAGACTGACATCAGTTAGAGGAACAATGGAAACCTGGGAGGACTGCACACCTGTTTCGTACCACTATGAGACTCGTCAACAGTGTGCCCTCATGACCCCGCCACCTTCAGGTTTCATGGTCAGTCAGTTACTATTGACCCACTGGGTAGGAAACCATTGGTCCATATTCCCAACTTCTGTCAGTTCACCACATAGTGCTACCGCCACCCAATGTCATCGTTGAGTATTCGTCCTTATGGCCACCAGGTTTGCCCTAGTGGTCATGACTTCTTACTGGAACTTCGGGAATCACCTCTCGAAGCTAGTCACCAATGAGCACCAGATCAATTGAATTTCGGGGATTTGTGGGGACGTCAGTCTACGATGAATACCAACTTGAAATATCTCTAAATCCTCACAAACCCTCAAATTCAATTGATGTGGTGCTCATTGGTGACTAGCTTCGAGAGGTGATTCCCGAAGTTCCAGTAAGAAGTCATGACCACTAGGGCAAACCTGGTGGCCATAAGGACGAATACTGAACGATGATATTGGGTGGTGGTAGCACTATGTGGTGAACTGACAGAAGTTGGGAATATGGACCAATGGATTCCTACCCAGTGGGTCAATAATAACTGGCTGACCATGAAACTTGAAGGTGGCGGGGTCATGAGGGCACACTGTTGGCGAGTCTCATAGTGGTACGAAACAGGTGTGCAGTCCTCCCAGGTTTCCATTGTTCCTCTAACTCATGTCAGTCTACAATGAATCTCAACATGCAATCTCTACAAACCCCTCAAAATTCATTTGAGAAGTGCCTAAATCAAGAAAGTATCATTTTGTAAATGAAAAATTACATATTTAAAGTTTTCATAAGAAATTAATGAAGTAAAACATAAGCAAATTAACAACACAACTAACTATCAGTCTACTCACTTTGTACAGATTTTAATAGCTGGTAAACAGGACTTGTGTAAGGGACATAATCAATTGGAGTATGATTTTCTTTATCTATAGGAGATGGGAATGCACCGAATTCTAACAGCAGTTGTGTTATATCAAAGTCATTTAACTTTGCTGCCATATGTAAAGGTGTTGTCAATCGGACTCCACAATTCGGATCTGCACCTAAGATATTCAAGTTGAAAAAAAAAAGAGAGAAACCCTACAACTACTCGTTTCTAAGAATATGAAAGAAAAAAAAAAAACAATGAATTTCGAAGAGAAAGTCAACCCATTTACATAGTATATTATTGACAAGTTTATCTACACTAATGACACATTACAAACTTTTATTCTATATAGCATAATTCGGTGAATTTCTTCTTGTATGAGATCGAAAAAATAGACAAAAAACGTGTGTTGTACATCAAAATGTTATTAACTACCTGACTGTAACCGCTTACTTCGAAAACGAATATTTCAAGCTGAAACATATAGAAATTAACATTGAGATTATGGTTTCGAAGCACAATAGCGAAAATATTACCTACTGGAGTTAGCATTGTAAGCTCAACATCATAATATAACTATCTGAAAGATTCAATTTGGAGAGTTATGGGGATTTATTTGTTGATTTCAAGTTGATATTCATCATGGAATGACATCAGTTAGAGAATCACTGAAAAAATTCCCCAGAAGTACGAATCTTATATACCCTAACAGAAGTTGAACTCAACACTCTCAGGTTCAGTGATCAGTAATATAAGTGAAAAACTTGGGCACTGTGGTAGAATGTAGTCCCATATTAGATTTGTTTATTTGATATAAAGCGCACAGTGATACAGTATTATTTACTTGATTACGTTCCGAGCATAAATTATCATTACTCATAATCATATCAATGTAATCACACAGCACCTCGGATATCTGATTTTATACTCCTATCACCTGATCTCTCTTTGTTTTTTGATTGGTAGTAAAGTTTTCCATATCTCTGGTACAGGTGTTGCGTCATTCCTATTCCACATGTGTTGCGTGTGGATCCGATGGTTTAGATACTACCGTCTACAGAAAACCAACACATTCTAACAGATATCTAGACTTCAGGTCATCTCATCCAGTGTCAGTTAAAGCGGGTTTAGTCAAATATCTAAATAACAGAGCTAAGAAACTCACTACTCATTGTAAGGACTTAAATAAAGAATTAAAACACATAAAAGAAGCGTTAATAATTAATAATTATCCCCATCATTTTATTAAGAAATTCACACCAACACATAAGAAGCAAAATAATAACACTAATACAAATACAAATAATAGTGACAACATAAGTAGAAAGGAAATCAACACCTCTATTGTGATACCATACAAGGAAGGAACATCAGAAACCATACATAGGATTCTCAACAAGGTTGGAATTAGGGTGGCATTTAAACCAACAAACTCACTTAGAGGTAAGCTTTGTCGGCCGGCATAAGGATCCGATAGAACCAATTAGGCAAAATAATATAATCTACCAAATTCCATGTAATGACTGTGAGGTCAAATACATAGGTCAAACTAGCCGGTCGGGGTCAGTTAGATTAACAGAACATAGGAATTTAGCTAAACATAGAACGACAGACCCCAGTAAGATCAATAACCTAGAAAAACACTCGGCCATTGCATTACATTGATTAACACACAACCACACAATAGGCTGGGTGGGATAAAACCACTGTACTTAAGTCTAATATAGCTAGGTGGAGAGAGAGATTAATTACTGAATCTTTGTTCATCGAATCCACACCCAACACATGTGGAATAGGAATGACGCAACACCTGTACCAGAGATATGGAAAACTTTACTACCAATCAAAAAACAAAGAGAGATCAGGTGACAGGACTATAAAATCAGATATCCGAAGTGCTGTGTGATTACATTGATATGATTATGAGTAATGATAATTTATGCTCGGAACGTAATCAAGTAAATAATACTGTATCACTGTGCGCTTTATATCAAATAAACAAATCCGTGATCAGTAAGTTGCCACTAAGCCACTGGGTCAGAATCATATGAGTTATATTTCTTACTTCTGTAAATTTATGATATAGCTCCATCTCCATCCAATGCCATCATTGAGTAACTGTCCTCACTTCCGACCAACTTGTTTAGGCTCACCGGTCACGACTTCTCATTAGAACTTCAGGAATCTCATCACGAAGCTAGTCACTAGTGAGCACTGGAGTAATTAAATTTGTAGGTCTGTGGAAATTTATTGATTGACTTTAGACTGATGTTATTCATGAAGTGACATCAAGTGGAGAATCATTAAAGCGATGGACAGCTGTTTAGTACTGCATGATTCATGAATGACACCTTTTCAATACCTCTGTTGAAATCCACTTCACTGCTGAACTAGATTTTTAGTACTAGGCATCACTCAGTTACCTAGTTAAGATATCACAACTGCATACAATTCAGTTTAGTGCATTAGTGACCCTTAACACGCCTACTGCATCGGCAAGTTAGGAGAAGTGATATCAGTCAAAATAAATTGAAAAACAGGTGAATCATCCTATCATAAAGCATAGCAAGGAATCTGTACTGACCGAGTAAGGGGTATTAATCTCACTATTTACTACAAGACGTTTCCCAATGCATTCTTGCACATAAGTATAACCTCCAGTTAAGTCACAGAAGTAGAAGTTTAATGAGATTCACATGCAGAACTTACTTTCAAAAACGTAAGATCGACTTTTTTTAATTTTCTAGTTACTAGTGCAAAGGTGATCATCAACATAAAACTATTCGAACACTAAACCTAGTTGTATATCACTTGTGGAGCTGCGACTTATACGCTTAGGCACTCCGTTTCCAACCGGAGAATGGCAGTTCTAAAGCTCATTTCACTCAGTTGAGTTTGGGAAGGTAGGTAGTATAATTGACCCTGACAAGAAAATAATAAGTGTAGCTCATTACCGACTACATGGAACTGCGAATAGTTTTCGAGTTGCGTTACATCACGTATGACGTCATCTTGCACTGCTACCTTTCCAGTGACTTTTCAAAAACACATATATCACGAAAAACTATGAAACCTCAGTGTGCTTTCATCTTTTAGACATAGTACTTGTTTGATTGACTTCACTAAAGTAAGATCGCACAATCGATAAGATACAAGAAAAAATCATATATAATGTGAGAAATTTAAAAAGGGACCAAACAAGCGAAATAACTTTAAGAAATAAACTTATAGAGGTCAATTATACCTTTAGAAAGTAGAAGGTAGATCCCAGCATAAAATTTCCTCTGAATGGCTATATGTAAAGGACAAAGACCAGAACGTTCAGGCGAATTTAAACTTGCACCAGCATCAATCAAAACTCTCATAGCGTTAATCGACTCTGTAAACATGATGGTGATTAAAATAATACTTTGAGCCTACCATTCTGCGTCGCGTATATTAGAGGAGAACCCCAATATGAAGGTGGGTTGACATCAACTTTCCTTCTAAGTAGGAGGGAAATTATTTCAGCTGAACCGCATAGAGCTGCATCACAAATTGGAGTCTGTCCATCAATATTACAAGCATTGGCATGAACACCACTATCTAACAGAAGACGAACTGCTTCAACATTTCCCAACAAACAGGCATGATGAAGTAATGTATTATTGTCTGCATCACGAGCATGTATATTAAAGGTTTGTATAAGGTTCTTCAGGTCCTCATTGTCACCAGATTTCAGAATTCTGATTGCATCAATCATGTTACTTTTCAATACCCAATAAATCACATTCAAGCTACTGTCTTTCTGGTTCCAAAAGGGAACCGGTAAGAAGTTGAAGTACTGAGGTTATACAAATGCCAACTTAGCAGTATATCGCACAAGATACAGCCTGTAATGATCAGGAAAATAAAATGTCTGACATGTAATAATTGAAGAAATGAAGTACCCTTGAAAACTATAGATCTCAATAGCTTGAAAGAACTATCCTATAAAACAAGCCTGCGTCAGTAACCTCATTTTCAGGTTGCGGATTAGTGATTGTGTTTGCCATGATAATCGGTAACCTTTTAATCTTATGAAAGTGTAACCATCTATCACACGACTACAAAGTATACAATAAACTTTCCATAACTTGCACCTTTTCTAAAGAACTATCACAGAAATTTTAGAGTTAAATGCTTGGAGGCTGACCAGTATTTGCATCGAAATTTTAATAAAAAAGCAGCAACAGGCTTTAGATACGAGAGCGTACTGTTCAATCGCCGACTCAGTAAGTGTCTAATAGTTTGAGTCATTAGGGCAGGTGTGTACCATCCAGCTCTAGATGTTACGAGTTTGACTGGAGACTTTAAGAGACGACTTAAAATCGGTCACAGTATTACTGTAGTGTCGTTAACATTCTGGACAGTATCACCAATCAGTAGGAGATAAGGTGAAAAAAAGACAGGGCGTATACGACGATATATGTTGTATCGCAGATGTTTCCCCGGGAAATTTCACAGCAGTATTTTATGTTCCATTTTAGATTTCTTTTCGGTCGTTAATTACTATTTTATGCCTGAATATTCAAAAGTAATAGTTGTTTAAGTGTAAAATACATTTTACTCATCTAGTCTAAATACCTTTGCTAAATATCCACAATTCATTGTTGTGATCTTACCAGTCATACGTAAAAGCAAATGAGTGGAAGACTGTAAAATACGTGCTTATTGAAAATAAATAAAAGGGTTAGAGTTGCTACTCTATTCAGTTCACTTGGTGGCTTATCGTCGTGTTAACTTGGTGTCATTCATGAAACCAACCCAAAAGCTTATGACATATATAGTAGGTTTTCACGTATTTTATATCTAGTATTACTCGATTCTGCGACACAGACTGTATCAAACCGAACTCAGAAGCTCTTTTGTTAGGCTTCACGTTGTTGCTCCTGATAAAGCTATGAAGTAATCAGGACTGATATTTTAGAGTAAGTCAGTAAGTATTGACAGGAAACTCAGCACAACCATGTAACTTTCTGAGTTGCCCTACCTTATAAAAGAACATCAAGATATAAAACAAGACAAAAGACAGGGGAATATGCAAACGGCATGATGAAAAGTAATGAAAAGTCACAGAATGAAAAGTGGGAGATATCAAGTGATAAAATCAGATGTGACAGTTATGATGAAAATATGGTGTGAAAGCATTTATGCTACTGTAGTCAACATAAAAGCTACAACCAAATCACAAAAGGTCGTATGTGACTTGCCTCAAGCAAACATTCCTTCGGGTCTATAATCACCCTCCTTAAGCGAACAAAACCACTTAAGTCACCAGCCGTATAGTTTCGCTGCTTGATAAATCCACATCACTTCTATCTACTAATTTTTCGATAACACTTAGCTCTGTAGTCCAAGATAACAGTTCGAGTTCACGAAAAAGAACTCGCGTTCTCCTAAAACCATACTGCAGAATGCATACCGCAGCTCTGAATGTTCGCACTTTCGTAAATTTAGAGAGGTTTGGCTAGCCAAAACTGCGTCCCTACCCTTAGATGCATACTGCTTCTAATAAATGCGCATAGATAGTCTTTCACTCAAAGGGATGCCGGGTAATAACATCACTGTGGAGGGCTATATATTTGAACACTCGTGAACATGTTAGAGTTTGTGGAGAGAAAATCGAAATGCACTCAACGACGTTTAGCAGATTTGTGCAGTAGGCGACGGGCCATAACTAATACGTGAGGGCAAATGATACTACCTGGTTATCTAGAACTTGGTAGGCCAAGCGGGGTTCGAACCCGTGACCAGCTAGATGAAGGTCGTCTCTTCAAAGCAATGAACCACAATTATGGTGAGTTGTTTATGTCAAGTTGTGTCCATCAAGAATGTTTAATCTCTAGATTCCTTCTTAACTTTGTCGTAGACGCGCTAATGGAGGTCTGCCTCTTTAGTCTGACTAAACAGGGATTGACCATGTCAATGGAAACCTCCTTAGACTTAGGGCCCACACAATCCTATAGGGTGAAAATGCTAACAAGATGCAATCTTCAGGACACATTGAATAATAATTTGAGAAGGTTTGGAATGTATCCCTCACCACTCAAATGCAAATCCCTACCCAAGGAATGGTCGTCAGCGGCGCCTTTTCTAACAGTAGGCAGTGAAAGGACTGAAAAAGCTGACCGCCCTGCTGGGTTAATAACCGATGAAGTCTCGACATGAATACAAAAGACTTACTTGACATCCTCTAACTTCACCGCTTTTGGCGCCGTCATGATGCTCAACTGCCTATTAAGGGTTGAGTGTACTGAGCTGCAGTTCGCTCTGTTCAGCTATATGGCTGTTAAATATCGCCAATGAAGATAGAAGACATGAAAAGACTTCAGCTGTCGGCCACTTTGCCTTCGTATCCAGGGCGTGTTGTGAGACCATTACATGAGTAACATAAAGTCAACCACAGAACTTTAGGTTAGAGGTAAGTCAAGTGATGAATTTTTAAACATTCAATGACTCCTCGTTGGGACATGCGTTACGTATGCACAGTCATAATCTATCTCTTCGTGTAATCTTAGTTAAATTAGGATTAAAACATCAAAAGTAGCCTGACAAACATGACATCACTCCACAAAGTCTTTAACTGTTGGCTTGAGCCATAATATGAAATGTCAGCTATCAGGTTGGAGTTCGCGTGAAAACGGACATCACTAGTGGAAAATTTTAAGTGACATGGTTCAGAATCGAGCTCAGTGGTGTAAGTGAATCTATACACTATTTAGTAGTCATACCAATTTTTATTCATTATCCTTTATTCTTCTTGTTTCACGACTTTTTACTGGTTGAATACTTTCTTCCTCACTTCTTTCTTTCATCTTAATGCTTTCCACCTCAATGTGATGTGTGGCAACTTGAACCGGTAATGTCAGGTCTTATACTAACGCTGGCTGCAGACTTGGATATGTGGATGTAGGTTTATCATTAAAAACCAACAGTAAAGAGTGCATCGCCTGACTGGGCCCCAGTAGAAACTCTGAGATGAACATAAAACCAAACGGAGCATCAAAAAATAAGAAAGACAGTAACACATACCGCTGTCTTCTCGTAATTTCTACTTACCCACTGACCACTATTTCGATGACGTGGAAGATCAGTTACATCGAAAACTATCCAACTTCCTACTAAGATCCAAACTTTTAGATGTGTTCATTGTACAAAATGACTAAGCTGCCTACTGAAGGTTTTATATTTAGTACCCGGAGCCATGTTGCAGCCCATGGTGACCTACCGAGTGAAGTGTTTACTCTGGGTGATGTTCGTCAGAGATGTGAATTTTTACCATTTGAACTTTTTTATAGACGTATTTATGAAGTTCTCCCTTAGCTTGTGAAACATGGCTATCAAAAATGGAGAACATGAGAAGGCTTTAAGTCGAAATCCAATCAGCAACCTTGTGCACATTCGTGGAGTAGGCAATGAGCCACACACTATATGAGGGAAGGTCAATGATACTATTTGGCTGCCAAAACCTCGGTGGGTTGAGCTGGGTTTGAATCATAACCTGTTAGCTGGCAATCAAGCCCCTAGACTAACCAGCCACAGTTCTACATAGCTCTAAGTATCCGACCATCATTGCATAAAACTGGATCAAGAAATCGCTAAGTAAATAATATAGAACGTGAAGTCCTACATTAAATAGGTTGGTCAGTTGACGTATCTGTTTACTACGTAGTGATGTGGTTGAGAAATACACGCTAACTCATCCATTACTCTGAGGCACTGTGCTAGCTAAACTAGGTTGGGCTAGAGAAGTGTGAAAAAACGAAAACATGGTATCAGTCCATAAAACATATGACTGTCAATCACAGCCGCGTAAAAGTGGACCTTATGTGGGGGGTCGCTTGACAATTAAAAAAGAGTGAGAGTTAGAGACTCTAAGTGAAATGACCTGGAATCACTGGCAGTGGAGTAAATGCACCATATTCATTCTTATCCTTACCATTTTATTTTTTTGAATTTTTTCCTATTGAGGTTCTACTTTTGTGTTTTCAAATTATTTTAGCATAGAATGGTCAATATTTTTGCCATCACAGACGTCATGAAGGATAGGATAGATGACTGTGAAAATATGCTGAAATCATTTTTGAACTAACCAGCCAACTGTCTAAAACAGGACAAAGCACTAAGAAAACCATACGCACTACATTCCAAATGAAATGATTGAAAGGAAGTATGTATAGTTTGCTACTCAGCCTTTCAGATGCAGATCAGAATTACAAGAAAATACGAAGATAAAAAGTGGATGAAATGGGTAACATGATATCCATAGCAATAAGGCACTGGTGCCACCATATCCATGATGCGTACGAGGTCAAAGTTCAACAAAGGAACCAATGAGGGGTCTTACTGTACTTGACAAGAGAGAAAGAGCACTGTCACTTTAATCAAACACTAGGCATATATAGCTTATTACAATGTGACATCAACTTGTCACCGAATATTGTGAAGATGGATAAAGACTCAAATATGTTTTCGGTCATAACTTACACAAATACATAAATTACATCCGCAATTAGCAAGTATCCAAATGAGGCAGTTGTTTGTTTCAGATCTAAATGTGACAAGACGTGTCTTGGAGGTTACGAAGTAGAAAAGAACAGGTTAACAGGTGAACCAGATCCAAAAGTTTTAAAACGGCATTCTTATCTTGTTTCCCAAAACAGAAATGGTCTACCTAACATGTAAATACAACTGGGACAACCAAGTCCTGTATGTAAATGCAGAGGTAGGTTTAGGCACTTTTTTCAGTTTTCACTAATAAGGAAAGTAGGCCAGTTGGCTTGCGTTAATCCCTGCAGAAGATATCTCTGTGAAGATCTAGTTTCTCCCTGAAAGCGTTAACCGAAGATGTTGATACTACTTGTTGAGGTAAGGAGTTCCAGTAGAGGACCACAGGACGGGAAAAACGCAGATTCACGCTAAGTTGGTTTGACCGTGGTCTTTGGATTTTCTTGCGATGCTCTTAGAGATAATCAATCCTTGCAATAGAGATAAGATAAGGCATATTAGTACCGAAGTCATTATTAAAGATACGAATTGTCAGTGTGAGACCACCCTATTTTCTGTGGTAAGAGTGGGAATAAGCGGATCTAGTTGTTTCTTACAGGGTAGATTCGAAAGGTCTACCACAAGCTTAGTAACCACACTGAATACCCTCGAGTATGTCCGCATCCCTTTCTAGGCATGGGCTGAGCTGAATGCAGTATTCCAAGTGAGATCCAACGTAAGTAAATTAGAGAAGTCTGAACATATCCTGATCAAAACTTTTGAAAGCTCTGCGGATGGACCACAACAAAAAGGAAGCTCTTTGCTGCAGCCCCATTACAGTGTGCAGAAGTTTTTATATTACGGATTATGACACATAAGTCTTTCACTTCAAAGACTAGGAGTAGTAGTGTATCATCAGTGTAATGTCAGAAACAACTGCCATAACCAATGTACAATACTGCACTTGATCTCCAGGCACCAACGTTTGGACCGATCTACTAGTTCATCCAAATCCGCTTGAAGTGTATATCTAGCAGCATCACTACGTATGGCTCTTCAAACGTTTTAATCGTCGGCGAATAGCAGCACCCAAGATTCGAGCATTTGTGGTAATTCGCCTACACAGAACAAGAAAAGTAGCGGATCTAGGATTGTTCCTTCAGGAACTCCATTCATCACAGGTTTTCACCCAGACAGTACTCCATTAACCCTCACTCTGCCTTTTGTGGCACAGAAAGTCGCTAATTCAGGCTTGCAATGCAGCACTGAACCCGGAAGAGCAGAGCTTTCCTAGTAATTTCACATGAGACACTTTAACGAATGCCTTACTGAACTCCATTCCTCGCGCGCGATGAGGTTTCTCAAACAGGAGTGGTCAGTACGAAAACTGTGTTGCAGTGGTGCCAAAAGACTAGTTGGTTCAACATGTTTAGGTGACTAATCATGAATTATTTTTTCTAAAACCATAATAACTATGCTAGTTAGACTCACAGGGTGATAGTTAGCCACCAACCGCCAACTACTGGCCTTAAAAACTGGGCTGATTATAGCATTTTTCTAGTCTCTAGGGAGGCGAGTCTGAGATAGGGATATATATATATATATATATATATATAATATATATATATATATATATATATATATAAGATCAGTAACCTCAGCTACAATGCCCGCTGGCAGCCACAGCAGTCTGGAGTGTAACTTATCAGGACCCGGGGATTCTCCAGGTTTAAGATTAACTAACAACTGTAAGGCCATTTCCTTTTTTATGAACACTATACATTGGTGGGACAATACTGAAATCATTTGAGAACTTCACCTTCATGATCTACAGAGAAGACGTTACTAAGGTAATCCTACAATCAACTTTGAACAGATTAGATCCCGTAGGACTATCGAACTTTCCCCCCTTCACTAGGAAGGGAATTTCACGTTTTCTATGAGTCCTTCTGATAAATGCGAAATGTGTTTTAGGACAGTCTTGACAAGCATTAACAAGTTGTTTCTCGTAGTACACTTGAGACTGTGTGAAAAGGCTTTACGATTACGGACCTTACGGTACCTAGTTCTAAATGTTCCCAGCCCAACTCCTATAAACAAGTTCCATAGACGTTTCCTCATCCTTAACAGTCCCAGTATCTTCATTAAACCACGTGTACACAGGGCGATGTGAGGATCTTTTTTAACCCAATTTTCGCCAGACAATCAAACCAGCTTTTTTAATAAAAGCTTTTGTTAATAAACAGGAAGGCTACACTGGTACTTCCAATATATACCCTCCTAACTAATGAAAACAAGACAAATATATTTACCTAAGGGGCGACATGATCATAAGCCCCGCTTGACTATGTGATCCAACATCCAGTATCCAATATCATTTTACGAGATAATGTGAACCAACTGATTTCTTTGCGATCGCTTCTGGATCATGAGGAACGGTTCTAGGCCTTTGGTGCATTCCGATGCCGTACGTCTACCCACTCGCTTGCTGTAGCTGTGGTTAGCCTGACGGACTGTTAAGTGTTGATTAAATTTTTCCAGGGATTGTATGATTTTTCCAAGGACTGTGGTGCAGATGGATTCCTCAGGTGTCGTACCACCAAAGAGTTGGTCAGAATGGTTGCAAAAAGAAGATAGAAAAGACGTCTAGAGAAATCAGAGGAGAGGAAGAACGAACAAAAAGAAACAAAAAACGATAGGGAAGAGGAACAGAAGGGGAGAAACCCAGACAGATTCATGGGAAATAAGTGGTAGAGGGAATTTCGGTAAATAGTGTGAGAACATAGAATCAGAGGGAAGAGAAGGAGCAAGTGGGGTTATACGATGGGTTATGGGAATAGAGATAGTAGTACTACTGGCAGATGGTAACTGGAGATGTCTTAAGGAAGGATAAGGTTGAGTCAGGTCCACAATGCTGGTGGCGGTGTAGCAGATCCAGTAGTCGGTTGGCCGTGTTGGGTTGTGCGGAGTCGATAGGTCGTATTCACCTAGTCAGCATCCCAACCGGACGAGTGCAACAGTCCAACACCCTCTACAAGATACCGACATATGGAACAGCATCAGTCTCAGTAGGCAATGCGCTTCAGTAGCTGAAAGCCTGTAGACAGTAAAAATGTGACCAGACACGGGTTTTCACCCATTGAAAGAGCGATTATCCCTGAGTTACCGGGAGGACCGACACAGTGGCCGTTCGGCCGGATTCCACTGTTCCGATGACTAATTACTTGGTATTTTGTAAGCCATTATCAAGCCACCACGTAACCTACTACGGCCAAGAAAGTCAAGCTCTAGATCTTTCAGCCTAACCTCATAGGGTTTTGCTTCATTCACAAAACACCCTTCATTGCTCTCCTGTGGACTTTCTCCTGGAGGTTCACACCTCGTTTCAGAGATGGTGGCACAACGACTTTGTGGACCTCCAAGCGCGGTAGCATATAGGTGTTGAATACCTACATGAAGAGTTCCGGGGTGAGAGCACCTAGTTTTCTGCACATGGAGTGCAGTGCTGTGTATACTCGAAAGATACCTGCTGGATAGTCGGGGCCGGCATCTGGCTTGTCGATCAGCATCAGGTTTAGGTTTTTCTCTATGATCGCGTGAGAAAACTGCATGCCATAGAGAGAGCAAGATTCGAGTCGAGAGCGCCCAGATACTCGTTCAGGCGGTTGTTCGGGTTAAATACAAGCCCGCTGTTATTCACCCACTCTGCAGGCAATCTCTGCAATTACTTCGTAGTGCCGTGATTCTGTTTTGAATGTCGCAGCCCTCGATGGCTTGGCTTGACTTAAGATCCGATTCCCATTCGAAGGCTATCAACCGGCGAGGATAACACATCATCCAACATCCAACACCAATAGTAAAAGTGGAGGAAACATATAGTTTTTCAGCTCTCACTTCTACGTCTTGAGGCTCAGCCCTTTTTGTTACATTCCTTTGGTGGCCACTGTTTCGGTTTACCTACTTACAGACTTGAGGGTAATATCTGCACTTCTAAAGGTCTTCTCCTACAACTGGTAGGCTGGTATGCTTGAGGAGCAACCGCGCCGCTGGCAAAAGTGAATAGCCCTTTGCGATTCGTGTTTTTGTAGTCACCTTTAGGTAAATATTAGGCGTTATTTAGAAGGTAGCGCAAGAAATGGGGTGAGTAGAGAATGGGAAAAGGGGAGTGAAAAGCACTTGCACCATGCGATTGTTGCCTGTAATGTCATTCAGAAGGTGTGCATCGTACTGATGACACTAGGGTTGGGAAATGTAGATGTGGAAGAGTGTCTTTGACTGCTACTGGTGAATGCTGGTACCAAGCCGATTGCTCTCACTTGTTTTCCGGCATTCGTTTGGATGAGCCGACTCAAGAAACATCTTTGGAAAGGGAACAGTCTGAGGGAAGAAATACTTCTTTTCAGCGAGATCAAATACCTACATTAAGCTGGCTATCTGTTTCCAGTTACACCATCGAGGTATATCACAATAATCAAGCGTAGAATGACCGAGCCCATTTTGGTTCGTACTTTCGGAAAAAATCATTCACTGTAATGCATGCACTAGCACACAACCGAAGACGGAGTGAGATGAAATGCTTATGCCAGTGTCCTCTGTAGTCGTGTCCAGAGAGGTTGACTACCTAATCTTTTAAGTCGGTTAGTCCCTTCGATGAATTCCCATAATGCAATAAGAAGACGTAGGCTATCTGAGAAATGTGATTTATTCACGGGATACATTTCGAGCGGTCTGATCATACATTTACTCGTCAAGGCATTTATACGAAGGGTAAAAATAGGGTGGGCAGAGTTAATACATTAAGACGGTGCGAAATTTGGCAAACATGATGATGGTAGTGGGGAAGAATACGTTCTCAAGCCTTTCCTGGCATTGAAATGCACTGTCCCTCTTCAATACCAATACATTTCTCAAATCCCGCACTATTTTAATCCTGCGCGCCATATTTTCATCCTTCATTTGAATTCGGTTGACATACAAGCGTGTGACCAGATTTCTCGAGATATATTGCGCAAATATGTATCACATCACTAAATCTTTGTTCATTGAACTGCCACTCAATACTTGGGACAATGTGACACTGATAACGCAGTCGCGAAGTTGTAACCACCTGCACAAATAAAAAGTACAAAGCGGTTGAGCCGTGAAAACATTATATCTGACGCTGCGGAGTTACTTCAAAAATGAGGTGCATGGCACGGGACAGCCTCAAAAGAATAGTTCATTCTACAACGTTTCACTCAATTTATTCCCTTTACCGTTTCGGTAAAGCGAAGTCAGCTACTTCTTCATACTATGCGATGACCACATGGGATTTCGTCGCATGCTTCCAGCCGAGCACAGGGTGAGATATTTTTCACCACTCGCACGCAAGAATTTTTATACTTCTTAGAGACTGTCACGAAGATAGACCAATGGTTAGATTTTTAGCCCCGTATGCAGCTGAAATGCAGCCGATGGATAATAGTGGCTTGACAGTGTTCTGTAAATCTAGTCACTTATACGTTATAAGACCATCGTTAGGTCTCCTATATTTCGGATAATACAGATAAGGAACCTCAATGAAATTCCCCCATATTCTAAGCCTTAGTCCACGTGGTCATGTGGTGTAACACTTCCTATCAACTCCAAACGTGTTGTCCCTCCACAACAAAAATAGGGGGTGTAAGAGGTAGTAAAGGTGTGAAAGAAACAGGTGTGACTGAACTGTCTAAGGATTTGTGGTGTAGTAGGGAGTGATTTATCGACGATACAAGCATTTCTTTCACAACCAGCGCGAGTGTTAAGGTTGTAAAGTTACACACTTCTCCAGAATCAGTAGCCTAGGGTTCGACGAGATTCAATATTGATGCTGACCTTGATAGTCCAACTGGACTTGCTAAGCTGAAGGCACCCGGTCAAGCATTCTTTCCATTTGGAACGCTGTCATGCTACGTTGCACTCCTCGTGATCGGCCCTCTAGCCAGTTAGCTGGAACGCATCGGTATCGTGGGGCAACCTCGCGAATATGCCATTCCACCCGACTACGCTATTGTGTTCTTTCTCGGTCTCGTATTCGTGGGTATGTGAAAAGCACGAATAATTAGTGATCGGCCTCCGCGTCTGTCAAGTTCGCGCAGGAACAATTCCTAAATTGGTGGGCCCGACGTGATAGCGAATCCTGGCCGAGTACAAATCTTCAAAGGTCCTAGATACCAATACCCAAAGCTCTTTTTCCACTGCAAACGCTGTATGCTCTCTGCTGTTGAGCCTGTATTCGCGACTTCCTCTGACATAGGTGGGATGGTTTGTAGTTGTCAGAATTAGGAGCTAGCTGTTTTTGTTGATTTATTAGACTTACCACACAATGTATCAGCATTGTTTACTGGAGCCTATCGTAAAACCAACATAACAGGGTGGAAGGGGACATTGATAACTGAATCTTTGTTTGTCCAACACACAATGCAGCAACAACAATGACTCAGCACCTGTTCAGGATATATGGAAAATCTTACCAGCCATCTTACAAAGAAAAGAGGAAATTCGGACTATATAAAGGACATCTCAAAATTGTGTGGTCATCCTGATATGACTATGCACAATAAATTATGCCCGAAGCGTGATCGAGTGAGCAACACTGTTACACTATGTGACAAATCTAATAAACAGATAAAAATGGAATTACATTCTGTCACAGCGCACATGTTTTACTCTTATATTTATGAGAGCTAGCTGATGGTAGTCTGCTGATTTTGGAGTGGGGCCAAGTAAATAAATAGATATTTTGTTCTCAGATTATGAGTTTAACATGAAAGAAGACGGTGTGCAGGGATCAGCTAATCGATAACAACTAAAAAGTCAACGAAAGTTGAGTGGCCCTGAACTGCACAAAATGGAGAACTCTAAACTCTTTCATAACATCAGAAGTGTCTGCAAGTTGCGAAAAGAACAACGAAATGTCCCTTTTCAGTACCCGCACAGTGTTTACTAGTTTGGATTATCTCCGCCAAGCTTCCTCAACCTTGGGTGGTATCGAGATCACACAGTATTCGATGCCTACGTCACAATAAATAAATAAACAAATGTTTATTCTCACAAGTAGATGGCATATTCTACTCGTCTTTACAGCCCTATATTTCGTCAAACTAACCTTGTACTTTACTATCAGTTCAGACGTCTACTGCTTCAGTGATCAAAAAGAATTTACTCCATCTGTTTTTGCAATCAGCAGGTGTCCATATAATCATGTAATCTAGGTCAATATCCATGTTCAAGCGTTTCACACTCCTCAGGTGCTGCTGTTCCAAGAGATATAGATTTATGCCTCTAAGAACGGTTGTTTCGGTGCAAGAAATAAACATTAAAAGAACCACCGTCCAGTGGTGGTGAATTTTACACATGTTTAAAGTTCTTTAGACCCCACGTTAATCGTAATAATAGTAATAATGTTTATCCCGAATATACAGGCACACACCATTTTTGCAGGTGTGAACAAGTTTCTATATAACTTACATGTCTTCATGGAAGGCCATCTCAATCCCCACCTACTGTCACCAGAAGATATAGGCGCTGAAGTATGCAGCGTTGTCACGGAGATACGGTGGATGTCGACTGTTTCCCGTATGTCGAATTCACATGAGATGAAGTGTTGTGGAAACCCGTTGCATGGTACTGTTGTGAATAAATTGCCTTCGAGGTAATTAGGCAAAGTGATCCCCTGATTTAACTGTTTTTCTAGATTTTCGCTGCAATTATGTCCTTCAAGAAGTGTTGAACCAGTTATTGCGGTTGAGGCTTCGTGTGTTGTGGCGTTCAGGGTGTTGGTGAGCAGATAAGGTGATTGAGAGGCCGTACAAAAAATTGGGAGTCTGGGAAAAGCCAGCTGAAGACTTCTTGTAACAACTTCTGATGTCACGTATGATGTAATATTTCTAGTAAACTGAAAATTTTCGGTCGAATAATGAAGAGGATATTTTCGTCGAGTTGGTACTGAAAAGAGTAGAGAGAAGAAAGCGGGAGCAGAAATAGGAGTTTAGTGTACCATACAAGATAAACTGGGAACAAGTACCTATGTTTTTGGAGTTATTCGAACTACATATACACCCCACTTTATGCATATGAGAACAACTCTTCTATTTTTCTTACTCAAAGTTCAAACAGCTTCTTAAATGTGAAGTGTTTGGTAGTAAACGTAAAGGGAAAACTGATCATAAACTAGGTATATTTGGACTTTTCTCACTGCACAGTGCAGGCGGATGAATTAGCAGTTAAACACTTTTCATGAGAGTTCGTGAGTTCACTATGGCAAAAGGTAATTTAGATTTGGGATCACCTTACTGCATAGGCTTGGGGGTCCTAGTACATTTCCATTACCCCATGGAGCATAGATGGTGGCTTACCGGGTGATAGACTGATCGAGTTTGGGCAACTTATTAAGCGGGAAGAGAGAAACAGGTAACGAACCTGCAGTATTTATTACCTCAGAAAGCCTATTCCAGGTGTGAAAGAGTTCACCGAAGAGGAAATTGCCCCGCAAGTTGATCTTACTCCACCAGGGTTCGGCCAAAAGTTTATGGTTACATGTATTTAACGTGGACGTTACAGCCATTTTGAGTTCTGGGCCACGTGATTCCATGTGCTTATAAAGTAAGTCGTCTCTCCCAAAGAGGTCCCTGTCCAAGCATGTTATATAAAGAGATGTAGTCCAGGGCGCAGTCAGCGCTTGGTGTTCCTAACGCGAAGTACGCTTTACCCGCCCCCAATCTTTAGTTTGTGGCCCATATGAGCCTCAATAACAACAAACGGGCATCGTTTTAAGCTTGGGTGGATGCATACTTTGTAGAGTAAGACTCCTGGCTGAGTACTGTAAAATTTAAGGATGATACATCCAATGAGTCTACATGACTTAGATCTGATACAGGCTGTTTGTTCAGAGAGTGTTACGTCACTTGAGTATCTAAGACCTAGATAAGGTACTGCAGAACATCTGGGTAGCTTCTGTGCACAAGCTTCGGGGAATACATACAGGTTATCGGTATCAATGGTAATCCAACCAAATTTATCATTAGTGAACTTGGGAAGGGACTCGTCTCGCCATTTAGCAACATTACTTAATCTTGTTGAGCGGTAGACAGAGTGCTGCTTAGTTCATGAGTGTGATAGAAGTACACAACCTTTAGATCATCGGCGTGTAGGAATGTTCCCCTGCAGTGAAGCACTTGCACATGCTGCAAATATAGGTCACAAATAACAGAGGCCCAGGGACACTACTCCACTAGTTATGTGCCAAGGTTTAGACTGCATGGGACTAACTTCAACGATTTGACTGCAGCCACTAAGGGGTGACTTTAGCCGACAAAGTAACGGGCCGTGAGTACCAGCTGATTGTAGCTAGTCAAAATGCATGCTATGTGGCACCCCGTCAGATGCCTTTGATACATCGAAGTATAGGACAATGATGATTTCACGTGCCTCGCGGCTGCTGGTGATAAGGCTGAAGAAATCGAAATGCTAAGTGGCGTAAGGCTTGTTTTTAATGAAAGTGTGCCAAGACTGTGATATGGTTTTCGCCAAGTAGGTAATCAGAGATGCTGCTCTCAATCACTTTTCCCGTAATTCCAGAGACCACTGGGGTTATGTTGATAGGACTTTAGTTACTAGCACCGCTTTGTCAGCTGGATTGTTGCGAGGAACTGTGGAGCTAGTTTTCCACTCGCTGAAATAATCTCCACTTTCCGTTGATAGTGTGAATACCTTAAGCAATAACAGCGGTATATCATCACTATTTCTGATGACTGTTGAGTTTAGGCAACCTACCTCTTTACCTGTAGACAGCCTCAGGTTTTTCGCAGCTTCTGTGGTACTTTTGACAGTGAACACCACTTCAGCACATGAACATGTAGTAGGCGGACTGAAACCAGTTGGGTCAAAAGTATTATGATTGAAATTTGAGAAGGATTCGCTCAATAGTTCACTGATCCTGGGGAAACAGTTGAATATCATTCCACTATGTAATAATTGGGTTACATCTTTCGTTGTTTGCAAGTGTTTATTCAAAAGAGATGTCAAATTGTGCATTCTAGGACTACTTTCGAGAGGAACGATCTCTTTCTTTACCATGCGTCACGCATGTAATGTTTTAACAGGCTCGTCAGTTTTATTAATGGGGTGCGGTGATGTGAAATCTTTCGACTAGTAGTAGTGTGATGATAATCTTCGCATTTTATCGCGAAATATCTTGTGGATACATGGGTTTTGGCTTTTATTCACCTTAACTGTTTAAGCAGGAGCGGCTGTATCTACGTATGCCTTTATATTCATGTAGAAGATGGAAAGTGTGCCTGCTATTGAGGCTGCGGTAAACTAGTCATCCCTCGGAGGGCGACTAAGGGGCTCAATCAGCAGTTCCCATTCTGTAATCTCGGGGCTTGGAAGCGGAATGTTATTTGGGGATCTCTTGTCTGCTTCGTACAGAGGAAGAAGTGGTAACCAACAGAAAAATTTCCATGGTCATTGCCAAAGACTTCGCTGTTGGGGTGGATGGTGACAGGTTTTATTTCTCCTCCCACTGTGGTACTGCAAGGCACGACGTTTTCTTGCTAATGCATGTTTGATGGGCAGTGACACTGTTGGTGGCCTTTCCAAATGGCAGGTCGTGAGCCATGTCCACGATAGACTAGATGTCCTACTGCTTGTGGACTGCCTAGCCGGGATCATAACCTGCTGCTCACAGGCCATCTGGGCGGTGACCGACATTTGGTTCCGCTCTGTGGAAGGAAAAGTGAGCTCCAGATCAGACGACATTTTACGAGAACAGACTCTGATAACCCGACTTTTGATGTCAACAGATAGAAAGTGTGTGCGAAAAACTTGGGTTGTGCACACTTTGCCCGAAGATTTTGCTGTATTAGGGGTTTGAGATTGAAAGCTATCACTCACATAATTTCCAGCGCGAAGTTTCCGGGGAAAAGGAGGGACAAAAGATGTGATTTTATCCGTAGCTTGTTTTCCAGCGAACTTAACGCTGAAGTGGATCCCACAGACTGGTAGAACAAATGATACTTCTCAACTCGGCTACTGAAATAACTGGACAATGGCAGATAGAATCTGAGGACTAATAGTGCTACTTTTGTAACCGAAACAGCCTTGGCACAGTAGCTTCGCATTTGTTGCAACCCAACAAGAAACTAGCTCGCAGAGTATTCTAAATGCTCACCAATTAGTCATTAGGTTAGACGTGCGACAAAGATCCTGGATAGGGAGCATCTGACCTGAAAGCCATGACCAGCAACTATCATCTTCAATGACGACTGACTGCACTGGAGACGGAAATCCGCTAGGTCAGCTCCCATAGACTGGACTGAAATTTAGATATACGCTGAGTGGAAGCATGAGGCCCATGGCGATTGATCGCAGTCGTAACTCAAGATCCATCATGTTTTTCAACGTTGCAGGTGGTAACGCTTCACTTCTGGCTGACTAGGAGAGACGCAGTCTCACTCAATGGAAGGCTACACGCAGGCACGTGGGGGCCCAACACAAACGTCCAACCTTCGCACGTCTAGTCCCCAGAAAATTCCATCCTAAACACCACCTCCGACTCTTAGGAGCCACCTCGAAGTGCTTGACAATTTGGACATGTTCTACTGAGACTCAAATTGTATAGCTAAACCTAGGTTACTGGGCACCGGGGTTGTGAAGAACAGGCGTTTGTCCAAATGCGGGATCAGCCACAGCCACAAGGAAATACGTTCCCACATTCCATTCCGCTGAGTTATTGAACAGTCTATTCCTAGAAGCACTGGTGGCTCAAAAGGGAATGAGCTGGCTTATAACCTAAACCACTGGAGGCGTTTAGCAGAGGGGTTACACATCGATGATCCGTGAGCTTAAAACCCCGTTAACCTGCCAGGGCGCTTTCATGTTCTCCTTATCAGGACTTCTCGACCGACTCACAGGACACTTTGCTCCTAAGATGCGGTCACAGCAAATCTTTAGTCTCAGCACAGTGTATGAGGTGCATTCTCAGTGGACTATGAGATAGATGAGCTAGAAGGTAAAGGAAAGCTGAAAGGAAAAGCAAGCACATGCAAATGGCTAACCCACATTTACGAAAGTTTGCATTACAATGAACTAATTCTTCTCTTCTCTGTTGTAATGCACAGGATATCTAGAGCCAAAATCTTAAGGATTTAAGTTTCTCCAGAAGCGCATTTCCACTCCCAGAAAATTTGATTAAACTGGCCCATTAAGATAGATTACTTAGTATCATCGGTTTAATATATGGTCCCTGTAACTTTATGCATTCATACATTCACTCTTTGCGCCTATAGCAGAGTACGCAGCTCGTTCTCTAAAATACCTATGAGTGGGTAAGTGGTTGAGTAGTGTGCTGAGAAGCAGCTTTGTGGGAGACGTGACTTAGAGACGATATGGGTGGTGCTCATATCCTACTTGTTGGACCCCATCCAGCTGACAAAATTCGAACTAAGGAGCTGTAGGAACCGCCTCCTACTCCTCTCCATAGCTTGAAACGCGTGAGACTTTATTAATCCCAGTCAACACAGAAGGTGCTTGTTTGGGGTGAGAAGTTACTGCGATCCCTCCCTAGATAGTGTTCTGCTCCGCTCGCAAAGTGCCTCCACAGCTCTCGGGAAGAAACTGACACAATCCATTGTGGGAGCCCTAGATTTAGACCTCTTTCACGTCTCCATAATTAAGGATTTCAACACACATCAGCTACTCACTATGGATGGTCCAAAAAGGCTTCTGCGAGAATCTGGAGAATTTTTATGGCGGTTCCAGTGGATGAGCATGTCTCCTGGTGCAACTGATGGGGAGTCAACGTCAGGTCTTCCGGACCCAACTGCTTCCCTACTAATCAGATCACTGTAGTATACAATTCTTGTCTATAACCCGGTTGGATGCAGTGATTGCGTGCCGATTAAGTTCGATGTCTCAATATCCAAGTAACCTAACAATAGACGACTACTAGTCGGAAATTTGCGACCTGACTTTAAAGAGACAAAACGGGGTCTCTAATGTCGCACCTGGCTCAACTTGGGTGATCCATGAGATATAAATAATTGTATGGGACCGTTGAGGAACACAGTCTTTCAAACAATGAAAGATCACACATCTCCCCCACTTACCAATGAGAAGGTGCACTGGTAGTAGTTTAACTTTGGAGCTTGTTGGTTTAAGACGATAACCCGGCAAGCCCAATAAATGAGAAACATTAGGGACAACCTACTATACAAAATGAACTGAGAGTATGTGTAATGATTTATTTCACAAGCAACCACCTAGAAGAACTTGCAAATGTGATCACGTTTCTTTTTTTAACGATCCTGATCAGGTTGATGATTGAAGTGCTCTTGACTTGTTAGAATGAGCTATTCACAACCATTAACAAGGTGTGAATTTGTACTTTAGTTTCCTGTTTTCGCTTTTCTGGTTACACTTTAGTTGTTATGCTTGGTTAAAGAAAGCCAACTGTGCATTTATACAGCAAGGTAAAATAAATTACTCTTTTTGTCTTTTGTTTGATTTGAAGTAACTTTATGATTGGATTCACTTGTACGTATCACACTTAACTAGTTCATTATTTTAAGTTAAGTCAGTAGAGTTTAGAAATCATATAACACGTGCTGGGAAAACTTCTTCAAATAGAATGAAGCTTTTCTAATCATTTAAACCACGTTAAGTTCCATTTCCGTCACTGACTTTTGCCTGACATTTTAAGATCCGGAATTCCTGGCTTAACCAGAACAGTAACTTTCGAAACTATTGGTATTTTTGTGCAAAAAACAAACTTTTTACTTGGGAATCCAACTTTTCAACAAGCATACAACACTTTAACACTGTTTATAAGTGCTGTGCAAGTCTTTCGCATGTATATTGTTTTAATGATATCTTTAGTTTTAGTTAAACCAAAGCTGTACTCAAGACAGTAAATATGTCATATTAGGCTGCGTAAAACATTTTATGCATGACCCTTTGCACTCTTTATCTTTGAACAAAGAATGAATTTAGCGCACCGCTACGTTTACTCCTTATCATATTAAAATTGAAACCAATGTAAAAAGAAGGTTGAAGAATTACTACAATATAATACGTATATTATGTGCACATCCTGGCACCATGATGAGGATCTTACATTTATCTAACTAGGTCAGTAGGTTTTTCAGAACTGTTTGAGAAAGATTTGCGTCAATGATTTTGTTTTCCAACCTTTGAATATATTATCGTCGCCATAATGAATAATAGGAAATTCCTGACACTTGATATTTTGTTAGTGTTTGGAGGAGATAATAGTCGAATTGACGATTCTACTCTTAGTCTGCCACTCTGCATCGGCTTCCAGAAACAGTTTACCCTTTTATCTTTGTTTTTATGTTCTTTGTTATCAAGATATTATGTTAATAGTGTCTTACCGCACTTATTTTCATAAATCTGGTTTAAAAACGACAATTATATTTAACTGATTCGAACTTATTTCTGTCTGCGATGCATTGTGAATATTTGGTGCCCATAGGGGACTACAAGGTGTTTCATTTCACTGTTGTACCTTATGGTAATAACAATCCACTACAATTCTTCGTTCTGGCAGTCATAATCCTTTGTTGCTAGCAAAATATTTCTAAAATACCTTGAGTTCTGCCACAGATATCAAGTTGTGAATGTATTGATGTTTTTTATTTTTTCCTCATTCACTGTGAGTGCTCAACTAAGTAGGTAGTCAGCTAATAGAGATTATGTCAGAAACTACCTCGATAGAAATCGAATGGGTTAGTTTTGTCTTTTTTGGGGCAATGACAAAAATTTCTCTGTGTGGAACCATATTTAACTCGATTTGATTTTAGTCTAAATCACTGATTACAGACAACTACATTTACTCAAATATATTGTGAATAATTCATTTCCCTAGCAGCAATCCAACTCAAAATACAAAATGCACAAGCTCTTGTATTTATAACATGACATAAGTTTTTCATTACCGCTTTTAAATTCCTAAGTTTATCCATTTTCATTGTCATGCAAAGGTGATAAAAAAGTGTTAGAAACCTAGAGTGAAAGTAAATTTATTTATTTAATTCTGACGACGCAAAACAATATATCATTATCTCTGTTGAAAACAGTTGTGATGTTTTTAGATATCCGACACATGTTAAAGCAATAACAATCACTGACTGATAGCAACTAGTGGATCATATCAGCACTAGTTGAAGTGAAAATATTTAATCTGTTCCTAAAGTTGTAAAATTTAGATGGAATTTAGAAGCAGCTTAAAATTCTGAATATTCATAAGTCGTCTACGTACATTTCAAATGTTATCTATTAGGCTTCTGAAACTTTTAGAATTATGAAGGAAGCAAGATGGAAATGACAAGACTTCCTACTTCGTAGTGTGGGTGAGATATCCAGCTGCATAGTGAACATAAATTATACTATTCAATAGTTAACTATTGTCTTCCCTACAACAGTGTAGCATGGGCATTATAAACACAGGTCAACTGAAATGACTGTATGATGCATGCATAAATATCTAACACAAAATGAAGAATAGGGTGGAAACATGCTACAGGAATCAAGATGAAGAAATGGCTTAGGAAAACTAAAGAGTTCTGAAGTATATATGTGTAGAAAACTCAGTAGAGTATAATTTGCGGTTTGAAGTTGCAAAAAATAGCTTGTATTGTTATTTTCTTTTCACCTTCTAATGTTTTGGAGGTCAGAATCCTTAGCATTTTATCTCTTTGCTAAAATTTTTCTTGTTCACTTCAATACACCCTTACAATTTTTGTTTGTTGGTTTGAATGAAGTTATGAGATTCAGCAACTCCAGTTGTTACCTTTTCATTATTTAATAGGCATTCACTTTTAAATTGAATAACTTCTGAATCTCAGAGTTATGAGATTTAGTGTTTGAAGAATAAATTCGCCTACTAGTCGGCACATCTTGCAAATAAATAACTCTTCGATAACCTTCATAACTTGCTTTCGTTTCCTTTTTACACGATTTAACAAAGTCAGGTCAATGACCATCCTCTCCAATCAAAACATTTGCGGGGAAACTAATTAGAGTTTTGAGCGGTTAATGAAAATTTCGAAAACAAATGATATAATCTTGTTTCACACCATTTCTCGTTCCTGATTTAAGCAGATAATTTTCGAGCCCACAAAAACTTGTAAAAACTTGAGTATTTATTTATTCTCACGTTAATCTGATACCCTTTGTGATACTGTAGCACTAATTTGCTCTGACGTTTATTCCACAGTTCCTCTCAAAAAGTAATATCCAAATGGAAACTTTGGGATTCTTCTGTGATATTTGCTACACCTGCTGATCCATCATCTACCCTGAAGTACTATTTTAGCTGAATTAGGGCTAGGTTGATTAAAAATTAAATATAGTCAGGCCAAAATATGGCATCAGTCCGAAGACCCACTGGTTGTAGATTTGAACCATGAAAGGAAATTAAGACCTCCAGGTTGGGTCCCGCCTAACAATCGAAACTGATATTCAAAGGCTTTAAATGAAATGTCTCACATCCAAACGTAAGCGCATCTACACTAAATATTTATCGCATGTTGAAATTTGACCACTGACTGAACTTTATCATTGAACTTTCCAGGTAGAAACATCAAGTAACTATAGAAACAGGAGAAAGCTAGCAGGTAGTTGTAATTTTAGATGTGTGCTTCTGTTAACAGTTTATCTGATTATTATTATTATTTCTCCCTTGGGTTCCTAGTGGAACATATGGATTTACTAGCATGTCATCATTCCACTCTCTCCTCTGCAGTCTTTGTAACCTGGTTCTAAGAAAGCCCATAACCCTTCATTTCTTCCTTACACCATCTCCTCCATGTCACCCTCACCATGGAAGCCAAACTCGTCGTTTCTTATTTGGCTCCCACTTGACGGCCTATCCTAGTCTGGCACGTGGTGTCCTCAAACCGTCTTCTTTCTCAGTGTATGTCCTATCCAGTCCAATTCAATCTATCTCCAATTTCTTCTTCTGCATATTTTTTACACGATGGGTTATTGGTTAATTCGTTGCCAGCCAGAGTTTCTTCTTGCTCATTCTCATTATTCTGGTCATCTGATCTTCACTGTCAGTATCCAGTGAGCGTCGGTGGCAGCTGTTGATGAGTATCTGTAGTTCGTTGAAAACCTTTTCGTAACGCTGCCAAGTCTCTCAACCAACTTACTTGACTGAATAAGCGTTGAAAATCCGGATGTTGTTCGCGTTTTATGCCAACTGCGGTGCTTTGCAATGCAGTAGATCTCCACACTGATTATTTCAGATCAATAAGGGCCTGTCTTGCTGCGTTTCCTATCCTGGTCTTCACATTTTCATCTGTGCCGTCGCCGCTGCCACCTGCATTTCAAAGGATGCTGCCTTAGGCGGAAGGTGAAAGAGACAACTTCCTCCAGATTTCTACCGTTGATGGTGATTAGCGATTGTTGTTGGTTCATCACCTCTGTCTACTCTGTGCTCACCTTAAGGAAGTCCTGTCTTCGCTACCCTGTCCCTTCTGCCAACTTGTTGCTTTTTGCCTGTACATCTTCCAGTTGGTACGACATGAGATATTAGACATAAATCATCATCCGAGAAATCCAATTCTTCTTCCAGGTTTTATTCATCGGTCCAGCCAGTGTATCCCCCTCTTCTCAATCCTCACAGTTTGTTGCATGACCCAGTCCACCACAATCAGGAAGATCATCGGTGATAGTAGGTAGTCTTGTCTTACTCCCTCCTGTCTTCACCTTTAAAGGAGTCACTCAGCTTTCCATCGTGAATCACTTCGCATGTAGCTCCCATCATATAGCATATAACTACTGCTGAGTGAGGTTGATATAGGTTTGTGGCACTAAAACCGTAGTGTTGAAGCAGCAGCTGTCAAATTACTTCTCCGTCCATGACTCGATCGAAGCCCTTTTCAGTGTGGATGAAGTTGAGATAGAGAGTTAACTGCCATTCCATGCTATCTTCTATGATAGTGCGTAGCCTTGCAATTCGATTAACATATGATTTGTGTTTCCTGAAGCCAGCCAGCCAGCCAGCCAGCAGCCAGCCAGCCAGTCAGCCAGCATGTTCCGGTCACAAGTTTGAATGCAGAGCGTTTCTAAGTCTTCCCAGGATGATGCGGCATAATATTTACTTCATGACTCCACACCAGTTCTCGCAAACACTTAGGTCGCCCTTCTTTGCAAGTTTGATAAGGTAGCCCTTCTTCCAATCAATAGGCAGGTACCTTCCCTTCCTTCCAGACCTTCTGCAATAATGATGTGAGCATGTCCACTGTTGTCTCCGCGTCTGTTTTCAGTGCTTCTGATGGAATTCCATCTGGTCCTGCTGCTTTCCTGAATTCAGCAGTTTTATCGTAATCAGGACTTCACTTCTGCTTTTGTCAGAGGGTTTGTGTTCGCTGATAATCCTTTGGCTGCTGGTGATATTTCTGGACGAGTTGCAGGTGATGGTGTTGGTGGTGGTCGATTCAAGAGTTTTTTGAAGTGGTCAGCTCATCGTTCTATTTGTTTCTCCTCTCTCTCATCTAACTAGGTTTCCTTCACTATCTTTCAATGGTTTCATCTCAGTTGATCTCTTTTCAGATAGTAACCTGTTTATTTGATATAGTGTTGTCAGGTCTGTGCTACCTGAGGCAGCCTGTTCTGCTTCACTTGCCAGTGCGTCGTGGAAGTGTCTTTTGTCTTTGCGAGTACTCTTCTTCACTTCTTGATCCAGTATTTTATAGGTTGTGTCGGTTAATTTTCTCTTTGTTATCCCTGCACTTCACTGCATTGCACTGGTTCATCTTCTGCATCACCATCTTCCTCTTCCTGATCTATCAGCTTCCATGTGTCCGTCGAGATCCATTCCTGGTCTTCTTTGTTCCTCCTTCCTGGTACGGTTATATAGGTTTATTTTCACATCCCTTTGAAAGAGTTCCAGTGTTCTTCCACGAAGGTTTACTTGAGGATATTGCCCAATGTCTGTCATTTTCTGCTGATTACTGGCTGACATGAAGATGTCCCTTGTAGTTTCGTCCTTCAGTTTCTGTTCTGGGTGTTGAACTTTAACTGTGATTGTCTATGACTAATTCCTTTGACGGGTTTCAACTTGATTTTGAGGCAGGTTTCTTGCACCAGATAGTGAGTGGTCTGAACCTACATCTGCTCCCCTTCTTGATGCAATCTTCTGTCCACTAGGCTGTGTCTCCACTTTCTTCAGATTGATATAAAGTCAACGTAATTTTTAGTGTATCCTAATGTCTGACAAAATCCATGTCGCTTTGTGAATATCCTTGTGTTGTACACACTGCCTCTAATCACTAAATCAGAAGTCTCCAGAAGTCTACAAACAGTTCTCCATTCTCGTCCATTTCACCAAGCGCATCTCGACCCATGATGAGCTCTCTCCTGTGTTGTTTGCTCCCAGCTAGACATTCCGTCACCATTACTATCTGGAGTTGGGTCCTGTCTACTACTGATTGCAGTTGTTTGTAGTATTCCTTCTTCCTCTCTCATCTGCATTATTTGTAGGTGCGTACCATTGTGTGATTGCAACTTTCCTTCCTTTTGAATTGAATCTTGCTGTCATGATCATTCAGGAGAAGGTTGGTTCGCACTGCATGAGAGCCTTCGATGTTCTTGGGGAAATCATTATAGCCACTTTCTCCGTGTGCTCGTGGTTGTCGTCTGGGTGACAATATTGGAGTAGACTGTTGACTCTCCTTTCCGGTAGACAGTTTGGAGAATCCACTTCCATTCTATCTGCAGTTCCCTCGAAGATTCCAAGCTTTTCTATGCTATACTTTCTCATCTCTTTTGCAATCTTGGGAGACTTGCCAATCATCCAGCTTCGAACATTGTTCGGACATTCCATGTTCCCATTCTTACTTTCGTTTTCATGGGGAGAAGTGAAGACACATCGGCTAATTGGCTTCCTGAAGACTTTCACCAACCAGTGTCATTTCGCCTCCCCGATTCCAGGGAAGAATAATTTTATTTTTATCTTTTGTATTTCGTCTGTGGTTTGAAGTTTCTTTACCTATTGGATTGATTTTCAAGGGTAGAGTTGCTAGCCGTTTACCCAACCTTCCCTGTTTATCCGGCCTTAGGACCGGTTAGTAACTAATGAACCAGTAAACTAGGCGATATTTAGAAGTCACTCTTACACCATGTTAGCCTAATTCTAATTTATATCTCAAAAATTTTATGTATACCTTCATCGTTTCTTTTATTTTCATTAAAATAAATTTGTAAAGGAATTAAATTTTTCAGATAAGTCACTGTTGAACATTTTCAGCCCTTGTTTGTGCTAGAATTAGAAATAGGCTTCGTTCAGGAAATCGTATATGACTAGCATTATCCTTATTCTAATTATTTCTTCTATTCGCTGCTAAGCATACATTACTGAATATTTTAGGTTGAGATGTTTTGGAAGCTGGACTGTAGAAAAGATAAGAAATCTACATTTCACTAAAAAACCTGGTGATCTATCTCCAGGTTATTTACATATTCATCATCAGTTTACGATGACACTTTTTATTTCTCTCTGGCTTTCTAACTGCTTGACTTTTATGAAAGCAGGATTTCTGTTGGAGACCATCAATCCTGAAGTATATTTCGATGAATATTGCAGTGAATATGTATCTTACAGTCGGGAAAGGTTTTAATATGATATGAATTTCTCAATATCAAAAAACATATTGTATTTTGCATGTTCAAATAAGTTAAGTGTTCTGTCTTGTACTAACTGATGATTAAAGTATATAATTTAAAGTTTTCAGGCAATATAAACTCAAATTGGCCATGGTAAAGAAAGTGTATTTACCCTTTGAATTCGATCATTACTTTAAATTCTGTCACTTTCCTTTATTTTATTTCCTCCATTGTATTCCTCTTATTCAAGTTGTTATTCATCATAGACTGACATCAGTTGGAGGAACAAAGGAAACCTGGGAGCACTGAACAGCTGTTTCGTCCTAGTAGGGGACCCCTTAGCAGTGCACATGCACGACCCCGCCAGGGATCAAACCCCGCTACTTTTAGGTCCCATGGTTAGCACGTTACTATTGAGCGACTGGGTCAGAATCCAATGCTCCATATTTCCAACTTCTGTTAGCTCACGATATAGACCAACCATCACCCAATGTCATCATTGAGAAACTATCCTCACGACCATCAGGCTTTGCCCCTACCGGTCATTCATTTTCATAAGTTTCTGATTTTATCGATTTTCTATTTCAGGACTGGTATAAATTGCAGAAACTTTCATTATGAGCTTTTGTGAAGGCATCAAAATCTATCCATTTGCTGGAAATAATAATCTATATCAGTTAGATTGTTTCATACTGAATCAAATTTCTATAGAGATTAGATTTTAGAATAGAACCTATCATATAAATACAGTAACGACTGAACAGTTCAGTTTGAATGGACTGGATATACAAATTACTCTAGACAAGTATTTTACTGTTCATTAAAATTATTATAAGGTCTGATTTGGAAATAAATCTATTTATTAATGGACAGATCAAGTTTTCAAGAATTCGGTACAATGACATAAATACAAGTATAGAATTTAAGGAAGATAATAGTAATGATAATCGTTATGATGGATGATGGCTAGCAGTGGAACCCAGGATGCGAATTTCGTCCTATTTAGGACTCGTCAGCTGGATGTACCTATACCACAGCGAGTGGTGTTGTTCCCGCCGGGACCCGGACCCGGAGCTGATCGCTTCAAACGTCAGAGCATTATCCACTATACCAACGAACACGATAACCACTTCTTGGGTGAAGAGTATAGTTTAGCATAATTGCTTGTATTATACCATCGTTGGTTGAAATGAATTGATTGGTCTCTATTGGAATGTGCATGGATGCCTCTATATTACCTGAGTTTTTATTATAGTAATGATGAGTCCTGAATGGGACGAAATTCGCATCCTGGATTCCACTTTTAACCACTGTCTATCATAACTATAATTAAAATGCAGATAATATCGAGGCATCCGCATAGAAGCCCATATACCAATATAGACCGATCAATTCGGTCCAGTCAACGATGGTGTAATGCAAGCAATTGTAATAATAATGATTTTATTAAGAAAGGTATTTCAGTAATACTGTACAGAATTTTCAGCATGTCACTTGGCATCAATTGGGTAGAAACAGTATGTACATATGTGTATATATTTATGATTATTATATTCACAACTGAATGGAAAAAACTAGCAGTATTCACCAAAGATGCAGACTGACACAGCTCATATTCAAATTCAGTATATGGACATAAACTTAGGTGTGTCGAATTTCATAAGATTGACCTCGTCTCGCCAAGGTAGATGACTTTATCCTGCAGCTTATTGGTGCTGACAAAATACATGATCTTTTGAAGGAACTGAATAGAATTTTGAGTATGTTTGGCAAGCTTACCGCTTACAACTGTCAAATGTAAGGTACTGCTATATGACTGATCTGCTCCAAGTACTCCCAGCTTAATGATGGGGAGTAAACTGGTGGAGTGTATCCACCACTGCACTTACCTGGGGATTTGCATCAGTCTGAACGGATTGGTCACTGGCGAGATCCTAGCTCGAATATAGAGAGGCCCGCTCGGCATTTACCAACTTGTGTCGTTTGTGGTGTTAACGAGATATCCAACTGTCTATCAAACGATGGGTGTACTGCGCTGGAGTTCGTTCTGTTCTGCTATACGGCTTTGAGACCTGTTCATTGAAAGTGAAAGATTTAAAAAGACGCGGGTTTTTTAACCATAGATGTCTTTACAGCATTGCTCATGTATGGAGAAATTATCATGTGGACAATATTAAGATTATGTAGAAGGGTATTAACAAGAAAGGCAAGTCGATTGATGATGTTGGAAATCTGTGTCGACTGAGGTGGCTTGGATACATATTGTACATATAAACCACCATCGCTGACGATATGTCATGCTTGGAGAAGTTGGATTAGGTTGTAAGAGAGTTCAGGGTGTCCAGGCGAAGACGAGGTGATGATTTCTCTGACTATTGGTATGAGGCATGTTGTGAGCTGTACGCTACTGGCTGGGGTCCTCAAGATGATGCGAATCAGTGGTTGAGGACTCTTGGTGATATGGCACATTTGTATTTATCCCCTAACGTCTTCTTAAGCTTAGATATTCGTATTCAAATTGTTTATCCTCTGACATAATTTAGTCTATTTTGGTACCGATTTTTCCTATCCACATGTTCTTTGTTTACTACTGTGAAATGTGGCAACTTGAACCAATGCGCCTGTGAGTAAGGTTCCACGTTAATTTTGTCTGTGTTGTTATAGGTTTTCTCTATGTATAGGCGTTTGAAGTGAACGTTGACGTCATTGGTTAGTATTATAGTTTTCGTTAAGTGAGCATTTTAGAAATATTAAACGTAATAGATAAGAATGTATCCATAGCTGCATTTAAATCGCAGTGACTAGAAGTGTAAAAACAAACTTTTAAACCTTTTAGTATACCAATGAATGGAAAATTAGTCATAGGAATTGAGCTTAATTGACAATCTTTAATTCTGGCACTTAGTGCAGTATGGATGTTAGCGTAATATACTGCTGTCGTAGAGTTAATCGATAACTGTAAGCCAGGTATTTAAAATGCTAAGGAATACTCTGATTTACTGAATAAGATTTAGATGAGATACGGTACAGGTAAACATTGAAATATTTCCGCGTTTTATAGCATCTATCTTTCATCAAACCTTCCCAAAGAATATATAGGCTGAAACAAAACATATGATTCAGAAATATTTTAGCTATATGCTACTTTACTGAAATTAGTATATAACCCACGAGGTTGATTCCAACAATGCAAGAGCTATTACAGTTCAGATTGGACATCTTAAGAAGATTCACATAAAAACTGAGGAGTAAATGAACTATTCATGAGATCCTTAAAAGTGTGAGGCGATAAAGTGTGCATCTAGAGATCACTTAGGATATTTTCAATCTTTTTTTTATACCCTCATTAGAATTATAAGGATTGTGCAGATAGATCACACAGTTTTACTTAACCGTTTCCTTTCTAGAAACAATTACATCCCTTTTGTGGTAAGGATCATTTGTCTATGACTTTCCTCAAGAGATGCTCTTGGATGAGATTGCATATCACACAGGCAAATAAAACAGAACTCTGTTCAACTTTAGTCACACTAAAACATTTAAAAAGCTTTCATCCCGGCGTACATAGGTAACAAGATGTATCATTTTTGGTTGTTATCATTGCAGAACGTCTTTGGTGGTCAAGATCGAAAAATAAATCTTGAGTTGGTTTAATAAATAACTCTAGGATGACTCTACAAAAAGGCTGAGATATATATTTGGTGTATTTTTGAGATGAATGGGGATTTTTTAGCTCAGAAGTAGTATTCATCATTGACTGACATCAGTTGGGAACCATTGAAAATCTGAGAGTGCTGAACAGCTGTCTCGTCCCAACAATGGGCTCCTCAGCAGTACGCAACCACAACCCGGATACGGATCAAACTCAGGACCTTCAGGTTTCACGGCAAACGTGTTAACCATTCAGCCATTGGATCGGTTTCCAGTGGTTCACAATTTACAACTTCTGTCAATTCACAACATGGGGCGACTATCACCCAAGGTCTTGAGTTAGTAACCACTTCACTTCCGACTGGTTGACCCCACAGGTCATGGCTTCTCGATAGAGCTTTGTGATATGCATCTGGAAGCAATTCGCTAATGAGTACTATACATTAATGTGTTTTTGAGATGAATGTGGATTTTTTTAATTTCGAAGTAGTATTCATCATGGACTGACATCATTTGGGGAACCATTGAAAGTTTGCGAGCACTGGACAGCTGTTTCGTCTCATTATGGGACTCCTCAGCAGTACTCACACATACTAGGACGAAACAGCTGTCCAGTGCTCGCAGACTTTCAATGGTTCCCCAACTGATGTCAGTCCTTGATGAATACTACTTCTAAAATATATATTTGAGTTCATAATTGGCCTTTTTTTAACAGGTAGTATATAACAGGTTTTCTATGTATATATCTCATTTTATTTCTTTAGATTCCAATGTTTTCAATGTCATCTTAAACTATCTATTGAAAGAATTTTCTTCTTGTATTTAAAGAAAAAAAACCCAATGACCAGTTATTTATTTGAAGATCAAGTTCCTATTGAAGCTGTTCGTTGGTTATATTTTCGTCGTTCTGGTGGTGTTAGTACATGGAAACCATTTTGTGGTTATGATTCATTACGTCTTGAAACAGCTTATAGAGAAAGATGTAATGGGAGTACAGATTCAAACTATGATAAAATTACTGTTCGTGGTGAAATGTTTGAAGTAGAAATGGAGAGTAATATATGCATACCTATATATTGGTTTGGTAAAAAACGTTCTGTACATAATAAGAAAAGAACATGGTGTTCAACTCCAGTTGTACGTGCTGTTTGGTTTCAAAAAATTAATTGGTTACCTTTGGATACAAAATTATCTGAAGTCATTGAATATGAACATCGTACTTATGCTATACCAAGACTTAAAGAAGTTACAAAGAAAAGTCATAAGCGTAATATATTAATTTATCATAATATATTTATATAAATATAATTTTATTTTAATAATTCATTTCTACAGCTGTACACAAATATCAAACGAATAATTATGAAATTAAATGGATGCCAGATGGTACTATTTACTTAGTGACAAAATCTGCTGAACCATTTAGTAAAGTTAAACTACACGGTGGTTTAAGTAGGTTATTGTTTAATTGATTTTTTTTTGTCAACGAAACACTTTTCTCATTCTCTTTAAATTAAAGGTAGTGTTCCTGTTAGCAGAGGTTATTATCGTCTTGCAGAGACAAATGACAAACCTCCGCCTATTACTCATGTATGCTTTGTTGTTCATGGTATAGGTCAACAATTGGCTAGTATACGTCATGAATGCGCTAAGTAGGTTATATGTAATATATTTTAATCTGTTGATAAGATTTATTTTATAGTGAAATTTTTTAGTTTTACAAAATTGATTGTAATGTTAAGATGTTTTCATTATACTAGCCAAGTTTGTTTTATAATTTGAGTTTTACACTTAAGTTGTTAGTTAAAGTGATTGAATAGTGTACTGAGAAACTGTGACTCAGTATTTCAACCAATCAGCTTTTAATCCATTGGACGTGGGTTCCAGACCTGTAGCAAATACCAAGGTTTAAATGTCAACCAATCAAATTCTAAACATGCTTACGTGCTCACCAAACAGCCAATCAAGCTGTAGTCATGCCTGATTTGTTTGACTGCCTTGTGAAGAACTGACGTATTGATGATGATAGTTGGTATGCCAATGAAACATTTGCTAATGGAAATTTTGTTGCAGAGACTAACTTCATCTGAGCAATCTCTCCCCCCCCCACATACAATTTTACAGTTAGACTAGGTACGATAGCATCTCTAGATGCGGTTCGACTGTGATTGGATGGGAAAAAAAAGTCTATTCCGTTAGTACATACCACGTTGATTCATTAATTGATTACATTTATAGACGCTTTAAAAGGTTTTATTCGGTTTCAGTCTAATATAGGTGAGGTTTACAATCAAAATGATATAAGTCAAAGCACCTCCATAGTCATGCTTGCCAATTTTTTCTGTAATTAAGCTAAAATTCACAATAGTAAAGAGGTATGCCAGTTCTCACTATGAATATACAAAGTCTAAAAATTATATTTAAACAGCGTTAGCTGGGAGGTATCAGATGTCTTCTCACTTAATCTGGAGTACTGATTGAATTCAGTCGATCAAGCTTGTGATGCTTCTATGAAGCTAGGGAATATCAAAATGCTGTCAGCGTATAGGCCTAGACAAAGTGAAATTGGTGGCTCAGTGGTAACGCGGAACCCAAAGGTCGCGGGGTCGATCCCTGGCGGGGTCATGGGCGCGCGCTGTTGAGGAGCCCCATACTAGGACGAAACAGCTGTCCAGTGCTCCCAGGTTTCCTTTGTTCCTCCAACTGATGTCAGTCTACGATGAATACCAACTTGAAATATTTCCAAATCTCCACAACTCCCTCAAAATTTAAAGTGAAATTGGTCATATTAGAGTACAATTCTAACCCAACAAATCAATTAGCAGTCTGATAGTTCATTACCAATACCATAGATTGGAATCTTTAGAGCAATAAAGGTGGTATACTCTACTGAATGTTACCAATAGGTCAAAAGTTTAAGTTCAGAGTATCCTACTGATTTGAAACAGTTAGTTCCTTTTATAAATTCCGATAGCTTACTTAGAAGACGAAGTTTACCTGAACAGTGTGTAGTGTAGTACATGATCAATACATTTCGAACAATCTGATCCCATAAAAATTTACTTATCAAGTCAATTTATATATGAAAGAGTGGAAGGACAAAAACAATAACTAACACAATAGGAGAATTAAAATTAAGATGATAAGTAACAGAAAGAGTGATGTAGTTAATCCTAATCACTTCAAGAAAACAGGATTCGCCAAGGTAGGTGTAGTATAAGAAGAAAGTGTTGTTTTACATACAAAGGTGGTTTCAATCTCTGTATGACCATCGCTTCCACAAATCTGAGTATGGGTCTTCAACTGTTTGTATATAAAAGCTTTGAAAGTTGTTTGAACATTAATTTTGTGATCTGTTTCTATGATATACTTAGCTATAGATGGAGAGAGTCATCTCCCATCAGAGTTTATCATGGGAGAAGTAATCAAGCTATGCAGTTGAAGGTAGGAGAACATGTACCTAATTGGTTTCAAAAACAAATGGAGTGTAAAACCGTGATAAACCCTGGTGGCAGATTACCCTCTTCATTTATACCTAAACATATCATAGCGTTTAAACACCTTTCAAAATTTTATATACAAACAGTCAGTCAGTCAGGGACATATACTGAGGTTTATGGAAGCCATAACCACGTGATTAGGATCAACTACGTTACTCTTTCTGTTTCTCCTTATCTTTCTTAATTTTAATCCCCCTATTGTGTTAATTGTTGTATTTGGCCTTTCACTCTTCGATTTCATATCTAAATTAACTTGACAACTAAATGTGTATAGGATCAGATTATTGTTCAAATATATCCTACTGATTATCTTTAATCACTTAACATCATACATATTTACTATTATTACCCTTTTTATATAAGATTTTTAATTTTTTTTTTCTTTGTACTTTTCTACCTATTTAACTTTATAAAGGATTCGAAAAACATGTCAAAAAGTTGTTGAAAAACTTTATCCAAAACTTTCAGAATCTGGTCAACGACTTGAATTTATCCCTGTCAATTGGCGTAGTTCCCTTTCTTTGAATTCACAAACATTGGATAATATAACTATAGCACAAATGAGACCATTAAGAGCTTATATCAATCAAAGTCTTGTAGATATACTTTATTATACAAGTCCATTTTATCGACAAGTTATTATGCAAAGTTTAAGTTATGAATTAACTCGTTTATTTAATTTATTCTGTTCTAAAAATCCACAATTTTTACAAAGAGGTGGTCGAATCTCTGTATTAGCTCATTCATTGGGTAGTGTTATTATGCATGACATTTTGAAGAATAGTCATACATATTTGCCTGGATCATCATTTACTTCAATGATGGTAAGTTAATTTTTTTACCTTTTTCTTAAGAATCAACTTTTCAATATATCTTAATAATCAGATAATCAGATCAAAACGTTTATAGGGATTTATTGATTTCTAGGCGATATTCATCATAAGCTGACATAATTTATAAAATTACTAAAAACTTGAGAGTATTGGACAGCTGCATCGTTCTAGTATGAGACTCTTCAGCGGTATCCACTTACGACACGTTGGGAGTTGACCGTATGGTCTTTCAGTCATCTGGTGAGGTTGTTACCATCGAACTACTGAGCTATATTGTAAATTGACAGATGTAGGAAAATGCAGACAATGGAATTCTGACTCAGTGGTCCAGTAGTAATATATAGTAATATATCTAAAGCTTCTAGACCTAGTTTATGGTAGGTTCAATGGTGTGGACCGCTGAAGAGCCCAATACTAGAACGAAACAGCTGTCCAATCCTCCCAGGTTTTAATGGTTCTGAAACTGATATCATTGTGTGGTGAATACTACCTCGAAACAATTTCCTGGCATTTCTAATCTTTGTGTTGGGATTCAGGTTTCATTACACATTATACTACAGATTTATGGGTTCTCGGGGCAAGAGAAACCAGTGGTTGGAGACTCTAGATGATATGGCTCAGAACCGATATCAGTGATATAGATGTATACACACATTATCCTCATCTTTACGAAACTATACCGAATCGCACCATTTCTTCATTCTTCCTTTCTCTCTTTTAGTACTTTATATTTCTGTTGACTGAGTTTTCCTTTCTTCATCTTCTACTTCATTGGTTTTTTACTTGATGTAGTGATATGAGGTGTGGCAACTAGGACCATTACTCAGTGATGCCTAATCTTATGTTGATAGATGATGATGATGACTACAGATTTATTGAGAACGTGAAATCAAAACACCATACGGAGCAAGTAATCAAAGTTCCAAACAAGACTGTTTTCATGAACGTTGGTTTCAAAGGCTATACGGCAACAGAGATCCTGAAGAAACAGCTGTCCAGTTGGCTCAAGAAGACATTCTTCTCTGCGAAGTTACAGATCAGCTTCTCTGGTCAGCAACTAGTTCCAGAGTCCGTTAAGGACAGGTTGTCGCTTTGGGTCACCTCAGTGTATGTCTACAAATTTACTTGCACCTTTGCAGCTAGTCACATAGGCCGCACAAAGCGCACAGTTCTCAAACTTGTTTGATGTTGAACAGTACAAGGGACGAAATAGCATTTTTCGTCCTATTCGATACTAATCATAGTGGATGTACAGCTATTCCAACAAGAGTAGATGTTCCCATTTACATTCATATTCAGTACTTATCCTTTTCAAAATATTAGAGAATGACTTTTGTGAGCTGTGTGGTTTGGTTGCCAAGTTGTCTCTGCCATTCCAGATGTCTTTGGTAAAAATCAAGAGAAGAAGCAGTGTGTATTAACTTTTCTACTACCAAACTGGAAAACATATTTCGACTGATTGTCTTACAGTCCTGAACTTTAGAAAAGTGCTGGCTTCATGCTTTTCTGACTCCTTTATTGATTGAATGACTGTCAGTATGCCTATTGATTACTGACTAACTGGAATATCAAGCTTATAAAAACATTCTAACGTTCTGAGTATCTTTTTTCTTATCACTGAGTTCTTATTTGCACCTCTCTGGCCAAACTAATATACTCCATGATGCTTGGTTTCTAGTTGATATGGAAAAAGGAGTAGAAGATGATCACTTCGTCATATATTGGGTACCTTGCATTGCTGTTGTTCACCTTATCATTCATATACAAGGGTAACAAAAAGCAGTGACGTTAGGTAGTGAAATTCAATCGACAGGAAGCCCTCGACTTATATTACATGGTCTCTGACACTCACTAACAAGGTGTATCTGTAAATATGAGGAAACTGATGTTCCCTTGACGGTTCAGATCTATATCGCTTCGTGCTGAAGTCGAAGACTTAACCATGACTGATGCATTATGGGGATGGATTGTGTAAGCGAGTTGGTCACTAGTGAGTAACCTGAGTAGTTGTGTAAGAAAAAACATTTTGTACAGTACTGATGAAATATTTTACACTTCCTGTTAAAATAGTCATTTGCACAATGTACTTCATTTCCTCTTCTTCTTCTATCTCGATTTTCTCTTCATACCACCACATTGTCTTTTACTTTTTTCTGAGCAGAATATTTACCCATCGCTGGTAATTGCCTATGACTTCTACCGATCTCTCAAGATATACTACTTAAATCCATTCTTATCAGTAGCACCCACTACAGTAGTACTTTCTACTGATTGTCTCTCTTCATTCAACATACCACAGTATCACTTCATCAAGTTTAGTGACCACATTATAAAACTTGAATAGTAGACTTCGATAGATTTTAGGTGCCAAGATCTAGACAGTTAAGCCATATTTTGTATATGTAGTAGAGACGATAAAATTGATACTCTCGTTCCTGTATAGGTGTTCAGTACTCATATTCACCTACAAACAAGAGTTTATTGAAGTCATTTTTCTTATGCATAAAATCAATAAAGTATACAAGGAAAAAATTGTTTTTACTTAAAACGAGATATGGATATACTTCATGCTATTTTCTCACAGACACAGAAGTGTTTGCTGTGACTACAAAATCTTGGGCATATCAGTGTAGCTTCTAATTGCTTAGTCTCACTCTCTCTTTTGTCTATGAACAGACACTTGTTGAAATATATTAGAGCTTAAGATTTCACGCACTCTGATGTTCATTAGTGAGGGATATCTGATACTTTACCGTCTAAGTATTCAATATTTACACAAATAATAATACCTAATAATCAGTGTAGAATGCTCAATTATTTTTATTGTTCAACAGGATAGTTGATTACTATGTTATACTTCTATTGTTCGATATGCATAAAACATGAAATCATAAATACTTGTCAATGTCACTAGGTTAATTCGTTGATTCTATTGTGTTTTTTTTTGCAAAAGGATTTAGATTGTCATCGAAGAGCATTGTCACCACGTCAATCACTTCAAGAGGATGGTTTAGGAATGATTCTATTAGAAAAAAGAAAGGAAGAGACCTGTAAGCTTTTGATCAGTTATTCTCCTTTCTTCTTAATTCATACTAATTACTTTAATTGTATTTGTAATGAATGTGGAATAAAACATAATTGGGCGTCTTATCATTCGACTTCATACAAATCAAAATAGACTAACAGCTGATCTGCATCAAAACTTGTAATCAGACGATGACTGAGGATTCAAATATTCAAGATGATCACATAGTTCTTGAAGATAATCTATCGTATTTAATGTTATCAAGATAAACTAATTTAACAATCCCTGTATTGACCTGAGAAAATCATCTCTCTTTGAAGTTGGTTCTGATTACACTGCTGTTTCTGAGAAAGACAAAGGAAATATTGTGTCAAGAATACACAGCTCAACGGAGGTGACAATACTAAAAGTATCTATCTTCATCATACTCTGTTTAATCAAACCAAAACACTGGGTTTAATTCTGACGCAGTCTCTATAAGTAATATTTCTCATCAGCTTTTGGTTAGAAAATGTAAAATTTATTAACAGTATCCGGCATATTGGGATGTAAGCTGGATGTCGTATGACTGAGGTGAGTGGTGATATATTGAATCCAAAGTCACACATAAAGCTTATATGGCAACATTCTGGATACCAGCATTAAACAAATCTGAAAGGAACCACTTAGTAATATAGTGTCTTATTAAATTGTTTGAAGACTTCGTTGGTAGCCTAGAGGGTATCTTCATGAAACTGTGGCTTGAAATTCCAAATAAAAACGTTTTAAGTAAGCTTTGCTGATGAATATTAGGAAGCACTGAGGTTAGGCGAATAAGTTTTCTTTGAAGGTCTCTGGATCTCAAATCTATACCAACATTTTATGACACTGGCATCTTGAAAAGATTAGTCAATATCTCCAGCTGGTTAAGCAATAAAGTTTTGAAGTAGTATTTATCATTGACTGACGTCAGTTGGGAAACCATTGAAAATCTGGGAGTACTGAACAGCTGTCTCGTCCCAATACTGCACTCCTCAGCAGTACGCAACCACAACCCGGATACGGATCAAACTCAGGACCTTCAGGTTTCACGACGAACGCGTTAACCATTCAGCCATTGGGTCGGTTTCCAGTGGTTCACAATTTACAACTTCTGTCAATTCACAACATGGGGCGACTATCACCCAAGGTCTTGAGTTAGTAACCACTTCACTTCCGACTGGTTGACCCCACAGGTCATGGCTTCTCGATAGAGCTTTGTGATATGCATCTGGAAGCAATTCACTAATGAGCACTATATATTAATGTATTTTTGAGATGAATGGGATTTTTAACTTAGAAGTAGTATTCATTATGGACTGACATCAGTTGGGGAATGATGAATGCTACTTCTAAATAAAAAAATCCCCATTCATCTCAAAAACACATTAATAAAAGTTAATAAGTAGTTGCAATTAAAAGGATTCTTTTCCATGCCTTTAAAAAGTCAATCTGTACTAATTACATTTTTATATTCACTTGTTATGTAGATAAAACACCATTTACTTTTAGTACAACTACATGATAGAGTTGATAAATGTACCAGTAAGTTGATGTTTCGATTTTTGACTGAAGATAATAGTTTAACAGACGGGAGAGCTTCTTGATATTATGTTTATGCTTGTTTGTACTCATCATCAAGTTTTATCAAAACATCTGATAAAAGTCATTGTTCAGTGATAAATTCAGTGACTTTGTCACTAATTCTGCAATCATCTCAGTCTGTAAGAAAGGGTAGAAGTCTTCCTTTGACAACCATAAGGCAATTAGTTTGACTAATATTGTGTTTAAGATCCTAGAATCCATAGTTAACTGATGTCTAACTGGAGATCGAAAACAGAAAACTTGAGAAAACCAGTCAAGTTTCAGACCTGAACAAGGGTGTATCAACCATATTTTCACCTTTCGACAGGTCCTGGAATATATGCATACCTAACGAAGGCCGATATCTGACACGTTTTGCTTGTCAACCATATGCTGTTGTAGCAGTGTGTGACTGTGAAGGAAGTACCGAGTAAGTATACAACGCTAATCAAAGCTCTTAGTTCGAACTCAAGCAGCCTTGTATGGGCGTATGGAGAGTTGTCATTTGAACTGACGACAACCAGTGGTATCCCCCAGGGATACTACCTTCACAGTTTCTAATTAACTTCGTTACAGACGTGCTTATGAACATAACCCCATCTATTACTGACTTCACAGGGATTAATCTACCCAGTAGACATCATCTGGTTGACTTGGAATATGCAGACGATAATGTTCTGTTAGGCAAAGCCACTGGCAGAGTTCAAGGTCACCTGGATATGTTGAGCAGGAATCTAAGTACGTTTGGCACAGGTTTCACACCTGTTAAGTGTAAGATGATGCTTCGGGACTGGTCAGCAACTATTTTTTTTTAAGGATCGGGATTGAAGTAGTAGTATTTACTTCGCTTACATTGGTGTTACGTCAGCCCAATCTAGCTGGTTGGTGACGAATTATCAGCGCGGATACAGAATACCCGTTTTGTATTTTTGCTAACTTTCTCAATCTTCGAAGTTGACTGGAGAGATATACAACTACCTATTAAACGAAGGGTATACTGTAGTCTGGCTGTGATATATGGTTGTTGAAAGTAGAAGATATGAAGCGATTGTAGGTTTTAGAACACAAGTTTCTTCGTAGCACTGCTGGAATCACCATGTTAGTGATGTTGAGGTAAAGCGAAGGGTACTAAGCAAGAAAGTGAAGGCAGTCAATGAGGTTATGAACTTTCATCGATTGAGGTGAGGTGACTTGGATATGTTTTGCACATACCGAGACACCATCTATCTCGACTTGCAATGCTTTAAGAGGTTGGAGTAGGTTGAAAAAAGGTTCAGGTTGGCCAGACCAAAACTCCTTACCAGTGCATAAATTCTTTGACTACTGGTCTGAGCCGAGTAGGTAGGCGTAAATTACCTGGCTGGGGTCCTCGAGACGACAGGAATCAGCGGTACAGGAAATGGTTGAATATCAGTCACAACAGCGGAGATGTATTCACTCATGGACGTTTTATACGACTTCCACGTTTTCGCTAACCCTTATTTTCAAGTTGTTTTTCTTGCCATTCACCAGTGTCTACTTTTATATAAGTCATTCTGAATCCACTTGTTCTTGGTATGTTACTATAAGATGTAACACTTGAACCAGTACACCTCTGTGTGTAGTTCGACGTCGAGTTTGTCTGTCTAGACCATCTTCAGCACCAAATTACTTTTGAATAATGTTTAAAACCATTTACTGACCTGATCACTCTTACCTCTCCTTTGATTTCCTCAAGTTAACTTCGCTCATCGAGGCAGGCAGTGGCTCAGTGTACACATCATACTTCTTAGCCACTTGTGTTCATGAAGGCTCAAAAGCCCATCAACTGATTAACCTTTCATTGTCTACTACGGTACACCAAACCTGGACGTTACTCACTTGGTGATTCCATCACGTGCAAGAAAGGCTAAGAAGATACCTGTGGTCATGAAGCTATCGTAATGTGCAACACAAAAGAACAAATTAGTGCATAATATAATCAATCTTTGATAGGTAGTCAGATATCTTACAGGTGCCACAGATGTGTTCAGGCTATAAATCTTTGCAAGGACTGGTGCGAATCGTGTACCTGTCCATACCGAACAAAATATTAAGCTGCATCATCCTGAGAAGACTTAGAAATGCTCTGCATTCAAAATTGTGACCGGAACATGCTGGCTGACTGGCTGGCTGGCTGGCTTCAGGAAAAACAAATCATATGTTAATCAAATTGCAAGGCTACTCACTATCATAGAAGATAGCATGGAATGGCAGTTAACTCTCTATCTCAACTTCATCCACATTGAAAAGGGCTTCGATCGAGTCATCGACGGAGAAGTAATTTGACAGCTACTGCTTCAACAATTCGGTTTTAGTGCCACAAACCTTTATCAACCTCATTCAACAGCTAATATGAAGACTCTAAATGCCAATTGATTCACGATGGAAAGCTGAGTGACTTTTTTGAAGTGAAGACAGGAAGGAGTAAGACAAGGCTGTCTACTATAGCCAATGACTTTCCTGATTGTGGTGGACTGGATCATGCAACAAACTGCGAGGAGTAAGAAGAAGGGTAAACTTTGGCTGAACCAATGAAGAAAGCCTGGAAGAAGAATTGGATTTCTCGATGATGATTTATGTCCAATATCTCGTGTCGTACCAACTCGAAGGTGTACAGGCAAAAACCAACAAGTTGACAGAAGAGGCAGAGCAGCGAATGGAGCTGAGACTTCCTTCACATGAACGTAGAGAAGACAGAGGTGATGAAGATACCCAATCAACAACAATAACAAGCAGCAGTCAACATCACCTTTCATCGTCTCAACTACACGGGGCGACGGCACAGATGAGGATATGAAAGCCAGGATAGGAAAGACATCAAGAAAAGCCTTCATTAATCTGAAATCAATGTGAAGATCTACTGCACTCAACATAAAACGTGAACAACATACGGATTTTCCATACTGAAACAATCAAGTAAGTAAGCGCTTGTATGTGATGATCGAGAGACTTGACGTGTTACGGAAAGCATTTTCAACAAACTACAAACATTTATCAACCGCTGCCGCCTACGCTCACTCCATACTGACACTGAAGATTAGATGGCCAGAATAATAAGAATAAGCAACAAGGATCTCTGGCTGACTGATTGGCTGGCTGGTTGGTTGGCTGGCAACGAACCAACGTAGCAAGAACCCATCACCAAACAAATATACAGAAGAATAAATTGGAGATGGATTGTATTATATTGGACATACAGTGAGAAGACCGTTTGGGGACATCATATACCAGACTAGGCCAGACCATTGAGTGGAACTCGATGGGAAACGACGAGTTAGGCGTTCGGGGCAAGAATGACATAGAGGAGGTGGTTTGAGGAAGAAATGAAACCTTGTGGGCAGTTGTGGAGTCAGATTGCGAAGACTGCAGAGAAGAGAGTGAAATGGAGACGTGCTACTGAAGCCCTATATTCCAATAGGAACTAAAGGGATAAATAATAATAATAAAATGTTCAGGCCAAGATTTTGTCAATGATCAGCTCGTTTAGGATAATGTAGTTTTTCGAGTTAGTGAAGTATTCATAACATTCCTTTACTTCATTCCTTATCATTAAAATGGGAGATATCATAGACTAATCCTGCAACATCATCTTATAGTTTGAAGTTTCAGGAATTGTAAGGAATTGTATGTTTTCCAACACTGTGGCTAACCTGATTCAACTTACGATGGAAGTATTTATTTAGAATGAAAACAGTCATACAATAGGGTATATTATATCCTGCCACATAATACAGATTGAATTTCATAACTCAGTCTACAATTTCGGCATAAATAGATATCAGCTGATAAAATAAAATATATAACAACCAGTTATTCAAAAGTTTGTTATCAAAAGATTTTTTATTGTATTCCATCGATGTGACCAACATTTTATTTCTTCTCCCTGCCTAAACATTGAGTAATATTCAGTGTTATTATGTTACTGAATGGTCACAATTATAACCTAAAATTAAATGACAGGAATTTTATTCATTCAGTAATGGCCTTCTTTCTTTTTTTCCTTAACTGCGAATTCTTTTTACAAGCCAATGATTAGTTGTTATTATTTAGGTTGGATTTATTGTTTGACTTGCATTTTGATGTGTTTCTTCACTTCTTCAAGCGTAGTAAAATGTGTCATGACTTCAGCCTCTAATGTGAATGCTCAAACATGTACGCATGATTTGAGTCCATCAAAATGTTCACAGCAACCAAGAAGGCATTTGTGCTAATAGTTAATGACCTATATCCATTCATGTGAGAGATAATGATACTACCTGTTTATTCAAACCTCAGTAGGTAGACTGGAGTTTAACTCCACTACCCATTGGTTGAAAGTCAACTGCCTAGACCAGCAAGCCATAAGATTTGTAGAAACTAAAGTAAACAGCCAAATCCAATAGGAATAAAAATTAGTACTGCATCAAAATTTATGAAAATGAAGTCATTAATTAACGCATAAACGGAATATATGGGGAGTAGGTAGTGGTCGTGTATATGTATGTTAGATAACCTTTAATAGGATTACTGAATGGTACTTTTGACATATTTATGCCATTACATCACCCTTAGAAAACAAAATTTTAAGGAAATGATGATCCAATCAGTTAGATTACTCACTAACTCATCTATGGAGTGGTAATCGATCTTTCCAATACTATATGTTGAAATTTCATACATTTCTGCCTATTCATAGACGTCAATAAAGTAAGAACAACGCCTTTAGCGGAATGATGTAAGTTCCTTTTTATCTTCAAAGGAAAAATCTCGTCTCCGTCTTCTACATACATTGGGGTAACATCAAAATGACCAAATTCAAGTCACTGCTCAACACCAGTGCTCTACATCATCACCATCATCATCAATATCAACATGGGACTAGGCATTACTGCGTAACGGTCCGAGTTACCTGCCGCACCTCATATCAGTACATGAAGTAGAAAGGTAGTGAGGTGAAGGATGAAGATAAAAGAATGCTGTGAAAAGAAATATAAAGTACGAGAAAGAAAGGAAGAATGAGAAAATGGTGAGATTCGGTATAGTTAAGATGAAAATAACGTGTGTATACATCTATGCCACTGACATCTGTTCTGATCCACACCCCTACAGTCTCCTACCACTGGTTCTCTTGTCCTGCGGACCCCAATCACCTAGTCTGCATTCCCCACATGGCTCAGACCAACAGTCAAAGACTTCAAACATTGGTGCCATATATTAGTCTGGCCACCTCGGGCGTTTTTCCAACCTAATCGGTGACTAGCATACGCAACACGTGTCCCAACCATCTCAGTCGATGAAGGTTCATAACCTCGTCAACTGATTTCCCCCTAGTCCCTAAAACTCCACACCTGAGCCTGACTTCTGCATTACTCACTTGGTGACACCACGGAATACGGCCTATACTACGAAGGTAAGGGTGGTCAAACACTTGAAGCTTTCTCATATCTTCCACCTTCAATGACCAGGTTTCACAGCCATACAGTAGAATAGACCGAACTGCTGTGCAGGTGCAGTACACGCGACCTTAATAGACAAACGGATATTACGGCGGCGCCATAGGTGGCCCAGTGCTTTACAACACCCATACCACTTATGAACTGAATGTTTATAATATCAAATTGTATATCACAATATATGAAATCACAAACTTTTATTGAACTGACAAGAATGTAGTTTGAAGCTTTGTACAGATTTATTTATTGATTTCAAATTGATATTCATAACAGACTGATATCAATCAGAGAACCCTTAAAAACGGGGGAACACTGCATTGCTTTTTCGCAGTAATATGGGGCTTCATGGTAGCGCTTACTCATGGCCTCCAGGTTCCACTGCCAGCACTTTATCGTTGAGCCTTTAAGTAGGAATCCACTGATCAACGACGACATCATATGGAGGTCTCGATGTATCGCGAACTGACGGAAGTCCTTGTCAAGGAACTCGAAAGTCCCTCTTTAGACTCTTTTAGGGGTTATGCGAGTGTACTGCTGAAGAGTCGCATACTAGGATGAAACAGCTGTCCAAACCTCCCGAGTTTCCAATGCTGTTCTAACTGATGACAGGAATATAATTGATAAAAACATGTTTTTCACTTTACAAAGGTGCCATCTACCTTATCATGTTCCATTTTACTACTTGACTGAAACAATGACCATATTCTTTTCATTTTGACTATCTTAGATGCCTACAGTTTGGTACACTAGTAATTATTACTGAGTGATGAGTAAAATTGAAATAAAAAGCTGGAAAGCAGCCGCATTTGAACCATTGACCACTGGGTTCTCGGCCCGATGCTCGAACCGGAACTCGTAACTCAGTTGGTAGCTCATTGGGGTAGGAAACCCGATGGTCGCTTATTCGAATCCAGCCACAATCCAAATTTTCATTTCACCTTCAATCATCACCTAGTAAATACTCTTTTCAATTATTCATTTCTAATTAATAAGATTTACTACTTTATTTAGTGAACATATTCACCAATATAATATATATTAGAAATTTATCAAAGTGGCAAAAATATTCTGAAATCAAATAAAAAGTTAATGTATTCACTATTGCATTCCAGTCTTCAATATCTCTTCTTATTCTAATGTCAATAAATCTGAGTCATTGAAAAAAGTGTAGTTTTTTTTTTCAGCTTTATGAAAAATTCTTTATAACATGATAATTTTAATCACTATGCAGAAAAGATCGCCGTTTTTTATACTTTTACAGTGAAATAGTTTTCCTCTGATATCGATAGCTTTTTTCGATATATTATTGTAATAATAATAATAGTAATAATAATGATAATAATAACACTAGTGGTAATAATAATAATGGTAATTATTGCTTTACTTTCATTCAGTCTAAATAATTTCAGTGGGGAATTAAACTCAGGATCGAAGGAATCCATCAATCTGGATATAGATCGTGACAGCACACTACGATGTTCTAATGTGAGTGTTATTTTCACTGATAGATAAGCAACTGACAGTTTAGTATAAAGTTGAGTTTCGCTTGATGTAGCAATATGGACAAGCATTTTTTTTCTATATGAGTTAAGTTATGAAGTCTTGGTGTATTAAATCCATTAAGCTTTAAACATGTAAGTAGTAGGTAGTATATTCATCGTATGGTAGACAGGTATCCTTCATAACCTAGTACACAAATCCGTTTCTTGTTGTTCACTTATGTTATGATGACTGTACCTTTCCTGACCCTCTTATCAATCATGAGTTTGAAAATTCAATGAGTTTATGTGAAGTAGTGTAGTAGGTCAATGTACAAAGTGACTACATTTGAATTTACCTTGATACAATAGACGTACTGGAAGTAGATGTTTGAAGCAGAATGATTTTGAATTGCATATGATTTTTGATGATTATCAAGTTACTGAGTTAACCGCCTTTTCATATTAGCTTACTCTACTTGATATAGCACTATTAACCACAATGAATAGACTAATTTAATGTAGAAATTCACTCTACCAAAGTGTCGAAATTCCTTACTTACAATAACTTTGTTTGGAAAACGACTACAACTTCAGAAAGTAGAATATATCTGTAAGAGTTTTTACAGAAATTAATATGACCGAAAACTATTTTTACAAACTGGTGTCACTTAAAGAATCCTTGGAATTAATGAAACACTATACCTGTTATTCTGTTTTATTTAAGGATTTTTCAGAATTTCATACATAAGATGTGTTGTGAAGTCAAACTACCAGATTTTATAATGAGTACAATGCTTATGCTTCATGAAGTTAGACTAAAATGGTTTAGATTTGTAAACTTCAGTCAAACAGCCTTTCGACTTCAATATAGATTTTCTTCTTATTTATGCATTCCCTGCTAAACAATCAATTAACATCATAGGAAAAGACAAAACATTTTTCTTTTCAACGAAGTCATTTGCTAAGCTGTACATTCGTGAATACATGCAGCAGTGAGCAGAACGTTCTAGAGTAATTTCCGGTTAGGAGGTAAAATATACTGAACAACTAAATGAAGTTAATTAATACACATTTGGGTTTAGAGTGAGAAAATGGACAAGAGATTATGAAAATACATGTGTAGTTACCTAATAAAAGATGAATGTATACGGTCAAGACCTTATGATGGTTACTGCAAAGATAAAGATTGGACGTACCTATCTTGGAAGCATAACTCTGGTTTGAACTTCTAGATGGTTAGTATTTCAGCTATAGAAAAATGCTTTGGCCTTATCCCTTTCAAATAGTTTGATCGACCTTGTAGAGAATTTTGAATGAACTCTCAAAAAGGGCTAAGTGGCGTGAGTTCATAAGGTTTTGCATTATTGAGCTTAAGATATATTTCCGTTCTCCCTTTGTCAGTCAGGCTGGATAGCATTAGCGGGCACATTTTACAAGCGGACTCATGGTACAGCTGATGTATTCAGCTCCACAAGGGCAAGTAAACTGGTATACACAAGTTGATGTTGCCTAATGCATCGGCTTGTCTTTCACATATTGACCAAAACGTTTCTTGCAGGAGAAAATAATTTGAAAGTTGGCGGCAATGTATGTTCTACTTAAGAATTTTAACAGTCGTTTCCTGACGATGTCTGCAGCAATATCCCCTTTGAGTTCAAGGTTCAACAAAAGAGTATTTTTCGGAGTCAAATGTGTTCGTTCAGTTGGGTTCTTTGGCTTTATGTTCTTATTTAGGAATCTGAGCCGCAAAGCATTTTCCGCTAGAGTTCGTCGAACTGTTTGCTGTTCACTGTCAACAGTGTCCACAGTAAATATTTTCTTGACCCTCGAGGAAAGTGAATAGATAAGATTTCTCTTCCTACATACAGGGACTGAACTTTGGAAATTAATAAATTGCCCGTTTCACGTAGACTTTTCGTAGATGGATCTACAAAGTGAGTTATCACCTTTTCTTCGGAGTTGAACATCAAGAAAATGCAAGTTTGAGTTTGACTCTGATTTAGAGTGAATTTGATTGAAGGGGGGCGTTGTTGAAAGTATGAAGCATGTTTGCAAGATCCGTATGTTCATCGTAAACTATTATGGTAGCATCAGTCAATCTTTTGCAGACATCAAGCCCATGGACTATTTATGATAAACTGGTGTTTTCCAGTTTTGCCATGAAATAGTCAGCTAGGAGAGGTCCTAGTGAAGAACCCATTGCCACACTGTCTGTCTACCTGTAGATCTCATTAAATCTGAAGTGTATATTAAAGGTACATCGAAGTAGAAGCGCTTTTAGGTAGTAAATTGAAATACCAACATCTGTGTTATGACACTGAACCAACATAGGATCAGGCATCACTGTCTAACGGTCCAAGTTGCTCAACAAGTAAGAAAGTAATAAGGTGACAGATGAAGGACATATGAAGAGAAAGATGAAAAGAAAGTGTGGACATATTTACTCCACTGAAATCGATTCTGAGTAATATCACCTAAAGTCTCCAACCACCGGTTTCTCCTTCCACATGGACCTCACTGGCTAGTCCGCATCTTCCTACATGGCTCAAACCAACAGTCAAGGAATTAGTGCAGTGATATCATGCTTTATTTTGGCCACTCCGAGCCCTTTTCGGCCTTAACATACTTTGGCCAACATTGCGCAATGAGCAGACGGTGACTAAGCATACGTAACACACGTCCCAGTCATCTGAGCGGATGAAGGCTCACGACCTTATTAGGTGAATTTCTTCTCCCCCCTAGAACTCTACACTTGACTTCTACATTACTGATATGGTGAAACCACGACACACAGCGTATGCTATCAAGGGGTGTTGTCAGAAGCCTGAGCTCTTCTCATATCTTCTATCTATAATGGCCATGTTTCACAGCCATACAGTAGAACACTGCGAACTATAACACAGCACACTCAACCCTTAATAGGCAATCAGATGTCGTGTTGGTGCCACAGAAGACATAAATTGAGAAAAGTCAGTTGCGTTTTTTGAATCCGTGCCAACTAAGACTGATTCCTGTCGAGCGTTGAATAATTTTTTTCAGTTGCAAATGTTTGCAATAAAATAATTTCAGGAAAGTTTTTACTAAGTAGAGGTATCTTAAACAAACCTATTCTGTGAAAACGGTTTTTGAATCTTATCAAATTAATCGCCTTAACTTAAATGCATCACCAAGCTGTTTTAACTATTGGTTGTATACAACTATCATTCGAGTGACAAGATGTAAATTTCCTAAGAGAACAACCTTCTATGCTTGATTCCCTTTTCTAAACACTTTTTATAAGTTTCGAATCCCTATCTTGTTCAGCGAATTTCCCACTTATAGAAGGTCAGTTGAAGAAAAAGCATGCAATAGATTTCTAGCAAACTTGTCCTCGAAATGCTGGGGAATATTTATAGTTTTCGTGGATGGTCTAGTGTAATACAAGCAATAACACTAAAACTATACCCGTCGCCCAAGAAGTGGTTATCGTGGTTCGGTGGTATAGTGGATAATGCTCTGACGTTTGAAGCGATCGGTTCTGGGTTCAAGTCCCGGTGGGAACAACACCACTCACTGGAAGACAAGTACATCCACCTGACGCGTCCCAAATAGGACGAAATACACATCCTCGATTCCACTGCTAGCCACTGCCCATCACTGCTATACATAGTTAAAAGACAGGCAATATTGAGGCATCCGCATAGGAGCCCATATGCCAACAGAAACTGATCAATTCGGTCCAATCAACGACGGTGTAATACAAGCAATAACACAAAGTCAATAAGGTTATTTAAAATAATTCCGATAGTTAGAAGGTCAATTTTGCATATTAATTATGCAGTTGAGTAAGCTTAATTGTCGATGAAAACTAATAACACAAAATAATATAGCTATAATACAATAATTTTTCTAGAAAGTAGTCGTATTTCTCAACAATTTTGGATATAACCTATTTTCCATAGTAGAATATTAGGGTGGCCAGCACTATGACACTCAGACATGGTTACTTTTTTCTCTTTTGTAATAAATTACCAGTTAGTTTTGATATAAATCACCTCTACACTAACCTACTAATTTGTATGGCTGTAGGAGGTTAGTTAAAGATGAACTAAACACTAATCATAAGCTTACGCTTTGAACTACCGTATTACTACTAGTTGAGAGTACACTTACGCTTGGATTTTGCAGTCTTTAGGTATCAGAATAAAATACATAAACAAACAGAAGTTGTCATTCGATCTCTTATATCTCCTATTATGGCAGATCATATTTATCGATAACTGAGAACAGATAAACCTTTGAAATATTTAGCTCTCCTACTAGCACATAGTTGAGATATGTAGATAACACATTAACACAACTAGAATGGAATCGTAGCACGTACATAGACTTGAAATGATGGAGAATATTTGTAGCTGAGGTGAATGGTCTTGGTTGTATTGCGTTGTCTGAGCTGGCTGGGTTGTTTAATCGTGAAGCTTTTATCGCCTTGCTAAACGACATCATCAGCACTAACTTCACTATGAAGTGAGCTGTCAGTATCTTCCCATGAGTGATTTAGTAGCTTGACCTGACAAAGCGGTCTCTGACTGATTGTTTCCTTTGATTGTTGTGTCGTTGACTACATAGATTTTCCTGTTGGCTGTTCTTCTGCTTCACCTCTGACCTTTCTGTCATTTATCATTTTTCTTATTGGTTGACAGATTGGGTCTATGTCTATACACCTATTGATTGTTGACTGACTAACCTGAATGCCAAGCTTCTAGGAATTCTCTTATATGCTTTGTGTTTCCTATCTCCGTCCAAGATCAGCACTGCACTGTCAAAAGTGAATTCATGTCCATAGTTGTTATTCACGACCATTGAAATGAGTGATGAAATGTTGTGGCTTTTAATAGTTAATTGGTGTTCACGTAAATGATGAAGGCGAAGAGGGCGACCACTTTGTCCAATGTAGTGTTGACTACAATTATTGAAGTTGATTTTGTAAATGACATTCGGTTTGTTCTCATTGGTTGTTGCATACTTTGGTTTGCATAATGGTAATTGGAGAAAAAGTTTTGGTTTCTGAGCCACATCAACTGCAAGTGGTCTGAATAATCTTGTCGTGATCTCATATATATCTTTTATGTACGGAGGGATGATGAGTTTATTGATTTCTGTCGGTGACTTTTTAGTTGATGATATACGGTATAGGCGTCTTCCGATAAAGTTTCATGCGTAGCCGTGACTATGATGTCGTCTAGAAAGACGATGGAAGCTCCACGATTAAACAACCCAGCTCAGAGAACAACCAAAACTTGTCTTCATTGTATTGTCTGTTCCATGGTACTGATAAATTTTTATCAATCAAGTCTGTAAAATAAGTAATAATCTAAATTAATAAAGTGTAGTGAATCCTGAATAATCAACGAAAGTTTGTAGGTAACCTTACTGGATATAAGTTTCACACATGCTATAGCACTCGTGTTCTCAAAGTTGAGGACGCTGTTACTTCCTGAAAAATACAGTGAACATGTGATACAGATTAGCATGATGAGACTTCGTTAATGATTAGCATGGGCTTGAATGACTTTAGGTAGTAAGGATTAAGTCACCAGCACAAGAAAATAGTAACTAATACCATATCATGTGTTTCCTGCAGCTCAACAACTGTCTTCGCCTATGTTTCTCTAGCTACATGATGCTTTTCTACCGATGGGGCTGAATGTTCTCCAAATAATTTACAGAAGCCAATGATTAAGGTACAGCGCTTGTTAGCATTCATCATCTAGAAGTATTTACATCTTTAAGGAAACCCATACCTTCTCAGAAATCTGAATTCATGTCAGCTCTCAAAAGGCCTAGATTGCTTCAATTTTATTCATTCTGACAAATGTCAACAAGCATGAAATTCAGATTGAACAAAATTTTCTACTCATTACCTCTAATCATCTACTGTTGAGAATTACTACCTTTCCAAGTTCTTCATTTTGGTTTTACATAAGCTATTTAAGCGATTGATTTAAAAAGGCTACTCTTATTCTAATCCAATTATCTACAGAGAGGATCATTTCTGGAAAATATACCTAAACCATCGGATTGGAAACCTGTTCCACAGGTATTTTACTTTCAATTTATTAATATACTACATTAGACTTTTGAAACATATACCAGGGTTTAATTACCTAACAGAATGAAAATGGTGAACTGAAATCCTCTTGTATATTATTTAATGGGTGTAGACTATTCTAACATAATATTGCTCATTAACATGAGAAGTGATTATAATGAACTTAAATAATTCAAAATCCTTAATTACTGGTTATAGTTTTTGATTAAATAATATTCTAACTTTTATCTGTCAGTATCACAGTTGAAAACCATGTTTCGCCTTATTTTGTTAGTTTAAAATCAATCTATTGAACCAGTGTGTTTTGTTTCAGTTGACTTCTTGATGTGTTGATTAATAACCTTTTGATTAAAGATTTATAATACATTCATAATTCCCATTATGACATTTTTGATATATCAGATTCTCCTTATCATTATATCCCCCAGTGGTTAGTTGAAATACTGGAACCAGTCAGAAGATAAGTGCCTTGTTGTTCTATTCGTGATAAATTTCAGTTTATTGATAGCATTAAGGATGTTAACACCACCAGTAAAGTTATATTTCCCTTAGATGTTACCTAATTGTTCATCAATGTACCACTCACTGAAACTGTTTGTTACATATGTGATTTCATTGATACATACAATATAAAGTAGGAATTCCAACAAACTACTTGAGAGAGCTATTGATGAGATACACTTTTAATGTATAATCTAGTTTCGATGGTGAGGTATATCGGCAAAATGAAGGAATCGTAATGGAACCCCCATGGGGACCTCTAATGGCACATTGTTTTATGTCACAACTAGAAAAAACTCTACTCTTAGCGAAACTACTCATCATCTTGACATTTATAAACAATATATGGATGATATATTCGTTATTTATGACTATCAACTATCAATCTAGATGACATCCTACGCGAATTCAACAATAGTCACTTAGCACTGGAATTCAATACTGAGAGAGAATTGGAAATAGTTATTCCTTTCGTTGACTTGCCGATTACGAGACGTACCGATTGAACACTGGAAAGATCCATCTACAAGAAACCCACATGGAACAGACAGCATACTAATTTCTATAGCTGGGTGCAGATCATAACGAAAAAGAACCTCATCCACTCATTCTGCTATCGAATACGTAATATTTTTAACACAGAATGTGTCCGACTTGAACTTGAGTTACTAAGACGGACACTCACGGAAAACGGCTATCCTAGCCGATTTCATGATAAGAATATGCAAGAAACACATGCAAAACCAGTCATTAGCTCAGTTTCAAAAAAGACTTTGTTCATAAACCTGGACTTCAAAGGTGATGCAGCCTCAGATATCCTGAGAAAATCTTCTTTCCAGATCAGTTAGTAGGACTCTTTTTCTCAGCCAAACTTCACTTGATCTTTACCAGTCGTAAATTGTTCTCCATTTGTATAAAAGACAATATCCCTCAACAGGCCATATCCACGTGTGTTGACCAGTTTACTTGCTCCTGTGCAACAAGTTACATCAGCTGTAGTCGGAGATTGCTGTCAACATATTCCGGCCTGGTTTTACAACGTGAAAGGGAATGCATCAGAAGTTATATCCTTGAATATTTAATCGATTCCAACCATTCAACCGACCGCTGACAATGATTTTGAGATTGTCTATGGAATTCGCTGAAACACTTCACGTTTCTCCCGTGTTCAGCTTCTAAAAATGTCAATTGCCTTGGCTATCCATGAACTGAAGCCTGACCTTTGTGTGCAAATGAAGTATGTACAGTCTCTGTCTCTACACTGGCCTTAATTTATTTTGGTCTTGGTGGGATTCGTACTTTTTTCGTTTTTTACCCCTTCCCCCTTTTTTGTCAGAATAATCTTTGTACTCTTATATTGTTATTATCACTCTATTCTTTGTATTTATTTATTTCCAGTATTATTTCATTTGATCTACTTAATAATCGCAACTTTTAACAAAACATTTTCAATTTACTCCAATTAACTTGTCTCATTTATATTACCTAATCATTTGATTGTTTATTAACATTCTCATCCCTTTTAATCTATATCCACCTTATAAACGATTTGAAAGTCTTACGTAACCCCTTTTTGTTACTATTCTACCTTTACACATCATCAACTATCAACATTATATATTTAGTTCCCTTGACATATTTTGAATAAAGCAAAAACAATGACATTAACAGAATAAAAATGGGCTCATTTTATTTCACGACATACAGCATCAGCCACAAACAGCCTACAAATCCAATGAATAAGTAGTGGTAATAATAACATAACATACTTTAAATATGTAAAAATATAAATGAGTCAAGGAAACAAAGGATTTACCACAATTCTGATGAGATAGAAAATTCTAGAGAAGTGGAAAGGGGGGATAACAACAAAACAGTTAGTAAGTAATTAACGAAGAAGTGATGCAATGAAATAAAAAGGAGGACTATACACTTACATATGCGAAACGTTATAAGCAATTACCAAGGTAACGAAAGGCTGATTCTTGTCACTTTCTGAGTAAATAGGTTAAACTGAAAATGTCTGATGGTGACAGCTTCCGCAAACTGTAATAAACATGGCTTTCTTTGTTTGATGATTATCCTAAAGGATTGAAAAACATCTATTTGATGTCCTGTTTTCATCAGATGCCTGATAATTGCACTGGTAAAACATTGCCACCATACAGACACATTTCTCGGAATATGATCATGAAATCGAGTAGACGCCCTTCTTTTGATCTGATGGGCATTTGTCTACTTTCGACTGTGTTATTGAGCATCATGTATTATAAACTGAAATCAGTCTGGCAACAGAGAAGCTTCTTTTCAGTATGGCTTTTATTCTTCTGTCTATTCTTTTAGATGTCTCATCACCTTTGAATGCTAGGCAAAGGAAAAAGGCTTTTCTCAACAGTTGAATGTTTAGGTCTCTCAATAAATTCTTTTTCATGCTTCATGATGAATATCTTCAGATATCCATTCTCTTTAAGAGCCTTCTCAATGGTACTGAATACTTCTTCTTGTTATCTTTTGAGGATAGCGGTTTTCTTCTAGTGAAGAGCGTCTTAACCAAACCACGCTTATAGCTGATAGGACAGAAACTATTCTATTAAAGGCACTGACCAAACCATGTGCCTTTCCTGTAGATAATTTTCTCAACCGTACCATAACACCTCCGTCTTATACTCAGAACCAAACAATTGAATCTGTCTTCATTTTCTTATTCTACAGTAAGATTCATATTTGGATGAGCTTGATTGAAGCATCGAACAACTTTAACTCACGATTCATATTATTGCATATTTTACAGTTATCTCCTTTGTTCTTGCATTGTTCAAACAATGTATCCAGCCATATCTTGGAAATATCACTACCTGTTGAAGTCAATGTGTTTTCTTTCGAATAAACATTCTTCACGTGTGGAGTTCTTGCGTCTGTGTGTGTGTATCTTGATGAAAATGTCGGCGATTGTGAGTAACAGGTAGTGCATTATCCCAATAGAATCTCACTCAGCATTCCCTTCTGCTTTATATTCAGATCATCTCTGTGACATGTGAGCATCCTATTTGATGATTAAAACTGAACTGTAAAGTACCTATGCAATTCACCAGTTCCAGGTCTTATTTAACTCCATTATTTGTTGACTTCTAGTGTTAGAGTACTTCTCATAATCTTCAACTTACTCATATCTTTTCTTCAATATCGAAAACCTCTAAAAGTAAATCTTCAAGGTAACATTCATCACCAACTGACATCATTTGGAGAATCGCTGATGACCTGGGAGCACTGGAAAGTTTGTGATGAATGCTACCTTAAAAATAAAATCCTCATTAACCTCAAAAAAACCCTGTTGTAGACTGCGTTTTCGTTTCTTCAATATTTCACTTCAGTATATTGTGAATTTATGTGGTGACTTTCTCAAGCTAACTTTGCAATCACTAACTATCTTGTTGTTTTTCCTCTAAATTTATGAATCGATCGTAGATTTTTTAAAATTTATTGCTTTTTTCACCTTGGATCCTGAATGTTTCTGTAATTTTACACATGTTTGCACAACGCAAATATAACGCCTTATCTTCTTGGTGAGATATTTTTATTCCTCATTCGTGTATATCATTCATCACTGTGTATTGTTGATAACGATATATCGTCATAGTTGGATAGGATATGAGGACAGAAACGATGCAACCTATTGCACTAAGTTAAATATGATTAATTAAACCTTGTTTGCCTTATCTAATCACGCTGATTTGAGTGTATTCGCTTATGAGTCACCTTGTATGCTTGTCTCGATGCTGTTGTAAATTTCACTTCAACCCTTTTGGTTAAATGTTCAGTTAGAAGTGGATTTAAGACAAAAATTTCATTTTTTTTATTGAAATTTGGTTTTTCCGTTGCTATATAGGGTTGAATTACCTAACCTATGTTGGGAGATAGTCTTTGCGGATGCCTCGACATTTTCGTTCCTCATTGGCTTTGCTGATAACGTTTTGATATTTGGTGCAATGGTTCCTTGTTTTAAGTGTCAGTGTGAACAACTTTACTGTTGTGCAGGTACATCCAGCTCTCAAGTCCTAAATAGGAGGAACTATGCGTCCTGGATTCCACTGCCACCAATCAAATAAACTACAGTGAGTGACGCTGCCTCCAGTGACACTGATGCCAAAATAGCTAGAGCACCAAACACTATCCACTAGACTTCTGAGTCGTGAGGGCCCATTGTTTTGATAAAAACATATGCAAGTTATCTGGATTTTTTTAATTCTCTGTAGTTTAGTTTATGGCATTAGGTTGATCCGTTTCTATTAGCGAAGGAGTTTTGTTATAGAAGTTTACAAATTCAGTTTCAGAATAAAAACTAATGCCCCCTGCACAAAACTTGTCTGTTGCAACTCACTATCCAAATGGATAACACTGCAGTTTAGAAGCTAAGAATCCTGGGCTCGAGTTTGAATTACAATCTAATCAAAACCAATCGAATTCACTTAAAAAGGAAAAAATTGATTTTAGTCCTAAAGCATGTCGACCGTGGCTGGGATAGCTCATTAATAACATCTCTGAATACAACACTGGCTGATACCGGTTTGAACCTCATAGGGGACATCAATTCCTTCGAATTTGTAGATATGCCCCACTGACGAGTGCCTACAAATACGAAACCCGGGTTGAAGGCTTCCAGTCGATCTTCTTCTACCAATTACTATCTATCAAAGTATGTTGCAGTGCTGAGCCTCCTAGATTGGTGGCCATATTGAAAACTGATCGACAGAATCCAGTCATCACTAAAGACATCAAATTGTTTCTCTCTAGTGACCAATCGATGTGAATTACCTCTTTTAGGAATAATATTTAGATGTTAGTGTATTCCAGCATAAAATTGCGTAATAAGCTCCTTTGATAATTTCCTTTTGTTTATATCACTTAATATCTCAAACTTTACACATTGCAGATGTTGGCTAGCGTCTTAAGCTTACTGTTCCTCAACCTCTCATTTCATCACAACAACTGAAGATTCATTACGTTATAATTTACTTGCTGGAAGCTAACAGTTGAACCCAGACTGCGCAATCTGACCTCTATGAGACTTGTCAGTAGAATTTACCTGTCTCCCATTGAGCAATGTTGTTCCCATCAACCCCCCAAAAGCAAAATTGATCATTCCAGACGCTAGAGTGTTATCCACTACACCACTGAGTCATGATAGCCACTTTTTATGCAACAGGTATAGTTTATATGATGTTACTTGCATTATACCGTAGTCTAGTGGATAACTTTCTGGCATTTGAATTCATAAGACTGTAGTTTGTCTTAATCGGAATAACATCACTCACTGAGAGGCAAATTCATTAAGCTGATGAGTCCCAAGTAGGATGAGAAATACTTTCAAGATTTCACTGCTGATCACTTTCTATCAATAATATTTGCGTAAATTAATGTTCAAATTCTTTCAGGTTGTAAGCAGCTGATGAATAACTACGAAATAAAATGGATCTATGCTATTCTGCTAAAGTTGTTGTTTTCGCTGCATTTAAATTTATGAAAGGAAAAAATTGTATGAAATTATTATAAACTAAAATTTATTGATACAATCTTCTACATTTTACATTCATTCACTTAATTTTTATTTTAATCTCTATTTTCTATCAAGCTAGCAAATCTCTTTTTAATTGGATCTCCATTAGCTTTATTTATAGCTATGAATGATTTACCAGCAACAAATGACCTCTCTTCATCTACACAATCTTTATACTCTACTTACTCAAGTTATGATGAACCGGAACAAACAAAAATTTTACGTGCTTTACTTAATACAGTTGGCACCCCAAATAAGCATACTGGTGTTGATTTAGATGAAACTGATGCTGAAGCGTTATTTTCATATTTTGCCTGTCGAAGAGTATTCAATATTTTTCATTCATACGATCCAGTGGTAAGTATTAAATTGTCTATACTTTTCTTCTATGCATATGCATTTTCCAGTCCACTTTATCTTTAAAGTATAATATTTTGGTAAAATTCAGATAAATATAATAAGTTAATGATGGATCATGGCTAGCAGTGGAATCCAGGATGAGCATTTCTTCCTATTTGGAACTCGTCAGCTGGATGTACCTGCTTCCGAGTGAGTGATGTTGTTCGTTTGAACCGATTGCTCCCCAGTCCGAATCCCGGTGGGAACAACATCACTGACTGGGAAGCAGGTACATCCAGCTGACGAGTCCAAATAGAACGAAATGCTCATCCTGGATTCCACTGCTAGCCACCATTCATCATTAACATAAACAGAACGCCGGCAATATCGAGGCATCCGCACAGGAGCCATATGCTAATAGCGACCGATCAATTCGGTCCAATCGACAACGGTATCATATAAAAACAATTATACTAAAAAAACATAATAAGTGATCTGAGTGATTCTCATAAAATGAAAACATAAGTTTGGTAAGTTTAAATTGATCTACTGAAATTCGGTCACCACAAGTTAATATTTCCCCGGTAAACGCTACAAGACCAAGTATCAATACAAGTCTGCCAAATCACGCCAACCTCAGATTATCAAAATGGTAATCAGTAATATTTATTGACATACTTGTTATTGTTGTTTTGTTCGATCGAACTGTTCGACCTCCATTGGCGTATGGGTTCCTATGCGGATGCCTTCATACTGCCGAAATGTTAATTATGATAATTTGGTTGGTTGTGACTAGCAGGATAATCCAGGACGAGTGTTTCTTCCTAGTTGGGACTCGTCAGCTGGATATGCCTGCACCCCAGTGAGTAACGTTGTCCCCACTGGGACTCGGACCTCGTACCTATGACTTCGAGCGCTAAGGCGTTATCCACTATGCCACGGAGGAGGGATAGCCGCTTCTTGTACAACTGGTAGTAGTTATTACTTTTTACTGACATACTTGTTCGAGTCCCAAATAGGACGAAACGCATGTCCTGGATTCTGCTGCTAGACACAATCAACCAAATTATCAAAATGATGATCATTATGATTCTCCTTCTTCTCTGATTCAAGTAGATTTCGATTGCGATAAGAAGTTTTAACTGATCAACCAGTGTGATTATGATCAAGTGATAGTAACACGTCACTAATTCATGTTTAATTTGAGGAAAATTCTTGATGATTGAAGTAAAATAAAAATGTGATCATCACTGAGGTCTCGTAGCTCAGTTGGTAGTGCATAGGTGAGGGATTCCGATGGCTGCCGGCTTGAGACTTTCAGCGATTCATATTTCTCTTTCACCTTTAGTCATCACTCAGTATCAATACAAGTCTGTCTAACGATGGCTATATCAGATGGTCAAACTGACAACATGATTAAAAGAGAAGAAAAAATAACAAGCAGAAAGTCAGCATAATCGTATAATCTGTGATTTATAAGGATTGATTAATTTCAGAGTAGTTCTCGTTATCGATTAACATCAGTTGCAGAAATACTGAAAAGTTGAGAGCACTGAACAAGTTTGTGGCTCCTCAACAGTATGAACTCATGACTCCATAGGAGATCAAGTTTTGGACATGTAGATCTCATAGCGAACACATATCCTTCAAGTCACTTAGCTGGAATCCAATCGTTAACATCTCTATGTTGCATAGAAGTGGGACAGTTCAGGAAATCACAAAAGTAGCGAAACCATTAAGTTGAATCCAAGATAGAGGGAAAGCAAATGTTTAAACATAGTTTTTACATTAATCCATAACATTGTGATCAATTTAGAGCTATTCCGCTTATTGTCCGAAACCTTCTGTCCTGAAAATCCTAATCAGGTACACGGTTGAGACTAACAGTCAATAGTTGATTGGTGTTTGACATTCTTAGATCTTCTATTATATTATTCCACTTAGAGGCCTTCTTAGATGAGTAGCCTTCTAACTAGAAGAGAATTACGCCAAGTTTGTAATCGGTGTATGCTAAACAAAGCAGAAGTTTTGAATGTAAAGGATTTTTTTAACCATTATAATATAAACGTTAGAGTATATGCGAATAGTGTGTTTAAATGTCCTCCCTGACTGACCAGGGATGTCAAATTTTAATATCGTTGACGTTCGACTGCTAATGAATACGCTAATATCAAAAATACACTTATTCAGTTTGAAGGTTTGTAGAGACAGTTGGTGAGCCACTGAAAACATGAGAGCACTGAACCGCCGTTTCATCCTAGTAGGGACTTTCCAGCATTGGGCGTCCATGATATCCTCAGGGACTGAACCGAATACCTTCGGATTTCACAGAGCCCCCATTACCATTGATCTATCGGGTCGGGATCAACTTTCACATTTCCTTATTCATCCTTTGGTTCCTAGTGGAACTTACGGCTTCAGTAGCATGTCATCATTTCACTCTCTTTCTGCAGTTTCTCACCTAGCTCCACCACTGCATACGCTTTCATTTCTTCCTCATACCATCTCCTCCATATCACCCTTACTCGGACGCCCAACTCGTCGTTTCTCATTTGGGCTCCACTCGATGGTCTGGTCTGGCATGTGATGTCCCCAAACGTTCTTCTCACTGCATGTCCAATGCAACTCAATCCATCTCCTTCTACATGTTTGTTGGACGACAGCTTCTTGGTTCGTTGGTTCGTTGTCCGTCAGAGTTCTTGCTCATTTTTATTATTCTGGCCATCCCATATCCAGTATCGAGCGTAGGCAGCTGGTCTACAGTTTACTAATTGTAGCTACACTCATACTCTTTTGAGTAATTATAAAAGTAGAGTGAAGCTAGACCCTCTATCAATGTAAGCATAGAATTTGAGCATTTCGGTAGGGTTCAGTTTCTTATAAGACTGGTCATTTTGATACAGCACACTGACAAAATGTATTTTTACTGGATGACGTTTTGAGCACAATTTATTTCTCATAATCACCTCAATGTAATCTCACATCTTGCCGACTTTCTTTTTATACGTTTACTATTTTTTTTTAATTATTCGGTCTTATCAGTAGTGGAAGTTTTTGCATTTTTACAATCGGTGTGGAATTATTCCTGTTAAAAGTGTTAGGCGTTGATTCGATGAAAGGTTATTCAGTCATCAACCTCTCTCTTCACATGACTATATTGGCCTTTAGGCCTCTCACTCTGTCCCATCCTATTGTGCGGTTGTATGTTGTTGTATGTATAGATGTAGCGAAATTCTTTTCTAGAATATGCATCGTAGTACGATCTTGTTAATTTTGACTTAGATTTTCCCCTGAGTAACCAAGATCGGCTACTTTGGCCTATGGACATGATTTCAACATCATTGTATAGTATTTGTCATGTTAAATCATTTTGCCTAATTAGATCAATAGAATCTTGAAGCTGACAAAGTTTGTTTCTGAGTGAGTTCGCAGGTTTGAATGCCTTCCTGATCCCAGCCTTGTTGAGAATCCTAAGTAAGTCTGTGATGTTCCTTCTTTATATGGTAACACTATAGAAGCCTTGAATTTCTTCATAGTCATTTTGCAAGCATCTTTCCTATCAATACTTCTTCTTTTTTGGGCATTCCTATGTAGTACGAGGATAACTGTCTAGAATTAAAGCTTCTCTTATGCATTTCATTTAGAGTGGGATTAAACTTTTTAAAGCTATGCATTTCTAACTGTTCATAGAAATATCTGCATTGATTAGAGATATTGATGGTCTCATTGTTACTCCTTCCATTCGTTCATGTATATCTTGAAATTTGAAAACTGTAAAATTGAAATGTTAGTGAACTCTTAACATGTTATTGTCAAGTAGTACCCTAGTTCTTTGAGTAATCTCAGGATCATTTTGCTCAAAATGCCATGCATTAAGTACCACTGTATCACCGTGTATCGTATTAGATACTCCAATCAAATATGGCGATAGATATATCTTGTGTTTAGCATTGGAGTTCTGTTTCAAAATATCACATAGAAATGCGTCAGTTCAAGTTGTCATACTTCGCAGTAGGCACACAGAGAACAAATAAGCAAACATATGGAAGTGGGTGGATTACTGAAGGATACATCATTACCATTGTGATCAATTTTCTGAAGTGTTACCAAGATTCTCCAGCTATCGATTCCTGTAGTCTTCAGGACCTCAACCAGACAATCTATAGACCAAAAGTCAGAATTTTCATGCAGTGGTGGTACTTCTTGGTCTGGTCACCTTGAAACCCATTCCTACTTTGGCTAACACTTCACACTAAGGGTATGCAGTGGATTGGTATGCTTAGTACATGTTCAAGACATTGCATTTAGTAAAGGCTCACAAACTGATAGGTTGACTTGTCTTTCTTGCCTAGTAACCTTCACCTAACCTCGACATTGCTTAGGTTGTCAAATACGAAAATATGACTTTTATTGGAGTATATATAAGATATAAGATACATATAAGATATATATATATATATATATATATATATATATATATATATATATATATATATATATATATAAGATAAAGATAAACTTTTATAGTGATTTAATGCGATTGAAGATTACACTGCTCATTTTCCTACATTAAAGTGAAGTCATGTTGCAATTCGTAGTATACCTAGTCAACTGTTCAACATTTCGAGTGACTTTTATCACAGCCTAATAACAAAACTTGGTAGCTAGTGCATTTTATTGAGCGAACTGAATTGATTTTGCTTTTGGTATGTTGAAATTTACTTATAAATACTGGGTGATGACTAAAGGTGAAATAAAAATCTGAGTCACGATGGGATTCGAACCATCAGTGCTCTACCAACTGAGCTATGAAACCTGATAGATGATCATATCTTCATTTCAATTCAATCACTAAGGGTTTTGTCGGAATTATATGTGAATTCGTGTTGCGTAACTATCGTTTGATAGTCCTCATATTGACTGCTCTGTTAGAACATCTCATCGCAATCAAAATCTACTTGAATCAGAGAGGAGGGAGCATTATATTGATTAATATTTTGATGATGTGAGATTGGCATGGTTTGGTAGGCTTGTTTTACTGATAAGGGGGGCGATAATTAAGAAAATGGAATGAGTTAAAAAGATGATAAGATGAACAATTAGCATTGGTTCATAACACGATAAAATTTATCGCTAATCGTATTATTCTGTTAACTAATGGGCTTTAGGCGTTAACTATTTTTTATATACATACACTAATTTCTCCCTTTAGTTTATCTTCAGTGTATTTAAGATTTTATGAGGAGGCTAAACATTATCCTCTAAAAATGATAATAGATTTATGCAGTCTTAAGATATAACTAAGAAGTTTGTTAATGGTAATATGATAAGAAATCTATCTAAAATTTATTGTTGGTTTTTACTTCTTTCAAAACATGTTATTAAGGTCAAGTAGTAAATTGGTTAGTGAAATTGTCAATCGCAGTATATTGTACTTCATTTTATCCTTGGTAAGGACATATTTTTTTTGGATATCAACTAGTTTAAAAAGTAGATAATCACTATTACTGACATTCATTCGTATTACTTTTATTGCATTCTTCATCCAAAGAGTTTGCTTGTTGGCACTCTTAAATTAAGGAAATGATATTTTCATAGAGATAAAAACCTGTCTCACCCAATGCCTAGTTTCAAACCATACACGTATTAATGTTACAGCATAACCCTTACAGGAATTGATTAGATAAACTAGTTGGTTACTAGATTCTGAAATGGATTTGAATATGTGATGGAATATGAGCTTCCCTGAGACTACAGTTATGCTGTGCCAGTAAGCAAGAAACCTGTTATCATTTGGTTAACTCATTCATGGTGCTACTGATATCACAAAATCAGTAGTGATGAGGATGAGTCATATTAAAACTATAGTTATACTCTGTTGGTTTGTGATAATTTACCAAACACTGTAGAAGAGAAAGATGAAGTCAACCTGGAATTTCTGCTTGATGGTTCAAGCTCCGAAGCCTCATGTTAGCATATCAAGCGATAATCAGCCTAGATGGGTGATCAGTAAATAAGTTGCCAAAAGTGATAGAAAACTATGGAATGAAAATAAGGAGGAATAAGACAATACTGAGATTGAGTAAAATGAATGATATAGAGATAAAATGTCCATGCAACTGCATTAACTAGAGTTTCCAACCACCGGTTTGCATGGTCACTTGGATCCCAACCAGGGATTCTACATTTCCTACATGGCTCAGATCATCAATCACACACTTCATGAACCAATTTAACGTTTTGGTCTGACTGTGTCTAACGCTTTCTTAGCTTTAATCTACTTCACGTCTTATTACATTATGAGACAGACAGTGATCAGGCATGACAATATATCTCTTAGCTACATCAGTTGAAGAAAGTTATCAATCTGATCAACTAACTTTCCTCGTCTGCCCAAAACTCTATGCACTAGACTTCTGCGTCACTGACATGGTGACAGTACAACACACTGTCTATGCCACGAAGATGACGGTAGTCGGATACTTGAAGCCTTTTCGTATCGTCTATTTATAATGGTTATTGTTCTCAGCTAACTGAAATAAATGTCATAATTTGGAGAAAAAGAAAGCGAATCTTCTGTATCCATGAAGAGATTTCATCGGTTACTACTTTCCCACCAGGGCTGATACGACTTCTCATCTCAGTCAAATGATTAACAAAATTCACTCCAAATATTTTTAAACAACACACTAATAAAGACTATTCCTGGAGTAGAAATTTGCATTTGGATGGTAATAAAAGCATATTTAGCATTGTCAGATAGCCACTGAAGATGTTCAGTGTACTATGCATTTTGTCAGTGTCTTTACATAAAAAGGAATATGTCCTTTACATAAAACATTAGATCTACTAAGAATTCTTCTATGATGGCACCGATCTCTATGAAGTCAAACTATGAAATGAAAACCTCCATAAATAAACCTGTGATAAAAGTGAATAACGTAAATGACTTACCTGATAACTTATCAAGTATAGGCTATAACACATATAGGCATAGTATATCAAAATATTTAACCATTTTACTCAATAAACAAAATTTATCCTTTCAATACCTAACTAATTTTGAGTAGAGAATCACTGGTAATCAAGCTTATACTATAGTGTAAAATAAAATGAACACATTTAAAACTTCCTGTTAATTTTTAGTTTTGTCATTAACATTGTTCTTTCTTCTATATATAGATCATATGCTTTGAACTACTTCAATTTCCTTATTTATTTTTATAAAGTAAAGAAAGGTAATAATATGATACTAATTCCAGTGTTATTACTCCTCTGAAAGTTTATATTCTTTCAAAGATTGTTATGACTACTATTTGATGACTATAACTGTTACACGTGAATGATCATTTGACTTGAACGTGTGCAAATGCTTTTCTTTTCTTGCTGTTTTGATGAAAGTAGAGATGGTGGTCATAAGGGGGGGTGATGATAGCTGAAAGTAGTACAAACTATCTTGATCACAATTTTGTATCTTATACTCACTAGTGTTTTTGTACTCTAGTTTACTTATTAACTTGTAATTTCAGTTAAATTTTTGATGATTAGTCCTACAGTGATAATTTAATTATATAGATTATCGATTATTGGAAAACAAATTTATCAAGTAAATGATTTATTATTATTATTATTATTATTAGTCCCTTGGGTTCCTAATGGAACAAAGGGCTTAAGCAGCACGTCTCCGGTGACCTCTGTTCTCTGAAACCTTTTCAACCTTGTTCCACGACAGCCCACAAGCTCTCATTTCCTCCTCGCACCATCTCCTCCATGTCACCCTCGGCACCGACGTCCAACTCGTCGCTTCCCATCTGGGTTCCACTCGAGGGACTGGCCTAACGCGTGACGTCCCCAGTCGGCCTTCTCAGTGAATGCCCAATCCATCTCCACTTCCTCCTGCATATTTGTTGCGTGATAGGTCCTTGCTTCGTTGGTTCGTTCCCAGAGCTCCTTGTTGCTTATTCTTCCTGGCAATCCATCTGATCTTCAGATGACCAGAAAGTAAATGATTAGGAGACTAGAATGAATATCCCAAATGACAGATAAAGACGAGTTAATAGCCTTTAAATTATTAAGTTCAACAAAGTAAAATTATCTAGTCACTAAGTTCCGATAGTTTAATCTAAACAAAAAGAAATATTTATCCTTCATCTAAGCTACTTTTCTTCTATACAACTAATATTTATATAGTAATGAGGGATAGTGGCCGGAACAGTCAGGTTTCAGGAAGTACAAATAGTGTGCACACCAAATTGCAACGCTACGTTACACATCATCATAGAACAGAGTATAGAATGCCAGTCAACCTTCTACCTCAAATTTATCGACTTTGAAAAGTCCTTCGACAGCGTCGACCGACAAGTAATTTGACAGGTAGTTGCTTCAACGCTACGGAATACCGCAAAACTTTATCAGCCTCATTCAACAAGTACATGAAAACGCCCCAATGGGAAGCTCAGTGATGCTTTTGAAGTAAAGACGAGTAAAATAAGACTGTCTACTATCACCGATTATATTCCTGATTGTAGTGGACTGGATTATGCAACAAACAGTGAGGAGCGAGAAAAAGGAAATAAACTGGACCATGGAAAAAAACCTAGAAGACTTGGATTTCGCCGATGACGTATGTCCAATGCCAAACAAACTTGAAAATCTACAGGCGAAAACTAACAAGTTGACAGAAGAGGAGAGGCAGGGCAGCGAAGACAGGACTTCCTTCAAGTGAATATAGAGAAGACAGAGGTGATGAAGATACGCAACCTACAACAACAACAAACTCTAATCACCATCAATGGGAGAAACCTAATGGAAGTAATCTCCTTCACCTATCTAGGAAGCACTGTTTCAACTACAGGCGACACAGACACAGACGAGGATGTCAAAGTCAGAATCGGAAAAGCAAGACAGGCAGGCGTTCATTAGCCTGAAACCAGTGTGGGGATCTTCTGCACTGCACTCCAGCACAAAGCGTGAACAACATCCGGATTTTCAACACCAATTCAGTCAAGTCAGTGCTGCTGTGTGATGGTTGAGAGACTTGGCGCGTTACGAAATGCATTTCCAATAAACTACAGACATTCGTCAACAAATACCTACTCTGGTTCGTTACTGAAGATCAGATGGTCAGAATAATAAGGATAAGCAACAAGGAACTCTGTCAGGCAACGAACCAACCAGGAAGCTTTTGCTCAACAAGTATGCAGAAGGAAGTGGAAGTGGAGATGGATTGGGCATGCACTGAGGAGGCCGACTGGGGACATCACGCGTCAGGCCAGTCGCTCGAGTGGAACCCAGATGGGAAGCGACGAGTTGGGTGTCGGTGTAGAGTGTGACATGGAGGAGATGGTATGAGGAAGAAATGAGACCTTGTGTGCAGTGGTGGAGCCAGATTGAGAAGACTGCAGAGAAGAGAGTGTAATGGAGATGTGCTACTGAAGCTGTATGTCCCCCTAGGGACCTAAAGGAACAATACTGATGATAGAAGTTTGTAATAAGCTTGATTTTACTGATCACAAAGTATGTATCATTACTTTTTGACCAAGCTGGTGTAACACACACGTGTCCTACAGAAATTGAACATCGGATAAACACACTACTGAGTACCTACCATTAGTAGTTAGAAACCACTAGACTGCTTTATAGATTTGCTAACTAGATCAAAAAGATCTAAACACCGAATGGCAGTTTCTCTCATTTAGGTTCCAGATCAACAGTGATATACTCGAACAAATTCGGTTTATGTAGTTTAGTTGTTGAAATCACCTGATGACTAGTCATTAACCAAACGGAAATTGTCGATTTAACTGAAATCGACTCTTGTTGTTAAATATGTTTCTGTACTTGCTTGATTAAACTTTATTGTGTGAGAAAGAAACAATTTAGAAGCATAAATAAGGTGAATAAATCTTGGTCACTTCAGTAGATTCAAATACAGTTTTGAAATAACCTGAGGTATATATGATAGTAAAAGGAATGTTAACGAACTAACGCCAGCTAAATAGATAATCCAAATAAATTAAAGAAACTAGTTGATTCAAGAACTAAGAGCGGTTAAGTAGATGGCACATGCAGCAATTTGTGTATTGATAAACTGAAGTTTAATGTATTATTATTATTTATTATAATTTGTCCCTTGGGTTCCTAATGCAACATACGGCTTCAGTAGCACATCTCCATTACACTCTCTTCTCTGCAGTCTTCTCAATCTGGCTCCACCACTGCACACAAGGTCTCATTTCTTCCTCATACCATCTCCTCCATGTCACACTCTACACCGACACCCAACTCGTCGCTTCCCATCTGGGTTCCACTCGAGCGACTGGCCTGACGCGTGATGTCCCCAGTCGGCCTCCTCAGTGCATGCCCAATCCATCTCCACTTCCACTTCCTTCTGCATACTTGTTGAGCAAAAGCTTCTTGGTTGGTTCGTTGCCTGACAGAGTTCCTTGTTGCTTATCCTTATTATTCTGACCATCTGATCTTCAGTAACGAACCAGAGTAGGTATTTGTTGACGAATGTCTGTAGTTTATTGGAAATGCATTTCGTAACGCGCCAAGTCTCTCAACCATCACACAGCAGCACTGACTTGACTGAATTGGTGTTGAAAATCCGGATGTTGTTCACGCTTTGTGCTGAGTGCAGTGCAGAAGATCCCCACACTGGTTTCAGGCTAATGAACGCCTGCCTGTCTTGCTTTTCCGATTCTGACTTTGACATCCTCGTCTGTGTCTGTGTCGCCTGTAGTTGAAACAGTGCTTCCTAGATAGGTGAAGGAGATTACTTCCATTAGGTTTCTCCCGTTGATGGTGATTAGAGTTTGTTGTTGTTGTTGTTGTTGTTGTTGTAGGTTGCGTATCTTCATCACCTCTGTCTTCTCTATATTCACTTGAAGGAAGTCCTGTCTTCGCTGCCCTGCCTCTCCTCTTCTGTCAACTTGTTAGTTTTCGCCTGTAGATTTTCAAGTTTGTTTGGCATTGGACATACGTCATCGGCGAAATCCAAGTCTTCTAGGTTTTTTTTCCATGGTCCAGTTTATTTCCTTTTTCTCGCTCCTCACTGTTTGTTGCATAATCCAGTTGCAAATATCGTTCAGCCATAACAAGTTCAGTACTGATTATTTTCAAACTGTTAAACTTGGCTATAAAAGTTTTACTATGAATTCTTGCGCGTTAGATATTTCAGGATTTAAGGGGTAGTTTTTTAACTCAGAAAAACATTCTTATTTACTCAGATAATAATAATAATAATAATAATAGCTTTATTCCAAAGCTGTTTTGAAGATACTCTTTAGAATTTTCAGCATGTTATATAGCATCAGGTGAACAGAAACAATGTACATGTATACATGGCAAAATGAAATAAGTATAAATTACGTTAAAAAAAAGATAAGAATATTCACTCTATCTACCAACAACATTGGTGAAAAGGTATTTTGATTTAAAAAATAGAAGTTGATTAGTTAGTTCATTTCTAATACTTTCTTCATCACACAGGAAACTAGCTAAATACGGTATTGTAGGGATTTATATTTGGTAGTACTTGCATAAAGTCATATATACTTGCTTCTTGTCTTTCTAGATGACTGACACGCAAAGAGGTTCGAGTGAAGAGGATGGTGATCATCTAATAAGATAACTTCGGCTAGATGTTTACATGAGCTAATATGTTTGTCCATAGTTATTTATAGATACACCACTAGTTCTTCTGATAATCTTTAAAGTTCTGCATAGTTTAGCATAGTCTTTTTTCACCAATCCTGGAAAGAATGAAGGGGAACAATAGGGGAGAACAGACGAGATGTAAGAGTTTATAAAACATAAGAGAAAAGCTGAGTTATACCAGATACTCTCAGCTTCCTAATATAGAAAGTTAGACGGAAAATTCTCCTGGGGATTAGCAAGATATGAAATGATCAGAAAAGGTCTGAAGAAAAACATACACCAAGATAAATCAGACTTGTAACATTCTCTAACGCACACATGTCAATAGAATAGGAATCATGAGAACTAGGCAGTTTATATAGGTTATGTTAACGTCTAAAACTAAAGTTTATAGTCTGATATTTTGAAGAATTAAGCACAAAGCCATTCTTGGAGGACCATCGTCTAATAGTAGATAGAAAATCATTGAGTTGGAAACAATCTGTTGAAGAGGAGATAGGTATGAAAACTATTAATTCATCAGCATATTTGATGAAATTGATACCAACTGAAGATAGTCATGCAGAAAGAAAGAGAAAAGAGAGAGAGGAAAAGGACGGCTCCTTGGGGAACACCAGTCGCAGTAAGCAATGAAGTGGGGCGCTTCCCTCTGTGAACAGTATGTTACCTTTCAGATAAATGGGAATGCAGCCAGCTGATTATCCAAGACTCATTATTTGTTCCAGTCAGCTTGTCCAGCAAACGAAGTCTTGGGAGAAAATCAAATGCTGAAGGATAGTCAAAAAAGACACTTCGTCTTATTTGTAAAGCCTGTACTGCAATCCCAGACAAGGAATTTAGCCACAAACATTTGGAAAACTGAACTGTTAGGAATTCCTCATAGGCTGATACATAGATATCCCTGACGAGCTTCAATGTAACTTATTATTACTACTTCCTTGTATATTTACGTAAAATCTTATAAAATTTCAACTTTTCATGAACGTTTATATTACTTCGAATGCCTAAGTGTGTCACGTCGATAGAGAAAGACAAACGAATCAACGTAAAACCTGACGCAGAATCTCATCAGCTGACGTAAGCAATATACAGAGAAAAAGTAAGTATAAACAGGGAGATATTAAAGTAAATCAATTAAGATGAGACGAGAGGAAAGCAGTGAATGAAGGCTGTTGAAAATGTCCAAGAATTTGAAGATGACAAAGAGTGTAGACATCTTCGTCATTGTGACTGATTTTCAGACTTGTTACCAAAAGTCATCAAAAACACTGACTCATACCATCTCGTAGATCGGGGCCAGATAGCCTGCATCTCTTCACAGAGATGACAGTAACAGTCTTAGATTTGATGGAATGTCGGTAAATTGATCAGCCTTAGCCTTATTTCCACTCATTCCCACTTTGGTTGATATTATAAATCAACGACTTGGCATGTTCAACACATGTCCAAGACAACTCATTCGGTGGAGGTTTGCAATTTGATCGACTAACTTGCCTTATTCAGAAAGAATTTTACATATAAGCTTAACATTTCATAGAAAGTTCATTTGCGAAGACAAATGTGGTCGAAAACCTGTGATCTCTTCATATTTTCTACTTTCAACAAACATATCTTATAGACATATTGTGAAATACAGCGAATTTCAACACAGTATACTTTTTCCTTGAGATTTAATGCTATATCTCTTCAGATCCAGAAATGACATTATTTGGTTGATGATGAGTTCGCTATTTTGTCGAAACTAGGATTTTGTAAGCAACTAGGAGTTTTAAAGAGGCATCCCCTTGAGTAAACGAATTGTTCAACATGATCTATCACTTTATTTGGTATCCTTAAATTCAAACTTGATGTAAACCAGTTTTGAAATGTCATATTACAATTGACCGGTGTGAAATGCATACAAAACACACTCAAATTTCTGTTTGAGGCATTCGGAAACTTTGTATCTTGTCTGCATTTTCCCCTCAACAGTATAATTTTGTCTGTGTACTCCGAGTCAACAAGGTGTCATCAATTCTACACATTTTACTGCTTCATTAAACAATTCAATAACATTGTGATATCATTCCACATGCTTCAGGTTACAATTCATAAGGTTGTAAATAAGTCAACAAATGAAGGTGTTTCCTTGTTTCTGTACACCAGTGACTTCATTATAACCTTATGGGTGAACATTTTATTCCCCTGACAATATACCGTAGAGTTAGGGCACTCTAAAATACCGTGACTTCAAGTGAATATAGAGAAAACAGAGGTGATGAAGATACACCACCAACAACAACAAACTCCGATCACCATCAACGAGAGAAACTTAAAGGAAGTAACCTCCTTCACCTATCTAGGAAACACTGCTTCAACTACAGGCGATACAGGCACAGACGAGGATGTCAAAGTCAGAATCGGAAAAGCAAGACTGGTGTTCATTAACCTGAAACCAGTGTGGGATCTTCTGCACTGCACTGCACTCAGCATGTGGAACAAGATCCGGAGTTTCAACACCAACCTCAGTCAAGTCAGTGCTTCTGTATATTTCAGAGACTTGGCGCGTTACGAAAGGGATTTCCAACAAACTACGGACATTCATCAACAACTGCCGCCTACGCTGGCTCGCAACTGAAGATCAGATGGATTGCCAGAAATAATAAGCAACAAGGAGCTCTGGGAACGAACCAACGAAGCAAGGACCTATCACGCAACAAATATGCAGGAGGAAGTGGAGATGGATTGGGGATGCACTGAGAAGGCCGACTGGGGACATCACGAGTCAGGCCAGTCCCTAGAGTGGAATCCCATGGGAAGCGACGAGTTGGACGTCGGTGCCGAGGGTGACATGGAGGAGATGGTGCGAGGAGGAAATGAGAGCTTGTGGGCTGTCGTGGAACCAGGTTGAAAAAATCTCAGAGAACAGAGGTCACTGGAGACGTGCTACTGAAGCCCTATATTCCATTAGGAACCCAAGGGACTGATAAATAATAAATAAATAAATAAAATATTGAATATAAATTAACAATCAAATAAGATTTCTTCTTGACAGTATCATTTTTTAATCTATCAAAGATTTGTTTAAGGTCACACGTTTAAGATAATTACTTGCCAATTAGTAAACCTTGTGTATGTAAACACAAACATGTGAGTCAGTCAATAACTGAGTTGCAGAATGAGTGAATGAATGAATAAATGAGAGTGCATTCTAAATCGTTTAAGAATCATAATGCTAATTGCAGAATGCCATTACGAAAAAAAAGGAAGTAGAAAAACCATTCCCTAAATATTGTCATTTTCTACTAATATTATCATTAGTAGAAAGAGAGAGAAAACATGATAAGTAGTCATTTAATTGAAATGAATTCTGCCTCTATCATACGGCCGATTAAAATGGAAGTCATATGTTACACTTTAATAGGCTGAGTTTTGTTTTGTTTACCTATTTAGTCTTTTCACACTCTTGTGAATAAGGAAATCATATGATAGGATGAGAAAGATGATTTATCATTTCCTTGAAATCACATTTCGATTCTCTTTTCCTTACTTTGTTCACACAGAAATTTATTGTACTTACTATTGTTAAGCAAGAAGATGGTTTTCTTAATCCCCTAAAGTTAATTATACTTTTATCTCTCATTAACAGATTGTATAGACTCTAAACAACTGAGCATCTATATACTCCTTTTATTAGATAAAATTTTAGTCAATCGGTAGGTAATTTTGCTCCACTTAGGTTAAGTGCTTGTTAGCACTCAACAGTAAAGCGTATCCATAACTATGAGGAAACTGGTGTTTTTTTAGTGATTCAAATCTATGGAACTCATTACTGAAGTGGAAGACTTCATCAGTTAGCTAACTGAACCACGACTAACCTTTTTTACGATTGGATTATGTTTGCGATACAGACATCAGTGGGTGACTGATCTAGGTTTCTAGACCATAGTGATCAGCACCAACCATAGTCTATTGATCAAAATTGTATTCGTTATTCAGTTATCACTGAGGCTTAAGGATTCCTATCTGTAATTCATATGCTGCAAACTAATAGGGACTTTAGATACGAATCAACTCATTTTGTGTTGATGTCATATTGAAGTATACAGAAGGCCTGGTTTAGTTAACATATCTCTGTCTCCAACGATGATGATGATGATGATGATGATGAAAGGTTAGAAACCGACAGGTTTTCAGCTCTCAGTCTTTTACTCTACTGATTTAGTCACCAGATATTCGAGTTAACCACATTTCAACTGTCATGCATTACGGTGTCCTTCTTCTATGTGAATAAAAGCTATGAAATTGTTCACACAAGTTAATCGGGCTCTTTCACCATGATAGGCAACCGGTTAATTCTTAAATGAATTGAATAAGAAGTAGTCTGGCTAAACAGACTGATTTATTTTCATTCAAGTGATAAATAGAATAAGAGAAGAATTTAGTTCATTAGTCGATATTCATGATGCTAATTTTGTAGAGAACCAGTAAGGTATTCAGGATAACTCTGGTTCCTATTCCACTGACACTCAGGTCTTTTTTAAAAGTTTTGACAGACAACACACTTGTATGAACCGTTTTTACGTGGTTAATGATTTCATCGTTATTATCAAGTTCAAAATAGCACTTAGCATTACTGTGTAACGGTTCAAGATGTCACACACCTCAGATCATCACATCAAGTAACAAGAGAATAAAATGGAAGATGAAGAAGGAGAGAAAAATCGGTCAAAGATAGTAGAATTAGAAAGTAGTAAAATAGTGGAAGAACGAATGAGATGATGAGATTAAATATAGGCGTTAAAATGAGGATAATATATTCATACATCTGCACCACTGACATTGATTCTTAGCCATTTCACATAGAGTCTCCAACCACTCATTCATCTTATCGCGCGAAACCTAACCGGTTAGTCTGCATCGCCCTGCATGGCTTATATCAACAGTCAAGGACTTCATGCATTGATGCCATGTTTTAATCTGGCCGTTGCGAACCTTTTACTAGCCTGGGCCTACTTTGGTCAAGATTGTGCGATGAAGCAGACGGTGGTTAGGCATACGTAATATATATGTCTCAGCCAGCCATCTCAATAGATAAAGGTTGCAACTGCATCAGCTGTCTTACCTATCCTGCCTAAAACCCTACCTCTGACTTCTGCATTATTCACATAGTGACACCACAAAACACGGCGGATGCTATTAAGGTAGTGGTGGTCAAACACCTGAAGACTTCTCATGTCTTATACTTTTAATGCTCATGTTTTACAGCCATACAGTAGAACAGAGCGAACTGCAACTTGGTACATTCAGCCTTTAATAGACAGTCGGATATCGCAGCAGTGCCATAAATGGCGTAAGTTGGCAAAAGCCAACCAAGTATATTGTATCTGTGCAGACATTTCGTCGGCCAATGACTCACCAGAGTTGATCCAACTTCTCAGGTGAGGGAAGTGTTCAACGAGCTCAGCCACTTCACTCTCTATTTTTAGTCGGGGTACCGCTGGAGACCAGTCCTTGGGCAACAATTTGCTTTAGGGTGACGAGAAACGCATCCTAAACATTACCAAGTTGTTCAGAAAACTCTGAATCTTGGCAGCGTCTTCACCAACAGCACCATGTCATCTGTGTATTCTAGGCTTACCAAAATGTTCTCCGTGATCAGGTCAGTCCCTGTATAACTGGTTTGTGTATTAAGTCTCTACTACTCAGCTAAGTCTGTCAATCAGGAGTTCAGTTTAACTATTAACTTGATTGACAGGACAGTTCCATTCGTTTTATTTTTTGTGCGTGATATTAGATGATCCTGAATATTAGAAAATGTATTATTTTATATGCTGCATACATAAATGTATCCCTTTATCATCACATGTTAAATATACAGTATTACCTGGATTCTCTAGACTGTATATGAATAATGTAGTTTTGGATGATGCATAACTGGCACCATTGTTTTACCGTTTACTTAGTTTAGGTTTTGTGGGGATCAGCTTATTTCAAGATAGTATTCACTGTTTACTGAGATCAGTTGGATATCCACTTAAAATCCGGTAAAACCTGACAGCTGTTTCGTCTGAGTATGGGACTCCTTAGTAGTATGCACTCACAACTCTCCCTGTCTCTCCCCCCCACCCCACGCAGCGAGGTCAGCCGATGCGTTAATGATTCGGCCACTGCGTTCCAATTCAATGATTCACAGTTTCCTGCTTATTTCATTTCAAGACATAGGGTGACTATCTGCCAACAGTTATCAGTTGGTATCATCTTCACTTCCGACCCGGCTTTCCTCACAGGTCATGACTTCGCATTGGAACTTTGGGATATCCACCTTGAAGCACTAGACAGTAATTAAGTTTGAATTATGTGAGGATTTTATTTATTTCAAGGTAGTGTTCAATGTGGGTGGATATCAACAGCACAACCATGAAAAACCTGGGATTACTGAAGTCCTGAGGAGTCGCACATTGAGATAAAGCCATTGTCCAGTGCTCCCAGGTCCAAAATGGTTCTCCAATTGATGTCAGTCTGTGGTGAATACTACCGTGATTATAAATTTACATTTATTTCCTAATCCTTAGAGGGATCAGAATCGTGAACCTGACCTATAAATGCTAGGTTAGAAAATGTTCCAGTTGTTATTCATCGTAGACTGACATCAGTTGGAGGAACAAAGGAAACCTGGGATCACTGGACTAAACAGCTGTCTAGTGCTCCCAAGTTTCTTTTGTTCCTTCAACTGATGTCAGTCTACGATGAATGACAACTTGAAATATTTCCAAATCTCCACAACTCCCTCAAAATTCAAATGTTTCAGTGTTCAAGTACCAGTTTTTATTTTAATAATTGTTTAGAAAGTCATTTTTTGCTTGCTTATTATTGTTGTTGTTGATTCGGCCCTTGCGATTTATGCTTGTACGTACTGCTGTTTTCTTTATTCGTTGAAGAATTAGCTTGCTGAATAAAGATTTTCATAACACTTAGTAATAATAATAATAATGTTTTTCAGTTCTCAGTAACAATAATAATCACTTTTGCCAGGATAATATGTTCAATACAACATAGAGTTCTCAGTATGTGATAAATGTTTCAACAGTTTTACCCCTTGTGTAATATTTTTAACTGAAAAATTAAAGAATCAAAGATTTTATAATAACAACAGCCCAAACTGAACGTAAGAGATAATAAACGGGGTGGGGGTGGTGGAATACAGTAATCATGAATTAAAGAGGAAATAAAGGGGAATCGTGACAAAACACCCAGATTGTCCTCATTACCCCTCTCACGATTGCCCTTTATATGAAATATTTCCTTCCTTCGTCCTCTTTATTTCTCCTTTTAATGTCCAGTTGGGAGTATTAGAGATGATAAGGTGTAACGATCAACTATTGTTAGATTACCATCTGATCTGAAGAGGGTGGGGGGAGGGGGAAGTGGAGAAGTGTATGTATGTTTGGTGTTGCTAGTGGTCCACTCAACCAGCATGAAAATTTACAGTTTAAACTAATTATTTCAAGAAAAGACAAATAACATATTATCATTTGACTATTTGAATCTGAGATAGCCGTAGTGTGACCGACTTGTATTTATACTGGGCGATGATTGAAGGGGAAATAAAAATTTGGATCGCGGTCGAATTCGAACCAGCGACCACCGGGTTTCTGGCCCGGTGCTCCACCGACTGAACTACGAGGTCCAACTACTGGCCAGATGTTTATTTCACGTCAATCACAAGGCATGGTTTGCCCGACCACCATGTGAATTCGTGACACGTTACTACCGCTTGACCGTATTCACACTGGCTGCCTAGTGAGGACTTCTCATTCTAATCCAAATCTGATTGAATTAAAGGGGAGAGGGAGAATCATTTTGACTATCTGAGATAGCCGTACTTTGGCAGACTACTATTTATACCGGTTCAAATCCGACAGAGGTCCAAATTTTTATTTCACCTTCAATCCTCACCCAGTATAAGTAATATATTGTTGTGCATTTAAGAACCCTAAGCGATGGTTGAAAGTGTTTTTAATATACTTGAAAGTATATACTGTGGTTTGAAGACAAGTAAGGACGATTATAACAAGTTGAAAGCGAGCAGTTCAATATAATCTATTCGGTAGAAAAATTTCTAGTAACCCAAAGTTTAAGCATGCTGCCGACTGCTTTATTGATATATACCCCTTCAACTATCATGACACGTGATATTTCATAAAGTTTGAATTCGTTAGAGTCTTCTCTCAATTTTCTCAAATAAAAGATCATACCAAATCATGGAGTCTTATGTTTTTCAATCAAAATGGCATGAAGTCACTGATAGATTTCTACATGACTAAGAGAAATCATCGACTAAATAGTCTCAACGATATCAATGAGAGTCGAGACCAGTATTGTTGTTGGTATTCAATGTTATCTTCACATGTATAAAGACGTTTTCTTCTTTTTCTACCTTATACTACTAACCATATATAATCAGCATTACTGTTCACTATTCTACTTCAAGATTATGAAACACGATTGATGAGGTTCAGGGACATGCGAAATTGCATGCATTCAATTAAGTATATCAACTGTATGTAACGTAAGTAAACGGAGATAATATTTATAGTACGTGAAGGTTACTCAGGAGATCTTTGTGCAGGTCGAAACGGAAGACAAGACAAAAACAATACAGAATCTCTCATAAGAATGAACGGATACAAAGCAACTGATGTTGTAAATAGTGTATTGGAGAAGAAAGAATTTAAAAATTAAAGTTGGTCGAAAAACTCAACCTTTAGAAGACATCAAAGGGTGAAAAGACTTACGCCACTGTGATTTATTTTCAACCATCTCATCAGTCTTCAAACACTAATTCCTATCGTCTTGAAAACTCCAGCCAAATAGTTTAAACCTTCCTACACGAGTTACACCAATGATCAGGAGCTTCATATATTGGTATCATGTCTTGTTCTGGCCTCCCTAAGCCTTCTTCCTACCTACCTTTCAACTTCTGATAGCAGTGCATCTAGAAGTAGGTGGTAGCTCAGTAATGTACAGTATATGTTCGAGTCACATCAGTCGATGAAGATGCTAGTTGACCTTTATGTTAACATACAGTATGAACTGAAAAAGCATGTTCTCTAAAAAGCTACTTTGTAGTCAGAATGAAATATCAGTGAGATCTGATAGTTACTTTGAACTATACATAGACATTTTAGCTTCCTTATTGGTTTATTTAAAATGAACAAGATCAATAACTAGTAATTTCCCGTGAACCACACCACAAAGATACCATTTCATTCACACCTTGTAGCTTTCCTTGTATTTTCCTTTTAGTTTAGTGTTATTTATCACCCATATTGAATTACTTTTAAATTGAAAATGCTAATTTCTACAGAATATCACTGCATCTACTCGAAGATCTACAGGCAAAAACCAACAAGTTGACAGAAGAGGCAGCGAAGACAGGACTTCAAGTGAGTGTAGAGAAGACAGGGGTGATGAAGTTACTCAACTACCACCAACAACAACAAGCACCAATCACCATCAGTGGAAGCAATCTGAAGGAAGTAGTCTCTTTCACCTACCTACCTACCTACCTACCTACCTACCTACCTACCTACCTACCTACCTACCTACCTACCTACCTACCTACCTACCTACCTACCTACCTACCTACCTACCTACCTACCTACCTACCTACCTACCTACCTACCTACCTACCTACCTACCTACCTACCTACCTACCTACCTACCTACCTACCTACCTACCTACCTACCTACCTACCTACCTACCTACCTACCTACCTACCTACCTACCTACCTACCTACCTACCTACCTACCTACCTACCTACCTACCTACCTACCTACCTACCTACCTACCTACCTACCTACCTACCTACCTACCTACCTACCTACCTACCTACCTACCTACCTACCTACCTACCTACCTACCTACCTACCTACCTACCTACCTACCTACCTACCTACCTACCTACCTACCTACCTACCTACCTACCTACCTACCTACCTACCTACCTACCTACCTACCTACCTACCTACCTACCTACCTACCTACCTACCTACCTACCTACCTACCTACCTACCTACCTACCTACCTACCTACCTACCTACCTACATCGCTTAGACTAGAGACGGCGGCGGCACAGATGAGAATGTCAAAGCCAGCACCAGAAAGATAGTAAAACAGACCTTCCTTCGTTGACCCGAAATAATCAGTGTGGAGATCTACTCCACTGCATTGCACTGCACTCAGCACAAAGCGTGAACAACATCCGGATTTTCAACACTAATTCAGTCAAGTCAGTCAGTGCTTCTGTGTGATGATTGAGAGACTTGATGCCTTGCATAAAGTATTTCCAACAAACTGCAGACGTATATCACATCAACAACTGCCGCCTACGCTCACACGGTACTGACACTGAAGGTCGGATGGCCAGAATAATAAGAATAAGCAACAAGGATCTCTGGCTGACTGACTGGCTGGCTGGTTGGTTGGCTGGCAACGAACCAACGTAGCAAGAACCCATCACCCAACAAATATACAGAAGAAGAAATTGGAGATGGATTGTATTGTATTGGACATACAGTTAGAAGACCGTCTGGGGACATCATATGCCCGACCAGACCGTCGAGTGGAACTCGAATGGGAAACGACGAGTTAGGCGTTCGGGGCAAGGGTGACATGGAGGAGATAGTGTGAGGAGGAAACGAAAGCTTGTGGGCAGTAGTGAAGCCAACTTGCGAAAATTGCAGAGAAGGGAGTGGAATGGAGACGTGCTACTGAAGCGTTGCGTTCTACTGGGAACCCAAGGGACAACTTTGACGATAGATTAATGACCAAAATGCTAAGTTCCACTATCAAAATCATTGAAATCATTGTATTTGAACTTCAATCGAATCATTTCCTGATATGTTTGAATGGCTTCAATATGTGTCAAGTAGCTTGGGACCGTTATGTTATCATATTTTTTGACACATATCACACCATCTGATTTTGCTATTGTTTTTCGGTCCCATAGATATGACGAGTTGCATAAGTGATTATATCACATTTAAATTTGTCCAATTCACTGATATCCTGTTAGAAAATTCGCTGACAAGATAAAAATAGCACAGGTATTACAAATATGTCAGGAACAACAAAACGGTGGTGAATATCATATTTTTCATTATTCTGTATTCATTCAGGTGACAAGTAGTGAAATCCCAGACCTGTGCTTAGTGCTGTTTAGGGCTTGTCAGCTGAATGTACCTATACCACAGTGGTCTTGTCCTCATTGAAACTTGAACTCCGTGCTGATCACTTCGAATGGCAAAGTGTCATCCACTTGGCCACTGGGGCACGAAAGCCAACTCTTGTATAGCAATGGGAAACTACGCCAGTCAAACAACAACTGATTTCCATTTCACAAAAGGTATCCCACATGCCTCAGTGAATAAGATTCTGCTATTTAAAGGGATGGTTACTGGATTCAAGTCTCAGTGGAAACAACACTCACTGGAGTGCAGGTATGTTCAGTTGACGAGTCCCAAATGAGAAAAAAAGGAAGTCCTGCATACCACGGCTAGTTACAACATAATGAGTATTGAGCGGTATTGAGGCATTAATGTTGTTTATGCCAATTTTTAGCAACAATGAAGTAGTTTTGACGGATACTATGGTGTATCTATGCACTAGTTAAAATAAGTATGCATGAAACATTTCATTCCTGTCTGGTGTTACGAGGTAATCAACATAAAGATAGACTGAACAAAGTACCGTACTTTTTGGCAGTCGTCAACTTAACATTCGTAAATGAATAAGAAATAAGGTAAGATATGGTGTCACATAACTTAGTCGTTATATTAGACTCTTGACATGTAAACCTTGGTCAATTATTAGTACTTGAAAGATACATGGGTTGTCATCTGGTAATCACTTCTCATATATTTTATTGTGTATTTATTTTTTCAGTCTTAAACACACATATATACTACTAAAAAATTTGTCAAGGTAATATTAATCAGTTAGAAAACTGTTGAAAACCTGGCAGCAATGAACAACTGTTTCATCCTGGCAGTTGACTCCTCAGCCGCTCTTAGTCTATGATCCAGTGATCAATAGAGCCCATGATATCTAGACTTCGCTATGATCATGGATCAAAAGCGAGTCGTCTAAAATTTCCTACTTCTGTTACTTCGTAATGTAGCGCTACCTTCATCCAATCCTGTCACTGAGTATGTGTCGTCACGTCTAACATGATTTACCCAATCGGTCACAACTTTGGGAAGTCTCATCTCGAAGTTTGTTAAAGTGAGCACTGGACAGGTTTCAGGAGATTTATTGATTTTAAACTGGTTATCATCACGCATCGACTAATTTTTAGAAATAATATTAAGCAAAATATTTTAATTTTCCTACCTCATAATTTTAAGATGTTATTGACTTTTCTTTTCTCTCTAAAAACCTTTCCTTTTCAGGCATATCGTTTAGAACCATTATTACTAAAGCATTATGCTAATATTAGTCCTGTTGTAATCCCGAAAGCATCAATCAGTAATTTAGAAAAATTTATGTCCGTCAAAGATACATTGTCCAGTACCAGTACGAGTAGTAGTAGATCACGACCATCAGTATCAGAGAGTCAAACCCCAACATTGAAAGGATCTGATTCATCTCTGAGTGATGTGGAATCAACACATTCAATGAATACATTAGATTTGTCTGATTCAGATAGCAGTGATGTATCGGATACATCAAATGGTAAAAGTCCTGATAATAAACAGCAAGAGAAAAAAGTAAGTCAGTGGTATTAATGTTATTGTTGATCTTGGTGTTCCGCTTGGCAATTATAAGCGTTTTCTTATTAACTGTATACAAGTCTACACTGTCGATTTTATATCTACAAAAAGTAGTCAAGTTTTCCGTGACTCTACAGAAGCTGACCTTCTTGCAGAAGACTCCTTAGTGAACCTAGATTATCCAAATAGCATGGCCCCATTTGATGAAGATACTAACAAGATGAGGAGTCTCCTGAACACCTCGACTAGCAATTTGAAGGTGACTGGCATAGGTTTCTGGTCACTGAAATGCAAATTGTTGCTGCACTACCCTTCTACCTTGTCAACCTATTTGACATTAGGGAGTGAAGTGGTTGAGTGAACCAATCGCTTGGGCAATCAGGTCAGTCTTGGTAGGTTGGTGACTGATGAAACCCCGCACAAGACTACAAAAAGCCTGGTTGATGTGGCTCCAAATTGTGTCATCTGCGGCGCTGGTGAGACACCCAAATGCCTCTGAAGGGTAAAGTTAACTACTCTAAAGTTTCATTAGCCTTCGATACTAGCAGAGGAATCCAGGACGCGCGTTTCGTCTAATTTGGGACTCGTCAGCTGGGTGTACCCGCATCTCAGTGAGCAGTGATGTTTTTCTTACTGGACAGTTTGCTTTTAACGCTAGAGCTTTATCAACTAAGCTACAGAAACACGATAGCCACCTTTCGTGCAAAGAGTATCAGTTGTTGTTATGAGACTTGTAATTTCCTGTTGTTAAACAGGGTTCAATAGCTCTACCACTGTTAGCCTATAGGCTCTACAGTTTCGCTCTATCCCAATATCTGACCGTGAAATGTGGTCATTAAAGTTAGATATCATGTGAAGGATTAGGCACTTCAAATAGCAATGCCTTCATAGCATAAACCGTGTATCGTGGGATCGCATGAGTCAGTAACGTAGAAGCCAAATATAGAAGTTTAGGTAAATGAGGTAAGTCAGTTGGTGAGAGGATGCTAACCTTCCCAGGCTTATTATTATTTGTCCCTTGGGTTCCTAATGGAACACACAAATTCAGTAGCACGTCTCCATTCCACTCACTTCTCTGCAAACTTTTCAACCTGGCTTCACGACTGCCCACAAGCTCTCATTTCCTCCTCGATCTCCATGATCTCCACCATGTCAACCTCACACCAACACCCAACTCGTCGCTTCCAGTCGGCGTCCCACTCCAGGGTCTGGTCTGGCGCTTCATTTCCCCAGTCCGCCTTCTCACTGTATGCACAATCAATCTCCACTTCCTCCTGCATATTTGTTGGGTAATAGGTTATTGGTTGGTTCGTTGCCTGACAGAGTTCATTGTTGCTTATTCTCATTATTCTAGTCATCTGAGCTTCAGTAACGAGCCAGCGTAGGCGACAGTTGTTGATGAATGTCTGTAGTCTGTTGGAAATCCCTTTCGTAAGGCACCAAGTCTCTGAACCATCACACAGCAGCACTGAATTGACTGAAGTTGGTGTTGAAAATCCGGATATTGTTCACACTTTATGCTGAGTGCAGTGCAGTGCAGTGCAGTGCAGAAGATCTCCACACTGGTTTCAGGCTAATAAAAGTCTGTCTTGCTGTATTTCCGATCCTGTCTGACTTTGACGTCCTCGTGTGTGCCTGTGTCGCCTGTAGTTGAAACGATGCTTCCTAGATAGGTGGAGCAGATTACTTGCATTAGGTTTCTCCCGTTGATGGTGATTGGAGCTTGTTGTTATTGATACTGTTATTCGTTGAGTATCTTCATCACCTCTGTCTTCTCTATATTCACTTGAAGGAAGTCCCGTCTTCGCTGCCCTGCCTCACCTCTTCTGACAACTTGTTAGTTTCTGCCTGTAGATCTTCAAGTTTGTGCAACAAGACATCAGACACAAGTCATCATCGGCGAAATCCAAGTCTTCTAGGTTATTTTCCTCAGTCCAACCAGCGTATCCCCCTCTTCTCACTCCTCACTGTTTGTTGTATGATCCAGTCCAGTCGACTACAATCAGGAATATCAAGGGGATAGTAGGTGTTAGCCTTGTCTTACTCCCTCCTGTCTTTACTTCAAAAGCACCACTCAGCTTCCCATTGTGAATTACTTGGCATGTGGCGTCTTCATATAGCTGTTGTTGAATGAGGTGGATAAAGGTTTGCGGTATTCTGTAGCAATGAAGCAGTTTCCAAATTACCTCTCAGTCGTCGCTGTCAGAGGCCTTTTCAAAGTCGATGAAGTTGAGGTAGGGAGTGGACTGCCATTGTATACTCTTCTATGGTGATGCGTAGCGTAGCGTTGCAATTTGGTCTGCACATGATTTGTACTTCCTCAAGCCAGCCAGCCAGCCTGTTCCGGTCGTAGTTTTGAATCCAGTGCATCCTTCAGCCTCTCCAGGATGATGCGGCTTAATATTTTACTTGCTGTGTGTGGACAGGAGAGTGATTCCGTGCCAGTTCTTGCAAACACTGAGGTCTCCCTTCTTCGAGAGTTTGACAAGGTAACCCTTCTTCCAGTCGCCAGGTACCTTCTCTTCCTTCCACACCTTCTGCAATAGTGGTGTGGTGTGAGCATGTCGCTGTTGTCTCTGCGTCTGTTTTCAGTGCTTCGGGTGGGATTCCATCTAGTCCTATCGTTTTCCCACATTTCAGTAGCTTTATTGCATTCAGGACTTCGATCATTGTTGGAGGATTTATGTTCACTTGTAGTTCAGCGGGTGGGTTGCTGGTGGTATTTCTGGACGAAGTGTAGATGGTGGTGGTGGTCGATTTTAGAGCTTCTTGAAGTGGTCGGCACATCGTTTCCTTTATTTCTCTTTCGTAATTAAATTTCCCTCATCATCTTTTATTGGTTTCGTCTGCGTTGATCTCTTCCCTCCCAGACAGTAACCTGGTTATTTGATACAATGTTGTCAGGTCTCTGTCTCTCCTACCTGAGGCAGCCTGTTCTGCTTCACTTGCCAGTGTTTCGTGGAAGTGTCTTTTGTCCTTTCGTGCACTCTTCTTCACTTCTTTTTCCAGTGTTGTATTTTATACATTGTACTCAGTTCCTCTTGTCTTTGAGCATCCTTGCGCTGCACTGGTTTATCTTCTGCTTCACCATCCTCCTCTCCCTGCTCTATCAGCTTCCATGTGGAGATCCGTCGGGATCCATTCCTCGCCTTCTTTCTTCTTCCTTCCTAATACGGCTGTGCAGGTTTCTTTCCACATCTCTTCCAAAGACTTCCAGTGTTCTTCCACACAGTTTTTTTCAGGGATGTTCCTCGATATCTCCCATTTTGTCTTGATGGCTGATGTGAAGATTTCCTTTGTAGTTTCGTCCTTCAGTTTCCGAATGTCGTACTTGAACTGCGGACCGGCTAGTAACCAGTGAACTAGTTAACCAGGCGAGGTTCTTCCCAGGCTTAGTTTTCGGAACATGTGTTACATATGTCTACTCAATACCTACTGCACCTTACAAAGTAATCTAAAAAAAGATTTAAGATGAAGTGAAAACTGAAGGCTGTTGGATTAAAACTGTATACTGTGGTTCAGACACAATCACTTTAGTGCAGACGCAAGCAGATATTATCGTCATGCTGGTTGTCAGATCACAATTTAGCCCTTTCGAGTGTTCAGAACAGTTTATCATTACATCTAGTCAATAAATTACGTCTTCTAACTAGATTCTTTGAAAGTTACATTTCGTTATTTGCTGTTCACTGCTTGCCTTATTGTCTTTTCATGACTTTCAAAGGATTCAAGTTACATTTCCTTCAATTTCTCTGTCTTTCATCTTAATATCATGCATTTTAATGTGCACGTATGAGTTGTACCGATTTGGACAGTTACGCGGTAATGCCAGGTCCAATGCAAATGTTGACTGACTGACTGACTGACTAGAAATCAGTAAAAGTTGCATTAAATTTATCATGGGAACCTTAGGTTGAAAAAAATATAACATCCGACAAAGTGATCGCTCTATTCGTATACGTTTGCATGAACATCAATTTATAGTGAAACATTATGATTTATCTTCGCTCTTCTCAATGCATATGAACAACAGTGGATACAAAGTTGATTGGCAAAATATGGACATCCTGGATAGAGGAATTACATTAAATTCCAGAAACGTTTTAGACTTGAATAGACTGAAATAACCAATAAGACCTCTATTCTATGGAAATCTGACTTTACCGCCGAAATAAGGAAACTTACTTGGTTATTTTAATCTGTAATAAGGTGGCCTATAAAGTCACCCATGAATAGATAATATGTATTTAAAATGTCTGTATAAAACCTGGATTACTGTTTGAGCAGTTGAATGGTTTATCACTTACTTAAGAAAAACTACTTTTTTTCAGGTATTTTATATTGATAATATCATATTGTTCATGTGGAAAAACTTCAGCACATATTTTTTTTTATTGATCCCTGTCAAAATCTTTAAAAAATAAACTTACTCATTTAACTAACAAAAATTTATCACCAGCCTGCAACAATGAAAAGTTTACTCATCAATCAGTTAGGCAATATGAAAACTCAAATATTCTAGGTTGGAATTCTTTGGAGGGACATTGGAAACTTGGAAGCACTGAATAGCTGTTTCTTCCTCGTATGGAACTCCTCAGCGGTGCGCACCCACGACACCGCCAGAGATCGAACCCATGTTACGTGGTCAGTATGTTACCGTAGAGCCACTGGGTTGGAACCCAGTGGTCAGTGGTGTCAGTTCACGATAAGGCACCACTGTCTTCATGTCCTCGTGTTCAACTTGGTTGACTCTACTGGTCACAACTTCTCATTGGGACTTCAACGATCACCTCTCGAAGCTAGTTACCAATAAGCGCTAGTTATTTGCTTGATGATGGATAGCACAGGAATTCAGAATCTTATTGTCTTGCCTATTTAAAACTATTTAACTAGATGTACCAGTATCTCAGTGATAGATGGTTTACCCACTGGGACATGAAATCAGCGTCCAATACTTCAGACGAGTGTTTTAGATTCCATTGTTAGCCAACTTTCAAACAAATTATAACATAATAAATAATCAGGGTAATATCATAGCATGTATACAGAAGGTCATATATCAACAGATATTGATCAGTTCGACTCAGTACAACGAAGATGTAATAAAAACATCAGTAAAAAAACTCAAGAAGTAGCTTTAAAAAGTCTCCAACAATTTCAAAAGCTGACGACACTTAATGAAGAATTACTCTTTTCAATGATGTTATTCTCAAGCTATACATTATATATATATATATATATATATATATATATATATAACATTGATTCAGCAACTGAAGATAAACGTCCTGTAAAATACTTTTCCTGAACAAAATACTAATAGTGAATAAAAGTTAGTAGTGGAATCCAAGTTGTTCATTTTTTCTTACTTTAGACTAATCAAATAGACACATTTGCTTCTTAGAGAATGATATTGTTCTCCTTGACAATTTAGCCCATCCATCATCCCTTCAAACGTTAATTTCTCTCATTGGAGAGTAGATATATTGAGAGGAAACCCAGAAACTGAAGGGCGAAACTATAAGGAACATCTTCACGTCAGTCATCAAGACAAAATGGGAGATATCTAGCAACATCTCTGAAGAAAACCATGTGGAAAGAAACCTGCATAACCGATGATCTTTCTGATTGTGGTGGACTGGATCATGCAACAAACAATGAGGAGCGAGAAGAGGGGGATACAATGGCTGGACCGTGGAAACGATTCTAGAAGCTTTGGATTTCGCAGATGACTTGTGTCTAGTGTCACACAAACTTAATGATCTACAGGCAAAATCCAACAAGCTGACAGAAGAAGCGGGGCGGCGAAGACGGGACTTCAAGTGAATGTAGAGTAGACAGAGGTGATGAAGATACCCAACCAAAACCACCACCAACAACAACAGCAAACTCCAATCACCATCAACGGGAGAAACTTAAAGGAAGTAGTCTGTTTCACCCACCCTCCTAGACAGCACTGTTTCAACTACAGGCGGCACAGATGAGGACGTCAAAGACAGAATCGGAAACACAGTAAGACAGGAGTTCACTAACCTGAAACCAGTGTGGAGACCTTCCACAATGCACTCAGCATAAAGCGTGAACAACATCCGGATTTTCAACACCAACGTCAAGTCAGTGTTTCTATGTGATGGTTGAGAGACTTGGTACGTTACGAAAGGCATTTCCAACAAATGACAGATATTCATCAACAACTGCCTACACTTGCTCGATACTGAAGCTAAGATGGCCAGAATAATAAGAGTAAGCAACAAGGAACTCTGGCAGGTAACGAACCAATCGAGAACCCATCACTCAACAAATATGCATAGGAAGGAAGTGGAAGTGGAGATGGATTGGGCGTAAACTGAGAAGACCATTCGAGGACATCACGCGTCAGGCCAGCCAGTCCCTCGAGTGGAACCCAGATGGGAAGCGACGAGTTGGGCGTCGGTGTAGAGTGTGACATGGAGGAGATGGTATGAGGAAGAAATAAGACCCTGTGGGCAGTTGTGGAGCCAGGTTCAAAAGATTGCAGGAAGAGAGTGAAATGGAGACATGCTACTGAAGCCCTATGTTCCATTAGGAACCCAAGGCACAAATAATATAGTATGTAATAATAATAATCAGTTTTGATAAGTCTTCTACTCATTACTCTTCTGTTTTGTTATCAAAACTGAATTTTGATAGTTTATTTTGCTGTAGCTAGCAAATATATTAACAATTAGTAAAAAAAAAAGGTGAATTATGTTGAAAAATATTTTATAAAATATTTCTTTTCTGTTACCATGTAAATATGACATATTATAAGCGAACGACTATACCAACTTGAGAATGATATCACTGCATAAATGGACTCTTCACTGAACTGAAAAGGTGTCTAGCTATAGTATAACTATAAGTAGCTATAAGTATAACTTTCATCTCCTTAACAAAAAATAATTAATCATTAGTAGGTTGTATGTGTTAAAAGAAAATAATTTTATGATCGGATCAAAATTTTACTAACTTACTTTTTTACACTACTAATATTGCATACTTGAAATTTATTGAATGAATAATTAGTATCGTATAAATCTAAATAATGTCTACATTTCTTTATTTCAAAACTATAACAGTAAGTCATTGGTTGTGATTGTATTGTTACAAGTACCAACCAGTTGTAATGCCTTCTAATGTGTAAAATTTTTCATTTCCATAAATTGTATCTTATAATTGCTTTCATTGAATTTTGTTTAAACAAATGAAAATGTTATTCATTTTCACTACAAAACATTGAAAATTCTTATTTAGATATTTAGAAAAAAAAGACTGATTTATCTAAGAAATATGTTCCTCGTCTTTGGCTCCAATACGAATCAATCTCCACTCTCTTCTTCTGCATATTTGTTGGGTGATGCGTTGTTCCGCCGTTGATTCGTTGCCAGCCACACTTTCTTGTTGCTTATTCTTATTATTCTGACCATCCGACCTTTAGTATCAGTATGGAGTGAGCGTAGGCGGTCGCTGTTGATGTCATGTATGACTGTAGTTTGCTGAAAATGCTTTTCGTAACGCGTTAACTCTCTCAACCATCATATAGAGTGTGCTGAGTGCAGTGAAATGCAGTGGAGTAGATCTCCACACTGATTATTTCAGGTTAATGAAAGAAAGTCTGTCTTGGTGTGTTTCCGACGCTGGCTTTGACATCCTCATCTGTGCCGCCGCCGCCTGTAGTTGAGACGATGCTGCCTAGGTAAGCAGGTGGATAGGTGAAAGAGACTATTTCGTTTAGGTTTCTCCTGCTGCTGGTGATTTGTGCTTCTCGTTGTTGTTGGTGGTGGTGATGGTGGTTGGTAACTTCATCACCTCTCTCTTCTCTACGTTCACTTGTAGGAAGTCCCGTCTTCCTTCGCTGCCTCACCTCTTCCACCAACTTGTTAGTTTACACTTGTAGATCTTTGAGCTTGTGTAACATGAGACATTAATCATCATCGTTGGCGGAATCCAAATCTCCTAGAATCTTTTCATCGGTCAAACAACGTATGCCCATCTTCTCATAGCTATTCACAGTTGTATGTTGCATAGCTCAGTCAAGTCGACCACAATGAGAAAGATGATCGGTGATGATAGTAGGCGTCGGCCTTGTCTTAGTCCTTCATGTTTTCACTTGAAGGCGTCACTGAGCTTTCCATTGTGAATCATTTTTCATGTGGCGTCATCATATAGTTGTTGAATGAAGTTGATAACTGTTTGTGGTACTAAAGCTGTAGTGTTGAAGGCGAAGCTGTCAAATTACTTCTCGGTGGATGCCTCGATCGAACGCCTTTTCAATAGGGATGAAGTTAGGGTAGAGAATTCACGTGAAACTGGTTATTTTTTTAAGTGAATTGCACAGTAAATCGTACGGTAAGCACAGTGTTTCCTTTCAACTGGTTAGTAAGAAACAACAAACAAGTTCTGAACAAATGAGTTTTGATGGAACAACAGGGGGAAAAGGGGTACAATGTAATAGTAAACGTTACATAGTTTTGAAAGCCACGGTAATCCAAGCGGCTGAACAAATTTATTTTGAATGTAAAAATTAGGTTTATGGAGGTGGATTGCAATCGCCCCTACCATGTGAAGTAAGCGAATGCGTAGTCCGTATGGTGAGTTAATTGGCATACAACGAGTAACTTTGAATGCTTCTCTAGGAGCCACTTGATATCTCGTGTTAACTAAGTGTACAAGTATGAAGCTTTTCATTGTTCCAATTTGCCCCTTATTCAGTCATGATTGCTGGTGCTTAGAAATTCGAAGATGTAAGTATTTCATCATACGCCTAATGTAACTAGCTTCACAGGAGCAGTTGAACTAAAAAAATGCATACGGAGGTGGCAGAATCATATAGTCTGTCTTCATTTCTTGAACCTAGAACCAAGTGGTTGTAGATGGGACATAGTTTACCGGCTAGAAGCGCTCTTTGCAGGATTCCTTTCATGGGTCCGGGGATGATCTCAAAGTGACATTGTCACCCTTGAATTCTAGTTTCAAGAAGATTCTCTTCTTATCAAGTTTCAGCATTCTTGACTTAACTAATCGTAACGTTGATGTGCTATGTTGAAAACTTTGCTTGATATCCATTCGTATTAAGCAAGTCACGGATGATGATGAACACTTTCTCGATAATATAATCATAGCAAATAGATGTGTCACAGTATGTTAGGCATTTCAACAAATTTCACTTACATAGATATCCTGGATACCAGCAGAACATCAAGAAATGGTATCCCGTCATTTCACTCCTCTTCCATTGTGTATTTGATTGTTGGACAAATACTATCAAACTTATTGAAAACACCATTCTCATCAATCTCATTTTTGAGAACTATAAAGGTGTCAGTCATGTAACGATTATATAATTCCAACCGGCTAGTTGTTCTCCAGTTTTGCCAAAAAGTATCTACTGAGTGGTTGAAGGGGTAACACCATCGCCACACTAGTTATTATTGGCGATTGAAATTATCCTTCCAACTTGACAGCTTCTCTAAGGGTAACTTAGTTTAATGATGATAGTAATAATAATACTTACTGTATGTCATTCTACTCTACTATAAACAATGAAAGGTGTTATATTACAGGTACACAAAAATAATGACCTGTATTCTATGCAAAGTTTCGAAGTGTTAGTCATATTTTACCAATGGTGTTAAACTTTCTGAAATCAGAAGCTTATTTGAAGGTTACTCTTCGTTAGGAAGGGGAGAAATTTCATGCAAAAACATTTAGAGAACGAGAAGATACAAGTGTTATGCATTTCTGAAATGGTATCTTCAGGTTAGGGATTAGATTATATTCAATTCATACTTTTACTGTTTGTCCAACAGCCTACTTTACTTAGTTTAATGGAATCTAAAATTTGGTAATTTTCCCTTATTTATTCTTAAGTCGATTCATCGTAATTTTATAGCTTAGTCCTTGAATTTCAAAAGTAAGCCTTTTATAAGGAGTAAAATATCACCTGATTCATTAATTCTTACTATCTCTTTGATTTTATTGTCATGTTGATGGAAAGTATCATCTAATAAGATGATAATTTGAAGCCTGTTATCGTCAATAAAAGAAAACATTATGAAACAGTAGACAATTTTTCAGTTCAAAAGAAAACAGATTTTATTTCGATATGGTATTACCTGACCACCACCTGCACTACGTCCAGAAATACCACCAGCAACCCACCCGCTGAACTACAAGTGAACATAAATCCTCCAACAAAAATGGAAGTCCTGAACGCCATAAAAATGCTGAAATGTGGGAAAGCAGCAGGACCAGATGGAATCCCGCTAGAAGCACTGAAAACAGACGCGGAGACAACAGCAGACATGCTCACACCACACCACTATTGCAGAAGGTGTGGAAGGAAGAGAAGGTACCTGGCGACTGGAAGAAGGGTTACCTTGTCAAACTCTCGAAGAAGGGAGACCTCAGTGTTTGCAAGAACTGGCACGGAATCACTCTCCTGTCCACACACAGCAAGTAAAATATTAAGCCGCATCATCCTGGAGAGGCTGAAGGATGCACTGGATTCAAAACTACGACCGGAACAGGCTGGCTGGCTGGCTTGAGGAAGTACAAATCATGTGCAGACCAAATTGCAACGCCACTTCATGCATCATCATAGAACAGAGCATAGAATAGCAATCAGCTCTCTACCTCAACTTCATTGACTTTGAAAAGACCTTTGACAGCGTCGACCGAGAGACAATTTAGAAACTGCTTCATTGCTACTGAATACCGCAAACCTTTATCCGCCTCATTCAACAACTACATGAAAAGCCCCAATGGAAAGCTCAGTAATGCTTTTGAAGTAAAGACAGGAGTGGAACAAGGTTGCCTACTATCACCCTTGATATTCCTGATTGTGGTGGACTGGATCATGCAATAAACAGTGGAAAGCGACAAGAGGGGGGTACGCTGGACCACGTAAAATAACCTAGAAGACTTGGATTTCACCAATGATGACTTGTGTCTGATGTCTTGTCGCACAAACTTGAAGATCTACAGGTGAAAACTAACAAGCTGACAGAAGAGGAGAGGCAGGGCAGCGAAGACAGGACTTCCTTCAAGTGAATATAGAGAAGACAGAGGTGATGAAGATACCGCACCAACAACTCCAACAACAAACTCCAGTCACCAACAACGGGAGAAACCTAATGGAAGTAATCTCCTTCACCTATCTAGGAAGCATCGTTTCAACTACAGGCGACACAGGCACACACGAGGATGTCAAAGTCAGACAGGATCGGAAATACAGCAAGACAGACTTTCATTAGCCTGAAACCAGTGTGGAGATCTTCTGCACTGCACTGCACTGCACTCAGCATAAAGTGTGAACAATATCCGGATTTCCAACACCAACCTCAGTCAAGTCAGTGCTGCTGTGTGATGGTTGAGAGACTTGTCGCCTTACGAAAGGGATTTCCAACAGACTACAGACATTCATCAACAACTGCCGCCTACGCTGGCTCGTTACTGATGCTCAGATGACTAGAATAATGAGAATAAGCAACAATGAACTCTGTCGGGCAACGAACCAACCAATAACCTATTACCCAACAAATATGCAGGAGGAAGTGGAGATGGATTGTGCATACAGTGAGAAGGCCGACTGGGACATCACGCGTCAGGCCAGCCAGTCCCTCGAGTGGAATCCCCATGGGAAGCGACGAGTTGGGCGTTGTTGTGAGGGTGACATGGTGTAGATCGTGCGAGGAAGAAATGAGAGCGACTATTTATCAATAACATGATCGATTAAATTGTATAACCTTGTTATTTTATGTGAAATATTATTCAATAACCTTTTTCAATGTATTCTCTTCATCTTTTTTTCCTAGTTCTTTAAGCGTTTGAGTGTTGTCAGTGAAGATTTTGTCTACAAACAACATCAGTCATTAGCGAGTAAGAAACACATTATAGCTGATTTTTAGTTGTTGCTAAGATGATCTTTTATTTCCTTAATGTTGACTAACTTTTGTTAAAAATATGATTGTGAACTGTTATTACTTGTTACAGCTATATTTCAAAAGTTTAGAGGGTCCCCTTTCAAAAATATCTGATTATTTTTTATGAATCCGATTCATAAATCCCTTTTTCGATACAGTAATTAGTATCATTCACCTTAACAAGATAGGTGTGGTTAATGAACAGATAGATAGACACATAGACTGACAAATCAACGTAGAACCCTTTATACAAGTTATGAAAGTCCGCAGCAATGGACAAAGAAAGATTGGCCAGAACAGAATACTGTTGAAGTGCGAAAAAGTTATGAAAGAAGATACGAACAAAAGTTAGGTGAACTGTTCAAAACATCAGTTTTGTCGAAGGATGTGAATAAATGTGTCATGCAACCAAGGGACTTCAACAAGTGATTTCTTTCCTGTCTAAGCCATTAGTTTAACAGTTTCAATGTGACTTAGACTAATTGGCATAGTCTTTGTGGATTCATTTCACATCTAAATTAGGATAACACTAACTTATGATAAATACTACGAACCCGTCAATGGTCACAAACCTGTGCCCTTTAAGGCTTTTCTACTTTCAGCGGCCCTGTCTTAGAGTCCTGGAGTATGACAGAATAGACTGCACCTCCTTACATATTTTTTTTGAATGGGACAGGATGTCTCATCCGCTCCAAAGATAATGGAACATGAAAAATTGTTGGACACACCATTTGTATCTCTGGTAGCATATCTCATGTAACCAGCCTCTCAAGTATATGATTTAACCAATGCCCTCAACCACTTTATTAACCATCTTTAACCTAAAAATCGTTGAAGAACAATCCTTAAACATGATGGTTAATGCAAACTTTATGAAACTGTTGACGATCACTGAGTTCTGTATAGCATTTTTATTATCGCTACTAAGTATGAAGATTCAAGTGATATTCTCCAAGTAGTATCTTGTATTTATCTTCCCCTTAACATAAGTTTTATACTAGGGACTTATGAAGGTACTTACATTTCTTTATCCTTCCTTAATATGCGGTTATCACTGACTTTTTCCCTAGTCACTTTTACAGTCTTATAGTGGCTAACAGTGGAACCCATGACTCGCTTTTTGTCCTCTTTAGGACTCATCAGCTTGATGTCCCTGCCTCTCAGTGAGCGACATTGTTCCCACTAAAACTGAAACTCTTCAAACACCAGAGCGATAACCACTAGGCCACCAAGTTACTACAGCCACTTCTTGTGTGACGGGTATTAGATGTGCTCTTGGTTGGGGTCTTAGTGCGAACAACAACGCTCACTAAGAAGCATGTACATCCAGCTGACGAGTCCCAAATAGAACGAGGTGCGCCCCGAATTCTACTACTGGCTACTATCCACCATTACCATAAAAATGAAACTGCAGCCAATTTTCAGGCATCTGCACCCAAGCTCATACGCTAATAAAGACCGATCGATTCAACCCAATCAACAACGGGAAATTATAAGTTATGATAAAAGTTTTACAGCCTGTTTAGCTACTCTTCTATTATACTTAGGAAACATTTTAATCGGTAGCTTTCTAGGTTCTGTGCTTACGCTATGTTTGAAACGTTTTCCATACTACTATTGTATGATCCAATGCATATTTCAAAGTCGAAGAAATATATATTACCCATCACAGGCAGATATATTGTTATCGCTACAGAATATGTTAATTTAATATGAATTAGCATAGAGAACTACAAGTCTGATTTGATGCCTATAGCCATGTAGATATCACAGGTAAAAGTTAATTTATATTTGTGATAATTTAAAGCTTGAAACTACTGGTTAGCTTTGAATGACCATTTAGCATACTCATTCAATAAAAAAATATAAAGCTGTGAGCAGACAGTTGTTTTTAGGCGATATGCATAAGATCTATATTCTGTTAATACTATAAGATATGTTTATCATCGGATGTATGAAGAATACATGTATGATGGTAGTACCTTGCGTCATGTTGTCGGCATAATCGAAAAAGAACTTCATTTCCTGAAGGTATGATGCCTATGCTAACGAATAAAATTCATTGATGGCACTAACACTGTCGAATAACATTTTATATATATATATATATATATATATATATATATATATATATATATTCCCAGTGATTAGTTACCAGGGCACAACCAGTGTCATATTGTCTAGTTATTGGTGCTAACTGAATTCTGTCCGTCAAGTTTTCAACAGTGTCATCATACTCCGACTTTAGTCGATGTTAGATTGGTGTTAGTAATAACATGAATGCCCTGAACCTACGTTTTGTATTTATTAGCTATTGCGAACTTAAGTATATCACTTGCCTAGACAGATGCATTATCGGTCCATAAATCCGAATCCTTACTATTCAGTACATTTAATGAATAAATCTGTTAGTTGGATGAAAGGAATCTGCAGAAAGCTCTAAAGACGTAACCTCAACGGAACTGATGTCTCACCTGAAACTCGAACTCGTTTCACTCAGTGTTCTAGTCAGAGACAACACCACTGACCTATATGGGTCACGGCTGACCTCCTGTAGGACTCGATAAGTCTGTTCGCTTATTCCCTATGACTTTCATTTATCTTGAATCTATGGAATATAGAAACGTCTTAAAATGTATGATATTAAACGTTTTCTAATATTTTCATCATTTGATTACATATAAACAAGAATTACCTGAGATATTCAGCTAAGATTTCATCACCAGTGTTATCAGCATGGAATGTACTGAATCTCTCGATAAAAACGTTCTAATTCTTTACTCTCAACTTGGATGTATTTTAGCAATATAAATTCCTAGTTTTTTTTAAGAAATATTTTCAAAATTTTATCAATTAATGCCTATTTCTTCTTTTGTTTCCTTCCTTTTCTTAATAATAATAATGAAGTGAAAATATTCAGTAACTATGTTACTAGACGATCATCGAATGTCACCTATTTGGGTCCATGTGTGTATAAAATGCGTCCAACTCCAGGTGAAGAAGAAAAACAACTACGACGTCGAATTGACTATGAATGGCAGAAATCATTCTCTCCAATCGCTGCATTAGGCGCTCATAATAGTTATTGGAGTAGTCAAGAAGTAGCCTTTTTTATGCTTTATCAAATCTTTGGACCTCCTCAATCTATTCGTTAATAATAAGTATACCAGTGTATTTGATAGTGTTTGCTCATGTGTATGTGTGTGTGTGGGTGTGGATGGGCTTAGTAACTCAATATCATTCTTTGAAATGCTTATTTCTTCATTTTGTACTACATTTTAATATACAGAGATATTTTTTTATCCTATTATAACACATTGCATTTCTTTATCTGTTAAAGTAATTTAAGCTTGTTTTATATGAAAAATATTTCTGACAATTTAAAGTTTTTATTTGTTGTATGAAAAATGTTTTTTGTTTCGTTACAAATTTGTTGTTTTATCACTTTTTTTGGTATGTGTATGTGTGTGTGTGTTCTCATGACAAGAGATCGCTGAAAGTTTCAAAGATCTTTAACTTTCTAAAGTTTCTAAGTTGTAGATGAATTCGGTATATTTTTCATCTTCATTGTGTAAGAAGTAGGGAGAATATTATCTATGAAGTGGAGTGTAAGTATTTAGTTGATTTGTACTTTGCTAGCCTTTAGATAGCACTATATTATTCTATGACTGGGTATTTTATTTTATGGGACTGACTATACTTGGCAAAGTCGCTATCATTAGTGCTAGGTGAACCCATTTACATTAGACAATAAACACTTTAAAGATGATAATAAAAAATAATTAGTTTCATAGGATTCCCTTTAATTGACATTGAATAAGTGACAAAACCATTGTAGAGTCTCTCATAAGAATGCATCATCTGAAGTTTTCACAATTCACAATAGTACCCAAAGAATAGGTGTATAGCAAAGGAGTGGTATCAAAACAGATAAAGTTGTGAGACAAAATAAACAATCTGAAGACAAAGGTGACCAGTTTTCAGTCATGTCATCAAAGAGTCTTGAACCGCCAAGTCCTTTCATCTAGAGGACCTTAATCAGGTAGTCTACATCTCACACAGCTTAAGCCAACAGTCAGCGACTTCATTGACTGGAGTCAAGTGTTGGTCTGGACACCCTGAACCTTCTTCCTTCCTAATCCAACTTCCCCTACTACTGTAAGTCAAGGTAGGCGGTGACTCGGCAGGTGTAGTACATGTCCAAGTCATCTCAGTTCATTAATGTTCACGACCTTGTCAACCGATTTGCCTGTCTTTTCTAGTGCCCTTCACTAACCTGAACATTGCTCACATAACGATTTCACTACGCACAAGCAACGCTACGAAGATAATTATGGTCGAAAAACTGTAATTGTTTCATTTCTCCTACTTTTAATGAACTTATCTCACATTCATACAACATGACAGTATAGACTGCAGTGCAGTATACACGTCCTTTGATAGATTCCCGGATACCTGTCCGGGACGATGACGCCAATTGGCAAATGCTGAATAGGTCCTCTGGACTCTATAGTGTAAGGAGTGGTAGTAGTAGTAGTAGTAGTAGTAGTAGTGTTTATCAGTTGAGTGATTCTATTGATGGGCGAAAACTCACTGTCATTAATAACTTATTGCCAAATAATCACTTCTAACGTTTTATGATCTCATGGAAGTCGCTTCTTCACAGTATAAAACCTGTACAAGTTGTCGCATGTTTCAATAGTAAATGGAGATAAATCACATCACAGTGTATATATATGATCATAATATGGGAATAAATGTTATCGTTATCGGTTATTAGTCTGTGAGTTAACGATGATTATGTGTTTACATGTGACTGAGTGAAAATGTGTGCGAAAAATACAGTCAAAGATGAGTTTTTAGACTGTTTAGTTAGTAGGAATGGAAGTAGAACTTATTCAGGAGGGCCTCAAAGCTCGTTACGAACAAAGGCATCAGACAAACGGTAGTAAGAGAAACAGGAAAAGTGTTACATTCTATACCTACTCTACGAATGTCGTCTACAAGATCCAAAAGTATAATCAGAAGGATCAAAGAGAAAAATCAAATGATGAGTCCTAGAGTGCCACAGAAGTTCTATCATTCCGCCAAGATACAACTGTAGAACTACAAATGATTTTAAGAAAACACCTAATAACAGACTTCTATAAGACAACCAATGCTGTCAGAAACGCCTTAGTGTACTTAAAAGATAAAAATTTTAATTACATCCACACAGAACTGCGTCTATTGTAATGCTGATTATATTGGGGAATCAGCCCGCAAGATCCTCAATCCTCCTAAAGAAATATACAAACTATACAAAACGACTGCCAAATAATTCTATAAAACGAGGGAGAAAGAAAACAAGGAAAGATGGATAGGCGATGTATCTAAATCCTAACACACTCAACAGAAAACAAGGTTTGACTTTCCAACCAACATGAATAGTATATCCGGAGTAGTACGTTGCACACGATAATCATAACAAAAATTACATATACATGAACAAACTGAATTCGTCATCCATAGTATTTTTCTCACTCAATCACATGTATACACACATTCACATCTTTACCTTCAAGTTACAGACTAATAATTGATAACGGCGACATTTATTCTCATATTATGATCATGTATCAACAACGTGATCTCATTTGCCTCCATTTACTAATAACTTGTACAAGTTCTATTCTATGAAGAATCGAATTCCACAAGGTCATGAAAGGTTAGAAATTAATTTTTCTATCTCATTGAGATTTTACAAATACATTTCACTTCGAATCTATTTATTGAATCCTCAACATATTCAGTTCCAGTAGGTCAAATTATAATCCTGAAGACCATAGGAATAACAGGTTACTGTTTTAATGTGTTCAGTTTACATATTGACTAAGGTAAGTTTCTACTGTAGCGAGATTTATTGCTGTCAATATCATCATTTTGAGCTAGTTACACATATATGAGTGAGTGAGTACATACGATAACTGTAAAACTGACAATCTGAGTAGTTCATACTTCAGGCTATTTGCTGAATCGATTCTATAGACAAGATGGTACAGGCTATGCATACAAGTCCACATAATATATAAGGCTTGATATATGTGGCTACCAATAAATATATTATCTTTAAAATTTCCAAGACGGAGCATCTTATTTTTTTTTGAGCTTAATTACGTATACAAAGAAGATTCTTTTCAATAACTTCTTTTCTAGGTTCTATAGTTATATGCAACAACAATATTGACATTTTAATTATCAGTCTGTTGATAATATTATGCAGTTGATAAAGTCAATTGAGAAACATCTTATATGTATGTTTATGATAGAATTAATTATGACTGGAATTCAATTCAGAATGATTGATTATCTAAACTGTTATACTATGTAGATGATAGTTTAATGAAACAATAAAAGGTAAAATTTGTGCAGAGTGCTAGAATGTAATTCCATTTTTATTGATTTCTTAGATTTATCACACAGTTAAGGAACAATATTGTTTACTGGATTACGCTTCGAACGCAATTTATTGTTCCCACATTCATATCACGATAACTACACAACTTTGTGATATCCTTTATGTTGTCCTTATTTCTTCGTCCACTTTCTGATATGAGTAGTAAGGTTTTCTATAAAACCACAACAGGTGCTGAGTCATTCCTGTTGCTGCATGTGTTAGGTGTTGATTCGATAAACAAAGATTCAGTCATCAATCTCTTCCTCCATCCTGCTTTGTTGTTTTTAAAATTTTTCACCCATCATATTGTATGGCTGTGTTTAGTTCCATCCATAGCTATGGCTGAACTCTTTTCCAAACTCCTTACATTACTAGGATCTACCAATTTCGACCTACCTAGGTTCTTGTCCTCGGAGAGCCTAACTAACTCTCGTCGACTACTTTGACCAATGTATTTTACCTCGCAGTCATTGCAAGAGATTTAATAAACCAAGTTATTCTGCTTAATTAGCTCAGTAGGATCTTTTAACCTAAAAGGTTTATTTCTAAGTGAGTTTGCTGGTTTAAATGCCACTGTAATCCCAGCTAGCCTTACTGAGAATCATTCGTTGCGTTTCTGAGGCTTTGAATTCTCTCTTCAAAGTATCGCCACTACTATTATTAACATCATTATTACTACTTTTATTAACATTATTGTTGACATTATTACCACTACTATCACTGCTATTACTATTACTATTACTAATACCTGTACTACTAATATTTTTCATACGATTCTTAAGGAACTTTCCAATTAATTTGGTAAGGTAATTGTTGATGAATTCTCTGACTGCTAGTCTGTGCTATATAACGGACTATAGAATTCTCGATTGGGATCCGCTTTGTTCTCGAAATCATTGATTGGCCATCTCTGTGGTACAGATCCATCTAAACATCACTTTCATCTTTAACATCTTACGAAATTCAGCACTGCTTCATTCCTCCTGGCACTACTCACAAATTCCTATCACTCTGATTACTCTATTCCTCATTCCTCCTGCGTCAGCCTTGTTTGATTCCCTGATAGGTGACGTGTCAACATGGACCGTCATACGGTAATGTTAAGTACCATATTGGTGCTGAGATAATGACTGCGTGACCATTCTTTCAGTCGTTGATTAAATTTTTAAGTTATTCACATTTTGCGTGTCACTTTATTAGTCACAAAAGGCCATAAACTAATTTAGCCTTATATCACTTTTTCACTAATATAGACGGGGAACTGATATAGTCTCATTTAAGTAGAAAGCATCAACCATTTTCAATCGCTCACTGACAGACAACTCTTAGCATTCTACAATTAACTAAATTTTTTCAAGGGATATACAAATATTGATAGAACATATAGTAGTGAAATAAATGGATGAATTTGACTTGCAAAAAGCTCAAATTTACTTGGACCTAGTAGCCCAAGTTTATCAGCATATCGATTCTTCTACAGATATTGGACAATAAAGGTGCATCTCAACGAAAGATCGTTTACTTAGGATGAATATTCAACAAAATCGTTATCATTTGACTATCTGAGAAAGCCGTAGTTTGGCAGACTAGTGTTTATACTGGGTAATGATTTAAGGTGAGGTGAAACTTTGGACGGCAGCCGGATTCAAACCAGCGACCACCGGGTTTCCGGTACTTTGCTCCATCAACTGAGCTGCGAGGTCTGACTGCTGGCCAGATTTTTATTTTACTTCAGTCGCTAAGGATTATTGGCCGACTACAATGTGAGTTCATGACGCGTTACTACTATTTCTCCAGCTTTCTCAGATTCAGATAGTCAAATGATGATCAATATGATGCTCCCACCCTCTAATTCTGATAGATCGGGATTGGGATAAGAAGTCCGGACTAGGCAGTTAGTATGAATATGGTCAAGTAGTAGTAACATATCACGAATTCACATGTCAGTCGGTCAATAACCCTTGGTGACTGAAGTGAAATAAAAATATAGTCGACAGTCGGACCTCACAGTCCAGTTGTTAGAGCATCAGACCTGAAACCCGGTGTTCGCTGGTTCGAATCCCGTCACGGTCGGAATTTTCATCTCACCTTCAATCATCGCCCAGTATAAAAATAGTTATCTCATTTTAATACATAAAACGGTATAATGTAGAACTTCGGGCCACTGTGAGTTATTTTCAATCGCTTTCTATTTGACAGTTTCCTAAAAATGAGGCTAAAAAAAGAGAATTACTTGGAGAAAGTCAACAGACAGGAAAATGACAAACATAAAATAGTAAACTGTGTTGCAATGCATATACTAAAGGTCAGTACTAACTCTGATAATCCTGAGCCTTATTGATGTTTAATATCGGTTACTTCCCTCAGTATTTAAATGGGCTTTGCACGACACGCGTTTTTATAACTTATTCATTTCATGATTCAATATTTTCTGACTAAATGTGATCTAGTCAAAACTGAAGGAGTTACCATCTAATTTCAAAAAAACTATTCTTAAATTTTGAGCGGCTTTAAAAGTTACCCTGACAGCTATTAAAGTAGACAACTAACTTTATACATTTCATGAAGGACTATCCTTTCAACCTATAATGTCGCTCTATATTTTCTGCTTAACAAATTGCATATCAAATGTTTGTTAACTTCCTAGTGAACTTTGGATGTTAAACTTATCTTAAAGCAATACTTTTTATACTTTGCTTGCATCGTTTGCGTTCAGACTAAGTGATCCGTATGTGTAACAGTTGAGATTCTCTCCCAATCACAGAGTTGAAGTGTGTAAATACTATGTAAATGATTTCATACAATTGTTTTGCATCCAGGTCACTAAGAATGCAGTCAGCTAAGAATATTGTCATTATTCATCACAAAATTGTTGCTTGAGTACACTAATGACTACATGTGACACATCAGGTGCAACTGATAGGGTTACGTCTACGTGACATGACACAAAAAAGGCGTTGCAAATCTTTCTTTGTCAACTAAAACGTAGTAATAACCAGCGGTATGAAATTCTGAGGAAAATATGCAGTTAATCTGTTGATGCTTGCGCAATATGTTCACAAATCAAAGTTTGTTGAACTCGCAGTTCATTTCGGTCTTTATATAATATCACTTTTCTTGTTATCTAAGACACTGTTAATGCATCCAAGTGAGATAAAACATAACGTGTAGTATAAACCGGGATTTTACATTGACGACAAACTAATAAATTCGAAACCAGCAGGAAGCGGATAGAATCTTCTTTGTTAGAAAAATTAAATAAGCATTAAACCATAAGGTTAATGTTAGACACATTAACGAACACTGTATGAAATGTCTGCCACCTATTAACCAATGACAAGAGCTTATGAATTGCATCTTCTTGTCATTGAAATACTACTGTGGTATGATGCATCCCAACATGAATTGGATAACGCGAGTAGATGTCATCTCTGTTCGACCAGAATGTTATAGGTCTTATTCTAACGGACACACGTCAATGATCGGTAAACCAAAAGACAGGGACGACTTTAAAGGCCACCCTAGCAACAACTGAAGTGACCAATTAGACTTCAATATCTTATGAAAATCTACATTTCTAGCCGAAATGAAGAAACCTAATACGTTGTTTCCGTCGTTACTAAGGTGGCCTTTAAATTCACCTGAAGACAGAGCTTACAGGATTCGAAAGGGAAACTTTAAAAGCCACTCTGGCGACTTCTGGAACGACCAGTCAGGTTTCGGTATCCCGGCTAAAGAGGTAGTTTTTCAAAACTGGAGAAAAGTAATTGGTTATCTCAGCTGTTGCTAGGGTGTCCTCTAAAGTCGAATACTCGAAAGGATATAATAAATTTAGTTGTTCGCTGTTCAGTGTATATCAATAAAATTAGTTTAAGTATTACTGTAATGTTGGTAAAGTTGGAATTTTTAAAGAAATCAGGATAAAGTTGCATAAGGTATCCAACATGTTTATGGAAAATTAATATGTATAGCAAACAATGTGTATCCCAACAGATCAACTTACAATCTGATACAGAAATGTGTCCGGTTGGGTTACCACACTTAACATCACCGTAACGAGAAGTGAAGAGAAATGGCAAGTCATATAAAAGGTAAAAGCTTGTGACATGATGAATAGATGAAGGCTTATGTGGGTCACAGTGGCAGAGAGGGATTAATTAGGCTGTCCGAGTACAAAACCTTAACTAAACCAATATTAGTAGACAATAACAAAATGGAGAATCTAGAAAACAGTTCGACTATGTGACCAATAGTGAACACTTTCAGCACAGGCTTGATCCTTAAAGAATTTATTTTCTACCTTAGTGAACTCAACTCTACAACCAAGTTTGATGTACGATTGTTTTCACTGTATTGATTTTCTGTGTTGTTTGGCCTTTAATTCAGCCTTCCTAATTTGATGACTTTTCATATTTTCACCCCTTATCCTTATAAATTCTCATATAAATACATATGACAAGTAACGCATATGATAAGATTGTTCGAAATGTGTGTTGCGCAACTACATTATACCATTCATAAGAAAGTTTCCCCAGAGCTATGGATAAGAGTTCAGTATAGAGATAGTAAAAGTCTTAACTAGACATTGAGAGAGCATAATATATTTGGTGTCATCAAGCATGCTGGTGGCTTTTACATTAAGCTTGAGAAGCTTGCATATGATAAGAATTGAAATGATAATAGACTAAATTGGGGACTGATTTCCAGGCGTTAACTTAAAAAGGAAGTCCGTTTCAAATCTGAGAGAACTTTACAATGAAGAAATCTATAAGAAGGGAGGAATTGACTGGGTTCAGTGTGACGCTGTAGACATGGTTATGCAGATCATAACAACTGTTTTATTCAATGGGAAACCCAAATGTTTCAGATGGTCGTTAATGAAAATAGAAAAAACTTTCGTTTAACTGCCTTCCGCATCTGTTTAAATTTGAAGAGAGAGCGAAATGTGAGCGTTAAATTTCGGAATTTCAGTCAATTCTGAGTAGATCCCACCCATATCTCAAGTAAGCATCAAACCGGTGTTTGAAGGACTCAAACAAAGTAGCCTCGATGACTTCTTCGGGAAGAGAATTCCAAGGTTTAACACACTTTTTATGTTGTAGGCTTAGTTTTTGTACATGTTCTCTGAGATCGATGCTACAACTAACATTCTGTTAGTGACCAAGTGGGTATCTAAGGCGTGCTCAAAGTGGTGTGCAGGGTATTATCTAGTCTCCTCTTAGTCTCCTGTATTCTAGGGAATATAGATCTAGCACAATCAGTCGTTCTTCGTGTGTTGCAATGTACGTAATGCATCAGTACCTTTTTCTAAATCCGTGTTGTTGGGGTGTGAAGACGTTAATCGTCATAGGTTTGTCAGCCGTAGACTAACGATTCCATTTTTCTAGAAGTAAGGGTTAAGAGTCTCACTGGTCTGGATTTTTTTTCGGGCTGCTTCGTTGACCTCCTTTAAACACTGTCGTTGTGTGACCCAACTCCCAAGGATTGAGCGGTTTCCCTTGACTAAGAGGATCCTCGGATAACGTGCTTAGACGTTCAGCCAAGATTCATGCTTCTTCCCGCAGTACCGCCGCTTGTACTTTATCTGATCCTGAAGAGTTGTCTTTTGTGAGAAGTAAGGGTTCGCACTGTATTATTTCAACACCTGGACCAATAACCCAGAGTTCTTTTTTAGTGGGATATTTGTAAGCTCCATCCGTCTTGTGTTCCGCCCAGAAGTGTTTTTTAACGCAAACGGTCTGCGAGTGGAGTTGTTCAATACCTCAGGCAGCTTGGAGGACTTGAACGCCGGAAGTGGAACAGATTGGCTGAGAAAGTGTATGGTTTTGCCAAGTATGAACCTCTGATGGGCGTTTACACCCTACCACACATGGTCAACTTCCAAATCTGTCATTTGAGGTTCCAACGACCCCCATTGAAACGTCTGGTTAGATTGGTTTCGCAGATATATTGGAAGCCTATAACAGTATGCTTACTCCTACCCAGTGGAGGAAGGATTGCTAAAGTGTCAGTCAAAAATTCTTCATTTGTCAAGATGCAGTTTTAGTCCGTTAGCGCAACTATCCGTTCTGATGGATCCACGAGGGGAGAGAATAAATTTAATTCGTGTATACAATAGGTCCAGTTCCCGTTACTATTAATTCGATTAACAACGACGCGTATTGAAAAGACCAAAACATGAATGTTTACGAATGATGTATTTCAACAAACTGAAAACTAAAAGAAGCGTGAAGTGTACAAGTCTTGAAGAATGTGTGTGCAATGTTCTCAAGCATCCGCGATGCAGACAAACATCTCAAAAATGTACAATGCCTGCCAACTGAATGATGTGTTCAGGGAAACAAATTCAGGTTACTACATGAGCCTTACCCTAGAACATAGATTTTATTGGTAATGTCTGTGTTCGATAATTAACGTAACAATCATAATAAGTAAGATTTGGAGTACTATCAATAGAGACATAAATAGTTAATGTGGATACATAAAAAATGCACGATAAAGTGAATGGAAATTCTGGAAGATAAAATAATATGTAGTTACTCGCAATAAAATGTATATGTATGGTGTTATTGCTTGTATTACACCGTCGTTGATTTGACCGAATTGATCAATCTCTGTTGGCATATGGGCTCGTGTGCGGATGCCTTGATATTACCTGTCTTTTTAACTATGTATGGTAATGATGGACAGTGGCTAGGAGTGGAATCCAGGATGCGCATTTCGTCCTATTTGGGACTCGTTAGCTGGGTGTAGCTACCTCCCAATGAGTGATGTTGTTCCCAACCGGGACCCGGACTCGGGAGCGATCGCTTCAAACGCCAGGGCGTTATCCACCACACCACCGAGCCACGATAGCCACTTCTTGCGTTTGAAGCTATCGCTCCGGAGTCCGGGTCCCGGTGGGAACAACATCACTCACTGAGAGGCAGGTAAATCCAGCTGACGAGTCCTAAATAGGACGAAATGCGCATCCTGGATTCCACTGCTAGCCACTGCCCATCATTACTATACATAGTTAAGATGTATATGGTTATAAATAGTAAATGCAATGACAGAATTTGATAATTATGACAAATATATATGTAGATTAAAAAAATGTCTTCATAATATAGATCTTAAAATGCTTACTGAGTTGAAATGAATAATACTATGAACTTATAGCAAGTACAGGCATATATGAGTTTTAGGTGAAAAACTTGGGCACTGTGGTAGAAAGTAATTCCATATTAGATTTGTTTAATTGATATATCACACACAGTGATACAGTATTATCTACTTGATTACGTTTCGAGCATAAATTATCATTACTCATAATCATATCAATGTAATCACATAGCACTTCGGACATCTGATTTTATACTCGTATCACCTGATCTCTCTCTGTTTTTTGATTGGTAGTAAAGTTTTCCATATCTCTAGTATAGGTGTTGCGTCATTCCTATTACATGTGTTGGGTGTGGATTCGATGAACAAAGATCCAGTAATTAATCTCTCTCTCTCTCTCTCCACCTAGCTATATCAGACTTAAGTACAGTGGTTTTGTCCCACCCAGACTATTGTGTGGTTGTGTGTTAATCAATGTAATGCAGTGGCCGAGTGTTTTTCTAGATTATTCATCATATTGGGGTCTGTCATTCTATGTTTAGCTAAATTCCTACGTTCTGCTGATCTAACTGACCCCGACCGGCTAGTTTGACCTATGTATTTGACTTCACAATCATTACATGGAATTTGGTAGATTATATTATTTTGCTTAATTGGTTCTATCGGATCTCTAAGTGAGTTTGTTGGTTTAAATGCCACCTTAATTCCAACCTTGTTGAGAATCCTACGTATGGTTTCTGATGTTCCTTCGTTGTATGGTATCACAATAGAGGTGTTGATTTCCTTTCTACTTATGTTGTCACTATTATTTGTATTTGTATTACTGTTATTATTTTGCTTCTTATGTGTTGGTGTGAATTTCTTAATAAAATGATGGGGATAATTAGTAATTATTAAAGCTTCTTTTATTTGTTTCAATTCCTTATTTAAGGGCTTAAATAAACACATAAGAAGCAAAATAATAACAGTAGTACAAATACAAATAATAGTGACAACATAAGTAGAAAGGAAATCAACACCTCTATTGTGATACCATACAAGGAAGGAACATCAGAAACCATACGTAGGATTCTCAACAAGGTTGGAATTAGGGTGGCATTTAAACCAACAAACTCACTCACAGATAAGCTTTGTCGGCTAAAAGATCCGATAGAACCAATTAAGCAAAATAATATAATCGACCAAATTCCATGTAATGACTGTGAGGTCAAATACATGAGTCAAACTAGCCGGTCGGGGTCAGTTAGATTAACAGAACATAGGAATTTAGCTAAACATAGAATGACAGACCCCAATATGATGAATAATCTAGAAAAACACTCGGCCACTGCATTACATTGATTAACACACAACCACACAATAGTCTGGGTGGGACAAAACCACTGTACTTAAGTCTGATATAGCTAGGTGGAGAGAGAGAGAGAGAGATTAATTACTGGATCTTTGTTCATCGAATCCACACCCAACACATGTAATAGGAATGACGCAACACCTATACTAGAGATATGGAAAACTTTACTACCAATCAAAAAACAGAGAGAGATCAGGTGATACGAGTATAAAATCAGATGTCCGAAGTGCTATGTGATTACATTGATATGATTATGAGTAATGATAATTTATGCTCGAAACGTAATCAAGTAGATAATACTGTATCACTGTGTGTGATATATCAATTAAACAAATCTAATATGGAATATATGAGTTTCCTTTTTGTTTTAGAAAGGATATGCAGCTGTTTGTGAAGATATCTAATGTACAACTTGAGATTAATTATTGTACGGTTAGAAGGCACATGTTCTGGAGTGAAAAAAATGAAAACTTTTTGTTGTAGTTGGGATTCATGAGGCTATGTTGATATAAAAAATGTTCGGTGTATTTAAAAAATTTAATTTAATATATATTAACAATAAATGAATGAAGAATGGAGGTTGAAGGGATTAGAATTAAATTGTTTCTAAAAATCCTTTAAGCCAATGAACTCTCCTCCCTGATTTCGTGAGGTTTTCGGTGTTAGCGGACGGTGGCTTTTCACGTTTTTCATTTATAGGCAATTTTGTTTCTGACTATCCGTTTTTGTTATTGATGGTTTCCATGATTTCCGAAGCAGATTCTAAAAAAGATGGTTTGAGTCTGTTGATGTTAACCGTTTCATGTCTTCCGAAGCGGTCTGTGGTAAATACATTGTCTATTCTCCTGATAACACTGTAAAGTTCATCGTGAGGAGGTTGTAACCGTTTGGAACCCCACTGTACCTGAAAAATACATGAGTATAGTCTTGAAGCGTTTAAGGTACATAAAACTGTTGTTTTTGTTGTCTCGAGGGTTGTGGTCGCAGACTTTTCACGTAAGCCGTGAGTCGTTGCACATAGTTAGTTAAATCCTGTGGAAAGTCTATCGCTTGGCTGAAATAGTAGCCTGGCAATGGCAGAGTAGTTCCATAAGCGTTGAGATTTACATTAGGCCATACAAAATGCTCAGTGATCAGTTTGTTGCTAGCTTCCATTCCTGGATGACAGATATTATGTATGTTGTCCAAGATGTTGCGTCTCGTAGCATGTGGTTCATAGGGTGGGGTTTTCTAGTTGATATGTCCCAGATCACCCTAAAATCATCAAAATGTACTTCTGTAAACTTCAGAGAAAACATTAACTTCAATAATTCTATGTCTGTCTTTTGCAACTCGGATAAACGTTTGTAGTTAACACTAGAAATGATGAGGTTACTGACATGCATGAGCGATAAGGCATCAGCGACTTCGTTGTCATGGCTTTTGATGTGACCTAGATCAGACGTGAATTGGGCTGTGAAATCTAAGTGACCCAATTCACGTGGGGAATAACTGTCATGTTTAGCTGATAGGGCCTTAGTCAACGCCATGTGATCTGTGAAAACTGTAAAAATAGTGCCCTCTAGCATATGCTTGAAATGTTTAATAGCTAGATGTACAGCTAGCAAATGTCTACCGAATGTGCTGTAACGATACTGAGTTGAGTTTAAAAGTTTTGAAAAGAATGCTAGCGGTTGCCATTCTCCATTTACCTTCTTTTGGAAAACTGCCTAACAGCAATATTGAAGGCATCTGCCATGAGTGATAATGCAGTATTCACGTCTCTCCTGAAGAGAACGGTCGTTTTGTTAAGGAGTTGCTTTGCTTTTTCGAGTGACTAAATCACTTCCGTAGACAGATGGAGAGAGCGAGAACGTACACGAAGGCAATCAGGTAATGGCTGTAAAACAGAGGGACAGCTGGGAATGAAACGATGGTAGAAGTTGACCAGCCCTGGGAAACGGCGTAGTTTCTTGAATGAGTCTGGTATTGGGTAATTTTTTATTACTTTTACTTCATCCGGAAGTGATGTTATATCTTGTTAGTTGATTAAATGTTCCAGGAATTTCAGTGCGCTCTTTCCAAATTCGCATTTATCAAGATTTATGGGAATGCCATGCTCATTTAACCATTCAAATAACGTCTTCAGGTGTAACAAGTGCTCCTTCTCGTCTTTGCTGGCCACTAGCCGACCATCTACATAAGCATATACAAGGGAGCAACCATTTAGGGCCCGATCGATAAAACGTTGAAACGTCGGAGCTGCATTCACAACCAAACGGCATGCGTAGTAACTCGTGTAATCCAAAGGGCGTGATGATCCCTGTATAGAGGATATCCACAGGATCTATCGGTATTTGACAGTACGCTCTAATCAGATCTACCTTACAGGAAAATATTTGCATCACACAAATTACCGGCAAAATCATGAAGATGTGGGAGCGGATATCTGTCTTGTATGGTTTGGCTGTTAGTAGCCTTGTAATCGCCACAAGAATAGACATCTGAAGAATTCTTTTTTGGCACTATATGTTAGGGTGATGTCTAAGGGCTACTGGAAGGGCAAATAATGCCAAGGTTTAGGATTTTATCAAACTCCTTCCCTTTTACGGTTAAGCGATTGAGATCAATACGTCTTGGAGGCGCGAAGATAGAGTGTCCTCTGATTTTTATGCAATACACCACTTCATGCTTCACGTCATCAGCTTGGTTAGTAGACTGGGTTATGCAGGGATATCGACGAATAAAGTAGTGTATTGACAAGTGGTTTGATGTGGAAGGGATACCAAATTCATCAATTTTTCATTTGACAAGAAGCCCATTTTTAACATCTGCTAATAAACGCCAATGTCGCAGAGAATCAGTGCCGATTATGTCTACTGAAAAATCTGCTACGATGAACTTCCAAGACAACGGAGTAGTGAGTGTCAATTCTCATGTTCCGTACGTCTTTATTTTGGAGTTATTCGCCGCTCATAACAAAAGTTATGTGTCTGGGTACTGGCATACTATATCAAATGGGGGCACCATAGTAACTTCTGTCCCAGTATCAACTAAAAATTGTGCACCAGTCGATTTGTCAAAACTCAAATGTTTACGCACGATGTATTTCAAGCGCACCTTGATCAGCAAACTGAAAACTAAAAGAAGCGTGAAGTGTACAAGTCTTGAAGAGAGTGTGTGCAATGTTCTCAAGCATCCGCGATGCAGACAAGCATCTCAAAAATATACAATGCCTGACAACTGAATGATGTGTTCCAGGAAACAAACTGAGTTAATATACAGCCTAGGCGGAATTAGGTCTGTGTCTCCCTCCATCGCGTTACCGTTTTCATGTTTTGCGCAAGCTTCAGTTCTTCAATCAAATTAAATAATCGGGCCTCAGTGGAATCATCACTACCGCTAACCGTAGGATCCACATGGTTAACTTTCAGCAGGTTAAGGTCTCCTGGAATTGGTGAGTGTGCCCCCAGTTTTAGTGAGCAACTGATTGCCTCTAGCACTTGATCATCATCATTAAATGACACCTGCCGACCCCTCTTCAGTCTTGACCAACTTTACGGAACGCCGGATGGACTCTTCGAGGTAGTTCGATTCATCGAAACGGATTTGCTGAGCTGTGAGAGAACAGCTACCCCCGCCTCCTTCACCAACCTTACTGTCGTGATGAAACAGCGTGGTGTTGGCAACTGCCAGCCCCTGACCTGACATGTCAGGGGACACCTGAGTCTGAGTAACACCCATAAAATGAAAACTAGTATCCTTACTTAGTTCCCACAGTTCGTCTAGCCTGGTTGGTCAATTGTATGCATTCGTATAGATGCAATTTATGCCATCTACTTGGAATGCATTTCCTGAACCCTCTTCATAGACCGACTGGCTGGCTAAACCCCCAGGTTTCCGGGGTGAGAGCCGGCATAAGTGAAGCTCGCTAGCAAAGCGTTCCCTGACCCTACCCCCGTTTTTCTTGTTCATGTGGTCTCTAAAATGCACAGCCGGCTCCAATTTTTTTCTTTGCAGCCTCTCATTCTACAACCTGTCAGGCTGCAGGCGGACTCTAGATGGCAGGCGAGTTCAGAATCCCTCCTATGTGGGCGCTGCCATTTGGGAGGCCAGAAAGACCAAACTGATCGGCTTCGGGCCAGAGACATTATCCTTTTTCAGCATCTATGAGGTACGCTGTACTATTATTCCCTTGAGGCTAACGGTATTTTTGAAGAACTTCCAATCATAGGAACCGTAGTGCATGTGCTCGGTGTCTGCGCTTTCAGGTATGTTGTCAGGTTCATGATAACCACAGAATCACTCCGGACAGTGGTCTGTTCTGTCAACTGCTGAAGTTTGGGGGATTTCTGTTTTACCGCAGCTTTTCCTCACACTTTAGCTTCATTCTTATTCAACTCATTCGGCTGCTTGACAGTCCTCTGGGTCGCTCTCATAGTCTGCTGGCGATTAGACTTCCCTGAGGACTGTTTTGGCATAACTCACTTCTATACCACTCTGCTGAAGGTTGTTGCCACTACTTCCCTCCTTCACGGACCCGATGGGTTTGACTGGAGTTGAACACGGACTGTTTTTATTTCGTACGACAGATGTCTGTCCTCTATCTTGAGCATCTTTATTCAGTATGACCGTCGCATTCTGCACCCCACCTGTTAATGATAAAATCCGACTGAAAAAATGTGACGTGTCTAATTTTATTGCACTTTTGAGATCCATCGTTTCCTCCATCAAACTGGTTCCTTGCTCTTAAAGCATGACTTCGAAGTTTTTTAGGCTGGTCGGCTTCCAAACGCTAGGCATCCGTGCTCAAGTACCGAATAAGAGTTTCCCAGCTTCCCATTACTCGTTTTTTGGTTTTTACCAGCTGATTTTATTCGTCACCATGTTAGTGGTAATCTTAGGAACATCATCCAGCTCAGGCCTACATAACTGACAATGCCACTTGGACCAGGCCTGCTGATTTTTGTGTACTCAGTTTGCGTTGAGTCTGTGTAAGCGTCATGAAACCACCCGTCACAGGTATTACAATGCATACCAGCCTGAACAGGCTGGCTGCAGCCCTGCCTACTACAAACAGGTCCTACCAAACTTGAAACCGAGATGGGGCCCCGGTATCTTAGTTAAAACAAAAATACGCGTAAAAATAGGGTACACCTAGCAAACTTAAAGCTCTTACTGGATACTAGAGCTTTCGTTGCGCTATTGAGCGGTAAAGGACAAAGTGTTAAATCACGGCAACATTGCACTTCCTATCGCAAAGCACGCGTTATTGAGGTTTGCCCGACACTGACCACTAGATGCAAAAGCCAATTTATATAACGCGTCGAAGAAAGGTGTGGGGTTGATTTTGGGTCATCCCATCCAAAACAGTTCTAGATTTAGAGTCATATATCAAGACTTATAGCCCGGATTGTATACTCACCCCATTAACCCAGGTGCAAAATATCTTGAAAAATCCTCCATTTTTAGCTTGTCGTTAGCGCATAGACTGCTGAAGATAAATGGACGTCATACTAACAGCTGCCGCCGTCAAGTTTTGCAGAGCACTACCTTGAAGCCTTCAGATCAGAAGTTATGACTGACCTATCCCTATAGGATTCTAGATCCTCTTGTCTGTGCTGCAACCTTTTCTGAAGAGACAAAGTAACCTGAGTACCTTGACTGAAGGTCATGGGCTCTTTAAAGGACGGATGGTTTCACAAACTGGAGATGCAGCTGGATGTATAGCAATGGGGCACCAAAATATGTTCAGCCGCACATGCCAAGCAGTAGACCATATGGATATAGTTATGTATATCCCACTCCGTATGAATGCTGGGGACTAGGATGGACCATTATAAGTGGATGTACACGAAACTTCGAGGTCACCAGCAGACAAAAACGGTTTACCGTATGTAAAGCAGCTGCACACGTCGTCGTATAGATTGAAGAGAAGGGGACCCAATGCACTAACTTGAAGTTTACCCCAGGTGGCTAGCATGAGTTCTGAAGTGTCAGCCTGCTTTTACCATCTGAGTGCGACTGCTGGAAAAATGCTTGACCCATCCTAGTAACATGTAGTCCACTTCTAGAGACTGAGACTAAACTATTAATAGTAAGTGGTTAACTAAGTCAAATGTTTCGGAAATGTCTGAATAAAGTGTGGCAATTCACTGGCGTCTGTCATGGGTAGTAGTTGTCAAGTTAAAGGAGACAAGATGACGAGTTATGCAGGATCTCTATTTCAAGAACCCATTTTAAGTAAAAGTGGTAGTGCTGTTGATAACCACGGGCTGAAGAGCACTACCCTCCATAACTTTGGAAACTTCATGTATAACAGTTGTGATTCTGTTGTTACTGGCTGATGTTTTGGACCAGATTCATGTTTGCGAACGATGAATTGTTTTCGAGGCATCGCGGGAGGTGAAAGATTTTAAAGACACAGAAAATACCCACAGTGGTAGTGACAGAATATTCGGTCCAACACATTTGAAGAAACACGATGGTATTCTGCCCGAGCCATTTCTTCTGGAGCATTCCACTGTTCTAATGACTCGGTTAATTTTAGGCTATGTGAATCCCACAGTGCCTGGTGGCGCTAGTGAAGGGGGAGAATGGTCTTTCATAGTACAGACCGTACTGAAGTTATAGGTGAGGGCAGTAAATTTCAGATAATTAAAGGCAAATATGTAGCTGAATATCTGACACATAACTACGGGATTATTGTAATTTATGTTGTTGCGGAAAAGGAAGTAAATGTTGTGTTATGCAGTTCCATTGCTTCTCAAGGGGTGCAGAGGGTGATCGAATCGACCGGTTTTCTGAACACGCCGAGACTATATTAAAATTTACCCTTATAATGGATGAACCTAACCCGGCGCACAACGTCTTCGAGGAAATTCGTAACAACTATGACCTAGATGTTTGCAGTATGCTTTTTGTTACATATGCCAAATTCATGAAGAAAGATCTGTAACTTTTTATACACTTGCGCAAGTATTTGATTGGATTTGGTACCATGGGTGGACGCTCAAAACAAAGCAGAAAGGTGTTAACTTGCGGCGGTACGTAAGATGAAAACGTTCGTCAGCCCGGATGACTGAGAAGGCCTTCCAAAAACAAGGCCTGAATTGCTCGTCCTACTTATTTCGGGGTAGCTTCTATGCATTAGAACATTGTCGGATGAAGAGGAAGTGAATCACTAAATCCCTTTCAAAATTTCCCTGTCAATATTAAGACGTAGTTTATCTGGAGCGCGTTATGCATTAAATAAATACATAAATATTTTTATTCTCGGGTTATGGATTTAACTTGAGAGAAGCCGGCTTACAGGCACCATCAAACTGATGACCTGAGAGAAACCTAAAAGGTTTGAGCAGTGTTGAACGGTGCAAGCGCAGTGAATCTTGCACACTTTGGCCACACACTGACTATGCATGTTTATCTGCCTCATAGCAAATAATAGATGAATTTAAAAACGAGAGCACTATACAAGGCCAGGTCCTTGGTTTGAATTGGAACATAAGGGCGGAATATTCACCACACCCCTATTAAAGGTAAGTTGCTAAGGGAGGTTTGATGTAAGCGGAAACAGCTTAAGATGTGTTTGGCCGTTGGCGAAGATCAAGGTCTACCACCCGGATCAATAAGGTCATCCGGTGTGATTCCTTAATGCAGCCATTTTGGACTGTGCTTCACAGTGCTTACTCCCATAGATTGTTGAATTCCCATCTCGCGTATGTGTGACCACACTCAGGCTAACTGACGGGGGCAATCGGATGTTGCGTTATTGTCTGGATGCTGCGATGGCTTACAAGAGAACAAAAGTTCCGTTTCCTCGATGATGTTGATCTTCACAATAATAATAATATATTTTATACAATATAAGCCACATGAAAACAAACCACTTTACAGGTCTGATCATTTTGGTAATGCGAACTGACTGTTATGTACAATGTGGAGCTATACAATGGACACCGTTCTTTCCGGTACATAAAAGATGCGTCTAGAGTAAGAACGTTAATGCCTTGCAGACAGCAAAGAATGAAACAGATAAACACCAACATAACTGTTCATCATACTGAGGCAAGCTCATTTCGAAGGTGGGAAATATCCGGCTATTGTTTGAATCTTCCAATATTCTTGAAAGTGGGGCGGGTAGTACAGCCGTGACTTTGGGCTTCATGTGTCGTCATAAGGTCTAGATAGCATAGTGCACGCCGACAAATTAAACTGCCAGGATTCCACATGGATGAAGGACTGGTTGAGTAAACCTGAAAAATGAATAACAAAAGCGAGCAGCAGACGAAATTCGGAACAGGGGCACAGAAATACTAGGCAGAGGTACACCGACCATGACACGTGTGGGTGACTTCATTGTACTGACTGCAAAAGTTACTTGAAGAGGTATCAAACCTACTGTTTATAGATAAACTTATGGGGAAGAAGATGAAGGCGCATACAAAAGTAGTGGAGACTAAACTGAAGCCGAAGATATCACCGCATGGCGTTTCCTCCGGATGGCTGTCTTGAGTCTTTGTTTGCTTGTCAGACTCAGAATCACTAATATACGCAGTCGTGAAACACACTTCCCTCTTTGAAATGTACTGAACAGTGGTTTTTTGTTTGGCATTTCTATCATGATCAAAAATTTCAGTTATCATTTGGTCATGCTTTGGTGAGGTCTCGTGTTTCAGCTGTAGTTGTATCATCAGCGCATATCCATTGTATTTGGTTGCACGGACGTTCGACCAGTAGCCGTCTATGCTGAAGGGGATAGAAACCATGGTACTTAAGGTGCTGTGCAGTTCATACATGACTTATGTAGGTGGGTAGGCTTACTGAATGGCAGACAACCTTTCGTCTGAAAGAACTGGAGTGAGCAGATTTATAAACAAACTCTCGACGAGTAGCACATTAATGCCTACCATCAGGTTCCCCATCCGCATGTGCATATTAACAAACCCTCGCTGACAAACAGCCTTTTTTCCCCAACCAAATTAACAAACTTCTTAGTTCTGTCAGAATTGTGCAAACATCGGTATAATACCCTGGTGCGTGTCAGATTTTTGAAACATTAGCATGAAGAAATACGAGAAGTTTCGAGATGCTCAGCAGTTCACTTGTACAAAACAGAAATGTTAGAAGCTTAGGATTGCACCTTGTGGCATTTCGCCTCAAGGAGAGGAACTGGGATTTGAGCCTAGGTTTTGGTCTCCTACTAATAGGCAACTCTGGGGCTCATACAAAAGATCGCCAGTCATTACAAACCCTCCATGTCTACTGGCAAGTCCAATCGAAGCACCTCATTAGACACCTGACTGAAGGCCAGGAAAACAACATTTGGAGGCCTTCTGACTGCTGGAAGACTTGTCAGGCAAGAGAAGCTTCTGAAAACGTCATCTTACGAACCCCATAGTAGGATGTTGCCATCTTGGTGAATGGTAATGATCTGCGTGATTACCCTTCTTTGGATTCTAAATAGAGTACTAACCAGATTTATTGGTCTGTTAAGTGATGAGTTCTGCCCAGAGCCTGGTTTGGGAACGGCTGTCATCATACCCTTTCGGTCATGTGGGGGAGTGGCTCCACTGCCTGCCTAAGAGCAAGTTTTCAGAAGTTAATACCCATTTCAGAATGAGATAGTGTCCGATTGAAATGATGAATAAGAGCTGTTTATGGTTGAGAGCAGTCCTAATAATAGCCTACGAGCTGCTCCTGGGAGCACCGAAGATTACTGGAGTGCAAAATATTCAAGAAGTAGGAAGCCGACTATCGGAAGCTAGACTTCGTCGTAACAGAACAGCGTGCCAAATGGCGAAGACGCTTCATCGAGTGCCTTCAGCTTAACGAGTCCGGTAAGGCTGTCAAGGTCAACACGAGTGTTGAATTTCGCCCAACCCTAGGCCACTGGTTTTGGGGAAGTGTGTGACGCTACAAGCTTATCACCGGAACTTGTGATAGTTGCTTCTTCGGTGAACACTTGCGATGAGAAAATGGATACTTACAAAGATTTCTTCTGTCAGGATTAATGTATGCCGCTCAGTCCAATATCCTGCCGCCTGAAAACTGCGTTTACTGTGCTGAGGTTCATAACTCCTTGAACAAACATTTTTCTGCCCTTTGTACAGTCTGATGACAGTTTCAAAGGATGTTTGCGTGGTTTGTCGCAGAAACGTCAGCTTCTCGGCTAAGGCGATGGGTTGTGGGCTTTGCCCTCAGTGGACTCACTGCTCTTGTGATTCCAGCCAGCCATCTGTTTATTACGAAGCACTGCTTAATAGCCCTTTTGATGGTGATTGGTATTTTTGTCCACGCTGTTGATCCAAAAGCAGGTACCGAATAGGCCTAGAGCTAGTGAGACAGAACTCCGACCACCTTACGGCTGAGATCTCTACACAAACCAGCCTCAATCTAAAGAAGTCTCATGGCCATAAAAAGATCCTTCAAGTCAGCAGTAAGGGAAGTAGCGAATTCATCACTGTCACTGACTGTCTCCCCGTTGGCATGCCTTTGGAACAGATCCCCTCAGTGATGAGTGGGAATCTCACACCCGATAAGCGCCGAAAAAAGGGCCTGAAGAAATGTAGGCAGGTCAGTTTCGTTAAAAACGGAACATTAAGTAACGATCGTAAGTCTGATAAAGTAACGACTGCTCAGCCTGATGAGAAGCCGAACCATAAGCTGAACATTGTTCCTCCTACACAGGCGATAAACGTTCTAAAAAAGCAGATCTTGCTCACACCACCTGTAACTGAAGGCAGAAGCCACATGCATTTCGCCACTAGCCTCATTCAATCATCAAGAAAACTCCCACAACTGGCACCTCAGGTCTTCCAAGCCACTCGCAACATACTCACCAGAAGTCTAGGTCTGTATTCACAGGTTGAAACAAGCTCCAAAAGACAGACCATAACCTCAATCTTAGATCACTCATACTCTTCAACGTTCAGGAAAGTGGCTCCTCCCTGTTGACCGATAGTGAAGAACATGACCTTGACCAATGGAAGGGTGTTCGCAAACTCCTAGGAACCTCTCCCTGCAGTCCATCTCTTCAACGCCTAGCGCTTGGTAAGTTCTCCCCCAAAGGCCCTCCTAGACCTTAAGGAGTATCTCTTGATAGTACACGCCAGTCCGAACACATCCTTCTGAAGGGTCATCAGTTGGTGAAACGTAAACTGTTTGACGTCAGGATTAGGCCTGATAGGCCCTGGTCAGTGCACGAACGTATTCGCAACAGCAAGAAGGTTCACTCTCAAGAGTTATGCCGCTCCGTAGTTACACACGGGATTCCCGAATGTTCGGGTGCCGAAACTGCCGAACTTATCCACGACACGAATCGGTGAATGTATATTGCCAGAAAACTCCAAATCGATGTGGGGGCGGAAAGAATTAATCGTCTTCCAAGGCCGGCTCACCTCTCGACTATACGTACCCCAGGCTACTCCAAGTAACCCTCGACCCTCCGGCCATGGTTAGAACTACCTTGGAATCCTGGTATAATGTGTCTGATACATCCCCTGGAGAAATAAAGATAAGCGAGTGCAGACCCGGGGAACAAAGGCAGACTGAGAGGCGACTCAGGCGCTTACCGTTGGCCAACGCACACCTGACGGTAGAACGGCTGGACGACGAGCAAGAGTATTCATCGACCTTGTCCCAGATGGAAGAACCCCGCACCAGTTCCAGTCAAAGAGATCAGTGGATACAGTAGGCCTCGGTTCCACCGCCCATCAAAAAACTTGTCAAAGCCGGCCATTTAAAGGCCGGTAATTCATACTTAACTCAACCGGTTGCCGGGACCTCTGGCCCTCATACTCTTGTTCGCTGCACCTTCAGCAACGTGCGAGGCCTACGCTCCAAGGTACCTGAGTTAAGGTTATTAGTGGATGAGGAAAGTCCTAGCATAATGGCTTCCTGTGGAACACGGCTATCAGAGAACATAAAAGACGAGGAAGTTCGTCTAGGACAGCTCAGCCTAATCGTAAAGGATGGACCGGGGGGTCCAGGAGGTGGCGTTGCTCTTTACATTTGCCATTCCTTAGAAGTCCATGAGATTCAGTCTCATAGAATTAGTATCAAAGATGTCCTCTGGTGTAGCATTAAGTGCTGCGGAGGTCCGTGTTTAGTTGAAGTTTTATACCGCCCTCCTGAAGCTGATGCCACGTTAAATAAAATGTTATTACAGTCCATTAGAGGAGCCCTGGAACTGAGCTTCCCACAGGTCCTCATTATGGGAGATTTTAAGTTTCCTCAACTCCCTACCACAGAAAGCCCATCTACTGCTCTAAAAGACTTTCGGGAATTGTTGCTGGAAAACCCCTTGACAGAACAAGTTTCCCAGTGTGCTCGCTGGGGGCCTGACGGTAAGGCATCCCGACTAGATTATATTTTCATGAATCGGTTCGATGGGTTAGGCAACTTGAACGTTTTCAACCCTCTTGGCCTAAGTGACCATGCGGTTATCTCCCTCAGTATTTCTGTATCTAAGCCACCCGTTCCTGACCAGCCTCCAGCTAGGAATTACAAGAGAGCTGATTTCGAGAAGGTTTGGCAAGATCTAGAAGGTTCCACTTGCTTAAATAGCGATGACCTACTGGATCTTGATGCTAGATGGGGTCTGTTGAAAAATATAATCCTACAGACGATAGAAGACAGCACTCCTCTGATCCCAAGAAGAACTAACAAGTTCTACTCCTCCTGGCTTAAGTCTAGCACGCGCAAACTAATACGGCGTAAACGGTGATCTTGGAATCTATGGAGGTGCACTAATAGCCTTTTTGACTGGCTAAATTATAAGGACATCCGTAACAAATGTTCAGTAAGGATCAGGAATGACAGAATAAACCACCAGACACAACTTTGTAGAACCCTGGAGGGGAATCATGGGATACTGTACTCGTTGATGAAACAGAAGAGTAACAGTTCACTAAGTTTACAGGACCCCATTAGTTTGGAGATTCCCTATTCCAACTCCGAAGTTGCAAACCTACTAGCTCATGAGTTCCAAAACAACTGTCATATGGAAGACAAAACCCCGCCTCTGTTGGACACCCGTATCGCAGAGGGACTAAATCATATGGAGTTTAAACCCCCTGTAATTATGGAAATATTAGAGAAACTGAACCCGAATAAGTCTCCAGGAATCGACGGTATTCACCCAAGAGCACTCAAGGAGTGTGCTGAAGTTCTGTTTGCCCCACTAGCAAACCTCTTCAAATGCTCGTTTCTGAAAGGCAGGCTACCCTCTGTTGGAAACGGGTGGCTATCATCCCAATTTATAAAAGTGGAGACAAACTACTCACCTCCAACTACAGACCAATCTCCCCGATCTCCTCAGTTGCGAAGGTCATGCAGAGTCATAAATGACTCACTTCGTGATCAGTTACTTCAGAAATCAATCCTAAACGACTGTCAGCATGGCTTTCTACCAGGAAGGTCATGTAACACCAACTTTTTGACAGCTTGGAATAGCTAGACACTCTCTGTCGAGAAGAAATAGCCTATACGCATTGGTTTACTTGACTTTTCTAGGGCCTTTGACAGGGTAGATCATGACATCCTTTGTAAGAAACTCCAGCTCATGGATGTACACGGAAAATTATTAATCTGGCTCAGAGATTATCTGTACACCAGGGTGCAGTCAGCTAGAGTTGGCTCCACTCTTTCTGACTGGCTCCCGATGCTGAGTGACGTGCCTCCAGGTTCTATTCTGGGCCCACTACTGTTTCTTGCTTTTATCAGTGACCTACCAGGGGTCCTTAATTCACATTGTCTATTATATGTCGACGATCTGAAGATCTGGAGGGAAATACAGGAGCCAACGGATATTTCGGTTTTCCAGGAGGACCTTACGAAAATCCTTAATTGGACTACAGAAAACCTGCTCCTCTCAACTGGAAGAAGTGTCGAATTATGATAGTTGACAGACATAAGGGCAGTCCCAGTTCTTACTCTCTAGGTGAAGTAAATATCTGTTACTGTAATATGGAACAAGATCTGGCAGTTACGCTAAATGATACACTAGGAACCCCTGTTTACTGTCACCTTGCAGCCAATAGGTCTTATGGAGTCTTGGGGTTTCTCTCACGAATCTTAGGGTGTCTAACTCCTTCCCTTTTCACCACAGTGTTTGCTCTGTACATTCGTTCTCATTCAGAAAAATATTCGCTTGTAATGTCCCCATAATTGAAAAAGGACATTACCATCCTAGAAAGGGGACAGAGAAGAGCTACAAAGAAAGTGATTGGGTTACGGCACAAACCGTACCCAGACCGCTTAGTTGCTCTTCAGCTGCACCCAGTACAACACCGGAGGATCAGAGGGGATATGATCATGATGTACCACATCGCCCATAATCCCCTCCATCCCAACAGATCCCTCCTAAGCTTAAGTCGGAAACGTGACTCGAGGGGTCACCCGTAAAGAATAGAGCATCAGAGAGCACGTACAAAGATCCGTGCTAACTCATTTGCAGTTAGTCTGTAAACTGTGGAATTCCCTCCCTTCAGCAGTTGTTACAGCCCCATCCCCTGATACCTTTAAAAGGAGGCTAGACGCACACCTCGAGTTCTTCGGCACCGACGGGCCATACTCGAGAAGCTTTCCCCAGATCAGATGCAGTAATACTAACTTGAGGCCAGAATAATTAATCAGTCGTATCTCTATCCTTTCTGGTTTTTCAGAACTGGGAAGATAACTGTGACCATTCCAAACTCAGAACGTATTCCAATAAGACAGACGTAGAACCTAAGGAACCGCCCTTCACTAATTCTACAACACGAAGTTTGAAGTTTGATGGCAAATTGGCCTTGTTAGGCTGTACACTGCAGCGCCCACTTCAAATTGCTAAGCATGGTAAGCTGGTTGTTATTTTGGGTCTCCAACCCACTGCACTTTTCGCTTTAGCCGAACAAGCCAAAGAAGGTTATAAAGGCCAAAAAGATCAAGGAAATTATTCCTCAGGAGCCAGAGATCCCGACTGTTAGAAAGGGGAAACCTTCAAAAGTTGCTCCTCTCCCTGACATTGCCAAGAAAACTGCAGCTAAGAAAACGGTTGTTAAAAACCCTTTGATTCAGCGGCGGCCAAAGAACTTCGGGATAGGACAAGACATCCAACCCAAGAGAAACCTTTATCGTTTTGTTAAGTGGCCCAAGTATGTCGAGCTTCAAAGAAAAAAGGCCGTTCTCAAAAAGCGGTTGAAGGTACCACCTCCAATTCATCAATTTACACAAACATTGGATAGAAATTCAGGTAAGGCTAACCTTCTTTAGTGTATAGCGTTGATATAGCAAACCAAATCTTCAACCTGGCCGCTAAGTACGAACCTCTGAGCAAGCGAGCCAAGAAAATGCTTTTGGTTCACCGGGCTCAACTTCGTGCTGAGGGTAAGCCCGACGAGCCCACTTCTCGTAAGCCAACAGTGAGAGCTGGTATTCGCGAGGTGACGTCAGCTATTACCCAAAAGAAGGCCCGCCTAGTTGTTATTGCTCACGATGTTGAACCCATTGAAGTCATTCTCTTCCTGCCTGCACTCTGTCGGAAAATGGGTGTTCCATATTGCATTGTTAAAAGTAAAGCGAGACTTGGACTTCTGGTTCACAGGAAGACTTGCACCTGTTTAGCTTTCACAAACATCAGAGAGTAAGTTTCCACTCACTTTGCTGATCTTTTAGAGAGGACAAATCACGGTTGTCCAAAATTGTGGAGATGGTGAAGAATAATTACAACGACAGGTTTGAGGAAGTAAGAAAGTTGTTTCAGTTTAAAACAATTCTCAGATACGGAAACATTGGGGTGGTGGCGTTATGGGGTCTAAATCAATCGCTAAACAAGCAAAGATTGAAAAGGCTAAGAAGAAGGAGTTACAAATCAAACTTGGTTAAATTGATTGCTTTAATATATGCTGGCGGAACCAAGACTTTTTCTTTGAAGTTTGCATTTGGAAAGTTTCTTAAAATTTCACGAATAATTTCGAAACCTTATGAGGAAACGTGCATTTATTTGCCATCATAGGAAGTCATTAGTTCCAGTTTACTCATTTCACACCCTGGAAATGGATGCTGGAAGGTAACTTTCGTGTCCTTATTGATTGTAGTCTACAAGATTTTGCTAACGAGTCACATATTGAGTTGTGGTCTAAGGATTCTTCTCAACTCCTGGCCAACGTTTAGTAATGTGATGTGGTGTAACGCTAACTAAACTGTTGGTCTTAATGTCATTAACTTCCTAGCATAACTGGCTTTGTTTCTGACTCACCTTTCAGTAGGCGCAGGCTATGGTGTTTGTTAAAACTAGACACTCGTTTCTCTCTGCTTGTGTAGGTTAACTGGCAACAAAAGTATTGTAGGCAACGAATCTGTGACTGATAGTCTATCTAGGTGGCTGTAACTCTATGACTGAGAAAGTGTCAAGTCTTGTGGTATGTCCTATTTTCTGTGACCTGTAAGGTATGCTGCACATGAGAGTTCAGTCTTACATCATAAGTTGGCTCACTATTTGAATAAGAAGTTGCCAGCTTAAAATGATTACATCTTTTGAACTACCTAAGTTTTATTAACCATTTAAAGTCTCAGTTACCTCACTAATGAAATAACTGTAACAGATACTGCTATGTTTGTAGCTTGATCACGTTTGGGAATGCAGTGTGTCCCTAACCACTAGAATGCGTCATTGAGTGAGAAGTATTCCTAAGGGGTAAGAACGATTATGCCGCCGAACTTTATACTTTTCAGAATGAATAACGGAAAACCGATAAGCGCATTATGAATATTCTGTGTGTCCACCATAGCCTGCTTTCGGTCATGTGGCAATTGACATCAATCTTAGTGTTTTTGGCAAATCTATATGCGACGGTGCCTTTAACTTTTACTGAAGATCTTCACTCCTGTAGTCTCAATCCGGTTGGTACCCAGGCAGCTGTTGTAAGCGTCACGAACTCTGATGTCGAAAGAGTAATAAAATGACCCTACTAGCTACGCCAGTAGGAGTTTTTGTCACTTAAGTACCGACCAAATTAGAAAGGTTCGTCATATAATGTTGACTAAAATCAGTTGCTATTTCGACGTAAAAACCTACGCTATGAAGGAAATCTGTGAACGAAGTCTGGCTGGATTGGAAATGACCGCGTTACCATGGATTCGTGTTGATGCTGCCTTCTATAGGTAGGTTATAAGAGACTGACTCCATAAGTAGTACACTCCGCTACCTGTGGTATTTCGGCTGTTTGTCTTTTCCAGCACAAATCTAAAACTTCTAAAGTTCGTATGATATTGCTTACACATATTTCTTCCGCTGCGGTCCTACACTGCAAGTGCATCTATTTCGCAGCTACGGCTTCCATCGTGTGAGTAACAACCGCCCACCAGTTTCCATAACCCTATAAGACAACTAACCGTAACCTTACTTTCACCTCTTTTGCTTAGACTTCTCGCTGTCCATGTTAAGCGTAAAAGTTCATACCGGTGGCTAATGATCCAAGCCAGTAAAACACTTCCTGGATTCTCAAGCCTTGCTGGTGACATCATATTGCGACTTTTAATGTCTCAACCGTATGCCAAAATTGCATAACGGGCATGAATATATGCGTATTCCATGCCAATGAACCGACAGTTTTCGTCTCTGATAATTTCGTTCAGAAAATTGCTTATTTCTGGCCAGCACAAACGTTACTTGGTGTTCAATGAGATAAAATCAACAATAAGTGCAAACAGATCCCTCTACCATAAGCCATCGTTGGAGCTCTGTCTCTGCAGTGCCTGTTTGGAGTCTGATCCTGAGTTGGTACGTGTGTTATGCACCTTACGCGTCGCAGAAAATAGAAAGCAATAGGGCATGTGTAGTCGACCAGAAGATATGAGTGAAAAGCGTGTATTTGAGAGATGGCACATTTTCATCTGAACAGCAAAATTCTTTTCTTGACGAAGCCTAACATAACAGTATGTTAGTGTGGTCGTGGTGAAGACGGTAACCTTACATCCTGAGGCTGACAAAAGCCGGTGGGTTCCCGCAGTCTTATCCAAACTGGCCGATGAGTAATAAATAGTTTCAGCTGATTCTGACCATAGTGGGGAGCGGAAGCAATCTAAACGTCAGGAGGCTGAGAGTGTTAACTACGACCTTGAGTGTTGAAAGCGAAGTCGTGAGAAGTAGGTTCTGTTCGGTAATTATCTACGCTCACTCTGAATACTTTAAAAACAGGATTGTGAAACTGCCGCAGAAGTAGGTAGCTCCGTGATAACCTTACAACAGCCGGATGGAGAGTTGAGTGGAACATTGAAGCGCAGTTCAACTGACAGTATCCAGCCCCGAACTGAATGTGTCGTAGATGTCGGTCCTCCAACCTGCCTCGAAGTTAAGAGGAGTGTTTCATACCTAAAAACATTCAGGACCGGGTTGTTTACCATCAAGATTTTACGACAGCAAATCGACAGGTTAACCGAGGTACTGTGTAGAAATTAGAGATAGTCTCATCAGCATGGTCTTGGCTGCTTGCCATTCCAGTTTATAAAACGGGATGATTTTTTGTGACAATTAACATCATGTCTAAGATCCCATTGCATGCCGACACCGAACTGGAGCTTGGGGACTGCAAACTCGAATAAAATAGAACGGCTTCGGACTTACACTATGAGATCTCCACCCTTCGACTGTTTCTGGCAGACAGCTATTCTTTTCAGTACCTGAAGCCATATTTCTTGACCTGATTATGGAATTTTGATCGAGAGGGTGTGTCAGTGTTTGTGGAGTGCGGAGCGGGTACGTAACACTAATTAAGGCTCTCTACCCGAGCTCATGCAGCCGGGCAACTACTCATTGTGAGTCCGTTATTCGAAGTGGTGACAACCGGTAGTATCTGCGAGGAGTGCCCACAATCAACTTTTTGTCTTGGTTATAGACTCACTGATGAGCATCACTCTTCGTATCTTGGACATAATATAAAGAGTACATAGACGCTGAAAAAATCCAGTTTCCCGAACGTCTTGAACGGAAATCTACGTTTGACATATGTTTATTACCTATCAAATATAAAAATAGGCTTCAGGACTGGTCCGCAACCAATCCCAGTTTGGGAGTATGGAGCAAATTGGTTAGATGGGTTGGCCACTTCTACTAGGGAAGTTGCATCAGCCGGGTTGGTAAGGTTCTGAAGTCTCAGCCCGCGTGCCGTTTGCCAGCAAACATCTCTGGTGCTGGCAAGATATCCAACTACCTATTTAGGGATGAGTATGATGCACTGCGAACAAACAGCTGTGAGATGTTTCAGTCAGTCGCTGAGACTGTAAACCACTGACTGTTGTGACTAGGGCGGTGTTGCGTATGTCGATCCACCGCTTACCTCGACATGCAATGCAAATTGATAGAGGATTAGTGTAAAAGAAGGCCAAGGGCTGGCAGACAAAATTGTGGCAGCTATTCATAGTGTCTGATTGTTGGTTCGGACTGATTTGGCTACCTGACTAGAGTCTACTTCATATAACTTGTTCTTTGCAGTAGGGCAATTTGAATTGATTCACTTATGTACAACATTTTACGTTTATTTCGTCTGCTTGACCTGACCCATATTGGGATTTCTGCACTTGAATGAGAGCGGAAGACAACAAAACTACTTTTTTAATCAGGACTGGATGCTGTACTGCTAGGATGGACACCCACATCCAACCACTATCAGCATGGGGCCTGTCGTAACTGCGTAGTGGGCCAGGTTCCCATACCCACCAGCACATCAAGCTAGAAGGCACCAAGATGAAAAACACAAATTGAGGTCAAAAGTTGTTAAAAGAAAGTAGGAGAAATGAAACAATTGGGTTCTGTACGACGATCAGTATGATAACGTGTGGATATATCCGCGCTACAGACATCGATCCTGAACCTTATTACCTATTATCCAATCAGCGATTTCTCTTGTCACACGGATCGCAACCAAGAAGCCTGCATTTCTCTACACAGCTCAAACGAGCAATCAAAATTACTATGGACTGGTGTTATATTTTAATCTGATTATCTTTAGCCCTTTTTCAAACTAAACCTACTTTAGCTGACGTACGATGAAGTAGCTGGTGACTAAGCATGCATTACACCCGTCCCAGTCACGTGAGTCGATGAAAATTTTGAATCCCATCAAGTGACGTTCCTCTTCTACCTACAAATCTACACTTAGCGTCTACATTACTGACGTAATAGCAACACGATACAGTAATCTTCCCAGATTCACTATATCAGCCAGATGAAGGTTAAGGGAATAACTGCACTTAGGTTCCATGTGCGTGTCTCAGAAACAGCACCCACACAAGCACTCGAAATCCAGTTTTGGCAATGGATAATTGTTTGATTTGGCATAATGTTCGGTTGTTGAAAGCTTTGTTGTGTAGTTTCAAGAGTGGATTTAGGAGATCAGGTATGCTGTTCCGCGAACTTGAATCGAAGGCTACAGAGCACTAATAATAACGTAGGAAAAAATTACAAAATGTCAGTGAAAACGAAATCACTTATGTCAAAGGTCGGTACTAATTATAAAGGGATTACGCCGAGACTTGTGACTACGGTTGAAAATTTTCAGCCGCCAACACCGTGGAGGGTTATTTCTTATCGAGGCATATGAAAAACAAAATTGGATCAGTAATGGTGACGGGTGGCTGAAAGGCCCAACTCATGATAAATATACTGCTTCGATTGAGGATATTAGAGATTGTATCTCCACAATGCTGGATCAGGGTGGCGTTTACAATCACATACTCACTCAGGAAGAAACTTGATCATGTAAAAGATCTAGTAGACCCAACTGAACACAACAGCCTAATCTACCAAATATCATACAGGTGATTATGAGTACGGTCAGTCAGGATATCGGAGCACAAAAGTTTAACAGAATATTCCATGACAGACTCTTCTAGAGGAGGTAATCTGAAGAAAAGCCTGCGTATCGTTACTCAGAAGGGCAGGTTAAGGTGACCGTTCTATTCGTTATAGCTAGGTGGGTCAACGTGTTTTACATGGAACTGAAATGGTTGTCCACATACTGCGGATATTTAGAAAATTTCACTACCATTAAAATAAAAGCATGAAAAACTATTGGACTATAAAAGAGGAGGCAAAACTTTGTATGTGATTATGAGTAGTAAGTTGTACTGGAAGTAGCGTCCAATAATTGCTTTATGCGACAAACAATCCAATATTATTTTTATTATTTGTCCCTTGGGTTCCTAGAGGAGCATAGGGCTTGAATAGCCAGTCGCCATTTTACTCTCTTCTCTACAATCTTTTCAAACTGGCCCCACGACTGCCCACAAGCTTTCATCTCTTCCTCACACTATCTTCTCCATGTTACCCTCGGATGCCCAACTTATCGTTCCCCACACGGGTTCCTCCCGAGATCCTGGCGAGTGATGTTGAAAGGCCGTTTTCTAACTGTGTGCTCAGTCCATCTCCACTTTCTTCTACATAGTTGTTGGGCGATGGGTTCTTGGTTGGTTCGTTGCCAAAGTTCCATGTTGCTTATTTTTTCTGGCTATCTGATCTTCAGTAACGAGTGTAGCCAGCTGTTGATGTCTGTAGTTTGTTGGAAATGCTTTCTGTGACGCGCCAAGTCTCTGAATCATATAGAAGCAGTGACTTGACTGACATTAGTGCTGAAAATCCGGATGTTGTTCATGCTTTCTGTTGAGTGCAGTAGATCTCTACACTGATTTCAGTTTAATGAAGGCTTGTCCTACTATCTTTTCGATTCTGGTTTTGAAGTCCTCGTCTGTGCCGCCACCTGTAGTTGAAACTATGCTGCCCAGGCAGGTAGGTAAAAGAGACAACTTCCTCTGTGCTTCTCCCATTGATGGCGGTTGGTGTTTGTTGGTTTTGGTCGGGCATCTTCATCATTTCTGTCTTCGCTACATTCACTTGAAGTCCCATCTTTTCTGCCTCTTCTATCAACTTGTTAGTTTTTGCCTGTAGATCTTCGGGTTTATGCGACAAGATATTAGACATGAATCATCATCGGCGAAATCCAAATCTTCTAGAGTCTCTTTATCGGTCCAGCCAGCGTATGCCCCTCTTCTCGCTCCTCATCCGACAAACAGTCTAATATGATTGTTATTATTTCTTTGAATATTTATGAATGAAAGGACAAAATCATCTGTGAACACATGTAACAGTGTTATTATAGTTCAATTATTCATTTTGCTACGAAATGAACAGTTATTTCATAGCCAAATTCTTATGACTTTCGTATTGTGCAAAGTGAATGGTTGGGTGATAAAGCTATAAAATGCTTGATCATATGTTATCATAACATGTAAAATTTTGATTACTTTCAGTGGAATGGGATGACCACAGTTAGATTTATCTAGCAGTGTAGTCGTTGGGTAACGTTTACTACACAGATGCGATCATCTAATTCGTTGTACTTTTAGCTCAGTTGACCTGTATTCACAAGAAAAGTTCATATTGATTACTGAGCCAGGATACTATATTCAGATACTCTGAACGAGTGACTGGCTTTTATGAAATGTACTAACTATGGAAGCAAAAAAACTGCTGAATACGCTTATGAGCGAAAGTGGAGCGTTTCTGTGAAAACTACCTTTTTAAGGCAGACAACAGGACATAATATCATAAAGGAAATAGAGTATATTGACTATCAGTACTACATATCAACTCTTAATGAAACGAACAGGTGGGATCAGATTGTTTTATGGGTCAATACTGCCAATAGTTCATAACAGTGTGAAAAGAGAAGGTAAACAGAAGGAGAATGATAGTGAAATAAAAAAAAATGAAGTAAGAAGATAAGGGCTGAATGTCAGTAGTACATCTTGATATGATTAGGAGTGAATATCATAATGTGGTGCATGAAATGTAGGATTTTGATGACATATAAGGTTAAGCAGGAATTGAATTCATGTCGTATATGATTTTACGAAAGGATTTTCGCCATCCAACCGAATATATGTGTAAACATAACTCTTTTCACTAGTTTTTCAACTTAAAAAGTATAACAAAACATCCTTAGCAACCATTTATTGCTTATCAAAATTGAATAGTGAGAAAATATACAAGCTACGTATAGTAGCATGACAGCGAGATAAGTGATATACCTGATCATCAGTGAAAATTAAACACTCCTTTCAAAAATTACGTTTCTTTATCAAATGATATAAACTTGTATGATGAAATGAATAACCCTTACTCATTTGTGATAAAAATGACAGATGAATATAAGACCTTGCATAGAAATGCATCCGTTCAAGTTACCACACCTAACGGCAGTGCATAAAGAGTAAGTAACTCAAGATAAAGAACCATATTGAAAAAAGTTGGAGCGAATGAATGGAGATGGGATTGACAGTGGGTAATAAAGTATTTCAAGTGTGAAGATGATGAAATGTGAATATATCTTCATCACTGTGACTGATTGGGAACCATATTACCAAGATTCTCTAGTCGTTTGGTTCCTAACATCTGCATCAATTCAGTTCGATAGGTTACACCGCAGTAAACATTGTATTTCGGTGACTTATCTTCGAATGCTTACAGTCAATCAATGAAACGAATGCAGACTAGCGTACTTCAGATTATAAAGTTCATAACCCATCAGAACGAAATAAGAAATATTGAAGTAAAGCTGTTAAATAGTGGTAGGGTATGTAAGAAGTTTAGTGTTGGACATTCACAAAAGTTAGCAAGCAGATATTCATGAGTATAGTATGCAGTAATCAAGGATTGGCATTGTTCTCTGAATTCCCCTTAATTATCTAAGGACGTTCATTATGGATGTGACGAATAAGTCGATTATCCTTCGACGTAATCGTCACACGCTTTGCATGGATCACATACAAATTCGTGTCCTCGAACAGGCCAACCAAGCAGGATTCACTAACTTCTTGGATACCAGACACAGCTGAACTCTGAAAACGAAGGTCAGTCTTGAGGTACTGCAATCTGGAAAGGCAATTTTCGGATCAAAAGCTCAGTGCTCTTCTGATAACGACGGATCTCAGGCACGGCAACAGTTTTGGGCCCGTACCTACGAGGCTTGTTCACACCACCGGTAGCTTGGGCGCTTTTACACTCAGCTTTGGTGGCCAGCTGTTTCCTTGGGGCTTTTCCTTCAGTAGGATTAAACTGTTTATTGATGACATTGAAGGCATTTTTAATGTTGATATCGTGTTCCGTGTGAAACAAATCAAGAGTAATTAAGTTGTCGACGCTGTACAGTCTTTTATGACGTTGAATTCTCTGAATGTATTCGAGAATATAATTGACTGACCGTTTCTCAACCCAATCCCCCTAAGGTTTTTACTTCGGTAAGTATAAATAAAGTAGTATATACAGTTTAAGGTGAAGTGACTTAACATAGGTATTTAACCATATTTATCTGCATTATTAAACGCTTTACAATAACCAGTGGGATTAGTTTCGCAGCGTGGGAACGGTTTTTGAGTAGGTCTTTCAACCGTTGGTTGAATTTTGTCATTCTATCTCCTTTGAAAGCTAATCACATAAACATGGGCTTCTCTGGTTTAGTTACTAGACATATATAGGAAGTTTCATTTATACACAGGAATGAAAATTTATGGATATTTATTCTCCTGATGACAATTCTTAGTGAAAGCAAATACTTCTGCCAATTTGTCTACCGTGTAGAGTTTCTTAACACTAAGATGTAGTGTCCTGACCGATCCTTTTTTGGCTAATCGGACAGAAGTTATGGAAGTTGAGGTATGCCACATTTCCTTGTCATAAATGAATTTCTGAAACGTTTCAGAGGGTGAAAGATGTTCCTGACTTCCTATTTAATGTTCGTATGAGCTTCGTCAAGTGTTTTGAAAAGACTCTTATCATGATTCACATCATTACATCTGGTTTTGTTCCAATGATTGCGTTGGATAATTTCGTTCTTGACACATTTACAACAAATGTATCAGTGAAAATGGATCCCCTAGCCACTACAATCATTTGATGATCTAATTCATCACAATTAAAATCGAACATGAAAGCAATAACTGTCTTAGTTGGGAATGGAATACCATCTGAGTACTTGGTCGAGGTATCTGTCGTTTCATCCAAGGAGGTTGTTTGTCAACAGTTTGATTATATCGTACGAAACTATTAATTTGTGGGATATATTTAGTTGATCAATCGTTTGTGAATACTTGACTGTGCCTTTTAAGCAATAAATAGACAGTTCTCTTCGAATTAATCTCAGCTGTTTTGCCATTTATCTTGCTCGTTTGCAACATAGGGAATTAATCATGCAGATTGTCGGCCTTAATAGCACGTTTGGTTCATGCTGGTTTAACTGTTCGTCCATAAATAGGAAGCATGAGACCACTATAGGTTGTCGTATCGATTATTTTCTTTTTACTTCAGTAATTCCTTTAGTTGTTTTGTCACACTCTTTCTTTCATTTTGGGTGTCAGGAGTCGATTGGCAGGAAACTCAGGACCTAGCTTCCGTACTTGTTGGCAGCTATCACTAAGACATACCTGTAACCATGAGGAAACTGATATTAATCAATTCAGAGCAACCAATCTCATGTTGTCGATTCCTTAGTGGTGACCGAATTCTGTTGATCACTTTGCAATGTGGCCACCAAGCTAGGAGGCTTACCATCATGGTACACTTTTATCGATGTTATTTGGTTTTAGGCAATCAGCAGGAAGCCCTGACCCTAGGTTTCGTGTTTGCTTGCACTCATCACTAGGGCGTATCCGCAACCTCGATGGAACTGATGTCCTATATGAGACTGAGCCCGAACCATCCAGTGTCTCATTCAGCAAAGTTACTACTTAGCTACTAAACAGAATTCGGTCAGCACCCAGGAGTAGGGAACATAAGATTGGCTGCTGTCTAGGGACCAATCAGTGTATATAATCCAGTCCTACAGGAAGTCATTCATGGCCCGAATAGCTTAATGGTGATGTCACTGACTTAAACGCTGGTTAACACGGTTTCGAATCTCAGAAGAAATCAGTTCCGTCGAGATTACAGATACACCTTGGTGACAAGCGCCAAAGAGCAAGAAACGTAGGTCAAGCACAGCTTCCTGCTGATTACCTTCGACTAATTAGCAAACTGATATTCGCTCGGTGATCCAAACTTGTGTCACTCCGCTGAATTCAGAGATTTTATCACTGAGCTATTTAGGTCTGTTCTGATTTCAGTCTTCGGATTTGTCTCTTCAATAATTAGCATCATCTTTTATACACAATCAAATTTATTCATAATTACAACTCCAGAGTTTTTCGTTGGTTTGTTCAGCACCGTATTGTAAAAGCATTATAATGTGCATGTTTCATAACACTAAGTTGACGAAATAGTCTAGTTTGAAATCGATATGGAATATTCACATATTGTTTTTTCAACTAGCTTTCTTTCTCCTCATGCACTGATTTACAAGCAGATGATTAATGATGACAGTTTCAAAGCTTAGTCCATGTAACAATTCTGATTATAAACTTACTAGGGATGTGGAATTCAGAGAAAATAGATGACTTTTATTTGACATTGGTTCATAGGTTAATAATCATTTGGTTAGGTGAGTCAGTATAAGACTTGACAGTTGGAAGATTTCAGGAGTGTAGTCGCAGGTTACTAAATCTCAGATATTTAAGGAACTGGTGAAGATATTGACTAGTGTTCATCGATGATACTTCAGAAAACCGCACTATATCGTTCCAATCTACACGATTCCAGCTATCTGCAAAAATACTTGCGAAAGTCATCCGATCAGGTTCGACAGTTGATTTGCCAGAATGTCCTGCATGCAAGTAATTATCGTTTACAGTTTGTTGAAACAACCATTATGTTGTAATATGGTTTGAGGTTGCTAGAGATTTTATTCCTAAGGTTGTATTCATCATAGACTGGTATGAATTGGAGAACCATTGGTAAAATAGGAGCAGTGGACAACAGCTGTTTAGTTCTAGTACAGGACTCCTCAACAGTATGCCAAAGAAATTCGAATCAGAAATCGTGACGTCTGAAGTCGACCAGTCAAAAATTAGGCAAATGTCAACTGAAGACTTTAGTAGATAGTTGAGCTATATCACGAAGTGATAGAACTCAGTGACTGAATGGTTGACCCGTTTGCCTTGAAGACCTTGAGTTCGATGCGTAGAGGAGTTATGGGGGCATACGGCTGAGTAGCCAGGTACTAAGACTAAATAGCTGTCGAATACTCTCAGGTTTTCAATGGTTCTCCAACTAATAATCAGTCTGTGATGAATACAACCTTCAAACAACACACTTGTCTTACGTTCACTATATAGGCGTTCACTTGATTATTGTCGGTTTTCATACTTATCTATATTGTTATTATTTGACAAAATTCATATATTTTATTCCTAATGTTTAAACTCGTTATACAGACTCCGAACTTTATTGCCACTTATATTGTATAAATTCTTTTTACGAGTTGCTTTAAAGGCCATTCTAGTAACCACTGGAACAACTAGTTAGGTTTTTCTATTTTGGTTAAATTTGTAATTCTTTCATGGAATAAACAAAACTAATTGGTTATTTCACAAGTTGATAGAATAATCTTTAAATTTTATCTTCTAGTTTTTACAAAGAAGTATTAGTTTTATAGTTCAGTACTGACTTTTTCAGTTCTATACTTAATAGTTAGACTTTGAACAAAGAATATTCTTTTCAATAATTTCTAATCAGTTTCGTTAACAATATTAATAGCTAAAATTTACGTTGAGTCCATTTAGGAATGGATGTGGAATTAGATTATTTACGTTTGTGAATGATAGTACAACATGTACGTATGTCGGTTGTAATGATAAGTTGAGTGTAAACTTTGTCAGTTGATTGATAATGATCAGACGTATGGGGACACATCTGACTCAGGATACTAGAACATTTACCGACATAATTTACAAAGAGTGAGATCAAATTCATTAGAATTTCTATACTAGGACATCTGATAGATACAAAACACCAAAATAGATGCTAGGAAAGCTTTTACTGTGATACATCACCTTCTGAAGACTCTACCGTGTACTATTCGTTTACACATTCTCCATATACCGAAGGATGCAGATATAAGATCAACTAAGCCTGAACTTTGTATTGAAAAAGAACACGTCTAAGCTCTACTCTTCCTTTGGCCTTCCACTGACTAAAAGGGTATCGCCAGAACCCTTTCTTTTTCGTTTCTCCTTTCTTTCCCGCTCTTTTCTTTTTTAAAATAAAAATAAAAACTTGGTGAACACATACCTAAATGTCTTGAAAAGCAATTCAACACACAAACATTAAAAATTGCAGGTGAGAGACATCCATCATCGTCTGTAGTAAAGCATATCATTGGAATGAATCACAGCCTTCAAGATATTATATAGGAAAATTATTATTATTATCGCTATTATTTTTCTATCGTTTCATCATAATAAACCTTTAAAATTCTTGTTAAAAATTCTTTACATTATTATTACTCTTGTAATCATAACCGTTTCACATTTTGACCATTTTATGGAGACATATCCAATCTATTTCTACCCTTCTGTCAAATTAAGATAATCATACTTTGTATTAATCCCTTACTTGACTCACTCCAACCTAGAAATTCATTGTTAATTTTCCTTCCCCCCATACTGTATACATTCACTCACTATGTTTCATCACCAGTCAGTTGACACTGATGGTTAACATTCAACTTATCATCACAATTGGCAGGCGTACATATGTTAATCTGGGTATCATCGAAACAGTGGGATGTGACGTAATTGTGTATATGTTGTTTTGGTTTGTGCTGTAACACGGAGTTGTAGCGTCACACACTTCTCTAGAACCAATAGCCTAGGGTTCGACGAGATTCAACATTCATGCTGGTCTTCGTAGTTTAACTGAATTCGCTGACCTGAAGGTAACTGGTGAAGCATCCTCGCCACTTGTCACGCTGTCATGTTACGTTGCACTGCTTGTAACCGACCCTCTTGCCAGTTAGTTGGAACGCATCTGTATCTTGACACGACCTAGCAAACATATCATTCCATCCGACTACGCTATTGTGTTCTTTCTTGGTCTTTTATTCGTGGGTATGTAACAAGTTCAAATAATTAGTGATTGGCCTCTGCGTCTGTCAAGTTTGCGCCGGGACAATTCTTAAATTGGTGAGCCCGTTCATTTTGTACTTTTATATCGTTATCATCTTGATAACCTTTATATATCCATATATTATTCTTTTCCATGTCTGACCATACTCCGAAGTTTGTCCGCATTAAGTCGACGACGAACACACTCCAGCTAGTGCCACACTGGCCAGACAATGCAGAAACATAGTTTCTGTATCCCGAGGCAGATTTTCGAGAACTGGGAGTCACAGATCCACATTCTCGACTTCTTGCTGTGATGAGAATTAAACAAACACGTTACAACTCATATGTTTAGCCCTGAAGTAAGTGATCTCTATGCACTTCTCAAAACTGCACTGCTGGAGAAAAGTGATCTCACCGAGCGCCAGCGCCTAGACGAATTGCTTCGTCACATCGAACTAGGCAATAGTTCAGTTACTGAAGTCCTCGCACGCATGCGAGAAGTTATGGGCACACGAACGCTCGACAGACAGCTTTTTCGAGAACTGTTTCTCTCGAAACTACCATAACCGGTGCAAACGGTGTTGGTGGCACTTCAGTCAGTTCCACTCGATGATCTGAGAGCCTCAGCAGATAAAATACTGGAGATCTCTGGTCTGCAAGAAACCTGAGAGCCAAGACTCAGAAGTAACCAAGTTGTGCAACTCTGTTAACCAGCTGCTAAGAGTAGTAGTGAGACTTCTTCTCTACAGTGATGACCTTGGCTGCATAATATGTTATACAGATGACCGATCTAAGTCTTCTCCTCATAACAAAGCTATGTGAATCACCTCTAAGTGGTAGTGAGATGTAGACATTTTTTCCTAGCAACGGAACACCGTGTGCTTTCCGGTGGTACATAACTTTTGCATCTGCTTGAGTCCTGATCGAGTCATCCTCCAGTCGACTGAGCAATATGTCTAGGAACGGTAACTGGTTGTTTGTCGCTTGTTCACAAGTAAAACTAGTGTGATTTTGAGCCGTGTTCTTCTTGCGTATGCATACAAAAACAATTTGTACTCACGCTGAACCCACCTTGGCAGCATTGATTTCAATTTTCATTATAAAATGATATGATGCGAATTTTTAGCACTTTAATTTGTATACCAATAGTAGTGTGATTAATGACTTTGTTTTTTTCTCCGCCCTTCCTATCCTTATGTTTCCAATTAACTTCATTGATCCTTTCGAAAATTTCCATATAAATAGTTGAACAAGTCCATGTGTACTATCAGATTGTTTGAAATGTACGGCGTTAATACATCACGACATGTTTAAGATGATCTTAGTCTTCTCATTATTTCATTGTTATTATTTCTCCCTTGGGTTCCTAATGGAACATACGGCTTCAGTAGCACGTCTCCATTCCACTCTCTTCTCTGCAAACTTTTCAACCTGGCTTCACGACTGCCCACAAGCTCTCATTTCCTCCTCGATCTCCATGATCTCCACCATGTCACCCTCACACCAACGCCCAACTCGTCGCTTCCCATCGGCGTCCCATTCGAGGGTCTGGTAGGGCGCTTGATTTCCCCAGTCCGCCTTCTCACTGTATGCACAATCCATCTCCACTTCCTCCTAAATATTTGTTGGGTAATAGGTTATTGGTTGGTTCGTTGCCTGACAGAGTTCATTGTTGCTTATTCTCATTATTCTAGTCATCTGAGCTTCAGTAACGAGCCAGCGTAGGCGACAGTTGTTGATGAATGTCTGTAGTCTGTTGGAAATCCCTTTCGTAAGGCACCAAGTCTCTGAACCATCACACAGCAGCACTGACTTGACTGAGGTTGGTGTTGAAAATCCGGATATTGTTCACACTTTATGCTGAGTGCAGTGCAGTGCAGTGCAGTGCAGTGCAGTGCAGTGCAGTGCAGTGCAGTGCAGAAGATCTTCACACTGGTTTCAGGCTAATGATCGCCTGTCTTACTGTATTTCCGATCCTGTCTGACTTTGACGTCCTCGTGTGTGCCTGTAGTTGAAACGATGCTTCCTAGATAGGTGAAGGAGGTTACTTCCATTAGGTTTCTCGCATTGATGGTGATTGGAGCTTGTTGTTATTGATGCTGTTATTCGTTGAGTATCTTCACCATCTCCATCTTCTCTATATTCACTTGAAGGAAGTCCTGTCTTCGCTGCCCTACCTCGCCTCTTCTGACAACTTGTTAGTTTTTGCCTATAGATCTTCAAGTTTGTGCAACAAGACATCAGACACAAGTCATCATTGGTGAAATCCAAGTCTTCTGGGTTCTTTTCCTCAGTCCAGCCAGCGTATCCCCCTCTTCTCACTCCTCACTGTTTGTTGCATGATCCAGTCCAGTCGACTACAATCAGGAATATCAAGGGTGATAGTAGGTGTTAGCCTTGTCTTAGTCCCTCCTGTCTTTACTTCAAAAGCATCACTGAGCTTCCCATTGTGAATTATTTGGCATAATGAATGATGTAATTCCTGAAAAAGTATCACTTCCACCCACCAATTCCACATTGTTATAACTTAAGACATCCTGTCATCAGAAAAATGATAGTTCAAAAGACAATATTCCTTAGTTGACTTCATCAACAAACTTTGATATCAACTGAATTGAAGTTTATGGTTTGAGCACAGGCTGTCTACCATGAAGTGCAATATTGACTACAGTAGAAATAACTTGAAAGAAAGGTAAGACTAAACATTTGGTTCTCTGCACAAATTTGAATGGCATAGTCAGAACTATGTAGAAACCAACGCAGCATGATGCCTTCTCTGTATCTGCTTAGAAGAAATTGGTGAAATGTATAAAGATAAACATACTTTAGAAATTAAAAATCATATTAAGAAAGATTGAAGTGTGAGGTTGAAGTAAAGCAGTTAGGATGATAATTTTAGAATATGAAGTTTTTGATCAGAAAAGTTAACAAGATTATCATGAGTATAACATGAATGTACCAGGGAATATATTTGAAGACAATGGGTGTAACTCCGGTAACGTACATGGAAGTCCAACTGTCTTTCCACATTCTGTAGCGCATATGACGTTATGGTTTACCAATATTCGATAACATTAAATTTCAAACGTGCACACGAAGTTTCGTAAGAGTGTATTGACAACAAAGTGATATTCGCGAAAAGTTTAATCAAATGGCTATATCCGCGACAAAAACATGATATTCGATGAAGAGACTCTTCAACGAATTTATTTTCAAGCTATACATTCGTATGTATACATGATATTTGAAAAATTATATCCTGTGAAGAAAACTAAACACTATAGGATAATAATAATAATAATAATAATAAAACGGGTGATGATATAGGTATTTCTGATTATGATAACAGTTGAATTATGAATGATAACAAGGTAGATTACGTAATATATGGAATGGTTCATAGAAGGTATATAACTGAGAAAGGGATAAAAAAATTGATGAAAGTGGTAAATCAACCCAGTATTATACAACAAGATAAGACAAGTTGGTCAAGATGAAATCAATCTTTTCTAAAGAGATTAAGACAATTAAATGAAACAACACCGGAAACTAATTAAAGTGAAGGTAATTATAATAATGATAAGGGAGGGATACGAAGGTTAGATAAACAAACGGGACGGAAAAATATCATGGCCACGGTAAAAGCAGTGACTGTACATAGTTCTTTTGTACACGCAGATCAGTTTTTAGGCCATGAATAGCTAAAGCCTACGCTGTTTTAAAGAGTTGAAAACGTAGGAGGTTTGAGTGAATTTGGTCAGCAATTTTAAAGCAGTTGTCTGGGTTTGTTGAGTGACAAGTAGATAACCGAACGAATATTCAATCACATGTGAGACGTCAACTACAACAACAGTGACGAATAAAACCAGTGTACCACCTTGCACAAAAAGTGCATCGGTTCAAGTTACTACACTTCATTATAGCATGGAAAGAACAAGTAAATATTAAATACAAACTGTAAAATATTCCCTCCGTGTAATACAGATAGACTGGATCATACAACAGACAACTGTGAGGAGCGAGAATATGGGTATATGCTATTTGACCGATAAAAAGACCCTAGAAGATTTGGATTTCGCCAGTGATGATTTATGTCCAACGTCGCACAAGCTCGAAGATCCACAAGCGAAAACTAACAAGTTGGTGGAAGAAGCGAGGCAGCGAAAAAAGAGAGGACTTCCTTCAGGTGAACGTAGAGAAGACAGAGGTGATGAAGATACCCAACCAACAACAATCACCATCAACGGGATAAAACTAGGCAGCATCGTTTCAACTACAGACCACGGCGGCACAGCTAAGGACGTCAGAGCCAGGATCGGAAAGACAGCAAGACAGGCCTTAATTAGCCTTGAAATCAGTGTGGAGATCTACTGCACTGCGCTACACTCAGCATAAAGCGTGGACAGGATCCGGATTTCCAAGTAAGTCAGTGCTTCTATGTGATGGATGAGAGACTTAGCGCGTAACGAAATGCATTTGCAACAAACTGCAGACATACAATGCATTAACAGCTGCCACCTACACCCACTCGATACGGAAGATCAGATAGATGGCCAGGATAATAAGAATAAGCAACAAGGAAGTCTGGCTGGCAGTCAACCAACCAGGAACCTATTACCCAACAAATATGCAGAAAGTGGACATGGATTGGGCACACACTGAGAAGATGGTTTGTGGACACCAGGCGTCAGGTTAGTCCCTCAAGTGGAAGCCAAATAGGAAATGACGTATTGGGCGTCCGAGGCGAGGGTGACATAGAGGAGATGGTGTGAGGAAGAAATGAAAGGTTCTGCGCAGTTGTAGAGCGAGATTAAAATGACTATAGAGAAGAGAGTGAAATGGTGACGTGCTACTTATACCCTATGTTCCACTAGGAACCCAAGGAGCAAATAATAATAGTAATAATAATAACAACAATAATACAGATGCAAGTAGTTAATCTTTGTATTCAATACAGTCAGAGTAAGCTATGAAAATGAATATTCTATACTGTAGGAGTTATACTGTCACTTGGCAAATCGAACAAACATCAAATCAACGAATGCATACAAATGTCTGATAGTTCTGTGTAATAAATAACAACCTTATGTAATTTAGACAATAATAATGAGGAGTTTATATCAAGAACTGTTACTGTGGCAAACCAGAGTAATCTGAATATGAGTAAACAACTAACTTACTTATTCTTTTATCAATACTATTAGGAGAACTTTTAAATAATTAAAGATTACCATTTCATACACTAAAAGTTAACTATGTATGAACGAAAAATATCCTTTTCAATAACTACTCGTCATATTCTACGATTACAAAATCAGATTCGTTAACACAGTCAAATAGCCAAATTTGTGATGAATGTATTTAAGAAAAGATATGAAACCATAATTATAAATAGATTTCACATTGCTATTCATTATGGACTGACTATAGTTGGAAGAATATTGAAAACTTGGGAGAACTGAATAGATGACGGTGGCAATGGATGGAGGTCGGGCTATATCGTAAGCCGACAGTGGTAGGAAAGTAGACATTATTGGATTCTGATCCAGCGGCTGAATGGTAACGTGCTGGCAGTGGACCTGAAGGTCCTGGGTTCAATCCCTGGCAGGGTTATGCGTACGCACTGCTGATGAGTTCAATACTAGGATGGGATGACTGTTAAGAGTCCCCACATTTCCAATGTTACTTTAACTGAAATCAGTTCATGATGAATACCAACTTGAAAACAATAAACAAATCCTTACAAACCTCAAAATTGAATATAATTAGATTTAAAGCAACCGGTCCATTTGATAAATTTAGACAGCCTAATGAGATATCGAGCAACATCCTTGAAGAAACCTGTGCGAATGAGCACTGGAACTCTTTGAAAGCTATGTGGAAAGAAACCTGCATAACCACAGTTGAAAAGAAGAAGATAAGGAATGGATCTCGACGGACCTCCACATGGAAGCTGATAGAGCAGGGAGAGAAGGATGGTGAAGCAGAAGATGAACCAGTGCAAGAATGCACAACGAGAAGAGGAACTGAGTACAATGTATAAAACACAACACTGGACAAAGAAGTGAAGAGTGCGCAAAAAAACACTGAAAACACTGAGTCAAATAACCAAGTTACCATCTGGGAAGAGATCAACACAGATGAAACCAATAAAAGATGATGAAGGAAATCTAATTACCAAAGATGAGAAACAAGGGAAACAATGGGCCGACCACTTCAAAAAGCTCTCAAATCGACCACCACCTGCACTTCATCCAGAAATACCACCTGCAGCCACAGAACTACAAGTGAACATAAATCCTCTAACAAAAGTGGAAGTCCTGAGCGCCATAAAGCTAATGAAACGCGGGAAAGCAGCAGGACCAGATGGAATCCCACCCGAAGCACTGAGAACAGGCTCAGAGACAACAGCGGACATGCTCACACCACTATTGCAGAAGGTGTGGAAGGAAGAGAAGGTACCTGTCAGTTGATTGGAAGAAGGGTTACCTTGTCAAACTACCGAAGAAGGGAGACCTCAGTGTTTGCAAGAACTGGAGCGGAATCACTCTCCTGTCCACCGAGAGCAAGCAAAATATTAAGCCGCATCATCCTGGAGAAACTAAAGGATGCGCTGGATTCAAAACTGCTACCAGAACAGGCTAGATTCGGGGAGTACAAATCATGTGCAGACCAAATTGCATCGCCACGCTACGCATCACCATAAAAATGAGCATAGAATGGCAGTCAACACTCTACCTCAACCTCGTCGACTTTGAAAAGACCTTTGACAGAGTCGACCGACAAGTAATTTGGAAACTGCTTCAATACTACGGAATGGCAAAAACCTCTATCAGCCTCATTCAAAAACAGCTATATGAAGACGCCACATGCCAAGTAATTCACAATGGGAAGCTCAGTGATGCTTTTGAAGTAAAGACAGGAGGGAGTAAGACAAGGCTAACACCTACTATCACTCTTGATATTCCTGATTGTAGTCGACTGGACTGGATCATGCAACAAACAGTGAGGAGTGAGAAGAGGGGGATACGCTGGCTGGACTGAGGAAAAGAACCCAGAAGACTTGGATTTCACCAATGATGACTTGTGTCTGATGTCTTGTTGCACAAACTTGAAGATCTACAGGCGAAAACTAACAAGTTGTCAGAAGAGGCGAGGTAGGGCAGCGAAGACAGGACTTCCTTCAAGTGAATATAGAGAAGACAGAGGTGATGAAGATACTCAACGAATAACAGCATCAATAACAACAAGCTCCAATCACCATCAGCGACAGAAACCTAATGGAAGTAACCTCCTTCACCTATCTAGGAAGCATCGTTTCAACTACAGGCGACACAGGCACACACGAAGACGTCAAAGTCAGACAGGATCGGAAATACAGCGAGACAGGCGATCATTAGCCTGAAATCAGTGTGGAGATCTTCTGCACTGCACTGCACTGCACTCAGCATAAAGTGTGAACAATATCCGGATTTTCAACACCAACCTCAGTCAAGTCAGTGCTGCTGTGTGATGGTTCAGAGACTTGGTGTGCTACGAAAGGGATTTCCAACAGACTACAGACATTCATCAACAACTGCCACCTACGCTGGCTCGTTACTGAAGCTCAGATGACTAGAATAATGAGAATAAGCAACAATGAACTCTGTCAGGCAACGAACCAACCAATAACCTATTACCCAACAAATATTTAGGAGGAAGTGGAGATGGATTGTGCATACAGTGAGAAGGCGGACTGGGGAAATCAAGTGCCAGACCAGACCCTTGAGTGGGACGCTGATGGGAAGCGACGAGTTGGGCGTTGGTGCGAGGGTGACATGGTGTAGATCGTGCGAAGAGGAAATGAGAGCTTGTGGGCAGTCGTGAAGCCAGGTTGAAGTTTGCAGAGAAGAGAGTGGAATGGAGACGTGCTACTGAAGCCGTATGTTCCATTAGGAACCCAAGGGACAAATAATGATTATAATACGTCACTCATTACTAGTGACGAGTTTTACTGACTCTTGTTAATTACCTTCCACGCTTTTGTTTTGACAAATAAAAGTCTTTATACAATATGCTGCACACTCTGCATCAGCCGCTAATATATTTCTCACAGTTAGCAACATTTAATAAAGTTTGTCAAGAGAAATCAGTCTATCTAAGATTGCCATGGTTTAGCAGACTGCGTGATGATTCGAGCTGAAATAGATATCTAGATTGCGGCAAGATTCCGAATAGCGAACTTTGGGTTACCATCCCGGTACTCTGCCAACTGAGCTATGAGACGTGTACATCTTAATTGTGCTTTAATCACCAAGGATTTTTCGCTGATCGTATTCAAACTGGCTGCCAGAGGTTCTCATCTGTCTAAACCCACCTGAATTCGAGGGGCAGAACATCATATTGAATATCATTCTAACTATCTGAGATAGACTTGCAGTGATACACTCCCCCCTATATGATTCAGTTCCATTTGAATTGAGATGAGACCTTAATTTACCTTTAGTGTGATGATATGACATCTAGGTAAAACTCTCGTTGAAGTTAAGACTCTGTCAGTAGCTAAATTGGCTTAACACTGGGTCGATTGTAATCCTAAGGCTACCGGTTCGAGTCCTGTAGTGATCCAAGTTTTTATTCCACTTTCGATTAACACTCTGTATCAAACAAAGTCAACGAATACTAGGAAGTGAAATTACACCCAAAAGTTAAACCCATTGCTAAAGAAATTTATACACAAATGTTCTATTGATAATTGTGAACGGAGCGATGAGAAACAGATTTGCAAGATAACATGATATCATCTTATTTCTTGGCCTCGTATCAACTACGTACAGTCTACAATTAATGAATTATTAGATTTTACAACTGGATAACGCAGTTAAGGTGTTTGGTGAGGTCAGGATTTGAAACTTGGCGATAACAGATGATAACTTGTATAAGTTTTATTCTCTGAAGAAGAAAAATCAGGAATTTATTTTTCTACCTCATTAGGATTTTAAGATTATATTTCATTTATAATCCCTCTACCCAATGCTTAACTTATTCAAACCTATAAGGTCACATTTTAATCAGGAAGTTCATAATTTTCTATCTGAACAGTGATAAAAAGGAAAGGAGTAGTTAAACAGCCAAACGTTGAAATACCTATGAATGGGAAGTAATAAATAGACAGAACAAACTAACGTGACTAGAATACTACTTCAAACCTTGTGGATATTCGTGGATTAGGCAATGAGATACACCTATTGGTGGAGCGATGTTCGAACGCATGGCCGGTCGGCTGAAAGCCATCTCCTTAAACCAATGATCCACAGCTCCACGAAAATAATACCTGGTTACCAGGGTACAAAATATCAGTCACGGTTTCTTATTGTATGCTAACATTATACTTAGGATTTCTGAGAACAAGGACTTCTACACTATGTAGTACGCCTAAATATCGTTATCTCCTTACTATTCAGAAGAATTGGAAGTTATCTATGTCCTCTAGTTTCCATCAAGCACTTGACTTTCTCATTACCTATAAAACCTGTTCCTTTCAAAAACAAATTTCTTGTAAGATGCTGACAAAAACGTGTAGATATCCTTTGACCAGATCTTTCTGTATCTACTTCCAAAAGTGCATATGAATCGGTAAGTACAAATGGTGACATAAGCAGGCTACTTATCTACCTCAAAGAAACTAGGTGAGCGTGCAGTTTTACAAACTGAGCAGAAGGAGAGCTACTGTTCACTGCACTTCTCATTCTTCTCGATAACTCATCTCTTATGAAAACCAGTATCTTTCCAACAGTCAGATATCAACAAGTTTCAATATATTCTTTGTCACCTTCTTAGATAAAATCATCGAAAAGAAGGTAGTATACTATTGTTTCGTTATAGTTTAAAGTTCATCATCAGTCAGCAACCTTACTGCAAACTGTGTTCTACCCAAAACTTATGATAAGTACATATTCACTCATTTACTAAGACCAGAGAAGTTACTTAGTGAAGAGTGTACGCTCTTGACTGTTGTAACCATAACAAGAATTCCTTAACGAGCAGCTAGTGTAAGGACGATCAAACAGTTGTAACGCGTCACGAATTCACGCGGTAGTCAGGCGAAACACTTCGTGAAATAAAAACTTGGTCAGCAGTTAAGTGTCGTAGCTCAGTTGGCAGAGCAGTGGGCCGGAAACCCAGTGGTCGCTGGTTCGAACCCCACCGTGGCTCAAATCATTTTACCTTCAATCATCAAAATTCACTTTATACTACACTGACAATCGAATTGGCTACCTCAATAATTCACAACTGACTTACTTTTCATAATCCATACTGAAAAAACCGAACCAGTAATATTCAAACTCAACAACCAGACGAGAAAAACAGCCCTGGAAATATCAATAACTTAATTAAGCTACTCATATACAAAAGTACGACCTTCAAATAACGAGTAGTCAGTCAGCTAATATAATTCAAATGATAAAAGTAACGCCGTACTTCTATCTATTCTGACACTGATAGCGTTCCACAGTCAGTTGGTGTATTCTGCCTTTATCTCCTGTCAATCCATGAGGTGAACCACCTTCACGATATTTCCTCGGATAAAGTTTTCAGTTCAACAGTCTGTGTTTATCTTAGACTTCTTATGTCATCCTTCGCACATACTCCTACTTATTCTGTCGCCTTTATTCCGTCAGTCAAAGCATAGAAACTTATTCTGAATGACCTTGTAATATTCAAAATCCTGTATTATACCAAGTCGGGAGTCAGGACAAATACTCGTTGATGGTATTGGATGATGATCACTTCATACCAGGGATTGAGAGAGGTAGGAAAATGTGGATCATGGAATTCCGACCTAGTGGTAACGTGCTGAGGCCGAGCTGAAGGTCTTGGGTTCGATTCCTGACGGGGTTATGAATATAAACTGCTGTTCACGGTTACCAGGTTTTCAATGGTTCTCCAAATGATATCAGTTCGTAAAGTATGCCACCTTGAACAGAATTATTTTGTTGTAAAGCAAAAGACTAAGACAAATGCTAAGACAGATATCACTAAACTAAGTAAATGAGAAAATCGGTTTTTCATTCTTCTTTATACACAAACTCAGTACAAAATCGGCACTAATAAATGTACTACGAAACGAAACGTAGAAAAAATATATAATTTAGAAAGAAATAGTAAAGTAAACAAACAGTTGTTCCAAAAACATACGTTCAGAAAACATTTTTACGGCCTTCGTGTTACTTTTGACCAGTAGGAAACAGAAGGAAATTACAACAACTTTCAATCGCTTCTGTTACCATTTCAAGCCACTGAGCTGAATAATATCTCCGACTCCATTCAGAATATCTTCAGGCGCCAACAGATGTTGACCGAATACGTTTATTCTTCATCGCACAGCGCTATATTATACACTGACCACCCGTCCACTTCGTACAACCAGTGACATAGCAAGCGAACGACCAACGATATGGGGGGCGCTGGAACTATATACTTAAAGCATGTTGAAGCCACCAAAGCTAGTGTTTCAAGAAAACTTCACTCAATGAATGATAATCTCCATCTCATCCAAGCACGTATTAACGCACCTTAAGATAATTTACATGATGATTACATCGGATGAGTAATCCCTTGGAGATGACAGTGGCTAGACATGTAGAGTCCTCGGTTAAGCCAGGTTTCACAGACTCAACCTTTTCAAACGAATAATTTGACACGACGATAGAGCTAAAAGGATGTCAATTTACGGTTAAAAATCCCACTAGTCACATTTCGACGAAAATTGACACAACTATCCAGATACATTAACTTGTTGACTAGTTCCAACGGTCCACCGCCATGCGTGAGTCCATACACAAGCTACTAATAATATTGTAAAAGCAATTCAAAAGTTCAAAGTACATTCTATACTTAAAAAAACTGGTTACCAACTGTTCAAGTGCGGCATGAGTAGGCTGTCGCGTAATGAATCATACTTTCCACATGCTCAATTTCATTAGCCAGTTATTGGCACTGCAACACATTCTCGACAAATGACTTCATTTAGGTAATATTGGCCAACCACCTATCAGTAAACAACAATTTACAAAAATTATTTTATTGAAACATAAAAATAATAATACAAGAGTAGCTCAACACGCTTTAGGCTTTAATGCTGCTTTAGCCCGAGTGAAAGCTGAAACAAATGCACCCAATTGCAACCTCTCCGACGATCCCTGTGACATACGATGTTCTATATCCGACATGGCAATTATTAAATCACATCGAATTGGATCGGGTAAGTCAACTAGAAAATCAAAATGCAAACAATAACAATATGTAAAGGAAAGGAAATCTGGGAGAATTATCATAAAATTGAATAGAGAATCTTAGTAGTGGCATAAATGTATGAAATATAGAGAGTAATGTTGATTTGAAGGTGGAAATATACAAAGATTAAAAATACTGACTTGTTTGGCGAAAATACTACAGGTTTCTGACTGTAAATGTGTTCTTAGCATTGCTCATGTATAATGAAATCACCAGTTGAACAATGTACAGGTTGGACAGGTCAATCGATGAGGTTGTGAACCTTCACCGACTGTGGCTTGAACATGTGGTGCGCATGCCTAGCCACCACCTACTTAGACGAACAATCCTAACAGAAGTAGGATTAAGCGGGAAGAAGGTTCAAGGTGGTTAGGCCAAGATATGGGTACAAGTCCATGTTGTTTCTGACTGTCGGGTTGAGTCATGTAGTGAAGTGTAGACTACCCGACTGGGGTCTCTAAGACGATAAGAATCATCGATACTGCTAAAATCGGTCACAATGGCGAAGGTGTACTCACTCTCCGATGTCCTCTTAAGCTTGACTATTTTGACTAACCTTTTTTTTTGAAATTCATTCTCCTTTTATACCACTTTAGTCCACCACTTTAGTATCAGTCGAGACGAATGCAGATTCATTTTAATAGTTATAATATATCTGGTTTCACAAATCTCAGTAGTTCTAATAGAGTACGAATAAGCAGCAGAGTAGTTGCCAGTGAACAACTTAAAACAATTATTCGTCATGGACTGACATTAGTTGGAAGAACACTGGAAACCTGAGAGTACTGGACAACTGTAACGTTCTAGTACGGGACTCCTCAGTAGGTAACCCTGCCACCAATCGAATCCACGACCTTCAGGTTCCGTGGCCAGCACGCTACAGTTGAACAACTGGGTCGGAATACAATGATCCATATTTGCTACTCCTATCAGTTCACGCTACAGCGCGACCTCCATCCGATATCGTCGTTGAGAGACTGTTCTTATACCCCATGATTGACATCAGCGGTCGCATCTCATGAGAACTTCGGGAATCACCTCTCACAGCGAGTCACCAATGACCGCTAGAATTATTCAATTTGGAGGTCTGTGAGGATTTATTTATTGATCTCAGGTTGGCATTTATCACGCATTGACAACAGTTGGAGAACCACTGGGAACCTAAAATCACTGGATTAGATACTCAACGTGGTCATGAGTACCCACTCTTGAGGAGTCCTATACAAAGACGAAACAGCTGTCTAGTGCCACCAGATTTCCAATGTTTCTCCAACTGACCTCAGCCCATGATGAATATTAACGTGAAGTCAGTAAATAAATGCTCAGAAACCTCAAAATGCAAAGAATTAGTTATTATTCCCTGAAGACTTGAGTTTATGAAAGCCTTATGAATGTAAGAGACCTACGGAAATAATGCTATTGCGTAGCAACTCCTTCCCAAACCACTAGAATCAATCCGTGATATATATCCACATTCAACATACAAAAGAATATTCACGAATTTGGTAATTACAGGATAGGAAACAATTGTACAGCTTACTTCGCATTATTAATGGATGAATTTCTGTGATAATATCCTGAAGTGCCATTCCCTTCAAATTTTTCGCAGATATAATATCTAAAAATGAATAAATGACAAATATGAAACTGGTACTGTCTTTTAATCAGTCGAAACTTCATAGTAGAACTGTATCTTGAAATTATACTACACACTATTCACAGAATAAGAACATACAAACAAAATGTATTACATATTGGGAAACGGGTTTTTATCGATAGCGGGGAAACCAGAAAATGCTATTCAGTTAATAGTATGTGAACGACGAACGGAACGTATTCAGGACTCTTATGCGCATTCGTCCAGTAGGCAATGAGCTACACTAATTTAGTCAGAGCTAATGAGACTACCACTTGACTGATCAAACTATGGTAGGTGGAGCAAGGCCTAAACCCTTGGTCCATTGGTTGAAAGACACGACACCACTTGCCTAAACCACTGAGCCACAGCTCCTTTGCAATAGTATGTGGTTATATCAGTAAGATAGCAGCGATTTTCCGGATAGACAACGGAGGTAAGTCACTTTTTTTGAGTAACCACATATTGAACTTTTGGCACACTGAAAATGTTTGTTTGATATCAGGTTAAGTAAGCGCTACATTACAGTGACTAAGTGGATATACACACAAGACTTTTTACTGATTGACTCACCGCACTGAAGTAGTGACTTTCTTCGGACCCAAGTGAAAACTCTTCAGAAAATAAGATTTAGTAGGCTAGTAATTGTGCATATATTTTGTACAGACACCTATATGACATCTATATGCAAAAGATCCGAATGTCATACATAATGTATCTGCAGTGAACCTCAACACCTTCATATACTAGGATAGGAGTTAAACCTATTGTGTGAGAATTAACTGCACTACCTGGCTACGCAAACTTCGATAGGTAAAGTGGGTGTTCAAATCCATGATACACTGGTTGAAAGTTGATCCAATTAAGTACAAACCAGTTGCTGAAGCTAAGGTAAGTAAACTGGGTTCAAAGGCAATATTGTGTCAACAATTTTCAAATAATTTCCTGATAAAAGGTCAGTCGGTTGAGAGGTTTTATGGTAGTGTCATTCAGCGAGGAGTACCGAGTAAATACACTGCACTGTTCACGATTCTGAGTTCAAACGCTAGCTAGCGTGTCAGAGCCTTTGGTGTGGTATCAGGTGAGTTGTGTACTTCATGTGGCAGCCGTCAAGGATGTCTCTTTCTCTCTCTATCACTATTTAATTTTTGCAGAAAGTACTTATATAGGTCTCTCTCATAGTCTGACTTAACAGTGATTAAGCGTATCACAGGAGACTCCTCAGTAGACCTAGAGTACACAGAGGACAAAGTCCTGTTTGAAGACTCTGAAAAGACCAAGGGCCTACTGGGAACCTTGAGCAACAAATTGATATTATCTGGGATGCGTTTCTTACTCTCAAAATGTAAACGCCTTCTCCAAGACTGATCTATGTCAGCATTCTATCTAATAGTAAGGAGTGAAGAAGCTGGACGCCTTGTCACCTTCACATACTTGCGAGGTCGGATCAGTCATGATGGGCTATTGGCGGATGAAATCTTCACACAAATACAAAAAGCTCAACTGGCTTTTGCTGATAACTACTGTTAATACCACCTGAGTGAAATCTGATTGCCTATTATGGGTCGAGTTTTGCTGTAGTTTGCTCTATCCTATCATATGGCTGTAAAAATTTCCATTGAAGGTAGGGGATGAGGTTTCTGGTGTTTGACCACCGTTGCCATTGTAGCATAGGTCGGGTGTCGTGGAATCACTACGTCAATAATGCAGAAGTCAAGCGTAGAATTTTGGATAAAAAAAGAAAGTCAATTGATGAGGTTGAAAACCATCATTGACTCAGGTGGCTGAGTGATGTGTTACACATCCGTAGTCACGTTCTGCTCCGGTGCATTTCAGTAAACTGAAATTAACTGAAAATATACTGAAGATGAATTCCACAAAGAGCAATATATCAAAATTTGCTTGAACCATTTTTCTGCAAAATATGGCGCTCTTAATGGCATCCTGTTGTTCAACACTTTATAACTCTAATATTTAAAAAAAATGTAAAGTGATTATCAATTTAAGATGCTTGAAAAATAACTCAAGAATGATAAAAGATAGCTAATGCTAAAAGTGTAAGTGAAGTGACTTACTATGATATGCAGTACTTATTGGCTCATTTAGTACATGATCTAAAAGTGATCGAACTTCTTCAGGTGAAGGATATGCAACACAAGCGTAGACAGCTGATCCATCAACCGTTTCCGATGACATAGATGCACTCTTTATAAGACGAAAGTTAGTCAGATTTATTACTTACACAGGGAAACAAAGTCATTGTGAGTTAATTTTTAAAAATATCGTTATCACATGTTTATAGCATATTAAAGATATATATATATATATAATATATATATATATATATATATATATATATATATATATATATATATATATATATACCTTATGAAGTTATTTTATACGATACATAGGTGAAGAAGTATACTCGAGTAAAGTTTGAGTATCTTGAAAGATAAAATAGATACTTGTAGCAAAAGATACTAACGGGTTTTAATCAGTAAATCTAATTAAGTGATTTAGCATAGAATGGGAATTTTGAAAAGTCTAACATATAGCTGACTGAAGACAACAAATAAGAAAAGCATTGAAGATTTGTGGCATATTATTACAATTATATCATTTTTCCCTTGGGTTCCTAGTGGAACACGCCTCCATTGCACTCTATTCTCTGCTGTCTTTTCAACCTGTCACCACGACTGCCCACAAGCTTTCATTTCTTCCTCACACCATCTCCTCTATGTCACCCTCGGCTCAGATGCCCAACTCGTCGTTTCCCATTTGGGTCCCACTTGAGGGCGTGGCGTGTGGTGTCCCCAGTCGGTCTTTTACGTGTATGCCCAATCCATCTCCACTTTCTTTCTATGCATATTTGTTACGTTATAGGTTCTTGAGACGTCAGAGTTCCTTGTTGTTCATTCTTATTATTCTGGCCATCTGATTTTCAGTGTCGAGTGAGCGTAGGCAGCTGTTGATGAATGCCTGTAGTTTGTTGGAAATGCTTTCCGTGACACGCCAAGTTTCTGAACCATATAGCAGCACTGACTTGGCATTGGTGTTGAAAATCCGGATGTTGTTCACGCTTCCTTCTGAGTGCAGTGCAGTAGATCTTCACACTGATTCCTGATTAATGAAAGCTTGTCTTGCTTTTATGATCCTGTTTTTGACGTCCTCGCCTGTGCCACCTGTAGTTGAAACGATGCTGCCTAAGTAGGTGGGTAGGTAAAAGAGACTACTTCTTTTAGGTTTCTCTCGTCGATGCTGATTGGTACCTCTTGTTGTTGATGCTATTGTTCGCTGGGTATTTTCATCACCTCCGTCTTCTCTACATTCACTTGAAGTCGCGTCTTCGCTGCCCTGCCTCGCTTCTTCTGTCAACTTATTCGTTTTCGCCTGTGTATTTCCAAGTTTGTGTGACATTAGACATACGTCGTCGGCGAAATCCAAATCTTCTAGGCTCTTTTCGTCGGTCCAGCGTATCCCTTTCTTTTCGCTCCTCACTTTTTGCTGCATGAACCCAATATGATTTGCACTTCCTTGTTCCGGTCGTAATTTTGAATCCAGTGAGTCTTTTAGCCTATCCAGGACGATGCGGCTCAATATTTTGCTTGCTCTGGATGAACAGCAGCATGATTCCGCGCCAGTTCTTGCACACACTTAGGTCGCCCTTCTTCAAATCGCTAGGCACCTTCCCTTCCTTCCACACCTTCTGCAATAGTGGTGTGAGCATGTCCTCTGTTGTCCCAGCGTCTGTTTTTAGTGCTTCGGGTGGGATTCCATCTGGTCCCGCTGCTTTCCCGAATCTCAACAGTTTCATGGCATTCAGGACTTCTGCTTTTGTCGGAGGGTCTGTGTTTACTTCTAGTTCTGCCGTTGCTGGTGGTATTTCTGAACCAGTTGCAGGAGATGGTTGTGGTCGATTCAAGAGCTTTTTTAAGTGGTCAGCCCAGTGTTACCTTTGTTTCTCCTCTTTGGTAGCTAGCTTTCCCTCACCATCTTTCATTGGTTTCGTCTGCGATGATCTTTTCCAGGATAGTAACCTGGTTATTTGATACAATGTTGTCAAGTCTCTCCTACCTGCAGCCTGCTCTGCTTCGCTTGCCAATGTGTCGTAGGAGTGTCTTTTGTCTTTCCGTGCATTCTTCCTTACCTTTTCGTCCAGTGTTCTATAGGTTGTATTCAGTTCTTCTTTTCGTTGTTCATCCTTGCACTAGTTTATCTTCTGCTTCACCATCCTCCTCTCCCTGCTCTATCAGCTCCCATTGTCCGTCGAGATCCATTCCTTATCTTCTTTTTTCTCGTTCCTAATACGGTTATACAGGTTTCTTTCCACATCTCTTCCAAACAGTTCCAGTGTTCATCCACACAGGTTCCTTCAAGGATGTTGCTCAACGTCTCCCATTTTGTTTTGATGGCTGACGTGAAGATTTCCTTTGTAGTTTCGTCCTTCAGATTCTGGGTGCTGAACTTGAATTATGTCCTATCACCAACTTCCTTGAAGGCTTTTAACTTGATTTGGAAGGTTACTTGCACTAGATAGTGAGTGGTGTGAACCTACATCTGCTTCTCTTCTTCATCTGACCTTGCATCCAGTAGGCTGTCTCCACTTTCTTCACATTGAGATGAAGTCGATCTGATTTTTAGTGTAGTGTGTCCTGATGTCTGGTGAAATCCATGTCGCTCGCTTTGTGAATATCCTTGTGTTTGTACACACTTCCTCCAATCACCAAATCGTTGACTGCGCAGAAGTCTGCAAACAGTTCTCCATTCTCACTTATCATTTCACCGAGTGCTTCTCGACCCATGATGAGTTCCCTTCCTGTGTTGTCCACTCCCAGTCTGGCATTCATGTCGCCCATTAGAATTTTGATGTCGCCAAATGGAGTGAGATCTTGTCCACTACTGATTGCAGTTGCCTGTAGAATTCCTTCTTCTTCTCTTCATCTGTATTATTCGTTGACGCGTAGCATTGAATGATTGTGACTTTCTTTCCTTATGAGATTTTAGGATTTGTCCTGGTGCGAACTTGACAGACGCAAAGACCAATCACTAATTATTCGAACTTGTTATATACCCACGAATACGAGACCAAGGAAGAACACGATAGCGTAGTCGGATGGAATAGTATATTTGGATGGTTATGCCAAAATACCGATGCGTTCCAACTAACTGGCTAGAGAGTCGAATACGAGCAATGCAACGTAACACGACAGCGTGCCAAATGGCGAGGATGCTTGACCGGGTGCCTTCAGCTTAGCGAGTCCAGTTAAACTACCAAGGTCAGCATCAATGTCGAAAGTCGTCAAACCCCAGGCTATTGATTTTGGGGAAGTGTATGACGCTACAAGTTGAATCCATCTTGCTGTCATGATCCTGCAGGAGGAGACTGGTTCCCACTGCATGATAGAAAGAATTCGATGTTCTTAGAGAAATCATGATAGCCACTTTCTCCATGTGCTCGTGGTTGTCGTCTGGGTGACCGGAATAGATTACTGACTCCTCTCCAGTTGACAGTCTAGAGAGTCCACTTCCATGCCATACCTTTTCATCTCTTTTGCAATCTCGGCAGTCTTGGTAGGTTCATACATGGTGCGGACATTCCATGTCCCCACGTTTACTTTCGTTTTCATCGAGAGAAGACACATCAACCAATTGGCTTCCTGAAGGCTTTCACCAACTGGCGTCATTTTGTCTCCCAGATTCCAGCGAGGAATAAGTTTGTTTTTATTTTTTATATTTTGTCTGTGCTTTGAAGTTTCTGTAGCGGTTGGATTTGTTTTACGGGGTAGGGTTGCTAGCCGTATGCCCAACCTTCCCTCTTTACCCGGGCTTAGAACTGGCTAGTAACTAGTGAACCAGTTAACCAGGCGAGGTTGTGGCGTATTATACATACTGATAAATTACTCAAACTATTCAGTGGAAATGAAAAGCCTAAAAGGAGGAGCGTGTAATACAAACGAATTTCGATACAACAGGTTATCGATTTGACTGCAAATCAATAAATTCCAATAATGAGTTGAATTACATCTACACTTTGGTAACTAAGGCTCCAGAATTCTATGCTCTCAAAAAGGTTAGAACATCAGTCTAATTACGTAGCATGGTGGTGGACAGTTTACGACTGAATACCAAACAATCAAAAAATAACAGTGGCTTCCTGTAAGCTGAGTAGTGTATCCATACCACAGTTACCTTTAGGTAACAGTTACAGGTGACTAATTTAACGTAAACTCATGAAAAACAAGGGACTGAAAAGAAATATAGGCGAAACATGTATTGGAAGCTTTACTAAACCTAATGAATGAAACATTTGTTCATGAAGACAAACAGAAGTTTGCAGAATCCCTAATACATCAAAGTAGGACTACATTGAAAACCTTTATTTTTCCCATTTTTGAAAGTAAGGAAGAAAACTGAATGCTTTTATTGTTTTGTAACTTTCATCTAATCGCTTTTAAAAACTTTCAGGAGTTATTAGGTGGTTTGAGACGTGGCACCAGTTCACGAAGTCCCTGATTGTTGGTCTGAGCCGTGTTGGAAGATGTAGACTGTCTGAACGAGGTTCCAAAGGGCAAAGTGCACAACTGGTTGTACAGGATGTGAAAGCAGTACGTCGTTTCATGCAGATAATCGGTATTCCACACTGATACTGCTTTCCCGTGTCGGAAGAGGCTGGTGAAGACCAGCCTCCGAAGTGTCAGACCATCCCTACAAACTCCCGACCCTGACGGCATGAGTATTTTTCCTAGCACGCATGCAACCACTAGATCTAAATAGAAAACAACCAGAAGACTGCGTGTAAACTTGTCAAAAGTGGATATACTTTGACCTCTGTGGTCGCGAATCCAAGTCATTAGTAAGATCGCCTTCATTAGTCCACTTTACGTGCTTCAAAATAAGTAACCGTTCAGAGTGTATATACTAAAAAATTGTGGACCACCCCACCAACTATGTCAGCGTTCGTGTTTCTTCTGATTACAACCTACAAACAAAATAGCCGACTTCTTTGTATTTTTCTGTTAACAATTTTACGTCATCTCTAACTTGTTCACGCTTTACATCTTATGATACCGATTAGGGACTAAGTAATGGCATTCATGGTTTCTTGTAACACCACTCAAAAGTAAATATTGAAGCTATTAATGTTCGCATCCTTCGTCAAAAAAGACAGCATAGGCAGCCAGAACTATGGCATCTCTAGTCAAGGAAGCATGGAGTTTATGGGACAAATACAGAACTGAACCTATGCATGTCTACTTACTTAACCTTAATTGACCAAGGTAGTAGGTTTGAGAAAGTCACCCTTCGGGTATCTACAAACTTCCCAACTAGTTCGTACAGTTTTGCAGGTCCATATACAGCAAGAGGTCTTGGGTTAGAAAGCACACTACTCAAGTGGATTCTGGCTGATAGTTCTCGTGCGCTGTCTGACTGAATGATACAATAAGAACGACCAAGGATAGTGACATTTGTCCTCTTATTTTTGCAAACTCTGCTGACATACCCAGTGACTGCGAGTCGGATGGAAATGTTTCACTGGAAGCTGTCTACCCTCTTACTTAAGGTCAAACGTCAAGATGTCACTGTAGCAAGGGAGTTCAATGCATATTTAGGGTACAAACACGCATAAAGGAATCTAGATGGTACTTCTGAAATCGCAACTGAATGAGCCGACGATGGTTTTTTACTACAACTGTGCTTAAAGGTTTACCTGTTTTGACCAGCCTGAGTGCTAGACATAAACAGAAAGTGTTTTACTTGACGTCCACCGTCTTTGGATCGGAACAGACAACACTACCATTTACCAATGGACGGTGAGTAGATGGCTAACCCTTTTGAAATGTATTTGGACAGTGATTAGGTGCTAACTCAAGCGTCCACGCATTTGCACCTAAATGGGCACGGTTACGTTAAAATTGGAAGAGCTCTACGAATTCGACTCAATGACAAGGGTTCTAAGACAGTTTCTAAGGTGGAACTAACCGCAGTCACCTGGACAGAAAAACATAACCACCTGGTGTCACCTCAAGGCTACTGTAGAATTTGTCAAACGTTCTAAGTGAAGCTCATAAAAAGGACAAAAAATGGTCAGTGGGTTTCAGGAATCAAGATAAAAATTGAAACGCATTCATTAAAAACGGGTACGTTCGTACAGTAGGCAATGCGACACCTAGTATGAGGGGCTGGTGGTACTACTAGGTTGTCTAGACCTCCACAGACGGATTAGGATTCTGATCCGTGGACCCCAGTAAATTCTGAATCAATGAGGGTATGTGAACGCTCTCTCACAGGTCCCAAGCAAAATGGAGAGAGAACGCACACTGAATACACAAAGTTAACGAAATGAAAGTGAGTAGTGGTGGGTGAAGACGGCTTAGAGATGGAGAAAGTAGACAGTGGTCAAAACTTACCACAGAAACTGGAGCGAAAGTCTATCATTAGTGAGACTACAGCATTTAATTCACTCGCAGGGAAGTCGACTTCAACAGTGGACGAACAGTTTGAAGAGTATTTCGACTGACCTTTAACTACTCTTCGGTTGCTCGCTATTTAGTCGCATTCTGAAAAGAACAATGAAATAAGAACTCCAACCCTTGCAGAAGTTGAGGGATGTAAGTTACTGAGGAACAGCAAGGCTAGCAAGCTTTGGTGAGCTTACATCAGGGATATTTATGGGCGATGGACAAGGGTCGTTGGTTAGACTAACTGGTGTTTATTATTTTCAATTGATCTTAATCACTGATTGCTTCGGTCTTTACGTTTCTAGGTACAGTAGTCACCAGGCACCTAACTGAAACTCGGGAACAACAACCCGATAAAATCAGGTTGTGACACACTCATCATTTCGAGACACTAGTTGTCGATCGTTTCTGTTGACGGTCTACATGGCAGTCGCTGAAGGAGACGTGAAGTAGACCCATAACTTCTGAAGGCTTCATATTCAAAAACCGTAGGCATGTTGGAATATTTAGTGAGGTGTGTATTGCATCATATTCCGTAGGCACACTCACTTCATTCCTATTGAAACTTCATTATAAACGTGCTTATGAAGATCTCCGTGTCTGGCCTGACAAGGCACACACATTTAATTCCTTTTATGGTAGAGTATAACGACGCCTTGAATACAACTTATTGTTCTTAATCACAACTTGATACCATTATGAGTAACGAAGTGCTTGTATAACGAATGCATGTTTTCTAGTTGTATAATATGACCACAGGTTTCAGAAGTATGTGGTCCTATTGCTCGGATTTTTGAAGTTCGATTTTGTTGCACAACTTTACACTTAGACTCCTTTACATTTCAAAAGACAATTGGGTATTATTTTAAAATTTGCATGCTTGTAGTCGACTCAATATTACACTTCTTAAAATTTTGACTTTTATGTAGCAGAAGGGGTCAAGATGATTGTCACCACTTAATGCATACCCTTGAAGTGCTGCAAACAACTTTTTGAAGGGATTACGTCATCTGAATATCTCGTACTTACCTCAAATTAAATGTAATCTGCTGAATACTTAATAAAGGCGAACTCAGATTATAAGATACGGTTTAATTCTAAGAAAGATTTTAATGAAATATATATACAGCTTAAGAATATGGGCTAGGAAAGCAACTCTATAGTACTTCTATTGAGAGCAACTCAGTAACGTAGAGAAATAGGGAAAGTCCTGACGTTTCTTACCTGTAATAAGTTGATCGATTTGCGCATATCTCCAGATGCAAACTGATATATGGCCTTCACTCCGTCATCTGTTAGGTGAACACTAGCCAAGAATAAACATACTTTTCCTTACCCTTCACATGATGCGATTTTTCGAAGACACAAACTAACATCATTAAATCCAAGCGGTGCAAAGCGAAACTTTGTACAACGTGACTGTATCGCAGGGATTATTTTGGACAGGTAATTACAAATAAGACAAAATCGAGTATTTTCAGTGAACTTTTCGATAACTAAAAGATATGATGATAAATTCAACCTACTTCTGCGAAGGGCATTTTGGGCGTCTTTGGTCATTGAGTCAGCTTCGTCAAGAATAACCAGCTTAAATTTGCCACTGAAAGAGTCATTCGAAAGTGAGATCTTACACAAAGAGAGTTTTTGTGCTAGCAAAACTTAATACTTGTTCACGTACAACATCGATCCCACGATCATCAGAGGCATTAAGCTAAATTTAAGTTACATCTAGGCACCCCCACCTCTAGAACCATTGAATTAAACTGACGCGTGTATAGGCGCTTTGCTGCAGCCAGGATAGTACTAGTTTTACCTGTGCCAGGTGGCCCATAAAACAGTAGGTGTGGTAGTCTGTCTTGGTCAATAAATCTCGCAACTAAAAGCAGTATTGTCAGGTAAAGTCACAACAAATCAAACTTGTTTTAGAAATGTCATCATGACTTATAAGATCTTCTATCGAATTCGGCCTGTATTTCTCAATCCTAAATAATGATTCAAAACCGTTTTACCAGCTACCAGGGTATGTCCATCACTAGCCGCCAGAATTTTAATAGCACACGACCTTAAGCAATACCTTGTTGGTAGTGCAACAAAAGTGGTCGTAAAACAACTATACGGACGAAAAAGGCAATTTTATTTACCGTGAGAATATATTACTTTTCCCCCATGTGAGTGTATACACACTTTAAAACTTTAATATATGTGAAAGAAGTGACACTAAAAGATATTCCAGGGACTAAATTTTTCCGAAGCCAAAACGGTTCCCTCATACTATGAAACAATGAAAATAAGATATTTTAGACTATTTTCAAATCGAAAGTTCCAGTGATATCCCACGTCTGCTACTGCAGGTAATTTTATTTAGAAGCCCCTACTGAAAGTCAGGTGGCACATGGTGTAATGGCTGTTTGGTTAACCATTGTTTACTGAAGGGCATGAGTATGCTATGCCCTTCTGAAACCACTGTGTATGCCAATATTTAATACTCTTATCTCTAGGAGGCAGCGCAGAACTCTGCACCTCCAACAAGCAACTTCCCCTACCAGCAGTACAGGCCCAAGCAATTTATAGACGTTGTAGAGCAACACTGCTTCAGGTTGAAGCGGTATTCTTATAAAGTGTCGTCTCAGCTAGTGTGTTTCATGTTGCCCTATTTCTTCCATACCATATGTATGTCCGTATTAATTCAAGCGACACAGGAACTTTTACTGGGAGAATTTCTGTAGCTTTTGCTATGTAGTGAGCCAAAAGTGTCGTAAAATGCTTTTGGTGGGGCCGGGTGCCACTATACAGCGGCCTCTGGTATGCAGTGTGGCGAATGTAAGAAGTGGTTCCGTGATAACTGCACAGGCTTCACACCCTCAGCATATACGAGGCACAACAACGAGGAAATGTATAGCTTTGCACGTCACGCTGCCCGGATGTTCGAACTCTGGTAGAAGAAGCAAAAACGCTCCCAAATACGATAACTAAGAAACCATCGTTGAAAGTCAAAGTCGATACCTGTGGCAGTGATAACGATTCAGCATCCATTGACATACAGACTGCTGTGCAAAATTTTATGAACGTCCCACGACAAACTGTAAGTCGGATGCATAGACTACCTACTAGGTTTGCTGGCAGCGACTTAGAAAAAACTACGCTAAGCAGGGTGAAGCGAGTGTCTTCTGGTTCTCGCATGCCCAAAGCTGGCAGACCCTGTGCGAAAACTGCTGGCCGTGAAACTAAGTCCACTTCGGATTAGAGAAACAGGAGTGAAGCACTCTCAGTGTCAACAAGGGAACCATACAGACTGCAGGTCATACCCATTGCGCGACCCGATTATTGACAAGAACTAAACAGAATGGGATGCAAGTCTGTTCTGGGGCTCTCAGTGTCAAGGTCCCTGGACTAGGCTTCAGTAAACCTAGCGTGCCCAACTCTGAAAAACTACAAGTAACTAAGTCTAAATGGCCTGCCAAGAAGCCAATAAGGCCATCGAACCAGGTACCACCACTTTACAGAGCAAAGACAAAGTAGAGATCATTGACGGGTCCGTAATCTTCTACAGGTTGGAAAAAAGTAGAAACCCAGAACCACGTAAACGCTTTGCACATGACCATGGCAAGATACGAAGTTTGATAAACCGGCTTTTGCCAGGAAATATGCCGGGAGTTACCCTACTCAAGACATGTAGAGTAGGCAAACAGGAGTTGGTCATTACTGGAAACGAGTTTCAGCTACTTAAGGTCGTGTTCAAGTCGGCGGATGAGAGGGATCGGATTCTGAAGAATGCTCATAGACTTCAAGGATCTAGAGTGTTCGTTCGAAGGGATCTGTCCATTGATGATGGAATCAGAAAATGAGGTGGAAGTGTGGAACTAAAATCCGGATTGGCAGCCACAGAGAAAGATCTGAAGGTAGCGGGTTTTCGTGTAGTGAGGCTTCGGCAACAAATGATGCCGAAGCATCTATGAATGAGACGGAAGTTCATTTAAGTAGTCTCGTCGTCTTGTATGCAAGTTCACACAGTCTTTTCAACAAATGGACTGAGCTTAGTAATGTGATAAGCAACGAAAGTCCTGACATTATTGCTATCATAGAAACTCGGTTCCCTTCTTGGATCAGTGAATGTGAAGCACCCTTACGAGGATTCATCCCTTTTAGAAGTGACGGGTTAGCACGTGGTGGTGCCACCCTTTAAGTTAGGAATACGGTAACCGTAAAAGCCATGGGAAAGTTGCACACGAAAGTGGGACACATGAAGCGCTGCACTGCCAACTAAAGTACAAGGGGCAAGATGTTAACGTGATCGTAATATATCGAAGCCCTAAAATGTGAGGCACCAGGCTTCCGCTTGGACAAGCTGACCCTCTGGACAGACAAAGGACGACACCTAGTTGTAGGAGACTTCGCTGCACCATCAGTTGGCTGGGATAGGCCAATAACGAAAGCATCACATGATTCACTTGATCACAGGTTAGTGTAAATATCAATTTCCGTAGCCCTTATACAGCACACTAGGACACCAACCAGATACGATCATCACCGTGTTCTAGACGGTATTCTCACATACAGATGATGTATGCCTCATTTAATACCTAGCGCCCCTTGGTAAAAGTGGTCACACCGTGACCACAGCAGATGTCTTGTACCAGGCCGATGCCCCAACTAGACTCAACATATGAAAAAGAATATGGAACCTATTAACCTGGCAGCATCTCCGGAGGACTGAACAGTCGGTCCAGAAGCCTCAGTTGAAGATGCGTAGTGCTCCTTCAAACAGTTATATGCACGCGTGACCCAACGGTCCATTCTGTTGGCGGAAACATTTCCCTCCGTGAATAAGCCACGAAATCCGAATTTTGCCACGACGTAAAAAAACGCGTTGGAGTCTGGCCGCCCGCTTTGGTACGCCCAAAGTGGTGAAGCATTACAAAGAAGCCCGCAATAAATGTCTCGCTGCTATCCGCAGGTCTTGAATATGCTTTGAAACGCGACTTTCCCAGGCTGCATTGCAACATCCAAAGGGTTATTTTCCCGTATGAACTATAGGAATGAGATGTTTCTTTGCAAACCTGCCCCAATCAAAGGGACAGAAACTGACTGCTTTGGTCGAGGACGATAGGGAAAAAACAGAAGCTATGACCAAATTTTTGCTGAGGTCTTCACATGGGAATCCAACAGTAGAAGCATTTACATCCAAAAGAATAAACTCCGTGGGTGTCAACTGCAGTGATGTATTTTGAATATCAAGTAATCTCGACACAAAAAAGTCGGCAGGACCGGAAAGGCCGCGCCCAAGGGTTCTCAGACGACGTGCACTCTGTGTAGCCGCCCCGTCGACTACTAAATTCAGTTTATCTCTAGGTGAAGGCACGCTCCCCTATGACTGGAAGGATTCCATGGCCACACGCATCTACGAGGCAGGTTCTAGGCAGCTCCTATCAAATTACAGACCGACAAATTTGACTAGTACTGCAGTGAAAACCCCAGAAAGTGCAGTCAATAAACCCACCGCAGTCTACCCACAGAGCAACACCCTATCATCTTGTTCCCAACATGGTTTTTTCGAAAATTCTTCTTGCTTTGACGAACCCCTTACAGTCAGAGAAAGTTGGGTCAAGTCTGCAGATGATAGGATATCTATATATATCATTTTCATAGACTTTAGCGAGGCGTTCAACGAGGTACCTCATTCCAGGCTGTTCGAGAAACTGGAAGGTCTTGTAATCAGTGGCGGTTTGCTCGCATGAATAAGAGACTTTCTTGTCGGTAGGAGACAGAGAGTAAGGGTCAATTCCAAGCCCTCGACTTGGAAGCCGGTAGAGAGTGGAGTGCGGCAAGGCACAGTCCAGGGTCCCTCTTGCTTCTCGTATACGTAAATGAGCTGCCAAACATCAGAAATCTCCTATGGTTCTCTACGTCGATGATGTAAAAATCTGGCGGGAAAGTAGGAACGATGAAGATATACTTGCGCCTCAGGCGGAGCTTAACAGCTTGTTTACCTAGTCAGAGAGGTGGCTTATGCCTAGTAATGCAGGCGAATCTGTGGGCGTGCACCTGGGGCACATGCACAGCAACACCTACGATATTTGAGAGACTCGTCTACCGTCAGTACTAACCCACAATGACCTGGAAGTCATGGTTGGTTATGACTTGAAAACCGCGGCTCACTGCCGATTGGTAGCAGCCCGGAGTTTTAGGACCCTGGGCATTACGTAGAATGCTTAAGAAAATAAGTGGTGAGATGTTCACCATCTCATACACATCCTTAGTTAGGTATAAACGAGAAAACAGCATGCGGGCGGCTAATCCCCGTCTGAAAGGCGATGCAGACCTTCTAGAAGGAGTTCAGAGGGCAGCCACTCGTATGGTCTTTGCGATGGCCGGCTTCACCAAGAAGACCGACTTGAGAAGCTGAACCTCTTCACTTTTGTTCTATCGCGGACAGGGGAGAGACATAATCATGCCATTCAGGATTCTAAGAAATGAATTCGGACCTGATCTATCTTCTCCTTTCCTTCCACTAGGTCGGAACACCCCAGAGAACATGGTAGGGGACTACAAAAGCAAACAACGAACATGGTCTCCGCAGAGTTCTGGTTCTCACGCCGAGTACTCAACGCCTGGAACCGACTCCCAGAAAGAGTGGTGTCCGCATCGTCAATTGACTCGTTTAAAAGGGGATTGGGTAGGCACATAACTCTACTGGGGAAGGATTAACACGGGCTCCCAGCCTCCTATCCTCAAACAAACAATCCGAAATCTGAGTCGGAAACCCTCAGTAAGTAACTGTTGATGAAGGGTGCGTTTACAGAAAGGCTTACCCCAACCAGGCAGCCCCATTGTAGTCAAGATGTAGAACAGGTCAAATATCCAGTACCTGCCTGACAAGCCTTTGTAAACTAGTCGATTTCTTCGTACTCGCCGCTGGGTCTTGCGGAACGATCCCAGATCTTTGACGAATTCCGATGCAGTGGATCTAGCCGCTCATAGGCTATAACTCTGGCGTACCCATCAAGTGGTTGGGTGTTGGCTAGTTCACCTGGGACAGCGGTGCACTTGGGCTCTTCGAGTGTCGAGTTGCCAGACATTTGTTCAGACTACCCGTTAGAGCGAGCCAGAGCTGCTAAGGGATTACTTGGGAAGATGAATGTGTAAGTAAGAGGAAGAAAAGTGAAGTAATGGAGTTATCTGCGCACACCCAGGTAGAAAGAGAGGGGTGCAAAGATATGCAGAACTTAGGTGGGTGAGGTTAGTTCATGGCGGGCAAGAGGAATGGAAATAACTTAAGTGGTTGGAGTGTGAAGGGAAGTGGTGTAGAGGCAGCAGTGTTGGAAAGGTGTAACGTCAATTGACTTAATCCACCCAGTTCGTTTTCCCACTAGGTGGGTACAAACCGTGGGTCTCTGCGTGACCCTCTAACCTTCTGTCGAAACTTTCCACCAATGGAGGTGGATGCCACCTCTACTGATAATTCATTCCAATACCCTCAGACTCGAGAGGAGAAGAAGCGTGAACTCAAACGAGTTTTGGTGGACAGTCTTCTTGGGGTTTCCGTGAGGATCATCCTAGTGGCCTCTCTTCGAGTGACTTCGGTTATCCATTACTTTATAAGTCATCATCAAGTCACCTGGTAACCTTTATTGTCCAAAAGAGCATAGGCCTGAGTTCCTTGGCCTATCTTATTGTTTTCGGTGCACCCCCACAATACCCTATGTGGCTCACCTCAGAACTTCCTCTAGCAGGCTGGCGTATCTTCTCAGGCGTAGTGCGGCAAAGATGCCATGGGTGTCCTAGCACAGTCTTGTTTAGATTTTTTAGAACTTCTATAAGAGCTCTGAGGCAAGGGTACCTGGTTGTCAACGCACAAGATGCAACAGGCGTATTCTTCTGAGACGTCTCCCGGGTAATTCAAACCGGTGCTGAGTTTCTCGGTCACTATCAAAGCCTGGTCATTCCCTGCTACCACTGACTCACTAACAACAAAGGTATCCCTTTTTCACAGGACTGTTACGTCGTGTCTGGATACTGGTGCTCCTACGAAAACGGTGAAAGCAAATCGCCACTCAGAACACATTCCACCCACATACCGTAAAAAGCTTAGGCGACTGTCGAATCTGCGCCACCCTATCAAGGATTTCTCCTCACTACACGGGATGCATGATACCCTAGAATCAGCCAAAGGCTTACGTGCACAAAAAGCCCGAAATGATAAGTTACAAGCCCTTAGAACGGGCTCCAAGGTGTACAGCCTAACATCAATTCTAAAGAAACGTCTTGAAACAATAAGAGATTTGCAACACTTGCTTCACAGAGAGGTGGTCTACAGTAACCAAGCCATGATTTGTGGACTATCCAGTGACTGGTTCGGGGATTTCAGCTGTGAGACGTGTACCTCATCGGTTGCATGCCACTCTCTAGCAGCTACTTTGCAACTTTAGAATTTACCTACAAAAATGTAGCGGAAGCTGTCAAAAGCCTAAGGCCTACAAAAGGAATGGGAACAGACGAGCCCGATTCAATAGCCCCTAAGAATAGTGGACAGGACCTTTCTGATTCTGCTTGGGTTGTTCACTCTTTCGATGGAAACTGGCACGCATCCAACTGGACGGAAAACGGGCTTTGTAATTCCATACTACTAATCTGTGGGCAAGGCTAGCGTCGGCAACTACAGACCCATCAATGTAACCCAAGTCCCGCCGCGAATTATGGAAAAAGTAGTAAAAGATGGTATGTCTGACTACCTACTTGCAGAAGATTTCGTAACAAAGTCTCAGCTTACCTTCGCAAAAAAACATCATACATAACGTGTCATTTTGACTTCTTCGACCCCACTACCAGTAGCCGTGAGGCATGCAAGATAGTCCTAGTACCGTACTTCAGTATACCGAAGGCATCTGTCACGGTTTCGCATATACTGTTCGAAAAGCTAAAAGCATTAAATATTGACAACCTCTTGCCAAGCTATCTATAATCATTTCTCAGCTACCGCACCCAAATGACGGAAATCAATTCAGTTCTGTCTGGTCCGAGATACATCACAAGTGGAGATGTGAAAGACGGCGTCCTCTAGCCATTTGCAACTCCTTTGCCACAGGCAACGCTTTTCTATATGCCGACGACCTAAAAGTCGTTTGCTCTTGTTATAGCCATGATCTAGGTGACACTGTGACTTCTATTTGGTATGAACCAGAAAAGATTTCTTCTCGGTGTGCCGATACCCCTCTACAGTTCAACATTTACTAATGCAGATGGATCTGCATTGGTTATAATACTTTCGACTTGGTACTTGAAGCATCTGGACAACAGTTACCAAAACTTGGTTCTGTCACCAAACCCAGAGCCCAGATATTCCGGCGACCTGAATTTCTCATAGCAGGCAGGCTCCTACGATGCATCATTTGTAACTTTTATGGTAGTGAATCGTGGGTCCTACTCTATGAAGTGGGCATTCGTCCAATTTTAGAATATGACCCGTCACTCCTAAGTGACCTTCGTATAAGCAACAAGGGAAGGCTGAGGGGGTGCAATGCCACTTTACACTCAGAACACTAGGAGGTAACTGTGGCCTAGACCACATCTCCAGATGAAATATGCTAGAACTAGAACCTCTGTGTAAGGGTGTCAAATTGGAATGAATCTTGCATTTCATTATAAAATACTTCGTAAGCAGATGCACTCATACGGTCCAGAAATTAAAATAGCTGCAACACCTACCTACAATATACGTATTCACAAACCATTAGCCAAAACTGAGTGTCGTAAGGCCAATGTGCAAGGTGATTTCTCCCTCAATAAGTTCTCTCACATCTGTAATAGACTTCCCGAGGAAATACGCACTGCAGGTTCATTGCCTGTCTTTCGTTCTTCACTGTATAAGCTGCTCACAGATGATCAGTCTCTTACTCGTTTGGTCACCATATATACGTTCTGGGCCAGTGAAAGCATACTAGGATCTCTGAACGTGTAAAGTAAGGCTAGCATAGATTTCAAGTACTCTTCACCTCGATGGACTCACAAAGGGTGCTCGATTACCAGTCCATCTGGTTGTATCGTGCAGTACAAATACGTAGTCAGTGTTCCTTTTGAGTTTACCAGCAAAAACTGCCTATCTAATAACCCGCGTGAACTTCATGTAAGAAAAAAGGAACAGACACTATCACATGCATAAATTAAAGTTGACATGCAGTTCGAATGACTCTAAAGAGACAGGAACTTCTCTCTCCTCACTTTTTGCGTGGTATTCCATTTTCCAGTTTTCCTTGCGCCTTCTTTACTTTTTTTCAGTATCAGCCTGACGAGAAATTCCTAAGCATTAATTTGATCCGAAAGCATCAACTTACTGAAAATCCTACTTCGTACGTAACATTGGGAGCTTGTATTGGAATTATTCACCTGGCTTGCCTCCAATTTCCCGTTTCTTAAACAGCCTCATAATCAACTCACCTCCTTACCAGTACCCTAAATGCTACTACATACGAAATCTCAAGCGCAAAAAACGGTCTGCAATTTCTGGTCCGTCACAAATGCAGCGGAAATTTGAATAGACAAACATCGGAGAAATCTCTCCACCTAATGTTAAGCAACTGATTTCTCTGGCACATTGTCTCGTATGAATCCATCTAGTAAAAGTCAATTGATAGCCAGTGTATCTCCGTGACAATACTGCATACTTTAATGTGAAATCCACTAAGTTTTATACATATGTATATAAATTCACCACTGTTGAACGACAATTCTTCCAGTCGTCAATTGCTTGCACCACAACAAATATTTTCAGTTTTAACAATCTGAATTGCTGGGAAAGATAACACTTGAAGAGCGAAAAATGCTTGAACTTAGATATTCTTCCGGATTAAATGATTGTATGAATACTTATTCCTGGAATCATTGAAGTAAGTTATTCCTGGTCAATAAAGCTACGAACACGAGAATTACCGTTAAAATGAACGGTTATCTGACGAAGCACTGGGTTTCGCAGATGAGTCAAGACGCAGACACCGAATACTGCGCCGATGTGATGCCACCAATGTGAAAAAGAATTGTGAGTAAGAATGATCTAAACTCAGAACGATGTGTGTGTACCACAGTGATATTTTCCTGCCCTTTTCATATCTGTGAGACACTTGTTATCGTGATAGAGCATGATATCCTCCCTCTGTACCATTCAGTAGCCATCATATCTTTTAGGTTTTTCTGTAATTATCAATTTGTTGATGCCCGTAAACCGGCTCCTCTCATGTTGAATTCACGGCCTGAGAATAAAAATATCTACCTATTCAAAATATTTATATTATCATCGGAGTCTTACCTTGCCCACACAAACAACGTGGGTCGACCCTTTCCAAGGTTATCTGCCACGAAAATCGGGCGCAAAGAAGATCCACTTCTTGTCAGCATCGTAGGTTCCATTCATGCATGGAGCCTCACCAAACATTCAATAAGTCACTGATTCTCAGGGAAAAGAAAGACCAATCCAGATCAAAATTTGTCGGTTATGTTCAGACAGAGAAGCTTTAGTTGGCCGTATGCCAGAATTATGAAGTGCGAATTACAAAAATTACTTACAGTTGTTTTAAAAAAATGCTTTCCCCATGGTCTATTATTTCCGTAACATAAGTCCAACTTGGCATCCTTGCAACATTACTATTCCCGCCTCATATCTGTGGCAGATCCACTTGCTGCAGGCTTGGAGAATCATTCTAGTTCACAGATTGCCCGGATGTAACTTACATGTTTTCGAAAGGGCTGTCCGCGCACCAGGTGTTTTCAATGTTAGATGTCCCCAATCAGCCGCAAATGTGGGCCAAACTCAAGCAACAACAGCTCAGTTATGATGAAAGTGGTTGGATACGCTTTGGCGGACGTTTCAAAGGCGTTCCTATCACGTTACCTTGGGTTGAACTGAGTCAACTGCAGTCGGTACGGGCCTGTCCACTCTATTAACCCTACTTTCACAAGGTGCACTTCCGATAACGTCTCCAAAGCTCCCAAATTAATTGGGCTACTTAATGGGGATTTCGTCCGTGTAGGCAGTAGACTACTGCTTTATAAGAATCCCGTCCGGCCGTTACCCGAATCCTGCTCTTTCAATTTAGGTGGCTCGAGAGTATAGGCAACCTTAAAATTGAGGGGTTAGACAACTCCTTACCAGATATCCGGTTAGTAATGTACTTAAACTAGGCCACGACGACAGATGTAGGCAGTTGTCCTCACATCTCTAATGGAAGAGGAAGTTGGCTGTTAACCTTTTTCTCCTACAACGTTTGCTTCATAACGAAACCTTTACCACCATAACACTGTTGAATTTCATGGCCTCAGTTACCTATTCCGTGGGCCTTAGTGACTACGTAGATTTCACACCCAAAGCCCCTTCACCATTTGAGGTAAACTTTTTCTCAAAGCCTGCGCCCAGCTCTGGAATCACCTGCTTCAAATAGAGAGAGTTCGACAATTGAACACTTCGGGAGTAAGCTTAACGTCTTCCTTTCCGACGTAAGTGGCACCCTCACACTTGCCGTCAAGTAATCGTCTGCCGATACCGTTGGGCCACAGAATATCTTGATTTACTTTTCCTCCAGAAGCTTTAACTCCCCGAAGATTGACATTGATCAGGCGTCTCTGATTTCGTCCTCCTTTGCTATACCTAATAACTAGTTCCTCACCTGTCCGTTATGTGCATTCACCTGTGGGTCAGCTCAGTAATGCTCTCCCAATTTTACTTCGCCATCGACTTTATGTACGCAGTTCTCACTGGCTGTGGTACTTCTATACGATAACATACGTCCGGAGGATGGCCCAAAGCATATTAGGGGCTTCGCGGGCAAAAGTTTTCCTCGGCCAATATTTGTCAGCGTTCTTTACAAGAATTCAAAGTGGTTGTTGGCACAGACCTGCGTCATCCACAACCAACCGGTCGTTCGTAAGGTTAACAAACACAACAGCCTGGCACCTTGAGTATGGCTTTATATACTGCATAAGCGAATTATCCCTTATCTCATGGAGGCATATCATTGGATACCTCATGAGGAAGATACCCGGTTACCAGTATCACTTTTTCACATTTTGTTTCGCCCTCTTTGCCTTCGTCTAGCTTTTTCCTATACCTGTTTCACTTATTGAAACTAGCTGTTGAAACTATACCTAGATATGCTGTTTGGAACCTGCTGGTTACCGTGCGTCCCCGACTAAGACAATGATAGTATTTTTTACTGCCAGCCAAATTCTACACCACTCCTTGGCCAGCACGGAACAGCACTGACATTCCTGTATGGAGCGCAGACCGCGGCGGCCCCTCGTACACTGAACACCTATTGGGTGATTCAGATTAACTTAAAACGGTAAACTGTAAACTTTGGCGACTTTTAACCGCATATCCCCAGTATACGGGCAGATTTTATCTCACTCACTCAAATTTTCAATCACAACAACCGTGATAATGTGTGCTACGTGTGTGATTTGTGACCTCTCCCTCCTACAAACTTATCTGAAGTATTTCTATGACAAACTTGATATTGTGTTACATCTTTTGGTCAACTGAACCTGATGTTTGTTTACACCTCGACACCTTCCCTTTAATGCGCACGTTATGTTGATTGGTTCAAACTGCAGTAATATGACAACATCAAAATCAGGATGGCATAATGATACGACCACCCCTTTAAGGCGGTATGGGCTCGTTTTTATCGTTTTTGTTACCACTATTGTTATTACTATTAGCACATAGATGAAAAATAAACACCTGGGAAGAGCCGGGTGAAAGGTCTACACGATGGTGAGCGGTATGCGAGGAGTGAGCGTAAGAGTTTATGTTCAATATTCCAGCGGGACTTCAAGCCAGGTGCCAACAGCCATAGGCTATTCAAAAAGCCTAAAAGTAATGAAAAGGGAGGTACGTGAAGCTGATTACAATGATAGTATTAAAATTCTTTTCGTTGTATCATACTGTGACCACGGTGAACCCAACACTGCCAATCTCGTTGCACGACGTGATATGTTCTTGTTTTTAGGATAGAGCCATCAGACCATTTAAGCCTATACGTACAACCAAAAGAAGACACATATTAAGTCTACCAAGTTCCTCATGGACCTTTTGAATTTCCACCGGATGAACTCATCTCCACGTGCTCCCTCGGTACTAGCTTAATGATTTTTGATACCTGGTAAAATTTACCTGTAGCTGTCTAGCTTGTGAACTCTGCATGTCTCTGCATATGCTTCCTACTTTACTTGTACCAGGTCCAAGCTGTAACCTTTTCCGATAAACTGTCGGGATAATTTATGTAACACCTTCCCTGAGCATCCATCCGACTACCGCTCCCTTTGTAGTTTTCTTCACAACTGTACTCATAATCACCAACACAGTTTGCTATTGAAGGGAAAATCAGTTATAAGGGACTGTAACATCTTGAGGTTTGAGGCCGCTTTATCCCTCTCATTCTGCATAGTCTGCATATTTATCCCCCACCATGCGAATAGATAAGGAATATCAGCTTCTTTTTATCCTGTTTTTCTCCCAGATTACTCTAAAACAGAGGTAATCAGGTTGGCTGATTCTTTCTTAACAAATTAGAAACATTTTCGCGTCCCGAAGCTTGATGGTAACCCGACACCTGATGAACCTAGTGTCACTGAAGATAGGGTATCGTATCAAGTGAGTAAGTTTAAGGGAACACCAAGTTCTCTCTTTGACGCAAGGGGTGGAAATTGATAAATAAGTAAATATTTTATCCTCAACTCACGGGCGTGGCATGATGAAACTTCAGAGACATCTTCATGTGGATCGAACCCCTCCAATAAAGGTTGAATTGAACTTCACTTTGTCAGATATTAATGATGGCGAAAATAATCGTGCTTATTAAAGTACCATGCTATTCAGGCAATTACTGGTGTATGAGGAATGAATCATGCCCACTGTTATCGAACGACTGTGCCGGGCTAGGAGAGTTGTCCTGCATGATCTACCACCGGTTGGGGGAGACAGAATTTGTCGGCATAGGTCCCAAAAATCCCATTCAGTTTCTGAAACATGGCTGGTCAATCTGATGGCCAGCCACAGGACTTAGGTGAGTTTACGGTGGATATGAGCGTCCATGGCCCACGATGTCTACAAGCTTTCTGAGATCAGCGCATACGAGTGCGATCGGATTCAAATATTTCATTACGGACAACTATCCATAGACTTCTTAACGATAGGTCACGCGAGATGACCTCATTAAAGTCTGCCGCGAAAAAGTCGGACTACTTCAAGAAATTAAGTAAATAATAACGATTTCGAGTAAGTTTTCGAAAACCGTTCAGACAGCCAATTACATTTACCGGTCAGTGGTCGGTAACATGTACAAGAGACCCTCACTCCAATACAGGGCTATCGCTTGTTGGTTTGTACGGTTCACCGAATGTTCAAGTGGACAGGAATATCGCAGCAGCCTCAAAAAGACCGACCGGTATGTTCAGGCTTACACTTCTAGGCGGGAGAGGGCATCATACCGGGCCTATGGCCTTTCAGACACTTTTAAGAAACTATGGCTTCCCCAAGACTCGCTGATGAAAATGAAACATCGCATTTCAGACAGAATATTTGGATAAAAAATAAAAATGGAGGCGCATTGTCATTCTGTACCATAAACGAGGAGCGTAAACATTTAAATATTCAGAAATGATGACAGGATCACTGATACCCTTTAAATCCTAGATGGTGAGATTGCATTTTACTGGCTGGGTCGAATTTCTTGCCACGGAGCCTGCAGGTTGATTCTATCTCGCGGCTACTGTTGACAGTCTCTATATGTTCTACAGACTATTAGCGATTAAAAAATAATATGTATTTCATAAGGAACAAACGTAAACGAATGAACACCAGCTTCTCAGGCACAATTCTCCTGGTAATTCACAGTCATGAACATGCACAAGTGATTAGTTTTGATGCAATCTCAACTTCATCCTCTGAACGCCAAAGAGTTGTTAAAAGGGTGGGAAGAGCGTGTTCATTGACTCCACCTCATTAGATGTTCCATCAAAGCTGGGCGTCCCCTTCGATTTTCTACTTCGTTAGCCGGGCGAGTTTATAGTCAGGCAAAAATTGTCCTCGGATCTCCATATTTCTAGATGGTAAGTAATGACAGTTCACAGATCTTGATTGGAAAATATGAAGCATATTAGAATGTGGAGGGCAGATAAATATAGTCCGACAAAATCTGCTGATGGAATGAGAAATAGAAAAAAGGAGGAACGAGGGGTGGAGTCAGCTACCTGAGATATTTGAAAAATGTTACGGACGGTAAAATTGGGAAAATGGGTGTGGAAAAGAGACGGTTGCACGGCTGCAAATGTTTTACCCGTAAACCACCCCCACCTCGTACGAATCCTTTTCCAAGTTAGATATTGGGCTATTTCGCGGGTGTGGATGAGCAGTGACTTTGTTTCGCATATAAAAACCTGGGGGTACTTGGGCAGGCAAGCAATTTGCTGTGGAAAGACAAAACAGCCACTGTAATTTCAGGGAAAAGAAAGCTGTAAGATGTACATTGAGAGTTCACTGAGAATCAGTAGGGTCGGTATTCAGTTACTAGGACTCGGTCTATAGCGTGGTTGTATTCAGACCATAACCTGGCATGTGGAGGTTGGACGCATGCAACACTGGATACAAGCTATCTAGTGCCGTTCTTAAAGACTGACTTTGCCATTTACCACCATCCAGCGTCCATAAACCTTCACTCGACGGTCTCCCAGATAAGAGTGGTTTCCCGGAATCCTCACCATCAGATCTATCTTCTTCTTATGTTCTCAGGCTATTTCGACACCACGTCAATGAAGTGCTTCGTTACGAATGAGCGGACGCTGAGCGAAATTTCGCTGGACATTCTCCACTACGGTCGTATCATATAGTGTACGGTGTCTCTGCTTTCTCTTCCTGGCTTTAGATTTTGGCAGTCTGGCTACTTGTAGTCACAATTTTCGATGAAGAACTACTGAATCTGGGTGTACACATAATCTATCAATTGTGACTATCACCGTTTTGCCATAACTATTGTCGACGAATCTGAGTGCCTTTCATAATCCCTTAAATTCCGGAATAGTCACCTAAAAGTTTGTGCACTTTGATATCTGACGAGAAACTGTGATACTTGGTTGCTTCACAGACCGCTTTTCTACCGTAGCTAAGTTTGAAAGAGACCAATCCGTAAAGCTTAGGGACTAGGGTTTCGAATATGTCATCAGGGTCTATAAACAGCTTGTTTGCTGAGGGTCTTTCTGCCGATCTATCGGGCCTCATGACTGACGTACATACGAATGTGACTGCAAAAAAGCATCCCTCTGAGCTAACTTCTTCCCTATTAGATACTAGAAAATATGAACCACCTTCTTGCTGACATAATAGCTTCTAGCTCAACTACCCAGTTCAGTCGTATGTTAGAAAGATTCTTATCCTCCGGCAAACTCCCCAACATACAGAGCAAATCATAACTATGTCCCACAACGCTAAGTGTAATAGGCCCCTTAAATGTATGACGTGACACGCCCTGATCGGTAAATCAATACTCCTCCCATTTCGTCCCAGGGGCAAGTTTAAAACAATTAGGGTTGCTTCTTTAATTAAGTTGTCCGTCTATGCCTCCTACTTATTACCACCACTAATAGAGACATCTTCAGATGCAGCCCTTTAAAAACAGTATTTCCAACACGCCTTGATAGTGTATTTTTGGTAAGAATGTATACGTGAAGCCTGGGACTATACGTTTAATAGTAGGCATGATACCATGTAACCTCGCCTGGTTAACTAGTTCACTAGTTACTAGCCGGTCCTAAGCCCACATAAAGAGGGGAGGTTGGACATAGAGCTAGCAACCCTACCCCGTAAAACAAATCTAACCGCTAAACAAACTTCAAAGCACAAACGATATTTAAAAAATAATAACAAAATCATTCCTCGCTGGAATCAGAGAGGCGAAATGAAGCCGGTTGGTGAAAGCCTTCAGGAAGCCAATTGGCTGGTGTGTCTTCTCTCCCTAGATGAAAGCGAAAGTAAACGTGGGGACATGGAATGTCCGCATGATGTTTGAACCCAGCAAGGCAGCCCAGATTGCAAAGGAGATGAGAAGGTATGACATCGAAGTGCTTGGGATTTGCGAAAGCAGATGGAATGGGAGTGGAGTCTCCAAACTTCAACTGGAGAAAAAAATCAATAATCTACTCCGATATTGTCACCCAGACGACAACCACGAGCACACTGAGATTTGGAGTGGCTATCTTGATGTCCCCAAGAGCATCGAAGGCCCACATGCAGTGGGAACCAATCTTCTCCGGGATCAGCATCATGACAGCAAGGTTCAACTCAAAAGGAAGGAGGGTCACAATCATACAATGCTACTCCACGCACCTACAGATAATGCAGATTAAGAGAAAAAGAAAAAAAACAACAGATGACTGCAATCAACACTGGACAAGACCTCAGTTGGCGATATCAAAATTCTAACGGGCGACATGAATGCCAAACTGGGAGGGGACAACACAGGAAGACAACCAACCACGGGCCGAGAAGTGCTCGGTGAGATGAACGAGAATGGAGAATTGTTTGCAGAATTCTGTGCATTCAACGATTTGGTGATTGGAGGCAGTGTGTTCAAGCGCAAGGGTATCCATAAAGCGACATGGATTTCACCAGACGGACACACTAAAAATCAGATCGACCCTATCTCAGCCTAAAGAAAATGGAGACGCAGTCTACTTGACACAAGGTCAAGATGAGGAGCATATGTAGGTTCAGACCACTATCTAGTGCAAGGAACCTAAAATCCAAACCAGGTTGAAAGCCTTTAAGGAAGCTGGTGATAGACCGCAGTTCAAGTACAACACACGGAAACTGAAGGATGAAAATACAAAGGAAATCTTCACGGCAGCCAGCAAGACGAAATGGGAGACATCGAGGAACATCCCTGAAGAAACCTGTGTGGAAGAACACTGGAAGTCTTTGAAAAAGATATGGAAAGAGACCTGCACAGCCGTATTAGGAAGGAAGAAGAAAGAAGGCGAGGAATGGATCTCGACGGATACATGGAAGCTGATAGGGGAGGGGAGGATGGTGAAGCAGAAGATTAACCAGTGCAAGGATGCTCAACGACAACAGGAACTGAGTACAACGTATAAAACACTGGACAAAGAAGTGAAGAAGAGTGCACGCAATCACAAAAGACACTTCTACGAAACACTGGCAAGTGAAGCAGAACAGGCTGCTGGTAGGAGAGACCTGACAGCATTGTATCAAATAACCAGGTTCCTACCAGGGAAGATATCAACGCAGACGAAACCAATAAAAGATGATAATGGAAATTTAATTACGAAAGAAGAGAAACAAAGGAAACGATGAGCCGACCACTTCAAAAAGCTCTTGAATCGACCACCACCAAAAAATACACTTCGTCCAGAAATACCACCAGCAGCCACTGAACTACAAGTGAACATAAATCCCCAAACGAAAATGGAAGTCCTGAACGCCATAAAGCTACTGAAATGCGGGAAAGCAGCAGGACCAGATGGAATCCCGCCAGAAGCACTGAGAACAGACGCAGAGACAACAGCGGACATGCTCACACCACTATTGCAGAAGGTGTGGAAGGAAGGGAAGGTACCTGGCCATTGATTGGAAGAAGGATTACCTTGTCAAACTCCCGAAGAAGGGAAAAAAACCTCAGTGTTCGTAAGAAGTGGCACGGAATCATGCTCCTGTCCACACAGAGCAAGCAAAATATTAGGCCGCATCGTCCTGGAGAGGCTAAAGTATGCACTGGATTCAAAACTACGACCGGGGCTGGCTGGCTTCAGAAAGTACAAATCATGTCCGGACCAAATTGCAACGCCACACCACGCATCATCATAGAACAGAGTATAGAATGGTAGTCCAGTTAAGTCTCTACCTCAACTTTATCGACTTTAAGAAGGCCTTTGACAGCGTCGACCGAGAGGTAATTTGGAAACTGTTTCAATACTACGGAATACCACAAACATTTATCAACCTCATTCAGCAACTATATGAAGATGCCACATGCCAAGTAATTCACAATGGGAAGCCCAGTGATGCTTTTGAAGTGAAGACAGGAGTGAAACAAGGTTGTCTACTATCCCCCATGACATTTCTGATAGTGTTCGACTGGATCATGCAGCAAACAGTGAGGAGTGAGAAAACGGGATACACTGGCTGTAATGCGGACAAGAACCTAGAAGACTAGGATTTCGCCGATGACGTATGTCCAATGCCACATAAACTTGAAGATCTACAGACGAAAACTAACAAGTCAGAAGAGGCGGCTGAGACGGGACTTCAAGTGAACATAGAAAAGACAGAAGGGATGAAGATACCGCACGAACAACAACAACAAACTCCAATCCCAGTCAATGACAGAAACCTAATGGAAGTAACCTCCTTCACCTATCTCAACTACAGGTAGCGGCACAGACGAGGACGTCAAAGTCAGACAGGATCGGAAATATAGCAAGACAGGCGTTCATTAGCCTGAAACCAGTGTGGAGATCTTCTGCACTGCACTGCACTGCACTGCACTGCACTGCACTCAGCATAAAGTGTGAACAATATCCGGATTTTCAACACCAACCTCAGTCAAGTCAGTGCTGCTGTGTGATGGTTCAGAGACTAGTCGCCTTACGAAAGGGATTTCCAACAGACTACAGACATTCATCAACAACTGCCACCTACGCTGGCTCGTTACTGAAGCTCAGATGACTAGAATAATGAGAACAAACAACAAGGAGCTGTGGGAACGAACCAACCAAGAACCTATTACCCAACAAATATGCAGGAGGAAGTGGAGACGGATTGGGCGTACACTGAGAAGGCGGACTGGGGAAATGAAGCGCCAGACCAGACCCTGGAGTGGGACGCCGACGGGAAGCGTTGTGTTTGGCGTTGAGGTGAGGGTAACATGGAGGAGATATTCTTCCACCTAAGCTTACCTGTAAACAGTTGGTTCTGGATACTTCTTGAAGTAAGTTTTACAGCCAGTACAAAGAACTCACCCAGATGCATCATGGTTGATCTACTCCTGCGTATTTTTGTGCTCCTGTTTCGAATTCCACCTGCCGCTCGCTTTTGTTATTCACTTTTCAGGTTTACCTAACCAGTCCTGTATTCGAATGGAATCCCACAAATCGCATTTGTCAGCGGGAAATATTGCCGTCAAAACGTTATGACGAACGCGCACACCTCAAGGTCATGATTGTGATGCGGCCTTACCTTCGAGAATATTGGATGATTCAAACGACAACCGGATACTCTTCAAGGTCGAACTGAGCTTGCTTCAACACACCTCTCATATGCCATAAATAACAGTATCTAATGTGCAGCTTAACATTTTACGAAATAGTCATTTCTCATTGCCAAAATGATCAAACCTGTAAACTGGTTTGTATTCATGTAACATTTGTTGTATGAAATATACATTATTATTATTATTATTATCAAGATCGTGCGAGGAGGAAGTGAGAGCCTGTGGGCAGTCGTGGAGCCAGGTTCAAATGATTTCACAGAACAGAGTTTACTGGAGACACGCTGCTGAAGCCCTATGTTCCATTAGGAACCCGAGGGACCAATAAAATGATGCCATGTACACAACTTAAAATTTACATAGAATTAGCTTCCTTGTGCCTTGGTGCCCAGCTCTCCGTTTTCTTTATTCTTATTGTAAATAGAAACTTGGAAACCTGCAATTAGATTAGGATTAGGGCACCTCATCAGTACTGTTCTTAAATATCGCTGCATCCATCTTCAAGAAACTCCTCTGCGATCGTGCAACTCACGATGAACACCCTCATGGCACCACACGAAGATACTTCCTTGAAACCTTTTAAGATTTATTAATTCAGCGTTTCATTGACTGGTGCCGTTTTGTCCACTGCAACTGTGAACAGCATGCGAAAATGCAGAAAAATACTTACGACTTTATCTACAGGGGCGGATTCTTTGACCCGACCCCAAAATTCAGAGGGATTTGGCCAATACTCACCGAGCTATTAAGCACAATGCGCAGCACCGTGGCGGTTACGGTGGACGTATGTTCGATGTAGCATGATCGAACAGAAATAGGTTGTTTCATCAGGAAGGTGATACATTGTTAACAGTATCATTTATTGTCGTCCGTACAGTATATCTTGATGTTTCAATCAACCTGGAGGTTCATGTCTTTTGAAAAATACGCTGAATCTGCTATGGTACTTCACTCTATATATATGATCCTTCAAATTAAAACACTTGAGTAATTTAGCCAGCAACACTTTTTTCCGTGAAAGAAGTTGCTGAGTTACCTCATCTTTTTGAGTAATTTTTGCACATTCATTAGACATGAACTTCATTTCTGCTAGATAACCCGAAAGCATAACAAAAATTCTAAATTCAACTTAAAGCACACTATTTGTGTGTTGTGAAGTTTTCTTCCTTTCATACTTAGGATTCCCACCATCCGGGATGGAAACGAGATGGTAAAATTCTTCTGTAAAAGAAAATATTACAGGAGATTTCTTCCCACTGATTGTTATAGCCGTATCTGTAGAAATGGTATGCACCTGTAAATTCAAGAATAAATTATTGGCTATCACTTTAGGCATCACTAAAGTAGCTTCTGATCTGCACTGTAAGCCAGGCTGTCTTACGTCTTTCATACGTCTACTGAATCCTACAGCAGACTTATCAGAGAACGGTTTTATCGAATGTGGACTTCGTAGCCAGCGAAGGAAGTGGACGTCTGGTTTCCTCACACAACGCTGCCGTCCTTGATGTACCCGACAGTTTCACAATAAAGTGTGTAAAAAATGATTTCCTTTCAGCTTGCAGTTTGCATGAGCCCGTGAGCAAAGACCCAAGGTTTGGGGTTAGAATTATTAAATACCCCTGCCCAGAGTTATTCCAGTTCAACCCACCCTGTAGAGCAAGACGCTTCTCCTACACTTCACAAAGATCTATAAGACCGTCAAAGTTCTGTGAAAAAGTAGGAGTACTTTTAGGCCTTACTCCATGTCAGCGACGCACATGTGGATCGAAACCCCATGAAGTCTCACAGTAAGCTGCATCCAAAACAAGTCACCAGGAACAGACTGCTTGGAAGCCAACCGACGGCACCAGACAAAACTGTAAGCCTGGATCGGCAAGAGCTAATGGAACGCACTGTCGCTTGTTCATCAGGTGATATCGTTTCACCTGCCAACAAGATAGTACCTATTGAAGTCGAAGGAGAAATGTCCACCACTTAGGTAGATTTATTCACGGATGATGTTGATTTAGACAGCAGTGGTAATGAAATATGTAGTGCGCTGTTGATCCCGCAGAATGCACCCGTGAAACCTGAATCTCTCATCCGACTTAATGCTGAACGCTGTCCACTTCCTTAAACTTTCACCTATGATGCTGGTCTCCGGGCATGTTGACAATGTACAGTCTGAAAGTGCCACGTTTTGGGGACCTGAACCTTAGTGTTAGCTCGAATTTACCTCCAAGTCCGTCCAAGTCACGTGAAACCTTTAGTCGTCTTAAAGATGGTTCCTTTAGGACCGCTACACCTATCGAAAAGTAATCCCGCTTCCCGACACAGACGCATTTACTAGGTTTACCGTTAACGGGCCGGGCAATACGTCACCTTCATAGACCAACAGAAAAGTAGGACTCACAAACCATGGCACCGAGAAGAAACAGTACATACATAGGAAGGTTTATGAGATAAACGCCTCTTGTAGTCCGGGGAACGACGGCTACAGCACAATTTTCAGGTTTTTCTCCTCACAACCATCCGCACAGCACTCACCCCCCCCTGTGTGCTCACCTCAGTGCAGTGACATCACCTCTCAGCCTGCAGCCTACTGTTTGACTGAATCCTGGGATGCTGTCTCCCCAACATAACACACCCTGCCACTTCATTGGTGGAAGTGCAACTACCAGTTTAAACGGTTCATTTCGATTATTTCAACGGACGTCTATACCCTTGACTTACAATGAAAATCCAAAATTTCCTGGACTGCACGTATTAGTGGCACCTTCCACTATCTAGATGATGACGTCCTCAGGCCGGCTGTTTTCTCCCCTAGCCCATAACCATTACAATGGCAGAGTAGGTGTTGTGGCAACCCAGGAACATCCTGTTGCACGATTATGTCATCGGGATTGAACTCCACCTCATGCTACTCACCACTACGGTTCAACATAGCCCACCGGAACAAACCTTTGAAAAACGAGTTGGGGTGCTACTGACTATCCAACAATTTGAGCTTCCGCCGGATTAACGCTGGTTCCAAACGCACAAAACGAATAGGATTACTACATCACCGACTCTCCTAAACTCGTCTGATATTTAGCACTGAAGCTTGGTGTACTTCAGATACTCGCGATAATGATGCCTCTGCCGAGAATTATATTTCGTTCAGAGGAGATAGATTTGGTGGAAGAAGTGGTGGTTGCATCATCCATATTGGGTCCAATATTACTGCGACAGATTGCAGTACTTCAGAACCTCATTGCCTGATGACAGTGTGGGTCGTGGTGGTTTCCAGGTGCCATATTTCTCCTCCTAGGGTGTGTCGGCCATCCCCTTATTCTACTGGGGTATGACGGGCTGGCTGAAGTATTTACTTGTGCTCCAACACTACCTTACTCCGTGAAAAGTATGTGGAGAATCTTATATACCAGACATCAAGCGACAGACACCTACTCGTGGACGTTATAAAAAGGCTGTTGATGTGTTCCATTCTAAGGATGGTGTCAGCATGTGGCGTGATCAACCAGGCACCAAGGCATACCTAGCCTAGTTTTCGCTAGTGAATTATTACCCTTTACTCTTCAGGTCGGTTCAGAATTCCCACTCGGTGGTTACGGAGTAGCGTTTGGTGACCTTCAACAGTCTCCCAGTGTTATGTCAGCCCACAGATCAAAAACAACCGCCACTAGATGTTATGTGGATGCTAAGTGGGATGAAATGTAGCACCTGGTGCGGCGGCTGAAATGAGGTTCTGGTTTTACCAGTAGCTCAACCTATGAGTTATATCTTTCAGAGTCCCATGAGTGTAACTCATGACCATATTTCCCCGGTAATACCATCAGTAATCAGCGGTCCGAAAGTGAATTTCTTCCATAAAAATGCACTTATCTGCATACGTAAACATGCCGGAAACTTCTCTGGGTCCGATGACCTTTCATCCCGTCTCATCGAAAATTGTGCACGTAGACTTCAAATTGAACAAATTACTGAAGGCGGCCAAACGGCAAAGTGGCTGCAACACGTGAACAAACAACGTTTAGTTTTTGGTAAGAGCTCTAAATCCATTACAAGCCTGTCTAGGGCAACGCCCAACCATCTCATTATCAAAAACGGCATTCTCTGCCAAGACCGAACAGAGATCTGTGAGCCGTTTAGCAATTACTCTGCGGGCTCCTTCATACGGAAAGATAGTGTATGCGGCGTACAAACCCCCATTCCAACAAACATCCGTTTGGTTATGTTTTATTTGCAAGGCCCGAGGTTACACACTGCTTCCTCCCAGAAGCGCATTATGAGTGATAGCATCCAGAGTAGCCTGTTATGGCCCCAACTCATCCTCCTCTGCATAAACGATATCTCCAATGTAACGAAATAATGCAAGCCCCACCCATTTGCTGACGACTTGAAGACTGTGAATGGCTTACCCTACTTGCCGTTAAGTGGAGGAGTTAATGAAATCCAGGACGATCTGATGAATTTGATCACCTGGAGCGAAACACGGTGACCTCTGTGTGGCTCTATATAGGTTCACTCATTGTTTAATTAACCCCCGCCCCAAGCAAGTTTGCACCTTGAGTATTACCCGCTTCTATCGCATAACGTAGTGTTTGATATGGGTCTTATGTATTGTCGAAAGCTAACGTTTAAGCAGTTTTCTGACTCCCCTGTGTCTGAATGCAGGCGCCTATTCGGCACGTTGCGGGAGCGTGCAAATACTACTAAGGCTGGGTTGCATCTATCCAAAGTAATGATACGCCCAGCATTTGAATATGGCATGACCATCTTTAGTAATATGCATGCTTCATACGGGATAAGCATTGGGAATGTTCACAGAAAATTTACCGGCTGTGAACTGGACCGCCGTGAAGAACTCGCTCGCAGGGAGGTGTATTATAACTGAAGGCTGACCAGATTTAGTTCAGACGCCTGAAGTTCAAACTAACCTAATTTTTTCCCCTTTTGCGTAGCACTACTCATGTTTGCTGCTTTCTTACACTCAACCCTGAGTCCTCACACAGTCTGCGCAATCTTCTACACAATGCCCATCGACAAACGCCACCCTAAATTTAGGCGGTGGTTCTTCACTATACTATGGACTAAGTTGTGGAATAAGCTCCCGCTTCATGTCGCTCTTGCAAATCTTCATTTCGATTCCAACATTGCTTACTGAATTCCCTCTATTCGCTGATATCCATCGGTCCCTGGACACTCGCGTTGCATCCACGAATACCAAGCATGACGGAACTGTCTGAAAGTAAACTTGGCTGAGCCATCGCATCCAGTAATAACGCTGTCGGTTAGGGTGAATGGTCGTTGTATGGTATCATTTCCAGCAAGGTGACATCCTGACAGCCCTCTTCCCAACCACTTTCATGTGTGATTTATATGAGTTCCAAACTTTTACCCAGCGACACAACTTTGATGGGCCTAGTAACTGTTTAACAACATTCTATAGACTCCTATTTTGCGTTCGAGCTTGGCTTTATTAGCTCTGAACCGTTTCTTCGGATAATAATACTAAGTTTTATCCTCATGCACTGGATTTAACACGTGCAGGACCAGTCATGGAACCTTTGGGCAAAGAGGTGTCGGAGATGGTTCAAGGACAAGTAGGAGCCGAAGCACTTTTGTCCCTGAATACTCTCAGTGCTCGGTCTAAGCGTGAGCAGATCTTCATGGGTGTGTGAATTTCTGTTGAGTGAACGAGCGGTTGGATTGTACGAGTAGTCAGAGTGCCGAGAGTTCACTTTCAGGATGCTGTCAGTAAAGTAACCGTGTCTTCTATGAGGATCTCTGTCTACTTGAAAGGATAACTATTAGTCGAGACTGAAACCTGCGTATGTAGCCAGTTTCGCTACAGAACAGGTTTCAGCTCAGCCAGCGCTTCTTCTGTATCGTGCACTTAGCTTCCTTGAGTTGCGCGTGGCCCAAGTACATCCGAAATATGACAGGAAATGATAGATGTAACCTCACCTGTGGTACTATTTAAACAGTAAAAAAGTGTAACAAAAGTACTTCAGCGATTCTGCCATGGCATTATACAGTTAACAATAGTATCACGGACAAAAATGTATTAACTTATGTGATAAGAAGGGTGTTGGAGGTGAAGATCATACACTCTCAACCACTGTGAAGTATTTCCAACAAAGGGGCCCAGATCTTCGTCCCAGGAGTCGGATGAGATGACAAAACTGCCCCAAACAAACAACCTACTCGAGACCGCTATAACGGCTTTGAACACGAAGTGAACCATAGCTGAATAGAATTAATCTCAAGAGAGGAACACGAAATCACTTTTAATAAGACAAGAAACTGACACGAATATTCCCATGGGATTGGATGGCAACAGGCCGAAAACCGCGCAAAAATGTAGGCTGAATGTGGGTAGGAAAATTGAAAGGAAATAGCAAGTGGTGAGGCCAGGGGTAGGAATAATCTTATAAAATTCCCCAACATCGTCTCAAGTATTTGAAGGCTTTGAAAATTGGTAATCTTGACTGGAATTTTGTTTCGGATGTGTCACTGGAAAGCATTTTACTCAAATGGTTTTACGGCATCCGCATGTCGAGAATTGGATGGCTAGTTCCTAAGACCATGAGTAGCGGGTGATTCTACTTTAGGTGCCTTTCCTAGCTCTAAAACATGTGTATTAGTGGTCGAAAGAAGAATTCCAGGCAGAAAGGAAGTTTTCGTCTACACAGCTGTCCATGTTTTAATATTCACTGAAGGCAGGTGTGTATGGGCCAGATGATCACTTGATGAAATGCGTCTACCGGTGTTCGACAGATTTGGTTCACTGCATCCGGAGTAACGAGTCGACCCTCCAAACATACTATTTACCACGAAATCAACTCGCAAATACCCAGTGTTTGCCCACCTTCAGCGTGAAACAGGTGCTCATCGGGACTACTTGTAAGGTTCCCCCATGTAACATTCTCTTTGCCCATGAATAAGGTTTTCAACTGGCTTTGGAAAGGTTTGGCAAGGTCTGATGAAATGCGGTGGTCTGAATATCTAGGCATCGCATCATATTCAGAAGCCACTTGTAGCCATCCGATTCAAATCATTACCCTCTGTCATCTGTAATGGAAGAAAGGTGTTCAAACAATGGAATTCATCGTTCAGCAAAAACGTGGCTTGTGACTTCAACCCCGATGTCGCGAACGGAAACGGTCGCTGGCCACCGTGAGGACCTATCAGTATAAGCCATTTAACAGGGTGAAAACGAACCAAATAAAGTCTAATAACCAGTAGTTCTGTAAGTATTCATTTGAAGTCTGATTTGTCCATAACCACAGTCATGTTTCGCTTCCCAGCATTCAACTTGCGAATATCCGTATCAGTTTCTGGGGCGAAGTGCACATTCTTCTTCTGATATCTTTACACTTGATGGGTTTAATAGTTTTCATCATTTGCTTAAATCAGAAATAGAAAGGTAATAATGCAGACTATTAACTCATTTTGTTCCATTCAATATACAACACTGGGAACACACAAATAACATAAACTTTACGGATGATATGTTCTTTTCAGTTGATATTATCCCCAGGAGTGAAATCGGTATAGAACTCTTAATTTGATGACGAATTCACCAGGTGACTGGGAGGGCTGGTCGTTTCTCAATGGAAACAGTAAGAACGGTAAAGCGAAGTAATGCATGTGTGATATCATACGAAGAAGGAGGTCGTAGAACATCACCTGAGTGTACTGAGGTCTGATAAGCTTACAACTTCTACCCTAATACCTAAGAACGGCAAACAAGTTAATTCCATGTCACAGACGATTCAGAAGACAGTCGAAATATTCCCAAGTAAAAAGCATTCTAAAGCTTAAGTAGCAAAGTTACAGAATCTGAGCCCCAGGTGCTTCGTTTAGTTGTTTCAGACCCTGTATTGGGAGTCAGAAAATCTAGTGCATCAGAATGACTGAGAATTAGTCAGCTTGCTTTTCTATTTGACGAAGTTGAAGATATTTGTTATCCTGGCTTGGAAACAGTTCCTCATTCTGAAATGCCGAAAAGTCTTGAATTTTCAGTGACCCTTCTCACTGATCTAAGGAAGTCAACTTGCAGTTATCAGGACTTTTCATTCAATCGGTTAAAGCCAGTTTTCTTGAGTATTTACAAAGAAATTCAAGCAGACAGTGGAATAGCAAACGTTTTGCGATACAATCACTTTACACAGATTGGTTGCACACTTCTATCAGAAATAGGATGCACATTTTTACATGCTTCTAATCCTTTACACCGCGGAAGCAGTTCAATAACTTGAAGCTTCATTATTCATTCTCCATCAGAAAGCATATATCTTCAAAATAACCGACAAATCAAATTTTGTAGGTCTAAATTTGCTGAAAAGCATACAACGATAATGAATATTTTCAAGAGATAAAGTACTATTGAATTAGGAACACAAAAATACAGGCCATGTATTGCTTTCTAACGCGTACTGAAATCGTATTAAGCGTGAGTGACCTTGGTCTTGGTACTGCGACCTACACATTAAAAAGTTCTATGGTGATTTGTGTTTACGCGCTGAACGAAAGTAATGGTTGATACAGAAATGAATATCATTGGACTTGTGAAAGAGGTTTATGCATTTGGCTTTTATATTTTTAGTTAGTTTCTGGAATATTATCAATTCAGTCAGAGTTACAATTGTTTCACAGAAGAATCTCGTATATTTCAAGGGGTGAACGTCGAGAACTGGAGACCTGCCTCAGATTTTAAAAGAAAGGTAAATTATATGTGTTTTCTTCAGACGCCTTAAAGCAACAAGTTTTGGATCTTATTAAGGCTAACAAGAAGGATGAATTTTTCAGTGCCTTATTGAGGTTAGTGCCAGAATCTCTGCTACAACAGCAGGAGTTCATGCGGTTAGAATTCGATATCAATCTGTTCTTCCTTACTGGGTCTTGGCAGAAGTACAATACAGTAACTGTTCTTCAATGCTAATCACTTCTTCAGGATGAAAGACAAACTGCAATGCAAGAATTTAAACGGTATTTGGAGACCAAAGGATCAGTTCATAGTCAGAATACAGAGTTCTTGGCCTATTACGCCCTTCCCTATGTGCCAAAACCCAATGAACATCCTATATACCAGCAGTTGTTCGAAGAAACATGGCGCAATTCCGTTATCTCTCGCCTGTCAAAATTTATTGATTCTATAATTCAACCGAATAGTAGTAAAACTCCTCGTTTAATCAATCTAGTGACGAGACCAAATATAAAACAAGACCGGTTGGTGAAACAACTCTCTGTAATTCCACACACACTCATTATTATTTTCTAGAGCGAGTTATCAGATGCTGAAAAGCGTGCAGCGCAGTCTCAAAAAAGATTTGCGAAGCTTCAGACGGACTATCAAACTCTTATCTCCGTGACTGCAGATATTCTTGATGCCTTAGAGAGTAGCTTAAAAGGAAGAACTTTAGATAGTTCAGTAATGCAGAAGATATATTCTCGTTTGGTGCATAGCCAGCATAATGCAAATATAAGATTGAGTGACCAGCACAGTCAACCGAATCAGACACCAGACAATAAATTCAGGTGTGAAGCTATGGGAAGCCTAACCGCTAGCCGGAAAACTGAGTCTTTGAGTGAAAAGCCGTCTGCCAATGGAGTTTTCTACCCGTAAGTCACTGTTTATTTATATTAGTCTGGTAATTTCTTTTCTGAAACTCTCGACATTAATAATTGCATGCTTTAGGACATGTTTTTGGTTAGTTTCAGGTTTAGGGACGTAGACAGAGCAGTCTGTATTAGTTCAACCAGTGTGGGTCTCTGTGAAGATCTAGTTTTTCATTGGAAGCGTTCACCAAAGGAGTGGTTACTATAAATATCAGTAATCATTTCCAGCCTCTAACCTCTTCGATAATCATTCCTAAAATGATGGAGAAGATTGAGGAGGTCAACTCCCAAGTTGTTAATCAATATATGATACGCTAATATACGATCTCCCTTTTTCCTACAATGTGAAAAGATTCAAACTTTCCCTCCGCTTTTCATTGGGGAGGTACGAAAGTCCCGTTACCAACTTAGTACCCACCTTTTTACCCGTTCTAGACTGTTTGTTTCTTGCTTGAAACAACGACTATCTGCCTATACGCAGTATTCTAGATGGAGTCTTGCATAAGTAGAATACAGTATCCTAAATGTTTCTCCATCGAAGCCTTTAAAGACCCTACGGAGTGTCTATAGCATGCAGGAGGCCTTGTCTGCAACCGCTTTACAGTGTGCCGTTGCTGTCAAGTTGTGGCTGTTGACGGCCTCTAAGTCTTTTTGTGGCCTAATAGGAGGCAGTATAATTCCATCCTGTGTGTGTGCTGTGTTTATTACTGCACTTTTATTAGAGTTGATTTCCGGGCCATTTGATCAATTCATCTGGGTATAGAGTGCTATCTTATCATCATTACTGTGAACAACCTACCAAACAGCTTCATAAGCTAGTAGTAAGGATGATGACTTAGGCACACCTGGTAATTTATTAAAATAGAGCGGGAACAGAAGAGATTATAGTATATTGCCCTGAGGAGCCTCACTGACAACCGGTTTCCAGTCACTCAGTACTACATTCGCTCTGACCGTCTGACTTCTACCGTGCATGTAATACCTATACTACCCTTGCATGTTGATGTCTGTACCAAAACCTACGAATATCCTCATCAACCATAATCGAAACACATTATCAAATGCCTTTCTAAGACCAATAAACACCAAATCAACAGGCAGTTTGCTACCTTTTTCTCCCACTCATTCTCCCCTGGCTGAAAATGGTTTCGTTGGGCAGGAGCATCCGGATCGGAAGCCGTGTTGCTCTTATGCCAATATACCATGTTTCTACATGACCCTGTAATTTGTCTCCTATAATTTTTTCCAAAACTCACCACTGTGCAAGTCAAGCTAACGGGTGGCTAGTTAGGAACTAGATGCCTATTACCACCCTTGAAAATGGAGCACACTGCAGCGTCGTTTCACTCTAGATATCTGAGCCTGAGACAGTTGCAAATTGAATATCTCTGTTAGCGATTCGTGGATAACTTCAGTCAAAGTTAGTAATAGTCTCGCATGTAAAGCATGAGGACCCAGTGGCTTACCGGGTTTCAGATTATGCAGCTTTTGAGTATTACTGGTCTCCAGGTGATTCAGGTTGCTTGTAAGACTGTGGAAACAAACTATTCACACATGATCACGTATTTGTGATAAGCATAGATAAAAATTGACTTACTTATCTGAAGACTTGTAAGTGATGTTGGGAGTATTATAAAATGCGTTCACACGAGTGTCATTTAATATGACCAAAATGTAATTAGGAAACCATCCACTATGAAGACCGAATTACCTTGATTTATGTTAGTAGATGTGCAATCGAACTATGAGCTTGAGCGAATTAATGTCACGGTTTTTTATATTGAGTATAACGGTTCAGAGTTATTTGTATAATTTGACAAGTCATTGCCTCGCAAAAGGGTAGTTGATTTCAATGTGTGACAAGATGTACTGTAAATTTTGAATTGAATTATCAAAAACCTAGACATTTTTTGTAAGAACCTGATTCAGTAGTATGTCACATTCTCAGCATCCTAGAAGATACTTGTGAATAATTTGGGTTTACGCTGTTACTTCATGCCGGAAGGTTTTTATCTGTATAAAACGAAATATGATCAGCAGATCAGTGAATGTGATACTCTGCCTAGAAATGTCATTCCTGATTCTCACATATCACAATAGCTCACAGAAAGAGTGTAAATAGGAAAAAAAATGCGCAAACGTAGATAAAACTATGATAACATAGAGGATAATTAGATATTTTTAGTGCTCAAAATTTTAAGGTGATGGGTGGATACATCTGTATCACTATGATAAATTTGAAGCCATTTCACTGGTAGTCATCGATTTTCTTCATGTAAATAATTCTATAGATGATTAGTAATGCGTTTAACCTAACTACATTTATCTTTCTTTTAATGTGATCTAACTTCGCCGAACATCACAATTCAGTGTAGGCAGTGGTTCACCGTATATAGCATATATTCAAGTCACCTCACTTAGTGCAGACTCATAACCTCATCTATTGTTTTACCTTTCCTGTATAGTACTTTGTGTGCGACAGTAGTGGTTAGAAGCGGTTGTTTCAACACACGATAGTTTTTATGAAGATATCTGATGTCAAAACTACATAATCTCATGTCTTCTGTTTGTAGTGATCATGCCTAACAACTGTAGAGTAAAGAAGAACGGGTTTCTACGTGGCAGTTTCATTTTTGGATCGTAAAATGGACATTCTACAAGTGTAACAGATGGCACAAAGTGAAAAATGCCCAACGAAAGTTTTCTGTCCGGTTTAGGACTTCATCATGCATTAGTTCAATAAATCTGATACAATTTTCACCACTTCAATCTCTATCCTTTAGCTAAAAGATAATCCAGACCAGTCTAACAGATTGATTGGCTGCTAAAATCAACGTTGAATCTTGACACGTCATCGACTGGTCACACATCTTCATCTAGCTACCCTATACCGACTTCCAACCTAATCTAACTTCTGCTAGTATAGCACGTCAAGGTAGGCGGTGGCTAGGCAGGTGCAGTACATGTTCAAGCCATCCCAGTTGACTAAGGTTTAGAAGTAAAACGCATGTCAAACTTACATTTTCACCCAAAGCGGTCAAAATAATATGCAGTTTTTCAGAGTCTTCTTCTAAGATGGCCATGGCTGTAAGTCAACCAGGTAATTTCGAAGGTATGAATCAGTTCCTGAGAAGTGGAAAGTAGCAAGAGTCATACCCGACAATATATCTTCAACCAAGCTATTAACTTCTGTACAAATGTATGAGTTTTAGTAGAAGTCGTCTTATCAATAAATACTCCCAGATTTTATCCCTATCAGTGAAGCACAATTTCACCTCGGGAACAAGATATATGAAGGGTACTGGCTGCTTGTAAGTATGCTATTGTCATGAAGCTTGTCAAGAGGTAAGAAACTAATCAGTATACTCTTGGCTAGCCCTAAAACATACCTGGTCTTCCCCAGTTGGTTATTCTTAAGCTCACTTTAGGTAGCAGATGACTATGGATACTAAGATATCAGAAGTTGCCTATTGCAAATGACATACGTATCTGTTAGAATGATAATGGACCAGCAACTTATGCATATTGCGGGAAAAATTGCTGGCCACTCCATATTTATTATTTGGATATGTTAGTGTATCTCATACTTCTACCTCTACGGGCTTACCTGTAGAAATCTTGTTACAACTTTCAATCCCTTTGAGTATTCAAATAAATTCGTTTTCTCAGAAACATTCAAGCGGTATTATCACATCATAGGTGCTAATCTAATGATTACACTAAATCAAGCGACTGAGGTTATACATTAACCGCCTCTAATACTCATTAAAATGCTATGCTTGCTAATATACTTGTGTTGCATACATTATCTGGTTTCCTTAAGAGATTTGCAGTAAACATTTTAGCTATCTTGACTTGCTTTAGCTTCAGATTACAAAAGACACTCCCAACTAATTTCAAAGAAGTTAAGAACTGTATACTTTTCTATTAGTGTAGTGAATTCGGACTCCAAGTGATATGGCCCTTTGTTTATCACAAAAATACAAATACGATTACTCCTCCCTTTTCTCCAACTTTTGGACACCTTGCTTTTAGGATTTATCCTTCCTACACTCAATCATTGTATGCTGTCAGTATTTTTGTTTTGGTTGTTAAGAGGACATTTTCAAAACCTATAGACTTCCCCATGCTACCAAGCAGTTCTAGTCAAATAATTCTACGTAATTCACCTCACTAAATCTTCTTAAGAGCTATGTTGGTAAGTATGGGTTTCTCGGTTAAAGTCTCTGAGATGTTAGACACCACTGGTTAGAAATTGTATATGAAACAGGCGAAAATGTATTTTTGGCTTATTCATCATTTACCTAGACATTTTCTATATTCGGCTAAGAAGCTGACCTCTTCAGAGTACCAGGCCAAGTGTGTAGGTTTTGTTTCGCATTATTAGTTCTAAATTCTTAAGGTTTATCACATCGAAACTCTCAATTATGTGATTAGGTTCACAATCATTTCGTAGAATAATGTTTAATGCGAGATTAGATTGTATATGTGTGTTATTTTAGAAATATTTTCTGAATTACCGCCTTTTCTGTCAAAGGGTAATCAGCTGCGAATAGATCTGATATTCATGCCTATTTTTTTAGGGTTGAAGCCTTGTAAGAAAAACAAATTTTTGTAAAACCTCAGACACTTATCAACTAACCTTTCCTTTAATGTTCCTTAGAACTATATGATGTGAGAATTTATTTTGGCTTTTTATTTCAACACCTTTTAATATTTGATTGAATTTTTGACTGTTGAATCTTTGAAGTTATATGCATGAATGGAATATGCACTTTGGTACTACAGAAAACCTTCAATGCACCTGAATTATGACCTTTCTCCGCTTTTCATTTCTTTATTTTATATGATGAACAACCTTCTTAGCCGAAATACCGAAACCCAATCGGTCATTTCAGTAGTTATTCGCTCCGTTATGATTTGGCCTGGGAAGATGTATCGTAGTATAAGCCTTCACAGAAGTGTGTCTAAAGCGTAGTACCTAAGATTGTATCATTTTGAGTCACATATTCTTTTTCACTTTACTACTAGAAGTTGCATATGAGTAGAGAATAGAGAAAAAAACGAATTAGCTAAACATTTTCTTTACCAGCGATTATCCTAGATGTAACGTATCTTCTCTTCATGACTAGCGATATCCGTATTTCAATTTGGAGGTTTTTGTGGATTGATAGGTTTCAGGGTACTTTTCATTACTGACTGACATTCGTTAGAAAACTGTTGAAAACATAGAAGCACTGAACGTCTGTTGAGTCTAAGTATGAGACTCAGCAATGCACACCCACGACCTTGCCTGATGTTAGAAGCCGGAAGCGATGACCTGAGAGGTCAACCAAGTCAGGTGTGAGGACCAACACTCACTGATGGTTTAGATGATGATGGCTCTATATCGCAGGTTGACAGAAATAAATGAATATAGGCGATTGGATTTCAACCCATGGGCTGAATTGTTACCACATACGCCGCGAAACGTGACTGGGCTCAGTTCGATCCCTGGTAGGGTTGAGTGCGTACTGCTAAGGAGTCCTATAGTAGCAGAAACAGCTGTCAAGCAGTCTCAGGTTCTTGCTGGTTCTCCAAGTGACGTTAGTCCATTAGGAGAGTACTACATACAAATTCTACTTGCAGAGATATATGGATTACTGAAGAATCACCTAAGCTTATAAGTATTTCCTGTACAAGAAAAATAATTGCTTCAGTAATTTATATGACAGCTTCTCATCAAACTGATGCGTTACCGCTGTAAGTAGTTAAAATACTTGTTGGCAATTTCGAACACATAGTCTCGACTACCTTTTAAATTTCATTTTTCACTTGTGTTCTTTGTGGAACATAGGGTTTCAGTAGCACGTCGCCATTCCACTCTGTTCTCTACCCACAACCTTTCATTTCCTCCTCACACCATCTCAATTTCACTCTCGCCTTGGACGCCGAACTCGTCGTATCAAATTTAGCTTCCACTTGAAGGACTGACCTGACGCGTGATGCCCTCAAACCGTTTCTTTCTCACTGTATACCCAATCCAATCCAATTCATCTCCACTCTCTTCTTCTGCATATTTGTTGGGCAATGGTTCTTGCTTCGTTGGCTTGTTGGTTCGTTGCCAGCCAGCCAGTGAGAGATCCTTGTTGCTTATTCTTGTTATTCTGGCCATCTGATGTTATCTTCAGTGTGAGTATGGAGTGAGTGTAGACGGCAGTTGTTGATGTGATGTATGTCTGGAAATGCTTTTGTAACGCGTCAAGTCTCTCAACCATCACATAGAAGCACTGACTTGCTTGAGTGAATTAGTGTTGACAATGCGGATGTTGTTGAGGCTCAATGCTGAGTGTAGTGTAGTGTAGTGTAGTGTAGTGTAGTGTAGTGTAGTGTAGTGTAGTGTAGTGTAGTGTAGTGTAGTAGATCTCCACAGTGATTATCTCAGGTTATTGAAGGTAGGTGTATCTTGGTGTGTTTTGGATTCTGGCTTTGACATGATCGTGTGTGCGACGGTCGTCGCTGTCTTCGCTGTTTGTAGTTGGAAGTATGATGCTTAGATAGGTAGGTAGGTAGGTGGGCGGGTGGGTGGGTGGTTAAGTGAAAGAGCCAATTTCGATTCGATTTCACGTGTTGATGGTGATTGGTAGTTGTTGTTATTGTGTTGGTTGGATATCCTCATCACTTGTGTTTTGTCTGCGTTCACGTGAATGAGGTGCCGTCTTCCTTGTCTGCCTCTCTTTGCCTGTTCTGCCACATTGTTAGTTTTGGCCTGTAAATCTTGGAGTTTGTGCGACGAGACATTAGAGATAAATGATCATTGTTGGGGAAATGTAAATCTTGTTGTGGGGTCTTTTGAGCGGTCGAACAGCGTATGCGCATGTTCTCACTCCTCACAGTTGTCTGTTGCATGATGTAGTGTAGTGCAGTGTGGTCTAGTCGACGACAATGAGGAAGATGATCGTTGATGGTGAGTAATTGTTAACCTTGTCTTACTGCTTCCTGTGTTCAGTTGAGAGGTGTCACTGAGTTTTCTATTGTGAATCACTTCGCATGTAGCAGCATATGACTTCTGTTGAATGAGGTTGATAAAGGTTCGCGGCACCGAATCCATAGTGTTGAAGTAGTTGCTAAATTACTTCTCAGTCAACGCTATGGAAGGCATTTTCAAATCGATAAAGTTGAGGTGAAGGGTTGACTGCCGTTTTATGCTCTGTTCTATGATTATGCATAGGGTTGCAATTTGATTCGTACATCATTTGTTTTTCACTAATCCAGTCAACCTATTCCGGTTGTAATTTTAAATCCAGAGCATTCTTTTAGTCTCTCCTTAATCGTCTCTAGCGAACATATATTACTGGAATATAATTTTCCTCTTGTTTTTTTTATAATTCCTACCTCATTTTGAAATACATAATTTAAATTTGAAGACAGTATTATCAATATAAAAACTGTTTTAAAAGGATTACTGACGATATTTTATGCTATTTTCTCGATTTCACTTGAATTACTTATCCATGAGCTGTCTGTGCACCAAACCTAATTAATTGTTTTAAGTGACAAATAAAGTATCTTTAATACATCAGAGTGCATTTGGTTACCTTGAATGTACAATACAACAAACTACAGACATTCATCAACAACTACCTACGCTTACTCGTTACTGAAGCTCAGATGGCCAGAATAATGAGAATAAGCAACAAGGAACTCTGGCAACGAATCAACCAAGAACCTATCGCGCAGAAGGAAGTGGAGATGGATTAAGTATACACTGAGAAGACCAACTGGGGACATCACGCGCCAGACAAGGTTATCGAGTGGAATCCAAAGGGGAAACGACGAGTTGGGTGTCCGAGGGGAGGGTGACATGGAGGAGATCATGTGAGAAAGAAATGAGAGTTTCTTGGCTGTCGTGGATCCAGGTTCAAAAGATTGCAGAGAACACAGCGGAATGGTGACGTGCTACTGAAGCCCTATATTCGACCTGGAACCCAAGGGACAAATAATAATAATAATAAATGTACAATATCGTAGATTTTCAAGAGTTATTGAACAGACAGATATATTACCAGAATTATTGACCAATGAATGAATGAATATATTTTTAAACAAAGTGATAAATACTACCTACTGAAATAAGTAGTTGAAAGTTCTGGTATCAATGAATAAGGTATCACTCAAATGGAGGTGATTTAAATGTTGTCTAAATGTTTCATCTTTTCACAGTCAGCCTCATCACTAATGTACACTGATTGATTAGTAATTAGCAGACTACAAATACACTGATCGTATTGGAATGTATTTTTTTATTTTCAAATAAATAATTATTTATTTAAATGGGATTAGTGATTGGTTGATTATTGGTAAAATTTTCTATATCTCTGTTATAGATGTTGCCTCATTTCCGTTACATATATTGGGTGTTGATTCAATGAACAAAAACTCAGATATCAATCTCTCTTTCTCCACTTAATTATATTAAGCTTAAGTATAGTAGAATAGCTTTGCATTTTGAAATAGTTGTTAATGTGAATATACCAACAAGCCTGATGGATTATTATTATTTTTATTATTAGTCCCTTGGGTTCCTAGTGGAACATAGGGCTTCAGTAGCACGTCTCCAGTGACCTCTGTCCTCTGAGATCTTTTGAACCTGGTCCCACGACAGTCCAGAAGCTCTCATTTCCTCCTCGCACGACCTCCTCCATGTCACCCTCGACACCGACGTCCAACTCGTCGCTTCCCATGGGGATTCCACTCGAGCAACTGGCCTGACGCGTGATGTCCCCAGTCGGCCTTCTCAGTGCATGCCCAATCCATCTCCACTTCCTCCGCATATTAGTTGGGTGATAGTTCTTGGTTGGTTCGTTCCCAGAGCTCCTTGTTGCTTATTCTTTCTGGCCATCTGATCTTCAGTAGCGAGCGTAAGCAGTTGTTGATGAATGTCTGTAGTTTATTGGAAATCCCTTTCGTGACGCGCCAAGTCTCTGAGCCATATAGAAGCACTGAGTTGACGTTGGTGTTGAAAATCCACATCTTGTTCCAGATGCTGAGTGCAGAAGATCTCCACACTGGTTTCAGGCTAATGAACACCTGTCTTGCTTTTCTGATTCTGACTTTGACATCCTCGTGTGTGCCTGTGTCGCCTGTAGTTGAAACGGTGCTTCCGAGATAAGTGAAGGAGGTTACTTCCTTTAAGTTTCTCCCGTTGACGGTGATTGGAGTTTGTTGTTGTTGTTGATGGTGGTGGTGCGGTATCTTCATCACTTCTGTCTTCTCTATATTCACTTGAAGTCCCGTCTTCCTTCGCTGCCTCTTCTATCAACTTGTTAGTTTTTGCCTGTAGATCTTCAAGTTTATGTGACACCAGGCGCAAGTCATCGGCGAAATCCAGACCTTCTAGGTTCTTTTCCGCAGTCCAGCCAGCGTATCCCCTCTTCTCCCTCCCCACTGTTTGCTGCATGATCCAGTCCACTAGACCACAATCAGGAATATCATGGGGGATAGTAGCCTGATGGATATGTTTTGTAAATTCATCGCGATTCAAGTAGAACTGTTTATTATATTCATAAATTTTCATATAATATTCATGATATCAGACCTTTAGGTATGTTTCTAACATTTTTTGGAGCTGAAATTAAAGTATAGAAGTCATAGATCATAATGATGACTTTAACGATATGACTTATTGAATAGTAAACCAAATAATATGCTAAGAAACATAATAAATCCTTGATAATCAACTTCGACTATATCTTTCTATATGTAGAATTTGTCCACCTTGAGATTTAACCATCTGTTAGCATTCCTTCTAGTCCAAAGTCAGTCAGTCAGTCAATATCAACATGTGGTAGTGATGATGTTGTGTACATGTATATGTACCTCAGCAGTCACTTCTGAGTTGGCATCACTTACAGACTTCAACAACCACTTTAGGTTTTACGAATGGATCTTGTGCTAACTTGACGAACTCAGATGTCAATCACTAATTATTCGTACTTGTAATATGCCTTCATAAGTGAAAGACCAAGAAAAAACACAATACAATAATCAGGTAGGAACAGTATCTTTCACAAAATCATACCAAAATACCAATACACTTCAACTAGCTAGTTAGGTGATTGTATACGAGCAATGCGGGATAACACGATAACATGCTAAATGGTATAGATGCTTGACCGTGTGCCTTCAGCTTACGAGTCCGTTGAAGTTATGAAGATAAGTATCAGTGTTGAATCTTGTCGAACTGTAGGCTATTGATTTTTGAGGGAGTTGTGGAGATTTGGAATTATTTCAAGTTGTTATTCATCGTAGACTGTCATCAGTTGGAGGAACAAGGGAAACCTGGGAGCACTGGACAGCTGTTTCGTCCTAGTATGGGACTCCTCAGTAGTGCGCACCCGCGACCTTCAGGTTCCGCGGCCAGCGCCTTACCATTGAGCTAGCCACTGGGTCAGAATCCAGTGCTCCATATTTCCAACTTCTGTTAGCTCACGATATAGCGCAAACCTCCACCCAATGTCATCGTTGAGTATTTGTCCTCATGGCCATCAGGCTTTGACTCCACCGGTCACGACTTGTCATTGGAACTTCGGGAATATCTCTCGAAACTAGTCACCAGTGAGCACCAGTTCAATTAAATTTTTTTTGAGGGGGTTGTGGAGATTTGGAAATATTTCAAGTTGTTATTCATCGAAGACTGACATCAGTTGGAGGGTGATTATTTCCCATTACATATTTATCATGAGGACTGTGTAATCTATGGAGTTTAAATTTTCTAACACAGCTCACATCAACAGTCAAAAACTTTATAGACAGTGGTATTATATTTTAGTCTGACAACCCCTAACATTTTTTTCCATAGCCCATAGAAATTTCTTCAAGAGATCAGAAATTTATCGACAATAGTTTTTATTTGTTTACGGACTAGTTGTATTCTACATTGTTATATTAATACTGAATATGCCCCATTTAAATTGTAGAAGAAATAGTTCACCGAACGAGACTCCTTTCTAGTGTATTCATTTCCAGAAGATTTGTACACTTGTATAAATACTGACCTTTTTTTAAATCACCGTCTACCTGTTTGTTAATTACAATATGTTATACTAGTGAGTTGTATTTAACAGAAAATCGATGCATGATTTTGTCAGTAGAGTAAATGAAATTATAAACATCCAGGCCATAGTTGTTACGAATGTTCCGAAAGAAGTTGGACATCGAGAAGTTACAGTTTTGCAAGATATATTATTATGATTTTCCCCTTGGGTTCCAAGTGGAACATAGGGCTTCAGTAGCACATCGCCATTCCACTCTGTTCTCTAAACTTATTTTAATCTATCTCGACGACTACCCACAAGCTTTCATTTCTTACTCACACGATCTTCTCCATCTCACCCACGCCTAGGATGCTCAACTCGTCGCATCCCATTCGGCTTCCACTCGACGGCGTGGCCTGGCCTGACGCGTGATGCCCCCAAACCGTCTTCTTTCTCACTGTATACCCAATCCAATCCAGTTCATCTCCACTCTCTTCTTCTGCATATTTGTTGGGCAATGGGTTCTTGCTTCGTTGGCTTGTTGGTTCGTTGCCAGCGAGCCAGCCAGTGAGAGATCCTTGTTGCTTATTCTTGTTATTCTGGCCATCTGATGTTATCTTCAGTGTGAGTATGGAGTGAGTGTAGACGGCAGTTGTTGATGTGATGTATGTCTGGAAATGCTTTTGTAACGCGTCAAGTCTCTCAACCATCACATAGAAGCACTGACTTGCTTGAGTGAATTAGTGTTGACAATGCGGATGTTGTTGAGGCTCAATGCTGAGTGTAGTGTAGTGTAGTGTAGTAGATCTCCACAGTGATTATCTCAGGTTATTGAAGGTAGGTGTATCTTGGTGTGTTTTGGATTCTGGCTTTGACATGATCGTGTGTGCGACGGTCGTCGCTGTCTTCGCTGTTTGTAGTTGGAAGTATGATGCTTAGATAGGTAGGTAGGTAGGTGGGCGGGTGGGTGGGTGGTTAAGTGAAAGAGCCAATTTCGATTCGATTTCACGTGTTGGTGGTGATTGGTAGTTGTTGTTATTGTGTTGGTTGGATATCCTCATCACTTGTGTTTTGTCTGCGTTCACGTGAATGAGGTGCCGTCTTCCTTGTCTGCCTCTCTTTGCCTGTTCTGCCACATTGTTAGTTTTGGCCTGTAAATCTTGGAGTTTGTGCGACGAGACATTAGAGATAAATGATCATTGTTGGGGAAATGTAAATCTTGTTGTGGGGTCTTTTGAGCGGTCGAACAGCGTATGCGCATGTTCTCACTCCTCACAGTTGTCTGTTGCATGATGTAGTGTAGTGCAGTGTGGTCTAGTCGACGACAATGAGGAAGATGATCGTTGATGGTGAGTAATTGTTAACCTTGTCTTACTGCTTCCTGTGTTCAGTTGAGAGGTGTCACTGAGTTTTCTATTGTGAATCACTTCGCATGTAGCAGCATATGACTTCTGTTGAATGAGGTTGATAAGGGGTGGTGGCATCCTATGGAAGGTGTTCGTGTAATATTCACTGATTCGTTTTAGAAAACATGAAAACTGTGCGTAACAGTATTCTAGTAAGACCGGAGACATTTCTGAAAACTTGACATGAGAGTGATCCTCATAATACAACCATGGTACTGAAAGAGACTTAACAAATTGTTTTTAACATCCATGGTTTTGGTTTCAAATTATGAATTGCTAGGGCTTCTGTGATATGTGTAGTTGGATGGAGCAATTGACGGGAGTTCTGGACCTAGGTTTCATGCTTTTTGCGAAGTTGTTTCTCCAACCCCAGTAGAACTGAGATGCCCTGTAAGATTCGAACCTACATTACCTAGTGTTGCAGTCAGAGATGTTATCACTGAGCTATTCGGGACGCATCAGAGTGATCTAAACACCAAACGTTTTGTTTTACCCATTTGCGTTCGAACTCACTAGTAGTTTATGCGAACAGATTCAGCTTCCAGTGGAAAATTGTCCAGACCCACTGAAATTTACAGATCAGCATGAGTGCTTTGTAACTATGCGTGTTATTCACTATGATATTTCAACATTTTATGACACATTTTTATCAGAGATCACACCTTGTGATTTTGACTGGGTGGTTGCCAACTGAAATCCTCTTAAAAGCAGAGTTGAACAGCTGAAAAACTATTTAGTTGTGAACTATGCAATTTGTACATAATCTGCATACTGACATAATGTGTTCTCTACTGATTTCAACTCGTGAATTTGACTGGTTCAATTAGGAGGTAACCAGATCAAATTTTTGGGTGGACGAATAGGATAATTTATTTTACAAGTGAAGAGTTACCAACATTTGGAAATTTCACCCCACCCCCTTACGAAAACGGTGTTTTCCTAATGGGACCATATTGGATAACGACAGTTTATCACGTCAGTCTTTATGTGATAGGGATTAGGGTCAAGGTTGATCGGAGATCATAAGAAGCTGTTACCAGCACGCATGACGTACGCTTGCTTGTAGCGTGATATGTCACTTCATCATACGAAAACAGAATTCAATTTTGCAGTTTTGTAAGTAACTAAACAGGTGAATAAATTAATGTTGGCGTTTATATTACCCCGTCGTTGAGTAGACCGAATTTATCGGTCTCTGTTGGCTTATGGCCTCATGCGCGGATGCCTCGATATTGCCTGTGTTTTAGTTATACATACTAACTATGGATAGTGGCTGGCAGCGGAATCCAGTACGCACGTTTCGTCCCATTCGGGATTCGTCAGTTGGGTGTACCTGCCTCCCAGTGAGCGATGTTGTTCCCTTTAGGACCTGAGCTCGAGAGTGATGGCTTCAAACGCCAAAAAGTTATTCATCATATCACTAAGTCACAATAGCCACTTCTTGTGATACAGGTATAGGTTTTTAGTGTTATCGCACAAGAAGTGGCTATCGTAACTCCGTACTCTAGGTGGGTACATCCAGCTGACGAGCCCCAAATAGGACGAAACGCGCGTCTTGGATTCCACTGCTAGACAGTATTCACCATTTATATATAGGTGAATAAATTGTCTCAACGTTTATTGTAAAATATGAGTTGTATTATAAGGGAAAAAACATTGTTTCATCACCATCAACATATCATCTAAAATATTGATTTCTGGTAAATTTGCTTCTCAACAAAACAATAAGAAGATGCGATTCGTATGTAAGATGTAATGAATGTATTTACCTAACACATTTTGAACAATCTGATCACACACTTATGGACTGATATAAAAAAGTATGGAGTTGAGGGGTGATGCAAGTAGCTTGACAGTTAAACAGAGACTTAATGCGCTGTCATAAAGAAAATATATTATACAGCTTAAGTTTGAATAGTTGAAAATTCAAAGCCTATAAACCTATCGAAGACCTTGGAATAGGTGAAAGATGAAGTCACGTTATTGAAGATCATCTATTTAAGATTTTTGAAACGTTATCCGTTAGGAAGCTACCTTTATTTGTTTAAAAACGCTTTATTTATCACATTGAAACTTATGGTTATTTCACAATTGTTTTACGCTTTACTGATCCTCATTGTTATTTTGACCGTCAACATAGTATTCTTATTCGACCTATATTTATTTACCTAACGTTTAACTCCATAATTTTCTCATTTAACAAGTATGTATATGATCAGATTGTTCGAAATGTGTTGAGTAAATACATTCATTACACGATTCTGACAGACTACATCTTCTTATCGTTTTGATGAGATTGTTTCAAACTAGTTTCTATAAAGTAACATAAATTATAGGGTGATATTTATCACGAGCTATCATCATTTGAAAGACTACTGAAAACCTTGGAACACTGGATATCTATTTCATCCTAGCATGCGACTCCTTAGCATTGCGCACCCATGATCCCATCACCTATCGAACCATTAACCTTCAGGTATCACAGTGGATATGTTACCACTGAATCATTGAATCGGAATTCTGTGGTTCATGTTTTTTTAGTTCTCTCAATTCATGATATAATATGGCTATTATCCATTGTCATGGACTATCTATTTGTCCTCATACTCAACTTGGCTTGCGTCAAGATGTCATAACTAATGGAATACTACTTTTGCTTTCAATTTGTATACTTTTTCATTCAAGTACACCTTTTAAAGCTAGACTAAGCATATAGTATTTAGTGTAGTAAACAGTCAAGACATTAATTGAAATGCATATTCTTCTTGTGAGTGCTACATTTTTTAATCAAGAATGTCTAAGTCATCTGATAAATATTTCATCTAAAATGATTAAATTATTGACAGTATGTTTATTATTATTATTATACTGACTGAATTTTTGAAGTTACATTTATGATTGATTGGAAAATTTACCTTGATGACTGAGCATTTAGTTTATAAATCAACAGGTATATGTAAGTTCCTGAACTAGGCTATGGAAAACACTTGTTTCGGTTGTATTGTGTTCTCTGAACTGGGTTGTTTAATTGTGAAGCTTTCATCGTCTTTCTAGACGATATCAGTTATTGCAGTTGATTTTGTTAATGATATTCGGTTCGTCTTCTCTGATTGTTGTCACATCCTTAGGTCTTCATAATAGTGTTTGTAGGGAATTTGTTGGTTTATGAGCCACACCAATTCCAAGTGGTCTGAGCAATCTTGTCGTGATTTCTGATATATTCTTCATGTATGGTGGGTTGATGCGTTTATTGATTTCTGTCGATGACGTTGTAGTTGGTCATGTAGGGGATAGGTATCTTGTGATAAAGTTTCGTGGGTAGCCCTTCTTCTTTAGGGTGGACATCAAGTAACTTTCTTTGTTTCCATGTAAAGTTGTTGTACTGCAATGTATCCTCGCTCTTCTGAATAGAGTCTGAACTCAACTGATCTTGTGTGTTGTTTTGTTGTTGCTACTGTAGTTGAGGATTTGGTCAGTGTGTGTGTGTGTTGGCTCCCTGTACACTTGGGTTTCCAGTTTTCCGACATTTGTTCTACTAACTCCTTCTCCATTGTGAATTTGATGTCATTGAAAACGTTGTTGATCAAGTTGTGGGTGTTTTCTATGTCATCTTTTTTAATGATGAAAAAGTGTCGTCCATATAGCGAATCCAAATTTTTGGTTTTATCATAGGTAGGATAATGGCCTCCAGTCTCTGCATTACTGCTTCTGCAATTAATCCGGATATCGGTGATCACATTGGAGTTTCTTTCATCAAAGGTAAGATATGCAAACAGATGAAAGGAACTCCAATGTGATCACCGATATTTGGATTAATTGCAGAAGCAGTAATGCAGAGACTGGAGGTCACGACATTTCGTCACTCATTTCAATGCACGTGGATAATTATGGACATGAATTCAATTTTGACAATGTAGACCAAGACCATTCACCTGAGCTACAAATATTCTTAATTATTTCATAACACTTGTTTCATGTGGACTGGTATTACTTATTCGCTGTCTAAACCTTCGTAGGTGAAGCGATGAACAACTGTTTCACTATTGTTCAACTCGCCTTAAAGTATTCTGGATAATGTAATTAGAAGACGTAGATTATCAGGAAAATGTGATGTATTACCGCTATACATTTCGAACAATCTGATCACACATTTACTTGTTAAGGCATTAAATATGAAAACTGGAAGTGGGGGAAGGACATATATGACATAAAAGAATTCTGAGGGGGTTGTGGAGATTTGGAAATATTTCAAGTTGTTATTCATCGAAGACTGATATCAGTTGGAGGAACAAAGGAAACCTGGGAGCACTGGACCCAGTGGCTCAGTGGTAACGCGCTGGTCGCGGAACCTGAAGGTCGCGGGTTCGATCCCTGCTGGTGGGGTCGTGGGTGCGCACTGCTGAGGAGTCCCATACTAGGACGAAACAGCTGTCGAGTGCTCCGAGGTTTCCTTTGTCCCTCCAACTGATGTCAGTCTTCGATGAGTAACAACTTGAAGTAAAAGAATTCAATAATAAGAAAGATAATGAGAGGAATAAAAGATAAGACTTGAAGACAATCTTGGTAATACGGTAGCAAAAACTCTAATTCCTATTCGAAATGATTTATGTAAGTTTTCTTTAAAAGATACTTTTGAACTTGTTAATTATGTCAGTGATATTAATATCAAAGATAAGAGATTGTATTCATTTGATGTCAACTCCTTATTTACTAATGTACCCCTAATTAAAACCATTGACATTCTTTGTGATCATATATCTTCCAGTAATCCTTCTTTCCCTATCCCCTCAACGTGTTTGAGAGAGCTGTTATTATTGTGTACTGATAAAGTTCATTTCACATTTGAAGGTGAACATTTTCGACAAATAGATGGTGTGGCTATGGGAAGTCCCTTAGGACCATTGCTAGCTGATATTTACATGTCACACATTGAGGGCTTGACCGGCGATCTCATCAATAAAGTTACTCTCTATAAAAGATATGTTGATGATATAATCGTGATATGTGATAAGCATGAAGATGCGACATGTTTGTTAGAAAGACTTAACAACGTACAAAACAACATAAGCCTGACACGTGAAGAAGAAAAAGAAAACCGTCTGCCATTCTTGGATATACTCCTAAGTCGTAGAAATGATGGTTCAATAAAACGGTCGATCTACAGGAAACCTACTTGGACAGGTCAGTATTTAAGTTTCCATAGCTTTTGTCCAACCCAATACAAGCGAGGTTTGGTAACTTGTCTATTTAAAAGGATCGAGCGTATTTGTACGGAGGACTCAATGGATGATGATATCAAAATACTAACGGAAACATTAGTGGAAAATGGATATCCATTGAAGTTCATAAACCGCTGCAAAAATCAGCGAGGATTCAAACCTGATCTGTACTCTGTTTCGAAGAAATGCGTTTACATCGCGTTACCATACAGAGGAGAATCTAATAGCATAATATTAAGACGAAGGTTAAGGTCTGCTGTTAGCAAAACGTACTATGCAGCTAAGCTTATCATAGTTGAGAAGACCAAACACCTGCTGCTACCTAGACCTCAACGCTGTATAAACGATTGTGTCACATCCCACTGCGTTTATAAATTTACATGTGTGTGTGGACAAACATACATAGGGAGGACGAATCGTGATATGCACTTGAGGGTAGGGGAACATGTTCCAAAGTGGCTACGAAAGCAGCTGGATTCACAAACATTGATAAGCGCAGATGGCAGACAACCATCATCATCCATTGCGAAACATATCATTGATAAGAGTCACAGAATTGATATCAAACAGCCTTTACAATTTTGTACAGAAACTGTCAGGGGCGTATACTTAAGTTTGTTGAGGCGCTAGCCATAAATAAATTTAACCCCCCATTGTGTGTGCAAAAACAGTTTGTCCTTACATTAAGCCTACCTTGGTAATGCTTATTTTATCGTATTACCAAGATTGTCTTCAAGTCTTATCTTTTATTCCTCTCATTATCTTTCTTATTATTGAATTCCTTTATGTCATATGTGTCCTTCCCCCACTTCCAGTTTTCATATATAATGCCTTAACAAGTAAATGTGTGATCAGATTGTTCGAAATGTATAGCGCTAATACATCACATTTTTCAGATAATCTACGTCTTCTAATTACATTATCCAAATTCATAAAAAGGGACTAATTGTTTCGAATTAAAGTATTCTGCATTATTGGGATATTAAGGCGGCGTACAACGATATATTAGTATGTGTTTTTTTCCGATAAATAGGTCTAAATTTTATCTTCTACTTAAAATATATAATACAAATCGTCTAACAAAAAGTCATTAACTTGAACAGTTACATAGGAGTTATAAACAATGATAGTAAAATGTTTAGCGCATAATTTAAATTCAATGTTTAACGCTGTTAAGATAAACATAGTAAAGTATATTTTCAAATGTGTTACTCTCTTTCTATAATCAACTATGATGGGTAATCAACTGATTTTCCATAGGTACACGCTTAACCTTCATATGATAACATATTATAGTAATTAAAAAAAAATCTTTTCCTTCTTTCGTATGAACTAGTCGAAAGAGAATGAATGATAAATGAATGATTGAATCAAACACTATTTCATAGCTAATTTTTCTCTTCGATACAATTGATTATGTAATCAGATCTTAAGTGTAGCACTGCATGTGCAACCAGTGGATATCGTGATGCCTTATTAAAATTAGACAAAAAAATGTTTAATTAAATTTTTTTTGAGGAGGTTGTGGAGATTTGGAAATATTTCAAGTTGTTATTCATCCTCCAACTGATGTCAGTCTTCGATGAATAACAACCTGAAATAATTCCAAATCTCCACAACTCCCCCAAAATTTAATTGAACTGGTGCTCATTAGTGACTAGCTTCGAGAAGTATTCCCGAAGTTCCAATGACAAGTCGTGACCGATGGAGTCAAAGCCTGATGGCCATGAGGACAAATACTCAACGATGACATTGGGTGGCGGTTAGCGCTATATGTCGTGAGCTAACAGAAGTTGGAAATATGGAGCGTTGGATTCTAACCCAGTGGTCAATTAACGCGCTGGTCGCGGAACCTGAAGGTCGCGGGTTCGACCCCTGCTGGTGGGGTCGTGGGTGCGCACTGGTGAGGAGTCCCATACTAGTGGGACGAAACTGTATCCAGTGCTCCGAGGTTTCCTTTGTTCCTCCAACTGATGTCAGTCCACGATGAATAACAACTTGAAAAAATGTTTAGTTTTTTTAACATAAATTTTTGTGATACAATAATCTGAAAGAAAAAAAATGTGATTGATTTTCTTAGAAGGGAATATTACTGTAAAAATAGTAAACTGAAGACCAGTATTTTATTCTACTTTCAAGGTCAATACTGAGGAATCTTACGCATTACTAACATTAACATTGAAACCGAAGTGACTAGGTGAATTACATATGTCATTAAATCAATAAAGATACTAAATACCGAAATACATTTGAAGTGTACACCAGCAATGACTTCTGCTTTTTCATAAATACCTTATACTTCATTGAGCTATGAAAATATCATAAGACAAAGGTTAGGTTGTGATTAAGACAAAAATGTATCATGTTTAGTGAAGTAACTGAGTGAATAGTCAGAAATATACGAACAATATTAACTCAAGTTGATGTTCATCATGGACTAACATCAGTTAGAGGAACATTGGAAACCTGAGAGGATTGGATAGCTGTTTTGTTCTAGTATGGGACTCCCAGGATGTTCAGGTTCCATGGTCAGCACGTTACCATTGAACCACCGAGTTGTAATCCAGTGGTCCATATTTCCTACTTTTGTCAGTTCGGACATAGCGAGACTATCACCCTATATCATCCTTGGGTATTTGTCCTCACGACCACCAGGTTTGCCCCATTGGTGACTTAGTCCCCACAAACCCCCAAATTAAATATTAACTCAGTCAGACACTTGAACTGGATACGAGCAACGATGATTCTCCCTCACTACTTTATACTTCACTGAGCCATAAACACATCACAAGACAAAGACCAGTTTGTGGTTGTAAAGAAGACACTTTATTGAACAATGATGCATCGTTTTTACACAGTTATCATGAACATATAAAATCACTAGGTCAGAAGTTAAATAACTTTTTTTGATTGGTCGACTGTTGGATAAAATTATCCAATAAGGTTTTTCCTCATCATACAACAACATGAAGCAAAAATTGAAATCTACAAACTGGTGTCTTAACAGTTGATAACTTTAAATGTTGATTTCCATTAAGGTCGCTTCCTATGATTTATTTTTTCCATTTTCTTGTAAATGCGGATGAGCTTGGTGAAAAAAAAGCTATTAAGATAATTCTAGTTGGTCCACTTAAAGACTAGTCTATCCATTAGTCCTGGCCACACAGCCTGAGAACTTTTACCTCAGTGATTTCAGTCTTAACTACTTCTTCAATGTCTTGCGTTGATTAGGTCATAACTGAAAGTATGGGATTGACATTTGTTGATTGGCATTTATTATATTCTAGGGTGGAATTTGTCATAGACTGACATCAGTTGGAAGGACATTGGAAGCCTGACTACACTGGATAGTTGTTTCATCCTAGTATGAGACTCCCCAGCGGTGCGCACCCACGACCCCACCAGGGATCGAACATAGGATATCCAGGTTCCGTCACCAGCACGTTACCATTGAGCCACTTTGTTGGAATCCAGTGATCCACGATTCCTTTTTCTATCAGTTCATGATATAGTGCGACCTACATCCAATGTCATCGTTGAGTAAATGTTCTCATGTTCGACTTGATTGACTCCACTGGCCATGATTTCTTATTGGAACCTCAGGAATCACCTCTCGAACCTAGTCACCAATGAGCGCCAGATTAGTTCTATCTGGAGGTTTGTAGGGATTTAGTAATTGATTTTAGGTTGGTATTCATCATGGACTAATATCAGTTGGAGAAAGATTGGGATTCTAGAAGCACTGGACAGTTGTTTCGTCCCACTAGTATGGGACTCTTCAGCAGTACGCACCCACGACCCCGCCGGGGATCATATTCATTCAGTTTTTCGATGGAAACTGCTTCTTCAATTGCTATTGACATACGGTTATAAGCAGCTGACTTGAAACTTCAGATTTCTGAGATGATGGTCTAGTGAAAGTGGGAATTCATGCTTAAGGAGTTTACTTAACAAACTATAAATTACTGTTATTGCTTGTATTACACCGCCGTTGACTGGACCGAATTGATCAGTTTCTGTTGACATATGGGCTCCTGTGCGGATGTCTCGATATTGCCTGTCTTTCAGCTATGTATGGTAGTGATTCCACTGCTAGCCACTGCCCATCATTACTATACATAGTTAAAAGACAGGCGATATCGAGACTTCCGCACAGGAGCCCATATGCCAACAGAGTCTGATCAATTCGGTCCAATCAACGACGGTGTAATACAAGCAATAACATTAAACTTATACCCGTCGCACAATAAGTGGCTGTCGTGGCTTGGTGGTGTAGTGGATAACGTGCTGGCGTTTCAAGCGATCACTCCCGAGTCCGAATCCCGGTGGGAACAACATCACTCACCGGGAAGCTGGTACATCCAGCTGACGAGTCTTAAATAGGACGAAATGCGCATCCTGGATTCCACTGCTAGCCACTGCCCATCATTATTATACATACTATAAATTAGTCTTCAGTAGTCCAAAAGCATGCACTTTATTTTGTTGTGAGCCTTGGTAGGAATATCTTAGTGTGGCTAGTTATTTTCGGCTCTTTTATATCACTTTTCTGAATGATTTCAATGACTAATTCTTGTGGTCGATGTTTTCGGTAAGGATCTAGCTTGAAATGTGTCTACTCTTCAGATGTCGCATAAAATTTACTGAGATTCATGATTTAATTCAAGGTCTAACTTGCAACTATGGATCATTAACTGTAAAGTATTCACGTCTTCATAGTACATTGGTCATTTTGAAAAGTAAAATGATGATTTCAGTGTTTAAATATGAAGTTCATATTAATTTGAAACTTGCAGATGTTCCCAAACTTTACTCAGTTTGAACATTCCAAGTTTGTTATTTACATCACGTCTTGGCAGCATGATTAGTCATTGTATACACCGTAAATTTACCAACGAAATATCGAGGTTAAAAAAGCCAGTCCTTCACAGACGGACGTCAGTTGGAGAATAATTGAAAATTTCAGGATGTAGCCTGAAGCTTTCAGGTCTCATGGTGAATACTTTACTGTTTTGCCACTGCAATCCAAAACTCTACTAGAACTCATTCAGCCATGTAAGGGATTATGGGAAGTCCTCACGAGAATCGACAATAACTATAGGTGTTCACTAAGGATGCTCACTGTCACCGTTAGTCTTCAACTTCGTCATGGACGTACTAATGGTGCCTGTGACTCAACTTGGATTGGTCTACTTTCTGGAGGTCATCTGGTTGACTTGGAGTATGGAGACGATATCGTCCTGCTGTGTAAAGACTTTAATAAAATACAGGATATTCTGAACGACTTTAATATGAGTCTGAGTTTGTTTGGCTGGCATGCGTTTCTCACTTGTCGAATGTAAGATGATGCTCCAGGAGTGGTCTGCTGCGAGTACTCCCAGTTTAATAATATGAGGTGAAGCGGTAGAGTGTGTCGAACACTTCACTTACTCGAGAAGTTGTGTCAGCCCGAACGCCCTGGTTGCTGACGAGTTCTCAGCTCAGATACTGAAGGCCTGATTGACATTTGTCAACTTGCGTCATCTGTGGTGCCGACTGGCAAGATATCCGACCATCTATTAAAAGAGGAGTATACTGTCCTATAGTCCGTTTTGTCATATTGTACGACCGTAAGACATGACCATTAAAAGTAGAAGACGTGGAGCAATTACAGATCACAGATAGCATTGCTCATGTTTGGGGGGATCAGGTGAAGGGCGTTAGGTAAAATGGGCAAGTCATTTAATGACGTTATGAACCCTGAGGTGGCTTGGGAATTTACTAATCATGCACAGTTACTGCCTACCTCGACATACCGTGCTAGAAGAAGTTGGATTATTTTGAAAGAGGGTTCAGAGTGGTCAGACAAAGACGTCGCACCAGTCGATGAGGTCTCTGAATGTTGGTCTCAGCCGTATGGGGAGATGTCGACTGTCTGATTTGGGTCCTCGAGACAATAGGAATCAGTAGCTGGGGATTCTTGGTGACATGTCTGAAAATTGGTCACAGTGTTGCAGGTGTATTCACTCCTTGATGTCTTCTAAATGCTTGAATATTCATACTAACCTTTACCTTCAAATTGTTTATTCCCTCATACAACCTCTTCCACTTTGATATCACGCTTATTCTATCCACCTGTTCTTTTTATACAGCTGGGAAGTATGACATCTTCTACATTGATTTTGTCTATCTGTCTCTCTGGAATCCAATTGTCCAGATTTTGACGACTCCACATTTCTCGTTATAAAGCAACTATCAATCAACATAATCATTGAGTAACTATCTTCCTGTTCGACTTAGTTGGCCTCAGAAGTCAACTTCTCATCAGAACTTCGGAAGATTGATTGCAAAATAAGTTACAAATGAACACTTGACAGTAATTCAGTTGATAAGTTGTTGACAGTGATAGAAAGAGAGTTTACTGAGGATTTGTTAAATTCCCTACTTGATGTGCTATAGAGGAGTTCTGCTGATTATTTTGAAATAAATCAGCATTTTAGTATTGTTCTGAAACACAATGATGAGGCTGTTGAAAAACAGACCTTAAAAAATGCTTTAATATTGTGTATTTGATACTTTTTCAGCCTTGTTGTTGTGCAATAGTTATGACGATGTTTTTAAGGTTTGGACAGGAGAGGTAGACTTTTTATAATCTCTTCTTGGTGTGATACTTGTAACCAATTTGAAATAGGTTCGAAAAGGGAATCTGTCTACGGTTTACCGGTTACCATGATCTGCGATACTACGCTATATATTCATCCATTATTCTATTCTTACCCCCTAAAATTATTTTATTCTAATTTATTTTCGCTTTCTGTAACCCATTGTATCCCATTATATACGTAACTTCCTGCTGGATATTGTATTTTAGAACGAGTTATTGAAGCATCTACAGTACTAACTAGATGAAAAGGGTATTCAACCTAGAATACTAATAAATGAAAGTATATTGTACAGACTATTCTATTTAAACCATTACTATAGTCCTTAACACCTACAGATACGTTAAGTTCATTCAGAAACTAGTATAAATAGGAAAATTTATCCAGTGTTTTACCAACCACTGACAGATTCGAGATGAATTTATTCAGAAACTGAGGTTCTCTTAGATCAGTAGAGAATTGTGACCAATTTTAGCGCAAAGTCATCATCATCCATCCATCCAGATCAACCTAGGACCAGGCATTACTGCGTAACCGTCCGACTTGCCACATCTCATATCAGTACATCTCAAGTGAAAAGGCAGTCAAGTGGAAGATGGAGATAAGAGAATGCAGTCAGAAGAAATATAAAGTACGAAAAGAGAAAAGGGAAGAATGAGAAAGTGGTGAGATTCGGTATAGCGTCGTTAAGATGAGGATAATGTATGTATACATCTGCACCACTGACATCGGTTCTGAGCCATGCGACCACCTAGAGTCTCCAACCACTGGTTCCTCTTGTCCCGCGGACCCCAACCACTTAGTCCGCACCACTTCACATGGCTCAAACCAACAGTCAGAAACTTCATACATTGGTGCCATGTTTTAGTCTGGCTGTCTCGGGCCTTTATCCAGCCTGGACCTACTTCAGTCTACTTCAACAATTAAGGCGGTCAGTGTTATGTACAAACATGTGATAAAACTATCACTAATCGATGTTCTTATGGTTAGATAAATGAAATGCCAACTGACAATGTTTAATATGATTACGCGAAATAAATTGTGTTAGAAACGTCATCCAGTAAATAGTATCTCTTCGCTGTATGCCATGTGAAATATACTTATCCAATATGTAATTGTACATCAGCATACTGCCAAAATCTGGCCCTTGCACTGGTGATATTCTGTTACAGTATAATCCATAAACTCGGCAATTCGCTTTACACAATTTTCTAATATACTCAAGTAATTCGTTAGGTATTTGGTTAGTTTGTGAAGTGTTATAAACGATAGTTGTTTCACTTCTATGTATTTCTTCATATCGAACCCAGAAGTCTGTCAGTTTTCTTTACGATTAGAAAGTGGAATTGGATTTTTTCATTGTTTACTTGAATGGGGTACTGTTCTTCCAAGATAACAACTTCAATTTTTTTCATATTAGTTAGTTCATAAGATGTACCACACAGCGCATCAGTAGTACTAGATATCATTTCGAACATAATTTATTGTTCATAGTCATTATAAAGAAAACTTTTCATTCATTGTAAAATCGTCAAACACATTCATCAATGTCGTCGACCGGGATCAGTTAGGCTGTCCGGTCACAAAATCAATTCCGCTGACATAATTAATACTAGTTTGCCAAACCACAGCTATCTCAGATAGTCAAAATGATAATCAATATGATGCTCGCCCTCCACTCTAATTCAGTTACATTTCGAAATCCTGACTGGACAGCCAGTATGAATATGATCAAGCGGTAGTAGTAACGTGCCACGAGAAAAACCTTTGGTAATTGAAGTGAAATAAAAATCTGGTCAGCAATCAGACCTCGCAGCTCAGTTGGTAGAGCATCGGGCTGGAAACCCGGTGGTTACTGGTTGGAATCCGACCGTGGTCCAAATTTTCATTTCACCTTCAATCATCATCCAGTATAAATACTAGTCTACCAAACTACTCCTATCTCAGATAGTCAAATGATAAGGCAAAACTTGACAAGATTCGGTCAGCACTCAGGACTAGACAATATGAAATTGATTCCCCCCCCCTGGTGACCAATCAGTATATGTAATCAATCGCCGCCCAAGTGGGTCAGTGGTAACATCGCTGACTGCAACATTGGGTGGCGTGGGTTTGTATCTTAGGTGAGACATCGATTCTGTAGGAGTTGCAAATACACCTTGCTGGTGAGTGCCAACAAACACGAAACGTATATCCCATAGATTTTTCCGGGTCACTTCCAACTAACCAAGAAAAGAAGAATGCATAAAGACTGCGGTTATTTTATAACCCCCGTCTTTGTAACACAGCTTATTTACTTTCGATAATGTGGAGATTATAGCTAAAAGTGTAAATTAGTCGACTTAATTGAGTGCTTATGAGTTTTTTGAGGGATTGAAGTATGTAGTATACATCCCGAACCGTCATCTATCTTTATTCATCCTATTAACTAGATTACAGGTTGAATGCAAGAAACCTTAGAGTGTTGTTATTCATTGATACTTGTAACTTTCCATTATTTTACTGCATCAAATTGATCGACCTCTGTTGATATATAGGCTGCAATGTGCATGGTTAGATATTGCCTGGATATTCACTACCATAATTTGCATTCAGCTGACGAGTTTCAAATAGAACGAAATGTGCACCCTGGATTCCACTAATAACCGCCAACAAGTAAATTAAAACATACTTCATATTCGGGTAGTATCTCGGCACCCACATTATTATTATTTGTCCTTTGGGTTCCTAGTGGAACATAGAGATATAGTAGCATGTTGCCATTTCACTTTGCTCTCTACAAATTTTCTAACCTGGCTCTACGACTGCCCAGAAAATTTCATTTCGTCCTCACACATCTCCTCAATGTCACCCTCGCCTCGGTCGCCCAACTCGTCGTACCCATTCGGCTTCCACTTGACGGCGTAGCCTGGCCTGACGCGTGATGCCTCCAAACCGTCTTCTTTCTCACTGTATGCCCAATCCAATCCATCATCTCCACTCTCCTCTTCTGCATATTTGTTGGGCGATGGGTTCTTGCTTCGTTGGTTTGTTGGTTCGTTGCCAGCCAGTCAGCCAACCAGCCAGTGAGAGATCCTTGTTGCTTATTCTTATTATTCTGGCCATCTGATGTGATCTTCAGTGTGAGTATGGAGTGAGTGTAGGCGGCAGTTGTTGGTGTGATGTATGTCTGGAAATGCTTTTGTGACGCATCAAGTCTCTCAACCATCACATAGAAGCACTGACTTACTTGAGTGAATTAATGTTGACAATGCGGATGTTGTTGAGACTTAATGCTGAGTGTAGTGTAGTGTAGTTAGTGTAGTGTAGTGTAGTGTAGTGTAGTGTAGTGTAGTGTAGTGTAGTAGATCTCCACAGTGATTATCTCAGGTTATTGAAGGTAGGTGTGTCTTGGTGTGTTTCGGATGCTGGCTTTGACATGATCGTGTGTGCGACGGTCGTCGCTGTTTGCAGTTGGAAGTATGCTGCTTAGACGGGTAGGTAGGTAGGTGGGTGGGTAGGTAGGTGAAAGAGCCAATTTCGTTTGGATTCCACGTGTTGATGGTGATTGGTAGTAGTAGTAGTTGTTGTTGTTATTGTGTTGGTTGGAAATCCTCATCATTTCTGTCTTCTCCGGGTTCGCTTAAAGGAATTCCCGTCTTTGCTGCCTCTTCTGCTAAATGCTATGAGATGTAGCTTCATAAATGCTATTTGGATAGAAACAAAATGTAGTGTTTATTTCTCATGGGATTTTAGATTTGTTTAAATGTAATTGTATAGCTTTATAGTTCCTAACTAATTTGACTGGGTACTGTGAATCTTAATACACAGCTAGCCCGTTGGGTCGCAGTTCACACTGATTCAAACAACGACAGGTAATATATACAGGAATAGAAGCTATAGTAAACATAACTTGCTGGCATTTTTGAATTAAATAAGTTTCTATTTTATACACTGAATGGTCACTGAAGAGCAATCAATCTCATGTTGTCTAGTTCTGAGTACTGAACGAATTCTGAGTGACCGAAGTTTGAATCTCATAGGGGATATCAGTTCCCTTGGGGTTGCAGATACGCCTAGCTGGTGAAACCTGTATGAAGCAGGACTTTTTAACGATTGCCTCCAACCAACGAGTATTTCTATTTTATTTGACTTCATTTTCCTGCGTTGTATAAAAGTGTTTAGTTGATTGCGTAAACCTCAATGGATTGGTTGATTTGAAGATTATTGAATTTCTCAAAAACACAATTCCATAAATATAAGAGTAGAACTTGTGCACTGTGGTAGAATGTAATTCCATTTTTATTGATTTATTACATTTATCAGTATTGTTTACTGGATTACGTTTCGGACATAAATTATTGTTTATAGTCATATCAAGATAACTACACAACTTTCAGATATCCTTTATATAGTCCTAATTTCCTCGTCTCTTTGTGAGATGGGTAGGAAGGTTTTGCATATATATCCGGAACAGGTGTTGAGTCATTCCCCGTTGCTGCATGTGTTGGGTGTCGGTTGATTCGATAAACAAAGATTCAGTTATCAATCTCTCCCTCCACCCTCCAATGTTACTTTTAAGAATTTTCACCCTGTCCCATCCATCCTATTCTGTGGTTGTGTGTAATTGCATGCATAGCTATGGCTGGGCTTTTTTCTAAATTCCTTACCTTACTACGATCTACCAATTTTGACCTAGCTAGGTTTTTGTGCTCGAAGAGCCTAATCAACTCTCGTCGACTACTTTAACATATGTATTTGACCTCGCAGTTATTGCAAGAGATTTGGTAAACCGAGTTATTCTGTTTAATTAGGTCAATAGGATCTTGTAACCTACAAAGCTTACTTGGAAGTGAGTTTGAAAGTTTAAATGCCACTGTAATCCGAGCCAGCCTTATTGAGAATCCCACGTAGTGTTTCTGAGGTGCCTCCTTTGTATGGTAATACTGTGGAAGTTTTAAATTCTGTATTCACAGTATTGCCACTACTATTATCAACATCATAATCACTATTATTAATATCATTGTTGATGTTACTACCACCATTATTACTACTATTGATAACTGTGTTACCGATATTTTTCTTACGATTCCTAAGGAGTTTATCAATTAATTTGGGAGGGTAATTGTTGATGATTAAGGTGTCTTTAATATATCTGGTTTCCTGTTTTAGATCTTCTGTTTTACTAGTAATTTTTTTGGCCCTATTACTTAGACACTCAACGCGTACAGCAACAGGGAATGACTCAACACCTGTTCCGGATATATGCAAAATCTTACTAACCCATCTCACAAAGATATGAGGAAATTAGGACTATATAAAGGATATCTGGAAGATGTGTAGTTATCTTGATATGACTGTGACGACAATAAATTATGTCCGAAATGTAATCCAGTAAACAATACTGTTCCTTCATTGTGTGATAAATCTAATAAATCAATAAAGATGGAATTACATTCTACCACAGTACACAAGTTCTACTCTTATATTTATGGAATTGTGTTTTTGAGAAATCCAATAATCTTCAAATCAACCAATCCATCGAGGTTTACGCAATCAACTAAACACTTTTATACAAACGCAGGAAAATGAAGTCAAATAAAATAGAAATACTCGTTGGTTGGAGGCAATCGTTAAAAAGTCCTGCTTCATACAGTTTTCACCAGCTAGGCGTATCTGCAACCCCAAGGGAACTGATATCCCCTATGAGATTCAAACTTGGGTCACTCAAAACAATCTTCTTCAATAGGACTGATCAACTATTCAACTTCACAGGGAATTCACCTATTCTTTGATGTATGCGAAATCTTACAATGGAAATAACTGTCCTTTTTGCAGTACTTATAAACTTTTTAATTGAAATTGAAGCTTAGGTAATCGTACCTATGTTGCTATGGTTACAGTCATGTGAACTATCCACTGTTGGATGATATTAATTACGTCTATTCTCAGCAAATTTCTTTAATTGGTTATGTTCTTTTGTGGATAGTTTCTTTTAAACTACTACAAATATCATATGATTTTACAGGTCGTTTTCATTGTTATACTTTTTGTGATTTATGCGAAATGTAATTAATCAGTTATTCGACAAAATAATATTGTTATTATTATGATTTTTCCCTTGGGTTCCTAGTGGAACATATGGCTTCAGTAACACGCCTCCATTTCACTCTCTTCTCTGAAGTCTTTTCAACCTGGATCCACGACTGCCCACAAGTTTTCGTTTCTTCCTCAGACTATCTCCTCTATGTCACCCTCAACTCAGACGCCCGACTCGTCGTTTCCCATCTGGGGTTCCAGTCCAGGGACTGGCCTGGCTCGTGATGTCCCAGTCGGCCTTCTCAGTGTATGCCCAATCCATCCCCACTTTCGTCTTCTGCATATTCGTTAGGCGATAGGTTCTTAGTTGGTTCGTTCCCAGAGTTCCTTGTTGCTTATTCCTATTATTCTCGCCATCTAATCTGTTCTTCAATAAAAAGCCAGCGTAGGCGGCAGTTGTTGATGAATGCCTGTAGTTTGTTGGAAGTGCTTTTCGTGACACTTCAAGTTTCTGAACCATATAGCAGCACTGATTTAACATTGAGGTTGAAAATCCGGATGTTGTTCTTTGTGCTGACTGCAGAAGATCTCCACACTGATTTCAGACTAGTGAAAGCCTGTCTTGCTGTGTTTCCGATCCTCGTTTTGAAATACTGGTCTGTGCCTGTGCCCCCTGTAGTGAACACGAAGCTGCCTAAGTAGGTGAAAGATAATAATTCCTTTGAGTTTCTCTTGTAGATGGTGATTGGTGCTTGTTGTTGATGCTGTAAGTTGGGTATCTTCATCACCTCTGTCTTCTCTACACTCACTTAAAGTCCCGTTTTCGATGCCTTCCATTTTCTATCAACTTGTTAGTTTTTACCTGTAGATCTTCGAGTTTGTGCGACATTACACACAAATCATCATCGTTGGTGAAATCCAAATCTTCTAGGCTCATTTCATCGGTCTAGCGTATGCCCACCTTCTCGCTTCTCACGGTTCGCTGCATGATCCAGTCCACCACAATCAGAAAGATCATCGGTGATAGTGGGCATCCTTGTCTTACTCCTTCCTGTCTTCACTTCAAAGGCGTCACTGAGCTGCTTTCCATTGTGGATCACTTGGCATATGGCGTCTTCACATAGTTGTTGAATGAGGTTGATAAAGACTAGTAGCACTCTGTAGTGTTACAGCGACTACCAAATTACTTCTCGGTCGACGCTGTCGAATGCCTTTTCAAAGTCGATTAAGTTGTGGTAGAGAGTTGACTACAATTCTATACTCTGTTCTATGATGATGCGTAGTGTGGCGTCGCAATTTGATCCGCATACGATTTGTTCTTCCTGAATCCAGCCACCCTGTTCTGGTGGTAATTTTGAATCCAGAGCATCCGTCAGTCTCTCCAGGATGATGCGGCTTAGTATTTTGCTCGAGATAGAAAGCGGCAGGATTCCGCACCAGTTCTTGCAAAGGCTTAGGTCTCTCGACAATACTATAAGAAGATGTAAATTGTCTAAACCGTGTAATATACATTTGTGCAACACATTTCCAACTATCTGATCACACACGTACTTGTCATAGGTATTCATATAAAAATTAATGAAGATAAGGGGTGAGAAAATGAGAATAGGTCAGGTAGGAAGGCTGAAATTAAATGGCCGAATAACAACGAAAATGAATAGAGCGAAAAATAATAGTACATCGAACTTGGTTTTCAATAGTTGAATGTACCAAAGAAGGTTTAATCTGACTACAAATTGTTTATGAACACACAAAGGTGGTTTCAACTTCCTAATAGCTAAAGCCTCAACAAATTTAAGGATCCCTCTCCAACATGTTTTGTAAATAGGTGTAAAGGAAGTAGGCATATGAATCCTGTGGCCTGTCTCAACGATATGTTTGGCGATCGAAGAACTTGAACGTCTGCTACCAACATTTGTGGGTTCAGGTGATTCATTCAATTTGCTTCTGAAGCCTTTTTGGAATATGTTCCGAGGCCCTTACTTGTATGGAACTATTAACCCTCCCTATCCCTTGGCCTAAAATTTTGTGTTCCTCGAAAGCAGTCATCAGATTTGGCTATCCATGTACAGTTTGAAAACCTATATAACTAGTTGAAACCTCTCATCCCAACTTCAGTTGAGGATGAGGGATTACTGAAAGCTAAGATGGTGGATATCGCCCACCAGTTTTGTGATAGCCATCAGAACCAGAAAAGCATTCTAACTTCTGAACATTTCAGAGCTATGAAAGAACTAAGGAGAACCTCGATATTATTATCCTCAGACCTGACAAAGGCTCAGATGTCGTGATCATGGATAAAGTCGAATATAAGTGTAAAATGTCACTGATTATTGAAGATGAAAATAAATTCACCAAAGATTATTCTTCAGAAGACGTACAATCGTTACAGAGAACTTTGACCTCTAATCTAGTGAAACTGCTCGAAATGAACTTCATTATCAGACAGACATTCGCCCTACTGACACTAACTCAATCCCAATTCCCGCATCTTTACGGCTTGCCCAAAGTACACAAACCCAACAACCCCTTATGTCCCATAATGTCAATGTGTAAGTCGCCAACGCGTAAGCTTGCCCAGTAGCTAGTGGAATTATTGCATCCCATTTAGAAGCAATTGTGCAAGTATTCTTTAAAAGACACATTCGAAGTAACCAAAATACCTTGAGGATGTCAACATAAAAAGTAAATTTATGTCTTCATTTGACATTAACTCACTCCTTACCAATGTCCCTTTGCTCAAGACAATTGATATTCCGTGTGATTATATTTCTATGCATAAGTTTCCGATACCCATTTCTTTGAATCATCTAAAAAAGTTGTTACTTTTATATACAGGTAATATTAAATTCACTTTTGAGGTCGCTATGGGAAGTGCTTTAGGTCCCCTCCAAGCCGACATATTTATGTCACACGTGGAGAACTTAGCCGAGAACTTAATAGACCAAACCCATCTGTACCGAAGATATGTTGACGATATCCCGATCATTTGTGAAAACCCAAATCAGTTCACTTCAATTCCAAACCAATTGAACAAAGTACAGAACAGCATAACCTTGACATGTGTAAGAGAGGAAGATGACTGCTTGCCGTTCTTGGATATATTAGTTAATCGAAGGCAATATGCTTCCGTAAAACGACCTGTCTAGAGAAAACCTACATGGACAGGACAATATCTGAATTACCATAGCTTTAGCCTAGTTCACTACAAGCGAACGTTAGTAAGGTGCTTATTCAGCAGAATTCAACAAATATGCACAGAGGATACTTTAGAAGATGAAAGAGGAACACTGACTGATATTCTGTTGAAAAATAACTGTCCATCAACAGTTATCAGGCAGAACAAAATTATCAGAGCGCCAAAACTAGATCTTCAGTCTGTCCCAAAGAACGATGTCTTCATCAGTCTTCTGTACAAAGGCGACTCTCATAGTGCAATCCTTAAGCAGAGATTAAACACTGGTGTTAGAAGGACTAAGTATGCAGCCAGGGTTCGAGTATTAGAAACCGCTACGCCTGTATATTCCCCCAAACCCCCACAGCATGAGAATGACAATGTTACATCCCATTGAATCTACAAATTCAAATGTACGTGTGGTGGCAAATACATAGGGAGGGCTAATAGTTCCATGCAAGTAAGGGCCTCGGAACATATTCCAAAAAGGCTTCAGAAGCAAATTGAATGAATCACCTGAACCCACAAATGTTGGTAGCAGACGTTCAAGTTCTTCGATCGCCAAACATATCGTTGAGACAGGCCACAGGATTCATATGCCTACTTCCTTTACACCTATTTACAAAACATGTTGGAGAGGGATCCTTAAATTTGTTGAGGCTTTAGCTATTAGGAAGTTGAAACCACCTTTGTGTGTTCATAAACAATTTGTAGTCAGATTAAACCTTCTTTGGTACATTCAACTATTGAAAACCAAGTTCGATGTACTATTATTTTTCGCTCTATTCATTTTCGTTGTTATTCGGCCATTTAATTTCAGCCTTCCTACCTGACCTATTCTCATTTTCTCACCCCTTATCTTCATTAATTTTTATATGAATACCTATGACAAGTACGTGTGTGATCAGATAGTTGGAAATGTGTTGCACAAATGTATATTACACGGTTTAGACAATTTACATCTTCTTATAGTATTGTCGAGAGACCTAAGCCTTTGCAAGAACTGGTGCGGAATCCTGCCGCTTTCTATCTCGAGCAAAATACTAAGCCGCATCATCCTGGAGAGACTAAAGGATGCTCTGGATTCAAAATTACCACCAGAACAGGGCGGCTGGATTCAGGAAGAACAAATCGTATGCGGATCAAATTGCGACGCCACACTACGCATCATCATAGAACAGAGTATAGAATTGTAGTCAACTCTCTACCACAACTTAATCGACTTTGAAAAGACATTCGACAGCGTCGACTGAATTTGGATTATGTAATTACTAGACGTAGATTATGTGAAAAATGTGATGTATTAGCGCCAAACATTTCGCACAATCTGATGACTAATTTTCTTGGAAAGTCAGTTTACATATGAAAACTGGAAGTTGGGGAGGAACAAATATGACATTAAGGAATTCAATAATAAGAAGGATAATGAGAGGAAAGAAGGGATAAAATTTGAAGGCAACTTTGGTAATGCGAAAAAATAAGCATCACGAATGTAGGCTCAACGTAAAGAGAAACTGTTGTTTGCACACACGATAGAGGTTTAAATCTGCAAACAGTTGCTGCTTCAGGTCTTTTCACCAGTCTATTCATATGTTTTTTCTGTAGAATTAATGAATTCGAAATCCACTCCAATTCATTCTATAGAATGTCATCCGAGCAGATTTTCTTTACTCTCACTGTGAAACATTTCATGAAATTTCTTTTTTATTGTATAGCAGGGAAACTAAAGAAGTGTTTATATTGACATGGAGATTTGTTTCGTTTGTATACGCTTCTGTGAAGTGATAAATCGCCTCATCTACGACTACCTAATAGATTATGACTTAAGCAAAATTAGAGATTAAGTATATTTCTTTTGAACACAAATATCAGGCTTTTATCGTTGTATTGCAAAAGTCTCTGTTGTATTGACGTGGGGAATACACATTTTCTTCGAAATGTTTGATTTCACTTTATAAATGACTTTGATAAAAGACTATCGTAGAGTAAAATGACTAGAGTTAACCAGGTGCTGAAGAATCGAGGTGTTGGCAGTCTTATATACTCGTTTAGAAAGCAGGATAGTGTTCGGAGATGCGTTTTGATAAGACACGCTTTATGTGGTCTGTGTAACCAGCTGCACAAGAGTTGGCACTTCATCATTAAGCTCTTTTTCACCAAATAATTTTATCAATAATAGGATCTGAATTGGAATACTGTTAATTAACTTTGCCGTTATATGTGATCACATTATACTACAGAGTGTGAAAGCAAATTAATGAAATAAACTGTGCTAAAAAAGGTTTGATTTTGTCAATGTAATAAATGTTCAGACTTTTCTAACCGAAAAATATTACTCACCTTTGAAATGATGAGTTTCAATTAGAATCTGATCATATCTAATAAATGAATAAGAAAATTACAGAACAATTGTTTTCAATTACTTCTTCTTCTGCTTCTTCTCCTGCTTCAGACTCTACATTTACAAATCCATGAGAATAAGTGAAATACAATAGCTAAAATAAGACATGATGTGCAATTTCTGTCATATTGAAATAGATAGTGTTATGATGGGTGAATGGAGGGAGATGAAATCGAATGGAATGAAATGATGGAATGGTAATCAGTCTAGTGTGTTAGTTGTGCAATGAAATCAATATTCGATAGAAGGATAACGAAATTTATTATTATTATTATTATTAGTCCCTTGGGTTCCTAGTGGAACATAGGGCTTCAGTAGCACGCCTCCAGTGACCTCTGTTCTCTGAGATCTTTTGAACCTGGTCCCACGACAGCCCACAAGCTCTCATTTCCTCCTCGCACGATCTCCTCCATGTCACCCTCGGCACCGACGTCCAACTCGTCGCTTCTTATGGGGATTCCACTCTAGGGTGTGGCCTGACACGTGATGTCCCCAGTCGGCCTTCTCAGTGCATGCCCAATCCATCTCCACTTCTTCCTGTATATTTGTTGCGTGATAGGTTCTTGGTTGGTTCGTTCCCAGAGCTCCTTGTTGCTTATTCTTGTTATTCTGGCCATCTGATCTTCAGTAGCGAGCCAGAGTGAGCAGTTGTTGATGAATGTCTGTAGTTTATTGGAAATCCCTTTCGTGACGCGCCAAGTCTCTGAACCATACAAGAGCACTGAGTTGACGTTGGTGTTGAAAATCCACATCTTGTTCCACATGCTGAGTGCAGAAGATCTCCACACTGGTTTCAGGCTAATGAACACCTGTCTTGCTTTTCCGATTCTGACTTTGACGTCCTCGTCCGTCCCGCCTGTAGTTGAAACAGTGCTTCCTAGATAGGTGAAGGAGGTTACTTCCTTTAAGTTTCTCCCGTTGGTGGTGATTGGGGTTTGTTGTTGTTGTTGAAGTTGTTGGTGCGGTATCTTCATCACTTCTGTCTTCTCTATATTCACCTGAAGTCCCGTCTTCGCTGCCTCTTCTGTCAACTTGTTAGTTTTTGCCTGTAGATCTTCAAGTTCATGTGACATTAGGCATAAGTCATCGGCGAAATCCAGACCTTCTAGGTTCTTTTCCGCAGTCCAGCCAGCGTATCCCCCTCTTCTCACTCCCCACTGTTTGCTGCATGATCCAGTCAAACATAATCAGGTATATCATGGGGGATAGTAGGCAACATTGTTTCACTCATTCCTGTCTTCACTTCAAAAGCATCACTGAGCTTCCCATTGTGAAATACTTGGCATCTGGCATCTTCATATAGTTGTTGAATGAGGCGGATAAAGGTTTGCGGTAATCCGTAGTATTGAAGCAGTTTCCAAATTACTTCTCGGTCGACGCTGTCAAAGGCCTTCTCAAAGTCGATGAAGTTGAGGTAGAGAGCTGATTGCCATTCTATGCTCTGTTCTATGATGATGCGTAGCGTTGCAATTTGGTCTGCACATGATTTGTACTTCCTGAAGCCTGCCTGTTCCGGTCGGAGTTTTGAATCGAGTGCATCTTTAAGCCTCTCTAGGATGATGCGGCCTAATATTTTGCTTGCTCTGGGTGGACAGGAGAGTGATTCCGCGCCAGTTCTTGCAAGCACTCAGGTCTCCCTTCTTCGGCAGTTTGGCAAGGTAACCCTTCTTCCAATCAATGGCCAGGTACCTTCTCTTCCTTCCACACCTTCTGCAATAGTGGTGTGGTGTGAGCATGTCCGCTGTTGTCTCTGCATCTGTTCTCAGTGCTTCTGGCGGGATACTGACTGGACCTGCTGCTTTCCCACATTTCAGTAGCTTTATGGCCTTCAGGACTTCCATTTTCGTTGGGGGATTTATGTTCACTTGTAATTCAGCGGCTGCAGGTGGTATTTTTGGACGAAGTGCAGGTGGAGGTCGATTCAAGAACTTCTTGAAGTGGTCGGCCCATTGTTTCCTCTGTTTCTCTTCTTTCGTAATTAAATTTCCTTCTTCATCTTTTATTGGTTTCATCTGTGTTGGTCTCTTCCCTGATAGCAACCTGGTTATTTGATACAATGTTGTCAGGTCTCTCTTACCTGCAGCCTGTTCTGCTTCACTTGCCAGTGTTTCGTAGAAGTTATGCAATGTAGTTATGCAATGAAATCAATATTCGATAGAAGGATAACGAAATGGGGAAACAAAATCTATAGATAACGATTCCCATTTGATTGTCTGAGATAACCGTAATTTAGTAGATTAATATTTATACTGAGTGAGCGTCAGGTTGGAAACCCGTTGGTCACCGGTTCGAATCCTGCTATAGTTCAAACTTTCATTTTACCTTCAGTCATCACCTCGATAATGATTTATTTATTAGGGCATGAATGTATGTTTGTTTGTTTACTAAGGGTCAAATAATCATGGTGTAACGATGAGTTGTGTTCAAATAGGGTGAAAATCATGTGAAAACTAAAGCGAAATACTGAATAACAAATGTGAAGTGTTACGTCATGATCGAAAATGACTACTGGTAGAGCATAAAACTAATGATATAAGAAAAGAAATGTTAACTAATGTAATGACAATATAGAAGAAAGGGGTAGGGGTTAAAATGTCTACTTTGTGGTAGGAAAGTTCGTACAAAAGGTATCGACCTTATTGTGGGCCAAGGTAGACAAAGTGGATTTACGTACTTCTTTTGAACACATAGGTCCGGTTTCCTTACTTGATACTTATAGCCTAGGCTATGGATAAGATGCATAGTAGTGCATCTTTAGCGGGATTGCAAGGGAAACGGTATATCACGGAAAAATATGATCTACCTTGATATGATGTCCGATATCTGCTAGATGAATCGTTATCTGTAGATTTTGTTTCCCCATTTCGTTATCCTTCTATCGAATATTGATTTCATTGCACAACTAACACACTAGACTGATTACCATTCCATCATTCCATTCCATTCGATTTCATCTCCCTCCATTCACCCATCATAACACTAACTATTTCAATATGACAGAAATTGCACATCATGTCTTATTTTAGCTATTGTATTTCACTTATTCTCATGAATTTGTAAATGTAGAGTCTGAAGCAGGAGAAGAAGCAGAAGAAGAAGTAACTGAAAACAATTGTTTACCCAAATTATTCTTGTTCTGAAGAGAAATTACAATTTATATAAAATGACGACTGAAGGTGAAATGAAAACTGACTTCGTGACAGTATTTGAGCTGAAGGCTTCTAGAATATCATCCAGACGTTCTCTCAGTGTTGAGCTACAAGATTCAGCTACTGTTGGGTCTTAGATTCACTTCAATCACTGAGCATTTCACTCATGTGTAATATATTTATATACCTTCCTGCAACACACATACTATCTCCTATGAGATGAACACATTTCAATGTATGTCAATCCTCTGTTGTAGATTGTTTAGTTAATATTGATTGCCAGAAGTTGACAAGAAATCAACGGAATAAAATGTATTTTTTATATATGTGATGATTAAAAGCGTAATGGCGACCTAGATGACGAAGGGATTACAGCCAATAATCTTCTTACTAGCTCCTCGATACTCTAAGAACTGAGCTGTGAGAGGTTGTATGAACAATAACAATGTAGCGAACCACGGTTACCTCATCAATAACCAATCCTATACATTCTAATGTGAGATAGAAAGACCTAACTGTGAAGTTATTGTGACGACGAAAAACAGACAGTTATGTAGGATACAATCTCATGGCAACCATATATTTACCTAAGACCTAGTTAACAGTTTCTTATCGTAGCTCAACTGATAAGAGCATCAACTAGTAATCTGATGGCAGTTAATGTTAGTCTTACTACAATCCAGTTTTTCATTTCACCGCTAATCATTACCCTGTATCAATAATATACTACAGTGACCACAAATAATTTCAAGAAAAATCGAATTAATTGAAGTTTCCATTATCATATTTTTTTCTATCTTTAAGGGATGATACAATGTCTATGCCATTATTTGAATTGGATTATCATAAAATCAAAGACGATATCAAAGTAATGAATGATCGGAAGAAATGTTATCTACTTCAAGCATTACGTTGGGTAAGAAGAATTTCTAAGAATGTACTACTTTTTATCACATACTTTGAAAAAATTTACATTCTACTCATGTTTTTATGGTGTTAAATACACATTTTCATAATACCTTAGAACGTGTCAATAAACAGTATAGCCTGTATACTTTTTGACAAAGTATAAGTTTTATCTCGAATTTAGATGCAATTCTGATTGATGACGGTCAACAGGTACGAAACTTAGAGAAGGAGAGCTATCTGATAATCGCTATAAACGTCCATTACTAAGTCTGAAAGTGATGAAAATATAATTAGATAGAAACATACAATTCGGTGATATTGAACAGTTGTCCCGTCACAGTATGGGACTTCTCAGAAATCGAACCCAAAACGATTATTCCTAGGTTTTCAATAGTTCTGTAAGTGACATCAGCTTGTAATGACTACCAACTTGAGATCAATTAGTCCACACAAGCTTCCGAATCGAATTACTGTCGAGATAAGAAGTTGTGACCGGTTAGGCCGATGGCTTTTTAATGAAGGTTGCACTATATTGCAAATTGACAGAAGTAAGAAAATGTGGACCATTGGTTTTCGACCGGAAGATAATGTGCTCTGTGTGAGACCTGAAGGTTTTGGGCTCCATCCCTGGTGGGACAGGTGTACACTGCTGAGAAATCCCTTACTAGGACGAAAAAGGTGTCCATTATAACCAGTTTTCCAATAGTACTCCAACTGATGTCACAGTCCATTATGAATAACAACATGAAATAAGATTGACTCTTTAACTAGGGATAAAATGATCAAATCACGGTGTTATACTTTCGTTTTGGTCTAGCTCTACTAAGAAAAACAATAATTCAGTATGTCTTTTTTGTATAAATAGTTTCTATACCGTATTCTATATTAGTTAAAAACCACTGGATACTATTATGTCACTTACATCTATTTCAAACTATTAGAAAATGAAGTCAGAGGTTAATGTGTCACATAAAACCTTTTAACAGAAACTGTGCCATTATAGAAATATTAGTTTTGTAGTGTTAAGTTTAACTTGACTAGTTAGTGGTTTCATCCAACTATAGTCAACTTATGTTATGTAACGCTGCTTCTTGTGTATGATTTCCTATGAGAAAATAACCTACTAGTCAGTACCATTAGGCAGTTAGTACTTCTCATCTATTGCAGTATGTCATAGAATAATATGAATTAAAGTCTTTGAAAGGGAATAAGTGTAACTTGTATTGCAAACACACCTTTAATGATGAGTGGTGATAATCACGAAACTCTTCTTCAAAATGATGCCCTTGTTGATTGTCTCTCTATCCTAAACTGCTGCCGTCTTATCGATGAGTGTGAATTGGAAACTTGATACCAGCTAGTCTGATTTTGATATGTTCTAGACACAGTCAATCACTATGATAGATAGATGTGTAATGTTTACTCAGATAGAAATGAGACGGTGAAAATCTCAGTACACATATGTTGATGTGTATGGTGTTGAGAAGAATAGATCTGTTGATTGTAACAGATAGAATACCAAGTATTCTCGGTCAGGGTTAGTATACAACAGATATACTAATCCTTGATAATACTACTGGTGCTGATGATATCAGTATTCTGGATTTTATTGTTTTTCGAAATATTATTGATGGATGGTGGCTAGAAGTGAAGTCCAGAACTCACCTTTCGTCCTATTTGGAACTCATCAGCTGGACGTGCCTGCTTTCCAGAGAGTAATATTGTTCCCACTAAGACATGAACTGGAACTGATTGATTCAAACACCAGAACGCTATCCACTAGACCGCTGAGTCACGACAAACACTTCTTGTATGATGGGTATAGTTTTAATGTTGTTGCTTGTATTGTTCCGCCGTTGAGTGGACGGAATTGAACGGTCTCTGTTAGCATATGGGCTCCTGCACGGATGCCTTGATCTACTAATGATAGATAGTGGTGGCTAATGGGAACAACATCGCTCACTGGATGGCAGGTATATCCATCTGATGAGTCCCAAGTGGGACGAAACGTGCAACCTGGATTCCATTGCAACTACTATCCATCATTAATAAATAATTCAAACAGGGAATATCAAAGCATCCGCATACCAGGCCACATGCCATATCACCAAATGACAAATGAGGAGTTCTTTAACTTGGGAAAGTTGTTCAGTATTCTCTTAGATTGTGGTTGTCGCTATTAAAAAGTTGATAACAATCAAAATTTAAAAAAAAATTTGTCGATTTTGGATGTCACGGTTACAGAGTTTCCACCATTGGTGTCTTAATAGCAGTGCTGGAATTACAATGTGAGTAATGTTGAGGTCACACAAGATAGATAGGTCGATTGATAAGGCTGTTAACTTTCATCGACTGAGGTGACTTGGAGATGTATTGCATATGCTGATCCATTGCTTACCTCAGCGTGTTATGCTAGGAGAAGTTGTATTAGGTCGGAAGAGAGTTCATGGTGGTCACACCAAGATTATGTTAAGAATTGTAGACTGCCTTATTGCGGTCTCCGAGACTATAGAAATCCGGTGGTTGACGATTCTTGGTGACAGTGGCGCAGATATATTCACTTCTTGATATCTTCTTAAGCTTAAATATTTGCATTCATCAATATCTTCAGATAATAGCTCATTCTCTCACATAACTTCGTCTACTTTGATATCAGTCGTTTTCTATCCACCTGTTCTTTGTATACTACGTTGAAGTGTGAAAACCTGAACTATTGGACTTGTCTTTGAGGCTCTACGTTGATTTTTTTTGTCTGTCTAATGTCACTTTAAGCAAATTATTGACTTCCTCAGAAGCTATTTCATATAGTAGAGAAATGTTCCTAAATTATACAAATTCTCGTCTAGACTTCCTACTAAGTTGAAGAGTCAGTAGGTCATACATGAAGAGCGAATCTTTTTTTCCACGGATTAACCTTTTTTTAAGTCACAATTAGGAGGAAAAACCTTACTGATGTGAATTATTGATCTGTTTTTGACCTACTGGTTTAGTCTTACCGCATGCTTTCTTTCAAGAGTGTTTTCTACATTATGATTAGCTTTGATAACCTGGGCCTAGAAGTGTATTATATAAAATGCAATAAAACAGTTTACAATTGATGACTCTGTAACATTGCGCATAATTTGAAGTTGATAATAATCACAGACTGTGACATTAGTTGGAGAACCATTGGAAACCTGACTGGACTAGACAACTGTTTCATCCTAGTATGAGACTCTTCAGCAGTGAGCACTCAAAACTCTACCCCAGTGGTCGAATTCAGAACCTTTAGATTTCTCTACGAGCATGGTGCCATTTAACCGCTGAGACAGATTCCAATGATCCCTATTTCCCCACCTGCGTCAACTCGTAATATTACTTGATCTTTATTCGTTGCTATTAACAAATATTAGTTCTCATATCTAATTTGGTTGACGCCATAAGACTTCTGAATATCGGAAGGTCTCATGAATACTAGCTTGAAACTAATAAATTCCCAACAAACCTCTAAATTAAATGATTATAATTCTCTCTGAAGTCTTTCATTGTGGAGCAAATTTCTCATTGACTTAGGCAGTTGACTTTTAACCAATGGGTGACAGGTTCAAAAATCCATCCACCTACCTAGATTTGACCAGTCATATACTAACTATCATTAATACTTATGCTATAGGTTTGACTAACTGTTTAATACTCAAGTGTGTACAAGGTTACTAAGTGCCTTTTTATTTTCAACTGAAGTTTTGTTGAATAAATTTTCCTTCATATTACATTCAAGATAAAGTGATATTGTGATACTGTTTTATTTTATATTAAAGGATTACAATCAATAAGTTGGAAGTTTTAGACCAACCCATTTAACTTGATCATAACACCTTGTTGTATATTGAAACGCGATTAAATCCAATAATGAGTCAGTGAATTCATGTTTAGCCTAATAGTATTGTGTATAGTCATATTAGTGAACTAGTTGAGCTTGAACCCTTCTAGACAACTTTATTACTTTCCAAAGTTAAAAGCTATGCTTTTCAATAGTTGTTAACCAAGATGAAAGCCATTTAAAGGATTTCTGCATGTGTAAATTACCTTCTCCTTTCATGATACTGTTTTACCGAATATCTCCACTCATATCAATGTGGGTTGCTTTAATAAATGTGAATGTGATTGCTTGATATGAGTTTTTTTTTTTATTGTTCTACAATATTTGATATAAGATGCAGAGAATCAGTTTTCCAAATGACTTAGAATTAGCTTTCGCACCTGTTCACATTCATCAGCTCAACATATCTATAAGCTTGGTCAAGCTCATCTTAACTTGAAAATTCAAAATCATATCATTCAATAACACATAAACCTTATTGATGACGACCAGCAAGCCCAAAATCTAAATTAGCAGTTTCCTGATGATTAACTCTGGGAAAAAACCAACCAAGAACCCATCGCTCAAAAAATATGCAGAAGGAAGTGGAGGTGGATTGAGCATACACTGAGAAGGCCGACTGGGGACATCACGAGCCAGGCCAGTCCCTAGACTGAAACCCAGATGGGAAGCGACGAGTCGGGCGTCTGAGTTGAGGGTGACATGGAGGAGATAATGTGAGGAAGAAACGAAAACTTGTGGGCAGTCGTGGATCCAGGTTGAAAAGACTTCAGAGAAGAGAGTGAAATGGAGGCATGTTACTGAAGCCCTATGTCCCATTGGGAACCCAAGGGACAAATAATAATAATAAAATGATGATTAACGCTCAACATTTGACACCGTAACATTGTTCACCACAGTTTTATATCACCTAGCTTATTGGAAACAGCTATCCAATGCTTCGAAATATCCAGTGGTTCTCCAACCGGTATCATTCCATGATGAATATTACCTTGACATCAACAAGTATTTAAGAATCTTCAAACTAAACACCTGTCTCAAGTTGTTATTCATCGTAGACTGACATCAGTTGGAAGAACAAAGGAAACCTAGGAGCACTGGACAGCTGTTTCGTCCTAGTGTAGGACTCCTCAGCAGTGCACACCCACGACCCCGCCAGGGACCGAACCCGCGACCTTCATGCTCCGTGGCCACGGTTAAGCCACTGGGTCGGAATCCAACGGTCTATATTTCCAACTTCTGTCAGCTCACGATATAGCGCAACATCTGTCTTTTCTTCATCACTCCTGGAAATGAACTTCCTGAAGAATGTGAGGATAAATACTCGTCAGCATCATTGGATATTGGTTGCAGTATATCATGAATTCACAGACCTAGGAAAATGTGGACTATTGAACTTCGACCAAGTGGTTAAATAGGAACGTACTCATTGAGTGATGTAAAGGTCGTGAGTGCACACTGCTGAGGAGTTCTATACTAGGACGAAACACCTGTCTAGTACTCACTGGTATTCAATGGTTCTCTGACCAATCTCAACTCGTGATAAAATCTTCTTGGAGAATAGAAATTGTTCTTTACATTCGATATTACACTTGTATTAGTCAACATCCAATGAGTAGTACATTCATATATTTGATGTAATCAGTTTGACTAATGAATTTATTGATTTCTTATTTTAGAGATTGACGAAATCTAAGTTATCACAACGTGAAAATTGTTTAACATCATTTGTTCGAAATGATATACTGGATTTAACAAAAATTGAATCACTTAAAGATGTTGATCTTATCAAACATGCACCATTACTTCATTGTTTAAAATCAAAACATCATCGTGTACGTGAATATATGGCACGTTTTATCAATGCTTTAGCATCATTATCCAGAGGTATGTGGTACAGATGTCTGTGTGTGTGTGTGTGTGTGCGTATGTGTATATAATATGTAGTTTGGAGAGAGAATCTGGCAAATTTCCATCGCCTTCTCAAACTTTTTGGGAAGATAGCTATGATTGATGGAATCCTGTAACACTTTTATGGTCGAGTGATAAAGAAAACTGACTACTTATGTTTTATTAAATATTTAGTGAAGTAAACTAGTTCTTTATATCTCGAAGATTGACTTGAGATATCAAAAAAGTGAACTTTGTCTGAAATAACTGTTGGTTAGCCAGGGGTGTACAATAAAACCATTAACTGACCAATGAGATGCTAGCAACAAGTTAAGGTAGTGCTTCTATCCTTTATAATAAATTGCCCTACGAGAAAACGGCGTTAGAATTCTTTAGTAATCTGTGGCCACTGACAGAACCTCACATACAGGTAGATAGGCTCAGTTCGCCACACTTCATGGTGGATAGAAAAGAAATGATACCAAAATGGACAAAGTAGTATGAGAGTACAAACAATTTGACGATATTCAAGCTTCAGACAACGTCGAGGAGTGAATATATCTGACCAATTGATAGTCTGTAACCAATGATTTCTATCGTTTCGGGGACCGCAACCAGTCAGTCTACATCTCCCCAGATAACTCAAACTAAAAGTAGGGAACTTCATCGACTGGTGTCACGTCGTGGTTTAGCCACCCTGAACCCTCTTCCAACGTAATCCAACTTCCTGTAGCATGACACGTCAAGTTAGGCGGTAGCTTAGCATGTGCAGTAAATGTCCGAGCCATCTCATTCTAATAAGGTTAACAACCTCATCAATCGACTCTTTTTTTTACCTAGTATCCTTTACCTGACCTCATATGATAATTCCACCAATCGCAAGCACTACTGTGAAGACACCAATGATTGAGACCATGTAACCAATTCAATCTACAGCTAACAAATATACAATAAAATCCCTCCGGTTTTCCTACCTTCTACTCTATCAAGTGACTCTATGAGATGGATTTGCTAGCGAGATCTTAATATCACTTCATTTGCCAGGAATTTCGGCTAACTCCCATGTGAATCCTTTCATTCACCATAATCATACCGGCTGCTCAGTCAGGTCTTCTCAGCCTTATCCAAAGTGAGCTCAATTAGAGACGGAGTTATGTGATGGATTATTCCGTATTATCTGTAGTTATATTCTTTAAAAAGCAATATTAGCAACCAATCATTATAGTAAGTCAAGTAGTTCAGAGTAGACGAAGTGTCATGTTCATTATTACGTTAAATGTTTGGAAAACGGTCATTAGTATTGACTTTATGACCAGTAATCAACAAATGCCTGGCTTTAGATGATGATGTAGCTCGGGCAGATGACTTTCATATTCGGACACCTCTCCAACTACCGAGGTTCCAGCAGAGAGGTAGTATCGTTAGCTTTCATTGTTAGGTGTGGCATATTGTTTACTGTATGAATGTGTACAAGCTTGCTAAAAGCCTTTGATTAATTGATTGATAATGTTTATTTGTCCATTGAATGGGTCAGGTGAAGAGTACTAAGCGAGACGGGGAAGTCGATTGATAAGGTTGTGAACCTCAGTAGACTGAGATGGCGTGGACATGTAATGCACATGTGGAGCTTCTACCTAACTCAACGTGCGATGCTAGGGAAAGTTGGAACAGGGCTTACGGTGCACAGACAAAGATGTCACGCTAGTCGATGAAGTCCTCAACTGTTGGTCTGAGTCATGTGGGGATATGTAGACTGCCTGATTTGGATCGCCGATACGATAGAAATCAGTGATTGAGGACTCATGGTGACTAAGAGATTTCCCGACTCGTCGAGACTTTGATGTTGTACGGTGACTGGATGGTGACCTGCCCGTTCTTTATGATAAGTGCTGCTTGTAAAATCCATCCTTGTGACCCATAGTATTACAATCTCTGCATTTATTCTGCTTATAAGGACAAGATTTAATGAAATGCCATGCACCACAATGCCAGCAAAGGAACGGAGGGGTCTTCTTCGTGTTTCTTTTGGTATTGTATGAGCTGTTGGGATGACGAACAGGAGACGAAGAACCAGGGGTCTTTTGGTTCGAAAAGGATGCTGAGGAATTAGATGTCTGGCGAACCGCATGCACTTCATGATCACCCTGGCATCCGGACCGGAATAAACTTGTATCCCGTTGCAGGTTCACCAATCATTGATATTCAGCAGCAATATTGTTCAACATTAGTGTTGGTTCTTGCTCCAACCGACTTAGCAGTCTCATTCTAATATCTGCGAACTTGGGCGATTGAAGGCTGCATATGAGTATCTACGATTTGAATTGGTCATCATTGGTGGACTGTAGCTTGAATTTTTCGCATTCGCGATTAACGATACCAACATAGGTGAGAAAATCATGGTTCTCGTTCATGACCAGTTTAAGACAACGATATCTGACATTGAAAAGTGGCGAATGATCACCAAAACATTGTCTTAGGGTCTGTATTGGGACATCGAAGGAGCGATCTCTTGGGTTGTATGGCAGTATTATATTGCAATACTGATCTAATTCGGATGAACCAAGTTTTCGAAGAAGGAGACGAACTTTTCATGAATCATCTTGACCAACAAAATCAACTCTGAAGTGGTCTTCATATTTTCGAGACCAAGTATCGAAAGTCACGTTAGCGTCAGCATCATAATCAAATTCTGTGATACTGGTTGCAATTCCGTCAACCGAAGGGCTGATATAGCAGGTATAGGGTTTGATGATTCAGGTGCAGAGATTCTGGACTGAGTTAATAACCCGATAATCTTCATCTGTTGTTCGAGAAATTTGATCCCATCCCCGTCGCCATTGTTACAAACCAACGTTATAGATAACGATGGGACGCTCCCAGACGAATATGATTAACGATAGAACAATGACTTCTCAACTCGATATTCAGCTGACACTAGAAGGAAGACGACAAGACTGAAAATTTATTCACTCCAACCGAATTCAGTAAGTGAAAACTCAGTCGTTTACATATCCTTAAATGACCTTGGCTAGAGAAAACAAAATAGCACATTCAAAGTGTAAAATGGATCAATCAGCGTTTAGTATCCTAAACTGCGGTAAGAATGAGAAACATAGCATGCAGGAAAAAGGGTGCGAAAATAAGGCTTAAACTATAAAATGATAAATTTAAACAGCGTAATGAGAATACGAAGATTATCTGAAACATGTGATGTATTAGCGCTATACATTTCGAACAATCTGATGACACATGGATCGATCTATAGGATCTATAAGAAACCTACGTGGACAGGGCAATATCTTAATTTCCATAGCTATTGTCCAGTCGAATACAAACGTGGTTAAGTCAGATGCTTATTCAACAGGATAAACCGTATCTGCACCGATGACACCAGGGAGGAAGAAGCCAACTTACTGACGACAACTCTGATACAGAATGGATACCCGTTGAGATTTATCGACCGGTGCAAAAGTTATGTACCATTGAAAAGTACACAGTGTTCCGTTGCCAAGAAAAATGTCTACATCTCATTACCATTTAGAGGTGATTCACATAGCTTTGTTATGAGGAAAAGACTTAGATCGGCCATCTGTAAAACGTATTATGCAGCTAAGGTCATCATTGTAGAGAAGACCAAGTCCATGTTACAGCACAAACCGAAACAACATATAAACGATTACATCACATCCCAATTTACATGTATGTGTGGACACACATATATAGGGAGGAGTAATCGTTATATGCAGTTAAGGAAGGCTGAACATGTACCCAAGTGGCTACATAAACAAATGACCTCAACAGATCCTATAAGTGCAGGTGACAAACATCCATCTTCGTCTGTCGCTAAACATCTACTAGAAACTAACCATAGGATAGACATGAAAACAGCCTTTAAAGTACTACATAAAAGTGGTCAGAGCCGAGTGCTTAAATTTATTGAAGCTCTTGCCATCCGTAAATTTAAACCCCCTTTATGTATACAAAAACAATTTGTACTCACGTTGAACATACCTTGGTAGTATTGATTTTAATTTTCATACCAAGAATAAAGTCTTCCTTTTCCTTTTCTATCCCTTCCTATTCCTATGTTTCCCATTAACTTCATTGACCCTTTTCGTAAATTTTCATATAAATAGTTAGACAAGTCCATGTGTACTATCAGATTGTTCGAAATGTATAGCGCTAATACATCACGACATGTTTCAGATAATCTTCGTCTTCTCATTACGCTGTTTAAATTTATCAAAGGGACCAATTGCTATAAAATGATAATATAAACATATTATAAGTTAGTTATCTTAGGGATTAGTCATGCCTCATAGTTGTCTACCTTGATATTAGTCTTTTTCTATCCCCCCTGTTCTGTGTACTACTGTGAAGTGTGGCGAATTAAAATGATGCATCTTTGCGTAAGGTTCAGCGTTGATTTCGTTTGTCTGTCTGTCTATCTTATAATTATGTCATAGACGAGTTTTGCGGAATACTAACCAACCATCTACTTATCACTTACCTATATCTAATGTTTGTACAATTTTAGTCAAGCGCTAGTTTCTGAATTTGTATATGCATATATCTAAAAACTTGTAATGATATGCACTTTTTCTGTTAATGTTTCTCACTCAGGTCGGGCATACTTATCACAGACATCATCAGTTGTTGAAATTCTAATTGATGAAGTCCGTAAAGAACAAGATGAGTGTATAACACGAGAAAATTTTGTTGGTGCACTACAGAAGATGAGTTTAAGGTGAATTTAATTTAATTATCATTAATTGTTCAATGGATGATTTTCACATAAATTCTCATATTGTTTCTAAAATACTTTATCTCATTAATATTTCTCTTGAACTTTTAGAGTGTAGAAGAACAGAGGTGTTTCATGTTATACAAGTAAATTATATGAAAGTAGTTTTCTACCAACTTTATGTCTAAAGAGATTATTATTATTTTTATTATTAGTCCCTTGGGTTCCTAATAGAGCATAGGGCTTCAGTAGCACATCTCTAGTGAACTCTGTTCTCTGAAATCTTTTGAACCTGGCTCCACGACAGCCCAGAAGCTCTCATTTCCTACTCGCACGATCTCCTTCATGTCACACTCTACACCGACGTCCAACTCGTCGCTTCTTATGGGGATTCCACTCGAGCGACTGGCCTGACGCGTGATGTCCCCAGACGGCCTTCTCAGTGTATGCCCAATCCATCTCCACTTCCTTCTGCATATTTGTTGGGTGATAGGTTTTTGGTTGGTTTGTTCCCAGAGCTCCTTGTTGCTTATTCTTGTTATTCTGGCCATCTGATCTTCAGTAGCGAGCCAGCGTGAGCAGTTGTTAATGAATGTCTGTAGTTTATTGGAAATCCCTTTCGTAACGCAGTGTATAAAGTGTGCCTTACAAAATTAACAGATAAGCAAGTGAATTTCTAGTTGATTGCTTTTACTTAACAGTGCTTACTATATTTTTATGACTATTTAAAACACTTTGATGAAATTTACAAATATGTTGTTTTTAATCAATAAATCAAATGGGTAAACACTTAGGTGAATGAGTTCACCTTGCCACACTTTTCAATAGTATACAAAGAACAGATGGATAAAAAAATACTGATATCAAGGTAGACAACGTTGTATGAGAGAGTAAACAATTTGCAGATAAAGGTTAGTACGAATATTCAAGCTTAAGAAGAAGTTAAGTAGTGAATATGCCTCTGCCACTGAAACCAAATTTCAACCATATCACCAAGAATCTTCAATCATTGATTTCTATCGTTTCGGGGACCCCAGTCAGGCAGTCTACATCTCCCCTACATAACTCAAACCAACAATTGTGGACTTCACTGACTAGTGCGATGTTATCGTCTGGTCATCCTAAACCATTTTCAAACCTACTCCAACTTTCCCTAACTTCGTATGTTGTGTTAAGTGTATGATCAGCATGCGTAAACCCCGTCAGCCAATGAAGCCTTATAACCTCTTCAATTGACTTGCTTTTCTTGGCTAGTACCCTGCGTCTGACTTCAACACTGCTCGTGTGGTGATTCCAACAAATGTGAGCGAAGCTGCAAAGACGCCTATGTTCGAAAACCTGTAACAGCTTCATATGTTCTACTTTTAAGGCGTATATCTCACAGGCTTTCTGTGTTAAACCTATCAGTTTATCTGAATGCTTTGTTCTGCCACCGCTTTAAATATTATTATTACTATTATGTTATTTTTCCATTGGATTCCTACTGGAATGTAGCGTTTCAGTAACACGTCGCCATTTCACTCTGTTCTCTTCAGTCTTTTCAACCTGCCTCCAGGACTTCGCACAAGCTTTCATTTCTTCCTCATACCATCTCCTCCATGTCACCCTCGCCTCCACTCGATGACCTGGACTGGCCTGGTGCGTTATGTCCCCAAACCGTCTTCTTTCTCAGTGTATATCCCATCCAATTCGTCTCCACTTTTTTCTTCTGCATATTTATTGGGCGATGGGTTCTTGCTTCGTTGGTTCGTTGCCAGCCAGTCAGTGAGAGATCCTTGTTGCTTATTCTTATTACTCTGGCCATCTGATCTGATCTTCAGTGTAAGTATGGAGTGAGCGTAGACTGCAGGTGTTGATGTGATGTATGTCTATAGTTTGTTGGAAATGCTTTTGTAACGCGTCAAGTCTCTCAACCATCACATAGAAGCACTGACTTACTTGACTGAATTAATGTTGACAATCCGGATGTTGTTCAGGCTTTATGCTGAGTGCAGTGCATTCCAGTGCAGTAAATCTCCACACTGATTATTTCAGATTAATTAAGGCCTGTCTTTCTGTCTTCCCGATTATCTGTGCTGCCTGTAGTTGAGACGATGCTGCCTAGGTAGGTAGGGGAAACAGACAACTTCCTTTAGATTTCTCCAGTTGATGGTGATTGGTGCTTGTTGGGGTTGTTGGTCGGGTATCTTTATCACCTCCATCTTCTCTACGTTCACTTGAAGTTCCGCCTCCTCTGTCTCTTCTATCAGCTTATTGGTTTTTGCCTGTAGATCATCGGGTTTGTGCGACATTAGACATAAATCATCATCGTTGGCGGAATCCAAATCTTCTAGCATCTTTTTATCGGCCCAGTCAGCTTATACCCATCTTCTTGCTCCTCACAGTTTGTTGTATGATCCAGTCCAGTCGACCACAATCAGAAAGAGATCGTCGGTGATAGTAGGCGGCATTGTCTTACTCCTCCCTATCTTCACTTCAAAAGCATCACTGAGCTTCACGTTATGAATCACTTGGCATGTAGCAGTGCATAGCTTCTGTTGAATAAGGTTGATAAAGGCTTTTTGCACTGAAACTGTAGTGTTGAAGCAGCTGCTAAATTACTTCTCGGTCGACGCCTCGACCGAAAGCCTTTCCGAAGTCGATGAAGTTGAGGTGAGGAGTTGACTGCCATTCTCTGCTGTGTTCTATGATGATGCGTAGCGTAGCAGTGCGATTTGATCCCCACATGATTTGTTTTCCCTGAAACCAGTTAGCCAGCCTCTTCCAGTCGTAGTTTTGAATCCAGAGCATTTCTTGTTTCTTTCCCGGATTTCAGCAACCTTATGGCGTTTAGGACTTCGCTTCTGCTTTTTTCGGAGGGCTGGTGTTCACTGATAGTTTTGCGGCTGGGCTGCTGGAGGTATTTCTGGACGAGTTGCAGGTGGTAGTGGTGGTTGATTCATGAGATTTTTGAAGTAGTCCGCCCATCGTTTCCTTTGTTTCACCTCTTTGGTAACTAGGTTTCCTTCACTATCTTTCACTGGTTTCACTCGGCTGGGGTAATCTTTTCCCAGATAGTAACCTGGTTATTTGATATAATGTTGTCAGGTCTCTCCTACCTGCAGCCTGTTTTGCTTCTTTTGCCAGTGTGTCGTAGGAGTGTCTTTTGTCCTTGCGCGCACTCTTCTTCACTTCTTTGTCTAGTATTTTGTACGTTGCCCTCAGTTCCTATTTTCGTTGCTCATCCTTGCACTGGTTTATCTTCTGCTTCACCATCCTCCTCTTTTCTATCAGTCTCCATGTGTCCGTGTAGATCCATTCATTGTCTTTTCCTGCTTCTTCCTTCCCAACATGATTATACAGGTTTCTTTCCACATCTCTCAAAGGGTTCCAGTGTTCCTCCATGCCCGATCCTTCAGGGATGTTGCTCAATGTCTCCCAATTTGTCCTGGTGACTGAATGACGTGAAGATTTCATTTGTAGTTTCGTCCTCCAATTGCTGTTCTGGGTGTTGAACTTGAACTGTGGTTTATTACCAACTTCTTTGAAGGTTTTCAACTTGATTTGAAAGGTTCCTTGTACTAGATAGTGAGTGGTGCGAACCTACATCTGCTCCTCTTGATCTCATCTTGTGTCCAGTAGGCTGCGTCTCCATTTTCCGTTTCATCGAGATTGAGATGAAGTCGATCTGGTTATTAATGTGTCCTGGTGTCTGGTGAAATTAAATTCAATGTTTCTGCATATTATGTATACCATATCATTTGTTACTTTGTGAATATCCTTGTGTTTGTACACGCTGCCTCCAATCACCAAATACTTGAATACACAGAAGTCTGCAAACACTTCTTCATTCTCATTCATCAACTCACCAAGTGCTTCTGGACCCATAATCAGTTCTCTTCCTATCCCTGTGTTGTCCATTCCCAATTTGGCATTCATGCCACTCCACACATTAGAAGTTTGACACCACCGACTGCACTGGGATCTTGTCCAGTGCTGATTGCAGTTGTCTGTACAATTCCTCCTTCTTCTCTTCATCTGCATTATTTGTAGGTGTATAGCATAGCACTGAATGATTGTGACTTTCCTTCCTTTTTGAGTTGAATTCATCTTGCTATCATGATCCTCATCTTGCAGAAGGAGATTGGTTCCCACTGCATGATAGAGAGCCTTCGATGCCCTTATGGACATCATGATAGCCACTCGAAAACTCAATGTGCTCATGGTTGTCATCTGGGTGACAATATCGGAGTAGATTATTGACTCCTCTTCAGTTGACAGTTTGGAGAGTCCACTTCCATTCCATATGGTCTCACAGATTCCTAGCACTTCAATGCTATACCTTCTCATCTGTTTTGAAATCTGGGCAGCCTTGCTAAGTTCAAACACTGTGCGGACATTCCATGTCCCCACGTTTACTTTTGCTTTCTTCTGACTTCAGGAATCCTAAATACCTTTGACTCACGGATATCGATAAATTAGTTTGACGTAGTAGAATCACATTTATATGCAAGTTGCCACACTTCATACAACCATAGTATTTATTGTATATTTGGCAACTGGCTTAATAATTCAGGTGGTTGACTGTCAACTTAACAGTCAGATTTTCGGACGTCGCTTCACTTACTGCACTCTGAGCAGCTAGGTAATAGTATTATTAGCACAAAAATTGTGCCTTATTACCTATTTCATGAACATGCATATGATTGCTGAGTGAATTTTGTGGGATTTTGTCGAATGGCAGAAAATACATCCTTGAAATAGTGTATTCTTACAAGAGGAAATCAGATGAAAGGTCTATGAAAACAGAAATGTTATGATGTTTTTTTTTCATCTGAATAATATTTTTCTAGTGTCAATCTTGCCTTCAATATATAGTGTTTTCATGTTCCCCTATTAAAATCACTTTTTAAGGATCGTTCACTGGTGTACTCCAGTTATTCTATGATATTCTGATAACATCATTTAGTGCTAGGCTAGGCTATCTCTACTCCTGTTGTGGCCCATTTAACTAGTCACATCAATCAATTGAGTCTTCCGAGAAATTAGAAAATCATTTTTATTAGCGCGTTTTGATTGTAAATAGTTTTTGAAATAAATAATATTTATTGGTTAAAAGTATCTTTCAAGCTAATCGCTATTTTGAAACAATGAACTATGTGCAAGCGCATGTACAATTTTATTACAATAACGTGTAGTAACTTATAATTCGCACAACTTTATAATAACTCTAAAGTAATGTTTATTTTAATTTTTACTCCATTTAAATTAGGCGACCAATGCAAACTGTAATGATTAAACAAGGAGTTATTTTATGGGTTACCAATTTACTCGAAAATATGAATAACTTATCTGATTACACTTTAGAATATGCTGTAGCACTCTGTATGAATTTGTGTTTAAGAAGTTCAGGTGAGCAAGATTAAAGAGATTTCTATTTATAAAGACATATATTATTATTATTTGTCCGTTGGGTTCCTAATGGAACATAGGGCTTCAGTAGCACGTCTCCAGCGCACTCTGTTCTCTGCAAACGTTTGAACCTGGTTCCACGACTTCGAACAAGCTTTCATTTCTTCCTCACACCGTCTCCTCCATGTCACACTCTACACCGACGCCCAACTAGTCGCTTCCATCTGGGTTCCATTCTAGAGTGTGGCCTGACGCGTGATGTCCCCAGTCGGCCTTCTCAGTGTATGCCCAATCCACCTCCACTTTCTTCCTACACATGTTTGTTGCATGGTAGGTTGTTGATTGGTTCATTCCCAGCTAACCAGAGCTCCTTGTTGCTTATTCTTATTATTCTGGCAATCCATCTGATCTTTAGTATCGAGCCGGCGTAGACAGCAGCTATTGATGAATGTCTGTAGTTTGTTGGAAATCTCTTTCGTAACGCGCCAAGTCTCTGAGCCATACAGAAGCACTGACTTGACTGACGTTATTGTTGAAAATCTGGATGTTGTTGACACCTTATGCTGAGTGCAGAAGATCTCCACACTGATTTCAGATTAATGAAAGTCTGTCTTGTTGTGTTCTCGATCCTGGCTTCTTTGAAGTCCTCATCTATTCCTGTTCCACCTGTAGTTGAAACAGTGATGCCTAGACAGGTAGGTGAAAGAGGCTACTTCCTTTAAGTTTCTCTTGTGGATGGTGACTGGAGTTTGTTGTTGTTGGTGGTGGTGGGGGTGTTGGTTGGGTATCTTCATCACCTCTGTCTTCTCTACGTTCTTTTGAAGTTCCATCTTCGCTGCTTCTTCTGTCAACTTGTTAGTTTTCGCCTGTAGATTTTCAAGAGACATATTAAACTCCCTTAAAGGAATAAAGTAACCTCACCTGGTTAACTAGTTCACTGTTTGCTAGGCGGTCCTAAGCGCGGGTAAAGGGGGAAGGTTGGGCATAGGGCTAGCAACCCTACCACGTAAAACAAATCTAACCGCTAAAGAAACTTCAAAGCACAAACAAAATATAAAAAATGGAAACAAACTTATACCCCGCTGGAATCGGAGAGGCGAAATGACGCCAGTTGGTGAAAGTCTTCGGAAAGCCAGTTGGCCGATGTGTCTTCTCTCCCTAGATGAAAGCGAAAGTAAACGTGGGGACATGGAATGTCCGCACCATGTTTGAACCCAGCAAGGCAGCCCAGATTGCAAAAGAGATGAGAAGGTATCACATCGAAGTGCTTGGGATTTGCGAAAGCAGATGGAATGGGAGTGGACTCTCCAAACTTCAACTGGAGAGGAGAGTCAATAATCTACTCCAATATTGTCACCCAGACGACAACCACAAGCACACTGAGTCTTCGAGTGGCTATCATTATGTCCCCAACAGCATCGAAGGCTCTCATGCAGTGGGAACCAATCTCCTCCAGGATTAGGATCATGGCAGCAAGATTCAACTCAAAATGAAGGAAAGTCACAATCATGAAATGTTACGCTGAACGCCTACAAATAATGCAGATGAAGAGAAGAAGGAGGAATTCTACAGACAACTTCAATCAACACTGGACAAGACGTCAGTTGGCGATTTCAAAATTCTAATGGGTGACATGAATGCCAAACTGGGTGGGGACAACACAGGAAGAGAACTAACCATGTGTCGAGAGGCGCTAGGTGAAATGAATGAGAATGGAGAATTGTTTGCAGAATTCTGTGCATTCAACGATTTGGTGATTGGAGGCAGTGTGTTCAGGCACAAAGATATTCACAAAGCGACATGGATTTCACCAGATGAACACACTAAAAATCAAATCGACTTTATCTCAATCTCAAGAAAATGGAGACGCAGTCTACTTAACACAAGGTCAAGAAGAGGAGCAGATGTAGGCTCAGACCACTATCTAGTGCAAGGAACCTACCTTCCAAATCAAGTTAAAAGCCTTCAAGGAAGCTGGTGATAGACCTCAATTCAAGTACAACACTCGGAAACTGAAGGATGAAACTACAAAGGAGATCTTCACGTCAGCCATCAAGACAAAATGGGAGACATCGAGCAACATCCCTGAAGAAACCTGTGTGGAAGAACACTGGAAGTCTTTGAAAGCTATGTGGAAAGAAACCTGCACAACAGTATTAGGAAGGAAGAAGAAAGAAGACAAGGAATGGATCTCGACAGATACCTGGAAACTGATAGAGGAGAGGAGGATGGTGAAGCGGAAGATAAACCAGTGCAAGGATGCTCAACGACAACAGGAACTGAGCACAATGTATAAAACACTGGACAAAGAAGTGAAGAAGAGTGCACGCAAAGACAAAAGACACTTCTACGAAACACTGGCAAGTGAAGCAGAACAGGCTGCAGGTAAGAGAGACCTGACGACATTGTATCAAATAACCAGGTTGCTATCAGGGAAGAGATCAACACAGATGAAGCCAATAAAAGATGAAGAAGGAAATTTAATTACAAAAGAAGAGAAACAGAGGAAACAATGGGCCGACCACTTCAAGAAGCTCTCGAATCAACCACCACCACCACCTGCACTTCGTCCAGAAATACCACCTGCAGCCAATGAATTACAAGTGAACATAAATCCCCCAACGAAAATGGAAGTCCTGAACGCCATAAAGCTACTGAAATGCGGGAAAGCAGCAGGACCAGATGGGATCCCGCCAGAAGCACTGAGAACAGACGAAGAGACAACAGCAGACATGCTCACACCACTATTGCAGAAGGTGTGGAAGGAAGAGAAGGTACCTGCCAGTTGATTGGAAGAAGGGTTACCTTGTCAAACTGCCGAAGATGGGTGGGAGACCTCAGTGCTTGCAAGAACTGGCGTGGAATCACTCTCCTGTCCACCCAATGCAAGTAAAATATTAAGCCGCATCATCCTGGAGAGGCTTAAAGACGCACTGGATTCAAAACTGTGACCGGAACAGGCAGGCTTCAGGAAGTACAAATCATGTGCAGACCAAATTGCAACGCTTCGTATCATCATAGAACAGAGCGTAGAATGGCAATCAGCTCTATACCTCAACTTCATCGACTTTGAGAAGGCCTTTGACAGCGTCGACCGAGAAGTAATTTGGAAACTGCTTCAATACTACGGAGTACCGCAAACCTTTATCCGCCTCATTCAACAACTATATGAAGATGCCACATGCCAAGTAATCCACAATGGGAAGCTCAGTGATGCCTTTGAAGTGAAGACAGGAGTGAAACAAGGTTGCCTACTATCCCCCATGATATTCCTTATTGTGGTGGACTGGATCATGCAGCAAACAGTAGGCAGCGAGAAGAGGGGGATACACTGGACGACGGAAAAGAACCTAGAAGACTTGGATTTCGCCGATGACTTATGCCTAATGTCACATAAACTTGAAGATCTGCAGGCAAAAACTAACAAGTTGACAGAAGAGGCAGCTAAGACGGGACTTCAGGTGAATATAGAGAAGACAGAAGTGATGAAGATACCGCACCACCACCATCAACAACAACAACAAACTCCAATCACCGTCAACGGGAGAAACTTGAAGGAAGTAACCTCCTTCACTTATCTAGGAAGCACTGTTTCAACTACAGGCGGGACGGACGAGGACGTCAAAGTCAGAATCGGAAAAGCAAGACAGGCGTTCATTAGCCTGAAACCAGTGTGGAGATCTTCTGCACTCAGCATGCGGAACAAGATACGGATTTTCAACACCAACGTCAAGTCAGTGCTCTTGTATGGCTCAGAGACTTGGCGCGTCACGAAAGGTATTTCCAATAAACTACAGACATTCATCAACAACTGCTTACGCTCGCTCTGAAGATCAGATGGCCAGAAAAAATAAGCAACAAGGAACTCTGGGAACGAACCAACCAAGAACCTATCACGCAACAAATATGCAGGAAGAAGTGGAGATGGATTGGGCATGCACTGAGAAGGCCGACTGAGGACATCACGCGTCAGGCCCTCGAGTGGAATCCCCATGGGAAGCGACGAGTTGGACGTCCGAGGGTGACATGGAGGAGGTCGTGCGAGGAGGAAATGAGAGCTTCTGGGCTGTCGTGGAACCAGGTTCAAAAGATCTCAGAGAACAGAGGTCACTGGAGGCGTGCTACTGAAGCCCTATGTTCCACTAGGAACCCAAGGGACTAATAAAAATAATAAATAATAAAGGAATAAAGTAATTTTTGAAAATGGGATGAAAATCTGTGTGGTTGTAGGATTCAAACCAGTGACCTCCAGAAAACTGAGCAACAAGACACGGGATTTTTGTGTCATTGCAATCACCAGATTTATTATTTATAACACAAATAAGTCAGTGTGGACATCTCTGTCTGTGGGGCTAAAAGATGCGGTTGTAAAATATCAACACGTAAAAGACTAAGTGCTCACTGGTGAACCGTTTCGAGAGGTGATTCCCGAAGTTCTAATGAGAACTCGTGACCAGTGGGGTCAGCCAATCCAGATTTGAGGACAGATACTCAACGACAGGATTAGACGAAGGTTATGCTATATCGTGAAATAACAGGAATAGGAAGTATGGACCATTGGATTCCAACCTAGTGGTTCAATGGTAACGTGCTCATCGTGAAATCTGAAAGTCATGGCTTCTATCAGTGATGGGGTCATGGGTGCGCACTGCCGACGAGTTCTTTACCAGGACGAAATAGCTATCCGGTGCATTTAGGTTTCCGATGTTTCTCCAAATGATGTCAGTTCATGATGAACACCAACCTGAAATCAATGAATAGATTTTCATAAACCTCCAAACTTAATAAAACATTTGACTTGGGAACTTCTCAACAAATTAATTTCATTGCTTCACAGCGCTTGACAACCTGTGAGACATAATGGTTATGATAGAAAACAAAATATACAACATACGTTTATAAGTTTGACATTGACGTAAGGCAACGCAGATATAGACTAGTCAAAAATGATAAAATTTGACAAAGTTGTTAAAATTACTCACTCAGGATACTTGCAGCCTATTGGTAAACAACCCTCAAACCACTAGACGTTTTCTCATAAAAACGTCATAATTTCGATGTCTATAATGTGTATTAATTCAGTTGCTTGCGGCCTGCACAGAAATGCAGGACTCGCATCTCATCCTGTTTGCGACTCATCAGCTGGTTGTACCTGCACTCCAGTGCAGAGTGATGTTGTTCCCATTTACACTTGAACCTCGTACCCATCCCTTCAATCGCCAAGGCATTGTCCACTATGATTCGGACGAATGATAGACACTTCTTGTACAACAGGTAGTAGTTATTACTATTTATTGATATACTTGCAATTCTCCATTGTTTTTTCATGGAATCGAATTATTCGACCTCTATTGGCATAGTGGTTAACTCCTTGGCGATTGAAGGGATGGGTACGAGGTTTGAGTGTCAGTGGGAACAACATCACTCTGCACTTGAGTGCAAGTACATCCAGCTAACGATTCCCAAGGAGAATGAAACTCACGCCCTGGATTCCTGTGCAAGCCATAACCAACCAAATTACCATAATTGACATTCAGGCAGTATCATGGCATTCGCATAGGAGCCCATATATCAATAGAGGTAGAACAATTCAATCCAATAAAACAATGCGAATTAAAAGTATATCAATAAATATATACTAGTTTAAATTTGCAATACAATTATCCCATTTCATCATCCTGCTAAATTATCAGACTTGGATATTATCATCATCATCATCATCATCATTATCAACATAGGACCAGGCATTACTGCGTAACGGTCCGAGTCGCCACACCTCATATCACCACATCAAGTAAAAAGGTAGTGAGGCGAAGGATGAAGATAAGTGAATGCAGTCAAAAGAAATATAAAGTACGAGAAGAAAGGAAAGACGAGTGACAAAATGGTGAGATTCGGTATAGTGTAGTTAAGATGAGGATAATGTGTGTATACATCTGCTCCACTGACTTCGGTTGTGAGCCATGTGATCACCTAGGGTCTCCAACCACTGGTTCCTCTTGTCCCGTGGACCCCAACCACCTAGTCTGCATCGTCCTACTTGGATATTAGGAAACTGATGATTTGATTAAAGTTTATGAGTATTGTAATTATTTAAATAGTTCGATACTGAGTGACAATCGAAGGGTGAAATGAAAGTGTAGACAACAGAAGGCTTGAAACTAACAGTTTCTGCGTTATTGACCTAGTGTAATACTAACAGAAGTAAAAGATCCGACTGTTGACTAAATGGATTAAATCCACTTCAGTCACTAAAGATGATTGCCAACTGTTGATTTATTGTATTCATACTATCTGTCTAGTTAGATCCTCTTATCCTTACCAAAATTATGCTGATTTAGAGAGATAGAGCATCATATTGATTATCAGTATGAAAATCTGAGATAGTTGTGGTTTAGGCGACTTGTTTTATTGGTAGTGGATTGCTAGTTTGAATCCTACTGTGATTCAGATATTTCATCCTTCAATCATCCCAAAGTGTCAATAATACAAGTCTGCTAAACCATAGGCATCTCAGGCAGTTAAACTGATTATATATATATATATATATATATACAACCGCACTATCCTAAAAGAGATTGATGCCAACTACTGAATCAATATTTATTAGCCTACACTTTCCCACTTCTCTCAATTTATGAAATAGTCATGACGTCTGGAGTCAATGAAGCTGGAAGTGAGCAGAGACTCTCATAGGATTTCAATCTACCGACTAAATATCAACATACTAGCTGCCTAACTTGATAGTCCTGTAATCGGTCCTTAAGAGAGGGTTGTGGCTGAGGTTTACCAATGAATACCACACTAACAAAAACATCTCTCCAGAGCATTATCAAGAGTTCTAATTTAATACTGTTTGTTGGTATACCTGTAATTCTCCCTTGTTATACTGGGATCGAATGGTTCGAATTAGGGTGCAGTACATCCAGCTGGCCAGAATAACAAAATAAGCAACAAGGAACTCTGGAACGAACCAACAAGAACCTATCACGCAACAAATATGCAGGAAGAAGTGGAGATGGATCGGGCATGCACTGAGAAGGCCGACTGAGGACATCACGCGTCAGGCCAGTCCCTCGAGTGGAATCCCCATAGGAAGCGACGAGTTGGACGTCGTGTAGAGTGTGACATGGAGGAGATCGTGCGAGGAGGAATACATCCAGCAGGAGAGTGGATCCCAAGCAAGACAAAACGTGCAACTTACATTCCTCTGCTAGACATAATCAAGTAAATTATCATGATAAATATATTCGGACATCAGCATAGGAGCTCATATGCCAATAGAGGTTGAAAAATTCGATCCAGTATATCAGCGTAGAATTACAAGCATATCAAAAAAAAAAAGTAATACCTGCCAGCCATTGTACAAGAAGTGGCTATCATGCCTCCATGGCCTAGTAGATGACGTTTTGGTATTTGAAGAAAACGGCTACGAGGTTCAAGTGTCAGTGGAAACGAAATCACTCACTAGGGTACAAGTCGTAAATAGAATGAAACACTCGTCTTGCATTCCTCTACTAGTCACAATCATGTAGATTTTAATTCATTGCTTATTTTGACTACAATCCATGGAACGATTTAAGTATGCATTTGTTCTCAGGTGAAATAAACAAAACTTGACCACAATTTCACCAACTGGTCTATATATGTTTCTGCTTTAGTTTGTCTGATTGTTAATAAATTTGGTAACTTCATTTTGTTATAAAATAGCGTCAACTTGAACATAGTGTAAATCAGTTTATTAACCAGTTGTTTAAGAGGTAGTGTAATGTATACATTAAGTATAAACTGATTTTTTACCCTCTTCATTCTTTAGGTAAACGATGTTGTGTTCCAATTACAGGCCGTTTACTCAATGTTCTAATGGATCTGCTTGGCATTGATAATATCGACATAGTGCCTTATGTTAATGGTGCACTATATTCTATATTATCTCTACCAGAGATTAGAAAAACAGCTGAAAAAATGGTAAATTTATAGTACTGAAATTTTTAAATCAAGTCACCTAAACTTATTTTAACATTGAACCAATGTTATGTTTTTCTTTTTTAGTCGGTTCGGTCAGTTGTACTGACTAGGCAGCCAGTGTGAATACGAATGTGTCATGAATTCACATAGTAGTTGGGCAAAACCCTTAGTGATTGGAGTGAAATAAAAATCTGGTCAGCAGTCAGACCTCGTAGTTCAGTTGGTAGAGCATCGGGTCGGAAACTCCAGTGGTCGCTGCCTGGAATCCGGCTACGCTCCAGGTTCTCATCTCACCTTTAATCATTACCCAGTATAAATACTAGTCTACCAAACTACAGCTATCTCAGATAGTCAAATGGTAATGGTACTCAAATACACTTAAATATGTTCATCAAAGTTTAACTTATCACCAGAATAACTGGGTTTCAATATGTTTAGTTTGGTTTCTTTGGTGGTTTGCGCCAGAAGAGGGGAGGAAAACACTTCTTCGAGTTTACTAATATACCTTTCTGACAGGTGACCAAAAGCGTGAGATTCAGATGAAATTTTACGTTTTATTTGTTGGTAGATCGTTGTTAAGGACTACGAAATCATAACAAATTAAAAATGATATAGGATTATTGAGGAATAGGAGCGAAGAAAGATGATAAGATAAGAATGTGGAAGGTGGACAGTGACCTGAATGAAGTTGAATGTTCACAGAGTTATGATAGTGGTTGACTTTCTACACCATGGAAGGCTATTTCAGTTGGTAGAACACCAGGTACTAGTTTAAACCTTGTTACACCTCTAATTTTCATTTCACCAGCAATGATCACTTCATTCAATTTATGACTATTCTGCGGAACTGTGGCTCTTTGTCACATGTGACAAACTGTTGTATAACTAAGTATTTTGATAGGTTCTCGTACAGTAGGCTATTAACTATATATCTTATTGTAAAGGTTACGATGTTAATCAATAGCTTAGATCAGAAGAGATGGAGTTATTGCTAACCATTGGATCACCAAAAGCCACTATTCCATACCATATGAATCAATATATACAATGATACATATTATGTTCAATGATAAACTTTTACTGGAAATCTCTTCCATAACTGATACGAAATCAAAAGTTTAAACATGTTTAAACACGTTACACATTGATAGTGATACAACTACCACTACATATTGTATTCTTACCTCAGTGACTTAACTGTCACATGGTAAAATAATTTATGATAAAAGAGTATATCATATAGTTGTCTTTCTTCATTACCTACTTTCCAGTGTTCATATTCATATAACAGATTAGTAGTGTATATTGGTTAAACAGTTAATATGCCAATTTTCTCTATATATTTCCTTTCACTGGACATTTGAAAGATAGTTCACAACTATCGGCAAAAAACATTCAGATCAATTGAATCTGGTGGATTTATATCATTTGGCATAATTTTTAACTTTCTGAGGTATTCAGATCTCTGAATACTACTGCTGACAACTTTATTTTCTAATCTAACAAAATGGCTGTCTAAACTAGTTCATGATGTATGTTAACACGTCTTTAGCCCATCGTTTACTTGAATCATCAGTCTAAGTTTTAATTCTGAAACCATTCATCAAGTGATCACAGTACAATTAGACGATTTATATTTTCTGTGAATCAGTTTTTCAATCCTGAAAAACCTTAGAGCATTATAAATTCATGTTTAATTCATCCTGGTATTTGTGATTAGCGTTCTCATACGTTTTCTCTATCAAGAATTTCATTATCATATTGTGTCTTTATTATTTGTCCTTTGGATTCCTAATGGAATATAGGGATTCAGTAGCACGTCACCATTTCACTCTGTTCTCTGCAATCTTTGAACCTAGCTCTAAGACTGCCCGTAGGCTTTCATTTCTTCATCATACGATCTCCTCGGTCGCCCAACTCATCATCTCCCACTTGGCTTCCACTCGACGTCATTGCCTGGTCTGGCGCGTAATGTCTCCCAACCGTCTTCTTTCTCAGTGTATACTCAATCCAATCCATCTTCACTCTCGTCTTCTGCATACATGTTGGACGATAGGTTCTTGATTGATTCGTTCCCAGCCAACCAGAGTTCCTTGTGCTGATTCTTGTTATTCTGGCCATCTGATCTTCAGTATTGGGTTGGGAGTAGGCGGCAGCTGTTGATGATGTATGTCTGCAGTTTGTTGGAAATGCTTTCCGTAACACGCCAAGTCTCTGAACCATATAGCAGCACTGACTTGTCGTTGGTGTTGAAAATCTGGATCTTGTCGTTTATGCTAAGTGCAGTAGATCTCCACACTGATTTCAGAACAATGAAGGAAGTTCTGTCTTGCCCCAATTCAATTGGTCGTTTGTAGAGATTGATCTCCTGGTTAACTAGTTCATAGTTACTAGCCGGTCCCTAAGCCCGGATAAAGAGAGAAGGTTGGACATAGGGCTAGCAACCCTACCCGTAAAACAAATCGAACCGCCACAGAAATCTCAAAGTACAGACAAAATATAAAAATAAAAACAAACTTATTCCCCGCTGGAATCGCGCAAACAAAATGACGCCAGTTGGTGAAAACCTTCGGGAAGCCAATTGGCTGATGTATCTTCTCTCGATGAAAGCGAAAAAACGTGGGGACATGGAATGTCCGCACGGTGTTTGAACTTAGTAAGGCTGCCCAGATTTCAAAACAGATGAGAAGGTATAGCATTGAAGTGCTAGGAATCTGCGAGACCACATGGAATGGAAGTGGACTCTCCAAACTGTCAACTGGAAAGGAGTCAATAATCTACTCCGATATTGTCACCCAGATGACAACCATGAGCACACTGAGTTTTCGAGTGGCTATCATGATGTCCACAAGGGCATCGAAGGCTCTCTATCATGCAGTGGGAACCAATCTCCTTCTGCAAGATCAGGATCATGATAGCAAGATGAATTCAACTCAAAAGGGAGGAAAGTCACAATCATTCATTGCTATGCACCTACAAATAATGCAGATGAAGAGAAGAAGGAGGAATTGTACAGACAACTGCAATCAGCACTGGACAAGATCCCAGTGCAGTCGGTGGTGTCAAACTTCTAATGTGTGGAGTGGCATGAATGCCAAATTGGGAATGGACAACACAGGGATAGGAAGAGAACTGATTATGGGTCTAGAAGCACTTGGTGAGTTGATGAATGAGAATGAAGAAGTGTTTGCAGCTTCTGTGTATTCAAGTATTTGGTGATTGGAGGCAGCGTGTACAAACACAAGGATATTCACAAAGCAACAAATGATATGGTATACATAATATGCAGAAACATTGAATTTTTTTATTTTCATCTCTTTGTACAATGTAAATCAATATCTTCAGCATAATAATAAGAAATGTAATAATTTGATAAGAAAATGCTTTCACAATAATAAAACTATGGAAAATAAATAAATTCGTGAACATTAATAATAATAATAACAATAATTATAATAAGGGTACTTCTATTTGCTTCTCATGATTACAATTCTTATCATACAATCCATCTTGCATGAAAATTATGCTAACTGGTATAATTAAGTAACTAACTAACTGTCTTCTGTGTGTGCATATTCTGTTTCCATCTACAGATTATCATATACTTTTCAATGTATATTGCTTTATCTTGAGAATTTATACTGTCTATAAATTAGTGAATGTGAGTAAATGAGTAGTATACTGCTTTTTTTTTTTACAAGCTAACCAACTATGTTATCTTGTCATAAATACTCTTTTAGTATGTTATAGTGTTTTTATATACATGTAGTAAAATTTTAAATACTGGTAATATTTCAGTCATCAAAGCATGATCATCTTGTAAATTGATTAGACAACTACTGGGAGAAATATTTCTGCAGTGTAATCAATCAATCAGTATCAACATAGGACCAGGTATTACTGCGTAACCGTCTGACTTGCCATATCTCATATCAGTACATCAAGTTAAAAGGCAGTCAGCCGCAAGATGAAGATAAGAGAATGCAGTCAAGAGAAATATAAACTACGAAAAGAGAGAAAGGAAGAATGAGAAAGTGGTGAGATTCCCTATAGCGTCGTTAAGATGAGGATGATGTATGCATACATCTGCACCACTGACATCGGTTCTCAGCCATGCGACCACCTAGAGTCTCCAACCACTGGTTCCTCTTGTCCTGTAGACCCCAACCGGCTAGTCTGCATCGCTCCACATGACTCAAACCAACAGTCAGAGACTTCATACATTGGTGTCACCTCGAGCCTTTTTCCAGCCTGAACCTACTTCAGCCAATATTGTGTGATGAGGCAATCGGCGACTAGCCAGCCATACGTATACGTGTTCCAACCATCTCGGTCGATGAAGGTTACAACCTCGTCAACCAACTTACCTCTTCTCCCTAAAACTCTACACCTAACTTCTGCAGTGTAATACATTTATTATAATTATTTTTACATTATACCGTCGTTGATTGGACTGAATTGATCGGTCTCTATTGGCATATAGGCTCTTTTACGGATGCCTCGATATTACCTGTGCTTATTATAGAATGATAGATAGTGGCTTACAGTGGAATTCAGGATGTGCGTTTTTTATCCTGTTTGGGACTCATCAACTGGTTGACGTGCTCCAGTAGTTTAATGGATAAAACTTGTCGTTTGATACGATGACACCTAGGTTCAAGTCTCAGTGGGAACAAAACCACTTGCTCTCTCTTCACCAATCTCCCTCTTATGGAAACTATCTGTTTTTATGTGATTTTATCGAAGATAATAATTTTCACGTAAGTATTTCAAAGCACTATTTAAAGGAATTGCTTATAAGATGTACTTGCAACGTGCAGTTCAAAAACCAAGAATGGGGTCGCTTTGACGTCACTACTTGGACCACTGCTGGCTGATTGCTTTATGGCAGACCTAGAGAATAGTCTACTTCCTTCAACAATTGATAGTTTCTACATATATGAAAGATATGTGGATGACAAATTCATCATATGTGATCAAACTGCAATATTAGGAAGGTAGTTAAAAAGTTCAATGATTGTCACTCATTGATCAACATCACATTGGAATTCGAAGAGAATTCAAAATTCCATTTTCATGATGCTTTATTGAAACGTGCAGCTCTTTTAGAGATCGATTTATAGGAAGCCTATATAGAATGGATAATTTCGAATTTCCATAGAAGGAAAAGAAATGTGATCCATTATTTATCGACGAGATTGTGAACCTTCATCGACTGAGATGGTTGGGACACGTACTACGTATGCCTAGTCACGATTGCCTCGTCACACAATGTTGGCTGAGGTGGGTTCAGGCTGGAAAAAGGACCGAGAGCCAGACTAAAACATGGCACCAATGTATGAAGTCTCTGACTATTGGTTTAAGCCATGTAGGACGATGCAGACTAGGTGGTTGGGGTCCACGGGACAAGAGGAACCAGTGGTTGGAGACCCTAGGTGATATGGCTCACAACCGAAGTCAGTGGCGCAGATGTATACACACATTATCCTCATCTTAACAACGCTATACCGAATCTCACATTTTGTCACTCCTCTCTCCTTTCTTCTCGTACTTTATATTTCTTTTGACTGCATTCACTTATCTTCATCCTTCACCTCACTACCTTTTTACTTGATGTGTGATATGAGGTGTGGCGACTCGGACCGTTACGCAGTAATGCCTGGTCCTATGTTGATAATGATGATGATTTATCTTCAAAAATCAGAAGAATCTGCATGATTGATACTATCGATGATGAATTAAACAAACTAAGGAAGATTCTGGTGTAAAATGGATATATACCCAGTTTTATTAAGAACTTGAAATTAAAACAGAATACTTAGCATGTACTCACAGTTCCAAAGAAGACCTTGTTTATGAACTTTGATTACAAAGGCGATACGGTAACAGAGATCCTGAAGAATTGGCTGTTCAAATCACTGAAGAAGATATTCTTCTCTATGAAGCTACAGATCAACTTCTCTAATTAGCGATTATTTCCAGGATGTGATAGAGACAAGTAGCAGTTTTGGATCATCTTATTATGTGTCTACAAATTTACTTGCTCCTATGGAGCTAATTATATAGGCCGCACAAAGTACACACTTTCAAATGTATCTCTGAACACTATCCTGTATAGTTGTCGAGAGAAGAATGTAAATCAATTAACAGTTCAATTCTTGAACATTTGGTCAACTCTGGACATATAACTCGACTAGAATCCTTTCTTCAGTATAATTTATCGGGTTAAACGGAATCGTTCAAAAGGAGTATGACTTCGACAGTTGTGTACAGCAGAAGTAATGAGAATTCATTAATTCAAACCTTATCTTTGCGTGCGAAGAAGTCTGTTCAATCTCTTATTTTATCATGGTCTTAACACTATCACAATCGTTTTCGATTTCATTTTAATTACTTAGTTTATTATTATCACTTTCATTAATGACTTTTGCCTCATTCTTCACCTTCTTTACACCTATCTATTAAGTAGACACTGAATATATTCGTATTTCTCACCTATCAACAATTTTCACTTTCAAGTTGTTATTCATCGAAGACTGACATCAGTTGGAAGAACAAAAAAAACCTGGGAGCACTGGACAGCTGTTTCGTCCTAGTTTGGGACTCTCAGCAGTGCGCACCCACGACCCCACCAGCAGGGTCGAACCCGCGACCTTCAGGTTCCGCGACCAGCGCGTTACCATTGAGCTAGCACTGGGTCACAATCCAATGCTCCATATTTCCAACTTCTGTTAGCTCACGATATAGCGCAAACCGCCACCCAATGTCATCGTTGAGTATTTGTCCTCACGGCCATCAGGCTGACTCCACCGGTCACGACTTGTCATTGGAACTTCGGGAATACTTCTCGAAGCTAGTCACCAACGAGCACTAGTTCAATTAAATTTTGAGGGGGTTGTGGAGATTTGGAAATATTTCAAGTTGTTATTCATCGAAGACGGACATCAGTTGGAGGAACAAAGGAAACCTGGGAGCACTGGACAGCTGTTTCGTCCTAGTATGGGACTCCTCAGCAGTGCGCACCCAGGTTTCCTTTGTTCCTCCAACTGATGTCAGTCTTCGATGAATAACAACTTGAAATATTTCCAAATCTCCACAACCCCCTCAAAATTTTCACTTTGTCGAACTCCTTACCTTCCTCGTTATTTCTACTGTCTAAAAGATTATTACGCAACTACTTTGCATTGTTGATTCCGATTTTTTAGCACACGGTTAATTATGTAGTTATAGTCCATTGTTACAGCCACCTGTTTGTGGTATGTATATAAATACGATTGTACAGCCTTGGAAAATGTTATCGTAGAGAAATGAAATTTTCTTCACTGAATTATCTCTTCATTTCTGTATGATTCGATGGGCATGTTTCGTCATCTACAGATAAAAATGTTGTTTAATGACAATAAACTAAATTAGTGACAATTTTCTATCTTAATGTTATGGTTTACGAGAAATGGGTAGGTGTTGTCACTTTCTTCTTATCAATTAATCCTCAAGGAATAAAAATAAACTGCATAATTCTGTCACTCTGATGTGAATTTATCAGTACAGCCGCTTCTGTAGAGCTAGTTACATTGAGCGTACGATGAGACAGGTCCATCGTGGAATTTCTGAACACTAACCATCATGGCTAAATAAAGGACAGATTAGAATAATAAAGCGCTTCATCCTTACACACTTAATTGACATTAGACACCAAGTGGCTACTAGAGAAGCACTTAAGATAACTCGTTGTATACCGATTGAATTTACCACATGGATTATGCCTTAAACTGCTTGACATGGCAGATGCGATTGCAATCCACCTGTACAAACCTAATTTTTGTATTCAAAATAAATTTATTCAACCACCTGCATTGCCGTGGCCGTCAACGTAATGTAACGTTTAGTATTACTTTGTACCCTGCTCCTCCCTCTTGTTCAATCAGTATTCATTTGTCTTCTTATTCTAACGTAGTTATTCATCATAATGATGGGTATAGCTACCAGTGGAATGCAGGATGGGCATTTTGTCCAGTTGGGGACTCGTCAGCTGAATATACCTGCCTCCCAGTGCGGAGTGATGTTGTTTCCACCGGGATTCGGACTCTAGAGAGATCGCTTCAAACGCCAGCGCGTTATCCACTCCACCACCGAGCTAAGATAGCCACTTTTTGTGCGACGGGTATTGCTTGTATTATGCCGTCATTGATTAGAACGAATTGATCAGTCTCTATCGGCATATGGGCTCCTGTGCGGAGGCCTCGATAATACCTATGTTTTAATTATAGTATGTTATTCATTGTCCATGATTGACCACTTGAGAAAAAACACCACATTACTATACCAGTAGCTGAGCAGTTCGCCTGGGAATAACCGTTTTCATATCATTATAATTACCATATTTAATCCCGCGTAATTACTGTGTTAATTATTTACATCTTGATTTCTCAGACTTATCATCTTCATGACTCACCTAAAATTTATAATCATTGTTGATCAACCTCTCATCATACAGTTGGTATTTTTATTGGTTTGTAAACCTACTTATTGGTCTGGAGCCAAAGACGGAGACCCAATTGAAAATAAGTATGTTTTTTGGTTGTATTGTGTTCTGTGAGCTGGGTTGTCAGTGGTCAAGCAGAGAAACAGCTAACAGGAAAGTCTATACAATCAATAACACAACAATCGAAGGAAACAGCCAATTACAAACCAGTTGATCAGGGCAAGCTACTAAACCACTCATGGAGAGATATTGACAGCTTACTTCATACTGAAGTTAGTGCTGCTGCTGACGTCATCTAGTAAGAGGATGAAAGCTTCAGGATTAAACAACCAAGACCATTTATCTGAGTTACAAATATTCTCCATTATTTCGGAATATATTTCTCTGTTCAATCAGTCTTTTTTCTGACTGCCTAAATTGGAATTTTAAATGTGCTGAAATAATCCACAAGTGTAAAGATCAACTATGTTTTTAATCATATTGATATCAAATAGACATACAGACAAATCCAGGATGCGCATTTCGTCCTATTTGGGACTCGTCAGCTGGATGTACCTGCTTCCCGATGAGTGATATTGTTCCCATCGGGAAGTAGGTACATCAAGCTGACGAGTCCCAAATAAGATGAAATGCCCATCCTGGATCCCACTGCTAGCCTTTATCCATCATTGCTACCATTAGAGCACAGGTAATATCTAGGCATCCGCACAGGATCCCATATGCCAATAGAGACCGATCAATTCAGCCCAATCAACGACGGTATGATATAAAAACAATTAAAGTCGAATTACAACTCGAAACACAAGTGCAGCGTTACAAGTTGCCGTAATTCACAGTAGCATGAAAGAAACAACAGTATGGGAAAAATACTAACATCAAAGTAGATAAAGGTGGGTCAGTTAAAACATTTAGGCATTAGAAAACATCAAAGAGTGAATAAATCTATGCCACTGTGATCGATTTTCAACCGATTCATCAAGACTCCTCTACCACTGATTCCGATCGTCTTAGGGACACTACACAAGTAGTCTTCACCTCCTTACATTATATTGATGTTAGATATTACTGTTCATAGGAAATAACACAAGAGGCTCAGAGATATATGACTATTAGTACCTTCCAGGTGTAACTTATATACAATCAAAAAGTTAAATCAACAAGTTTAGGGTTAAGCTTCGTGTTTTGAGATCAATTGGCATGCTTATGAACTGAATCTGATGTTGTTTACAAATTTTCTTAGTAAATATGCTTGAATCTATGCTGAGATGATTCGATAAACATTTCAGAATCAATTTGAAATTCACGCATCCACTTTCATATTCTTGAAATGATGGACAATATTTGTAGCTAAGGTGGATGGTCTGGGTTGTATTATGTTCTCTGAGCTGGCTGGGTTGTTTAATCCTGAAGCTTTCATCGCCTTGCTAGACCACATCATCCAGCATTAACTTCAGTATGAAGTGAGCTGTCAATCTCTCCATGAGTAATTTAGTAGTTTACTCTGACGATGTGGTCTGTGATTGGTTGTTTCCTTTGATTGTTGTGTCATTGATTGTATAGACTTTCCTGTTGACTGTTCCTTTGCTTCACCTCTGACCTTTCTGTCGTTTATCATTTTTCTCACTGGTTGATAGGTCGGGTTAATGTCTATACATCTATTGATTGCTGACTAACTGACCTGAATACCAAGCTTCTAGGATAATTATGGACATGAATTCAGTTTTGACAATGTAGAAATTTTGGACAGAGGAAACACAAAAAATATCAGAGAACTCCTGGAAGCTTGGCATTCAGGTCAGTCAGTCAGCAATCAATAGATGTATAGACATGACCCAACCTACCAACCAATGGGGAAAGTCATAAATGACAGAAAGGTCAGAGGTGAAGCAGAGGAACAGCTAACATAAAAATCGATACAGTCGATGACACGACAATCAAAGGAAACAATCAATCAGAGGCCACATCGTCAGATCAAGCTACTAAATCACTACTGACGGAGAGATATTGACAGCTCACTTCATACTGAAGTTAGTGCTGATGATGTCGTGTAGAAGGACGATGAAAGCTTTAGGACTAAACAACCCAGCCAGCTCAGAGAACACAATATAACTAAGACTTTCAGTCATTTCCTTACCTATCTACCTATAGATATTTATTCTTGTTTTTTGTTCTCTTAAGAGATAGAGAACTATTTGTTGATTCGCTGTTTCTTTCAATTCTATGGTGATATTAAGAAGGAAGGGCTAAGGTTGAATCGTAGCAAGAGGTTTATTATGGTATTTTATACACTACTGATGAAATATTTTAACCCTCCTATTGAAATATCAGTTTGCATAATATACTTCAGTTCTTCTTCTTCTCTCTCGTTTTGCTCTTGATACGGCCACTCCATCTTTTGCGTTTCTTTGAGTAAAATATTTACCCATCTCTGGTAATTTCTGTGACTTCTTCTGACCTCTTAATATATACTACTGACATGCATTCTTATCAGTAGTCAGCTGTTATGGAAGAAGAAATAGAAGTCTTTGAATTCATGTTAAGTATCAAACTTCTTCTTTCACAGCCTCATTGGATACATACATCTCAGTTTGATGTATGTTCACTTCTACTTGAATGCACTCGTCTCTTTAAGGATGGGAAGCAGATTGGCACATTTCCTTATAAATGTGTTCGCTGTCACAAGATTAAGCTGATATAATACCGTTAATAACTAAATGATGGCATAAAAATCACAGATGAAGTCAGTGACTACTTCTCTGAGCTGTATTGGTGAGTTTTGGTTTATCTGTTTGAATATCCGAGTTATATGTTGAGTGATGATTGAAGATGAAATGAAAATATGGGCCGCAGCAGGATTCAAACTACCTTGAGATCCTGGTTACCGATGTGGCATGACCTCGCTCACTTGGTAGAGCACTGGGCCGGTAACTCGAAGGTTACTGGTTGAATCCTCCAATCATCACAGAGTATAAGAGTTTGAGATGTTTTCTTTGAAATCCTCAAGATGTTAAGAATAAATGCTTATCCTCCTATAGTTTGGCAAAAAATGAAAGATAGATGTATCAAAGTTTCTAGTGTAAAATATATTCACCAATTTGTACTCAACAGGGCTTTAAATCATAATAGTTTGATAAATAATAAATGAATTCAGAAGTTTGTAGGTATCTAGTGATTTTTCAAGTTGGTATTCATCAATTGGAGAAACTTTGGAAACCTGGGAGTATTAGACAGCTGTTTCTTCGTAGTATGAAACTCTTCAGCAGTGTACACCCATGAACGAACCCCATCAGGGATCGATCCCAGCCCCTTCAAATTTCGTGGTCAGCACTTTACTGTTGAGCCGCTGGTTGGAATCAAATGGTCCATATTTACAACTTTTGTCAGTTCATGAGATAGTGTGACCATCACTCGAGGTCATCGTTGAGTATTTGTCCCCACGACCACGAAGTTTGCCCCACCGGTCATGACCGCTAAATTACGACTCAGTGGCTCAGCGGTAACGTGCTAGGCACGGAACCTGAAGGTCCTTAGTTCGGTGCCTAATATGGTCATGGGTGCGCACTGCTGAGGAGTCCATACTAGGACGAAACAGCTATCCAGTGCTCTCGGGTTTCCAATTTTCCTTCAACTGATGTCAGTTCTTGATGAATACCAAGTTGAAAAATAGTAAATGACCCAAAGAAATATGTATATTGAAAAAGCTAATCCTAAGACAATCAATCTAGTGGAGAATATTTGTAGCTCAGATAAATGGTCTTGGTTGTATTGTGTTCTCCGAGCAAGGTTGTTTAATCGTGAAGCTTTCATCCCCGCACTAGACGACATCAGCAGTACTAACTTCATTATAAGGTGAGTTGTCAATATCTCTCCGTGAGTGGTTTAGTGGCTTGCTCTGATATGGTCTGTGATTGGCTGTTTCCTTCGATTGTTGTGTCATTGACTGTATCAATTTTGCTGTTAGCTGTTCCTCCACTTTACTCTGACCTTTCTGTCGTTTATCATTAGTTGGTTGGTTGTTGTTGGCTCACGAACCAACAAAATTACCTCCAAATACTATTATGCAGACCAAAGGATGCAACAACCAAGGAAGACAAGCCGGATATCATTTAGAAAACCAACTACGATAACTGTATTCAACACTACACTGGACAAAGTGGTCGCCATCTTCGCCTTCGTCATTTACATGAACACCAGTTGGCTATTAAACGTCATATATGACATTTCATCACTCATTTCAATGCACGTGGATAATAACCATGGACATGAATTCAATTTGGACAATGTAAAAATCTTGAACGAAGAGAGGAAACACAAAGAATATCAGAGAATTCCTAAACGTTTGGCATTCACGTCAGTCAGTCAGTCAGTTGGCAATCAATAGATGTATAGACATAGACCCGATCTATCAACCAGTGAGAAAATGATAAACGACAGAAAGGTGAGAGGTGAAGCAGAGGAACAGTCAACAGGAAAGTCCATACAATCAATGACACAACAATCAAAGGAAACAACCAATCACAGACCACATCGTCAGAGTAAACTACTAAATTACTCATGGAGAGATTGACAGCTCACTTCACACTGAAGTTAATGCTGGATGATGTCGTCTAGCAAGGCGATGAAAGCTTACGATTAAACAACCCAGCCAGCTCAGAGAACACAATACAACCGAGACAATCAATCTACAATGTTGACTTGTAACTGAATCATTTTCTTTAATATATCCCACAGTTATCAGATAATCATATAAATTCGATTGGTTGAACTGCTTTAAAAAGCCCTTTGATATCGTTTTTACCTGACTAGAAATAATGGTTGTATATTTAAGAGATTTATTTCAGATTTAGTTACTTATTATGTAGTTCAAATTTGTCTTTTTTAGCAAAGCGAAAAGAAATACTAATTAACTTTAAGAAAATAAGGAAGATGTTTTAGTTGTTCTACTTGGTGTTTCGTCATCAAATTAGTTGGTTTCATCATCCCATATTTCAAGTTTTTTAACAGTTTCGATAGAGTTTAATGGAGATAATTTTCTTGGAGATTCAGTTGATTTACTTACATGACTTCGACTGACTAGTTTCACGAAATGCCTATCAAGACTACGCTTAATTCCTGAATATTTTCAACAAAACTTAGGGAATGATGATTTGAAGTCGTTAGGAACTAACTATCTAACAAACAGTTAGACAGATAAATCATATATACTAGATGATGATTGAAGGTGAGATGAAAATCTACATCACGGTTTGATTCAAACCAGCGACCATCGGTTACCGGCCCAGTGCTCTTCTCTACCAACTCACCTACGAGGTCCGACTACTCACCGTACTCTTTATTTCACTTCAATCACCAAGTAGTTTGCTCGACGACTACCATGTAAATTCGTGACATGTTACTACCCCTTGATCGTATTCACACTGATTGTCTAGTCAGGACTTTTCATCCCAATCTAAATGTAAGTGAATTAGAGAGGGGAAGCATTATATTGATTATCATTTGACTATCTGAGTGTGAGATAGCCGTAGTTCTGTAGACTAGTATTTATACTGGGTGATGATTGAAGGTGAAGTGAAAATTTGGACCGTGGGCGAATTCAAACTAGCGACCACCGGTTTACCGGCTCATTGCTCTACCAAGTGAACTACGAGGCCCAACTGCTGACCATACTTTTTATTTCACTTCAATCACCAAGAGTTTTGCTGGACGACTACCATGTGAATTCATGATGCGTTACTATCGCTTTACGAGTACGAGAATTGGGTAGAATAAAACTAATCTTAAGTTGCACAAAAGTACATGACTTGGGATAGGAGATTTCAAAGATAAAAAAAGACTGTACACATTAATTATTATCGTCTTGAGTAAATCAGTCAGATAGTCTACACCCCACTACATAGCTCAGACTATGAAATGGTACCACTTTTTGTTCAGGTTACCCTTAGCCTTCTTCTAACCGAACCTATTTTAGCTAGCATTATACGTTGAAGTAGACAGTGGCTTATCATACGAAAAATACATCTAATCCATTTCAGTTTACAACTTCATCGACTAACTTTCCTTTCCTAGTACCCTATGAGTAACTATAACGTTGCTCACATGGATCAATGCTAAAAAGATACATGTGATTGAAAATCATCTCCAGACTACTTTTTATAAAAGTGTTTCTAATAGTAACCTGTTCGAGTTTATTATCTAAGATTTCTTTGCATTTTACTATTCATAGATGAATACCAGAAAATTTTTATTCCAACCACAATAATTCAGTATATTATTTAAGCAATAATTGTATATATAGTTCACTGTAAGACTTACATACTGCTACAATTACTCTCCTGACGGATTAGTTTTTGCAAAATGCGGGTACCAGTATTTTATCAACTAAAAGTTGTTTGTTTTTTCTATTTTATAGATGCAAACATCCATAAATTTACTTTGTAATTTCCAAACCATTTTATTTTTGTTTCATGCTGTGAAATAGTTTTGAATATTTGTTACCAAAACATTATATACTACTTATTTTTTCGTTTGAATTAGTAGTATACACTGCTCATTATTTTTTTATAGAATCTTAAACATATTCTAAAAAACTTTATTAAACCTGATCAACCAGAAATGAATCGTCAATTTGATTTTATTATTCAAAGATTAAATTCATGTAAGTTTTCATATTTTTGGAATAAGTTTTTAATTCGGTTTTAATGTTATTCATGATGAAAAATGTTTAAATGACTATCTTGCTACAATGAACCTAAATACATTTTCAGAATCTACATATCTGTAACTGACTTCAAGTGAATGTAGAGAAGACAGAGGTGATGAAGATACCCAACCAACACCCCCACCACCACCACCAACAACAAGCTCCAGTCACCATCCACAAGAGAAACTTAAAGGAAGTAGCCTCTTTCACCTACCTGTCTAGGCAGCACTATTTCAACTACAGGTGGAACAGGAACAGATGAGGACGTCAAAGCAGCCAGGATCGAAAACACAGCAAGACAGGCTTTCACTAACCTGAAACCAATGTGGAGATCTTCTGCACTCAGCATGAAGTGTGAACAACATCCAGATTTTCAACAATAACGTCAGTCAAGTCAGTGCTTCTGTATGGCTCAGAGACTTGGCGCGTTTCGAAAGGGATTTCCAACAAACTACAGACATTCATCAATAGCTGCTGTCTACGCCGGCTTGATACTGAAGATCGGATGGATTGCCAGAATAATAAGAATAAGCAACAAGGAGCTCTGGTTAGCTGTGAATGAACCAACCATGAACTTATCGCTGAACAAATATGCGTAGGAAGGAAGTGGAGGTGGATTGGGCATATACTGAGAAGGCCGACTGGGGACATCACGCATCAGGCCACACCCTCGAGGGAGCTCAAATAGGAAACGGTGAGCTGGACGTCCGAGGGTGACATGGAGGAGATGGTGTGAGGAAGCAACGAGAGCTTGTAGGCTGTCGTGGAACCAGGTTTAAACGTTTGCAGAGAACAGAGTGTACTGCAGACGTGCTACTGAAGCCCTATGTTCCATTAGGAACCCAAGGAACAAATAAGAATAATAGTATCTGTAACTATTCAGAGTTTACTTAAGGTTCCAGAATGCTGAACACTCGAAGAAAATGATTTAGGTATAGTGCTTGAGTTTTTCTGTTAGAACTTTACCCCCGCCTCGATTCCTCGGGATACATGCATCTTGAATAGTAATTCAACCTATTTCGTATTGTGCTTACCTAAAATCGGTATATAATCAACTTTACTAAGAAGATGTGCCATGTATAGCCTTTTCTGATAGGCATTTCTTTAAAGAATTTTTCACCTTACCCTAATGCTTTTAACTCAAACTCACTTATTAGTTACAAAAAAGATATGATTTGAGTAAATATTGATTGAATACCTACCTTAATTTTTGTGAAGTTTCAAATTTATATCCAACTTTATCGCGTATCTAAACAGAGTACGCTATCCTGGCAGGTAAACAGATTGACAGCGTTCACCATCTGCAAGTAAAAAAAAATATTTTGGAATGCATTATGCATTCAGTCGATAGCTGCTGCATTGAATTAGTGATCAGGCTTGTGTATCACAATAGCTGACTTATCTAAATTGACTGGAACACTTGTTCCCTGAATCTCTATCACTCCAGAAAGATTTGTTGAAAAGAGATAAGACAAAATGTATTTGCCATTATTGTATAAACTGCTACGGTGTGATGAGGGTCCGAGAGAGAAGTTGTACTACTGGCTTCATGTGGTTTGACATCGGGAAGGTGCATCACGAGAAAGACTAATAGTATTATGCTGATACTGCCTTCTTTGTGGGAGAAAGAGAAGGTTAGAAAACCTCCGCTTATAAAACAGTACAATATCTTCTACCCTGCAGTATTCCCGTGCCTGTGCTATAGGTAGGTTCTTCCCATCTAGAAGTAGTACTATTAAATCTCTCATCAACAATCCTAAAAAGGCTGAGCTCACACAGATATCCTTTGTACTCTGCTGTCAGGCAAATCGATTTCTTTTCGTCTTCCAAGGTACACAACAGAAATCACTTCCAACGTGTGGGCAGTCAGGAAGTACAAACTGCCCGCACGCTTCCGGTAGTGTGCAGAACTTAGTTAAAAATGCCCTACAAGCTTTACCTTTGTTTTTTCCGTCGCATTCACTTTCCAATAGCAACATTTAGCTTCTTGTAACCTCTTTCTTTGAGAATTCTGCTGACCGTCGAAGCCAGTGGAACAATATCCCTAGTCTCCGAAAGCCTCGCTGCCGATTTCACATTGGAGCCCTCAACTTCCCAAACTATACTAAACTGGAAAACAGTTGTTCATTACCAAAATTCTGGAATCTCGAACCAGCCATGCGTGTCGTGTTTCTAAGACACGTGTACAGGATCCGAGTGCAGTTACTAACTTGCCTTCACCTGGCCAATTTAGTTACATCTTAAAAATTTGCTTTACTAGTGTCCGAAGATCTAATGGACTCGCTCCCGTGGCCATTATAGTGAGTTCACGAGCAGAAAGCGCACCCCTCCACTGTATACCAACCAACAACTGTGATTGTGCCGTCTGACTGAATCCATCTGTGAGAACTAGAAACGGTCATGACATTAGCCGAGGCCTATGCTCAATCTCTGCGGTGGATTAATTCCATCAAAAGCCATCAGTTTTACTGGATAAAGCAAAACGTTCAGATGTAGTCTAATGACTTCGACTGTCAAGTAGGAAAGCTGAGCCAAATGGAAAAGTACCTTGCATTTATCTACAGCGTCCCATGTCAATTAATCGACAAAGATGATCATCTCTTAAAGTTTTGTTCTGAAAACTACTTGTTTCTGACCAGCACTAGCGTGAAGCATAGGCATAGACTGTCGCACTTAGCGTCCAACGATGTCAATCTAATTGTAGACACAGATAGATCATATTGCTACGAAGCATCGTTGAAGAGGATCAGTGTAGGATTTTAGCTCTTTCTAGAATACTTCTTTGGACTACTTTCACGTGTTAGTACAGGCAAATGTGTCTGTTCCTTACTAGCCGCCGAAAGAGGTGACAGTGAAGACTATGTGTGCTCAACTGGAAGATAAGAAAGTCAAGCACTCATTCAGAGAAGAAATGTGTGAACGTCACAACAATCCTCATCCTGAAGAGACTTAGCGTGACATTAAATCTTCTATAGAAACAGTAGTAAAGTTAGTTGTTAGCCTACATCTAAAGGTTAACAAGGGTCATTAAATTTACGCAACTCCATCCAAACTTTCAAATTTAAGAGGGTGTTGTAAAGCTGTTCTGCAACCACTGTCAGTTTATTGATAGGGAATGAAGTAGTGAGATATATCGACCACTTGACTTACTTGTGGAGTTGTATCATCCCATACGGCCTGACTGGTGACAAAATCTCAGCCCGGATATAGAAGGTTCGTTTGACGTTTTCCAACTTGTGTCATCTGGGGTGTCGGTGAGATACCTAACTACCAGTTAAGGGACAATTATACTACCCTGTGGTTCGAAGTGGTTACAGGTTTTCAACCACAGATGTCTTCTCACCACTGCCGATGTATGGAATAATCACCATGTTAGCCATGTCGAGAATGAGTGAAGAGTAATGGGCACGATAAATTGATCGGTTGATGCAGTTTTGAACCGTCACCTTTTTGAGCGCCTTGGATATATGTTGCGAATGTTCGGTCGCAGCGTACCTCAATATGCATGCTAAATGATTTGGATTAGGTTGAAAAAAGGCTCAGGGTGGTCAGACCATGACATGCCACCAGTGTATGAACTCTTTGATTCTTGGTTTAAGCTATGTAGAGAGGTCTAGACTATTTGACTATGGTGTCCCCGAGATAATAAGAATCATCAGATGGAGGCTGTTAGTGAAATGACTGGAAATCAGTGGCAATAACTCAGATATATGTCAACTCTTTCATGTCTTCCAAAAGCTAAAAGATTTTTACTAGCCCTGTTTTTTCAATTCCTTGTCTTGCAATACACCTTTATATGATTTAATTTCACTCTTTCGCTACCCACTTGTTCTTTATATGCTACTGTGAATTGTGTTAACTTGCACCGACACAGTTGTACGCCAGATTCTACGTTGGTTTTTACTATCTGTCTGCCTTACTCACCCATTTATGTATAAGATTTTAAATTGATTCTAAGCTTTGCTGACAGTTATTTCAAGAGCAGTAAGGATAGTGAATGTATGCTCACTATCAATAACTCCTAACAAGTTTCATCAGAGATTAAGAACTTTTTTTTCTCGCTGAGATATACAGTTCTTAAGGTGGTTGAACTATTTGATTGGCTACCTGAGTATACTCCACAGTAGTTCATTGTGTTTGCCTATGAAAAGGACGCATACTTAGACTAAAATGTTATAATACATATATTTTTAAATTTTCACTGACATATGATGTTATTCTCAAGTTAATAATCATTTGGTTTGGCATAGAAATGTGGATAAAGAAGGCAAACTGTCCAGATGAACCGAATGATACAAAAAGTTATAGTAATTCAGTTGGTTTTGGCTAGAAGAGGAATCCAGGAAGCGGGTCTTGTCCTATTTGGAACTCGTCAGTTGAATGTACCTGCACTCAAGTGCAGAGTGATGTTGTTCCCACTGACACTCAAACCTCGTACCCATCCCTTCAATCGCCAAGAGTTAACCACTATGCCAATAGAGGTCGAATAATTCGATTCCATGAAAAAACAATGGAGAATTACAAGTATATCAATAAATAGTAATAACTACTACCCGTTGTACAAGTAGTGGCTATCGTTCCTCCGTGACATAGTGGTTAACTCCTTGGCGATTGAAGGGATGGGTACGAGGTTTGAGTGTCAGTGGGAACAACATCACTCTGCACTGGAGTGCAAGTACATCCAGCTAACGATTCCCAAATAGTATGAGACTCATGCCCTGGATTCCTGTGCAAGCCATAACCAACCAAATTACCATAACTGACATTCAGGCAGTATCGTGGCATTCGCATAGGAGCCCATATATCAATAGAGGTTGAACAAATCAATCCAATAAAACAATGGAAAGTTACAAGTATAACAATAAATGGTAACAAAGAATTATAGGTTATAATTTCTGTAGAGACAATATGTCTTCAATCATAGATAATCTGATAAAACTATTGTCGGAAACTAATCTTAGTTATATAGAAACATTCGAGTTTTATATTTCTCTGAGACTTTTGTATTGGATTTGAGTCTACTGAAATGTTGCATTACAAATCAACTCCGTCTTAGTATTGCTCTCCTTTCTGTTAAATTCTACTTCTTATCCTATTGACAAGTATGACAACTTAAGTCGGTTCGCTAGTGTTTAGGATTCGGTCTTGCTGACTTTACTTTTCTTGAAACATCTGTTTGTAACAGATGTTATTTCATCTTTAACCTGTTATATCCACTTATTGGTCCTTTTATCATTCTTTCAGTGCTGTTGTGTGTCCTTTGCAGATGTTAGTCAGCAAGCGAGATACATATTACTCACGGATAATGGCTAGCAGTGGAACCCAGGATGCATGTTTCATCCTGTTTAGGACTTTTCAGGTAGATGTACCTGCTTCTCAGTGAGCGATGTTGTTCCCACTGACTCAAGCTTCAAACGCCAGAGGGTTAACTTCCTCGCCAACGAGTCATGATAGCCACTTCTTGTGCGTCAGTTATAGCTTTGATTTTGTCATTTGGGTAACTCTCTGGCGTTTGAATCGACGGGTCGTGGGAATAACATCGCTCACTGGACGGTAGGTACATCCAGATAACGATTCTCGATTAGTATGAAATGCGCATCCTTGATTCTACTGCTAGCCACTATCTATCAATAATAAATGATTCAAACATAGGCAATATCAAAGCATCCTCCCAGAGACCAATCAATTCGGTTCAATCAACGTCGAGGTAATAGAAGTGACAACATTAGTAAGTGAGGTAGTTCAGCGGTACGAGATGGATATCTGTTCAATAATGTCCACAGAGGATATTTACATTCAAAGTAATACTTATGCTTCATTTCGTCAAACTAAAGCATGGTACGTGATTCATGAAGTCTTTGACTGTTGTGTGAGGCATATAGATAAATATACTAGTTGCCTGACCATGGTCCTAAGAACGGTAGGAACCAGTAGTTGATGAATCTTTATACTAAGGCTTCAAATCAATCATAATGATGCACTTGTGTATAGTTTGTCAATTTTGAAGTTGTAGACATTTTTGTCTACTTTCATCCACTTCTTCTTTACATGCTTGTTCGAAGTGGAGTAATGTAAACTGATGCTGGTATGCGCCAGGTTCTACGTTTGTTTGTTTGTCTGTCTATGTGTCTTGTTCTATAACAGACTCAATTATATTGGACGTTGTTATATCTGATTAGGTGTGTATATCTATTAAATGTATGAATGTATGAATGATTGCTTCTTTTCGAATACTGAATACACAATACAATACTATATTACCCTGCATTTATTGATAAACTATTTATGTATTCTACTTTTTAGCTGAACAACCACCTGCAGAAGACTCAGATGATGATGCTGAAGATGACGATGATGAGGTAATGATAAGTCTATGAGCGTTATTTATCGTGGTATACACCGAAAGGAGAGCAACTTAAGTTTATTTCAGAGAACTTTTAACTTGGTTGACATTTGACTAATACTGGTTATTACCTAGTTAATGATTTTGTATTAGTTGAGATTTTAAAGGTATTCAACAGGAGTACCAATTATTTCAGAAAAAGACACTCTTATTTACCACTTGTGATCTCCCATTGCCATACAGGTTGAAATGCTCGACCTCCGTTGATAGATGGGCTCGTATGCGGATGCCTTGATACTGCATGATTACTGATTACTCTTCTGTCTGTTTGATGGCTAAAAGTAGAATCCAAGATGCGCGTTTCGTCCTATTTGGGACTCGTCGTCTGGATGCACCTGCATTCCAGTGAGTGATGTTATTCCAACTGAGACTCAGACACAGTATCCAACGGGATGGGAGATTACAAGTGGAAAGCAAGTTTATGGTGTTGAAATAAGAATATATCAATATGTTTCGTAAGCACAGAAACTCGTCGGCTGATATAATTCCATTCATGCATGAACTAGAACGTGATGAAATGGACTTAGCTGCTTTGAGTAGCGAAGTCAGTTTTAGGCAAGATGGAGGTTTACATACTACTGCCTAGAAAGGTCTTCATACTCATATCGATGCTTAATCTCTAGGTTATTTCATCCTGTATCAGTTAAAACTGTTTACAGGGGACAATAACTCAACAACTAACTCTGTAAGTTGATTCAAAAACGAATAAGGATTTGTGAAACAAAAATACTACGAGTAATGAAGTTATGAACGCAGTGTTATCAATGAAACGGAGAAGGATTTTAAAACCGCTATAGTCTTACCATATAAGGAGGAGACAAGAGAATTCTTGTGTAGGATTCTCAATAAGGCTGAAGTTGGAGTGTCGTTTGAAGCCCCAAACTCACAGATAAAGTTTTTCAGCTAAAGAATCCTACTGAATCTATTAAACGAAACAATTTGATCTACTAAGTTCTCTATCATGACTATACGGTTAATTACATGGATCAAACTAGATGAATGAGGTCAACTAAGTTGATAGAACACGGAAACAGGTAAAGGTAGAGTGGAATTCTTTAACAAGACAAGAAATCTAGACAAGGGCTCAGTCCTAGCCATTTATACTGTTATACACAAATACCCAATAGAATGAGATAGAGTGACAGTTTTAAAGAATAACTTTTATGGATTGAGAGAGAGAGAGAGAGAGAGGAAGATGACTTGACACCTAAAGGTTTACTTATCAACAGCTGACATATGCGACGGGAATAACACAGCTTCGATTACGTATATTTGGAAAATCTTACTACCAATTAAATCAAGGAATGGAAAGCAGTTGAACTATGAGAATAAGGCAAGAAAGTTGTGCCATTACCATGATATGATTTTTTTTGAACAATAAATGCTACCTGAAACGCTATCAGTCAATAATACTGTTTCACTATGACATTTTTTGATGGTTATCGTCATGAATATGAACTTACTAGTTTCAGGGAATTCTACTCTATATCAATGATTGTACTGAGGCTACTGAACCTGGAACAGGTCAATATACTTGTCTATGCGAAGGATTTATTGTATGAAGGCCTATGAGATGCTACTTTAGTGCTCAGAATCCACAATGGTAATACTTCCAAACGACTTCCGATGTGAATACAAATAACACTTGTAAACATCACCTATGTTCGAATAGAATATTATAGATCTTGTCCTAACCGATATACGTCAAAAAACACAGTACAACAATATATAAAGCAAAAGACATATCATAGGATTTGAAAAAAAGTAATTCATTGGATATCCAGCGTATTTAAACAAAATTAGTTTCAATATTATTGTGATATTGGTACATAGAATATTCGCAGAGATTAAAATCCACTTAAGCATTCGTTAAATGCTATCACTGTTTTGTATCATAATATGTTTCTAGCCTAGACAAAGGTTTTAAGTATTTTCGTTGTGTCTTCTTGGATTACTTATCAACCTTTGACTCTGTTCCTAGACCACTCTTTTTAAATAAGCTTTCTATGGCTTATACTGAGCCATGGATCAAAAAGTGGCTGTATTTTTATTCATCTGAAAGGAAACAGTATATTGTCTATAAAGGGACGCAGTCCACTTCATTGCTTACTGAAGCCGGTGTACCTCAAGGTGCTGTACTTTTTCCTTTTCTGTTTTCTCTATTTATTAAGTATGCTGATGACCTAATGGTGTCTATTCCTGTCAACTCTCATTTAGATTCATTTGAAATAAATAGATTCTTATCTCTTATTTACTGGTAGTCTTTCTAAAATGGTCTGAAACTAAATCCTTCTCAATATCAGATTGGTAATTTTAGCCTCAGGTGTTAATTATCTTCGATTGAGTTTTACTTCTTACCTCTGTTTGTCATACCACAGCTTGTTGACTTGTAAAAAAAATCTTTCGTTTAACGTATTACATAAAGAAACTGAGACTCTTGGGTATAATTCACTGTCTACTTATACAGTTTATAAATTCCTGCATTTCACCTGTTCTTCTCTATTGTTCTCCATTGATCTTTCCTGGTCTACTAGAAAAGGACTTTGTTACACTGAGTAGCGCTTTGAAAGTCATCAGTATAATGAGTGCTGTGCTTCTGGTTCAACTGATTAACACTGTAGTTAATGAACATTTAAATTCTAGCAAGCAACTAGCTACATTAATTCTAACTGATATTGAGCTTTCACTTCATCCATAGCTGTCTCTTTTCTTGTATCTCCTCAGTGAGGACAAGAAGAAACTGCATAAAACTGTATACCCACACAGCCATGTACAAGAATTCGACTTCACTTTACCTAGCATGGATATTATATGAGGAAAAGTGTGTTAGAACAGAACTCACATATCAACTTTGTAACAGTTAACAATCTCATTTCAATAGTTTTAATTAACACTGGGAAATGTTCTCGTTATTAATATTCTTTACAATTACTAAAATTCTTACAATAAGACCATTCCAAATTGTACCAAACATTTTTCGGAAGAAAGTGAATATTACTATTATCATTATTAGTAGTAGTAGTATCATTATTAAATGACTAAATGCAGTGATTTTAATTCTTGAAGGTTTAACTAGGAATGACTGTGATGTCATCGGTATATATATAAAGTCACTTTATCACAAATCAATGAGAACTATGAGTGTAATACTCATAGGTTATATGATGAAGCTTCATCGACTCACATGACCTAAACACGTGTTGTGCCTCGACATACGTACTACGATAAGCTAGATTAGGTTTGAAGATGATTCAGAGTGAAGAGCCCAAGATATAGCGCCAGTCTAAGATGTCTTCGACTATTTCGTTTGAGCCGTTAGAGAGGTGTAAACTATGTGATTGAAGTCCCTCAAACAATGGAAATTAGTGGTTGAGGACTCCTTGTGAAAGAGCTGAAAATCAGTTTTTAATGTCTTCTAAAGCCTGAATGTTTTGACTAACCTTCATTTTTTATTCCTTCTCCTCTCATCTGCCTTTGTCTACTTTGATATCCACTTATTCTTTATGTACTAACGTAAAGTATGGTAACTTGAAAGACTACACTTGTGTGCCATATTCTACACTGATTTTATCTATCTATCGGTCTACATTCTGATGTAAGTTTTCTTTCGAACTAAATATTTATCTCTATCTAGGTACTTTAATTTAAAAATAAGGCCTTTGCATTTTTGAGATGAATGGGAATTTTTAATTTAGAAGCAGTAGTCATCATGGACTGACATCAGTTGGGAACCATTGGAAATCTGGGAGCACTGGACAGCTGTTTCGTCCTGGTATAGGACTCCTCAGCAGTGCGCATCCACGACCCGGCTAAGGATAGAACTCAGGACCTTCAGGTTTCACGGCGAACGCGTTAAACATTCTAAATTAAAAGTCCCAATTCATCTCAAAAATGCATTACTGTATAGCGCTCATTACTGACTTGCTTCCAGATGGATGTCAGGAAGTTCTAATGAGAAGCCGTGACCTGTGAGGTCAACCAGTCGGAATTGAAGTGGATGCTAACTGAAGACCTTGGGTGACAGTCACGCTATGTCGTGAATTGGCAGAAGTTGAAAATTGTGAACCACTGGAAACCGACCCAGTTGCTGATGGTTGATGCGTCCGCCGTGAAACCTGACGGTCCTGAGTTCGATCCGTATCCGGGTTTGGGTGCGTACTGCTGAGAGTCCCATACTAGGACGAAACAGCTGTCCATTGCTCCCAGACTGTCAGTGGTTCCGAACTGATGTCATTTCATGATGAATACTACTTCTAAGTAAGGTCTATCTTGTAAATAACAGAATGATTCTATGCCGTTCTAGCCCAAGTTAAGCAGGACAAGAAAGCTTATCCTTAAAGGCTAATGAAATATGAAGGGCACTTTGTAGCTCCTTCTCATAGAATTCGCCACGTACGACTGCATATGAGCTTATATATAAATCACTATAAGACATCGTAGACTCGAAAATAATTCTAAAGCGACGTAATCACAATTGTTTATATACAACCAAGACCATCCACCTGAACTACAAATATTCTCCACTACTTACAATGTTTCATTGTTGTAATACTAAGTTAATGAAGTAAAAAGATAATTAGTAAAGTGAATAACCGATCGCCTAATATTAACTGAATGTATCATACAACAGTTCACTCTGCCTTTTAGTCATCTACGGTTGCAAAAAATGGCCATTTAATATGATCGTCGTACCACTGACCACGTGCCTTGGAACCCATCATATGTGGAGAGTCAACATTACGCCTAAAGTGTTATGTAGGAGATGAGTCATTAGATGAAACTCTACTGATGAAGATTATTGACATAAGCAATATCATTGAATCACTCTATTATGCAATACTATGACTTTAATTCTATCTATAAAACATTTTAAACCCTAGTTTGACAAATATTTCAACTTGTCTCGAACTAAGTGAAGCGAATGGTTGGTCACAAATCTACTTGAAGGTATTCTAAATTTGCGTGAGAAATTCACAACTTCTCTGGTTGCATCACTTCCGTATCTCTCCGAAAATCTTGGTTATCCTAACAAAATTTAACACATTCTTTCTTGTCTATAGCCTTCTTGCATATTTCTCTTTTCACCTACTGTTGTAAAATGTGGTTATTTTGAAGGGAGTTCCTTGTTATTTTGATGCAGTTGGTCCCCTTCAAAAATGTTTAGTAAAGCTAAAACAACACATTTTACAGAATACAATCATATCATTATATTTCATCGTCATCTTTTACACTGCAATATTCTTATTCCTTTGGGTTCCTAGTGTCCCCAGTCGACCTTTTCAGTGTATGCCCAATCCATCTCCACTTCCTTCTCATGCATATTTGTCACGTGATAGGTTGTTGGTTGGTTCATTACCAGCCAGCCAAGCCAGCCACAGTTCCTTGTTGCTTATTCTCATTATTCTGACCATCCATCGATCTTCACTGTCAGTATCGAGTGAGTGTAGGCGGCATCTCTTCATGAATGTCTGTAGTTTCTTACAAATGCTTATCGTGACACGCCAAGTTTCTCAACCATCACATAACAGCACTGACTTACTTGACTGAATTGGTGTTGCGAATCCGGATGTTGTTCACACTTTATGCTGAGTGCAGTGCAGTGCAGTGCAGTGCAGTGCAGTAGATCTCCACACTGATCATTTCAGATTATTACAGCAAGTCCTGTATTGCTGTGTTTCCGATCATGGTTTTGACATCGTCGTCTGTGCCGCCGTTGCCGCCTGTAGTTGAGAGTATGATGTCTAGTTGGGTGGGTGGTTGGGTGGTTAGGTGAAAGAGACTACTTCCTTTATGTTTCGCATGTGGATGGTGATTGGAGCTTGTTGTTGTTGGTGGTGGTGGTGTTGGTGTTGGTTGGGTATCTTCATCACCTCTATCTTCTCTGGGTTCAGTTGAATTTTTGTTTTCGGTGCCCTGTTTCTTCTGTCAACTTGTTAGTTTTTGCGTGTAGATCTTCGAGTTTGTGCGACATTGAACATAAATCGTCAGCGAAATTCAAATCTTCTTGTGGGGTCTTTTCATAGGTCCAGCGTATGCCATTCTATACTCTGTTCAGTGATGATGCTTATCGTAGCGTTGCAATTTGTTTGACACATGATTTATTCTTTACGAAGCCAGCCAGCCTGTTCTGGTGGTAATTTTGAAAGCAGGGCATGTTTTAATGTCTCCAGGATGATGCGGCATAATATTTTGCTTGGTGTGGACAGCAGCATGATTCCTCACCAGTTCTCGCAACTACTCAGGTCTTCCTTCTCTGGGAGTTTGGCAAGGTAGCCCTTCTTCCAATGTTCAGGTACTTTTCTTTCCTTCCAAACCTTCTGCAGTAGTAGTGTGAGAATATCCATTGTTTTCATATCGTCTGTTTTCAGTGTTTCTGATGGAATTCCACATGGTCTAGTTTTATGGTATACTGTATACAGGCTACAAATTTATGAGATGTATTGAAAGAGAAATACAATCCATATAATTCTCTTACCAAGAAGATGATATTCTATTGATGACAGATAATGAAAGAATTCATACAGATTAAGAAAGTTCAAATGAACTCATTTGTGATCACTAAAATTGAGATTATCTTATGTTTATGTAATCAAACTGTCATCTTGCTACATGTGACCAGTCAAAAGATGGTATTGAAAGTATTACGTAACCTATATGTGATGAGTAGTTAATAATGTAAATAGGAGATCTAAATTTGATCACATGCTTTCAGATCAAATCAATCTGAGTCAAGTAGTAAAGTTGGGAAGATAAAATAGAAATCGATTATGAAATTGTTGATAAAAATTAAATGAAAATACAGAAGTTTGGAAGGGGTGCAACTGAATAATAATGAAACAAATCAATGGTTACCATGGCAGTTGAAGATTAAAAACTGCCTATTTTTAGATACATAAATTCTGCTTAATTCTCCTGATGACAATATTTACCCAATAATATCTTTGTGAGAAATATTTAGTAGGAATATTTTCAGAATCGATAGATGCCCCGAATAGGATTTATACTACTTATGAGTAAGTAGTTTGAAAAATTTCTTTTTCGAAAACTTACTTATCGACTGATTCGAGGTGAGTAGAAATGCTTTGATTCTGGGTGAAGGCTCACTATTGCACCTCAATGGGTTGAGACTCACTACAAAACCTAACCGGATGGTGACATTTACTTAGTCATTACAAGTGAATAAGGATTATGATTTATAGATATCCAAACCAAGTTGGGATTTAGTGGTTTGAAAAAGATTTTGGCATTAGGTAAGTGGTGTTCATTATTTAGATATTTGTTTATTAAACTCAAACATGTCATTGACAGGCTGATCTCTAATGAATACCAGTGCATCATCTGCTTAGAGACTACTTTCTTCCCATATAAGACGGAACTATACAAACAAACTGACGGTGTTGCTATGGATTCATCTGTTTCACTCATATTAGCTAACCTAGTTATGAGTAAATTCAAAGAAAGTCTTATCACTCACTTAATTATGATGATGATGATGATGATGATGATGACATATTCATAATTTTAAAACGTAACTTCTACCAGGCACTCCTAGATCAGCTGAACTCTAAATCTCCCAGTATTGAATTCATCTCAGAAGAAGAAATGCGGACAAAGGGGAACGACCTTACCACCTTGATTGCCATGTTAAACGTAAGGAAAATGGACATTTATGCATAATCATTTTCAGGAAAGCAAGACATTCCAACAAATATTTAGATTTCAACCTATCACATCCCATTAATGCGAAAGTTTTCTGTTGCCTCCAGTCTCTTAAGGAGAGTACACACACCAGTAACGGATGAAGATGAAAGAGTTAAATGTTTATAAAATAAACTGCTTAAACTGTGATGCAATATACACAGGACAAACTTCTAGTGAAGTCAAAATTCGAGAAAATGAACATCGAAGCTCTCCCACCCAACCCTTCTATAAATCTAGTGAAACTGAAAACCTAAGAGCAATAGCTCTACATACTATAATTTCAGGTCACAAGGTCGATTTTGACAATCTATCGAAATTATTTAGATAGACTTTAGAAATCATGACAAATGTCTCATAGCAGAATCTCTTCACAAACAGAATAGAATCAAAATCATCTAAATAGGAATGAATGAGAAAGTAAAACGGTGTTCGACCGGGTCTCAACCCTCTTCCATATGTTGATGTAACCAACATACATACGATAAGGACTATCAATACATGGGTACATACAAATCTTAATCTGTAATTCACACACAACACACTACATATGGATATCTATCTCCTTCATTCTGTAATCCTGATAACGGAGAATCATTCATGCAGAAGAATACTTGTCAAGTTGCCATGTATAAGCTTAAGGGATATTGTAAATTCCGATTTACTATAGCTTTGATAAAGTTATTAGAAGCATTAAATACAGCGAAACGTCAGTCGAAACAATTTTTCTTCGTTTAACATTCTCATTTGGAAATACAAATATCAAAATAGGGATTATGGTTTCTTACCTGTCCAAAGAGTATTTGATATCATTTTGAGGTATATAATTTGATCATATATGAAAGAGCATCTTATGCATAAAAGTTAACTAGAGAGTAACCAGTTTCATGGTGTCTAATTTTCAGAGCTAATCGATTTCTATGAAATCTAGAGACTCAGTACTACTCTGCGCTTCGATTGATGTTAAATGGTTAGAATTTGCCAATAGGAAGCTCCTAACTTATGTTTCGTTTATGTCTGTAACCTTTGAACTCTGAACCGGTGTCACCCAGCACTACAACCAAAAGCGTTACCATTGAGCTATCTGAGCGACGACTTACTACCTATGGGATTGAATTTATTGGTCACTGTAAAATATTCAATACTGGATGGTGCCTGTTAAAATCTCTGAGTGGACATCAGTGCCATGAATCAGAAGTGACATCTAGATTTAAGGCTTACTGTAGATAATCTCCATTCACCTTACATAGTTAAACTTTGTTTATTATTTATAATTTCATAACTTCACCAATTATGCGCCGTAATTTTTGCATCACAACAGATTCATTAATCTAACTAAAATAAGCAACCAGTACGTATAGGCACAGACGACGATGTCAAAACCATGATCGGAAACACAGCAATACAGGACTTGCTGTATTAATCTGAAATGATCAGTGTGGAGATCTACTGCACTGCATTGCACTGCACTGCACTCAGCATAAAGTGTGAACAACATCCGGATTCGCAACACCAATTCAGTCAAGTAAGTCAGTGCTGTTATGTGATGGTTGAGAAACTTGGCATGTCACGATAAGCATTTGTAAGAAACTAGAGACATTCATGAAGAGATGCCGCCTACACTCACTCGATACTGACAGTGAAGATCAGATGGATGGTTAGAATAATGAGAATAAGCAACAAGGAACTGTGGCTGGCTGTCTGGCTGGCTGGCAATGAACCAAATAGCTTGTGGTTTGTCGTGGAGCCAGATTCAAGAGACTGCAGAGAAGAGAGTGGAATGGGGGCGTGTTACTGAATCCCTATATTCCACTAGGAACCCAAGGGACAAATAATAATAATAATATAATAATGTTTTTGCGATATTTTTGTCGTAGTTATAAGACAGTGGAGAAAACTGCCTATGAGTAAGTACAGACTCACATTGTTACGCAGTCACAGTAACTGCATATAATCTTATCTAGTATTGAATTTTCTAGCCAATGCAACACATGTTTCAAGCTTCCTTAATCTACCAAGGTTGGAAAGACTGGTAGCTGAAGCCTTCAAGTATTTTACGAGCGTTACCTCCACAGCATCTGTCATATGTTATGGTTCTACCAGATCAGCAGAATATCTATCAGGCGTAGAAGTTTAGGCAGAAGAGGGAAGTCAGTTGACGCGATTATGAACCGTCATTAACTCAGATTGCTGGGGGTATGAACTACGAATGCCTAGTCACCATCTGCTCAGTTGCACAATGTTAGCCGAAGGAGGTTCAATTTTAAAAAGGTCAAAGGCAATCAAACTCAAGCATAACATCATTTCTTGAAATCTCTGACTATTGGTGTGAACTGTGTACTGAAATGTAGACTTCCTAATTGGGATCTGCGTGAAAATATAAATCGATGGTAGGAGACCTTAGGGAATTTAGCTCAGAATCGATATCTGTGACACAAATGCATCGAAATATTATCTTAATGTTAATGGTTACACCGAATTTCATCATTGTCTTATTCTTTCTTGTTCTCTTATCACCATTTTCAGGTAATTTTGATTACTTCCTTCCTTATTTCTTTATCTTTCCTTTTGATGCCATCTACCTCGATGGGATGATATGAGGTGTGGAAACATGGACCGTTATCAAGTGATAGCAGGGTTACATGTTGATACTGACTCACTAACTGCCAGTTGTTACATACTGAACACGTGGATTAGTTTATGATTTTGTTTCAGAGGCCGTATATATGACTAGTGAATTTCGCTATTACACTACTTTTACTAACATGAATAAATATAAGCATATTTTTAAAATTTTGTCTAGGAGGATGCCTCTATATTAGAAGCTGATTTGGATAGACAAGATTTACCTGCACCAGATCTAAATGATTTAGTTACTTTAAGTGGTTCACAAACAATTTTACATGATCCATGTATGTGGGTTGGAGAAGGTCTACTAAAACATCATTATTCAATGCAAACTATGATAAAAGGTGAAGTCAATGATGGTATGGATCAGTGTAAATCACTTTACAACAAAGGCAATGAAATAAAATTATCAAATAATAATTTTGATAATAACTTTCCACTTCAACGACCTACAACACCTGGTCAACGTTCTAGTCGAAATTCTATATGTGAAAATCATCCATCAACTTCTAGCAAAAGTCAACCACCGTATGTTCTAATATGAATAACCAAATATGCATAACTTTGCATATAATTTTTATCATTTCAAGGTAACTAGGTATTATATTTTGCTGATGGGGATTTGGTAGACATATCTGAGAACTTGCCAGATAGATTACAGACTCTATTAAGATAACACTGTATGCTTTAGGTTCTGAAGACGGCAGATATTCTTTTCATGATAAAGTTACTTATAAAAATATTAAACATTTCCATTACCAATATTAGAAGAAGACATACAAGCAACGAACAATGTCCTTTTCAATTAGCTTTCATCAGAGTTTACACTAATATGCATACCGTCTCGTATATACAAGACATTGAACTAATCATGGTGAGTTCTAGAATAGCAATGTAATAAAGTATGCCATTGATAAACATCCAGATAATAAGAATTAATGAGAACGGCATGTTACTGCACACATTTAAACAATCAATGTAGATCAAAACTTAAAAGACTAAAGTAGCATGATACTAAGAAATGAAGTATGTAGGTAGTGAAAGTTTAAAACAATATGACATGTCATTCAGTTTTGAGGGTTTCGAGGATTTTATCAGTCTCAAGTTGGTATTCATCATGGACTGACACCATTTGAAGAACCACTGAACAACTGTTTCATTATCACTAGTGCGTACGTACAACTCCACCGAGAATTGAGATGAGATGAGACTTATGGAAGGTCTGAAAAGACGTCTTGATGAGTGGAATAAGCCAAATCGATAGCATTGAATGAAGGCTGCGCTGTATCACGAACTGACAGAAGTAGGTTCTGACCCAGTGACTCAATGATTACGTAATCACTTGAAATTTCTGCTTTCAATCCCTGAGGGAATCATGAGTTTGCACTGCTGACGAATCTGATCCTGATTTTCCAACTGATGTCAATTCATGATGAAAATCAACTTGAAATATTATATTTTTATACTGGGTGATGCTTGAAGGTGAGATGAAAATCTGGACAGAGGCCAGATTCAAACCAGTGACCACCGGGTTGCCGGCCAAGTGCTCTGCTCTACCAACTCACCTACGAGGTCCGACTACTCACCATACTCTTTATTTCACTTCAATCACCAAGAGGTTTGCTCGACGACTATCATGTAAATTCGTGGCATGTTACTACCCCTTGATCGTATTCACACTGATTGTCTAGTCAGGACTTTTCATCCCAATCTAAATGTAAGTGAATTAGGGAGGGGAAGCATCATATTGATTATCATTTGACTATCTGAGTGTGAGATAGCCGTAGTTTGGTAGACTAGTATTTATACTGGGTGATGATTGAAGGTGAAGTGAAAATTTGGATTGTGGGCGAATTCAAACCAGTGACCACCGGGTTACCGGCTCATTGCTCTACCAAGTGAACTACGAGGCCCGACTGCTGACCATACTTTTTATTTCACTTCAATCACCAAGAGTTTTGCTGGACGACTACCATATAAATTCATGATAAGTTACTACCTATTGATTATATTCACGTTTAGGTTTTCTCTGACCAAGGCGTAAATAAGGACTGCATAAAAACCCTTTTTGCTCACAAAGGCTACGCTTACTTTTTTTTACCTCTCATAGCCTCATCTGAGCGTAATATTTGAGTACGAAAAATTCTATTGAATGTTACAGGTATTTTTGAACGCTTTAAAATCCTATCTACTAAATGATCAGTTTTGATCTAAACCGACAGCATGAAAATTCGTAATGACTTCAGTTTTCCTTTCCCTAGCCACGCCATGAGGGTTTTATTTTCAGATGCAGCCAAAAACTTATCAAATTGACACGGATTACACCATCTAAGTAACAGTAAACCGAGCTATAAAAGGCACACGTTAGTCAAGTTTATATTTTTAACACCAGGCCAATATGAAGTAATTAAACAATTGATATGAGCGAAGCATTAGCATATATGAAAAGTTCTTAAGTAGTTAGTGATAGATAATGGCTGACAGTGGGATCCATAATACACATTTTTTCCTATCTATGACTCATCAGCTTAGTCCATCTACTCCCTAATGCCAACAGCGGCTGATAGAGATTCACAAGATTTAACATATATTTCTAAATAGCGTTTACTATGTTGTTTTGAAAAAAAAATATTTACCGATGAAATTAAGTCTCCATCAAAGTCATCATCACTAATGTTTCTGAAAGTGATAAAACTAAAAGACTCAGATATCGAAAGAAGTGTGATAATGTTGAGGTATGATTATTAATGTCGCACAAACTCGAAGATTTACAGGCAAAAACTAACAAGTTGACAGAAGAAACAGGGCACCGAAAACAAAACTTCAACTGAACGTAGGGAAGATAGAGGTGATGAAGATACCCAACCAACACCAACACCAACACCAACAACAACAACAAGCTCCAATCACCATCCACATGCGAAACATAAAGGAAGTAGTCTCTTTCACCTAACCACCCAACCACCCACCCACCTAGACAGCATACTCTCAACTACAGGCGGCAACGGCGGCACAGACGACGATGTCAAAACCATGATCGGAAACACAGAAATACAGGACTTGCTGTATTAATCTGAAATGATCAGTGTGGAGATCTACTGCACTGCATTGCACTGCACTGCACTCAGCATAAAGTGTGAACAACATCCGGATTCGCAACACCAATTCAGTCAAGTAAGTCAGTGCTGTTATGTGATGGTTGAGAAACTTGGCATGTCACGATAAGCATTTGTAAGAAACTAGAGACATTCATGAAGAGATGCTGCCTACACTCACTCGATACTGACAGTGAAGATTAGATGGATGGTCAGAATAATGAGAATAAGCAACAAGGAACTCTGTCTGTCTGTCTGTCTGTCTGGCTGGCTGGCTGGCTGGCTGGCTGGCTGGCTGGCTGGCTGGCTGGGCTGGCTGGCTGGTGGTGGCTGCTGCTGCTGCTGGCTGCTGGCTGGCTGGCTGCTGGCGGCTGGCTGGCTGGCTGGCTGGCTGGCTGGCTGGCTGGCTGGCTGGCTGGCAATGAACCAACCAACAACCTATCATGTGACAAATATGCATGAGAAGGAAGTGGAGATGGATTGGGCGCGCACTGAGATGGCCGATTAGGGACATCATGTGTCAGGCCAGGTCGTCGAGTGGGATCCAGATGGGAGACAACGAGTTGGGCTTCCGAGTTGAGAATGACATGGAGGAGATGATGTGCAGAAAGAATGATAGTTTGTTGGTAGTCATGGTGTCAGGTTGAAAAGACTGCAGAGAAGAGAATGGAATGGGGGCGTGTTACTGAATCTCTATATTCTACTATGAACCTAAGGGGAAAAAAATAAGAATCATGTTTTTGGTCTAGAAAATTCTATTGGTTAGATTGTAGAGAATGAAACTGACATCGTTTAAGTAATCAATACTATACGAATTGCTTTATAGGTCTTTTAGATTGCTTATCTTTGTACACTAGCGATATTATATCATATTTATCTTAGTATAAAGACTCTCGACTTAGGAATATATAGTTGCTATTGCTCCTTCAGGTATTCAATGGTTTTCTGGCTGATAGTAATCTGTGAATGAAACCACCCAGGCAGAGAATTCACTCTTCACCGATACCATTCTCAAAAAAACTTTTCATATATTGTTTATTCATACTTGTGATTTTCTGTTGCTTTGCTTAGTTGAAATGCGCAACTTATGTTAGTAGATGGGTTCCTATAGAAATTTGAAAGATGTAAAAGACATGACATTTACAGAATAAAATGAGCTCATTCCATTTCATGGTCTTTCATCAACTGCAATTAGCCTACAATTGAAACAAATTGGTATTAGTAGTAATAATAACATAACATAGTTTAAACACATAGAAATAAATGGAGATTTGAAATCCAGGATTAATAATAAGGTGGTAGTGAGTGAGTGAGTCAAGGAAACACAGGAATAATAGTTACAACTCTTAGTCGAAATCAATGGCAATCTATATCTGATGCGATGGAAAATTCTGGAGATGTAGAGTGATGGTGGTGGTGGGTGGGTGGGACAACAAACAAAAATCAGTGTAAAAGTAGGGACTATTTAAGAGCCAATAGGTAACGTAACCATATGAAAAACTTGAACATGATTAAGTGATTAACAGTCAGTAAGTAATTTATGGATAGGTGATGCAACCAAAAGGAAAGGGAAGAATATATACATTCACATGCGAAGAAAAAACTATATACAGTTACCAAGGCAAAGAGAGGTTAATTACAGTCTCCATCTGAGTACATAGGTTGGGTTGAAAATGTTTGATAGCGAGAGCTTTCTCAAACGGTAATAAATGTGGTGTTCTTTGTTTGTTGATTATCCTGAGAAACATTTATATGATGTCCTGTTTCCATCAAGGGCCTGGAGATTATGCTGTTGAATACCTTGTTACCATCCAGACAAATTTCTTGGGATATGCTCATAAAATTGAGTAGACGCCCATCTGTTACTCCATCCTATGTACTTGCTTCTACCAGCACAGGTGAATTGATATACGCAGTTGAAGGTGACGTGAGATTGGTATTTGTCTACTTTCCAATGTGTTATTGAGCATAATGTGTTGTTTAACTGAGATCAGTCTGGCAGCAGGGAAGCTGCTTGTCAGTGCAATTTTATTCTTCTGTCTATTCTTTCACATGTCTCATCACTTTTGAATGGAAGACGAAGGAAAACAGGCTTCTTCTCTGACGGTTGGATATTTTGGTCTCTCAATTAATTCTTTTTCATGCTTCACGATGAGTTTCTTCGTATATTCATTTTCTATAAGAGTCTTCTCAATTATCTCGAATTCTATTTGTTCATCTTTTGAGGATAGCGTTCTTCTTCTAGTGAATAGCGTCCTGACTAAACCACGCTGATTGCTGACAGGATAAAAATTATTGCAGTGAAGTATGTATAGTTTTCCCAAGTATATCACCACATCTCTGTCTTCTACTTAGGTGTTAAAAATTAAATTTATCCTCATTTTCGTATTCCATTGTAAAATTAATATTTGGATGATCTCGATTGAAGGTTTCGGATAACTTTGGTGTGTGATTCATATTATCACAAACAATGTAGGTTGTTCGCAACTGATGAAAGGCCATGAAATAAAATGAGCTCATTTTATTCTGCAATTGTCTCTGTTTTTGCATTCTTCAAATTTGTCAAGGGAATTGAATGCATGACGACGTTCCTATACAAATGCCTTGATATTACCAGCATATTCAACGTCACTCACTTGATTACAAATACATGCAGCTGACAAGTCCTGAATGCGACGTAATGCAAGTCCTGGATTCGACTGCTGGCCACAACCAAATCAGTCATAATAATTAGTATTGAAGCAATATCGAGTTATCTGCAAAGAAACTTATCGCCAACAGAGGCCGATCAATCGTATCCAGTCTAATAATGGAGAATTACTAGCATATCAAATTATAATAATAACTGTATTTAGAAGTAGTATTCATCATGGACTGACATCAGTTGGGGAACCATTGAAAATCTGAGAGCACTGGACAGCTGTTTCATCCTAGTGCGAACTGCTGAGGAGTCCCGTACTAGGACAAAACAGCTGTCCAGTGCTCCCAGTTTTTCAATGGTTCTCCCAACTGATGTCAGTCGACGATGAATACTACTTCTAAACTGTATTATTTGTTTATCAGGTCAGTAGAGATAAATATTTTCTTCCTGATAGACATCCTTGCTTCTGTTTAACTGTTGTATTTCTTTGAAAATGATATCTTTGCAGTTTCTTATAGTTCATACCTTTTCTGAACATTCTTTTATGTGAATTCCTTTACAGACGTATTTCAAATTTAACAAATCACTTCAATGAAGAGATGGGTAATCAGTACAACTTGCGTGACAGTCTAGCAACGATTACACAAAGCTTTACAGAAGGTAACTAATTCCATGTTATGTAATACCTAGTTTAAAATTATCTGTATGTTTATCATTTTGACTATCTGAGATAATTGTGGTCTGGCAGACTAGTATTGATACTGGGTCATGGTTGAAGATGAAGTGAAAATTTGGGCCGCGGTCGGATTCGAAACAGCAACCAATGTGTTTCCGGCTGTGTGCTCTACCAATTCAGCTGCGAGGTCCTCGTAGCTGATGATGGTGATTCCAACATGAAAAGGTGTTCAGTCATATATATGGTCCAACTGATTGAATTGCAACTTCCTTCGTTGTAGTATTTAGTGAAGATTATTGGCTTCTTCGAAGTTTTACATACTTTTGAGGCCCTGGATATTCTGCTGCTTTTGGAGTCAGATGGCAAAAGCCTTCTACTAATTACTTTGGATATTCTGTTATACATAAATGACTATCAACAACAGATTGATTGATGTTTATTAATTAAACCTTCAGTTCTCACTGATTTGTATCACTTCCTTTTTATTTATACAGCAATAGTTTCTATACAATATGATTTACTTAGTAGTAGCTAACGAGAGAATCTAGAATACGCATTTCGTCCTGCATAGGACTCTACACCCAGATGTTCCTGATTTCCATTGGAACAGACTCATAACTTTTGTTGCACATAGCCTTCAGAACGGATGTCTTATATTGCATGAAGATTAGGTTTGACGTAATTTGCTTGATAGTGGCTAGCAATTCAATCCATAATGCACGCTTCGTCCTATTTACGACTCATCAATTGAATATGAATCCGAAATATTCCAACTACTAACAGATTATGTACATATAAATCTACTTAAAGGATTTAAGGCGATAGGCATCGTAAGTTACAAATAATATTTTATCAATGACAGTTTTTATTATTTGCAAACTGAGAATGTAATAAGTAAGCAGTTGAGCAAAGGAATGTGAACATTGAATTGGAATGTTCTGAGTATAACCATTTAAACAATGATATCACCGATAAGACTAAATGAAATTATTCATATCATCTATACACTGTCATTATTGCAAACGATCCATTAATCATTGAATTATAGTAATTTTGAGAATATTGTACAAATTATTGTTAGAGAAGAATGAAAGTTTAGTTCATAATAACAACAGTAGATCATTTTTATTGCTTCCTATCTGAAATTATCATCAAATGTACGAAACCTTCTATAAACAGACCTTGATATGAAGTAGCATTGTGGAAAACACTTTTTTACTTTTACAGTAAGAAATCAGTTCTTCTTTGATCATTTTATGTTGAGTATTTTGTTGCCCTAAAAGAAATTTATCTGAAGAAATTTGAAATAGAACTGGAAGTGTTCATTGTACAGTATGTAATGTTCCGTGTATGGAGTCGACTTCAACAAAAAATTGTTTTATTTTGTCACAGAAAGGCTGAAAAGATGTACAACATCTATTATTATGATTATTATTTTTCCCTGGGTTCCTAGTGGAACATAAGGATTCGGTAGCACGTCTTCATTGCACTCTCTTCTCTGTAGTCTTTTCAACCTGACACCAATACTACCCACAAGCTATCATTTCTTCCTCACATCATCACCTCCATGTCATTCTCAACTCGAAAGCCAAACTCGTTGTCTCCCATTTGGATCCCACTCGACGACCTGGCCTGACACATGATGTCCCTAGTCGGCCTTCTCAGTGTACGCCCAATCCATCTCCACTTCCTTCTCATGCATATTTGTCACGTGATAGGTTGTTGGTTGGTTCATTACCAGCCAGCCAGACAGCCAGCCACAGTTCCTTGTTGCTTATTCTCATTATTCTGACCATCCATCTAATCTTCACTGTCAGTATCGAGTGAGCGTAGGCAGCATCTCTTCATGAATGTCTCTAGTTTTTACAAATGCTTATCGTGACATGCCAAGTTTCTCAACCATCACATAACAGCACTGACTTACTTGACTGAATTGGTGTTGCGAATCCGGATGTTGTTCACACTTTATGCTGAGTGCAGTGCAGTGCAGTAGATCTCCACACTGATCATTTCAGATTAATACAGCAAGTCCTGTATTTCTGTGTTTCCGATCATGGTTTTGACATCGTCGTCTGTGCCACCGTTGCCGCCTGTAGTTGAGAGTATGCTGTCTAGTTGGGTGGGTGGTTGGGTGGTTAGGTGAAAGAGACTACTTCCTTTATGTTTCGCATGTGGATGGTGATTGGAGCTTGTTGTTGTTGTTGTTGGGTGTTGGTGTTGGTGTTGGTTGGGTATCTTCATCACCTCTATCTTCTCTACGTTCAGTTGAAGTTTTGTTTTCGGTGCCCTGTTTCTTCTGTCAACTTGTTAGTTTTTGCCTGTAGATCTTCGAGTTTGTGCGACATTGAACATAAATCGTCAGCGAAATCCAAATCTTCTTGTGGGGTCTTTTCATCGGTCCAGTGTATCCCTTTCTTCTCGCTCCTCACTGTTTGCTGCATGATTAAGTTCCCCTAATCAGGAAGATGATGGGTGGTTGTAGGCTGCAGCCTTGTCTTACTCCTGTCGTTACTTCAAAGGCGTCTCTGAGCTTTCCATTGTGGATCACTTGGCATGTGGTGTTTTCATAGAGCTGTGAATGAGTTTGATAAAGGTTAGTGGTGCTCAAACCGTAGTGTTGAAGCAGCTGCCTGCTAAATTACTTCTCGATGGAGGCTGTCGAGGGTGTTTTCAAAATTGAAGTTGAGGTAGACATTTGATTTCTATTCCATGATGTGTTCTATGATGATGCATAGCGTTGCAATTTACTAATGTTATTACAATATTATCCTCTAATTAATGGCTCTGTTCAAACTAACATTTCTGAAACTTGAATAACTTTTCAGCTGCTGATCAGTGTAAATGTCTTCTAGCCAGTCATTTATTTCATTGGTTTATTTTATCTTCGGTTACTGACAAAATTTCAACTGTGATACAGAAGTCTCGTTTGGTATTCGCCAACTTGCATCAACTTTAGTGTAGATGAGATACTCGGCTATTTATTAAATTCGGCTGTAAGATATGACCATCGAATGTATTTCTCACATATGATTGAATCACCGTGTGAATAGTGTGAAGGTCCGGTGAAGGGTACTAGACAGAGGAGGCAATTCGATCGATTAGGTTTCGAACCCTCACTGACTGATGTGGCTAGAAATGTGTTGTGTATACTCAGCCATTATTTACCTCAACATTCAGTGGTATCCAAAGTAAGATTGGACTGAAATAAAGCAAAGGTTGGCTAAACTAAGACGTGACAACACTCCGTGGATTCTTTGATTGTGATCTGAACCGTGTAAGGAGTGTAGACTTCCTGTTAGGATCGTCGAGATAATAGGAATCAAGACTCCTAGTGACATGAATGAAAACCGATATCAATGGTGCATTAATATACGAGTAAAACTTGGGCACTGTGGTAGATTGTAGTTCCATTTAGTCTGTTTATTAGAACTATCACACAGTGAAGAAACAGCATCATTTACTGGATAACGTTTCGGACACAATTTATTGTCCATATTCATATCAGGTAACTTCAAAACTTTGAAACAGAGTTTATATAGTTCTAATTCTCTCTCCTTCTTTATGATGACAAGGCTAGTAGATATGGTTGCTATATATAGGTGATACGTTTATGGTACCGAAATCGGAACACGTCAATAAGTTCTTGGCACATATAAATTCAGTAGTAAATGCGATCCAATTTAACTGTGACTTAGAAAGTGACGAAGGTGAGCTAGTAATGTTGGATTCCAAGATTAAACGAACACAAGACGGAAATCTCAAGACTGTTGTCTATAGAAAACTGTTCTATTCTAATGGCTACTAAGACTTCGAATTCTCCTACATCATCTCAGTTAAAGTAGGGTTGGTCACATGCATGAGTGATAGGGCGAAGAAGCTTACTAGCAGACCAGAAAATCTACGACAAGAAATTAAGCACATCAAGAATACCTTACCTCTCAACAGTTAACCACCTTAATTTATCAGTAAATTCATAAGAAATCGAAAAAAAACATTATCAATGGTAAGAGTGGTAGTAATACAGGTGCTATTAATAATAATTCCACTACTGAAGGCAATAACGGATGACAGGGCTTGAGAGAGAATTCAAAGCCTCTGCTGTGTTACCACGCGAAGGAAGGCACCTTAGAAGCATTACTAAGAATTCCTAAATAAGGCTGGCTGACACTGAAGTGGCTAGCGTTTAAACTAAAAAACTCACTTAGAAACAAGCTTTATAGGTTAAAAGGCCTTATTCGATGCAATTAAGCCAAATAATCTGGTTTATCAAATCCCTTGCAGCGATTGCGAGGTCAAGGTGAAAAGTTCAGGGTGAAAGTAGTCGACCAGGGTCGATTGAACTAATTCAAGATTATTAGATCCTAATAAGATAAGAAATTTAGAGACAAGCTCGTCTATAGGTCTACATGAAATCACACACAATCACACTAGGGTGGGATAAAGCGACAGTATTGAAAAAAGTTGGGCGGAGTGAGGAAGAGATTGGTAATCGTATGTTTGTCGATGGAGTCAACACCGAATACATGAAATGATAGAAATGATTCTGCACCTATCTTAGATACATGGAAACGTCTACTACCCTTTTCATCACAGAGAAGGAGAGAAAATTAGGAATATATAAACTGTGTCTCAAAGTTCTGGATTTACCTGATCTGAATATGGCCAATAAATTGTGTCTGAAACGTCTTTATCCAGTAAATGATACTGTTTCTTCATTGTGTGACATTACTGATAGACAGACTAATCTGGAATTACAACCTACCACACTGCCCAAGTTTCTTGCTATATACCAAGGATAAAGTTCCTCGTATGTCTTAATCAACTGCTCCTTTGGATTTATTCATCTAGGATGTATAATAAGGATCCTCACTGAATGCGCAAATGAACATGAGCCCTGAAGAAAGAATAAAGAGGAGATAGGGGCAATAGTTAATTGAGACAGGTCAAACTGTGGACATAATGATAGCCAGCACATCGATTTCACAGATTGCAAATAGTTTCATCTGCTTATCCTTCAGTCTGAAGATGCTGTGACAACTGAACTCATGAAACCCAAATTTAAACGTCTATTTATACTTCAAATCTCTGTCATCTAGATAACACTGTCAATGATATATAAGTCGGAACTATTGTCAATCTCTTTATGTGTATATCTGTAATATCATTATAGTGTGTAATAAGATTGAACCCTAACTTCCTGGAACCTTTCACAACCAATCGTGTTACTTCGAAGTTTCAACAAAATGCACGTGAGCCTACCTGTTAATATCAGATTGGTTGAAGAGGTCAACTCAATGCGATATACTCTTCTAAAAAAGGAAATAGCGAAGGGTATTATATATCATTATACCTTCTTTTATCTCACCTCCTTTTCTATTTACCGAGTAACTGAATAGAAAGGGTGAGGGACTGATAAGATGTAAAATGATGCTCCAAGACTGGTCTACAGCCACTCGCAGTTTAATGATGATGAGTGAATTGGTGGAATGTATCGACCATCTCACTTACCTGAAGCGTTTCATTAACCTGAACAGACTGGTCGCTGACGAAATCTCAGCTTGGATACAGAAGGCCCATTTGGCATTTGCCAGTTGCATCATCTGTGACGCTGGGGAGATATTCGACTACTTATCAAAGGACAAGTATACTGCACTGCAATTCATTCTGTTCTATTATACCGTTGTGACATGGCCGTTAAAAGCAGAAGAAATGGAGCGGTTCCAGATGATTGATCACATATGTCTTCGTAATATTGTTTGCGTTTGATAAAATCACCGTGTGAGGTCAAGTAAAGGGTACTAGACAAGATAGGCAAGTCGATTTATGAGGTTGTGAACGTTCATCGACATGTGTTTAGCATGCTAATCCATCGCCTACCTTGACGTTCTGCTCTAGATGAAGTTGGATTACATTCAAAGAGGGTTCATAGTAATCAAACTAAAATTTGGCGCCTGTCGATAAAGTCTCTGATTGATTATCTGAGCCATAAATGAAGATGTAGAGTAACTGGCTGGTTGGAGTCCTCGAGACGATAGGGATCAGTGATTGAGAATTCTTTGTAAAATGACACCTACTCCTATCTCCAAAATGTGTATTCTCTCAAACAACTCTGTCTACCTTGATATCAGTCTTTTTCTATCCACCTGTTCTTTTTATACTACTATGAAATATGGCGAGTTGAACCAATGTATTTGTGTTTGAGGTTCTATATTGATTCTCTCTTGTCTAACCGAGGAATTGAGATACAATCAAGGATGGAATCTGAAGACGTTTTATTTCCAATGAGCATTAAAAATTACTGAAAGTCGGATTGATAAAAGTAGAATTTAACTCAAAGGTTGTTTACTTAACAAAGAACTAGGTCATGAAATCATTTCAGTATTGAAAAAAATACATGCTTCCTGACTTTTCATTGTTATCTACTTTAAAGCGGACATTTATTCCGGTTAATATCAAGTGTCCAGGTAAAGGAAATTAGGATTATTGTTTAGTAAATCATATAAATCATTGTAATGATGGATAGTGACTAGCAGTGGAATCCAGGATGCACATTTCATCTCATTTGGGACTCGTCAGCCGGATGTACCTGCCTCTCTCCAAGTTAATGATGTTGTTCCCATCGGGATTCGAACTCGAGATCGCACAGGAGCCCATATGCCAATGGAGATGGACCAATTCTGTCCAATCAATGACGGCATAATACGAGAAATCATATTCAAACCATGCCAGTCTCACAAGAAGTGGCTATTGTGGCTAGGTGGTGTAGTAGATAACGCTTTGGCATTTGAAGCTATCTCTCCCGAGTCCGAATCCCGGTAGGAATAACATCACTCACTGGGAGGGAAGCAGGTACATCAAGCTGACAAGTCCCAAATAGGACGAAATGCACATTCTGGATTCCACTGCTAGCCACTATCCATCATTACTATAATCTGAACACAGGTAATTTCGAGACATCTTTATATCCCAATAGACATTAAAAACTATTCCCACTTTATTTAACTTCAGGCAATGAAATGTGTTTAGAAAATCGTACCGACTTTATCATTCCCGCAAAACTATCGAATAACTCAAACAGTGTATTCAGTGAATTTAACTGTCGTGTGAATTGTGAAGACAAATTATTGTATCAAGAACAGTTAAACACTTACTTCTACTAGTAATTCGTAATAATACAGTTGTACCAGATAGCTATTGCCTCTCATTCTTGAAGTTGTCTTCTTCATACTGTTCCATAGTATCAAACTTTTAAAGAATTAATGAGATCATATCTGAAACCTAGTAGCTTCAGAAACCTAAACATTATCTATAAAGTATTATTTATACTGGATTATGAATGATCCTAGTTGAAATGAACATCTGATACGCTACAGGATTCGAACTAGTAGTCTATCAACTGAGCTAGGAGACTAAGCTAGTGATGAGATCTTATATTTTTTTTCACTTATGACTGGGGACATCACGCACCAGGCCAGGCACTCGAGTGGAACCCAGATGGGAAACGGTGAGTTGGGCATCGGTGCCGAGGATGACATGGAGGAGATCATGCGAGGAAGAAATGAGAGCTTCTGGTCTGTCGTGGAACCAAGTTGAAAAGATTGCAGAGAAGAGAGTGGAATGAAGACGTGCTACTTAATCCCTATGTTTCATTAGGAACCCAAGGGATAAATAATAATTATAGTACCCAATATTTCAATGACTTACCTATTCATAAAACAGAGTCTAATTGTTAGCATTCATTTATGTACGTGATTATGAAGTGTAACTCTTACATACTGTTACATGAAAGTCTATGAATGTCATCATTACCTTCTTGACTGTTTACAGTTATTTCGGATTTATTTCATTGAAATTATGTAATCAAATTGATATTGAAACAGTTGTTATTATTATTATTATTATTGTTAAATTATCAATAGAAATAACTCCTAGATGTAAAACACCTACAGTCAATGGATATTTATGTAAAGAAATTCATACACATGATGTAAATGGAAGAAAAGTCAAAAAATTATTGTCAATCGACAAGAAGATCAAGGTGTTTTTGAAAGTCGACCAAAAATTTCACGTACACCAGATTCTAATTCACCTAGAGAAGAGAAAAAATTCACTTGGAATAACAGTAATAACAATAATAATAATCACTATGATAAATTGAATGAAGTTGATATTGATGATGGTACAGAGGCGGAAGAGAGTGTTATTGTTCGATCACTTGGTGGTGGTCGTCGGCATTGTGATCGTATAACAGCTTTACGACATTCCCCAGACTCGACTGTATCAAGCAGTACACATAAATATGATAAATCAATCATTAGAAATAGCCTACACTTAAATGATAATGATGATGATTATAACGATGAGGAAATATTTTCACATTATTCAGAAAATATAAAATGTGAGTTATATGAATTTTTTTTCATTATTATTATGTCGTTAGTTTATTCCTTTTCAAATGTTAAGGAGATATCAGAGAAGGAGAAATATAGACAGTGATTGGTTGATTAGTCACTGGAGAGAAACCCAGTCTCATGATGTTTATTCCTAATTGAATCTTGTCGATTATTTTGTAATGTGGCCACCAAGTTAGAAAGCTTATCATCACAGTTCATTTTGATGGATGTTTGTTAATTGGAGGCAATGAGCAGGAAGCTTAGCAGAAGGTAAGTTTCATGCTTTCTAGAGCTCGTCAGCAAGGTGTATCTGCAATCTCGATGGAATACATGAGCAATTACACTTTTTTTAAGACCAAAGATGCATCATTGGAATGACTTCTTCAAGTATCGCTATGTTGACATATTCATAAGTTTCTTTTATGTTGAGTTAATATTAATGATGGATAGTAGCTAATATTGGAATGCAGGACGCGCGTTTCATCTTATTTAAGACTCACTAGTTAGTTGAATGTACCTGCCTCCTCTCACTAGGACTCGAACGCAAGACCGATTGTTTTAAACGCCACAGCGTTATCTGCTAGGCTACCGAGTCATAATGTTACAAGCAACATCATATTCTCATTCATTTGTTAGGAATTATCAATATTTTGTGATAATTCGGCATGTAAATTGAAATATTATATCTTTATACTGGGTGACGATTGAAGGTGAGATGAAAATCTGGACAGCGGCCGGATTCGAACCAGTGATCACTGGGTTACGGGCCCAGTGCTCTTCTCTACCAACTCACCTATAAGGTCCGACTACTCACCATACTCTTTATTTCACTTCAATCACCAAGAAGTTTGCTCGACGACTACCATGTAAATTCGTGACATGTTACTACTCCTTGATCGTATTCACACTGATTGTCTAGTCAGGACTTCTCATCCCAATCTAAATATAAGTGAATCAGAGAGGGGAAGCATCATATTGATTATCATTTGACTATCCTTTACACAACAAATATGTCTCATAGTCTAATAAATACGCCTGTTCAAGATTGAGGTTCATTGTTATCTTTCAAGTGTTGGTATATAACAATTTCGAAAAATCACTTGACACTTGCGGATATGAAACCCACACCCACCGTAAAATGTAACATCTTGATGGTCATTTGATGTATCAAGACTATGTCATACGCTTAAGAGGTTGACACCTGCAAATTTGGGGCAAAATATGGTTGTATTTGTAAACGAGAGTTAAAAAAAATAATATAGTAAGAAATGACTTACCTGACAGTAAATCAAAAAAAAACATTACTGAGAGCGGTCTAGAGTTTCACAAGTTTCTACTGAAACAGACTAATAAGATAAACAAAACGATCAGGGATTATTGCATAACGGTTCAACTTGCCACACTTCATTTGAGCAAATCAAACGATAAAGAAATGAGATACAAGATAAAGAATTCAGTATAACGACTGAGAGATATGTGAATACATTATTCTCATCTTAATTATAACGTTCTAGTGATTAAGTATTATTACAACAACTAATACCTGTTGCATAAGAAGTGGGTATTGTTCTCCAGTGAGTGACATAGTGTATAACACTCTGACTTTTGAAGCGAAGGGTTCAAGCCTCAGTGATAACAATATCATTAGGCACTGGGGGGCACATAATTACTTCCAACTGATGAGTTTCAATATGAAATGAAACGTATTTCATAGATTCTTCGGCTAGTCACAAGATCAGTTAAGAACTTTCAGGTGCATGTTATTCAATCAAGTATCATCATCATGATGAATAGGTTTGATTGATGTTTGAAATCAATGAATAACTTTTGTTCATCTTTTCATTTAACTAGACTGTAACATTCCTTACCTACCATGTATGTGTATGCCTATCTTTATATAGGTTTATTTCTTCTTCCTTTTTCTAGCTAATAACAATGGTACAGTATCGAAATAAAATCAATGATTATATAATCATTAATAAATTTATGCATTTCCTCGATTTCTTACTGAATAAGACAATACCGTAATGTACGATCTCAATTCTATTCAATCATCTCAACTATATTGATAAGTATGATTGAATAAAAATGTTTTAGCTAACTAACATATTTGACTAGTTTATTAAGTTATAATGTGAATATTATTTCCTATTCATAAAAATATTTCATGTTTTATGTAGATGATTTTTCAAGCTTTTATTTGAAAGCATTAAAATGTTGAACAATACATAATGTAGATCTAGACGGAGTCAATGGAATCAATTTTCATAAAGTACCGACAGTTAATTAATATACTATATAGAAATGAACGTAATATTGATATGAGGAAGCTTTAATGAGAAGCCATGACTTATGGCATCAATCATTCGTAAGTGAAGTGGATACTAACTGAAGACCTTGAGTGACAGTCGCTGTATGTTGTGAGTTGACAGAAGTTGGAAATTATGAAACACTGAAAACCGACCCAGTGAAACCTGTAGGTTCTGAATTTGATCCCTAGCCGGGTGATGGGTGCGTACTGCTGAAGAGTTCCAAACTAGAATGAAACAGCTGTCCAGTGCTCCCAGATTTTCAATAGTTCCCCAACTGATATCAGTCCATTATGAATACTACTTGTTTATCAAAGCCGATAAACAACAGTTAAACCTGTGAATCATTTCCTTTTTATTTACACCCCCATTAGATTAAAAAGATTGAATGATTATTTAATAGGCCGTTTTCATTTACTCAGTTTGACTATTTGAGGTAGCCATCGTTTGGCAGATATCTCTTGATACTGAGTGACGATTGCAGGAGGAATGAAATTCTAAACCGCGGCAGCACTCATACCAGCCATATCTAGGTCACCAAAGGTCGATAAATTCCGTGAGCAACAACCAGGTAATCCCAAGGTCACGTAGAGCGCCTAGTATCAACATATAAGCACTCAATGCGAGCACAGTGTACAACAAACGAATATTATAGCCCCCAATTTAATAAAACTTCCCAACAAAAAAACTATTTTTAATCTTCATTATTATTATTATTATTATTTGTCCTTTGGGTTCCTAGTGGAACATAGGGATTCACTCACACGTCACCATTTCATTCTCTTCTCTACAGTCTTTTCAAACTGACTAAAACACTGCTCACAAGATTTCATTTCCCCCTCACATGATCTCTTCCATGTCATCCTCACATCGGACGCCCAACTAGTCGTTTCCCAATCACCTTCCACTCGACAGCCTGCCCTAGCCCAGCACGTGATGTCCACAAACCGTCCTTCTTTCTCAGTACATGTCCGACCCAATCCAACCCATGCAATCCATCTACACTCTCTTCTCCTGCACATTTGTTGAGTTCTTGCTTCCTTGGTTCGTTACCAACCAGCCAGCCAGTTAGCCACACACCCTTCTTACTTATTCTTATTATTCTCGCCATCCATCTGATATTCAGTGTCAGTATCGAGTGAGTGTAGGTGACAGCTGTTCATGTGATGTATATCTGCAGTTTGTTGGAAATGCTTCGCCTCAAGGGCCACCAAGTCTCTCAACCATCACATAGAAGCACTGACTTAATTGACTGAATCGGTGTTAAAACAAATTCACATCTTGTTCTTGATGCTGAGTTGAGTTGAGTTGAGTTGAGTTGAGTTGAGTGGAGTGGAGTGGAGTGTAGTAGATCTCCACACTGATTATTTCAGAATAATGCAGGAAGGTGTGTCTTGCTGTCTCTCCGATGCTGACTGGCTATGACGTCGTCATCTGTGCCTCCACCATCACCACCGCCGCCACCGTGTGTAGTTGAAACGATGTTGCCTATGCAGGTAGGTGAAGGAGACAACTTCGTCTACATTTCTCCCATTGGTTGTGATTGATGCTTGTTGTTGCTGTTGATGGTGTTGTTGTTTGGGTATCTTCATCACCTCTGTGTTCTGTACGTTCATGTGAAGGAAGTGCCAGATCCCTTCGCTTCTCTGCCTCTTCTGTCAACTTGTTGGTTTTTGCCTGTAGATCTTCGAGTTTGTGCGACAAGACATCAGACATAAATGGTCATCGTTGGTGAAATCCCAATCTTCTTCTGTGATCTTCATTGTTCCATCAGTTTATTGAATGCAGTTTGTTCAAATGTGATTGTCAGTGAGTTACTACTTGTTCTAATTAGCCTTGAAAGCGCATACTTCTGTGATGATAGCGAATATTTGTAGTACAATAGGATGGTTTTGTTGGTGTTGTGCTCTCTGAGCTGGATGGCTCTATCGTAAAGCTTTCATTCTCATCCTATATAACATCATCAGCATCAACTCCAGGAAGAAATGAATTATGTGATTTTCTCCAAAAATGATTTAGTAGCTTGTCCTGATGACTTTTGAGTGTGGTTAGGTGTTTCTCCGAAAATCTTGTCATTGTTTCCACATATATTTCACTTGGTTGTCCTGCAGACATCAACTTTGACCTGTTTGTTTCGGGTGATAGATTGAGTCAGTGTCATTATCTATGTTATCTATGTTATTCACTGACTGAACTGAATACTAAACTTCTAAAAATCTTTAACATACTTTGTATTTCCCTTTGTCTAAGATTTTCATATTTTCCCACTCAGATTCATATCTACAATTGTCAAAATGCATTGATATGAGCGGAGATATGTCATGATGTTTCACTCCTATTTGATGTTCAGGTGGAAACATTGGAAGAGGGCAAGCTGTCTTCCCGATATAGTGTTCTTAAGAGTTTCTGAAGTTTATTTTGGGAAACAACGAGTTGAGCGTTCAAGAGGAGAGTGACATGGAGGTCGTGTGAGTGGGAAATGAAAGCTTGTTTTTAGCGGTGGAGTCAGGTTGAAAAGACTGCAGATAAGAGAGCCAAATGGTGACGTGTTAGGGAATCCGTCTGTCCCCCTAGGAAATCAAGGATTAACTATCAATAAGATTGTAGGCGAACTATACTGATAGTCTTGTTCACCTCACACCTTTGAGGGACATATGCAACCTAAATACTTTAGTATGTTTCATAGATGTCTGGAAATGCTATTGCTCACTCAATAAAAGAATGCTTGAAGATGCGATCACTCTGTCAAAATATTGTGAAGTTACTTGATATATCTGTGATCAGTGAATTAATTGTGTCTGAAAATTTGTATCAATTTATTGCACTGTAGATACAGAAAAAGATGGACAAGGAATTATATTCCACGACTTAGCTTCATTTCTCCTCTTGTACTATATATTTTTCAATTTTTATTTTTTTCACGTTTCAAGAAATCTTGAATGAATTTCTTAGAGAATCTGACTTCTACCAGTTCGTAGTATGCTTCGAGGTAAAAGATTCCGATACAATTCGGTTTCGTTTTCTCAGATCTAAGCGAGCATCTTACTCCCCCCATATACTTTAGTAATAAATTAGTAATTGTCATAAAAAATTCACATCTATTTAGCAAATTGCTTCTAGACACTATTATGCAGACCAAAGGACTCAACAACCAAAGAGGACAAACCGAATATCATTTACAAAAATCAACTGCAATAACTGTATTCAACACTACATTGGACAAAGTGGTCACCGTCTTCGCATTCGTCATTTACATGAACACCAGTTGGCTATTAAACATCATACATGACATTTCATCACTCATTTCACTGCACGTGGATAACAACTATGGACATGAATTCAATTTTGATAGTGGAGTGCTGATCTTCGAGAGAGAGAGAAGAAGCACAAAGAATATCAGAGAATTCCTAAAAGTTTGGCATTCACGTCAGTCAGTCAGTCAGTCAGCAATCAAAAGATGTATAGACATTGACCCAACCTATCAAGCAATGGAGAAAGTGATAAATGACAGAAAGGTGAGAGGTGAAGCAGAGGAACAGCTAACAGAAAAATCGATACAGTCGATGACATGACAATCAAAGGAAACAACCAATCAGAGGCCACATCGTCAGATCAAGCTACTAAATCACTCACTGACAGAGAGATATTGACAGCTCACTTCATACTGAAGTTAGTGCTGATGATATCGTGTAGAAAGACGATGAAAGCTTCAGGATTAAACAACCCAGCCAGCTCAGAGACACAATACAACCAAGACCAACCACCTGAGCTACAAATATTCTCCACCACTCCCTCATCTCTTCAAATACCTGAATATTTGTGCCAGCCTTTGCCTTCACACTGTTTATTCCCTCAGAAAACTTTGTCTGCTTCTATATCACTCTTTTTCTATCTATTTTTTCTTGTATAGTAACTACTCTGAAGTGTTTTGTATTGAGCCGATACACCCTTGTATGAAGTTCAACGTTTACTTTATCTGTTTGTTTTTTAGATTATTGTCTATCATGGAGAGCTGACACTGCACATTAGTCCACTTTCTGTCACTTAGTAGCCGAGGGGTAAATAAAAACATAAAGAAAACTGGAAGCTTACGGTCTCTGATCTGTAGTTATCTATGAATCATCTATGTTGATTGATTAGACCATGTAGTTAGCATTGATAGCTTTCAGGGAATCACTTTCGTGGATTTTTATATGGTTCTGAATGCACAAAGTTGAAACATATGTGAAAGTATATTTTTCTTTGAATATATTGGAATGTATCTATAGTCACTTGATAATAATTTAGTTGGACGACTAATATCACATAATGGTTGAGATGAACAGACAATTCATTATAATTGTTTTTTATATCATACCGTTTTTGATTAGACCGAATTGATCTGTCTCTATTGGCATATGGGCTCCATTGCGGATGCCTCGATATTACTTCGTTCTAATTATATTAATGATGGATCGTGGCACAAGAAGTGGCTATTATGGCTCAGTGGTGTAGTGGGTAACGCTTTTGCGTTTAAAGCAATCGCTCCCGTGTCCGAATCCCGGTGGGAACAACATCTTTCACTGGGAAGCAGGTACATCCAGTTGACGAGTCCCAAATAGAACGAAATGTGCATCCTGAATTCCACTGCTAGCCACGATCCATCATTAAGACAATTTGTTGATTCGTCTTGGTCAGTCGAACAGACGTATTCACTTGTTGACATTCAAACTAACCTTTTTCATCAGATTGTTTATTCTTTCATATTATTTTATCTTCTAAGATATCACACCTTTTCTAACCACCTATTCTTTGTATACCTATTGTGAAGTATGACAACTTGAACCGATACAGTTGTGTGTCAGGTTTTATGTTGATTTTGTCAGTTATTCACCTCATACACACATTGAAATCATTAGTTAACTACTGAAATAGATCTCTGAAATTCATTATTATTATTATTATTTATTATTAGTCCCTTGGGTTCCTAGTGGAACATAGGGCTTCAGTAGCACGCCTCCAGTGACCTCTGTTCTCTGAGATCTTTTGGACCTGGTCCCACGACAGCCCAGAAGCTCTCATTTTCTGCTCGCACGACCTCCTCCATGTCACCCTCGACACCGACGTCCAACTCGTCGCTTCCCATGGGGATTCCACTCAAGGGCCTGACGCGTGATGTCCTCCGTCGGCCTTCTCAGTGCATGGCCAATCCATCTCCACTTCTTCCTGCATATTTGTTGCGTAAGCAGTTGTTGATGAATGTCTGTAGTTTATTGGAAATCCCTTTCGTGACGCGCCAAGTCTCTGAACCATACAAGAGCACTGACTTGACGTTGGTGTTGAAAATCCGTATCTTGTTCCGCATGCTGAGTGCAGAAGATCTCCACACTGGTTTCAGGCTAATGAACGCCTGTCTTGCTTTTCCGATTCTGACTTTGACGGCCTCGTCCGTCCCGCCTGTAGTTGAAACAGTGCTTCCTAGATAAGTGAAGGAGGTTACTTCCTTCAAGTTTCTCCCGTTCATGGTGACTGGAGTTTGTTGTTGTTGTTGTTGGAGTTGTTGGTGCGGTATCTTCATCACTTCTGTCTTCTCTATATTCACCTGAAGTCCCGTCTTCGCTGCCTCTTCTATCAACTTGTTAGTTTTTGCCTGCAGATCTTCAAGTTTATGTGATATTAGGCATAAGTCATCGGCGAAATCCAAGTCTTCTAGGTTCTTTTCCGCCGTCCAGTGTATCCCCCTCTTCTCGCTGCCTACTGTTTGCTGCATGATCCAGTCCAGTTGACCACAGTCAGGAATATCATGGGGGATAGTAGGCAACCTTGTTTCACTCCTGTCTTCACTTCAAAGGCATCACTGAGCTTCCCATTGTGAATTACTTGGCATGTGGCATCTTCATATAGTTGTTGAATGAGGCGGATAAAGGTTTGCGGTACTCCGTAGTATTGAAGCAGTTTCCAAATTACTTCTCGGTCGACGCTGTCAAAGGCCTTCTCAAAGTCGATGAAGTTGAGGCAGAGAGCTGATTGCCATTCTATGCTCTGTTCTATGATGATGCGAAGCGTTGCAATTTGGTCTGCACATGATTTGTACTTCCTGAAGCCTGCCTGCCTGTTCCGGTCGTAGTTTTGAATCCAGTGCATCCCTTAGCCTCTCCAGGATGATGCGGCTTAATATTTTACTTGGGGTGGACAGGAGAGTGATTCCGCGCCAGTTCTTGCAAGCACTGAGGTCTCCCTTCTTCGGCAGTTTGACAAGGTAACCCTTCTTCCAATCAATGGCCAGGTACCTTCTCTTCCTTCCACACCTTCTGCAATAGTGGTGTGAGCATGTCCGCTGTTGTCTCTGCATCTGTTCTCAGTGCTTCTGGCGGTATCCCATCTGGTCCTGCTGCTTTCCCACATTTCAGTAGCTTTATGGCGTTCAGGACTTCCATTTTCGTTGGGGGATTAATATTCACTTGTAATTCAGCGGCTGCAGGTGGTATTTCTGGACGAAGTGCAGGTGGTGGTCGATTCAAGAGCTTCTTGAAGTGGTCGGCCCATCGTTTCCTCTGTTTCTCTTCTTTCGTAATTAAATTTCCTTCTTCATCTTTTATTGGTTTCATCTGTGTTGGTCTCTTCCCTGATAGCAACCTGGTTATTTGATACAATGTCGTCAGGTCTCTCTTACCTGCAGCCTGTTCTGCTTCACTTGCCAGTGTGTCGTAGAAGTGTCTTTTGTCTTTCTGGGCACTCTTCTTTACTTCGTTGTCCAGTGTTTTATACATTGTGCTCAGTTCCTCTTGTTGTTGAGCATCCTTGCACTGGTTTATCTTCTGCTTCACCATCCTCCTCTCCTCTATCAGCTTCCAGGTATCCGTCGAGATCCATTCCTTGTCTTCTTTCTTCTTCCGTCCTAATACTGTTGTGCATGTTTCTTTCCACATCTCTTTCAAAGACTTCCAGTGTTCTTCCACACAGGTTTCTTCAGGGATGTTTCTCGATATCTCCCATTTTGTCTTGATGGCTGCCGTGAAGACTTCCTTTGTAGTTTCATCCTTCAGTTTCCGAGTGTTGTACTTGAGTTGAGGTCTATCACCAGCTTCCTTGAAGGCTTTTAACTTGATTTGGAAGGTTCCTTGCACTAGATGGTGAGTGGTGTGAACCTACATCTGCTCCTCTTCTTGACCTTGTGTTAAGTAGACTGCGTCTCCATTTTCTTGAGATTGAGATAAAGTCGATTTGGTTTTTAGTGTGTCCATCTGGTGAAATCCATGTCGCTTTGTGGATATCTTTGTGCCTGAACACACTGCCTCCAATCACCAAATCGTTGAATGCGCAGAATTCTACAAACAATTCTCCATTCTCATTCATTTCACCTAGCGCCTCTCGACCCATGGTTAGTTCTCTTCCCGTGTTGTCCCCTCCCAGTTTGGCATTCATGTCGCCCATCAGAATTTTGATATCGCCAACTGACGTCTTGTCCAGTGTTGATTGAAGTTGTCTGTAGAAATCCTCCTTTTTCTCTTGCTCTGCATTATTTGTAGGTGCATAACATTGTATGACTGTGACCTTTCTTCCTTTTGAGTTGAATCTTGCTGTCATGATCCTGGAGAAGATTGGTTCCCACTGCATGAGAGCCTTCGATGCTCTTGAGGACATCATGATAGCCACTCCAAACTCAGTGTGCTCGTGGTTGGCGTCTGGGTGACCGGAGTAGATTATTGATTCTCCAGTTGACAGTTTGGAGAGTCCACTCCCATTCCATCTGCTTTCGCAAATCCCAAGCACTTCGATGTTATAACTTCTCATCTCCCTTGCAATCTGGGCTGCCTTACTGGGTTCAAACATCGTGCGGACATTCCATGTCCCCACGTTTACTTTCGCTTTCATCTAGGGAGAGAAGACACATCGGCCAATTGGCTTCCTGAAGGCAGGCTTTCACCAACTGGCGTCATTTCGCCTCTCCGATTCCAGCGGGGAATAAGTTTGTTTTCATTTTTTATATTTTGTTTGTGCTTTGAAGTTTCTGTGGCGGTTAGATTTGTTTTACGGGGTAGGGTTGCTAGCCCTATGCCCAACCTTCCCTCTTTACCCGGGCTTAGGACCGGCTAGTAACTAGTAAACTAGTTAACCAGGCGAGGTTCTGAAATTCATTAGTTCAGTATTATTCTATAGAGAATTTATCATCTAATATATAACCGAAGTATTTATTGATGCATTTGACACTGTAAGTCTAGTAATCACTGATGGTTCTCATCTACACTACAGTATATTGCTATTGTACTCATGTACACATAGACCGGGCACAAACGAGGACGTCAAAGTCGGGATCGGAAAGAAAACAAGACAGGCGTTCATTAACCTGAAACCAGTGTGTAGATCTTCTGCACTCAGCATAAAGTGTGAACAAGATCCGGATTTTCAAAACTCATGTTAAATCAGTGCTTCTATATGGTTCAGAGACTTGGCGTGTCACGAAAAGCATTTCTAACAAACTACAGACATTCATCGACGACTGCCTACGATCGTTATCGAAGATCAGATGGCCAGAAATAACAAGCAACAAGGAACTCTGGCTTGGAACGAATCAACCAAGAATCTATCGTTCAACAAATATGCAGAAGGAAGTGGAGATGGATTGTGCATGCACTGAGAAGACCATTCGGGGAGATCACGCACCAGGTCAGGCACTTGAGTAGAACCAGATGGGAAACGGCGAGTTGGGCGTTTGTGCCGAGGGCGATATGGAAGAGATGGTGTGAGGAAGAAATGAGAGCTTCTGGGTAGTGATGGAGCCAGGTTGAAAAGATTGCAGAGAACAGAATGGAATGGAGACGTGCTACTGAATCCCTATGTTCCACCAGGAACCCAAGGGACAAACAGTAATTATTATACACATAGATCGGGTTTGTATGGTAATTGCAGTAGGTGCCAATAAGCTACCGTTGAGTTTAACTATCCTCATAAAAGTATGCTGTAAAATGAATTTGGTGTAGGTAACCGATCTGTTGACGTGATATACTAGCTAATTTATTAAGATAACTCGCCTAGGGTTACGAAATGATAGACGTGTTGAAGTTCCGCTGGTTAGAAATCCATTCTCACTCTACGTCTTCTAACCATTACCTCAGGGTTGCAGAGGGAATACCTTTGTTAGATAAAGAACAGTAGTTTCTATAGCGGTGTAGAAAAAGCTTCATCTGCTGCAATACCTGTAGTGATCCGTAATCCTACTGTAGGTTTGGACAGCGTGACCATTCCAATATAACCTCGTGGATACATAGATTGGTTACTGAATCACTGTTCATTGGATTGACGCTGTATATACGTCAAGTGAACTATTCAACATCTATCCAGAATATCAAGTAGTAAGTGATAATGTCGCTTTGTTCACGTCTAACAAGTTAGTTAGGCTATCATATTGAAAAATTTAAGAATTAAAAAGTGAATAAGGACAGGGAATGATGAAGTTGTTTCTGGATACACAATTCCGGTCTCCACTGTTGCATTGCCAGAGCTTCGGTGATGCAAAGTTAACATTTACTCATACCTTTTAGAAGACTACATTGTACTTTGTGGACTAGTGTGAACAAATCCTCTGGAACTAGGTGTTCGCTATCAAGCAAGTGCTGTTGATGAACGTTTACTGAGTCAAGCTAGAAGGAGTTGACGTCTGCATTGGACAATCTGTCTATGTACACAGTTCCAGGGGATCAGGTGAATTGTGATGTATGAATATTTTAGTGGCTAGCAGTGACGGTTTGTCTTTGGCACACGTGTTCATCATTGAGTGATCGGTATTTGTAGATTCGCTGCATAGAATGTCGTTTTGGCGGCTTTCATTAGTGTGCGTGTGAGAAAGTCATCTGCTGCGTCTTCATTTATGAGTTGTCTACTTGACTTACACAGCACCAGAGATACTGACGATAAAATACAATTCAATCAAAGATCATTCGTATGCCAATTTATACGATAATTCTGACAGACAGAAATACCCATTAAGATGAACATACCCAGTGCCCCAGTGAATAATATTTTGGCGTTTGAAGTGATGGATACTCGGTACAAATCTCAATGAGAACAACAGCGCTTACTGGGTTCCCGGTACATCCAGCTGGTAACTCCCAAATAGAAAGAAACATACGTTTTGGATTCCACTTCTAGCCATTAAACAGATAAGAAGAGAGAAAACAATATTTTATTTATTGAAAGATGACCAATTAAGTTGCGTCAGGATCAGTGTAACATTGAAATGGTCAATTATTAAATTGTTTATTATTTGTATATTTATCACGATTTAAATATGGTGCACAGGTTTCCATACAATCGTATTCTGTATCGAATCGATTTCTGGTTCCCAAACATCCACCGTATAAGAATGGTACACAACGATTCAGTTGTACACTGTAGGCATACGCTATAAAATGAGCTACACATGGACCTGTTTTGATTGGTTCAAGACATGTCTCTGCAGGGTATGTATTCGAAGCGTATTCATCTAAATAAAATAGAAATGAAAAGCAAATAATGTAAGTAATAAGGGAATATACTTCAAAGTGATACTTGTTTGACAATGAAACTATCAGGGGGTTTGTGGCAGTTTATTCATTGATTTTAGGTTGGAGTTCATCATGGAATGCAATCAGTTGAAGGAACGTTGGAGATATGAAGCAATGGACACGTGTTTCGAACTCGATCCCCAGACAGGTTATGAGTGCGCACTGCTCAGAAGTCCAGTACTAAGACGAAACAGTTGTCCAGTGCTCCTAGGTTTTTAATGTTCCTCCAATTGATATCAGTCAATGACGAATTCCAAACCAAAATGAAACTATCAATTACCTAAATATTATCATTTGTCCTTTGGGTTCCTAGTGGAACATAGGGATTCACTCACACGTCACCATTTCATTCTCTTCTCTACAGTCTTTTCAACCTCACTACAACACTGCTCACAAGATTTCATTTCCACCTCACATGATTCCTTCCATGTCATCCTCACCTCGGACGCCCAACTAGTCGTTTCCCAATCACCTTCCACTCGACGGCCTGCCCTGGCCCACCACGTGATGTCCCCAAACCGTCTTTCCTTCTCAGTACATGTCCGACCCAATCCAACCCATACAATCCATCTACACTCTCTTCTCTGCACATTTGTTGAGTTCTTACTTCCTTGGTTTGTTACCAACCAGCCAGCCAGCCACACACCCTTCCTGCTCATTCTTATTATTCTCGCCATCCATCTGATATTCAGTGTCAGTATCGAGTGAGTGTAGGTGACAGCTGTTCATGTGATGTATATCTGCAGTTTGTTGGAAATGCTTCGCCTCAAGGGCCACCAAGTCTCTCAACCATCACATAGAAGCACTGACTTAATTGATTGAATCGGTGTTAAAACAAATTCACATCTTGTTCTTGATGCTGAGTTGAGTTGAGTTGAGTTGAGTTGAGTGGAGTGTAGTAGATCTCCACACTGATTATTTCAGAATAATGCAGGAAGGTGTGTCTTGCTGTCTCTCCTATGCTGGCTGGCTATGACATCCTCATCTGTGCCTCCACCATCACCACCGCCGCCACGATGTGTAGTTGAAACGATGCTGCCTATGCAGGTAGGTGAAGAGACAACTTCGTCTACATTTCTCTCATTGATTGTGATTGATGCTTGTTGTTGCTGTAGATGGTGTTGTTGGTTGAGTATCTTCATCACCTCTGTGTTCTCTACGTTCATGTGAAGGAAGTGCCAGCTCCCTTCGCTTCTGTGCCTCTTCTGTCAACTTGTTGGTTTTTGCCTGTAGATCTTCGAGTTTGTGCGACAAGATATCAGACATAAATGATCATCGTTGACGAAATCCCAATCTTTTTCTGTGGTCTTTTCATTGGCTCGATTAGCGTACGCCCATCTTCCCACAGCTCCTTACAGTTGTCTGTTGCATGGTCTGGTCTAATCGATCACAATCAGGAAGATTTTCAGTGATGATAGTAGGCGGCAACCTTGTCTTATTCCTTCCTGTCTTCACTTCAAAAGCATCACCACTGAGCTTTCCATTGTGAATCACTTGGCATGTACATGGTATGGCATATAGCTGTTGTTGAATGAGGTTGATAAAGGTTAGTGGCACTGAAACCGTAGTTTTGGTGCAGGAGTTGCCGAATTACTTTTCGGTCGACCCTATCGAAAGCTTTTCTGAAGTGAATGAAGTTGAGGTGGAGAGTTGACTTGCATTCTATGCTGTGTTCTATGATGATGCATAGCGTTGAAACTTGATCCTGAAAATGATAAGCTTCTCGAATGCTCTAGTTGGTCAATGTCTCGTAGATAATCTCTGATTTGTTCGACAGTAGCTATCAAAATGCGACCTTATGAGTATAGTGAAATATGTGAACCTGCATAATATCTAAACCTTTTCAAGTGACAAGTTCTTCTTTCTACAGATTTCAACTCTGTTTTATTTGAGATTGTTTCATTAACTGCATTGGGAATCATGAAGAAGGTTGGATAACAGTAAGAAATGGAATGCGAGTAAAAAGTTGTATCTTAACTTATTATTCTTTCACTTACGTTAACGTGGTCACTGCAAAGCAAATTGTGTTTTGTATAAGCAAGTATATGAATATTTTATTTGATAATCCTAATCTTGGTCTCACGACTTTATAGTACCAGAATTGGATACTTTAATGCATTTGGTTTCAATTAATTTCACTTATTTGTTCTTCGAAATGAATGTAGTGAAAAGAATCTTCAGGTAACATAAATTACCCAAAGGGGTGCTATGAATCAATAATAAGCGTGCCGTATTAAAAACTCAAGAGCACTGAATAGAGATTAGGAGGTCCTGAGTTCATTCTCTAGTGGCACCATTAAAGGGTATCCCTGAGAAGTCTTATGCTAGGAGGAAACGTCTGTGCAATGCTGCCAGGCTTTCAGTAACTTGAAATAACTAGAGTTTATGTTTTTTTCATTGATACTTGTAACTTCTCGTCACTATACTGGGTCGAATAGCACCATGTCTGTCAGGAAGTAAGTTCCTACATGGATTCCTCAATACTGCCTAAATACTCACTACACTGTGGTCTCATTTGATGGTTAAGAGTGGATTTCATGACACACGTTTCGTCTTTGTGGATAACGCTTTGGAGTTTGAAGTGATGAATACTGGGTTAGAGTCTCAGTTGGAACAATATCACTCACTTCGGTGCAGGTACATCCATCTCATGAGTCCTAAATCGGACGAAATGCACGTTCTGGAATCCACTACAAAGTCTATGTTGGTTAACAAGAGTGACTGAATGATTGCTCATTACAATATCTAGACACTTTCAATTCATTGCGTATAGTTTGTTTGAGAGGTTCATAATCTACGTTCAACCACAAATGTAGATTTTTAAAAAGTACTAATCATAAACATAGCCGGATGATTTGTTAAGTTGAGTTTTTCACAGGTTAACAACCAACGGACCTTTTTTCGAAGCGTTTGGTAGTCATTAGTGTGATTGTGTTGTTCATACCACTGAGCACTCAGGTGTTGAGTAAATTGTGGAAATTTTAAAACCTCTCTGCTGTAAATTGAAAGTCAATATTTATTTGCTTAGGCCAGAACTAAATAGATCATATCCGAAGTATCTTAAGTTACTGTAGACGATGTAAAACTACCACTTTACTGTACTGATCGAATATATGTACCGAAGTTAATCATTTACAATTGGTCAATTAGTGAAAGGAAATAAACATTGTCTTCTGGTTTTGTTCAGTGATAACTATTCTTCTAGTAAGATGAGCATTACAGTTATGAGTCGAATAGCCTTCAAAGGAGACAATCAAAAATGTTTCATTTGGATGTGAACGATACTGAATGTGGTTGACTTTAAAGGGTTAAACTTGTGAAGATAAACCCTAGAATAATGGAGGTCTACTTAAAATCAATATGTACTGGGTGGTTATTCCAGTTTACAGTTAATCATAACTCGTTCGGTGTCTAACTGAAAATTGATCTTTATAGGAAATACATCATTACATCTGTAGAAATAGAATGACTGATAAAATATTGTATAACACCTGAATGAAGTTGTCCTCCCAGTCTGGTTTAATCACTGGTGAAGTATATTTTAATATAACCCAAGAGTTAACCATTCTGTCATTGAGTCGGTTTTCAGTGCTTCATAGTTTCTAACTTCTGAAGGTCCTAAGTTTGGTCAGGTTGCGCATACTGCTGAAGAATTCCATACTATGACGAAACAGCTCTTCAGTGCTCCCAGGTTTTCAATGATTCCTCAACTGGTGTCAGTCCTTAATGAAATACCACCTCTAAATTAAAATCCCCATTCATATCAAAAATATAATCCCAGAGTGTTTTAAAAATTAAAAAAAGAATTTTCTGAATGTTTCACTTTGTAAGTTACAGCGTTTTCAGCAGACTAATTAGATCAAGTAACCATTACATTTTTTTAACTTTGTACATCTTCATTGTCTATTATTCTCGACATACACAAGGAGTTAGTATTCTGCCAAAGTTACATAATGTGTCAAGAATATATGTTATAATAGAGATAAGAGATAATAAGCAAGTCAGTAGTCATCGATTAAATAGAATAGTCGCAGTTAAGCTTGATACATAAATATAGACACTTTCATGTATTGTTAATACCTTCTCATGTTTGCCTATCTCAACTATCCTCTTGAACTAAGTTTTACTACAGATTAGATGGAATTCAGTTAGAATATATTAAACATCAAATATGAAATTATCTACTAACCTGTAGGGAATCCATTCAAGTTTGAGAATAAACAGGTAACAAATAAAACTGTTATACTAAATGAAGAGATCATGTTTTATTGAATGAAAGGGAAAATGATTAGATCTCCACTATCACTTCAAATCGACAAATATTTATACTGTCAGTGTTTTTGGTAATTTTCCAAAATAATTATACCAAATTAATAAATTATCTTTTCTATAAAATCTGATGGGCTATTCTAGACAAAGTTTTAATCCCATTAATAACCGGATATAGAAATATAAATTTATCCAACTATTAACGACAGTATAATTATTACCATTTTGACTATTTGAGATAACTGTGGTTTGATTAAGTTACAAAGCCTACATATTCCTTGAACAATGAATAGTAATTGAAGATGAAATTAAAATTTGGACCACGGTAGGATTCGAAGCAGTTAACTACTGGATTCCTTGCTCAATGCTCTACCAACTGAGCCGGTAACTCGGTGGTCGCTGGTTTGAATTAGCCCACAATCCAAATTTTCATTTCACCTTTAATCATCACCCAGTATAAATACCAGTATGCCAAACTACGGCTATCTCAGATTCAGATAGTCAAATGCTAATCAATATAATGCTTCCCCTCTCTAATTCACTTACATTTAGATTGGGATGAGAAGTCCTGACTAGACAATCAGTGTGAATACGATCAAGGAGTAGTAACATGTCACGAATTTACATGGTAGTCGTCGAGCAAACTTCTTGGTGATTGAAGTGAAATAAAGAGTATGGTGAGTAGTCGGACCTCGTAGGTGAGCTGGTAGAGCAGAGCACTGGGTCGGCAACCCGGTGGTCACTGGTTTGAATCTGGCCTCTGTTCAGATTGCCATCTTGCTTTCATTCATCACCCGGTATTAATACTAGTCTGCCAAACTGCCGCTATCTCAGATAGTCAAATGATAATCACTATGATTCTCCACCTTCCTCATTCAGTCAGATTTCGATTGAGATGAGAGGTCCTAACTAGGCAATCAGTTTGAATACGATCAAGCAGTAGTAGCGTGTCACGAATTCACATGGTAGTCGGGCAAAACTCTTGTGATTGAAGTGAAATTAAATTGTGGCCAGTAGTCGGACCTCGTAGGTGAGTTGGTAGAGCACCCGGGGCGGTAACCCGGTGGTAGCTGGTTGGAATCTGATCGTGATCCAGATTTTCATCTCACCTTCAACCATCACCCAATATTAGTGCCAGTTTATTTATCGTTAACTGGTTACAGTGATAATAAAAGTCATCCTCACAAGCAAACAAACGGATTATCTTACCTGACATTAGGAATATCTCAGTGATCATAACTAGATTACTAAATCCATTTAGAATCAATGTGGCTCACAAGAACACAAAATTTCTTCACTCTTTGTCATACAGACCAAAACAAAGTACGATGGCAAAGAAATAGAAACCAAACATAATCTACAAAATAAATTTCAGAAACTGTTAAGAACACTATATCGGGCAGACAGCTTGCCCTCTTCCAATGTTTCCACTTGAACATCAAATAGGAGTGAAACATCATAACATATCTCCGCTCATATCAATGCATTTTGACAATTGTAGATATAAATTTCAGTAGGAAAATATGAAAATCTTAGACAAAGGGAATACAAAGTATGTTAAAGATTTTTAGAAGTTTAGTATTCAGTTCAGTCAGTGAATAACATAGATAATGACACTGACTCCATCTATCACCCGAAACAAACACGTCAAAGTTGATGTCTGCAGGACAACCAAGTGAAATATATGCGGAAACAATGACAAGATTTTCGGAGAAACACCTAACCACACTCAAAAGTCATCAGGACAATCTACTGAATCATTTTTGGAGAAAACCACATAACTCACTTCTTCCTCGAGTTGATGCTGATGATGTTATATAGAATGAGAATGAAAGCTTGACGATAGAGCCATCCAGCTCAGAGAGCACAACACCAACAAAACCATCCTATTGTACTACAAATATTCGCTATCATCACAAAAGTATGCGCTTTCAATGCTAATTAGAACAAGTAGTAACTAACTGACAATCACATTTTAACAAACTGAGTTCAATAAACTGATGGAATAATGAAGATCACAGAAGAAGATTGGGATTTCGTCAACGATGACCATTTATGTCTGATATCTTGTCGCACAAACTCGAAGATCTACAGGCAAAAACCAACAAGTTGACAGGAGAGGCAGAGAAGAGAAGGGGCTGGCACTTCCTTCACATGAACGTAGAGAAGACAGAGGTGATGAAGATACCCAAACAACAACACCATCAACAGCAACAACAAGCATCAATCACAATCAATGAGAGAAATGTAGACGAAGTTGTCTCCTTCACCTACCTGCATAGGCAGCATCGTTTCAACTACACACGGTGGCGGTGGTGGTGATGGTGGAGGCACGGATGAGGATGTCATAGCCAGTCAGCATCGGAGAGACAGCAAGACACACCTTCCTGCATTATTCTGAAATAATCAGTGTGGAGATCTACTACACTCCACTCCACTCAACTCCACTCAACTCAACTCAACTCAATTCAACTCACTCAGCATCAAGAACAAGATGTGAATTTGTTTTAACACCGATTCAGTCAATTAAGTCAGTGCTTCTGTGTGATGGTTGAGAGACTTGGTGGCCCTTGAGGCGAAGCATTTCCAACAAACTGCAGATATACATCACATGAACAGCTGTCGCACACACTCACTCGATACTGACACTGAATATCAGATGGATGGCGAGAATAATAAGAATAAGCAAGAAGGGTGTGTGGCTGACTGACTGGCTGGCTGGCTGGCTGGCTGGCTGGCTGGCTGGCTGGCTGGCTGGCTGGCTGGCTGGCTGGCTGGCTGGCTGGCTGGCTGGCTGGCTGGCTGGCTGGCTGGCTGGCTGGCTGGCTGGCTGGCTGGCTGGCTGGCTGGCTGGCTGGCTGGCTGGCTGGCTGGCTGGCTGGCTGGCTGGCTGGCTGGCTGGCTGGCTGGCTGGCTGGCTGGCTGGCTGGCTGGCTGGCTGGCTGGCTGGCTGGCTGGCTGGCTGGCTGGCTGGCTGGCTGGCTGGCTGGCTGGCTGGCTGGTGACGAACCATGGAAGCAAGAACTCAACAAATGTGCAGGAGAAGAGAGTGTAGATGGATTGTATGGATTGGATTGGGTCGGACATGTACTGAGAAAGAAAGACGGTTTGGGGACATCACGTGGTGGGCCAGGCCAAGCGTCGAGTGGAAGGTGATTGGGAAACGACTAGTTGGGCGTCCGAGGTGAGGGTGACATGGAGGAGATGATGTGAGGAAGAAATGAGAGCTTTTTAGCGGACATGGAGACCGGTTTAAAAGACTGCAGAGATGAGAGTGCAATGGAGGCGTGTTTGTGTTCCTATGTTCCACCATGAACCGAAGCGAAAAATAAATAATAAATAAACTGACATAAATTATTTTCAGGTTTCATGTGAATCAGTTAATTTTTGTATTCAGAAATTCTTGTTCCTCTTCCGAATTGATGGAAATGTCAGAACACAGTTAAAGTCTATTGGCTGCATGTACAAACACGTCGATTCTACTGAACGCGCAGTGAAGGAATGCTTAAACTAGTTACCGGAGGCATTAGAACATTCTGCAGATTAACAACACATAAACAGGATCTCTAGGTATTGTCAGGTGTAAATAAAATTGGCATTACTTCAGTCCAAACTTTACGCGATACTATGCAAACTGCATGTACCTACTCCAACTGGTAGATGGATTATATTTTACTCAGATTCTACCATAATCTTAGGCTTACGGTTATCGAATTATTGCTACTTAACTGGTTATTTAAGTAGTTGCATGGATGGCCTTTAAAGTTGCTTCCATTGCATACAGGTTAAATAAAATAATTGAGTAACTAATCTATAAGTGTTTTGTGTAATCAAGAAGACATAGTTATGTGCGGAAGTAATAACATGAGCTGCTGCCTAGTTAGAAAAGCCACATCATCAGAGCTTATCGTTAAAATTCATAACAAAAGTGGTACATAATATGAATATTTTAACCACTATGAATAGTTATAGAATAGGAAATTCCGTAATCAAAACAATGATCGTTTTGATGAGCCTCAGGAATGTTTCACTCACTTAATGACCTCGAAAAGGATGGAAACAACAATCTTGGCAGAATTATTATTATTATTATTATTTGTCCCTTGGGTTCCTAATGGAACATAGGGATTCAGTAGCACATCTCCAGTGCACTCTGTTCTCTGAAATTTTTTGAACCTGGTTCCACGACAGCTCAGAAGCCCTCATTTCTTCCTCACACCATCTCCACAATTGTGACTTTCCGTCCTTTTGAGTTGAACCTTGCTGTTATGATTCCGGAGGAGATTGGTTCCTACTGCATGAGAGCCTGCGATGCTGTTGGGGACATCATGATAGCCACTTCAATTCTCAGTGTCCTGGTGGTTATCGTCCGGGTGACCGGAGTAGATTATTGATTCTCCAGTTGACAGTTTGAAGAGTCCACTTCCACTCCATCTGCTTTAGCGAATTCGTAACAGTTCAATGCTGTACCCTCTCAGCCCCTTTGCAATCTGAGCAGCCTTGGTAGGTTCAAACATTGTGCAGACATTCCATGTCCCCACGTTTACTTTCGCTTTCATCAAGAGAAGATACATTAGCCAATTGGCTTCCCGAAAGCAGGGTTTTACCAACCGGCGTCATTTCGCCTCTCCGAATCCAGCGAGGAATAATTTTGTTTTTATTTTTGATATTTTCTTTGTGCTTTGAAGTTTCTTTAGCGGTTGGATTGGTTTTACGGGGTAGGGTTGCTAGCCCTACGCCCAACGTTCCCTCTTTACCCGGACTTAGGACCGGCTAGTAACTAGTGAACTAGTTAACCAGGCGGGGTTTTGGCAAAATAACACACACCATTATTTTATTTCATTAGTTTCATATAATCTGCATACAACTCAAAATATCGAAATCAAAATTTGGTTCTAGATGTTAGGAATTAGGAAGCCAAGAGAGTGGGTTTCATGCTTCCTGGTAAGGCACTTTTACAACCAAGAGAAAACTAGTATTCGTTGGATGATTTAAAATTGCGTAACATGGTGTTGAAGTCAGACAGAAAACTGACAAGTTATTTATACTGAATGATGATTGAAGGTAAAATAAAACTTTGGACCGCGGCCAGACTCCAATCAGATACCATCGGGTCTCTGGCCCCATGCTTTACCAACTGAGCTACAATGTTGGTGGAGTTGCTTGGTATGAGTTAGTAGAGTATCGGGTTGGAAACGCAGTGGCCGCTGGTTCGAGTTCGGCCATGATCCAAATTTTCATCTCACCTTCAACCATCACCCAGTATAAATACTACTCTACCAAACTACGGTTATCTTAGATAGTCAAAATGATGACAAATTACTTGTAGGTTTCAATCTGTCAAGCATTTACGATGGGTTAAATTCCCATTTTACCTCTAATTGCTTGTACTCAGACTTACGTATGATCACAACACCCTATCAGGTATACGTTAACGAAAATCATGTGAATAATGAAACAAGAAAGCGTAAAGTGACGATTGAAATTACAATAAGATTATCAGTATGACCAATTAGTCAAAAGAGTGTTGCTTTTATCAATTAGGATTGTATAATTAGAAGATAAAGTCTACCTAAACAATGTGAGATGCATTTACGCTACAGATTTTGAAGAATCTGATCACACGTTTACTTATCAAGTCAATATATATTGGCTAAACCGAAGAAGAGTGAGAAGATGAATACAATAATTAACACAGTAGGGATTAAAATTAAGAAAGATGAGAAGAAACAGGAAGAGTGACATAGTTGATTCTAATCTTGATAAGAAAACAAAGTTTATCCTGATAGGTGTAGTGTACACTTGATGGTAGTTTCAATTTGCATATGACTATTGCTTCCATTAGACTGAGTTTACCTCCCTGACTATTTCTGTGATCAGTTCACGTAATATGTTCAGCTTTGAATGGGAATAGGAGTTGTCTTTCATGTACACTTATTATAGTTGTTTCTGAAGTCATATAAGTGCAAGTCGGAGACAGACCCTCTTTTTATCTATAGCTGAACATATTAGTGAAACGGGTCACAAAATTAATGTACAAACAACTTTCAAAGTTTTCTGTCACACTTCCTATTTATTCTCATCTTCCTTAATTTTATGTCTATGTCGCACAAACTCGAAGATCTACAGGCAAAAACTAACAAGTTGACAGAAGAAGCAGCGAAGATGGGACTTCAGGTAAACGTAGAGAAGACAGAGGTGTGAAGATACCAAACCAACAACAAACAACAAGCACGAATCACCATCCACAAGAGAAATCGAAGTGAAGTAGTCTCTTTCACCTACGTAGGCAGGCAGCATCGTTTCAACTACAGCCGGCACAGGCACAGATAAGGATGTCAAAACGGCATCGGAAAGACAGCAAGACAGACTTTCATCAATCTGAAATGATCAGTGTGGAGATCTACTGCACTCAGCACAAGGCGTGAACAACATCTGGATTTTCAAGACAATCTCAAGTCAGTGCTGCTATATGGTTTAGAAACTTAGTGCGTCACAAAAAACATTTCCAACAAACTACAGATATTCATCAACAGCTGCCGCCTACTGAAGATCAGATGGCCAGAGTAATAAGAATACGCAACAAGGAACTGTGGGAATGAGCCAACCAAGAACCTAAAAGCCAACAAATATGCAGAAGGAAGTGGAGATGGATTGGGCGTACACTGAGAAGGTCAAGGCCGTCGAGTGGGATCCAAATGGGAAACGATGAGTTGTTCATCTGAGCCGAGGATGACATGGAGGAGATGGTGTGAGGAAAAAACGAAAGCTTGTGGGCAGTCATGGCTCGAGGTTGAAAAGACTGCAGAGAACAGAGTGCAATGGAGACGTGCTACTGAATCTCTATGTTCCACTAGGAACCGAAGAAAAAACAATAATAATGATAGTAATTACCTTAACTAACCTATTTGTCCTCTCATTCTTCAGTTTTATATGAATTGAGTTGACAAGATTATTCAAAATGTGTAGCGCAAATGCACCTCACATTGTTCAGATAAACTTTGTCTTTCAGTTAGATTATCTAGATTTGAGAAACATTGAACGTAATCCTTCGCTAAAATTACCTCAAAGATATAATAATCAACTGACTGTTAAATTCACTACATATTCGTGTTTTAAATATGTAAAAGCTAACTTGATTAAGATCAGCGCTGAGGAAAAACACTTCTAATGAGTAAACTGAACTTTCTACTAATGTTAACTACTACCTAAAGAGCATTCTTGTAGACAATCCCATAAATGAAAATGATACAAATGACTTCTGATTTTGAAACACGTTTAAAATCTGTACACCAGAAAGTTTTTGTATATTGTCTGTTAAGAAAATAACTATTTTCAATTAAAGCTGTTTTATTTCATTAGACTAGGTGTATTTTTACTTGTATAATCCTGGTGTAGTTTACTAAAACGAATAACAAATTAAACAAATATTTTGTATTGTTAGGAGGATCCTTTTCTTCAAAAGAATGAATCTGACATTAAAGTAGTGATGGGCAGTGGAACCCAGGATTCGCATCTCGTCCAATTTGGAACTCGTCAGCCGGATGTACCTGCCTCCCTACCAGTAAGCGATGTTGTTCCCACCAGGATTCGAACTGGAGACCGACCACTCCTAACGCCAGAGCGTTACCCAACACACCACAGAGGCACAATAGTCATTTCTTGTGCGACAGGTATAGTTTTAGTGAAATTGGCTCGGTGGTGTAGTGGATAACGCTTTGGCATTTGAAGCGATCGGTACCGAGTCCGAATGCCAGTGTGAACAACATCATTCACTGGGAGGCAAGCAGGTACATCCAACATATGAGTCTTAAACAGGACGAAATATGCATCCTGGATTCCACTGCTAGCCACTATCCATCATTACTATAATCTGAACATAGGTAATATCGAGACATCCGCATAGGAGCTCGTATGCTAATAGAGACCGATCAATTCAGTCTAATCAACAACGGTATAATACAAGCAATTGTACTTAATCTGATATTAAGTTTGAGTGACGACAAAGGCTACCCAAGCACCTGCTGAAATGACCAATCAGGCTTCAGTATTTCGCCTGAGTAAGAACTTTCCCATAAAATAAAGGAATTTAATTGGTTGTATCATAAGCTACTAGGGTGGCCTTTGAAGTCACTTACATTTGAACATCAAAATAACATACAACAGTAATTAATAGTAATGATAGTAATAGTAAAAATTGATGAAAAAAGTAGATCAATAAAGTGTTATATAATAGGATTAGATAAGTTATTAAAATACGACCAATATTTTTTGACTTGATTAAGACGATTAAGCGAAATAACACCGGTAATTATGCAAACAAGAGTGAATTCGGAATAAATCATGTGGAATGAAATTGTGCTCTACCTTAACTTCATATATTATTTACACCTGCCTATGCGAGTCATTAGTGTTTACTATATTTATGGTATGCCTAATCCATCTTTTCTGTTGACCAAAGTAGGATATGAACAGATGTGCAAAGCTTCTGAAATAGCCGACTATTGGTCAGAAAAAAAACTTTTGCAGAACTTTTGTCTTTTCGAATGATAAGACAGGATGACAGAGCTTCTTTCAAATTTCTCCAAATCATAAGAATTTTTTGGTGGTTTCTTTCAACTTCAACGGTGTTATGCTAAACTTGTTAGCAGTCAATGTGATGTCTCTCCAATGTATGTGGCATCGCATTCACTTCAGTCTACCTTATATAATTGTACATATTATTTTTATATACATATATATATATTATATATATATATATATATATACATATATATATATATATAATATATACATTATATTATATTTATATATTATATATATATTATGCATATATATAATAATATATAATATATATATTATATATACATATATTATATGTATACATATATATATTATATATATATATATTATATTATATATATATATATATATATATTATATAATTATGATGTTTTAAGTGGGGAATAGGATCTTTTAATGTACACAAGTATGAGTGTAATGTCTTCGTCACCTTAAAGAATACTCTGATGTTGTAACTAACTTCTAAGGATACATCTTATTTCCTGTGATGTGGTTATTCGATAAGAAGTAATATAGTACCTATCTAATCTTTATGGCTTGGTTTTTGCGTGTCTTTTTTTTCGATAAACTTTTTTCTATGCGTTTTAGTAGCTTTTCTGGATAGTTGTTTTTTCTATGAACTTCCTGAACAACAATTGCATATCTCCTTGCTAAGATTCCACTTTATTTGGTATCCTTTGTGATCTCTTGAACACAGTTTTAGCAACGTTTAACTTAGTTTCCTTATTGTTTTTACTTTGTGGAGGTCAAAAGTTTTCAACAACAAAGCTGAAGAATTATTAGAAAAGAAAGTCAATTCAGCAAAGAAAATTTTATTTTCAATGAATTATTATCAGAAGTTTTACAGTCGTAATTATAGTAACAACATAATATAGATCCTTAGGTAAATAAAGTTATCAAAAATTGTGGAAAAATCATAAGATGGTTATGGATAGAAGGTCAGCATGAGATCCAAAAAAATTGTTCCTAAGATTACAATAAATCAACAAATAGTAAGCATTTCAAGTTGTTATTCATTGTAGACTGACATCAGTTGGAGGAACAAATGAAACCTGGGAGCACTGAACAGCTGTTTCGTCCCAGTAGTATGGGACTCCTCAGCAGTGCGCACCCACGACCCCGCCTGGGATCGACCCTCAGGTTCAGCGGCCAGCGCGTTACCACTGAGCCACTGGATCAGAATCTAATGCTCCATATTTCCAACTTCTGTTAGCTCACGATATAGCGCAACCGCCACCCAATGTCATCGTTGAGTAACTATCCTCACGACCATCAGGCTTTGACTCCACCGGTCACAACTTTTCATTGGAACTTCTGGAATACTTCTCGAAGCTAGTCACCAATGAGCACCAGTTGTGCTATATCGTGAGCTAACAGAAGTTGGAAATATGGAGCATTGTTTTCTGACCCAATGGTTAGTTCAATGGTAACCCGCTGGCCGCGGAACCTGAAGGTCGCGGGTTCGATCCCTGGTGTTGCGGGATCGTGGGTGCGCACTGCTGAGGAGTCCCATACTACTGGGACGAAACAGCTGTCCAGCGCTCCCAGGTTCCCTTTGTTCCTCTAACTGATGTCAGTCTACGATGAATAACAACTTGAAATATTTCCAAATCTCTACAACTCCCTCAAAATTCAAATAATAAATAATTTATTTCGAGGTTAATAGAGGTTTTATTTCTAAGGTAGTATTCATCACGGACTGACATCAGTTGGAGAACCATTGAAAACCTGGGAGCATTAGACAGCAATCTCGTCCTAGTATGGAACTTCTCAGAAGTAGTAGTAATAGTAATAATATATTTCATGCAACCTAAGTTACATGAAAATAAACCAGTTTACAGGCTTGGTCGTTTTGGTAATGTGAACTGACAGTTCCTTACAATATCAAGCAATACATTAGACACCGTTATTCATGGCACATGGGAAATGCGTTTAGAGAAGAACGTCAATGCTATACAGACAACAAAGAATGAAACAGATAAACACAAACATAATTGTTTTGTAGACTGAAGCAAGTTCAGTTTGAAGTTAGGAATTATTCAGCTACTGTTTAAATCTTCAATATTCTTGAAGGTAGGAAGGTAGAGTACACGCATGACCTTGGATTATGTGCCTTCGTCATAAAGTTTTAATGGCATGGTGGATTTTGACAAATGCGATTACTAGGACTTTATATGGATGAAGGAGTGGTTAGGTAAACCTGAAAAACGAACAACAAAATGAGGCGTTATCTCTGGCACCAGTAGGAGCAGCTCTAACAACTTCTTGAGTTAAGAAGTCCCACACTTTACCTATTCTAATTGGAAACAAGTTAATTTCAATGAATTTTCGTACTATCTGATTCTCTACTCCTTAGGGATGATTTCGATTAAATACTGTGATTTATCTATTAGGACAGATGGAACTATGGGCAATATGATACAACATGATCATATCTCACTGGATCTCTCTGAATTAACCGACTGAAGTTTAATGTGTACTAAAGGATGTAGGCCAGATTTATTCCACAGTTCAACTACTTTCTTCATGGATATTATCTGAAACTGTTCTGGGATAGTGTTGTCGTACAACAAGTAAGGCAGTAAACAAACGACTTTTTCTGTTACGACATTTCAACATAAACAACAACCTCATTACTATGTAGATGTTACAACCAGATTTTATTGCCAACAAACTTTAAGTGCAACCACCCAGATCTCAGATGGCAAAAGGTTGTCTTGAAAACGGATCAATGACACCGGGTTATGCATTTGTCTGAAAATGCATAAAGAATGTTAGTCCAATGATACTTGATAACTCGTCCAGTTAACAACTAAGAAGACACTTACATTGGTGCCATATTTTAGTCTGGCCACCTCGAACCTTTTTCCAGCCTGAACTCAGATGTTTGTATACAAAGGGGGGGACGTCCTTGAAGCACACAGACAAATTTGCATACTGAAATTGGAAGGACGAGCAATAGGCAAACAGAATATCTGAAAGTGGTAAACATGAAAAATACATATGGGTAGGAAAATGAAGCAAAAAAGATCTGTTCAAATTCATTATTGCTTACGTGGCATTAATGCGTAAATATGAACTTTTTATCCGGATTCAGAAGGTAGGTATTTGAGTTATATTTCTCAGTGCCAGTGCATACAACGTATTTGATCGTAGACTCTCTACTGGTTTATTCGAAGAATCGGGGTGAAACTAACAATGCTAAAAGGTATTTAATGTGGTTAAGGTCAGAATTAACACCATGGTTCAACATTGTTACGAACAACCCAATAATCGATAATAAGTTACAACAGTCTCCTCAATGTTGAAGAAGAAAACTTATGATTCTCCTTTCCGTCACTGTGTATAGTAAGGATATCCTATTGACAAAGGCCAAAAACAAGTTTCTGGTTTCGATGGGATTACAGGAAAAGACAGAAAAGATGACTGTAGTGAAGAAACAGCTTTCTTTTCGAAGAAGTCATTTACTAAGCTGTACATTCGTGAATATATATAACAGAGGGTAGAACACCCTAGGGTCGTTTCGGGTTAGGGGTTAAAATATGTTGAATAACGAAGCGAACTTTGTCATACAAATAGAGATTTAGCGTACGAAAAATAGGAAGAGGATCAAGAAAACCAATATCACTACGTAATACAGGGTTTCTCTAAAAATGTCTGGGTTGTACGATGACTATAGGAAAGCCAAAGTTTGAATATACTATTTGTGGACACAGCTCCACATTGAAGTTCTGAATCGCTAGGGCTTCAGTCATATCTCTGATCTCACTTCTTTTGAGTTGCTTGATAGATCCTTGTAGAGGATTTTGAAAGTTTCCAAAAGTAGCTGAATGGCCTGAATTCCTAGTGTTCTCTTATTTAGCTGAACATGAATTTCTGTTCCCTCTTTTCTAGCTAGGCTAGGTTATGTTTTCGATCACGTTTTCCAAGGAAGCTCATTTTTCGGCTGATGTGCCTGCCACTTTGTCTACTCTTTTGTGGTTTTATCTTGAGTGGCGTTCCACGTGTAACAATTAGTTGTTAGTGTATGTTATTATTATACCAAGCTTGTTATTTTGTTACTGCAGGCAAGTTAATTCTTTACAGTAATGTTGTTTGCGAAACTCTATCAGAAACGATTATCCCTGTATAAGTGGCTTGTCATGTGAATACGTTTTACATGGGATATACTTGTAGTGCACCTTCCTGGCACCAAAATATAACTAGGGCTAAAATAAATAGATTAAATTAAATTAACTAGATAAATCTCTAGCTCGCCTCCGGATGCTTAGGGTGTTTTAACGAGCATGCATCCGAGCAGGCTTGGACGCCATTTTGCGCTCCATTGTGCTGATTACCACACACCTACTCCCAGTCCCTAGTTCAGCCTTACAAGCCAGATAAGTTGATTAAACTTTTCCCTCATTCATTATTATTACATTTACTTTAATTAAATACATAGCTGCTTCAAATACATTGCGTATCAGTTCTTTTGATTTGTGTTTTGTTATCAGTACTTACACGTTGGGTAAAGTACTGGTTAAGCAGGTACTGGAGCACATCAAGTTAAGTAGGGTTGATCAAACATTACGGTATCGTAACACGCTCCCCTACATACTAAATTATATACAGGATATAAGCTGTGGTGTATATGCTTCAAGTTTATTCGCCCTTAAATTCGTTGAAGAATCTTCTGAATTGCATATATCTGTTTAGATTTAGGGCGACACTGAACAAAAGTTCCAAGTGTTTCACTTATGGTAACCGTAAGATCGCCTCCCATTCCTGCATGACAGATGTGTGTTTCCTGTAGGAATTATTCCCTAGACTTGAACCAATATATGCCTAAAATCATTGCCTTCGACTTCTAGGTTTCGAGAAGGTGAAGATCTTTAATCATTCATCCTTACTTCCAAATAAATAGACCAGTTCTAGGAAGTGCATCGATAAGGAATAGCTTCGCACCATCTCAAGACAGTAGACCCTAAATGGTTTGCCAACCGGATGTGAAGATATCTCCTGCAATGTTATCTTGTAAGAACTTCCTGCCGGTGGGTGATAATAGTTTGAAGTGTCCAAATTCTATGGCTTTAAGCTCCCTTCAGAGATCAGCCATCAAAAAATAGTTTCCTTGGTTTTCACATACGTAATCAGAGCTATCAGCTGATAATCAGTATAGATAACCGTTGGATGCTAACTAGTACTGAAACCTTCTCTAGTTCTTACCATTTCGCCTCATACCACCACTCACGATCACTGCGAAGAACCAAAGCAATTTAAGCTGAAGCTCCATCTACTCCTTTTCGTAGTTAAAGCCAGGGGAAATAAAAATTCTCGCACCAAGCAGTACTGACAAACTTGCCTAAAACCACTGGCTATGTTGACCAAATGTCTTCAATGCGTTTTCTACAGCAGACTGAACATTACGTCAAACTTCATCACGAAAAGAATTGTTGCCATGTTCAAATGAATGCTTAGCTATTTTCTCTGTAAGTATACTCTTGGTCTTCTCATTCTTCACTCCACGACATACCCTCCACTGCTTTCCGCTTTCTACGACCAGTAAGGTGCAGACATATATGTGTCCGTAATGACGTACGTTTAGAGTTTAAGCATGTACTCTAGAAAGAACTACAATCCTCCAACAGTCCTCTCGAAAGATGGCCCACAACCCTGGTTTCATGTCACTGAACACTAGGTAAAACAGTGTCGCTATTTACACATGAAGTTTCAGCTAGCTATAAACGAGTGACTGTTATGCCAAAACCTCAACGGAAGATGTCCGTTTTGAGTTTGTTTTCATGACACACTGTACATACTCCCTAGATGGTTGGATGTAAGTAGAGTTTGTATAGGTAAGAGAAACAGTCCAAAACATATAACGTAGCTAATCTATCTTTCAAAACCAGGTCCCGTCAACCACAATTCCCGTTCACTTAACCTACCTGGTCTCATGACTGACACCTACAGAGATGTGGATATATTGAGGGGTGATATTCTGAAAACCTCGAAAGCAGCTGAAATGTACAGTGTAATTCATGCTCCCTTTGGGCTTCGATGCGTCTTTTGAATCCCTAGAGCGACTCTCCACTTGATAGTCTAATAAAATTTCAGAGGTTCATAAACGTTTTGCGCCTAAATTTAGCAATCGAATGCCAAACTCCCATAATGCCATAGACTTTAGCATCAATGATGACTTCGCGTTGAATCGTTTTAAAAATAACTGTTTTCTAGCGTGTGGCTTGTAGAGTTCACTGTATTAGAAGAGAGATTCACAAGTGTTCATGTCTTGTTCTGTTTCAGTTTTGTTCCCTCTTTAATGTAAAACAATTCTGTAGGGAATAACTATTTCAATTATTCTACTGCGTAAGTCTTCGTTGTTATTCATTTTTATTTTTTATACTCACAATATAAAAAGACTATCTCTGATTGCAAATTTTTAGCTTTCGTCTATTTAATGATACAACTGATCTCCTGATAATCCCGTTATTACTCACTACAATTGTTTATTAAAACGTTTTTGACTTTCGGAGTATTTTTGTATCCACAACACTATAATGTATGGCTAGGATATGTTCTGGGCTAACTTCTTGTCAGTTTCATAATCAGGTTTGGCAGCAGACTGAAATCTCAAGTCCATTAGCAGCAAAAGAGATTTGCAAAGTGTACAAGACATTGCATGGCACTACTATGTAAATCCAACTAGAATTTCACTTACCCATATCTTTCTCCCAATCGTCACGGAAACTCCTATAACTGTGACAATAAGTTTGATAGACGTTGACTCTACAACCTCAATTTGTATACGGCTAATATATAATAATAATAATACAATGTCAATACCACTAGTGTAGGAAATGTCTAACTGTGATCTCGGAGCGCTAGGTCCACACATCTGGCACACATAAATTGCACCATTCAATCTATTCCTGTGGCAGAAAGCAATGAGAAAATCACTCTTACATGACCTTTACGTTTATGTTTGCTCTTACTGTCCTATTTTTTGTTTCTGTGTTGGAACATGTTCTTATTACCACGTATTCTTACTCTCGATGTTGCTCAGATTCACAGAAGTACTTATATCAGCTTCCCCATTTTCGTAAAACTATATTTGTATTCGTTTACTGCAATCCAGTCTACCCAACTGTGTTTTGCTACGTTTGGAGTTTTGTCTTACTTTCACTAATATTGTTTTACTCTGCTCAGAGTTGTACGGGAAGCCATGGCCGATTCAGTTTCGATTTTGCTGTCTGCCTGGGTCATTACTGTCATTTAATTTGGCTGTTAAAGACAGATGTTTAGGTCCGTTTTGTTGGAAATACTCTGAGTTTGTTGTATGTGGTCTTCATCACTAACTGATCCTATTTGCCAAATACGTTGATACTTTTGGATCTAAAAAGCTATTGTTGACTGTACACAGTGCCAAGACGGCATTTTGAGGCACCTTTTTGTTACATATTGCATCATGATCAGGCAGTACCGTAGATATAACGTTGATATAACATAGATATAACCGCATCAATTGTGTTCTGTTTTCCTTCGGATAAATTAGGGCTAGGCGTAACTCGAAGAACCTAAGTGCACCATACAGGTAAGATGCAGTTGTATCCTTTAGTCGAGTCAAAACCTGTCCTGGAATACACACTACATCGTGATCAGGATAACTGCGCCTTGCTTGTTACGAACCCATCTCCAGTTTTGCCACCCAGTAAAGTCGTCATGACCTGGTATCTGACACCCAATTTATATATGGCTCCCGAAATAAAATCGTATTTCTTTTTGTCTCAGATACTACTGATCCGCAAACGTCAGGCAGTGTAAATAGAAGGAGATAACGAGAAGTTCAGATTAGGAGGCTGCATCGACAAATGAGCAAACGAAAATTCGAAATCAGTAGTGAGCAGGTAGACTGTTCAATTTCAGAACAACTGAGCAAATACTCAGTTGTGAGGTGAACGTTAAATATGTCAACAAATAGGATATGATATAAATGCTACGAAGTATCATCGGCCGTCGTTAACTACAATCAATCTCAAGGTGTAATACCCTGTAGACCGAACCCCTCCAGTGACAGAGACCATTATCCATCTGAAATTAGGCATCCATGTTTACTTAATCCATCTAACTTTGTGAATCCTCTGACTAGATCCGCTCCCAAACAAAGGTTCACGCAAAAAGACATCCCATTCAGCACCAGGAGGTAAAGGGATCTCAGTTTGTTCAACCATTCAGCTATAAGAGAGCAGTCAGAATGTATCAACGCAAGCAAAACCACTTACCAACCAATACAGGAAATAAAGCTTCAAGAAAAAAACAATGGGTTTTCTGTACAAAACTTCAACGCACAATATTCAACTCCCCACAAATATAACCTTGAAGCATCCTCAATGATTTTATTTCACAGCCCTGCGTCACAAAACTCATAATTATATTCTGAATGTTCAGAATGATGCAGCTTATGTTTACCGTACCCACAAAACAGTAGCCAATTGTTGCAACACCTATCCAGTGTTAGAACAAGAATCTACACCCTCAAACGCTTCCGTGAGTCTGTCCTTTCTCCATGTTCACTGCATAGTGGTGATCCAAACGATGGGCATCCCAGAGCCACCTGCACCTGCCACAGCCAAGGCTCAGTTCAGTGGCAGAAACAATGTAATGACATCCTCCATTCCGCCAAATCATTGAGTGCCTCAACATTTTTTGACATAATTGGTGGTAGCTCCGTATACAACTCTATAAAACCCACCTGTATCCCTATATTTCGTAACCTGTGTACCACTCTCACACTGTAGAATTAAGCCACCGCCACATTATTTGACATTTTCATGAGCTTCATAGCACATCTTATGCATTGGCTAAATATTGATTCTGTCGCGTAGGTTCGCCTTCCGGTGTCAACAAAATGACTGAAGTCTCTAGATCACTACCTGCTGTGACCGGTTTTGCTACCTAGCAGACTACGAGCGATACGAACCTTACAAGCCAATGAATCCACTGTAATCGCTAACAAGAATGTCAACTAACACTGCCTGGCTTGGGTCTCTTACCTCACTACTAACTCAATAAATTAGCCAACCGAAATGTTCTGTCACGAACTAGTGCCGGACATGAATATCCAGCACCGACTTTAGGTCCTCACAAGCTTGTGGTCGTTACGAATGGGTTCATTCTCTTTCTCCGTCACCGATCGGATGCGTAAATTCGCAGGACATTAGCGCATCAAAAATGATATTTCGCTGGAGTACTACTGGAATAATCGTGAACAGTGACCACTTTTCTAGTGGACCTAAATCGATTTAGGGGAAGTTTAAGCACTAATACGCCGCCTTCCCAACATGTGAAGACCATCTTAACACAATATCGTACGACGACTCTCTGACTTTTCTACCAGTGGGATAATTTTCACCTATCTTAATATGGGTTCTGCAATCGTTACTCTCAAGAGCTCTCATAGTACTGGCGCCAATGGATCCCTGTAACAATGCCGAAAAACAGTGGTGAACATGCTCCTTCACCTCTGTTAAAGTTATATTCCACATTAACCCCCATGACATACTATCTTCACAGCCAAAACTATATTAGATAATACCTGAACATCATTCTTGCTACGTTTCGATCATAGACAACTATCGTGCTATAAAGATTACTTCAGTAGCGTAAACGGCTATGGAAAAAGTAACTTTGAATGCAACAAGCGAATACGAATCCAAAAACAACCGCTCACATCAATCAGATAATTAGGGCTATCACGTAACATATCTTTTAAAATGCTACTAATGTGGGTGATGCGAAACTTTTGCTGAAACCATATTATTTCACCCTAGGAAAGTTTTCGTTCCAGATACACGATCGCTACTAAAGATGACGTCACTTGATACTGAAGACCGTTTATTGATCTGGGTCAGGTCCTTGCCGAAAGGACGTTCAAAATTTTCAAAGTCAGAAAACTGATACTATTCCTCGACATCCATTGAAAATGAAGTTTTTCAAGGTAGTCTGCTGGGACTATTACCATTCCTCTTTCACAACGATGATATATTTTGGGCTGTATGGCACGGTAGGCCTTAAATATAAGCAGGTGATTTGAAACTACACAGATTTCATTATGAAGGCTTAGAAGACGGTTCATCTCTGATGTGAGCTGATCTATACAACCTACATATCCGGAGAAGTTTTTTGCAACTCCCCCTAAATACCATCAAATTTGGAATCCACCCCTGCGACAACTCCTATTCAGACTTTAACGTGTACCTCTGAGATACGGTTCTACAAACTCTGACTTCTGTTTGCACCTCATTAGCAGGGTATACCGTGAGCCTGCGATTCCCATAATATGCTAACCATATTATGCCAAAATGCAGGGGGGTTGTGGGCTTCTAAAGGAAAGACTTTACACCGAAATTCAAATTAGCGCCTTGAAAAGTCACCGTCCACCTAGTCTTCGAATAATCCACATTCATCTTTGGTAATATGGAGATAACACGGAGGGTCCAAATAGGAAACTTTCTGTGCAGTTTCACCCGATCTCCACTTGGCCCGCAAATAACTGAACTTACAAGAGTAAACACGAAATGCTCAGAATAAATTCACTGTCCACTAGATGACTAGAGATCAACATAACAACTCTGTCCCATCTTTTACGTGAAACCTGAGACACCAACTGGGCAGTCGCATATCACCCGACTATCTCGTATCTAGCGCCACATCATGCAGTCACGGCCCGCATTGATAGGAGCCACTTGAAACTAGGGAGAAAGTTCTTTGCAGCCAAATGTGGTTTCTTTCGGAATAAATTAACATTATCTGTAAGAGCCATGGGAGTCTTTCGAAATTTAACCGTCCCACAATGAATTCTTAATCCCATTCAGCCGTCAGCCATACCTAGATACCTGCGGTGTAGGGGAGAAACGCTTAACGGTGTTACCATGGTCATTTGCGGTTATCATATTCCAAGAAGGCACCCGTATTTACTCGTCTTTCTGACTTGTCCATTCCTACATGCTGTCGTTTAGTCTTTCCCCGAGTTTTTATATCCTTTCTCTCTCTCAAATACGTTTTCGTACTTTTACAAAACGTCCTCGATCCACCTTTCATTCACCCATTAGTACTTTCATTTCCGTATTCACCAATATCCTAAATCGACATCTTAGAGACTGCTCAAAACTGTCGACATAAAGTAGAGATAGGTCACTTTTGCAAGCCTCTTACATTAGCGACATCAGTGTAATGGACCATTCAATAATGGCGGAATACACCCATCTGATCTTCTCTACGCTCAGTAACAGTGAATCAGCGTGTGGCTACAACAATTTGATGGGAGTCAAACTTATTATTTTCTGCATCAAATTAACTCAGAGTCTCATTCTCTCCGCCACTGAATCCTCATTTCTGCAAAATTATCTATTCTCCTAGCTCCCGCACAGCAGGCCCCGCTCACTCTCCTCTCATTCCTAGCGTACTCAGTCCTATACGATCTCTGAGTATAGACTTATTAACTCGAACGATAACAAAAATGATCATACTCGTTACGATGGTCACAAAGTGGGAAGCTTTTATGGTTGCCTTACCTTTGTCTTCAGAATCCTCCCTCATTTTCACCAAACTTGGCTCACACTAATCTACGCGTTGCAGCTATTCCAAAAAGACCATTGACTCTTCATAAGGAAACCTCGTCTGGACTCCATTCTCCATCCTAACACTTTAAAAGTTCCCATCACGGTCGAGCGTTTGTCTACGCAAACAAGATTGATGGCACAAAAAAATATCACCCCTAGGATAAATTGCGCCTTGAAACTTGAGACAATTAGAAAATGATTAAGTACTGGGCGAACCATTCCAGGATCCCCAGCGGACCTTGGCTAATAAGTGAATTTTCCGTTTTTTTGGTATAACTTATAGTTATTTGACTTTGCTCGAGCTCAACGGGCAAAATATATTAGTGGTTATATATATCTGGAATCACGCCATTTTGACAGGCCATATATGAGTGTTGCTTTTCTCAGTTAAGTTGAGAAAGTCTAGACAGATAGATCATCGCGCCACATACAGTCCTTTGGAACAAGCAATTGTTTGGATATTGCCGGTCATAAGTATTGGGTAAAAGCTGTTTCATTGCACAGCAGCAGTGAAAATTAATGCGGATGTAATTACCCAGCAGGATCAGAATCATAGGGATAGTGAGCCAAAAAGGGTACGTTGCGTATCAAATTTTGGGCATCAATGCAGCCGAAAACATGCAAGTGTTCAATGAATTTGAGCTGTCTACAGGTGGCATGTGAAATTAGAGTTAAGCATTTGGATGGTCGGGGGGAAATCGGGAATAGCATTGTGTTGTCATATGGAGTGTAGCAACTGTTTAGATTCACGATGGTGTATACAGAGCCATTCGAATAAATTAACCTAGGTGCAGTTCCATCCGGCTGCTGTTTTAATATAACAGGGGAGAAAGCGTAAGATTTTACGACTAAGCCATTCAGTAAGACTTCAAGGTCAGTACTTCATATGAGGTTACCTTCGGTTAACTTCGTTTCCACGTGAGTGGTTGTCGGGGTCGAAGAACTTGCATATTGGGCGCAAACGGCATTTATTACCAACGCTTCTAGATGCAATTACAAACAGAGCCATCAATTCTAGGGACCTCGTAGTTTGGTGTAAATTATCTTCTGGTTCTTTTGCATCTGCGAGTGGTGAAAAAACTACAGTTCACACATTTTGAACGGAAGCTCAAAGCATATTTCGATGCCTAGTGTGCGTTGGTATGATCCACGGCCAAAATTTTCATATCGGGTGGGAAAATGAAACATAGAGGCATGAGAGGTGGAATTGGCTATCTTAGAACCTGGGGATATAACATTGACTACCAAAGTACTTAAAGGGACGTGAGGAATAATGGACTATGTGGTCTAACATTGCACTTGCAGAATACCTTAAGAGCTTTATGTGGCTCATTTCTCGTGCCCGAGTTTAGGCTGAACCACGAGTGCCTGGAGATGCTGACTATACTTTTTATTTGGGAAACAGCAGGAGCTTTGCTGTGCACATGCAGCGCTGGGGTAAGTGGGGGGGAAGATAGTTACTGTGGTCTCACGGGAAGTAAGCGTGTTGGGCGTATATCTGGCCTAATGGCCTCAGACAAAGGTGGTTACCACAAGTCCCCTCCACCAGATCTTCCATCTCCTCACCTCATTTTTTGGCATTTTTGTATGATCTTAGTCTGTCGTTACTTTACCTGTGCCACGCTCTATCATCACTTTATCCCCTTTAACCTCCACACTCTCTGCTAACCGTAGCGGTACGGATGACATGCAGGTTATGGGCTGTCGCACTGGCTACCAGGTACCCGGCGTCATTCGTAGTCTTTGTTGCGCCATGTCGTCGCGCATCCAGAGGCCTCAACCACTATTGGTCTTCTCACAGATAAGGGTGGTTTTCGCAAGTCCCCACAGCCAGATCTCCCATTTCATGTTGTTAAGCTTCTTTGTGTTCTGAGCTACCTTTCAGCCTGTCAACGATACTCTTGTACATTTCCTGTGTCAAGTTTGTTTTCCCCCAACTATTGAGAATTCAGCTATTTGTCGTCAACTCTAATCAAGTGCGGCGATATTCACACTTATTCAGCGATATCGGTTATCCCTCCGTTGGTCCAACATTATTTCGACGCCTTAATTCATTCTCGTTCGCTCAATCAGGACGTAAAAGCTACACGATCAGTGGTTCGGCGGAAAATTGAGATAAAACCACTCCATGGAATTTTAGCGAACACTTAAGTGTTTGTGGTGATGGCACTGTGAACAGTTCCAAAGGCTTTGTGTAGATAAACACAGGTTTCGAGATCGGACATTTGCCTTCTGGTGCCGTTCTGGGTCACCGCATTTATTACTGATATTCCGAGGTCCCGCAGTCGTTGTATCACTGGTGGAGTATCACGGCTCCACTAAGCCTCTACCCCAACTTGAATCCATTAGAAACGTCCTGATATCAACAAACAACATTGGTCCCAGGCTTGAATACTTTTAGGAGCTCTTTTTTCTCACCAAACAACATATCCACCCATAAAAACGGGTCTAAATTGGTGGAAGGACTCTCGAAGTCTTCGCATACTGGTAGAAATCCTCTCATTACTTCACAAAGTTCCGCTGCAGATGAATCTTATCATTCCAGTAGGGCTGGTGTTAGATTACTGTCTCATGAGAAATAAATTATCACTATCAAGTGCTTAGAAACTTTGCATGAGGAAATCATGGTGAGTTCTGCAGAATGATTTATGATAGCATGTAACTATAGGTTGAAGATCAAGCAAGAAGCTTCAGGTTTTACGAGAAATGAATGTCCTTTGAGGTAAAAGACTCACAAGTAGCAGTGGGGCTGTAGTCTGACTCCAAGGGCCCAATAGCTGGCAGGTGCATGTCATGGCGTGAGCCAGCCGTCCATTGGTGTACTGGTTCCGGCAGTTGTGAAAGTAGCAAGATTATGCGTGTTTTTTTAGCGAAGCATAACTCCCTCAAATACTGATAAGATGCCGGGTTAAGGTATGAAAAAGTACAAAGAACTTCAATGTTTCCCATTGAATTACCTCCGATGAGAGAGGGAAAAGTAACCCCGGCGATACCTCGCTCTAGCTCAGCGCCTATATAACAATCGCGTCGGATAACATAAAACTTGAATCACGTGTGATCCAGTGGTGATGGTGGTAAAATGCACATAATATCACTGCTGGAATAGAAATAAAAAACTGGGTCAAAATAACTCTGATATGCTTGTTTTTGACCTCTGAACTTATTGCCTGGTGGAAAACAAATTTAAGCTTCCTTAACACATACCATTAGCTTCCTTACAGCATAAATTCCTTTCTAGAGGACTTTGTATCACTCACCGGTGAGAATTCATCAGTCATCGAACTTCCAAAAGATCTGGGGCGAAACTGTCGTTTCCGTTTAATTCCCTCCACCGAAGTTATTGATGAGGTGTGTCACTCCCTTTTTGTTGAGCCAAACTCGTTTGGGATAAGCGTTGGGTTTCATAAGTAGATAGCATCAGTCTTACAGGGTGAAATGCAAGCTGTCAAAATAGGCCTGAAAACCAACCGCCTCGAAGTGCCGTAAGTGGAGTACTTACAGTGGTAGTGGAAGAGTGGGATGATAATTCTTCTAGCGTTTTATCCACATCGAACCGGCTCTCGGTGTAATTTGTTTCTGAACGACGATCGATGCTGCAAAGGACGACCAATCAGCCTCATCCGTTTCGAAATTAAGTTCTATACACGAAAATGAGGGTCTTCGTGAACTCTGCATGCAGTTTCAGAGTACGAAACCGAAACAGTTATCCACTGTGATCATATCCAAAATCCGACTACCCGACCATTATCCCAAAAATAGGAAGAGAAAAACGGCAAAGCTCTGGGAGGGAGGAAGCCCCATGTTTAGACCCTAGTACATGAAAAACATGCATACGTTAGAACGGCTACATATATTCCGACGGGAGGTTGGTTTTACGCTGAAACAAATGGCCTCGTACACACTAACAAAGCTCAATCCATTGCAAAAATAATTTAAAATCTTGAAAGCCAGCGATATTGCATGGATAAATTCTGATGTCATAAAGGTTTTCTAATGGGAGGTGTCGGTTAACAGGTATGGTCAAGTTGATCTAAGCTGAAAGGATATGCAGTTCGGTTAAGTGCGTAAATATTTACAGAACACAGTTTTCAAAATTAAAGCTGACACATTGAGAACGAAACCTGCAAATGAGCAAAGATTATAGGACTCATCAGTGTCTGCTGATGAAGGTTCAAGATAAGTTCTTGGCACAGCCTCTGGCTGTGAACACAGAGGCTGCAAAGTTTGCTCGCTGCACCTGAAAAACGGGTAACCTATTTAGAATGGCTGACCACTGCGGTAAGAGTCATAAAGCATTGATTTGTCACGTATTTTAATCACAGCTGGCCACGACATGCCTGCAACGACCTCAAGGAACCTTCCCAAGTAATTTGAGGGTAAGTGGGTAATAATATGGCAACAGATTCAAGTAATTTCATGGGGGGGGTAATCCCTGCTTATTAGATGGTGAAGTTTCTGGTCCCATGGCTTTACTGTTTCGAAAGGCATCGGACTAGTGAAGTCTGGTGGCATGTTTTTGTCATCCGGATCATGTTGATGTCAGCAAACTTTCTCCGAATCTTATGGATTTTTCTTTTTGAGGCAAAGGAAACTTAGAACAATCTTCACATAGCTGAGGTTTGAAATTAAATGCTTTGGGCGTCAAACGTTCGAATTTCGACCACAGAGTAATTCTTCGCTACGGTTCATCACTCCCATGAATCTCTCCTGTCCCTTTTTACTACTGCTTGGAATTTTCGGAAAGAAACGCCATCAAGGGTAAGCGCAGCTCCCGTGCTTCTGGCTTCTAAACTATTTGTGCCTTATAAGGCCCTTTGACGACACATTTTAATGTGCCGTAATAGTTCTGCTTTCTAGAACAAAGGCCTGTGGTGTGGAGTTCAGGCATCCCACAAACCTATCTTATGTGTTCGCTTCACATGGTTCCGTAGGTTAGCTATATATTATCTGCGCGTATTTGATCAGAAGACGTTTAGTCTGGTAAGAGCCCCACCGCTCAAAATTTTATCGACAGATCGATACAGAAAAGATAAGTGAAAAGAAATCACTAGAAGAAACTAAACAGTGGAATACCACTCAGGACAAGCTGGGGGAAAGAAGTTCCCATCTTTTTAGACCAATTCAAACTATTCGCAAACCTTAAGTTACGCACGTAAGGATAACTATCCTGTTTTCCTTACGCAAGTTTGCCCAGGTTATTAAATAGGCGGTTTTTAATAGCAGACGTAAAAAGAACACTGACTGCGTATTCGTACTTTTTCAAACTCCACAATCCAACCAGACGAACTAGTAGTCAGATGCTCTTTGTGAGTCCGTTGGGGTAGAAGGTACATCAGGTCTATGGCGGCCCTACCCATCTACATTTAGCCCAGAAAGTATAGACGGCGTCTAGGTGAGTGACCGAATCGTCATTTGTGGGGAGCTTATTGAGTGAGGAGCAAGGGATGGATAATGTCCTCGCAGTACGTATCTCTTCAGGAGGTCTATTCCAGATGTGAGAGAACTCGCTGAGGAGGAAATTATTCCACAAGCTGGTCTTACAACACTCATTTCCAGCTAATAGTTTGTTACCATGTATGTAGTGGGCAGATGTTACAACCAATTTAATTTCCGGGCCACATGAGTGCGCTTGCTTACAAAGTAATTTATAATGGAATATTGGATTCATTCTAAGTCGTCTCCACCACAGAGGTCCCAGTCCTAGCTTGTTGGACAAGTAGATGTAGTCCCGGCTCCAGCCAGCTCCTAGCGTTCTGAATGTGAAGTGGCATGGCACGGCTTCAAATTTCCTTCTGTCGCTTATACGAGGGTTACCTAGAATAAACGAGCAGTATTCTAAAATTGGACAGACACACGCCCAGTGGGGCAGGTCCCTTGATTCAGCAATGTCAAAGTCACGGATGATGCATCCAAGGCGTCTACGTGGCCTAGATCCGATGTAAGATTTTTATTCAGGGAATGTTAAGTCACTGGAATGTCTAAAACCAAGATCTAACACTAAAGAACTTCTGGGTAGCCTTTGTCCACATACCTCGAAGGGCCTATCGAGGTTATCGTTTCCTATGCTGAGCCAACCTAATTTATCAGTGTTGAACTCAGGATGGCACTAGTCGCAGCATTCAGCAGCCTGACCTGATCCTCAATGACCAGTTGGCAGCGTGCTGCCTAGTTCATGAGCATGGTTGGAGCGTAAAACCTTCAGATCATCAGCGTATAGGATTGTTCCCCCCGCAGCGAAGTGGTCGCACATACTATAAATACAAGTTATAAACAACAAAGACCCAGGGGCGCTGCCCGTATTGTTCAACTGGTTATGCGCCCGGGTTTAAGCTGTGCGGAACTAACTTTAACAGGTGGGCCGCGATCACCAAGAAGTGTTCTTAGACAGTGAATCTGCGGTTCGTGAATGCCAATCGACTGTAGCCTATCTACAAAAATACTATGTGGCACCTTGCCAAGTGCCTTTGATATACCGAAGTACAAAACAATGACGATTTTACGTGCCTCGCGGCCACTGCTAATGAGGTTGAAGGAATCGAAATGCCAAGTAACGTAAGACCCGTTTTAATAAAACTGCCGAGACCACGTAACAGGGTTTTCTCCAAGTAGGTAATCAGCGATGCAGCTCCTAATCACTTTTTGCATGGATCGGGAAACGATTGGCGTCATGTTGATAAGCCCGTAGTTGCTAGCCTTCGCTTTGACACCGGACTTGTAACGAGGAGCTGTGAGGCCAGTTTTCCACTAGCTGGGATACTCTCCACCTCCCATTGACAATGTGCGCGAGACGAGCGGCATGTCACCACAGCTACTTTTCATGACTGCTGAGATTGAGCCATCTGTCCCCGTACTTGTTCGATGGTCTGAGGCTTTCGATAGCCTCTGTGATACTTTTGACAGTGAATTCCATTTTACTACATAAACTTTTAGTGGTTGGGGTAAGACTGGTGGGGTTAAAAGTATTGTGGTGGAAACCTGCAAATGGTTCGCTAAACAGTTCACCAATCTTGAGGGGATCGTTGCATATCATTCCATTGCGTGATAAACAGGCCACGTCCCTGTATAGGTGCGGACGTTTAATCAAAAGAGATGTCAAACTGTGTATTCTAGAACCACATTGGAGGGCAATGATTTCTTCATTTACCGTGTGTCGTGCATTCAACGTTTCAATGGATTCGTAGGTTTCATAAACTGAGCACAGTAACATGGAGTCGCTTGGCGAGCAGTGTTGCGGCGATAATTCCCCAAGCTAACTGCGGTATATTTTAAGAACATATGAGTCTTGCTGCTGATATCCCTTAGCCGTTTTCACGCGGGACATGGTATCCAGACATAACTTTGTATTTCCTTAGAAAAGTGGTGTGCCTGTTAATAAGGCTGTGGTAGATTAGTCATCCCATGGAGTGCACCTGAGCAGTCCGACGAGTACGTTTCATATTGTACTCTTGCGGCTTCGATGCCCAGTGTAATTTGAAGGATGCTTATTTTTCTCATCGGGAGGAAGAAGCGGTAAGCAACGGAAAACCATTCTATGGTCACTGTTAGAGAATTCGCTACTAACGTGGGAAGTGACAGGGATGATGTCACAGCTTATTTTGTTGACGCGCAGGTCCCTGGACGTGTTGCCTAATTAGCACCCTTGCCATTGCTTTTCCCAAACCGTTAGCAGTTTTATTTTTGAGCCGGATATCCATAAGTGTACATAAATCAGTATGCTATGCAGCCAGTACAACGCTGCGGTTAACTTTTAATCTTCTTCTCCACGAGTGTTACGGCCAAAGTTAAGTATTTTGGTCTGAAAGCGGGGAACGATTCAATCGAACCAAGTTAACGCGATCCAAGCAAGTCACTACGTTCTTCTATGTATTTTCCCAAGCTTCACTGAGTCACGCACAGTCAAAGATTACATCCCAGCGATGTCAAAACATAACCCGACGCAATAAACCTATGGTAAATTCGTGGTGCCATTAAACAATAACATGTTATATCAAAATTACGAAAGTATCTTAACAGAGCAGTTGGGCAACCATATGGTTCAAAGATTCCTGTGGCATAGGTTACTAACTATCCGACAAAAAACTGATTAGCTAAGTACAGCCTTTAAGTACCCGAGATTCACAAGAATATTCCTGACAAAATGAGATAAAAATTCCGTTCACAAGAACCAAGTCAAGCGACAAACAAAGGCGAATAATCTGGGCCAAGTCAAAGAAGATAGACAAATGAAAAGGCAATGTTACTCAGGTAAGGGCCAATATGCGCGAAGAGGGCGAAAATATTCAAGTGCATACTAACACCATCAAATGACATGCTCAGGAAGGACTCTTAAATCATTTATTTCATTGCAACAGTGCCACAAGTCTTTAAATTTCTCGTCTAGCATTGCATTTTAAGCGGATATCCATCTTAAATGTTTTCGTCCTAAAACCTTCGCGCCCTCCTCCGAATTTCACTCTTCCGCGACCCGTGTGCCACAATAGATAAAGGATCAGTAATTGAGCATTTCTCGGCTAACTGTTTAGTACAGGGTCATTCCGACCTCTTTAGCATAGAGGTTTCGAAATCGGAAGCTCACATGTCCGCCAGATTTCAAGACTTGTCTGCGTATGTTCAAAGAAGGATAGGTTGCGAACGTAATGCAGCCCTCTGTCTAGTACGGACCTCATTTCTGTGCATGGTTACGCAGTTATTGTAAGACTCAGTTTATGAGCAGAGTCGAATTACCGATCACATTTTCAACGTTAAGTCCTGGTCTTGAGGAGGCGTGCAATTTGCTGGTGTATCCTAGTTCCTCTTGCATCCAGTTAGTAATCACGGCTAGGGCACGGCTGAAGCATGTGTGTACCTACTTTGAAGCAATGATTTGTACTATGAAGCGAAGTGGGCCGACGAGGTCACCTATTGGTTACAGCACATTATAAATTCGTGCTATGAATTTTGTACTGAGCCAACTTCCACTTTTCTGCTGCACTTTCGCAGCATATGGGGGGGGTTTTCTGAACTGCCAAGGGCTCTACACCATTCAACCGGCGGCTGCATTTTGTTTCTTTAATGGAGTGACGAGGATGCCGTTTGCGTTTGATTCAGGGAATCAAACGCCCTAAAATCAATGTGTTTCTTTCAAAATTTCCTCCATCTTTTTCGTTTCTCTATCACCAAATAAAGCCGTCGGTTTTATGTCAAGTTTGTTAGGCGCAATTCTGCCTTCAGTGGAGTTCTGCCAATCAAAGCATCTTATGAGTGCTGTGAAGGGCTCCTAGGCAGCATACTTGAGGTCCTTACGCAGACAATACTTCGAAGTTAGTTTGCGTAAGCTCTCACTATTTACTAGAAGTGATAAAGTGTAAAGCAGTATACTGTAAACATTACTGTTCGTATAGTTTGTTATTCGAAATATATATTATTATTATTGCTGGTAACCCCTCCTCCTGCCTGTTAAGATAGCACCCCGAGGTTATGATAAAGCATCCGTTGAAGAGCACTATTACTTCTCACAGGAAGGGGCACATACTGGTCCCAACTGTGCGCACTTCTGCGTGTCAGGATTCTTCTAGTTTTTGGAATTTTCGCTTAGGCTGAGGGTCGCTTCAAGGAGGCTGAGGCCGTTACATATTGGTTTTGAGTCGAAATCTAGAATGATGGAATATCCAAATGTTTTGTGGATGTCGTCATAAATTCCTCGGAGAGTACTTGAACCTCTGAATGCACACCAGCCTGGGCGTTTCTGCACGCTTATACTAACATTCGGCGATTAAAAGTTAGAAATCTGCCGAATACGGAAGTTATCCCGTCTTCATTGATGGCACCACGTATGGATAAGGCATTCCCATCGTTCTTTATAGACTCTGTTGTGTCTATATTTTCGACAATCAGCGACTGCAGTATATTCTCCCGGCACACCTGGAACTAGCCAGGTCTCAGTTAATGAGACCAATGCTGGATGTTCCGGAGATACTACGGCTCAAGCGGCCGACTCTTATCCGGTATGGGTCACGTGCCGATTATCAATCACGTTAGGAACGGGAAGCATCATGAATGCAAGAGGAGAGAAGTAAAGTCACTATTTGCCGGTGCTTCATCGGTGTCTTGGTGCACATCACATCTTTTCCCGCTTCTCGCTTGTGCCGCACGAAAGTGGTGGGTGTGCTACTATCCAGTAGAACCGCCAGGTATGGCAAGAGAATACGAGTTACGGGTTTCGGGACACCTAGCAAATAAGTGAGTGGATGCGGTGGTATGAGAGGTGGGCACTGGACAAAACTAGGTGGCATACGCATGCAATAAAGAATATGGTAGTTTTCAGGCTGGGGCCGGCTCACTTGTTAAAAACGTCTCTCACAATGGTCGACCCAAAGTTCTTCGGCCACAGCGTCAAGGTTATCGGTGGAGCAAAAATGCTTTCTGTTACTTCAGGTTCACCAAATCTTCCAGCAAGGCTGCTTTCCCTACCCCTTTCTTAAATTAAATCCACTTGACTTGACAAGTAAGTTGAGCAGAGGTATCATGATATTTCTGAAAGGTCGTATTCGGGTTGTCAAGATAGACCTACAACTTCATTATCCCTGAAGCGTAACCGGCGGAGTAATCCAAATCCGGCGAAGAGGTTATCTACAATGAACGTTTTAGATGTTATACACTTCTTACTAAGTACACACGCGAACACAGAAGGATTTCATGCTTTTCCGCCCATCTTTACTCGGCTTGATAACTGGCTGTTTGTTACGATGCACATCTGCAATGTTATGGGCTTACAGACGCCAGAGCAAGCAAGGTATGAACCACATGTCCCAAAGAGAAGCCCAAAACAGAAACCGTAACTGTTGACCTACGCTGAAGCTCACTTCAATACCTAAATCTGCTCGAAAAACATGGTGGTATTTGCAATCACCTTCAGCCTCTGTGCCAACCCTAGTCTCACTGTTGCTACAATTACCTTTAACCAACTATTCTGCCCTAGAAATTACGTCAAAGACGGACTAATGCGACCCGTTTACTTTATTGTATCCAAACGTTTATCAGGAAATTCAGCATTTTGTGAACCTATCTATCCACAATGGGCTGAAATCAGACAAAAAACATCTCTTGACGTGTTGGCAAATAAAATGCAGTTCCGCTTTTCAGAATTAGAGATGACACATCAAAAGACCTGCAAGACTGTTTTTGACGTCCATCATCATGGAGATCCTATGATGTTGTAAACGTTGCCATGCCATCTGCAGCTGACGTATTTCCAGAAGCAGAACTTTGCGATGTAGATGGCCAGATGTTATTTCAACTCATGTCAGACACAAAATGTCTGCTAACTGGCATCTTTCTTGCAGGTCTCTTTATATGGGAATGAATATTTGTCATTATTGATGTGTAGTGGTGGAAGTATCCACCGGTCCACAACTCCGTGTTAGAAATGAATTTCTAGACGTGACTATTCGTCGGAGATTTATGGACGTTCTGACGACGTTCACTCAGACGATCATACTTAGATGAGAGGAATAAACCAGACGGATTAGTATCCAAACCACTGCCTGGGATACTGTGAGCCGGTGGGATATCTTATCTTCAGTCTGTGTCGAGATGGTAGCAGAAGTCCCTATGACCTAGTTACTCCTCATAAGGGAAGATTGGGAAGCTGCCAACCATGTATCAGCACTTCTATTTAAAGTTTGATGCTAAGGGCCACCGTTCAGATCCCATACTCCAAATGGGATCCTATACGTGGTAGTCATCACACCAAAAATATATCCGCATCTAAGCACTTGAAAGATCTAGGGCGGGACATAAGTACTGAAAAGCCTTGACGGCCAAAATTCTGCAGTTCACTGTGGTCAGACCCATTGGGACTAGTCCACCTCCACCACTGTACACCGTTGTCCAAATGTTTACCTCACCTGTGAACATGAGGTAATGTGTTTTTACCCTTAACGACAGTTCGTTGACATTAACTTGGGAAGGAAGGCGGCTAAAAATTGTACCTTACGGTGGGTCACTCCTCACTATTTGGCCGCAGGCCCATTAGCTTTGACTTTTTGTCTTCTGCCACCAGGACGGTCATTGGTCCAGTCCATCACTTTCACGGAAACTAAAACCTTCAGATTCACTAAAAGCCACAAATGAGATTTTACTTTTACCGACAGTAAGATGGATAAATACTACATCCATTGGTGCATTCTCACTGGCGAATTCAGCCCAATCATCCGGTGCAGTGAGGGAGCTGATCTAGTAAGAACGAGCAGTGCTGAAATAATTTCGTTTGCTGACCAGACATCTATTTCTGTCGACATATCTGAGAACCATGCCTGGGATTATCCTTTCAAGAGTCATAATGACTGTGTGGGTCAGACTAACTGGACAACTGACTGTGACTGAATAACTAAGTCCTGGTTTCGTCAAGCAGTCCCTTAATAGCGCCAATCCAATCTTTTAGGGATTTTGACGGGTTGGATGACATATTAGATCACATCAAAATCTGTTAGGCAGTGATATCTGTTGGTACTGATGGTATCTGGAAATGTGGCCCACATGAACCAATGGACTTACTAGTGAAGAGGTTCTGGATTAGTTGAAGCACACTCTACCTTTCAGTGAGCCGCAGCCACGTCCTTAGAGTGTAGTTGAGGAAAGCTACCTGATATTCGCTTCAGCCTTTGTGATTATAGGAATGAAGAAGTTAGCAGTGACCTGTCTCTCCATAGTTCCAACGGTCCAAAGTGGCATATCCGAGGTGGTCACATCTGGATAGTGATCATGTCATAGACCCTAAACTTGAACTATAGTACAATATGACAACTGTTGACCAGATGAGTCATTTGTGAAAGCCATATCCAATTGCGAAGAGTCATAGGTATGAGCAAGGTATGAAGTCCAGCGATATTTGACTGAATTCACTTGATTTCTCCTAGTCACAGAGGCTTGTTTTATTACACTATAATAGCTGAACTATGAAATGGTTCGGGTTCAACCTATGGAGCAAATGTGATCAGTTGTAGCTTGAGAGAGATGAGTAGGGAGTCTTTTGTCACTCTGGCTACGAATGATGAATATTGTGTGGGGGCACTGGTTTTGGGAGCCTCATTAAGGCAGTCACAAACCTCAAAAGAGCTAACGATCCTTATAACTTCAGCGCTTTCACCTCAAATGAGGTCAGTTACTATTGCAAATGTTTCTTTTATTCTGAAAGGTCACTTCTTTCCTTAAACTATGATAATATTATCGAAGTACAGCCCGTTTGCCCAATGGCTGGAATAAATCTTTACTTGGAGACAGAAACGAGCTTAATGCAACGTTTACAAAAATCTGTGCTTGGAGTCTTACTGAATTTGAAAAACTGGTTTTCATGGATGCAGATACTTTGGTGAGAAGTAAATTCATTTGTTTTTGTGATTAAAAAGTGATCTATGTGTCTGGATATTTATGCCCATTGAAGGAAGAGTGGAAATTTTCAGTATATATATTTTAGGAAATATCTCTCTTGTTACTCTTATCTTCTACCTTGCTCCTAAGATTTTTGCATATCTTGTATATTCAGTCAACAAGCTGATTTCATTAAACACTGCTTCAGTTTCAGCACTCTTATGCGCAGTTGAGACGAGCTATTCAAGTTTTCAAAGGATAATAAGATTTTGACTGATCTGAAGGCAGTAGAAACTAATGGTCAGTGGCCAGACAGACAGACAGACAACGTAGAACCTTTCAGGCAGTTCTGTTGGCTCAAGTTGCCATACCGCACAGTAGTACATAAAGAGCAGGTAGAAAGAAAAGCAGTGAAATCAAGGAAGATAAAGTTGTTTTAGGGGTAAAGAATCTGAAGATAAAGGTTAGTGTGAATATTCCAACTTTAGAAAATGTCATTGGATACATACATCTGCTCTATTGTCATCGATTTTCAGCCATTTCACCAAGAGTCAGCCTTCAAACACTGATTCCTGACATCTGGGGACCCCACCTAGGCAGCCTGTATCTCCCAATACGGTTCAGACCAACAGTAAGAAACTTCATGGACTGGTGTCAGATCTTGGTCTGGGTACACTGAAAACTCTTCCAATCCAACTCACCTTGGCATAGCACGTTGAGGCAGGTGAGGGCTCGGTGTACTCAGTACACATTCAACCGTCTCAGTCGATGAAGGTTTATAACCTCATCAGTCGACTTGCCTCTCTCGCCTGGTACTCCTGGCTTAACCTCAACATTGCTCACATGGTAATTCCACCATTTGGGAGCAGTACTCCAAAGACACCTGTGTTTGAAGACCTGTAACCGCTTCATATCTTCTACTTTTGGCCGCCACGTCTCACGACCGTATAACAAGACTGTACGGACTGCAGTGCAGTATAGTCATACTTTGATAGATAGTTAGACATCCCATCAATCGGCGCCACAGATGTAGTGGGTTGCCAAACACCAAGCGGGCCTTCTGTATCTCCCTCCTAGGATTTCGTCAGCAGCCACCCTGTTCGAGCTGATGCAACTCCTGAAGTAAGTGAGGTGGTCGACATACTCCACCTCTTCACTCCCCTATCATTAAGCTGGGAGTACTTGGAGCAGACCAGACCTGGAGCATCATCTTACATTCGACAGGCGCGAAGCACATGCTAAATATACACAAGCTTCTGCTCAACGCATTCAGAAGACTGCATTTTGTCTGTGTCTTCAAACAGAGGAACAATATCGTCTACATACTCGAAGTCGATCAGATGATCTCCAGAGAGGGGTTCATTAACTGTGAAGTAAGACGTTTGCATAGGGTTATGCTGATTATTACGTCTATGACGAGGCTAAATAGGGATAGCTACATAGGAAGTCCCTGGCGGACACCACTAATTGTCGTCAATTCTGAAGATAACGCTCCATGATCCCCCACAAGGCTGAGTGACTTCGAGTAGAGATCTTCGGTTAGTATTATATACTTGGTCAGTACCCGGTTTACTGTCACCGACTCTTACATTACTTCACATATGACATAGTCAGATGCCGTCTTCGGGTCGAGAAATATCCCAAGTGTCGGTCACTGTCAGGTATGTATGCCTGGCTTCCAGAATATGTCGAGCTCCACTTAGGCGTCGGATAACTATGGACCCTAGGATCTTGGACACAGTGTTAGTCTGCCTAATTCCCTTATGGTTGTCGCTCGCATATTCCTCCTCCTTATACACTGGGATGATCGACGAAGCACACCAGTCTGACGGCACCACTTCTGATCCTCATAAACTACCTAGTACCTCTATCACTTCAATTAGCAATTTCCTACCTCAATCCTTGGAAACTTCAGGTTGCAAGCTGATGCCTTCTCCATCTCTCTCGCTTTCGCTTCCAACCACTCCTTGCGATCAACGCTAAGACTCTTTATCAACTTACCTTTCAGTCTCTTTCGTTCTTCTTTGTAGTCAGAGCCAGCTGGAACCACACTTCTTGCATCAATCAGTTTGGATGACGTTGAGGAAATCCAGCAATGTTAGCCTTCAGATATAGGTTTCTAATTACCTTCACCGCCGTTTCTACAGTAGACCTAATACTATTCCAGGTTTCTTCAGGATGGGCTTTGCTGTCACTTCCATAAAAATGCTTAGCTAACTCCTTTCTTAATGCCTACTTGGTATTTTCATCTACTAATCGAGCACATATCGGCCTGATTGACTCCTGTTTCCTGTGGCCAGTAAGGCGCAGACATACACGGGCCCGTACTAGCGTCTGATTGACGTTCGAACGGGTACTCCAGAAACAGCGGGAATCCTTCACGGATCCCCTCCAAAGGTAGTTTATAGCAATGTGATCTGTCTTTTTCCATCGTTGGTTTGAGGTTTGGGTATGCCATATGAGATAGTGTCTCTCCGTTCATGGCTGTAGGTTTGTTGGCATGAAATTCCGTAAATACCCCCAAGTTGCTTCTCCTATTGGCTCAGCTTCCCTACTTGAGCCTTAAAGTCACCTGTCATCATGACTACATCTGAACGCTTTGCTTTCTGCTGCAAAGTTGACAGATTCTCATACAATTCATTGTTTGTGTCATCCGAAGTACAGTCTTTGGGTGCGAAGGCGGAGATTATGAATGGACATCGCCTAATCTCACGATCCTTCTCCTTAGTCCCTAAAGATCCATTCAACCGAGTAGCACATAGTCGACTGTTTACTCATATTCAGTCAAGAAGTTCACTTTATGCCCTGCAATTCAATGCTGTGCTCATGCCAGTGAGTCCACGAGAGCTAGTCACTGGGTCTCTGGATACTATTAAGGTCAGTTTTGAAGATTCACTACTACAGCCAGGTGAGGTGAATTTAATAACTACACTCGGGTCCTATATAAGTGTTCCGGAGGCACAGCATATATCCATGGCTAGAGATTTCAGAGTTTTGATGTGCATTGTTTGCTGTCTTACTGGGTATAGAGTTCTGACGTCGAAAGTAGACTAGGGATAAGGTTTCGATGGCTTTAATAGTTGGCAATGATTGCAGAGGGCGGCAAGATAAGATGTAACATGCTTGATCTTCGTATCAGGAGGTGACGGGAAAGAAGGAGACAGAGCTGAGGGTGGATAAGTTATTTAATTGGGTCTTGTGTGTGGGCAGATGATACTTCCTGGCTGCCCACACTGCGGAAGGCTGTTTCTTCTTAAGGTACCTGAACGAGAAAAATATTTGTGTGACCGCAGAGCAAATACGACATCTGCTTGAGACCGGATATACACGGCCTTTCGGCAATTTTTAGATCCTAGTTTTTTGCTTTTGAACCTGACTATAAATCCCTGTTTCAGATATCGAGATTCGAAGGGGTGCTGTATGCTATTTTGGGGGCTGACCTTTTCTAACCGTATCCCCTTTCCGTTGGGAAAGCAGCATAGGCGTGGCATTCCTGGCCATCTGAGGAAGACACCTTACTGCTCTCACATTCAATCCAGCTAGCAGCAATACGATTTCGCCCTCAGACTGCCACCATAGTGTAATAATTTACACTACAACGGTAAGTGCTTCCCGTCCTACCATTATCCAGAAAACCTTACTGGTATGATAGGACTTCGAAGAAACAAGCTCGCTGGGTCGTTTTTGTATGCGTTCCCTACCACCGCGTCAAAAAAGCAGCTAACGGTCGGTCATTAGGGCCGATATGTAGCTTGGCTGGGAATTTCTTCGTGTTAATAAAGGTGTTTGAAGTTTAGAGATATCCGACTCAGCGGGAAAGGAATGAATTTATACTATTTCTACTTAGCACATACACCTCAATGACTAGTCTAGTTTCAATTTTATAAATAAGGAAACAACTTTCATACAATCATGCCGTAATTTTGCTTCAGTTTAGTCAGTTTGATCTACCCTGGTTTGGCGGAATCAAGATATATTCTCCGCCTGTCAATCCATTTGAGAAAAGAATAAATCATTCCAAATTTCGGCCATAATGTGAGGAGGGACTTGAGAGCTACACATAAGTGTAAAGGACTCTACAAAACCAGTACACATGAAAGCTTATATAAGCGCATCCGGAAGCCCTGCTCGTTCTAGACCGCTCATTAAAACTTTCGAAGAGTAATGGTTGTCATAATTTCAAGCATAATACGGTCGAGAGAAATTCTTGATAAGGTCATCATAATGGATTGATATGAAGACAAACAGACAAAATTGACGTTGAACGCCGCACACAAGTCCATCGGTTTAAGTTGCGTCGTTTCATAGGAGCATATAGAGGACACTTAAGTGGTAGAAGAGTGAGACTGACATAGATCAGTGTATAAGATGAGAATGAAGGAATAAATCAAGGTATCCCAAAATACTCGAACCCTAAAAGACGTCAAAGGGTAAATATACGTGTGCCATTTTGACCGACATTCAGGCATTTCACCAAAATTTTCCAACAATTATTACATATTGTCTCGAGAACCCACTTTTCGGGACTTACACCGACAGTCAGGGACTTCATGTACCTGTGGCACGTCTTTGTCCGATCCCCCTGAGTTTTCTTCTGATCCAATCCTACTTCAGTTAGTGCTGCAAATCAGGGTAAGTAGTAGCTTGGCATATGGGGCAAAGCTTTGAGTCACTTCAACCGGTGAAGGTTCAAAACCTCATCCGTTGACTTGTCTTTTTAACCTTAACCTTTTCGCCTTAACTCGACACCGCTTACATGATTATTCCGTCATACATTAGCAATGGCGCAATAATATATTTGATCAAAACCTATGATCTTTTCATGTCTTCTACTTTTGAATAGTTAAGGACTTTGGTTTCCGTATTCAATACAATTTAACTACCATCATCATCAATATCAACCTAGGACCAGGTATTACTGCGTAGCGGTCCGACTTGCCACATCTCATATCAGTACATCAAGTTAAAAGGCAGTCAGCCACAAGATGAAGATAAGAGAATACAGTCAAGAGAAATAAAAACTACGAAAAGAGAGGAAGGAAGAATGAGAAAGTGGTGAGACTCCCTATAGCATCGTTAAGATGAGGATAATGTATGTATACATCTGCACAACTGACATCGGTTCTCAGCCATGCAACCACCTAAAGTCTCCAACCACTAGTTCCTCTTGTCCTGTAGACCCCAACCGGCTAGTCTGCATCGCCCCACATGACTCAAACCAACAGTCAGAGACTTCTTACATTGGTGCCAGATTTTGATCTGGCCACCTCGAACCTTTTTCCAGTCTGAACCTACTTCAGCCAACATTGTGTGACGAGGCAATCGACGACTAGCTAGCCATACATAATACGTGTCCTAACCATCTCGGTCGATGAAGGTTCACAACCTCGTCAACCAACTTATCTCTTCTCCCTAAAACTCTACTCCTGACTTCTGCCTTACTCATGTGGTGCGGTGACACCACGGAATAAGGCCTCTACTACGAAGTCAACGGTAGTCAAACACTTGAAGCCTTCTTATATCTTTCACTTTCAGTGGCCATGTTTCACAGCCATACAGTAGAACAGAGTGGACTGCTATGCAGTACACGTGATCCTTAATAGACAACCGGATATCGTGGTGGCACCATAGGTGGCGTAAATTAACAAAAGCCAGTCAAGCCTTTTGTATCCATGCAGAGATTTCATCGGCAAAGTAAATGGGTAATCCGAAAAATGTGTCGGCTCTTCTCTTCTTCCTGGGCTATTCATTGTTGTACAATACCACTCTTAGCAAAAGATAAATGCACACTGCCTAGTCGACTGCTCAAAGAAGACGTTGAAATATTTCTCTCTACAATGTAAATTGCTCTTCAATTAATCTAATACGATGTATTAAATCTTTGTAGTTGTTGTCAAATAGTTTAGTACCCATTTTACATTTGATGAATTGGTCTATAAAAACTACGATGTTCAAAGTAATATGGCAGCTAGATAGGAAATGTTGATCATAGATATAATATACATATATTGCCTATAGTCTTCGTTTCTATCTGGTCATATTAAAGTTCGAGTATATTTGATAGTAGATTATGGAGGTTGGCAGCTTCCTTGCTGAGCAATGATCCTGATATTTGAACAATGCAAGAACAAACATATTTACAGAATAAATTAAGCTCATTTCATTTCATTGCCTTTCATCAGTCGCAAACAGCTTGCAATTGAAATAAATTAATATGAGTAGTAATCGCAACATAACATGCAGAAATAAATGGAGATTTGAAATCCAGGATTAACAATAAGGTGGTAGTGAGTCAAAAGAACACAGAAATAATAATTACAAATTCTACTTGAAATCAATACCAACTTATATCTGGTGAAATAGAAAATTCTGGAGCTATGGAGTTCGGGCGGTGGGGGTGGGGCGACAACAAGCAAATAAATATCAGTGCAAAGGAAGGAACTGTTCAAGAGCCAGAAGTTACGCAATAACATGAAAAACGTGAACACCACTAAGTGATTAACACTCAGTAGGTAATTAATGAAGAGATGATGCAATTAAAAGAAAGGAGATAGAAGACTATAAACATACACATGCGAAGAAAAAACCATATACAGTTACCAAGGTAAAGGGAGGTTAGTTAAAGTCTCCATCTGAGTACATAGGTTGGGTTGAAAATGTTTGATAGTGAGAGCTTTCTCAAACGATAATAAACATGGTGTTCTCTGTTTGTTGATTATCCTGAAGGATTGATAAATATCTATTTGATGTCCTGTTTCCATCAGGGGCCTGGAGATTATGCTGTTGAATACCTTGTTACCATTCAGATACAAATTTCTTGGGATATGCTCATAAAATTGAGTAGACGTCCATCTGTCACTCCATCCTATGTACTTGCTTCTACCAGCACAGGTGAATTGATATACGCAGCTGGAGGTGACGTGAGATTGATATTTGTCTGCTTTCCAATGTGTTATTGAGCATAATGTGTTGTTTAACTGAGATCAGTCTGGCAGCAGGGAAACTCCTTGTCAGTGCATTTTTTATTCTTCTGTCTATTCTTTCACATGTCTCATCACTTTTGAATGGAAGGCGAAGGAAAACAGTCTTCTTCTCAATAGTTAGATTTTGTGGCCTCCAGAAATCCCACTCCATAATTCATGATGAATTTCTTCGGATATTCATTTTCTATAACAGCCTTCTCAATTATCCCGAATTCTTCTTTTTGTTTGTCTTTAGAGCGCAGCCTTTTTATTCTAGTGAAGAGCGTCCTGACTAAACCACCCTTCTAGCTGACAGGACATAAACTTTTGTAGTGAATGTACTGACCAATCCACGTGTCTTTTCTGTCGACAGTTCTCTCAACTGTACCATCACATCTCCGTCTTATACTTAGATTCAAAAAATTGAATCTGTTCTCATTTTCATATTGTATTATAAAATTAATATTTGGATGATCCTGATTGAAGGTTTAGAACAACTTTGACGTATGAATCATATTATCATAAACAATGAAAGTATCATTGACATACCTGCAATAATATGTCGTTTCCTTAATCTCAGAGTTCAGACTCATTCTCTTGAGATGAGCCATAAATATATGAATATAGGTCCTAGTGGTGTAAGCATCGCCACTCCATCAGTTTGCCAGTAAAGCTGATAATTAAACTGGAAGTTAATACCTTTTGTACGGAGGAGCAGTAATTGTTTGAGTTCTGTTTACGCCAATGGTAGTAGATCAGACTATCGACAGACTATGTTTATTGTTTCATCCACTGGTATATTCGTAAACGATGAGGAAACATCAAATGATACCATGAATTTATCTGAGATATCTAATCTATTCAGTTCTCCAGTGAATTGAAATGTATCCTTCAAGCTGTGACTTGCGAACGGTTTTCTGAATGGTTCCAATTTCTTTGCTAACTAACGAGCCAATTTATGACAAGATGAACTTGTCATGGACAAAATAGGCCTGAAAAGAACACCGGACTTATGGATTTTTGGCACGCCATATATGAAGGGTAGTTGTGAACCTCTTGGCTTCAGTTCACTATAGGCTGGTCCAACGATGAATTGCTTCTTCAAAAGTGCTCTGAGGTGCTACCTTACTTTTTTAAATTGTAACTAACGCATCGTTTTAAGATCTTGCAACTTTTAATCTCAACGAATCCCTCAGAAGCATCAGCATTTCATGCAAGTAGTCATTTTTATTCATAACGACACCAGACCACTTACCAGCATATTCTGTCGGTAATCCCGAAGGACTGAGAAACATGTATTTGATAACTGACAAACAGAGAACACCATGTTTATTATCGTTTGAGGAAGCTCTCACTATCAAACATTTTCAACCCAACCTATGTACTCAGATGGAGACTTTAACTAACCTCCCTTTACCTTGGTAACTGTATATGGTTTTTTCTTCGCATGTGTATGTTTATAGTCTTCTATCTCCTTTCTTTTAATTGCATCATCTCTTCATTAATTACCTACTGAGTGTTAATCACTTAGTGGTGTTCACGTTTTTCATGTTATTGCGTAACTTCTGGCTCTTGAACAGTTCCTTCCTTTGCACTGATATTTATTTGCTTGTTGTCGCCCCACCCCCACCGCCCGAACTCCATAGCTCCAGAATTTTCTATTTCACCAGATATAAGTTGGTATTGATTTCAAGTAGAATTTGTAATTATTATTTCTGTGTTCTTTTGACTCACTACCACCTTATTGTTAATCCTGGATTTCAAATCTCCATTTATTTCTGCATGTTATGTTGCGATTACTACTCATATTAATTTATTTCAATTGCAAGCTGTTTGCGACTGATGAAAGGCAATGAAATGAAATGAGCTTAATTTATTCTGTAAATATGTTTGTTCTTGTATTGTTCAAATTTGTCAAGAGGAATAAGCGTATGACAATTCTGATATTCGTTATTTAGCACAAATTTTTGGTTAATATAACTAGTTATCCTATCTGTGAGCTAATTAATGATTTCAAGTTGTTATTCATCGTAGACTGACATCAGTTGGAGGAACAAAGGAAACCTGGGAGCACTGGACAGCTGTTTCGTCCCACTAGTATGGGACTCCTCAGCAGTTCGCACCCACGACCCCACCAGCAGGGATCGAACCCGTGACCTTCAGGTTCCGCGACCAGCACGTTACTATTGAGCTAGCCACTGGGTCAGAATCCAATGCTCCATATTTCCAACTTCTGTTAGCTCACGATATATAGCGCAAACCGCCACCCAATGTCATCGTTGAGTATTTGTCCTCACGGCCATCATGCTTTGACTCCACCGGTCACGACTTGTCATTGGAACTTCGGGAATACTTCTCGAAGCTAGTCACCAATGAGCACTAGTTCAATTAAATTTTGAGGGGGTTGTGGAGATTTGGAAATATTTCAAGTTGTTATTCAGCGCACTGCTGAGGAGTCCCATACTAGTGGGACGAAACAGCTGTGCAGTGCTCCTAGGTTTCCTTTGTTCCTCCAACTGATGTCAGTCTTCGATGAATAACAACTTGAAATATTTCCAAATCTCCACAACCCCCTCAAAATCTAATTAATGATTGTTACCATAAGAGAAAGTGATAACAACAGTTTGTTTGAAATCCTAATTATGCCTATTGATATCGAAATGGAAGCATTCATAATATATTTACATCTTCAGATAAATAATCGGATTCTAGTTGCATTCTGAATGTCTTCAAATAACATGTGTATGCAAAGCTTTTACTAGAATTCATTTATATTGCTCTGAAATAGGTCAGAATACTGTGAATGTAGTCAAACCACTTAACCACTGCTGTAAAGTAACCAGACAATTTACATTTGTTTTACTTTGATTATTTAAGCAGGAAGACAAACGATCACCATGTGAATGTAGTGATTTCTCATCGCAATTTACGGTAGATTTTGCTTAGTCTTCGTATATATGAAATTCAAATAGCTACTGGTAATCCACATGATGCAATTTATTCATATGCAACAAACAATTCTGGGGACGTACCAACTAACAACCTACCACCTAACACATATGCAGACGAAGAAAGTGGAGATGGATTGGGCATACACTGAGAAGGCCGACTGGTGATATCACACGCCACGCCCTCGAGTGGAATCCGAAGGGGAAGCGATAAGTTGGGCGTCCGAGGCGAGGGGGATATGGAGGAGATCACATGAAGAGGAGATCAAAGCTTGTGGGCAGTCGTGGGGCCAGGTTCATAGGACTGCAGAGAAGAGAGTGGAATGGAGGCTTGCTACTGAAGTCCTGTGTTCCATTAGAAACCCAAGGGACAAATAATAAATAATAATATACAATTTATTCACTCATAAGACTTCCTAGTCAAAAGAGATAAAGCATGTATTCAATAATTCTTGATCCAAAATTGTAGATCATTTATTTCTATCTAAACTATAAAATGTAACTATAACAAGTTATTTTTGCCGTATAGATATATTACAATCATATACATTTAAATATTTTCCTTTAAAAATCTAGGTTCTACATAATATTGATGAATTATTTGACAGACCTGAACTGGCTGCAGCTCCTGATCTTCTATGGCCAGATTGTTTAATCCTGGCGTATTTGTTCTTAAGCCATCCATGAATACTTATAATGGACTATTACAAATGTTATCTAATGTTGGCAGTTTTGATGGAAGGGAACAAGTGAGTTGTGCAGTTACAGAAATTTCTTTTTTTTCCTCTTTCCTTAACGATTATAAACTAATAATGACGCAACAATAAGGTAGAATGTAATGAAATTATGGTTCAATAATTTTATCAGTTCTTCTTTTAACAAATTTAACTATGGATTCTCAATCCTTTTCATTACCTTTTCATTACTATGTAGCCAGTATCATTGGTCACATCAACATAGTACCTAAATCTGAATACCTTTTTGTCTCATTCCATGTTAATTTTGCTTATCTGATGTGTCACAGAATGAAAAAGTATTATTGATTTAACAAGGAATTCTGTACATGATACAGATTCACCAGAGAACATAACCACAAAGTCAGACAAATTCAACATAAAACTTCGCATACAGGTATATCGCTTCAGTTGAATAGATAGTTGACACTGAACAAGTGAATGAGATTTGTAACTGAGCTAGGTGAAAATCGTTTACATATTAACAATGTGAGCGTTAAGAGATTAGTTAAAAAGTGAAAAAAATGGGAAGTTTAAGATTTAAGAACGGCCTAAGCTGCATCATCCTGGAAAGGTTAAAGAATGCCCTGTATTCAAAATTACGACTGAAACAGGCTGACTGACTGACTTCAGGGGAAACAAATCATGTGCCGATCAAATTGCATAGAATCGCAGTCAACTCTCTATCAGCTTCAGCGATTTTGAAAATGCCTTCGATAGCGTCGACCGAGAAGTAATTTGGCAGCTGCTGCTTCAACACTACGGCACATGCCAAGTGATTCACAATGGAAAGCTCAGTGGTGATGCCTATGAAGTGAAGACAGGATGAAGTAAGACAAGGTTGCCACCCACTATCACCAATGATCTTCCTGATTGTGGTCGACTGGACTAGACTGGACTGGACTGGACTGGACTGGATGATGCAACAGACACCTGTGAGGAGCTGTGAGAAGATGGGCATAAGCTCACTGGACAGATGAAAAGATTCCAGAAGAAGATTGGGATTTCACCAACGATGATGGTACACGTCTAATGTCGAACAAGCTCGAAGATGTACAGGCGAAAAGTAACAAGTTAGCAGAAGATGCGAGGCAGAGAAGGAAGATGGAAATTCTTTCAGATGGACGTAGAGAAGACACAGGTGATGGAGATACTCAACCACCACCACCAACAACAACAACAACGAACACCAATCACCATCAACACGAGAAATCTCAAGGAAGTTGTCTCTTTCACCTACCTAGATAAGACAGCATTGCTTCAACTACAGACGGCGGTGGCAAAGATGAGAATGTGAAAGCCAGGATGGGAAAGACAGCAAGAAAGGCATTCCTTCATTAATCTGAAATAATCAGTGTGGAGATATACTGCACTACACTACACTACACTACACTACACTGCACTGCACCGCACTGCACTCAGTATAAAGTGTGAACAATATCAGGATTTTCAACACTAATTGAGTCAAGTAAGTCAGCGCTTCTATGTGATGATTGAGAGACTTGGCAGCGCGTTTTGGAAAACATCCCTAACAAACTGCAGACATACATGACATGAACAGCTGTCACCTACACTCACTCGATACTGACACTGAAGATCAGATGGATGGCGAGAATAATATGAATAAGCAAGAAGGGTGTGTGGCTGGCTGGCTGGCTGGCTGGCTGGCTGGCTGGCTGGCTGGCTGGCTGGCTGGCTGGCTGGCTGGCTGGCTGGCTGGCTGGCTGGCTGGCTGGCTGGCTGGCTGGCTGGCTGGCTGGCTGGCTGGCTGGCTGGCTGGCTGGCTGGCTGGCTGGCTGGCTGGCTGGCTGGCTGGCTGGCTGGCTGGCTGGCTGGCTGGCTGGCTGGCTGGCTGGCTGGCTGGCTGGCTGGCTGGCTGGCTGGCTGGCTGGCAACCAACCAACCAACAACGAATCTATCGACGAAAACAAATATGTAGAAGAAGAGAGTGGAGATGGTTATGTTGGATTGCATTCTGCATACACTGAGAATGAAGACGGTTTGGGACATCAAGCGCCAGATCAGGCTTGGTCGTCAAGTGGAAGGCAGATGAGAAATGACGAGTTTAGCATCTGAGGTGAGGGTGACATGGAGAAGATTGTGTGGTTAAGAAATGAAAGTTTGTGGGCATTTGTGGAGCCAGTTTGTAAAGACTGCAGAGAAGAGAGTGAAGTGGTGACGTGCTACTGAAATGTTATGTTCCACTAGGAACTCAAAGGACCAATAACAATAAGCAGAGAAAATGGCAAAGTTCCATCTGGGTATAAAATTCCAGTTTTCATTTTAGACACTAACACTTTCAAGCATGACTCAATAAGCGTCAACACAGATCAGTTAGTAGCCCCATTTTACAACATTTAGTTGATAATGGGTACACAGTTTCAGGAGATTCGTTTATACTAGTCTACAAATTACAATATAATCTTCCTAAGGGTTCGAAAAAACGCTTACTTTATGTTACTGAATCTTTGGCAGTTCGACAGTGTATCCAGAGGCAGTTTTGTCATTCCCTCTCCTTATCCACTTCTTAATTCTTAAACCTTCTAGTTCTTAAGCCTAGCTAATCTTTTAATTCTCATTTTGTTGCTACGCAAACGATTTACGCTTAACTCGGATACAAGTTTCTAATGCTTTTGCTCTCTGACAACCGTCTACTCACCCTATCACTTTTTATCTTCAACTCATACTTACTCATGTTGTGAAACACTTGTATTTGTTATATAATTTCAAGTTGGTATTCATCATGGACTGAAATCAGTTGGAGAAACATTAAAAAACTGGGGGGACTGGATAGATGTTTCATCCCGGTACGGGACTCCTCAGCAGTGCACTCCCATGACCCTGCCAGGGATCTAACCCAGGACCTTCAGGTTCCGCGACCACCATGTCACCGCAAACACTCGAAATTCAGTTAATACAGTACTCACTGGTGACTAGCTTCAAGAAGTTATTCTCAAAGTTCCGATGAGAACCTTGGGGCCAACTAACAACCACAGCATTGGATGGAGGTCGTGCTATATTGTGAACTGACATAGTAGGAAATATGGATTATTGGGTTCTGACCCAGTGACTCAATGGTAATGGGCTGGCTGAGGAACGTGAAGGTGATGGATTGGATCCCTGGCATGTGTGGTGATGGTTGCGCACTGCTAAGGAGTCCAATACTAGAACGAAACAACTGTCCTGTGTACCCAGGTTTCCAATGTTTCTCCGACTGATCTCATTCCATGATGAATACCAACCTGAAGTAAAAAAGCAACAATCTAAACGAAGAGTATTTTTTTCAATAAATTCCCATCAGGTTCTACAGTCATAAAATGCTTTTATACAGCATATAAACATCTTCAGAATGGTAATCTTGGCATATATTTCAATAGTCGGTTAATGTTCAACCCGAGACTGAAGGGTAGTCTATCTAATCTTAGTTCTTCATCTTGGATATATCAGTTTATGGCAAACTATTAGACCGGTGCATCTCCAGATACAAAAGGTTCAATCGACTTTCGCCAACTTACCCCACCTATGGCGCCGCCGCGACATCCGATTGTCTATTAAGGGTCACGTGTACTGCACAGCAGTCCACTCTGTTCTACTGTATGGCTGTGAAACATGGCCATTGAAAGTGGAAGATATAAGAAGGCTTCAAGTGTTTGACTACCGTTGACTTCGTTGTATAGGCCGTATTCCATGGTGTCACCGCACCACATGAGTAAGGCAGAAGTCAGGAGTAGAGTTTTAGGGAGAAGAGATAAGTTGGTTGACGAGGTTGTGAACCTTCATCGACCGAGATGGTTAGGACACGTATTATGTATGGCTGGCTAGTCGTCGATTGCCTCACCACACAATGTTGGCTGAAGTAGGTTCAGACTGGAAAAAGGTTCGAGGTGGCTAGATCAAAATATGGCACCAATGTAAGAAGTTTTTGACTGTTGGTTTGAGTCATGTGGGGCGATGCAGACTAGCCGGTTGGGGTCTACAGGACAAGAGGAACTAGTGGTTGGAGACTTTAGGTGGTTGCATGGCTGAGAACCGATGTCAGTTGTGCAGATGTATACATACATTATCCTCATCTTAACGATGCTATAGGGAGTCTCACCACTTTCTCATTCTTCCTTCCTCTCTTTTCGTAGTTTTTATTTCTCTTGACTTTATTCTCTTATCTTCATCTTGCGGCTGACTGCCTTTTAACTTGATGTACTGATATGAGATGTGGCAAGTCGGACGGTTACGCAGTAATACCTGGTCCTAGGTTGATCTGGATGGATGATGGATGGACTATGAGAGCATTTACCGGCTTGGTTCGGAAAAGGCGAAGTGAAGATAGTAAAAGGTTCCATTCTACTGCACTTAGTGAGTGGACACATGGCATGACATATATGCCAATAATCCTTTCACTGTCATTTATCGTATTCCAAAGACAATACTGTGTGTACCTCACCAACGCCTGTACAACATAACGGAGGCTGTCACAATGAGACTATTCAAACCTGAACTGTGCATTCAGAAAGCCTTCAGTAAACTATAAACCGGTCCTATCTTGCTTATTCATTTGCCTTTCCCTTCACCATCACATTATTCACGTGTATTCAAATGTCATCCTAATACTGACCAATTAAAAAAGGGAAAATATGAGTCCATTTTGGAAATTCATTTCCCTTTAGCTTGTCTTGTCTTAACACTGAACAAATGCATTCGATAATTCCAGGACTTGGTGGGAGAATCTGTTGAAAAGAATATTCTTCGTTCAAGTTGTTGCTTTTTATTGATGTTATGAAAACCTTTAAATTTTGAGGTAGTATTCACCATGGACTGACATCTGTTGGAAAACCACTGAAAACCTGATAACACTTAATAACTGTTTCGCCTTAGTATGTGACTCCTCAGCTACATGCACCTACAACCCGGCTAGAGATCGCACTCAGGACTTTCAGGTTTCATGGCGAACGTGTTAAACATTCATACTAGGACGTAACAGCTGTCCATTGCTCCCAGGTTTTCAATGATTCCCCAACTGATGTCAGTCTATAATGAATACTACCTCAAAATTAAAATCCCAATTCATCTCAATAACCTTTAAATGTTTGTTTTTACTAACTATATTGTAAGATGATTATAAGGCTACAGAGGAAGGTGATTTTTACAGAAAACAAATTTGTTCTCTGAAGTGTTTATTGTTTCTTTTTAGTCAAGCGAAAAAATAGATGATTTTTTTTTCGTTTAAATTGACTAGATATATTTTGTCTATGTTTTAAAAGGTCATCTGTAAACAACCTGTACGTTGAAATTCGCCTGACAGCTTACACGCTAACACGCGTATATTTTTGACACCATATCAATATTGCAATACATACTAACCGACTAACCGACCACATAAACTAATTTCTATTCACAAAACTGCTGACAGCATATTAGTAGTATCAATATAGTATTAATAATAGCATACAAAGTGTATCATTTTATTTTCACGCCGAAATTCGCTAACATTTATACAACTTAATCATTTCACAGTCACTTCACTTAAAATCAATGACCCTTATAGTATATGTATGCATAATACATTATGGTCGGAAGTATTCATTCGCCTTTATTATTTATTTTACCCTTGAGTTTCTAGTGGAACATAGGGCTTCAGTAGCACGTCTCCAGTCCACTCTCTATTCTACAGTTCTATGAACTTGGCGCCACGACTGCCCACAAGCTTTCATCTCTTCTTCATATGATCTCCTCCATATCCCCCTCGCCTCGGACGCTCAACTTATCGCTTCCCCTTCGGATTTCACTCGAGGGCGTAGCGTGTGATGTCACCAGTCGGCCTTCTCAGTGTATGCCCAATCCATCTCCACTTCCTTCGTCTGCATATGTGTTGAGCGGTAGGTTGTTGGTTGGTTCGTTGCCAGCTAACCAAAGTTCCTTGCTTCTTGTTCTTATTATTCTGGCCATCTGATCTTCAGTATCGAGCCAGAGTAGGTGGCAGCTGTTGATGAATATCTGTAGTTTGTTGGAAGTGCTTTCCGTGACACGCCAAGTCTGTGAGCCATATAGAATCACTGACATAACGTTTGTGTTGAAAATCTGGATCATGCTCCACATGCTGAGTGGAGTGCAGCAGATCTCCACACTGATTATTTAAGATCAGTGAAAGCTTATCTTGGTGTCTTTCCGATCCTGGTTTTAACATCCTCGTCTGTACCGCCTGCAGTGGGAACGATGCTGCCTAGCTAGGTAGGTGAAAGAGACTACTTCCTGTTCATGGTGGTTGGTGCCTATTGTTGTTGATACTGTTGTTGGTTAGGTATCCTCATCACCTGTGTCTTCTCTACGTTCACTTAAAGTCCCGTTTTCGCTACCCTGCCTCTTCTATCAACTTGTCAGTTTTCCTATGCAGATCTTCCAGTTTGTGCAACAACACATTACACATAAATCATCGTTAGCCAGATTCAAATCTTCTTCTGGAGTCTTTTCATCGGTCCAGCTAGCCTATGCCCATCTTCTCGCTCCTCACGGTTTGCTGGATGATCCAGTCGACCACAATGAGGAAGATCATCGGTGATAGTAGGCAGTCTTGTCTTACTCCTATCTTCATTCAAAGGCGTCACTGGGCTTCGCATTGTGGATCACTTAGCATGTGGCGTCTCCTTATATCTGTTGAATGAGATTGATGAAGGTTTGTGGCACTAAACCCGTGGTGTTGAAGCAGCAGTTGCCAAATTACTTCTCGGTCGACGCTATCGAGGACGTTTTGAAAATGGATGTTGTTGTAAAGTAAATAGCTGACTGCCTTTCTATACTCTGTTCTATGATGATGCGTAGTGTAGCGTTGTAGTTCCATCCGCACATGATATCTTCTTCCTGAAACCAGGCAGCCAGCCAGCCAGGCAGCCTGTTCCGATGGTAATTTTGAATCCAGTGCATCTTTTAGTCTCTCCAGGATGATGTGGCATAATATTTTGGTTTGGGTGGATAGCAGCATGATTCCTCGACAGTTGTTGCAGAGGCATAGGTCTTCCGTGTTTGGGAGTTTGACAAGGAAGCCCTTCTTTCAATCAATTGGCAGGTTCCTTTCCTTCCCTCCTTCCAGACCGCCTGCTGTTGCCTCTGCATTTATCTTCAGTGCTTCTGGTGGAATTCTATCTGGTCCTGCTGCTTTCCCGAATTTCAGCAGTGTTGCAGCATTCAGGACTTCTGCTTTTGTCGGAGGGCCTGTGTTCACTTCCAAATCTGCCGTTGCTGGTGGTATTTCCGGACGAGTTGCAGGTGGTGGTCGATTCAAGAGCTTTTTGAAGTGGTCAGCCCATCGTTTCTCCTCTTTGGTAACTAGATTTCCATTACCATCTTTTATTGGTTTCGTCTGAGTTGATCTCTTCCCGGATAGTAACCTGTTTATTTGACTCAATGTTGTCAGGTCTCTGTCTCTCCTACCTGCAGCCTGTTCTGCTTCGATTGCCAATGTGTCGTAGAAGTGTCTTTTGTCTTAAGGCTCACTCTTCATTTCATTTTCCAGTGTTTTACACGTTGTACTCATTTCTTCTTTTTGTTGCGCATCCTTGCACTGGTCCATCTTATGCTTCACCATCTTCCCCTCCTCACTATCAGCTTCCATGTACCCATCGAGATCCATTCCTTGTCTTTTTTCATCTTTCTTCCTAATGCGGTTATGCAGGTTTCTTTCCACATCTCTTTCAAAGACTTCCAGTGTTCATCCACTCAGGTTTCTTCAGAGATTTTGCTCGATATCTCCCATTTTGTCTTGATGAAGATGTCCCTTGGAGTTTCGTCCTTCAGTTTCTGGGTGTTGTATTTGAACTGTGGCCCATCACCAACTTCTTTGAAGGCATTCAATATGATTTTGAAGGTTCCCTACACTAGATAGTGAGTGGTATGAACCTACATCTGCTCCCCTTCTTGATCTTGTGTCCAGTAAGTTGCGTCTCCACTTTCTTGAGATTGAGATGAATTCAATCTGATTTTTAGTGTATCTGGTGTCTCATGAAATCCATGTCGCTTTGTGAATATCCCTGTGTTTGTACACAGTGCCTCCAGTCACTAAATCGTTGAATGTGCAGAAATCTCCAAACAGTTCACCGTCCTCATTGATTTCACCGAGTGCTTCTCGACCCATGATGCGTTCTCTTCCTGTGTTTTCTGATCCCAGTTTGGCATTCATGTCGCCCATTAGAAGTTTGATGTCGCCCACCGGAGTTTTGTCTGGTACTGATCGCAGTTTTTCATGGAATTCCTCCTTCTTCTTTTGGTCCGCATTATTTGTAGGTGCGTAGCATTGTAGGATTGTGATTTTCCTTCCTTTTGAGTTGAACCTTGCCGTCATGACCCTGCAGGAGAAGACTGGTTCCCATTGCATGAGAGCCTTCGATGCTCTTGTGGGCATCATGATAGCCACTCCAAATCTCAGTGTTGCTGTGGTTATCGTCTGGGTGACCGGAGTAGATTATTGATTCTCCAGTTGGCAATTTGGAGAGTCCACCTCCATTCCACTTACTTTCGCGGATTCCAAGCACTTCAGTGTGATACCTTCTCATCTCCTTTGCAATCTGGGCTGCCTTGCCAGCGAGCTTCAAACATGGTGCGGACATTCCATGTCCCCAAGTTTACTTTTACTTTCGTCGAGAGAAGACACATCAGCGGACTGGCTTCCTGATGTCCTTCATCAACAGGCGTCATTTCGTCTCTCCGATTCCAGCGAGGAAAATGTTTGTTTTTATTTTTTATATTTTGTCTGTACTTTGAAGTTTCTTTAGCGATTCGATTTGTTTTACGGGATGGGGTTGCTAGCCTCATACCCAACCTTCCGTCTTTACCCGGGCTTAGGACTGGCTAGTAACTAGTGGACTAGTTAAGCAGACGAGGTTATTCATCTACCTTTATTTCAGGTCATTAAGTTTCATGATTATTAAGGTACAAATAATCAATCATAATAATAATAATAATAATAATAATAATAATAATTTTCACCTTGAGCTCAGTCATTTTACGAAGTGAATGGGTGAATCAACATTGATGAAGTCTTAGTATAATTTCTTGTATCATACCGTCGTTGATTGGACCGAACTGATCGGTCTCTATTGGTATATGGGCACCTGTGAGGATGCCTCGACATTACCTATGTTTTGATTGTAGTAATGATGGATAGTGGCTAGCGGTGGAATTCAGTATATGCATTTCGTCCTATTTGGGACTCGTCAGCTGGATGTACTTGCCTCCCTCCCAGTGAGTGATGTTGTTCCCGCCGGGATTCGAACTCGAGACCGCACAGAAGCCTATATGCCAACAGAGACCGATCGATTCGATCCAATCAACGACGGTATGATACAAGCAATTATACTAGAACTATACTCATCTCACAAGAAGTAACTATCGTGGTTCGGTGGTCTAGTGTATAACGCTCTGACGTTTGGAGCGATCGCTTCCGAGTTCGAATCCCGGTGGGAACATCACTCACTGAGAGGGAGGCAGTTACATCCAGCCGATGAGTCTCAAATAGGAAGAAATGCACATTCTGGATTCCTCTGCTGGCCACTATCCATCGTTATTGATGAAGTCGATTGACATAAAGAGGCAACTCATCTGATTCATCATGGGAAAATAAAGAAAGAAAAGGTAGTTTCAGCGAAGAAAAATGTCTTTACGTCTCAACGAAGTCATTTACTAAAGTCTGCATTCATGAATACGTTGTTACAGTGGGTATAACATTCCAGAATCATTTCTGGTCAAGGATCAAAATATGTTAAATACCAAGAAGAAGTTATGTAGTACAAATGAGGGTTAGAATAGGAAAATATAAACAAGAGATTATGAAAATGAACCAATGACAATCAAGGCCTTATGCTGGTCATGGGAAAGACAAAAGTTGAACGTACCTATTTTAGATAACCAGCGCTGGTTTGAACGCTTGGATAGCGAGTGATTCACCTATTCCAGAATGCCTTGATCTTACTCCTTTTGAGTGCTTTGATTGAACCCTATCGAGTTCTAAAAATGGGCTGAGTGGCCAAAGTGTTCTGGTATTGTACTGAAGATGCATTCTCATTCTCCCTTTGCTAACCAGGTTGAGTAGTGTTGTCAGGCACCTTTTACAGGTGAATACATGGTGCGGCTGATGTACTCAGCTCTATAGGAACAAGCAAAGTGGCCGGAAATAATTCTGGAACGTTCTACCCCCTGTAACATTCTTACCAATGTACAGCTTAGTAAATGACTTCGTTACAAGGAAAAATGTTTCTTCATTCCAACCGCCATCTGATGGATTGAATCATTTGCATATCCAATCAGCATTGAAATAACTGTGCAGTCGCTTTCTACATTACTTATAGGTTATTCGTCAGTGGGTATACAGAAGTTAGCCATGCGGCTTTTATGTATTGAGAACAAGATATTCAGCGAAGAGACTCTTTTCAACGAATTTATTTTCAAGCTGTACAATCGTATATATATGGTATTTGGAAAAAATTATATCCTGTGAGGAAAACTAAACACTATATGGTGATGACAATCATAATAGAGCGGGTGATGACATAGGCATTTATGATTATAATAACATTTGAAGTGCGAATGATAACAAATAGATTATGTAATATATGGAATGGTAGATAGAGAGTATATAACTCAGAAGGGGGTGAAAAATTTTTATGTATTGCCTGAGATATTTAGACAAATACTATACATGCAATTAATACGTCTAAGAAGTCAGTTGTGATGAGAATAGCTAGGTATTAGCGTCTGTGATGGGTGGCGTGGATCCTAATCTCAGAAGAGAGACACCAGTTCCCAAGTGGTCGCAGACACGCCTTGCTGATAAGTGCCAGCAAACGTGAAACCTCGGACCAAGGCTTCCTGTCGATCGCTTTCATCCAGCTAACATTTATTTTAGTGCATCGCAACAGTAGGCGCCCACACTGCCAAGTGATTGATAAGATTCAGTCAGCACTAAGGACTGGGCAACATGGAATTAGTTGCTCTCAGGTGAATAATCAATGTATCTCAGGTTTTTCATTGTGGTTGAGCTATTATATGAAATGAGAGTAAAAACTAGTTTATTTGGTTATGGACTTGCCTACTATGATTTCTTTTCAGTATCTAAACTTTAGTAGATAAGATAGGTTTCCGAGATGTGATCCATTCTAGCTGAAAGTCAACCATGAAGGTAATCGAAGACAATCTGATAGTATCCACGATAAAAAGTAATGTAATAGAGTTATATTTTAAATTTAGACCATGTTAAAGTGTGAATATACCTCCGTCGTTGCTATCGCCTCCATACCATATTATTTCTCATGTCTCCATCTACTCCCGATTGATGGCTGCTACCTTGACGTGGTAGTCGGGCTTGTATATCACAACTCCTCATACAATTTCGAGATATGAGCTACAACATCGAAACTTGTTGGCTCACTAGCCGAGGGAGGATATGAGTTTTTGGACGAATCCGTGGCAGTAGACAGTGCAGCTGAGATACTAGTGTTGGGCTTCGTAGCGTCCACAGCTCTGTCAGCCGCTTCCACCAGCTCTATTAAGGGGCACTTATGGAAGGGTGCGAGGATCTCTTGAACCGACTGTGGTAACCTCTGTAACCACAGTTGCTTGGGAAATGCTTCATCAATGTTGAAGTCAGCATCCAGCTGCTTCATCTGACGAAGCAGTTGCGTCGGCTTACGATCACCCAGATGCACATCCCTGAAAAGCTCTTGCACTTTCTGCTGGTCAGTAAGTGCAACGCGTTTGATGAAGGTGGTTTTGAGGCGATCGTAGTAAAGATTCGGTGCTGGGTCATCTAGCACATCTGAGACATCTTCGATCACATTTTCCTGTAAGCTGACGATGACTGAGTTGGACTTAGTTTCTTGTGATTGAATGTGTCTCAAGGCAAACTGAGCTTCCACATGGGAGAACCATGCAGATGGTCTGTGGGCCCAGAAGGTGGGAAGCTGGAGGGTTACGGCCATCTGCGCAGTCGAGTCGTTATCCGCCATTGATCAGGGAATTAACGAGGCACGATAGTGATAATAAAAAAAATTACAATGCAAAAATAACCAGTGAGGAGTGCAATAATATTTTAAAAAAAACGCTAGACGTGCCAAAAACAAAATTAGGCCAGACAAATCAACGCAAGAGAACAAAGGTACTAGACAAAGTAAGAAGTGATAGTCGAGCTCACCACTTTGTAGAGGTGCGTGTTACGATTCTGTAATGTTTGATCAACCCTACTTAACTTGATGTGCTCTAGTACCTGCTTAACCAGTACTTTACCCAACGTGTAAGTACTCATAACAAAACACAAATCAAAAGAACTGATACGCAATGTATTTGAAGCAGCTATGTATTTAATTAAAGTAAATGTAATAATAATGAATGAGGGAAAAGTTTAATCAACTTATCTGGCTTGTAAGGCTGAACTAGGGACTGGGAGTACGTGTGTGGTAATCAGCACAATGGAGCGCAAAATGGCGTCCAAGCCTGCTCGGATGCATGCTCGTTAAAACAAAACTTAAAACACCCTAAGCATCCGGAGGCGAGCTAGAGATTTATCTAGTTAATTTAATTTAATCTATTTATTTTAGCCCTAGTTATATTTTGGTGCTAGGATGGTGCACTACAAAGCAAAGAGCTGTGCTAGTGGAAAGCTTGTTCTCTCGAGGTCCTACCATTCCATAAAGGTTTTTTGGATAGTGATTAGACAAAAAACAGTTGCTCTTACCTTTAACATGTTTAAAATAATGAAATAATGCACCATAATTGCTTAGATCAGTCATCGGTGGTTAGTGATGATCCAAAACCACAGGATGTATGCATGTTGAAAATTCCCATTTTCAAAATTGGAAGAAGACATTAAAGTGAACAGTATTGTTCTCAATTAGCTCCCCTCAGGTTTTATGTTAATATAAATAAAATGTCTCATATAGAAAAACGTACTATGCAGCTAAGCTTATTGCAGTTGAGATGACTAAACACATGCTGTAACCTAGACCTCAACGCTGTATAAACGATTGCTTTACATTCCACTATATTTATAAATTTACATGTGTGTGTGGACAAGTATACATAGGGAGGACGAATCGTGATATGTACTTGAGGGTAGGGGAATATGTTCCAAAATGGCTATGAAAGCAGCTGAATTCACAAACATTGATAAGCACAGATGACAGACAACCATCAGTATCATCCATTGCTAAACATATCACAGGATTGACATTAAAACAGACTTTACAATTTTGTATAGAAACTATCAGTGGCGCTAGACATAAATAAATTTAACCCCCCATTGTGTCTTCGAACACAGTTTATCCTTACGTGAAGCCTACCTTGGTAATGCTTATTTTATCATATTACCAAGACTGTCTTCAAATCTTATCTTTCTTTTCTTTTCATTATCTTTCTTATTATTGAATCCCTTTATGTCATATTTGTCCTTCCCCCACTTCCAGTTTTCATACGTAAACTGACTTTACAAGTAAATGTGTGATCAGATTGTTCGAAATGTTTGGCGCTAATACATCACAATTTTCGCATAATCTGCGTCTTCTAATTACACTATCCAAATTCATATATAAAACATTAAACCAATCATGGTGGATTATTTAGTCTGTGGTAATTAGGAAATGAAGCATGTAAATAGTAGATATCTAGACAATCATGATATTGAGTTGTAAAGGAGTTGTTGGGATTTGGAAATATTCCAAGTTGTTATTCATCGTAGACTGACATCAGTTGGAGGAACAAAGGAAACCTGGGAACACTGGACAGCTGTTTCGTCCTACTAGTATGGGACTCTCCAGGTTTCTTTTGTTCCTCCAACTGATGTCAGTCTACGATGAATAACAACTTGAAATATTTCCAAATCCCAACAACTCCCTCAAAATTCAATTGAACTGGTGCTCATTGGTGACTAGCTTTGAGGGGTATTCCCGAAGTTCCAGTGAGAAGTCGTGACCGCTGGGGATAAAGCCTGATGGTCATGAGGACAGTTACTCAACGATGACACTGGGTGACGGTTGAGCTATATCATGAGCTAACAGAAGTTGGAAATATGGACCACTGGATTCTGATCCAGTGGCTCAGTGGTAACGTGCTGGCCACGGAACCTGAAGGTCGCGGGGTCATGGGTGCGCACTGCTGAGGAGTCCCATACTAGTGGAACGAAACAGCTGTCCAGTGCTCCCAAGTTCCCTTTGTTCCTCCAACTGATGTCAGTCTACGATGAATAACAACTTGAAACAATCATAATAATAATGGCAATAGTTATCTCATTGAAGATGAGAACAAAATGGGAACAGCATAGTACTGCAAATATTTAAACAAACTGTGTCGATGAAAACTTAGAAAAACAAAAGTTATGTGATACAAAAGGACGGAATGTGTAGATAATCGAAGCCTGAACAAATAAGTAAACATATATGAAAAGGGGGGAAGAAAGGGGAAGAAGATGAAAATCGTATTTATATAAAGATATTTATCAGGTTTTCTCTGTCTAAGGCAGAGATGAAGGCTGCACAAACTTTTTCTGGACACAAAGACTACGTTTGTTTTCTGTAATTCCCGTTGCCTCATCTATATGCAAAATGCGGGTGCGAATTCTTTTCGAAAGATTTTGTGGAATGCGATAAATGATAATTGTTGCCCAAACAAAAGACAAGCTATGTAGTTCTGCCTTTTCGATGTGTGTCTATCAATTCAGCTGCTCCTGTGGAGAAAGCTATACTGGGCAAACAATTAGGCAGCTTAACAAACGTGTTGCTGAGCACCTACCTCCATGGCTAGGAAGGGGACAATTGAAGTTAATACGAAGCTCAATTGTGTTACATTTATTCAACAGTGGTTATGTAATAGACAAGACCAAAGCGTCAGAGATCATTTATAGCTTGTATCATATGACATAACGGAATGATCAGTAATAGTATTTATATCCAAATGACCTGTATCTGGTTGAACTTGATTAAATTATTGATCGTATCCTCTCATCATCGACCTACTTCTGAGCACTAGTTGAATTAATTCAGAAAACAATGTGAATTATTTTGAAACAATTTTAGAATACAATTTAGAGGTTTGTGAGAATTGGTTGATTTCAACACGGTATCTAACACAAACTGCTATCAGTTGGAAAGCAATACACACTCACGACTCTAAGGAAAACTGAACCTAAGGCCTTCAAGTCGCATGGAGAGCACATCACCATTGAGGCACTCGATAGGAATCCACTCCCACTATCGTCGAGGAGTGTTTGTTTCCGTGGTCGATAGACTTTCAAACTAAATGATTGTCTACTGTTAAACAGTGACATTCTATGAGGTGAATTTCCTAAAGTTTCAATGAGAAGCTGTGACTTGTTGGGTCAAGCAAGTCAAGTGTGAGAAAAAACACTCGCTGATGGCATTGAATGAAAGCTACGCTATATCATGAATTGACAAAATTAGAAAATTATCCGTAGTTTGACAGACTAGTATTTATGCTGGGTGATGATTGGAGGTGAGATGAAAATCTGAACCGCTGACAGATTTCAACCAGCGACCACCAAGTTTCCAGCCCGATGCTTTGTTGACTCAGCTACGAGGTCCTACTACTGACCAGATTTTCACTTCAATCAAAAGGTGGGGTTTTGCCCGACTACTATGTGAATTCGTCACGTGTTACTACTGTTTGATTGTATTCACACTGGCTGCCTAGTCAAGACTTATCATTCCAATCCAAATGTGATTGAATTAGAGGGGAGAGGGAGTATCATTTTAACTATCTGTGATAGCGATAGTTTGGCAGACTTGTATTTATACTGGGTGATGATTGAAAGAGAAATGAAAATTTAGACCGCGGCAGGATTCGAACCAAAGACTACTGGATCCTGATCAAGCAGTAGTAACACGTCATGGTAGTCAGGCAACAGTCAAACCTCATAGCTCAGTTGGTCGAGCCAGAAATCTGGCAGCGGTCCAATTTTTCATTTCACCTTCAATTATCACTCAGTATAGAATTAGAAAAATTTTGGTCAATGGGTTAGGGACCTTGTAGCCCTAAGTTTTATGACTTGTAAAGTTCTGGGTATATATCATTGAAGATTTATATCCTAGATTTTTAATTTTTCTCCAATTAATGTCGGTACACGACGAATAACAATAGAATTTCATCTTATCTGTTCAGTTAAATGTGTTGTGAAAAGAAAAAAAATCACACGTGATATTTACGTGTAAAGAAAGATTTTATTTAACATGTTCATTTGTCACTTGTTACTTGCATGCTGATTCTATTCAATTGAAAAAAAGAGTTTAAGTTCAGTTCAACCAATTCAGTTTACTTTTTCTACTGTTATGATACCCCGTCACCTGATACAATAATCTTCTGCTTATTATCAACTGCTCATCTAGTTACCAAGTAGTAATTATTTTCATATAAAAACTTAGTAGAATATTTGAAAATCACATTGGCAGTATTAATATAGATGCAACCAAGATGTAAAAAAAGAGTTTTGTTCTGTTCTGAAGCATAAACTTGTCATGACGTAATACAATGATATGACTGTTAAAACAAACACTATTAAAGGACGATCAAATTGATTTACCTAGTAAAAATGGTGATTATTATATTATTATTATTTCTTTTGGGTTTCTAGTGGAACATAACATTTCACCTACGAAACATGCCTATTGAGTCATAGAGAAGAGATAATTCAGCGAAGAAAATTTTCTTTTTCGACGATATCCTTCTTCTAAAGCTGTACAATCATATTTATATACATCATGAACATACTAGAGTCCATTATAAAACAATAGGGTGTAATTACATAACTAACCAAGTGCTACAAAAAACCGGAATCAAGAATGCAAAGTAGTTGCGTAATAATCTAAGAGAGTAGAAATATCGAGGAAGGCGAGGAGTTTGATAAGGTGAAAATTGTTGGTAGACAAGAAAGCCAAATATTGAGTGTCCACTTGATACATAGATGTAAAGAAGGTGAAGAATGAGACAAGAGTCATAATGAAATCGAAAAAATGAAAGTGTTAAGACCATGGTAAGAGATGAGAGATTGAACATACTTCTTTTGCATACAGAGATCAGGCTTGAATTAATGAATTGCCAGTGCCTCTGCTGTGCATCACTGTCGAAGGCGTACTTCTTTCCAACTAATCCATCTGACACGATAAATGACATTGAAAGAAGATTCTGGTCTAGCTTTATGTCTAGAGTTGACCAAATGTTCAAGAATTGAACTGTTAATTGATTTACATTCTCCTCTGGACAGCCATACAGGATAGTGCTCAGAGATTCGTTTGGAAAGTGTGCGCTTTGTGTGTCCTATATAACTAGGTCCACAGAAGCATGTAAATTTGTAGACACACATCGAGGTGGCCCAAAGTGGTAACTTGTCCTTAACGCACTCCGGAATGAGTTGTTGACTAGAGAAGCTGATCTGCAATTTTGCAGAGAAGAATGTCTTCTTCAATGATCTGGACAGCCAATTCTTCAGGATCTCTGCTGCCGTATCGCCTTTGAAAACAACGTTCATAAACAAGGTCTTCTTAGGAACTGTGAGTACTTGCTCCGTATTCTGATTTACTTTCAAGTTCTTATCAATAAATCTGGATGGAAATCCATTTTGCATGAGAATCTTCCGTAGTTTATCTAATTCTTCCTCAATAGTATTACTGGTGCTGATTCTTTTGATTCTTGAAGACAAAGACTGGATTAGATTCCTTTTTCTGCTGAGAGGCATCCAACTGTGGAAATTCAAATATTGTCCGTCCCAAGTAGGCTTCCTATAAATTGATCGCTGAAGGGAACCATCTGGTCTCCGTTTCAATAAAACATCTACCACTCGCCGCTTAAATGGTCTCCCGAAAGCCAGCCATTCACCCTTCTTGCTTATTCTTATTATTCTGGCCACCTGATCTCATCTTCAATGTCAGTATCCAGTGAGTGTAGGCGACAGCTGTTCATGTCATGTATGTCTGCAGTTTGTTAGGGATGTTTTCCGAAACGCGCCACCAAGTCTCTCAATCATCACATAGAAGCACTGACTCACTCGACTCATTTAGTGTCGAAAATCCTGATATTGTTCACACTTTATACTGAGTGCAGTGCGGTGCAGTGCAGTGTAGTGTAGTGTAGTGCAGTATATCTCCACATTGATTATTTCAGATTAATGAAGGAATGCCTTTCTGGCTGTCTTTCCCATCCTGGTTTTCACATTCTCATCTTTGCCACCGCCGTCTGTAGTTGAAGCGATGCTGTCTTATCCAGGTAGGTGAAAGAGACAACTTCCTTGAGATTTCTCGTGTTGATGGTGATTGGTGTTCGTTGTTGTTGTTGTTGTTGTTGGTGGTGGTGGTGGTGGTGGTGGTTGAGTATCTCCATCACCTGTGTCTTCTCTACGTCCATCTGAAAGAATTTCCATCTTCCTTCTCTGCCTCGCATCTTCTGCTAACTTGTTACTTTTCGCCTGTACATCTTCAAGCTTGTTCGACATTAGACGTAAACCATCATCGTTGGTGAAATCCCAATCTTCTTCTGGAGTCTTTTCATCTGTCCAGTGAGCTTATGCCCATCTTCTCACAGCTTCTCACAGTTGTCCGTTGCATCATCCAGTCCAGTCCGGTCTAGTCGACCACAATCGGGAAGATTTTCGGTGATAGTGGGTGGCAACCTTGTCTTACTCCTTCCTGTCTTCACTTCATAGGCATCACCACTGAGCTTTCCATTGCTGATCACTTATAAGTATCACTATATAAGTACTAAAGTTATTTCGGGGAAACATATAAGATGATGGAGTAAGCACATGCAAACTACTAAGGAATTCAAGAAACGAAATTAGATGAAAAGCGAACGCTTGTAATCAATATATGTCTTCCAACTCAGTTTTACATTATATATAATTGATTAAGTAGCTTATGATTCCTGAAATAGATGGAAAAAAGGAAATTCATTCACCAAATTTGTACAACTTTATGCAGGAGGCAGTTAGCCGAACTTATTGTGTGAAGGCTTTTGATGCTACCTGGATGGGTCGAGTTTAATTCCAACCTATGACTCATCGGTTGGAAGTGCCTAGACCAACTGGCTACAATTTTATAGTTTCTGAAATAGCTTAGAAGATGTTTTTATAAATGTTTTGGAAGGTTGGTTGTGCTTTTTAAAAATAAACACATGACCAGTTCTGTTAAGTTTGAAATAACCTTGATAATTTTTGGTTGGAATTCATCATGGACTGATATCAATTGAAGGAACATTGGAAAACTGAGACTCTTCAGTAGTGCGAACCGATACTAGGATGAAGCATCTGTCCAGTGCTGTCAAGTTTCCAATGTTCTTTCAAATCATATCAGTTCATGATGAATTGTAACCAAAGATTAATGAATAAATCTCTACAGACCTCTAGACAGAACCTTGATGATTGTTTTACATAGCGTATATTTACTAAACAAAAAAGGATAGAAATAATAACTTGAAACTAGACAGAATGCCTGCATACTTAAATATCAAGAGTAAGTATTTATCTCAGTAGTATGTTCAGCTTTATCCTGGGTTGTCTGATTACTTTATAAGCAGCCAATCTCACTTTGTTTAGTACTGATTGCTGACCATATTCTATCGACACTTCTACAGTGTGGCCATCAAGCAAGCAGGTTCATCATTGAGGCACACTTCGATGGGTGTTACTTGGTTAGTGGCACTCGTCAACCTCTACAAAACTGATATCCCCAGTGAATTTTGAACACATATCAGCCAGTCTTTCAGTCAGCGACGTTATCAGTGAGCTAATAACTGTGACTGGTTATCAATGTGAGACAATATTTCAGTAAATATAGATGACAACTACAGAAACTAATGATGGATAGTGGCTAGCAGAGGGATCTGAAACGTGCGTTTCATCCTATTTCGTATTTGTCAGATGGATGTACCTGCCTTTCAATGGGTGGTGTTATTCCTACTAAGACTCAAACACGGAACCGATCACTTCAAGCGCCAGAGTGTTATCCACTAGACTATCAAGCCATGATAGCCACTTCTTATGACACGGGTACAGTTTTTACGTGACTCGATAACCTAGTAGATGACGCTCTGGCGCTTGAAGAGATCGGTCCCTGTCTCATATCCTAATGGGAAAAACATCGCTCACAACTCCCAAGTAGGATGAGATGCGCGTATTCCAATCCACCACTGGTCACTAACCATCATTAGTACAGAATTGAAACACAGACAATATTGAAGGAGCCACTCAGGAGTCAATATGCCAATACAGACCAATCAGTTCGATTCAGCCAACCATCAGATAATAGAAATAACCATACAAAAACCTCAGAAAAGTTTTGCTTTTATGCAACACTTTTGCATTTGAACACCAGAATTGCTTCCAAATAGATATTTGAAAGCATTAGTTATCCAATATTGTCTACATTATCATATTGAACACCTTCAACGCTGTGTACAGAACGAGTTACCAATTAACCTTATGAAATCAATTTTACAAGACCCTAGAATGTTTGTATTTCGTCAACGATGATGATTTATGTCTAATCTTTTGTCGCACAAACTCGAAGATGTACAGGCGAAAAGTAACAAGTTAGTAGAAGAGGAGAGGCAGAGAAGGAAGATGGAAATTCTTTCAGATGGACGTAGAGAAGACACAGGTGATGAAGATACTCAACCACCACCACCAACAACAACAACAACGAACACCATCAACACGAGAAATCTCAAGGAAGTTGTCTCTTTCACCTACCTAGATAAGACAGCATCTCTTCAACTACAGACGGCGATGGCAAAGATGAGAATGTGAAAGCCAGGATGGGAAAGACAGCAAGAAAGGCATTCCTTCATTAATCTGAAATAATCAATGTGGAGATATACTGCACTGCACTCAGTATAAAGTGTGAACAATATCAGGATTTTCAACACTAATTGAGTCGAGTAAGTCAGTGCTTCTATGTGATGATTGAGAGACTTGGTGGCGCGTTTCGGAAAACATCCCCAACAAACTGCAGACATACATGACATGAACAGCTGTCGCCTACACTCACTGGATACTGACATTGAAGATGAGATCAGGTGGCCAGAATAATAAGAATAAGCAAGAAGGGTGTGTGGCTGGCTGGCTGGCTGGCTGGCTGGCTGGCTGGCTGGCTGGCTGGCTGGCTGGCTGGCTGGCAACCAACCGACAACGAATCTATCTACCAAAACAAATATGTAGAAGAAGAGAGTGGAGATGGATTAGATTCGACTTGATTTTATTGGACACACACTGAGAATGAAGACGGTTTGGGACATGACGCACCAGACCTAGTCAGGTCGTCAAGTGGAAGGCAGATGAGAAAAGACGAGTTTGGCACCTGAGGTGAGGGTGACATGGAGGAGATGGTATGATGAAGCAATGAAAGTTTGTGGGTATTTGTGGAGGTAGGTTGTAAAGATTGCAGATTAGAGAGTGAAATGGTGACGTACTGCTGAAATGTTATGTTCCACTAGGAACTCAAAGGACAAATAATAATAATAATAATAAAGCAATACAAACCCCCTGGTTAAAGGCTGGTAGATAGTCGAAGCCGTTGACTGAACACATTGTATGATACTGAAAAGATTGGACCACAGTGATGCTGAATCAATCTAAATTTCATTCTTACCGTAACTTGAGCGATTTAAATGTAACCTGTCTGACTACTTGTGCAAGTGATCTAAGAAAAATAAGTTTTCTTAACAGTATACTTGCCCTCCATTCTTGAAGCTGAGTAGTCTTGGGTCTTTGTATAGCAGTACATAGTTGAACATCTATCCAGCAGGTGTTCTTTTTTGTAAACTCCATAAAGCTTAAATGTGGATTAAGAACTGAGGGGTGAGGTTCTTGTCAACTCATCCTAGAGCCCCCGTCCTTTGTCTGCTATATTTGTGAATACAAAGCTTTGAACATATATATATTTTAAGGTAGTATTCATAACGGAATGGTATCAATTGAAAAACTATTGAAAACCTGAAAGTACTGGATAGCTGTTTCGTCCTAGTTTGGGACTCCTTAGCAGTACGGACTCATGACGCGGCTAGAGATAGAAGTCAAGTTTCATGGTGAGCGGATTAACTATTCATATATTTGTTGACTTGATTAGTTTTTGTTACTGTGATACACTTTAAAATCATATAAATTATTCATTGTTTGAATTGTTACAGGGTCTATTAAATACATACTTCTCCAATTGGCAACAAGGTGGGTTATCTCACCGACTTCCATGCATATACAACTGTATATGTCGTATATCAGAGGATACAGGCTTTGAGTTTTATACAAGTCGATCTGCATGGATTCAATTTGGTGGAACTGTTCATGTTGCACACTTTGCTGGTCGTATTAAACCATGGCATAAAATATCAGCAGCTAAAACTTGTAGTCAGGCAGCTTTTCGTACACTTTTAAATACAGATGTAAATAGACGTTCTGTGTCTCGTGTAGCTGGGATGTTAGCCTATTGGTGGTCTTTATTTCTTATTCTAGTAAGACCACATTTTTCATCTGATATGGTAAGTCAACCAAAAGCTTATTTATATAATTTTCTTTTTATCTTTATCAAGTAAACTCACTGGTGAATTAAACAAAAATGTGTAAATTAGTAAGAGTTTCACCCATTACTCAAGCATTTTTCATCAATATTCTCCTATATACTGCATAGATTTAGCCGTAATATAGATGTTCAATCAGGTATTTCTTCCTTCAAATGGAATAGAATTAAACAATCTGTTGTAAAACATGCTTTGAACTTCTCAGTTTCATTAAAAAAACGTTGGAACAAGTCAAAAAAAGAAAATTTTCTTTTAAGACGATGTCATTTTCTAAAGCTGTACAATCGTGTTTATGTCTATAACAAACAAATAAAAGTTTGTTATTAGACAATGTGGCATAAATGCATCATTCTCAAAAAACTTGGAATTACAACAGAATGTGGAAAAAGTAATAACAGCTCCAAAGAAGAATTAATTTATGATATGAGGAGATACAGCAGTAGAGATCCTGAAAATCAGCTGAAAAACACATTCTTCTCTTTGAATCTGCTCACCAGCTTCTCTAGCCATTAACTGGTTCCCAAGTGTGTTAAGGATAAGTTACCGGTCTCAACCACCTCACTATATGTCGATAAATTTAGGCCACACAAAGTGTTCACTTGCTAAACGTATCTTTAAGTGCTACGCTGCATAGTTGACGAGTGAGGAATGTGAGTCAATTAACAGTTCAATTCTTGAATATTTGGCCAACTCTAGATATATAGTTCCACCAGAGTCCTCCATCAGTATCATCTACAGGCCCTGAGGGAACGGTTTAAAAGGAGTACACTTTCAACAGTTGTTCACAGCAGAAGCACTGGCAGTTCACCACTTTAAGTCTGATTACTATTTGCAGAAGAAGTGTATTCAGTCTCTTATCTTACCATAGTCTTTATTATAATTACTTGGTTTACTCTTATTGTAGTGGACGCTGCTGATCAGAATGAATGTAAGTGGTATATGTCAAGAGGGCGTGAGAAATAATAGGCAACTACCAGCAATGGGTAAATATTCTACCCAGAGAAACGCAATGGACAATATGGGCGTATTAAGAGGAGATCGTGATAGAAGCAGAAGAGGAAATGAAGCACACTGTGTAGATGACTTTCTTAGTGGAAAGTGTTCAATATTTGATGACTACTGTAAAAGATGTCAATAATAAACACTCCAAGTTTCGTGCTTCGAAACTGCTACGTCGCCGGCTCTCTGTCCTCTAGGCTGTCAAACTCCTCCTCCAGTTTTTCAACCCTTCTCTCCCAAATCTCCTTTCCATCCACACGTTCCATGCCGTCATATGCTGCTTTCGCTCTAACCTTCATCAACGTGCCAAGGCCACAACCTTTGCTCCTGGATCTCAGACACCCACCATCTCCGCAACCGACTCGAAGTCCGTGATGGTGGCGCCATAGGTGGCGTAAATTGGCAAAAGCCAGCTAAGCCTTTTGCATCCATGCAGAGATTTCATCGGCCACTGAGCCACCGGGGTAGGGTTGATCCTACTTCCCAGGTAAGTGAAGTGGTTGATATACTCAACCGCTACACTCTATTGTTAGCCGTAGCACCGTCGAATACCAATCCTGAAGCAACAATTTGCATTCGGGTGGTGAGAAACGCATCCCAAACATTCTCAAATTGCTACTCAAAGTGTTCAGAAGACTCTGCATCTTGTCAGTGTCTTCATCTAACAGGACAGTGTCATCTGCATATTCTAGGTCTAATGAAAATTCTCCTGCGATTAGGTCAACCTCTGTGTAATCAGGCGACGACAGGGAAACCTCCATAAGAATATCTGTGACAAAATTGAATAAGAATGGAGAGATTTGTCACCCTTGACAGACACCACTCGATGAGTACAGCTCACCTGACATCTCCCTATAGGCTCTAACTTGCCCACAAGTGTTCGAGTAGAGAGCCTTCAATAAGGTGATGTACTTGCTCGGGACGCCTTTCAGTGAGAGACATTGCCATAAGGCTTTTCGATGAATGGGGTCGAATGCCGCCTTCAGATCGAGAAATACAGCCAGTGTCGGACGCCAGTAAGCGTGTCTGTGTTCCAAAACCTGGCATAGTGTGAATACTTGGTCGATCCATCCGCGGCTAGGTGTAAAGCCTGCTTGGTCTTCTAGGGTTTGTTGTTCCCGAAGAAGGAGTGTTTATCACTGACGTCTTTTAAAGTAGTCATCAAATATTGAACACTCCCCCTAAGACAGTCATTTACACAATATGCTTCATTTCCTCCTCTGCTTCTATCTCAACCTCCTCTTACCACGCCCATTGCTGGTAATCGGTTATGATTTCTGCCGCTTTGTCAAAATATGCTACTTATATTCATTCTGATCAGCGGCGCCCACTACATTATGACCTTGATTATGATGCCTATTTCTTCACCTTCTTTATATCTATCAAGTGGACACTGAGTGTTGGCATTTTGTATTTACCAACGATTTTCACTTCGTCAAACTTCTTGCCTTTCTCATTATCTCCACTATGCTAAAGATTATTACACAATTACTTACTATTCTTAATTCTGTGTTTACCACTAGCCTAATGATGCAATTATACCCTATTTTTTATTAATAGACTGTTTTGTGTATGTGATTGATATAAATAAGATTGTACAGCTTCCCTGATTTGTCTGGTCCTTTCTTTATGACTCAATAGGTATGTTTTATCGTTCTTATTGTCAGGTAAAACAGCTAAACTTCTTTTACTTACGGCCATGGCTTACTTCTATTTAAGTTTGTGGTTAACTGAACTAGCTAGTTGGTTTTCAACCAGTAGATCACAATTTTATACTTCACTTCGCTAACTGATATTCTGAACAGTCTCACTGTATCCCAACCGTTAAAGATGCTGAGACGATATCTGTGTTCTGTGGGATAATTAAAGATAGAAGATATACCAAATAATTTCACTGGATGCTATCTAAGGATATCATTCTCAAATGAACCGTAAGAAAATTCTAGACGAAATATGTTTCCTAGATATCCTTCTAACTACATCAGTTGAAAAAATCAAAATTGTTTACCACCAACTATATCACAGTAAGTAGAATGCATCATTGCATAGTTTGTTTGTACCATTACAAGAAAAGAAGTTGATTAGATGCTTGTGTGAAAAGAGGTGGAGGGAATTCTTCTGATGTAACAGATCGAATAGAGTAACATAACCTGGCAGAATGAAAATACTGGCAGTATCAAACAATTGAAGATTCGCAAAACACTAACAAACAACAACAATATGAATGAAGAATATTCTTTTCAACAGATTCTCCCATCAAGTCCTTCAATTATCAAATGCATTTGTTCAGTGTAAAGACAAGACAAAATGAGGTCATATTTAGGAGCTGTTAAAAAGTCAGTTTTTCCCTTTTTAAATTTGTCAATATTGAGATGACGTGTATATACAGATGAATAATGTGATGAGGAAGGAAAAAGCAAACGAATAACGAAGACAAGAGTTGCCTTTTGTTTAATGAAAGCCATAGGAGGAATAAAGTTTAAACATGTTCTTTCTGAATGCACAGTTCAGGTTTGAATAGTCTTATTGTGACAGCTTCAGTTATGTCGAGCAGGCATTGGTGAGGTACACATAGTATTGTCTTTGGAATATGACGAATGACATTGAAAGTATTATTGGCATATATATCATGCCATGTGTCTACTAGGTGCAGTAGGAGGAAACGTTTATCACTTTCACTTCGACTTTTCCGAGCGAAGCTGGTAAATGCTTTCGTATCTAGAGATGCCTGTACCTTATCATACGCCTTGTGTAACTTGATCCACAGGAACAGCTTAATTGTTATATGCAGTATTATAATTTAATTAGAAAGAAGCTGATGAAAAGGATAGACAAGAAAGTTTTCTCTACATAATACGAAAATCTATTGTTTGTCAACTTTATATTTGAGGAAGGCTACTTAGTCGAAGTGATTACAAGCAAACTTCATCTTTCCCGGAAGATATTTTCTCTGGTAGCATTAGAATTAACTTTCCGAAGTAAATCTTTTTTGCAATATTGTCTGAATAGTACTAAAAGAAAGTCTGTTGATGTGGCAAACACAAGGTGAAGGAAAGGTCATGATACCTGCTTGATTTATCCTGATTGATATATTAGTTATAGTTCAGGTACTAAATTAGAGTTTCCAGCAAAGATACTGGATATGTTATAAAATGGATCAGTGTTTCAAAATGATAATGAAAGTATCTATCTGCAAAATTGAAATCATACAACGTGGAACCTACTGCTACTGATTTCTTACGCGTGTGCCTACAGATCTCTATGTGATACAGAATAACATTCAGAGGATTCATAATTTGATGCTATGTCTTAGCTTAAACAGCCTTAACCTTCTGTCAAACTAATCCTACTTCACTTAGGATTGTGTATGGCTAGCTTAGCATGCATAAACGTTGCCTAAGTTATTTCACTCTGTACAAGTTCAGAATTCAATTCATTCACTTACTTTCCCAGTCCAGTATTCTAAACTCAACTTCATTGCTATTCACACTAAAGTTCAAAAGTCTGAAGTACACTTATAACTTCTACTTTCTACTATTCTGTATGATGTCAGTTTAGGAGATGCTTTTTCATAGAATTAAGCTTTCAAATCTTTATTGACAAGAATTCAACAAAATTATCTAGCATAAATAACTAAACAAATATTCCAAGTTTTTATTCATCGAAGACTGACATCAGTTGGAGGAACAAAGGAAACCTGGAAGCACTGGACAGCTGTTTCGTCCCACTAGTATGGGACTCCTCACCAGTGCGCACCCATGACCCCACCAGCAGGTATTGAACCCGCGATCTTCAGGTTCCGCGGCCAGCGCGTTACCATTGAGCTAACCACTGGGTCAGAATCCAATGCTCCATATTTCCAACTTCTGTTAGCTCACGATAAACAAATATTCATTAATTATATAATTCAAAGTATTCGATGTGTTTACGATAAAAACACTCTACAATTGGATAATAGTTTTGTAAAAACAACAAACATATACATTTAAATCCCTTGAAATCAATTTGGACAAAACAAGAAAGAGTAAAATGACACCAACTGATTACATGAATACTATTCAGCTATAATATAGTGTCAAAATCGAGAATTTAATAATCTTAAGCTTTATAACATAATCATTAATTGATTATGAAGTATAGATAGGAACAGATATAAAGAAATCAACATTTAACTATTTCAAAAGAATAAGATTTTTATACACTTTATATTCAAGAGAAATGTAATATCCAAGAGAGTCATTGGAGCACTGAGAAAGTATTTTCTTACAACATTGAATAGCCTGCTGAATCAATTCAAATAGAATAATTATCCATATTTCATTTCACCTCCAACTGTAATGATGAATACATGAATGAATTAAAAGGATTGACAGAAAGACATTCATTCAGTTGAGTAATCATTATCTCAAGAATCTATGATTGAATGGAAGTAAAACTTCAACCAGTAGAATTATCAGACACCATGTAGACACACGACATCAGATTGATACTTCAAGTAGTACTTTTAAGATAATAAACGTATAGAAAATGTCTAGATTACTGAGCTTCGAGGAAATGATTTCTATTAGACATGTTCAACTTGACCTTTTGCGCATAGAAAGTGAGTGTGGTTAATCTCTCACTTTCTTGGTGACTCTCATTTGATCCTATTTCATCTCAACTATATAACTCTTTATTTATTTGTTACCATTGTTATTTTTCTTTCTTACCTCTGTACAACTAAATACCCTTAAATGGATTATATGGATTATCAATTATTCTGTTGTACAGCTTAAGATAAATTCCAATAAATTATCGTATCAGGTTCTACGATTAAAAAATGTATTTGTGTAATATAAAGAAAGATACGCGAAGTTAAGAGCAAATAAATTATGAAAATGAAGTAATATTAAGAAACTGTTAGGAAGTCGATTTTTCCTTGGAAGAAATCGGAGAAGTAAAAAGAACATCTTCCTTCTGAATGCTCAACGGTTATGTAGAGCAGATGTTGGTGAACTACATAATATTGGATAGCTAAATTAGCAAGATGAATAATCATAACTGTTATAATTTATGTTCTGATTGCTCTAAATTGTTATCCGGTTAACTGTCACTTTTTTCAAGGTCACATTTGATAACCATGTCCTTAACAATCAAGATGAATGACACCGATAAATTTTCAGTAAAAATCTGTTATGATCACTTACATTATGGCCTTCGACAGCGTCGATCGTGAAGTAATTTGGCAGCTGCTGCTTCAACACTACGGTTTTACTGCTACAAACCTTTATCAACCTCATTCAACACCAGCTACTTGCTATATAATGATACATGCCAGGTGATCAACAATGGAAAGCTTAGCAATGATGCCTATAAAGTGAAGACAGGAAGGAGTAAGACAAGGTTGCCACCCACTATCACCGAAAATCTTCCTGATTGTGGTCGACTGGACTAGACTGGACTGGACTGGACTGGATGATGCAACAGACAACTGTGAGGAGCAGTGAGAGATGGGCATAAGCTCACTGGACAAATGAAAAGATTCCAGAAGAAGATTTGTATTTCGCCAACGATAATGTTTTATGTCTAATCTTTTGTCGCACAAACTCGAAGATGTACAGGCGAAAAGTAACAGGTTGACAGAAGATGCGAGGCAGAGAAGGAAGACGGAACTCTCTTCAGGTGAACGTGGAGAAGACACACGTGATGAAGATACCCAACCAATAACAACAACAACGAGCACCAATCACCATCAACACGAGAAATCTCAAGGAAGTTGTCTCTTTCACCTACCTAGATGAAGCAGCATCTCTTCAACTACAGACGGTGATGGCAAAGATGAGAATGTGAAAGCCAGGATGGGAAAGACAGCGAGAAAGGCATTCCTTCATTAATCTGAAATAATCAGTGTGGAGATCTACTGTACTGTACTGCACTGCACTCAGCATAAAGGGTGATGGTTGAGAGACTTGGCAGTGCGTTTCGGAAAACATCCCTAACAAACTGCAGACATACATGACATGAACAGCTGTCGCCTACACTCACTGGATACTGACATTGAAGATGAGATCAGGTGGCCAGAATAATAAGAATAGGCAAGAAGGGTGTGTGGCTGGCTGGCTGGCAACCAACCAACCAACAACGAATCTATCTACCAAAACAATCATGTAGAAGAAGAGAGTGGAGATGGATTCGATTGGATTGGATTGTGCATACACTGAGAATGAAGATGGTTTGGTACATGACGCACCAGACCAAGTCAGGTCGTCAAGTGGAAGGCAGATGAGAAAAGACGAGTTTGGCACCTGAGGTGAGGGTGACATGGAGGAGATGGTATGATGAAGCAATGAAAGTTTGTGGGTATTTGTGGAGGTAGGTTGTAAAGATTGCAGATTAGAGAGTGAAATGGTGACGTACTGCTGAAATGTTATGTTCCACTAGGAACTCAAAGGACAAATAAACAAAATAAAATAAACCGCCTGTTTGTGGTATATTCAATAGCTGCTGCATCAATAAATAACAGCTGATACCCGTTGTACAAGCGATAGCTATTGTGTCTCATTGCCATAGTGGATAATATACTCTCAGTTGAAGTGATGGGTACTGACTTCGAGTCCCGATGTGGACATCATCAGATACTGAAATACAAATACATCCAGTTTTTCAAGTAGAACAACGATGAAACCCGCTTCCTAGATCTTAATACTAGACACCACTAAAGAAATAACATTAGATTAGTTCATCATTGATAAGTTTAAACATTCGAAACAGTATTTTTGACCATGAGAAAATGTCTACAATATCCTTTTAATATATCAAGTATATTGATGTTTAGTTTCCATAGGCAAGTATGATTAGAGATAATACAGTTGTATGGTATAAGAATGTTTAAAAGTCGACTCAAGTATACGATATATCAATATGAAAGGTGGAAAGTTGTGTGTGTGTGTGTTTTTCACAGCAAAATAAACTCTGAAATTTGTGTAATGTGTTATTTGATAATTCATTCATTGAAAAAATGTTGTTTCTTTATTCCCTAGACTTTTGTTTATTGATACATATGTGTAGATACTTACTTACTGCGTATATGTATACATATATATATGCATATATATATACTATTTCTAATATCATTTTCATACTGTTCCTCTCTTCTCTTTTGCTTGGGTTAAACCTGTATGTGGATACATTTTAATGTTGTCTGATGTTTTCATTGATCAATTGGCTGATTGTTCCATTGTTGTTATTATTGTTGTTGGTATTGCGTGTGTTTTTTTCGTTTTCTTTTTTTAACCTTAATAATTATCATGTTTTGACTAATCTGGCTTTTGATTGCATAATTGAAATTATCAAATCATTCTACAATTGATTTGCTCATTTGCACCTACAATTTATCAATTTTTTTCTCACCTATGATTGATGGATTTGTTTTGTTATGAATGATAATATAAAATTTGGTATGTAGTATTTAGGTCATGTTTCTTTAGAAAGTTTAAGAAAATATGAGAATATTCAAGGTTTATCAAACAGTTATGGTTCATACCAACCGGTTGATACTGAGAAATTCAGTAGTAATAACCATAATAATAATGATAATAATAACACTTCATATACCCCATATTATCCATCATTTCATGAACAACAAAGAAATCAGGAGATTTGGTGGAATCAAACTGTATCACACTGTCCACCAGCATCAGAGTTTGTACAGTTACCTTATCATCCGGAATTTCATGATACAACTTGGAATTATTTGCATAGGAAACAAAGAATTGATGAAGATAATCGATTTGTTGAACATCATCAAACCTGTAGTGAAGCATCAGTTGTTCCTCTCCAGCCACAACTCAATCTTTCATTATCCGGGAAAGTTTATTATAGGGAAAAGGATTCATCGAAAAATCCCAACCAAGAACACTATCATCTTCATCATCCTCATGAGGAGCAACAACAAGGGAACAATGACACTAGTCATAATCACTATCATCAACATAATCATCAAGAGGCTAGTCACAATCAGAACTGTACTGAACACTATCAACTGGATCACTGTGATGAACACCACGATGTTCACCTTGACAAACCAAATGATACACACCATGAAAATGAAGATTTCCGACTCAATGATAAAGATACAGTAGTGTACAATGATTGTCAATGCGAAAAAGAAACACAAAATTTTGAGTTAAAATCCAGTGATAAGGAGACACTTTCGCCTACACCTTCTTCATCTGTTGTTACTCCAATGAATCTATCAACGTTTGAGCCAATGAAAACGCCTAAATTGAAATCATTTTACTCTTTAACTTGTTCTAAATGTTATCAAGAAATGATTATGGAACAAGAAATATCAATTCATCATTCTATGACAAGAAAATTGAATTTAGATAAAGAGTTACAAGTTAAACCAATATCCAGAAAATACAAACGTTATACTTATGAAATTCCATTGAAATCAAAGTCTAAAATTTTAAGAACTTATAAGAAATCAACTAGAAAATCTTCATTGAATAATAATCAAAAAAGAATGAGTAAAGAAGTTAACTACAATACAACTTCATATGAAACTACATTACCGATTAAAGTATACAATAGTAGAGAGAAAAAATTGTTCAAATCTAATATCTTAACAACAATCTACAATAGTGAAAATGCTTTAAATCACTATTTTAATATAACATCTTCAAATCATTATGAATATACACAGGGAATAAGTCATAGGAATATAATCTTAAGTAGTCAATTTCGTGGTCTAGATTTAGCCTTGTTCAATATTCAAGGATATAATCAAACTATTAATTGGGATCAAAAAAATATATTCTATTTGAATAGAATGAAATTTCAATCTGAAAATCAATCTTATTGTACATCATTAAAAGCTTTACCTATTTCTAAACGAAGTTATAGTGTAGAGGATATTAATGAATGGAAATTTTCACTTAGAAATTCTCAAATAAATAATAATAATAATTTATCTGAATTGAAAATAAAACGATTATCTTTACCATCTAATTATTTAAACAAAAATATATGTTCAATGGTTTCATCATTAAAATTAGATTATTTGAATAGTTATCAGTTAAAGTGTAGACAAAAAGTTAAAAAGCGATCATCTTATAAAAGTAGCAGGACTTCTAGAAATATATCAATTGATCAGTGTGAATTATTAAATCCTGATAATAAAATTAATCTATTCAATGAGAGTATATCTCATTCTAGACTTCCTTATAAAAGGAATATGGTAAATTATATTTTTAACTGCATGATTACTAGACATATATATATTCATTATATATATATATATATATATATATATATAATTATTTCCCTGCACAAATTTTAATACAATAAGAATAACACATTTAGCCAGAATAGTATGAATCTAGTTTATTTATCATCAATCGAAAATAATTTTAACATTAATACATGAGTTGGATTGATAGAAAATTATCATCTTGAATTATATATACCATTGATATGAAGTAATTGAATACAACACATGAGTTGAGTGAATCAATATATAGTGGTATGTTAGAAGGATGAGATGGATACTCAAGAGGGAAAGTTGGATAAGAGGTGAACGGGGGGGGGTACCGAAAATTCACACAACATATACGAAAGTGAAATGACTGAAACAACCAATTAGATTTCTTTATTTCAGATGGAAATGTAGATTTTCATCAAATATAAAAATTTAATTGGTTATTTCGATTGTTGTTAGGGTGGCCTTTAAAGTTAGTCAATATTTATGTTAACTAAGAGTTAATATGAATAGGATTTAGATAATTAAGTCAAGGATATGCATATAAAATAACAAATAACAACTGATTTCAGTCTACGATGAATAACAACTTGAAATAATTCCAAATCTCTACAACTCCCTCAAAATTTAATTGAACTGGTGCTCATTGATGACTAGTTTCGAGAAGTATTCCCGAAGTTCCAATAACAAGTCGTGACCGGTGGAGTCAGAGCCTGATGGCCATGAGGACAAATACTCAACGATGACATTGGGTGGCGGTTGCGCTATATATCGTGAGCTAACAGAAGTTGGAAATATGGAGCATTGGATTCTGACCCAGTGACTAGCTCAATGGTAACGCGCTGGTCGCTGAACCTGAAGGTCACGGGTTCGATCCCTGCTGGTGGGGTCGTGGGTGCGCACTGGTGAGGAGTCCCATACTAGTGGGACGAAACAGCTGTCCAGTGCTCCCAGGTTTCCTTTGTTCCTCCAACTGATGTCAGTCTACGATGAATAACAACTTGAAATAACAAAAACTAACTTAAATGAATCGGTAGTGATATATAAAAAAAGATATGATGATTGTCAACAAAGCGAAAGTCTTTACTATGATTTTAATCGTTTTACTAGCTAAATGTAGCAAATTTACAATCATCTATTTATTGAGCTACAGAAAACGTTTAAATTGGAACTGTTTTACTCTTGAACTTGGTGTAATACAAGCAATAACACTAAAACCATACCCATCGCATAAGAAGTGGCTATCGTGACTCGGTGGTGTTTGAAGCGATCGTTCCCGAGTTTGAATCCCGGTGGGAACAATATCACTCATTGGGAGGCAGGCAGGTACATCCAGCTAATGAGTCCCAAATAGGACGAAATGCACACCCCAGATTTCACTGCTAGCCACTACCCATCATTACTATACATCTGTTTATTAATAATTTTAAACGATTTCTGATGATTGATTCATTGATGTGTTCAGAAAGAAACAGTTATCAGTTTCAAGTTATTATTCGTCTTAGATTGACATCAGTTGGAGGAACAAAGGAAACCTGAGAGCACTGGATAGCTGTTTCATCCTAGCATGGGACTCCTCAGCAGTTTGGGCTTATTATGCATTAAAGACTGGTTTTGTTGACAATCATCATATGTTTCATATATCATTGTTGATTCATACAAATTGAATTTGAAACAGACTAGTCTCTTTGGTAAATATAAACAGCTTAATGAGAAGACGAAGATTATCTGAAACGTGATGTATTAACGCTATACATTTCGAATAATCTGATCACATAAAGACTTGTGAAACTATTTATTCATTGAGCTTTTTCATAAATTTTCACATAAATAGTTCGTGGAGTCCATGTGTGATGAGACTGTTCGAAATGTATAGCGCTAATACATCACATCTTTCAGATAATCTTTGTCATCTCATACAAGTTAGTTTTTTCTTGTTATTTTACATTTCACATTCTTGACCTAATTATCTAAATCCTACTCAGATTAGCTCTTAGTTAGCATAAATCCTATGACCTTCTGTCATACATTTTATGTGAGCTTTCTTATTAGGTTAAATACACTTGCCCTGCCCCCCTTCACCTCTTATCCAACTTCCGCTCTACAATATCCGTCTGGTCCTTCTAATATATTGGCAAACATAGCTCTACATATTGATTCACTCAACTCATGTGTTGTATTCAATTACTTCTTATGAATGATATCCTTAATTCAAGCTGACAATTTTCTATCAATCTAATTCTAGTATGCAGACATTTCGTATAATCAGTTGACCATTACTATTTGTTGGTATGCTTCTCCGTTGGTTAACTGGATCGAACTCTTCGACTTCTATTGATATATAGGTTCCTATATGAATGCTTCGATATTGCCTGAATATTAGTTATGATAATTTATTTCGTTGTGGCTAGCAAAGGAATTCAGGAGGCGCGTTTCTTCCTATTTAGGACTCTTGTGCAAGGGATGGCTAACGTGCCTTCGTGGCCTAGTGGATAACGCTTTCATGTTTAAAGCGATGTGTACGAGGTTTAAGTCTCAATGGGAACAACAGCACTCCATACTGGGGTTTAAGTACATCCAGCTGACGAGTCCCAAATAGGTTGAAACACATGTCATGGATTTCTCAACCAAGTAAATTATCATAAATAAAATGGATTCATGCTATTCTGCTAACGCTGTTGTTCTTGCTCTATTTAAAGACACTTGGTTATTCTCTCCTCTCTATCTGTGGTGCATGCTATGAATTACTTACAGTTCCAGTGTGTAGACTAGTGTAGTTGTGTGTTTTTTATTGTAATAGCTTAGATGCTTGTCTTTTTCTTTTTGATGCCTGTTGCAATCATTCTGTCTCTCTTTCAGTGTTGGTCAGTGTGATTGCAGCTTTCATGCTCATGTGAATAATTCTGCTTGAACATAACCCAATCGTTTTTAACATCTGTGTGTGTGTGTGTGTTGGTAGTAGTAGTAGTAGTAGTAGTAGTAGTAGTTCAGCTTGGTGTTTTACCCTGTTCACTAGGTTTCACTAGATTTGTTAAATTCATGTCGTTATAATTTTCTTTTGACAGTGTCTTTTGTTGAAAATATTGCTTGTATAGTAGTTGGCCTAACATTGTAACCTGACAACTAAGAAGCATAAAGAACCATGAGTAACAATTGTCAACCTTTTAAAAGTACTTCTCAGGACTTTATAGACAATTGAACCCAACACTATCACGTATTGTGATGAGTATTTCAAGCTTTGACCAAAAGCACATACTGTCCCACTCCAGTCAATTTGTGATGCCGCCTAATTGTAACTCAATGTCATGAATGCCTCGTGCATGTGAAGCAATCGGGCTCAAAGTCTATGGTGTTTAGCTGAATCCTGAACAAACTTATCGGTGTGCACTTACGAAAAAACTGGTAGTCGGATAAAAAACGGTTGTTCAATACTCTACGGTTTCCAATAGCTCTCTCACTTCTACCAGCAATATATGGATGTGCTAATTTTAGTAATATACTAATAGTATTAATAATAATAATAGTTGTTTGTGAGTGCTGAAAATACCTTATTCTGTGACGTTAAGTTTTCATCCACACAGTTCCCCTTGACAAACTAATATTATGCAATGAGAACATTTTCAGAATCAGATGATATTATTTTGTTCCATAGATTTTTTATGAGTTGTAGCGGACCTTTAGTTATAAAATTTTTAACTAACAAGCTTGACATAGTACAACCTATTTCGGAAAGGATTGAAGTAGTTTGAATTTTTCAGTTATGAATATCTCTAAGCTAGATGAACTATTCAGCACTTCTTCAAGTTTAAACTGTCATACCTAACACTGTCTGCGTACGTTAGCTTCTTTCCTACAGACAAGGAGATATCAGAAAGCCACACAACCCTTACTTTGATAGTGGAGGGCTATGACTCATTGGGTTAGGGTGATGCGTTCAAACCCCCTGCTCTATTTACTAAGATTTCGGTAGCCATGTAGTGTTATTATTAACCCAGAAGCAATAGGTGTACTTTGTTGGCTTCGACACGAATGTAGTGTGTAATTAGTTGACAACACTGATACTTTCATTACACTGAAAATATTCGTTAGCATATCTGTTTTCAAACATGTCAGCGCTTTGACAAAAAGTGAATATTGTTATTATTATCACTAGTCTCTTGTGTTCCTAGTGGAACATAGGGATTCAGTAGCACATCGCTACTTTCATCTCTTCTCTGTAGTCCTTATAACCTGGCTCCACAACTCCTCAGAAACTTTCGTCTCTTCTTCATACCATCTCCTCCATGTAGTCCTCAGCACCGACGCCTAACTCGTCGCTTCCAATTTGGGTTCCACTTGACGGCCTGTCCTGATGCGTGATGTCCTTAAAAGGTCTTCTCAGTGTGTGCCCAATCCATCTCTACTTTCTTCGTCAGCATATGCGTTGGGCGATAGGTTCCTGGTTGGTTCGTTACCAGCCAGCCACACTTCCTTGTTGCTTATTCTTATTGTTCTGGCCATCTGATCTGATCTTCAGTATCAAGTAAGCGTAGACAGCAGCTGTTGATGTGATGTATGTCTGTAGTTTGTTGGAAATGCTTTTCGTGAATATCATGGTCACTTTTTTTAATTTTCGAAAATAATATTGAATATTTAACGTAAATTTTATAATATAACTTGACTTCACTAATATGATTCTTGGAGTTCAAACAGTGTTCCTTGTAATACACCTTGAACAAGTTGTTGCTTATAGCCTAGTATATGCATCTATGCTGCATAGAATTAAATAATGCTATATTATAATTTATTTTTAGCCTGGGATACCTGGACAACTAGCAAATATTAACTATGGAAAGAATCTATGTGCAAGACATAGTGAGATTGAAGCAGCAAGCATTGAAAGAATGTATGCCTGGGAAAGAGGAGAAATTGATTACACTGGTACAGATCGTTTCATGAATATATTAAACAAATTATGCACTACTCTACGCTTTGTTGGAGGTGAAAAAAATCTTCCAATTGGTATTGATATCATTAAGTGAAATGTATATAAGTATTTTGTTAAAATTACATTTGATTATTCAGTATTCAACTTATGCAAATATCAGGAATGGCTTACAGTTGATAGCTTACAGGGAAGTGAAGAGAATACTTGTCATCTGTATGTCTCTTTGTATTTCTCTCTTCTGATTAAAATAAACATGAAGAAGATGAGATAAACACAACATCTTAATGCCTTCAATTATTTTCTCTGTTTATCGATATACTATTAAAGTATGTCATGTCTGAATGTGCCAAAAATATTACTTGTTAAGAAGAAAGTAATTATATATATATATATATATATATATATATATATATAATTTCTACTCGTAAGTGTACTATCATGGTGTGCATTCATACCTAGCTGTCGGTGAAACTGATACTAGTATCAGTTTATTTCTTATCTTCATCTTTTTTTAAGAAAATATTTATCCAATCCAACATAACTACTTATTTCCTTTCGTTTTTTACACCTTATTACTAAACTTACTATTTCTTACTCTTAGTAGTAATAGTAGTAGTAGTAATAATTGATGAATTGTGATTAACTTGTATTAGTTATCGTTATATAAATGATTATCTGTTTGTAAATTTTTTCATCCCATTTTTATTATATTCATTTGTATTTTATAGTAGTATTGTTATTATTGTGATTACAATATGCGTTGAGTCCTTTATTGGACGTATCCTTATTACTTGTTCTGTTAACTTTGTTTTCAATTATGTCTTTCTTATCCAGTGAAAAACTTAGATCCTCATAGAAAAGATGTTTCCACTTTTCTTTTTTCGATATACAATATGACAACCAAAATAAATTCAATATGCAGTCTTAGGAAAGAAATATACATATATACTATTATTTATTTATTATAATTCTCCTGGGTTCCTAATGGAACGTAAGGCTTCAGTAGCACGTCTCCAGTCCACTCTCTTCTCTACAGTCCTATGAACTTGGCGCCACGACTGCCCACAAGCTTTCATCTCTTCTTCACATGATCTCCTCAATATCACCCTCCTCTCGGAAGCCCAACTCGTCGTTTCCCTTTTGGATTCTACTCCAGGGACTGGCCTAGAGAGTGATGTTCCCAGTCGGCCTTCTCAGTGTGTGCTCAATCCATCTCCACTTCTTTCTCCATATTTGTTAGGTGATAACTTCTTACTTGGTTCCTTGTCAAGTAACCAGAGTTCCTTGTTGCTTATTCTTATTATTCTGGCCATCTGATCTTCAGTATCGAAACAGAGTAGGCGGCAGTTGTTGATGAATATCTGTTGTTTGTTGGAAATGCTTTTCGTGACACACCAAGTCTCCGAGCCATATAGAATCACTGACATAACGTTTGTGTTGAAAATCTGGATCATGCTCCACATGCTGAGTGGAGTGCAGCAGATCTCCACACTGATTATTTAAGATCAGTGAAAGCTTATCTTGGTGTCTTTCCGATCCTGGTTTTGACATCCTAGTCTGTACCGCCTGCAGTGGGAACGATGCTGCCTAGCTAGGTAGGTGAAAGAAACTACTTCCTGTTCATGATGATCGGTGCCTATTGTTGTTGATACCGTTGTTAGTTAGGTATTTTCATCACCTCTGTCTTCTCTACGTTCACTTGAAGTCCCGTTTTCGCTGCCCTGCCTCTTCTATCAACTTGTCAGTTTTCCTATGCAGATCTTCCAGTTTGTGCAACATGACATAACACATAAATCATCATCGTTAGCCAGATTCAAATCTTCTTCTGGAGTCTTTTCATCGGTCCAGCTAGCCTATGTCCATCTTCTCGCTCCTCACGGTTTGCTGGATGATCCAGTCGACCACAATGAGGAAGATCATCGGTGATAGTAGGTAGCCTTGTCTTACTCCTATCTTCATTTCAAAGGCGTCACTGGGCTTCGCATTGTGGACCACTTAGCATGTGGCGTCTCCATATATCTGTTGAATGAGATTGATCAAGGTTTGTGGCACTGAACCCGTGGTGTTGAAGCAGCAGTTGCCAAATTACTTCTCGGTCGATGCTATTGAAGGCGTTTTGAAAATGGATGTTGTTGTAAAGTAAATAGCTGACTGCCTTTCTATACTCTGTTCTATGATGATGCGTAGTGTAGCGTTGTAATTCCATCCGCACATGATATCTTCTTCCTGAAACCAGACAGCCAGCCAGGCAGCCTGTTCCGGTGGCAACTTTGAATCCAGTTTATCTTTTAGTCTCTCCAGGATGATGTGGCATAATATTTTGGTTTGGGTGGACAGCAGCATGATTCCTCGACAGTTGTTGCAGAGGCGTAGGTCTCCCGTGTTTGGGAGTTTGACAAGGAAACCCTTCTTCCAATCAAATGGCAGGTACCTTTCCTTTCTTCTAAACCTTCTGCAGTAGTGATGTGATCATACATATGTATACACTGTTAATAAAGTTTTTCGCATATTTATACCATGAATTAATGTGTTTTATAAAAGAGGAGTAAACTTTAGCCTTGTCGTAGAATTTACTACCATATTAGATTTATTCACTTGGTACAGTGAATGCCGACAATGATTCAGTATTATTTTACTTGATAACGTGATGTATGTTTAAATCTTCCCAACTATTATGACTCTGAGTATATCTATCAGTGCATATGTACTTCGTAAAGCAAATGCATTACAGAAACATATAAGATGGTTCTTGATAGTATATCAGAACGTGTTCCAAAGAATTTGAGAGTTTACAGTTCAAAGGTTTTAAATAGCTCAGTTATTTGATACATATGTATCACATTTGATAATGCATCCACGTATACGATTTGTTTGAATAGATCAGTTGATATATGAAACTCTTAAGAGTGTTTCAGTAAACAGTTTCACATCTTATCTTTGTGTTCAGCTGAATTGAGTAATGAATCATGTATCATTTGGTTAACTTTAATTCCCAAAATTTCATGGTTTCATTTCTCTTCTTTTCTATTACAAAATCTACTCGTAGTTTCTAACTTATATTCATTGTGATATTTATTGAGATTGAAATATGTTAACAGGGTACTATCCTTACACATAAACCATAGTGATAATTTTTTGATTCTAGAATTCTTCTGTCTTCCTCCTTCCTGTCTTCACTTCATGGACATCAACACTGAGCTTTCCATTGTAAATCACTTGGCATGTATCATTATATAGCATGTAGCTGGTGTTGAATGAGGTTGATAAAGGTTTGTGGTAGTAAAACCGTAGTGCTGAAGCAGCAATTGTTTAATTACTTCTCGACTGACGCCTCGATTGAAGGTGTTTTCAAAGTCGATGAAGTTGAGGTGAACAGTTGACTGAGATTCTATGCTCTGTTTTGTGATGATGCGTAGTGTTGAGTTGAAATCTCATCGGCACATGATTTGCTTTTCCTGAAGCCATCCAGTCAGCCTGTTCGGTTGTAATTTTGAATGATTTATAATTATTATTATTATTATTAGTCCCTTGGGTTCCTAGTGGAACATAGGGCTTCAGTAGCACGCCTCCAGTGACCTCTGTTCTCTGAGATCTTTTGAACCTGGCTCCACGACAGCCCAGAAGCTCTCATTTCCTCCTCGCACGACCTCCTCCATGTCACCCTCGACACCGACGTCCAACTCGTCGCTTCCCATGGGGATTCCACTCGAGGGCCTGACGCGTGATGTCCTCCGTCGGCCTTCTCAGTGCATGGCCAATCCATCTCCACTTCTTCCTGCATATTTGTTGCGTGATAGGTTCTTGGTTGGTTCGTTCCCAGAGTTCCTTGTTGCTTATTTTTTCTGGCCATCTGATCTTCAGCAGCGAGCGTAAGCAGTTGTTGATGAATGTCTGTAGTTTATTGGAAATACCTTTCGTGACGCGCCAAGTCTCTGAGCCATACAAGAGCACTGACTTGACGTTGGTGTTGAAAATCCGTATCTTGTTCCGCATGCTGAGTGCAGGAGATCTCCACACTGGTTTCAGGCTAATGAACGCCTGTCTTGCTTTTCCGATTCTGACTTTGACGTCCTCGTCCGTCCCGCCTGTAGTTGAAACAGTGCTTCCTAGATAACTGAAGGAGGTTACTTCCTTCAAGTTTCTCCCGTTGACGGTGATTGGAGTTTGTTGTTGTTGTTGTTGATGGTGGTGGTGCGGTATCTTCATCACTTCTGTCTTCTCTATATTCACCTGAAGTCCCGTCCTAGCTGCCTCTTCTGCCAACTTGTTAGTTTTTGCCTGCAGATCTTCAAGTTTGTGTGACATTAGGCATAAGTCATCGGCGAAATCCAAGTCTTCTAGGTTCTTTTCCGTCGTCCAGTGTATCCCCCTCTTCTCGCTGCCTACTGTTTGCTGCATGATCCAGTCCACCACAATCAAGAATAACATGGGGGATAGTAGGCAACCTTGTTTCACTCCTGTCTTCACTTCAAAGGCATCACTGAGCTTCCCATTGTGGATTACTTGGCATGTAGCATCTTCATATAGTTGTTGAATGAGGTTGATAAAGGTTTGCGGTACTCCGTAGTATTGAAGCAGTTTCCAAATTACTTCTCGGTCGACGCTGTCAAAGGCCTTCTCAAAGTCGATGAAGTTGAGGTGGAGAGGTGATTGCCATTGATTTATAATTACAGTGTGTTATTTTTGACGGTTGATAGGAATAAAGTAATTCATTGACTTATGATGCTCTCGTTGGTGATTACCAGTTGAATCCATCGTATTTAGGACTCCTCAGCTGGACGTTTTTGACGCCAGTGAGTGACATTTTCCCCACTGTGACTCGAACTCAGTATTCATCCCATCTAACTCGAATGCGCTACTCACTTGGCTACGTGGGTGGAAAAGCCACCATTTATTCAGTGGGTATCACTTATTGTTTATTGATACTTGTAATCTACCCTTACTATGCTGATTTCAGGAACACCCAGCTATCGACTTCCAAAGTGGGCTAAATGCTAACCCTCTATTCTACTACTAGTCAACTATTAGACTACAATATGATGAGTGTCCAGGCGGTATGAGGCATCTGCATAGAAGACCATCGGTTAACGGAGGCTGAGGAATTCAACCAAGGGTAGTAGTGGGAAATTACAAGTATGTGATGTAATTTCAATATTAAATAGCACTAGCTGAAAGAGTTATGAAATCTTCACTGATGCATAGAATCTATTTCATATAACACAGTCATCTGAACCTCATTCCATTTGGAGTGATCTTCTGACATGTGTTACTGCTGCTGCTGCAGCTTTTTATGCTGCTAATAAACCTAAAATGTAATAAGACGAGGATATTTTACTCCACGGCTCATCCATACCAACATCCATGTCATCATGAGATAGACAGTGAATAGTATATGGCATTGGCCTACTGGGTCTATGTATAAGTAAATATTGGTGGAGATGACACAGAAATGAATAACAAGAAGTAGAAAGTGGTGTATCAAACACATTATCTTCATCACACATAAATTGATTGAAGTGGTTTCAAGAAATCTCCTTCATTATGAACTAAACAACAAAAGTTAGCAAGTATTTCACATATGATGGTTACATGTGATTGATTTTCATTATTTCGACATTTGTATTTCTCAATGAAAGTTTGTTCCAACTGATGTTTCGCTGTATTTGATACTTCTGATAGTTCCATCAAAGTTTTAGTAAGCCGGAATTTACAATACTCCTCTGAGCTTATACATGGCAACTTGACAAGTATTCTTCTGCATGAATGATTCTCCGTTATCAGCATTACAGGACGAAGGAGATAGATATCCATATGTAGTGTGTAGTGTGTGAATTACAGATTGAGATTTGTATGTACCCATGGTGTGATAGTTCTTGTCGTATGTATGTTGGTTACATCAATATGTGTAAGAGGGTTGAGACCAGGTGGAACACCGTTTTACTGCCTCATTCATTCCTATTTAGGTGATTTTGATTCCACTCCGTATGTGAACAGATTCTGTTACGGGATAAATTGTTTATACTTTCTAAAGCCTTTTAGAGTAACTTCGATATTATATCGGAAGAATAATTCCTTTCGACGACTTCATTATCAAGCTGTACAGTCGTATTTATAGTTTGACGAAGTTGTGAACTTCCTAGTTTCGATATGAAGAAATCTGCTAGCAGTGATCCCAATTGTGACCCCATTGCAATCCCATCTGTCTGTCTATACATTTCATTATTGAAACGAAGCTGGACATTATATGTGCACCTCAACAAAAGCTCCTTCAAGCAGCTCGTTGATAGTCCTACGTCTAAATTATGTGCATCAATATAGTCACATACATAACAGACAGTCTCGGTGATTGGCACACTCGTGAATAATGAAGTGGTGTGAATCTGAAGAAACGAATCACTCCTCGTCACATTACAGTTCCTTAGAAAATCTTAACCATGAATTTAGAATTGCAAGGAGACACCGCAGCCGAAGCTCTGGAAAATCGACTGTCAGGGTGTACCAATAGAAGCTTCTGTGATGATAGACTGAGATTGATATTCTCCAACTGCCGTCTGATTCATCAATGCGTGAAGGACAGGCTTCCAATTATGTCCACATCTCTGTGTGTCTCAAAGTTCACATGGTCCTGTGCAGCCGACTATATTGGACGTTGTAAGTTGGCCCTCCGAAAACGTGTTGCTGAACATTACCCAAGTTTGGCTTACTAAAGGCGAGCAAAGGAAAACGACTTCATGCATATGTGAATACTTTGTTGAATTAGGTCATTCAACACCTCGAGATTCATCCTCAAACACAATTTACAAAGTTAAGTTGAACTAGTTCAAAGGTTTACGTTTCACTACATATGCATAGCTGAGGCATTACCACCCATATGTGAAAGAAAGCTGAAATTTTGCATTGTAAAATGTTTTGTGAAACCACTTTCTCTACATTGGCTGGCTTCGATAATTCACTTGTGGTTATTTTGTCAATTTCATTTCACTTCACTTCTCTCTGATTATCACCATCATTATCAACTATTTCCACTTTATTGACAACATTTGACCCATATCTCACTACTTCATATCACAATTCATTCCTTATTCATCAACCCATTTTGCACGTTTCAGCTAAATTATCACCACTTCACAATTCTTTGACAACACTTGTCTCTCATCTCACCACTTGTCATCAATTTGTTCCTCCCTATTCACTGACCCATTTCCCATCTCTTTCACTTGAACAAATACCAACACATACACTGATTGTATATGTTACACATTGACTGAGCAAGTCTCTTCCCAGTGTAATTATCTGTCATTTTACCGAGTATAAATACGACTGTACAGCTTGGTAATGGTAATCAAGTGTTGTTCATATTCATGAATAAACGGGTATATTTCGTCAACTTCGACATTGTCGAAATCGACATTGTGACCTGAAATTCTAGCATGTAGAGGTGTGGTTCATGAGTTTTCAGGTTTTTCAGTTCCACTGGATTTCTATGAGGGTCGGATGAAAGCTGTTCAGTGTTCATTTATTCTGATTTTGATTTCACAGGAAGTTTGTCCTGTGTATATTGGATCGCAGTGTAAGCAGTTTATTTTATAATCACAATTCGATTGTGAATCTGGAGGGATCTCATCCTTCAAATGAACTAAGGTGTTCTGAAGTGTGTTTGATGTTCTGTAGAACACTGATATTGTATTTGTTGAACTGTCTCCTAATTTCATCCAATGTATGTGTTCTGTAAGGGATAAATAACTATTGTTGATGCCGATGATTTAGGAGTAGTTCCACCATCTAATTTAATGTTATTTTGTATTTCATGAATGAAATAGGAAAAGCAGCATTATCGTAGCATAATAGTGACGAATAGAAACGGTCAATGAACTATTGCTTCCTGTGTTCATCTACAGTTTTGTGTGGAGTGAAAATGTGCTGAATACTATTTCTAGGGAAAGTCACTAGACTATGATTCATTGGTATAGTGAGCATTACATCTGGTTGATGTGCCCCAATTAGCATGAGATTCACATCCTTGATTCCACTAACGACTGGCAATAAACAAATTATTTATTGGTAACATCTTTTATTCCCATAATCTACATTTCTACAATCTACCTACCGTTTCACATATTCTTGGAGGTATAGATGTAGAATTTCTGACATTTTCAACTTCAGACACCACGACATAGTACACTGTACGACGGTGATATTAATTAATATTTCGATCATAAGTAATCAGTTGGAGGAACACTGGAAACCTGGGAGCAGTGGATAGCTGTTTCGTCCTAATATGTGGCTCTTCAGCAGTGCGCACCCACAGTCTTTAGGTTCCGTCGCCAGCATATTGCCATTCAGTCACTAGTGCTTCTAGAGGTGATTTCTGAAGTTCCAATCAGAAGTCATGACCAATATGGTAAGTGTGTTGGCCCTGAGGACAAATACCCAACGATAAGATTGAGTGATAGTCACGCTATGTGGTAAACTGACAGAAGTTGGAAATATGAACCACTGGATTCCGCCGACCAAGTGGGTCAGTTACGACGTGTGAGCCATGGAACCCTAAAGGACGTGGGTTCGATCACTGGTGGGGTCGGGTCATGGGTCCGCACTGCTGAAGAGTCCCATACTAGAACGAGACAGCTGTCCACTGCTCCTAGATTTCCGATCTCCCTCCAGGTAATGTCATTCATAATGAATTCCAACATATAACTAATACAATGGTCGTTTAAGAGTTACTCTCCATACAGTCTCAGTTACATATGTAAGCGGATAGTTTTGACCTTGTTCAACTATATCCGCATATATTGTCTTTTTTTAACCACAAATCGTCCAATTCAATCATAATAAATATGTTTATGTATGTATGTTTATGTAAATAATTCTTTGAAATATATAAACTTAACTAAAGTCTAAGTGCTTGATTATTATACTGACCCTAAAACTTTATCTCGTTCAAAAATAAAATACTACGAAAATTGAAAATACAAAGTTTTTTGGTTCCAGATAGATGTTAGGAAGTTCTAATGAGAAGCCGTGACCTGTGGGGTCAACCAGTCGGAAGTGAAGTGGATGCTAACTGAAGACCTTGGGTGACAGTCGCGCTATGTCGTGAATTGACAGAAGTTGGAAATTGTGAACCACCGGAAACCGACCCAGTGGCTGAATGGTTAACGTGTTCGCCGTGAAACCTGAAGGTCCTGAGTTCGATCCGTAGCTGTGTGGTGGGTGCGTACTGCTGAAGAGTCCCATACTAGGATGAAACAGCTGTCCAGTGCTCCCAGACTGTCAATGGTTCCCTAACTGATGTTAGTCCATGATGAATACTACTTCTAAATAAAAGTCTTTTGTTTTCAGAAAGTAGCCTCAACAAGAATAATAAGAAAATTCACTATTTATAGTTACATATTATGAAGTTATTGTTGAAAGTGTATAACTCAACCGGAAATTGTCAAGGTTATAATACTATAATATAAAATTTTTTGGTAATCATAAATATTCAGGGTATAGATATTATGCCTTGGTAATGATTATAAGTATTGAATGAGTGTTCCATATGATAGAGGATTTATCCAGCTTCAATATGGTTTCTCTGTGCGTATGTGTCTGATAAACATTGGTTAACTGGCTTCAAGTGTTTACATCACCTTGATATGGATAGAAAATCGTAGTTAAGAACTTATCAGAGGTTTTAGTCCATTAACGCAACTATCGGTTTTAATAGATCTATGATCTGTGAGAGAATGTGTTCAGTTCGTGTATACGATAGGTCTAGTTCTCATTCCTATTAATTCCATTAACAATGATATTCATTGAAAAGACCAAAATATGAATGATTGCGAATGATGTATTTCAAGCCACAAGTTGATCAATGAACTGGAAACTAAAAGAAGCATGAAGTGTACAAGACTTGAAGAAAGTGTGTGGAATATTCTTAGACATTTTCAATGCAGACAAACATCTCAAAAATGTACAATGCCTAACAATTGAATAATATGTTCGAAAGAATAATTTAAGGGTTACTACAAGGTTTATGTCTAACTATACACCTCAATCAGTAGTAAATAATGTGCTCTCTGTCCTCTGAGCACTTAGCTTATTTACACTGATTAGTTATACTGGGAAGTAACCAATTAAATGTTGTTTAGTCCTTTAGGTTGACTGATATCTAACGATTGGTAGGAAGCAGTCAGTAGGAAGTTTTGATCCACCTGAGCTTCGTGTTTTTTTGCCACTTGTCAATAAGGTATCACTGTAACCACGACGAAACTGATTTACCGTCTTCGGCTACAGTAGGAGATGCTATCACTGAATAGTTTGGTCCATCACTGAAGAGCAATTAATTTCAAGTTATCTAGTCCTTCAAACCTTTACAAAATCTGACAGTTGTATCTTTTTCAGACTCATCACTTCATTGGTGGAAGGTTTTCATCACTATACTAAATGATGCATTCGAGATTTTAAGTTTCTCTTCATCAGATACATTGATAAATTTTATTGACATTTAATGTGATCAATTCTTGTGACGGTTATGGTTCAATGCATTTTTATTTTTATTATTATTATTTGTCCCTTGGGTTCCTAATGGAACACTGGGATTCAGTAGCACATCTCCAATCCACTCTCTTCTCTGAGATCTTTTGAACCTGGCTCCACGACAGCCCACAAGCTCTCACTTCTACCTCACACCATCTCCTCCATATGACTGTCAACTCAGACGCCCAACTCGTTGCTTTCCATCGTGGTTCCACTTGAGTGCCTGGCGTATCGCATGATATCCCCAGTCAGTCTTCTCAGTGTATGCCCAATCCATCTCCACTTCCTCCTAAATATTTGTTGAGCGATACCTTCTTGGTTGGTTCGTTCCCAGAGCTTCTTGTTGCTTATTCTTATTATTCTGGCAATCCATCTGATCTTCACTGTCAGTATCGAGTGAGCGTAGGCAACAGTTGTTGATGAATGTCTGTAGTTTGTTGGAAATGCCTTTCGTAACGCGCCAAGTCTTTGAAACGTACAGAAGCACTGACTTGACTGCACTGGTGTTGAAAATCCTCATCTTGTTCCACATGCTGAGTGCAAAGGTATCCACACTGGTTTTAGGTTAATGAACGCCTGTCTTGCTTTTCCGATTCTGACTTTGACATCCTCGTCTTTGCCGCCATCACCTGTAGTTGAAACAGTGCTACCCAGATAGGTGAAGGGGGCTACTTCATTTAAGTTTCTCCCGTTAATGGTGATTGGAGTTTGTTGGCGTTGATGCTGTTGTTGGTTGGGTATCTTCATCACCTCCGTCTTCTCTACGTTCACCTGAAGGAAGTCCCGTCTTCGTTGCTGTGCCTCGCCTCTTCTGTCAACTTGTTAGTTTTCCCCACTGGATCTTCCAGTTTGTGTGACATTAGACACAAGTCATCACCGTCGAAATCCAAATCTTCTAGGTTCTTTTCTGCAGTCCAGCGTATCCCCCCCTTCCCGCACCTTACAGTTTGTTGCATGGTCCAGTCCACTACAATCAGGAATATCATGGGTGATAGTAGGCGGCAGCCTTGTTTTACTACTGCCTTCACTTCAAAAGCATCACTGAGCTTCTTATTGTGAATTATTCGGCATATAGTGTCTTCATGTAGCTCTTGAATGAGACTGATAAAGGTTTGTGGCATTCCGCAGTGTTGAAACCACTGCCTGCCAAATTACTTATCGGTCAACGCTGTCGAAGGCCTTTTCAAAGTGGATGAAGTTGAGGTAGAGGGCTGACTGCCATTCTTTGCTCTGTTCTATAATGATGCGTGGTGTGGCGTTGCAATTTGGTCCGCACATGATTTGTACTTCCTGAAGCCAGCCAGCCTGTTCCGGTCGTAGTTTTGAATCCAGTGGTTCAATGCATTACTTCTGCATTATTCTTCTACTTTTCATAATCTGATCTACAAACCTGCATTTACTTTATGGCTAGCAGTGGGATCCAAGATGCGTATTTCGTCCTATTTGGCACTCGCCAACTGGATATATCTGCCTCCCAATGAGTAATGTTATTTCCAGCGAGATTTGAACTACATAATTACTATAAATACCAAGGCATCCGCACAGAAGCTCATATGCCAATAGAGATGGATAAATTCAGTCCAATCAATGACGGTATAATACAAGCAATAACACTTTAATGATTCTAGTTATTACTTGATAAATTTATTATCCAGACAATTTTAGCTTCTGAGGGGGTTGTGGAGATTTGGAAATATTTCAGGTTGTTATTCATCGAAGACTGACATCAGTTGAAGGAACAAAGGAAACCTGGAAGCACTGGACAGCTGTTTCGTCCCACTAGTATGGGACTCCTCACCAGTGCGCACCCACGACCCCACCAGCAGGGATCGAACCCGCGACCTTCAGGTTCCGCTGCCAGCGCGTTACCATTGAGCCACTGGGTCAGAAACAGTGCTCCATATTTCCAACTTCTGTAAGCTCACGATATAGCGCAAACCGCCACCCAATGTCATCGTTGAGTATTTGTCCTCACGACCATCAGGCTCTGACTCCACCGGTCACGACTTGTCACTGGAACTTCGGGAATACTTCTCGAAGCTAGTCACCAACGAGCACTAGTTCCGGAACCTGAAGGTCGCGGGTTCGATCCCTGCTGGTGGGGTCATGGGTGCGCACTGCTGAGGAGTCCCATACTAGGACGAAACAGCTGTCCAGTGCTCCCAGGTTTCCTTTGTTCCTCCAACTGATGTCAGTCTTCGATGAATAACAACTTGAAATTTTAGCTTCATTTTGGTTCATATCAGTGGAGTGAATGTCAACTTCCTCAAGTAATGACAACACAAAATGGTGGCATGCTTAAGGGTTAGGTTACTAAACATTTTCCACAGAATACATTTCATCAGATTCTTCCCTTTCAATTTGTTTTAATCTTTTAATTATGTCTTTTAAACATGTCAAGTACTTTCGCACATTTTTAAAGTAGTTTCAAATTGCCGTTTTTCAAGTAAATAATAAAACAAAGCAAAAAAAAACATTTCGCCCATGAAAGATGAGCTTATAAATGCACAGAAATATAGTACACAACTATTTCTTTGATAAATATACCGAATTACGGATGTTGGTACAGATGTTGGATAAACTACCACCACGAAAATTACGCTCGATTTCCTATTCATTTACCAGTCCAAACCAGACATCAATGTACCAAGTACCTGTTTCCCATTGTGAACAGGTGAATGTTTACCAAATAAGGTTACATTCTCAAGAATTTATGAGTATAATACGGACCCAGTGAATAACACTTTGGTGTTTGAGGCGATAAGTAGTATGTTGTATTCTTAGTGGGCATAACATCACTCCACACTTTAATTCAGGTAGATTCATCTGATAAGTCTTAAATAGGACGATACGTGAGTTCTAGATTCCACCGCCAACCATCATGTTGACTAGTTTACACAGAATTGTCTACTTATTTATTGACATATGATCAACACAACTGGAATGCATAAGTTGTTATCGAAAAAAGGATCTATAAAGCCGACAGAATTATATAGATGAAAATCGAATCTAATCATAACCACACAAAGGTCATCTGGTTAAAAATTCTACCGAACTGAATTATTTTCACATTTGTTCTCTGTTAAATGAAATGTAACAGATATCTAGTAACGCTGTCCTTAAGTATCACCGCATAACCAACACACAGAAAAACAGTGTAAGCGTTCAATACAGCCTGAAGTTGAAAAAAACATATGCTTCATGAATCGTCATTTTCATTAAAAGACATAGTTCTTCAAAAATTTCATCCTTTTTGAAAGTGTTAAGCAAAAAAAAACAGCTTCATGACAAATGTATCTGTTTATTTTGCCAGCCTACGTTCATCAATAGAACGTTTCACACTTAAATAGCAGGGGGGCGTGTAGAGATCTTTCCAGTTGGTATTCATCATAGACTGACATTACTTCAAGGAACATTGGAAACCGGAGAGCACGGGATAGATGTTTCGTCCAAGTATAGGCCACCAGATTTGCCCAGTTGGTCACGACATCTGATTAGAATTTCAGGAATCACCTCTGGAAGGTAGTCACCAATGAGCACTAGTGGCTCAATAGTAACGTGCTGGTCAAGGGACCTCAAGGTCACGGGTTCGACCACTGGCGAAGTCGTAAGTGCACACTGCTGATGAGCTTCACGCCAGGACGAAACCACTATCCAGTGCTCCCAACTTTCCAGCGTTCCTCTAACTGATGTCAGTTCATAATGAATACCAACTTGAACAGGTTTAGCATGACTCAAAACTCACACTTACACTTCAACAATTCTCGACAAGTCTTAAAAATTAAAAACAAAAACCATCACACTTAAGTACTGAAAATAGTGTTAGTTAGATGGGTATGATCAGAAAGAAGCTTTGTTTTGTCTAAGTATCATGTTTTTTGGCACTTGTTAGGAAGGTGAACCTGCAACCCCGACGGAAGTGATGTCCCACCTGAGATTTGAACCTGTGTCACCTAGTGTTGCATTCAAAGATGTTACCACGGAAAATAGTTCTAGCAGGGCTTCACGCCGATTGCCTTCATCCAACTAACGTCTCAATCAGTCCACCACGATGGTGTCTCTTAAGCCGGTGGCTACATTGTAAAGATAATCTTTAGAATCTGATCGGTACTTATGACCAGACAACATGAATTTGATTGGTCAACCTACAATAACTAACCTATGTATGGAAGATTTTATTTTGAGTAGAATCTTCAATTTTATTCAATGAATTCAACTTTAGCTATGATGCTAATTACCTTTGTAAACGAATGAAAATTTTCGCAGTTTCAGAACTCACTCGATTTATCTCGGCATCTACAGGTGAAGAGTAACATAAAGGTACTGAAAAATAAGTATGGTTTGTGGCTTAGTACATAAACCTGTACCAGGCTATTCAATCATTGGTAGGCCCGGAAGCCTGCTTAAACTCTGGGCTACCGTTTTCTATCACCAAGTATATTGCATCAAATTTCTCATTTCTATACTGTTTTAATCTTTCAATTATGTCAACCAATCGTACTGTATATTCTCGGGCGTTCTTAAAATCATTACAACCTATCGCTTCGCAAGTTGATAGGAAACTTAAGAAGAAGCACCACAATGGATGGCAACGGGCTCTAAAACGTACAACCATAGATAAAATGACTATTCTGGAAATACTTAGCACAAACTGAAGGTCGTTGCTGAATAAAGTTGATTACCTTCAGTCACACTTATCCATCAACGTTTATCGAAACACGGGTGTAATAATGCTACAGGAAACATGACTTTATAACCTGTATGATGATGATTTAGTCTGCTTAGATGGTTTCAAATTATTTCGACAACATCGAAGCTTTTCGAACAAGAAATATGGTGGTAGTGTAGCAATATTTATTTGTGCAAATTGGCCCCCCTTCAACTATGTATGCTTCTGCTTCTCTAACGGAAAAATTGAGTGCATTACCATGAAATGTCACCCCGAACATTTGAGCAAATACAAATACATACATATAACAAACATGTATGTCATATCTGATTGCAGTTTCTCAGAGTTGTCAACTTTTGCTGATAAATTCATTGAATTTGCTGCTCCAGTTCTGGGAAACCCCTTGTCCATTGTTTGTGGAGATCTTAATTCATGTAACTGCAGTTTTCTATTATCATTGGGTCATAAAAATATGATTAACTTCTCCACTCGTCTTGACAACCCCCTAGACTTTGCATTTACAAATGAACCTGGCATATATGAAGCTCGTAAACGGGCTCCGCTGCTAAATTCCGGCCACTGTATTGTTTGTGTTTTGCCTAAAGTTTACGGCAAATTATACAAGAAAGCTTTCGTATACCTTTCCAGGAAAGTTCAATACAGATGCTATTCACAAGAAAATATATTACGTTTGAGAAACATGCTTACAGAAACGGACTGGGATATATTTGCTGATGAAGTTTTAGACAACACTATTATTAATATCACAAGGTATCTCAGATTCTGTCTCGATATCTGCTGCCCTGCTGGAACAATTTACATGAGATTTGACAGGCATTCCTCTCCTCATCTCAAGATGCTCTGGAGAGAAAAGGAAAGGTGAGAGATCACCCTGGCATTAAAAGACTTTACTGCCTAATTAAGTCTGAAATACAACGGCCGAATACTATATGCAACTAGAAGTTCCTATCGTGTAAGAACTCTTCCAATATATGAAAATTATTTAAAGAGCTTACTGGTAAAAAACAGATGACAACACAAACTCGTTCGGATGTCTGCGCATTAAACAAGTCTTTTATACATCGGCAAGCTGATTTCACCTTTCCTAATGTCCAAAGTCAAGTGGATAGCTGCTTTCCAGGTTTTAATACAAATGATGCATCTAAATGTCTAAAGTCCTTGAATCCCTCCTAAAGCTTAGGTTCTGGTGGTGTTTCGAGTATTATATTTAGAAAATGTGCAGATATTTTGCGTCATTCACTTACAGATATCTTCAGTGTATTGTTCGCTAAAAACATAATACCCACTGCTTGGAAGCAGATAAAAATTTTACCTGTGCCTAAGCCATCTTCTAAATCAGATGTTACTTTTCGACCCATTGCTTTAACTTCCCCTTTTCTGAAAACAATGGAGAAATTACTTGTCCTTTTGATTAGGCCTTCATTGATGGCCTTCAGAGATCCAAAACAGTTTGCTTACGAACACTGGAGGAGTACTTTAGATGCAGCTACTGTCTTGCATTATAATATTGTTTCCAGTCTCAACGAAGGTGTTAAGTATGTTCGTTGTGCCTTTTTGGATTACTCATCAGCCTTCGACTCTGTTCCTCGACCACTTTTGTTAAATAAGTTTGCCATAGCTCACAATGAGCCATGGGTTACAAAATGGCTGCATTCTTATTTTTCTGATAGGAAACAGTACATTATTCATAAAGGGATGCGCTCCACTTCATTGCTTACTGAAGCTGGTGTGCCTCAAGGTACTCTACTTTCTCCTTTTCTGTTTTCGTTTTTTTGCACGATTTGCCTTATTCTGTTGAAACTAATTTTATCAAGTATGCTGACGACCTGACGATTTCTATTCCAGTAAACTCTTCTTTGTATTGCTCTAAATTAAATGAATTCTTGTCTGAAGTTGGTATATGGTCTCTCAAATGGTCTCAAACTAAACCCTTCTAAATGTCAGCCTGTTAATTTTAGCCTCAGGCGTAAACAAGACTTATGTGAGCTGCTTAAATCTCATGATGCCTGCTGCATCAATGGTATTTCTGCAGAACGTAAGTCGAGTGTGAACTATCTTGGGTTGGGTTTTACTTGTGACCTTTGTTGGTCGTCCCATATTTTATTGACTTGTAAAAAAATCTTTCGTTTAACTTATTACATAAAGAAACTGAGTCTTTCTGGTATAACTCAACTGCTTCTCTTACAATTTATTAATTCCTGCATTTTACCTATTCTTCTATATTGTTCCCCATTCATCTTTCCTGGTCTTCTTAAGAAGGACTATGTTATGTTGCGTAGGGCTTTGAGGCCGCCAGCAGGGTGAGTGGTGTGTCTCTGGCTCAACTGATTAACACTGACACTGAACATCCACTTCATTCACAGCTCTCTCCATGTATCTCCTCAGGAAGGACAAGGAGAAACTACATAAGACTGTATGCTCGTACAACAAGAATTCGAATGTACCTTAACTGGCATGCATATTTTTTGAGGTAAAAAGTGTTAGAACAGAAATCACACATCAACTTGGTAACAGTTATAAATCTCATTTCAATAATTCAACTAATAATGTAAAGTTTTTCCGTTTTTAATATTCTTCACATTACTTAAATTATTATGATAAAACAATGCGAAATGTTGTAAAGGAGTATGTATATACTTATATTTCGTTGTTATGGCAGTATATACCACGCTGAGAATTCCAAATTGCACCAGAAATTGTTTTGGAATAAAGTGAATTATTATTATTATTATTATTATACATTGTGACGCTGTTATATGATGAATCGAAAGGAATATAATGTGTTTTGGATAGAATACTCGGAAATCTAAACAAGTTATATAAAACGGTTGATTAGTAGTTAGAAGATAGATGCTGCAATGATATCTTATTCCTAATGGTGAACGCATTCTACTGATTATGTTTTTGATAGAAACACGCGAGTAGTAATTCTTTTAACAGTATAAAAAACTATGTCATATAATAAGGAGTTGAAAAGCGTTGGTAGATATAAAGAAGGTGACTAAAGAAACAAAACCGATAATGAAGATGACAATAGAAAACTAGTTACCTACAAATAAAATCAAAAAGGGAAGGAATAAAGTATAAAAGTGGTGAGAGTATGATCAAGTGGGTGATCGAACAAACTTCTTCTGCAATACAGGGATTTAGCTTGAACTAATGAATTGTAAATGCTTCTGTTGTGTAGAACTTTCGATAATGTACTCAACCATCCTATTTCATATCTATCTACAATTCTCATCTTGTAAAACTCCTTGCTATCCTCATTATTTTGCATTATCTAATAGGTTATTACACAGCTATTTTGTAGTCTTCATTCCAGTTTTCAAACTAAGTCAACTAAAAATTTCCTGAGGTTTTTCTCCAGCTAACTAACAATAATAATCATAATCAGCTCGAACCAACTGGTTGTTGACAAAATCTCAACTCAGATTCAAACGCATATTTCACCGACTGCCAACTTAAACTATCTCTGACGACGATGAGATATCTCACTATCTAATAGACGACTAGTATACTCTACTGCACACCGCTCTATCCTATTAACATGATTGAGATGTGACCATTGAAATTAGATAATAAGAGATTACAGCTTTGGCTGGATAAGTAATAATAATAATCGTTTTATTCCAAACAATATGTATAACAGTATGTATAGAATTCTCAGTATGTAATTTCTCAACAAATTCACTCCCATAACAACAATACTTTCAGACGAAAAGGTTATTGCATTGGAATGATGTTAATAAAAGAAGTATTCAAGGCGATAATATGAAATAGCCAGCCTATTCCATATGGTCATCTAGTCCATAATAAAGAATCAACAGAAATGCAAGAGTAATTTTGGTTGTGGTGGTGCTTCATTCAAACGGTACAGATATCTACAACTCAAGCTAAGCATCTGATGGATAGAATATATGATATACTTTTGTGCGCTGAAAAGTTCATTTCCATATAACGTAACATTATTTCATGCTTTATTATTGACTCAAGAAACGGAAAGTTGAAAACAATTTAAAAATGTACAAGAGTACATGATATATATTCATAAGACATATTTAAATGATTAAAACAAATTGAAAGGAAAGAATTTGATGAAAAATGTTCAATGGATAAATTTGGTAGCCCAAGATTAAATCAGGCAGCTAATCAAAAAACAAACACCAGGTAATCACAACTAATGAATTTTGGTTCAACTGATTTTGTCATAACAGACAGAAGATCATTCTGTATAAATCTCATTTGTATTCAAGCTCTCATTTATCCAGTGTCGTGAGTCAAAGTATGCATGTACGTATAACTTATCAGTTAACAGATATCCTGCCTTAAGTATTTCCTGTTAACTTCAGTTATCATAGCATTCATCATGGTTAGACATCAAATATATAAATATTGAAAACCATGAAGTATTGGATCCACCTTTGTTTCAATTCCGTTTAGTCCATAAAGCATTACGAAGTTGGTTGATAAACTGGCCTCTAAAACTAAAAAAAGTTGTTTATATCTTTGATAACACCAATCAGTGGTTAAGATGAAATTTTCATAACGTTGCTCTTCTTTACCTTTACTTCATGTACCTTCGTTTATTCCATCAGGTAAAAAACAATCAAAGGTAACTGAAGAAGATAGATAATCGAGCGAAATTTCATATTGTTTATTTAATAATTTGGCTCAAAATCACGTTGTTGCTTGAAATCTACTGCAGATAATTTTATGTCAAAAAATACCATTTCACTGTATGTTATCTGACTTACAGACCGGTTTATATCTACCTAGTGGCAGTTAACATGATAACTTCAAAGTCCGTCTGACCAATCTAATGATAACAGTCGTTAAACCAAATAACATGTGTCTAGGGTTAAGCTTTTACTATTCCCAAAAATGTGTAAGTGTCTTTTTGTTAGCCCATTACAAAACTATACAGGTAAAAATGATTGACAGAGTGGTGAAGTTCTGGCGACAGAAACAAAAGATAAGTGAATACAAACATACCGAAGAAAGACAGACTCATTAACATTCTTATACAGATAGTGTGTGATGTTTAAGCAGGAAAACTGTACTGCGAACGCCTTAGCTTCATTTTAGCTACCATCAACCAGTAAACACCGATCAGAATGTATCTCCTCAACAAGTTTTCTAAATGGATGGTAGCACTACAAACCTGATCCATAGAATTTGGTAACAACAACACAACAATACATTAGTAATTCCACAGTGATCAATTACTATGTTGGTCTACAAACATAACATCAAGGCCATAGTCATAGCCAAGTGTGGAATCCATTTCCACCCAGATTAAGGTCATCTTGTTGAAAAAATTCGTTGAATGAAACCTCCTTTCATGTTTTATGTTCAATACTGTGAAACACTTCGACCTTGAACTGAATAAAAGCAGGGTCATTACTGTATTTTATAAAACTAACAGATAAATATGTTTTGAGGGAGTTGTGGAGACTTGGAATTATTTCAAGTTGTTATTCATCGTAGACTGACATCAGTTGGAGGAGCAAAGGAAACCTGGGAGCACTGGACAGCTGTTTCGTTCTAGTATGGGACTCCTCAGCAGTGCGCACCCATGACCCCACCAGTAGGGATCGAACCCGCGACCTTCGGGTTCCGCTAACAGAAGTTGGAAATATGGAGCACTGGATTCTGACCCAGTGGCTGGCTCAATGGTAACGCGCTGGCAGCGGAACCTGAAGGTCGCGGGTTCGATCCCTGCTGGTGGGGTCGTGGGTGCGCACTGGTGAGGAGTCCCATACTAGAACGAAACAGCTATCCAGTGCTCCCAGGTTTCCTTTGTTCCTCCAACTTATATCAGTCTACGATGAATAACAACTTGAGATTAATATGTATCAAATTATTGAAAAATTGTCGCTTATATTCTATTGATAAAGAAATACTGTTCATCTTGAAAACTATTTCCCTTTTTTGATCAATGATGAAGACTACGCTAAAGAAATATTGATTTGTTTCCAAGTACGTCAAAATTTGAAGTCTATTACAGATAATAAGGATACATTTATTGTTGGAATCAGTCGAAAGGAAGCCTTGAATCTATGTATCGTACTTGTTTATACTCATCAGTAATACTTATCTGAAATCTTGGCTGAGCTTAATTTCTTCAGGCCATTCGAACTACCATAAATCACTAGAAAAGTCGGATAATTTAGCCTTTGGCTATTTAGTTTATAACTATCCACTGTAGGACTGGTATAGATTTATGAATTAATCAGTAGATGATAGCTGACGTAACTATCAAGTCTTATGTTCTGAACACTGACCAAAGGTCACCAATCATGCTAAAATATCACCTAAGTTCAGGGATTCCCTTCGACTGATTCTGAACAGGTTTCACTGAAATACAATTCACTACAGAGTCGTACCACTTAGGTTAGTCATCCCATTCTAAGATTGATCAAATGATTTATACTAGAGCTTAGGATCTGACAGTTACATAATTGATTATTTGATACCTGTTTCATAAAGTATTGGAGAATGCCTCTTGTGAATAGGCACTGGAGCGGATCATTGACTCTAAGGTCATGATATTTGCAGAAACCATTCCATTTTGCTACTGTTTTTGCTTGATGTGACTTGTATGGTTAGACAAAAGAAAGTAACAACTTTTATTCTCTAATTAACTGATTAGAAAACTGATGTATATTTTAAAATGGTAGTGGCATAGATGAGATAGTGTAACGACTAGTTGTTGGTAAGTTTACGTCTAGCATGTAGATAGGTACGTTGTTGCAGGGGGGTGAGCAGAGCAGTGTGAGTTTGGTAGTGGCCACGAGAATCTGAAAAAGAAGAAAGGAAGAGAAGAGAGGTGAGCAGACGATTCAGCAAGTAAATAGGATATACTTACATTTTATAATAAAAGATAACTGATAAACAGTAGAGCTGGACAACGAAGAGGTGAGGCGAAACTCAAAGGTGAACGAGTAAGATTTCGAATGCGCTACAACAGTACAGAAATTATAATGAAACTGAAAGTGAGGGTTTTATTTGTTTGTTAAGGAAAACAGATGAGTGGATTAACCACAAAGTTGAAGTGTCATAGTTCATACACCAACTTTAGTGCGTTTGACGGCTAGCAGTGGGATCCAAGACCTGTGTTTCGACCCGTTTTGGACTGGTCAGCTGGATCTGTCTGCACTGTGGTGAATAATGTAATTTCCAATGGGAATCAAACCCAGTACCAAACACTTCCAACCCCAAAACATTATTCAGTGGGCTATTGGGGCATGACAGCAATCACTTGTCCAACTCTCATTAACTGTTGTTTACTGATACTTGTAATTTCCCGTTGCTACATCCAGCCAACGAGTCCCAGGTAGTACATAACCTGCGTCCTGGATTTTCCTGCTAGCCAATAAGATAGATACAACGTGATGAAAATCTGGGCAGTATCAAGGCATCCGTGTGGGAGCCCATTGGCTAACAGAGGTAGGACAATTCGACTCAGTATACTTACAAATAACTACTGATACAATCATGTTTTTAGCTTTACTCAACTGGTGCTATCAAGAAAGAATATACTCTAAAAACTGAATATTTTTTAATAAATGTAGTGTCACATTAAGACGTGATTTATCAAATGACGTTGTCGAGTAGTTGTAGGTCCTAAACACACATGTGTGATTGTGAAATGGTGGAGAATATTTGTAGCTCACGTGGATGGTCTTGGATGTATTGCTTTCTCTGAGCTGCGTCGTTTAATCGTAAAGCTTTTATCGTATTTCTAGACGAAATCATCACCAATAACTTCAGTATGAAGTGAGCTGTCAGTATATCTCAATGACTGATTTAATAGCTTGCCTTGACGAAGCGGTCTGTGACTGGTTGTTTCCTTTGATTGTTGTATCATTGACTGTATAGATTTTTCTGTTGACTATCCCTCTGCTTGACCTCTGATCTTTCTGTCGTTAATCATTTTTCTCACTAGTTGATAGATTGAGTCTGCGTCTATACATCTACTGATTGCTGACCGACTTGAAAGCCAAGCTTCTAGGGATTCTCTGATATACTTTGTGTTTCCTCTGTCCAAAATTTTTACATTGTCAGGATTGTAATCCACATGCATTGAAATGAATGACGAAATGTCGTGGCGTTTAATAGCCAACTGGTGCTCGTGTAGATGAAGGCGAAGTGGGCGACCACTTTGTTCAATGTAGTGCTGATGATGTTATCTAGAATGACAATGAAAGCTTCATGATTATACAACCCAGCTCAGAGAACACAATGCAATCAACACACATGATTGTAATAATCTACACTATAGATGAAGTCATAGTGTTTTCAATTTGCAACACCTCAACTATTTACTCGAAAAGACAAGACTTTGTCTTGTTACGAAAAGAAGAAGCTTATCACTATTGAAAAACATGACGACAGCCTGCATAAACTTTGGGTTACAGAAACGTTCCCAAGAATATGACTGTCCACATTGCTCCCTTTCGAATTCTTTCTTTCTCTAAAATATATCAAGTAGTGTAATGCACTGTCATTTATTTTTCTGAAACCTCTCCAATCTACAGGTGGTCAGTAGGGGAGCCAGCAGTTCAATAGTAACATCTCTGACCCTAGGAATGATAAACACCAATTCATATTTCAGATACAGTATCAATTCCATCGAAATTGCAGATAAATCTTACCAATGAGTACCAGTAAGCATGGAACCTACATTGAACATGACTCGTTGTCGACTCCCTCTATCCAACTACTAACACCTATTACCAACCTATACGTTTCAAGCTAAGAATTCAATGTGAACTAAACTTCACGGTAGATAGTAATAGGCCTTCAAATCTACAACAATGAACAATGTAGCTATTGCTGAGATAGTTAGCTCGATTTTCAGGTTTTCCTACTAGCTGAATGAACCAACTCAACCGAACAGGCCAACTTAACAAATTACACCTTCACCAGTAACACTGCACCCACATATGTGTCACACTTGACCTGCACAGTAGAATACAGATCATTATTAGATTTGTGTATTCGTTATTGCAAACAATAAGACAGTATTACTCACAGACTATAATATCACATCACTGTGTGCTATATTAAACGAATAGAGGTTATATAAAACTTACCTATAGATCAAATGATAATCAGACAACAGCTGATTATTACATGCTATTGCTTATGATGTTGTTAATATTATCAGTTGACTATCTGAGATAGTCGCAGTTTGGTAGACTTGCAGTATTTACACTGGTTGGTGATTGATGATGAAATGGAAATTTGAATCGTGGTCGGATTCTAATCAGCGACCACCAGGTTACCAACCCGATGCTATACCAACTCACCTACGAGGTAAGACTGATGACCAGAATTTTTATTTCACTTCAATCATCATGAGATTTGCTCAATTACTATGTGAATTCGTGATATGTTACTACTGCTTAATCGTATTCACATTGGCTGCCTAGTCAGGACTTCTCACCCCAACTCACTGGTGTCTGGTTCGAATCCAGCTGCAGTCCAAATTTTCATTTCACCTTCAATCATCACCCAGTATAAATGTTACTAATATTAACATTACTTAGATACTGTTTTCATATGCATTGTTGTCTTCGAAGTGATTGGAGAGATTTGTAGCTCAGGATGAAGATGTTGTTAGTGTAGGGATCTCTGAGCTTTCGCATTTCGTCATGGACGTTTCATCACCAGGTTTGGTGACATTCTCAGCAGTGACCTCAGAAAGACATTCTCTTCTGATCTTTTAAAAATCTTTAATGCATTCATCTTATTTTCCTAACTTCCAGTGTTTATATAGAATAGTACAGTTTGCATCAGTTTGAAAGCAAATAGTTACTTTGGATCCCATGACAGTCGTCTAGTATAGTGACATAATGGTAGAACTCAGTTTATTGCAGACATTCTATGCGTAAAATTTGTTAGAAAGGTTTGTTCCTTGAGATCATGTAACACTTTCTTAGACTATAACCAGCCATTCCTATAGGATAAGCAATCTATACCTTGATAAGTGGTGTAAGTACGCAACTGCATCACTGATTGTATATAAAGTTAACGGCAATAAGATCTCAGTTACCTTTTGGAACCGAACCTCCTAAATGCATAGCTTAGTAATACAGAAAAACGAATCTTGGAAAGATGACTTATATATATATATATATATATATATATATATATATATATATACATATATATATATATATATATATACATATATATATATATATATATATATATATATATATATATATATATCAGTGCATAACTTCAAGCCTTCGAACTTTGTAGCCGTATAAAAGAATTCCATTAGTGCAGGTCAAATCTATGATAGAGTAGGAAAATAAACAGAGGCTTATGAAAATGCATATTTAGTTAACTAATACAAGATGAATCTATGATAGTCAAGGCTTTATGATGACCATGACAAAGATCAAGGTTTGACGTACCTTTAACGAAGGCATAACACTGGTTTGAACATCTGAATGGCTAGTACTGCAGCTATAGACATATGCCTTGATATTACTCCCTTCCAATGGTTTGATCGAACATACAAAATTCTCTACAGGGTTTGCGATGTCCCCAGTCGGCCTTCTCAGTGCATACCCAATCCACCTCCACTTCCACTTCCTTCTACTTCATATTTGTTCAGTGATAGCTTCTTGGTTGGTTGGTTCCTAGCTAACCAGAGTTCCTTGTTGCTTATTCTTATTATTCTTGCAATCCATCTGAGCTTCAGTATCGAGTGAGCGTAGGCGGTTGTTGATGCATGTCTATAGTTTGTTGGAAATGCTTTTCGTGACACGCCAAGTCTCTCAAGCATCACATAGAAGCATTGACTTGTCTGAACTGGTGTTGAAAATCCGGATGTTGTTCACGCTTTATGCTGAGTGCAGTGCAGAACATCTCCACACTGATTTCAGACTAGTGAAAGCCTGTCTTGCTTTTCCGATCCTTATTTTGACATCCTATTAGTTACCCAATTATCGGTATGAGATACACTATGAATATCATACAGTTTTAGCTTATTGTTGATCACCCTAGCGTCTAACAACACGTTGGTTCTTATCTTCAATATTAATTTTGGTACCCCGGGGCAAAGAATCACTCGATTTTAATTCATTATCACATCAAAACCACATAGAATTTGATTCTTTGGAAAACTACAGCAAAAACAGAACTTTTAACTGTGCAATATATAATTCTGTTGCATATTTTTGATCAACTAATGCCTAAATATAAAGTGTATCTTTTCAAGGTGATGCCTAACTTCTTTGGAGTAATAAAAATTAAGGTTTTCTTACATGAGTGAAATTGTAGGGCTATTCGAATATATCACCTAACTGATTGTTATTGGCTACTTATAAAACTCTTGTAAATACAGAAACTTAAGGTGGCCATGTTTTCGTCCCACTGACTTTCTTCATTTTAGACAAAGAAACAGAAAGGGAAATAAACATAAGAAAGAGTTAAAAATTGAACGTTACATTCCCAAATTTACATTTGAACTTAAAATAGAATTTACATAACTTTTTATTTATGATTACAATACCTATTACTATCAACTTTTCACTGTGTTCTGTAATAAGTCTGAAAGACATCGCCTGGTTAACTAGTGAACTGATTAACCGGGTGACATGTCTACGCTCATTCGATACTAAAGATCGATCAGATGGCCAAAATAATAAGAATAAGCAAGAAGGAAGTGAAGCTGAATGTCTGGCAACGAACCAACCAATAACTTATCACCCAACATATATGCAGAAGAAAGTGGAGATGAATTGGACATACACTGAGAAGACCATTTAGGGACATCAGGAGCCAAACCAAGCCAGGTCGTCGAGTGGAACCCGGATGGGAAACGTCGAAATGCGCTTCCAAAGCACCGAATCTCTCAAACATCACATAGGAGCACTGACTTGACGAACATTCGTGTTCAAAATCCAGATCTTATTCACTCTTTATGCTGATTGCAGTGCAATGGAGTAGATCTCCACAATGATTATTTCAGAGTAGTCAAGGCCTGTCTTACTTTGTTTCTTATCCTGGCTTTGAAGTCCTCATCTTTGCCGCCACCATCTGTTGTTGAAGCGATGCTGTCTTATCTAGGTAGGTGGGAGAGACATCTTCCTTGATATTTCTCCCGTTGATGGTGATTGGTGCTTGTTGTTGTTGGCTGGGTATCTTCATCATCTCTGTCCTCTCTACGTCCTTGGTTGCCCCGTCTCGCCTCACTTCGCCTGTTCTACCAACTTGTCAGTTTTCGCCTGTACATCTTCGAGCTTGTGTGATAAGACATTCTACATGAATCATCATCGTTGGCGAAATACAAATCTCCTAGGGCCTTTTCATCGGTACAGCCAACGTTTGTCCATCTCACAGCTTCTCAGTTATCTGTTGCATGATCCAATCGAGTCCAGTCCAGTTGAGCACAATCAGGAAGATCATCGGTGGTAGTAAGCTGTAATATTATCTTATTCATGTCCCCTATCTTCCCTGACAAAGCATTGCTGAGCTTTCCATTGTGAATCACTCGGTATGTCGCATCTTCTTATAGCTGTTGAATGAGATTGATGAAGGTTTGTGGCTGTGAAACCGTAGTGTTGAGGCAGCAGCTGTCAAATTACTTCTCGGTCGGCTCTATTGAATGCATTTTCAAAATCGATGAGTTGGAGGTAGAGAGATGGCTGCCATTCTATGCTGTATTCAATGATGACACGCAGCATAGCGTTGGAATTTGATCGACCCATGACTTTTTTTCCTGAAGCCAGCCAGTCAGCCTGTTCCGGTTGTAACTTTGAATTTTCGGTTTCATGGGGATTTGGAGACCTTTCAAGTTGATATTCATCATGGACTGATATCATGATAAATACCAACTTCAAAATTATCTAAATCCGTAAAAACCCCAAACTGATTTAATCTAGTACGCTTTGGTGACTAGCTTCGAGAGATAATTCCTGAAATTCCGATGAGAATTCATGATTGGTGGAGCAAAGCTGTTGGCCATTAGGACAGATAATCAATGATGACATTTAGTGATGGTCGCTCTGTGTCGTGAACTGACAGAAGTTGGAAATATGGATCATTGGATTCCGCCAACCCAGTAGCTCAATGGTAACATGCTAGCCATGGAACCTTAAAGCGGAGTCGTCGTCGCACACTGCTGAGGAGTCTTATTCTAGGACGAGACAGCTGTCCAGTGCTCCCAAGTTTCCACTGTTCCTCGGACTGATGTCAGTCCACGGTGAATACCAAGCTGAAGTGTAAACTGCCTGGCTGTGGTCTCTACAACAACTAGAATCAATGTTTAGCTATTCTTAGTAATGTAACTGTTAAAATGACATGCATCTGCAGTAACTTTTATTTACTTTTCCTGTCTCATCTTGATTAATTCAGTATTCTCCTTCTTCTTCTTAGATTCACCTTCTTTTGTTACGCTACTACAAAGTATGATAACTTGTAGTGAAGTGTTTGTGAGTAGAGTTCTACGTTGACATCTGTGTCTATCTGACGAAACCAGAAGTGATTCACCAAGTAAATCTGAAGGTAGAATACTAGTGCAGTAGATAATCTAGAGGTTAACCAAATCTCAAAAAAAAACAGCATAAATTCCTTGTTTGTTTATTTCTAAAGGAAACAACAATGTCGTGTTGAAACGATCGAATGTACACGCCTAAACATGTTAATAGTCACTGAGTCATGCAAACGATCAAAAGACGTGATCAGATATGGTATATGCATATACAATTTCCACCCACATAAAAATGTTCTAGGTCAAAGATAAAATAACAGAATGTGATTGGCCTTATCAAATACGGAATCATCCAATCAGGTTATTTTGTTCACACATAAATCAAAATCTGAAACAAAACCACTTATATACCCCAACGACCAATGATTTGAAATGTTCATTTCCATCTTTGACCGCTTTCTATCAAGCATTGAAATCAAAATTATGAATACAGTTGATATTTCAGCGTAAACAAGATCATTTTATCCATTTTTTTTTAGATGAACAGCATCACTTTAAATGTTGCATGGTTATACATTTTGTGATTAGGATATTGTTACCTTTCAAATTCATTACAGTTTAGTCCTCCACAGACGCAAATATCTCATATATGACATTCACATGTTTTCTTCAAGATCAAAACACAGTCAAAACCCATTGATAAATTTGAATACAGTGAATATATATGAAAAACTAGATACCATTTTAGTCTTTTTATTAGTAATACCACACAGTGAAACAGTAACGTTTATTGGAAAACGTTTCTTACACAATATATTGTCCGTATTCATATCAGGTAACCAACTCCACAACTTCGAGACAGACTTTGTATATTCCTAATTTTCTCTACCTCTCTGTGATGACAACGACAGTAGAATTTTCCATATATCTGGGACAGATGCACATTCATACCTGTTACTGCACGTATTTGGTGTTGATTCGATAAACAATGATTTGGTTATCAATCTCACCCTCCCTTCACCCAAATTAGTTAGTTTTTAATACCATCGCTCCATCCCACCCTACTGTGTGGTTGTGTGTCATCGCTTGCAGAGCTATAACCGAGCTCTTCTCTAAATTTCTCATCTCATAAGGGTCTACTAATCCTGACTTAGCTAAGGTTTAGTGTTGTGTTATTCTAATTGACTCTGGTCGACTGCCTTGACCTATGTACCTGACCTCTCAATCATTGCAAGGAATCTGGTAAACCAGATTATTTTGATTAATTGCATCGATAGGATCTTTTAACCTACAAAGCTTGTTTCTAATCGAGTTTGTTGGTTTGAATGCCACTTTAATCCCAGCTTTATTGAGAATTCTTCATAGTGCTTCTGAGGTGCCTTCCTTGTATGGTAACACAGCAGAGGCTTTGAATTCTCTCTTAACCCTGTCACCATTTATTACCATTAGTAGTGGGATTATTATTCATAACATCTGTATTACTACTACTATCACTCCTAATATTTTTCTTTCGATTCCTTATGAATTCATTTATGAAATTTGGTGGGTATTCTTGGTATGTCTAACTTCTTGTCGCAGATTTTCCGATCTACCAGTGAGCTTTTTCGCTGTATCACTTAAGCATTTAACTAAGCCTACTTTAACTGAAATGGGGTGGGATGATCTGAAGTCTAAGTAGTGATTCAAATGGGTAGGTTTCTTATAGACGACACTAGTCTATAGATTTCCTTCTTGTGTTCGTTTAATCTTTCAATCCAACATTGCTAGCTCATCTTCATCACTTTCTAAGTCACAGGTAAATTGGATTGCATTTACTACTGCATTTTTATATGCCAGGAACCTGTTGATGTGTTCCGATCTCAGTACTGTAAACGCATCATCCACATATCGGAACCATATCCCTGGAGTAGGACTAAATGTTTGAAGGGCCATTTTCGCCCAACTATCCACAAATATGTCTGCGACGATAGAGGATATTGATGATACCGTGGCAACACCTTCAGTTTGTTCATAAATTTTGCCTTGAAACTGAAAAACCGTAGATGTTAGGCACAATCGTACTCCTAGTATGATTTCCTCGATCGGCACCTTAGTTCGATGCGTAAGTTCTTTGTCATATTTAAGCCTATTTCTAACTGCCTCTAGAGTAATATCAATCGGTATATTCGTGCAAAGGCTTGTTAGCTATGTCAAAACTAACCATTTTTCACTGTCGTCTAATCTATGCTTTAAGTCATAAGAGTTGGTAAGTCGAGACTTTGAGTGATTTCTTATTGGACTTAATACCATTGCTAAATATTTAAACAACTCGTAAGTCAGAGTGTTTATAAAATCTACTATAAGCCTGATTGGATAAACTGGCTTATGAATCTTACTAGTACCATACATTCGACTGGGATTATTAGTTTTCGGCATTAAATTAAACCACTTTGACTCACCTAGAAATGGCTTCATCCCGCGTATCATATCTCCTGATGATTTCTTGACCTTATTCATAATAGTATTCAGTGACTTCTTAATTTCCTCATATGTTCCTGTTTCTATATGTTCGTTCACTTTGTAGATGTAATCAGATTTGTTCATTACAAATGTTGAGTTGTCTTTATCCAGTAAATGATACTGTTTCACTGTGTGATATTTCTAACAAATACACTAAAATAGAATTACAATCTACCACAGTGCCCAGGTTTTACTCTTATATTAAAAAACCAGATATTCAGCGAAGAGGACTCTTCACAAGGAATTTATTCTCAAGCTGTACATTCGTGTATATATATGATATTTAAAGACTGTAATCCATGAGGAGGATTTAACTTAAATAATGGGAGATTGACATAACAAAAATGTTGATTATAGCCATAATAAAGTTGTTAGTTGATGGTGAAAAGTTCTTAATGATAGCAAAAAAGGTTACGTCATTCATAACGGCCTTATAGATTAAAAGGGAGTGGAAAAGTGGTAGAGTTAACAAACAATCAAAGGATTAGGTAATATGAATAATTTCAAGTTGTTATCGTAGACTGACATCAGTTGGAGGAACAAAGGAAACCTGGGAGCACTGGACAGCTGTTTCGTCCCACTAGTATGGGACTCCTCAGCAGTGCGCACCCACGACCCCATACCAGCAGGGATCGAACCCGCGAATTTCAGGTTCCGCGACCAGCGCGTTACCATTGAGCTAGCCACTGGGTCAGAATCCAATGCTCCATATTTCCAACTTCTGTTAGCTCACGATATAGCGCTAACCGCCACCCAATGTCAACGCTGAGTATCTGTGCTCATGGCCATCAGGCTTTGACTCCACCGGTCACGACTTGTCATTGGAACTTCGGGAATACTTCTCGAAGCTAGTCACCAATGACAACCAGTTCAATTAAGTTCTGACCCAGTGGCTAGCTCAATGGTAACGCACTGGCCGTGGGACCTGAAGGTCACGGGTTCGATCCCTGCTGGTGGGGTCATGGGTGCGCACTGCTGAGGAGTCCCATACTAGGACGAAACAGCTGTCCAGTGCTCCCAGGTTTCCTTTGTTCCTCCAACTGATGTCAGTCTACGATAGATAACAACTTGAAATAATTCCAAATCTCCACAACTCCCTCAAAATTTAATATGAATTAGACAACAGGTTAATTGGAATAAATTGAAAATATTTTGTTCAAAGTTCCAATTATTGGGAAGATGATTGAGTCAAATAACACCGGAAACAACTAAAGGTAACGATAAAAATGATAATGACGATATAACAGTACAAAGATGGTCGTGGGTGCGCACTGCTGAGGAGTCCCATACTAGGACGAAACAGCTGTCCAGTGCTCCCAGGTTTCCTTTGTTCCTCCAACTGATGTCAGTCTTCGATGAATAACAACTTGAAACATTTCCAAATCTCCACAACCCCCTCAAAATTTAATTGAACTAGTGCTCGTTGGTGACTAGCTTCGAGAAGTATTCCCGAAGTTCCAATGACAAGTCGTGACCGGTGGAGTCAAGCCTGATGGCCGTGAGGACAAATACTCAACGATGACATTAGGTGGCGGTTCGCGCTATATCGTGAGCTAACAGAAGTTGGAAATATGGAGCATCGGATTCTGACCCAGTGACTAGCTCAATGGTAACGCGCTGGTCGCGGAACCTGAAGGTCGCGGGTTCGATCCCCGCTGGTGGGGTCGTGGGTGCGCACTGCTGAGGAGTCCCATACTAGGACGAAACAGCTGTCCAGTGCTCCCAGGTTTCCTTTGTTCCTCCAACTGATGTCAGTCTTCGATGAATAACAACTTGAAAGATGAATCTGACAAAAAAGGGAATTGGGTTTAGAAAAAAACAAAAAGGAACGATGCCCATCAACATCAAAACAAGTTAAGGCTAAGGTAGAAACAAAGACTACACGTTCTTCTTTTACACACAGATGTCATGTAGGCTTTAATTGATGGATAGCCAAAGCCATTGTCGTTTTTAGAAGTTAAACATGAAGGAAAAGTGAGATGTTTGAGTGAATTCGATGACCAAACTTAAAATCATTGTTAGCGTCAGTTGAATGGTTGGAATCGATTAAGTGCTCAAGGATAAAACTTCCAGTGTTCTCGTATACGTGTTGACAGCAATCCTTGACTACAGCCGATGCTCCACACGAGTAGGTGAACTGGTAGATACACATGAATGTGCCCTGTCGAAGGATACTGTCTTTTATGTAAACGGAGAATAATTTATGACTGATAAAGATCAAATAAAGTGTGGCTGAGAAAAAAGTCCTACTGATTGATCTAGAAAGAAGATTTTTCAAGATATCTGATACCGCATTACCTTTAAATTCCAAATCCGTGAACAAGATGTTTTTAGAAAATGAGCTGATGACTGCTTTTCCATGTCTTTCTCGCATATTCTTATCGATAAGTTGGATAGGATAGCAGTTTTCCACAAGCATTCCTCTTCAAAACTCCGGTTCAACTTGGACATAATCTATGCTACAAATATATTACTTATTTGATAGAAGAGTAGGAGAATGAGGAGGTGTTTTCCCCGTTCATATTTAGCACCTAATGATGATATATACGAACCCGTTAGATGAAATATCACTCGAATCGTCTTGTTTATCTACCATATTCTATGAATCTTTAAACCTGATTAATAACAGTGACAATATGTACTGCTTATTGAAGTCTGAACTCTATCTGATAACTTGTCATAGTTTGTAAATTATAAAAACATAAAATTGAAGTGATAAACACGGAATACCATAACCAATGAACAGAAGTTACTTTGTACAAATCTCGACTTGGTATGTAACATTGGGATAAAAAGGTTTTCATGTAAACAAAGATGGTAATGTAAGTCTCTTTGGTCTTCTAATATTCCCTATAAACTTAAACTTTAGGTTTTCACGTTTAATTACCTTTATTGCTTATGGTTGACGAGTTTATCAACTTCAATGCAACTAACCGTATCCATTGTTCAATGTACATTCATTTCAAACATGTTTATCATGCTTACAATGTAACCTAAATAACATATCTAACAGAGATTAGTTAAGACCAAGGTAGAAATTAAGACTAGACATACTTCTTTTGAATACAAAAGTCAGAGTTCAGGTCATAGATAGCCAAGGAGTCTAGTTTTTCTAGAAGCTGTACACGGAGGGAACGTGAAATGTTTGATTAGATTCGATAGACAAGGTTAAAATGATTGTTTGGATCGGTTGAATAGTTGGAACCGATTAAATACTCAAGGATAGAACTTCTGACGTATTTCCTTCCACCGTTATAAAAACCAATCCGGAATATGTTCTAGTATACTATTCAATTGATCCAAACAATCATTTTAACCTTGTCTATCGAATCTAATCAAACACTTCACATTTTCTCCGTGTACAACTTCTAGAAAAAGTAGACTCCTTGGCTATCTATGAACTGAACTCTGACCTTTGTATTCAAAAGAAGTATGTACAGTATAGTCGTGTTGTTTCTACTTTGACCTTAACTTATTTCGGTCGTGGTGTGCTTTGTTTGTTTCTTTTTTTAAAATTCCTCTTTTGTGCTGTTATATCGTCATTATCACTTTATTATTATATTTAATAGTTTCCGATGATATCTCATTTGATCCTCCTCCAAATAGTCGCAACTCTTAACAATACATTTTCAATTTATTTCAATTAACCTATTATCTCATTCATATTACCTAATTCTTTGATTGTTTATCAACTCTACCACGTTTGTAACACTTTGTAATCTATATGGTCTTTATGAATGACTTAAAAACTCTTGTTTAACCTTTTTTTTATTATCATTCGACCTTTACATTATCAACTAACAACTTTATTATACCTATAACCACTACCGTCCAAAGGTGATGTGGAGGAGATCATGTGACGAAGAAATGAAAACTTCTGGGCTGTCATAGTGCCAGGTTTTAAAAGACTGAAGAAAACAGAGTGCAATAGAGGTGTGTTACTGAAGCCCTACGTTCCACTAGGAACCTAAGGGACAAATAATAAATGATGATAATAACCACCATTATTTAAATTAAACCGTTCTCATGCATTACAGTCTTTAAATATCATACAAATGAAATCAAGAAACGTTATATGATGTAATCACAGTCCATTTAGATAAATTCATTCAGTCTGTTCTTAACATTAGTGTTTTATATTGTTTACTGAAGGTTAGTAAGTTTAAATGAATCCATTTGAACAGTGTAATCAGAAGACGAAGATTATCTGATAATGCGATGTGCCTGCTAGGAAAACTGAACACAGCTCAAAACCACATTAGCCTGACCTGTGAACAAGAGATGAACAACCAACTACCGTTCCTAGACATATTGCTCAATCGACTAGAGGATAACTCGATCAGGAGGTCGATCTATAGGAAACCTACATGGATAGAGCAATATCTTAACTTCCGTAGCTACTGCCCAGTCCAATATAAATGTGGTTTAGTTGCTTATTCAACAGGATAAACCGTATCTGCACCGATGACACCATGGAGGAAGAAGCCAACTTACTGACGACAACTCTGATACAGAATGGATACCCGTTGAGATTTATCGACCGATGCAAAAGTTATGTACCATTGAAAAGTACACAGTGTTCCGTTGCTACATCTCATTACTATTTAGAGGTGATTCACATAGCTTTGTTGTGAGGAAAAGACTTAGATCGGCCATCTGTAAAACGTATTATGCAGCTAAGGTCATCATTGTAGAGAAGACCAAGTCCATGTTACAGCACATACCAAAACAACATATAGACGATTACATCACATCCCACTGTGTTTATCAATTTACATGTATGTGTAGGAGTAGTAAACGTGATATGTAGTTTAAGAAGGTTGAACATATACCTAAGCGGCTACAAAAACAAATTACCTCAACAGATCCGATTAGTCCAGGTGACAAAACATCCATCTTCGTCTTACCTTTTAATTTTCGTGTATTAGTTTCTAAGACGCCAGAATTTTCTCTCAATATCACATTAATCGGTACTCACCACCAAGGTGAGTCAGCAGTTAGGGTTAGGGAATTCATATTTACCTGATGGTTTACGTCTGCGTCACCCAGTACTTCAGTTCCAGGCTTTACTATCAAGCTGTTCATGCTATGGCTAATCCTTTCTATAGGAGTAAATTATATCGAAATATTGGTCACTTTATTAACATTATTCACTTTCCGGTATGCCATAAGGTGCCATAAGAGATTGAACTATACACTCCTAAGTTATAGATGTCTCATCCTATTGACGGAATAAGGAAATACTTCGACTGTGAACACCGGATCTTCTGCCTAGATTTTATGATTATCAAGCTTAATGCATTTTTAATTATTTATAGTCATTCTGCTTTAACATTTTCCCTTTTTTCTAAATCATTTCCAACTACTTCTATTTTGAGGTGTTCGATAAGAATTGACACCAGATCAAGAACCAGTGAAAATCTGTTAACATTCGATAGCAGTTTCTTCCTTGAATGGAACGCCTTAGCAGTACGCACACATGACCCCACTCAGCTTAAAACCCAGGAAATTCAGATTCAGTGGCAAGCACATTATCATTAAGCCAATGGATTACGCTGGACCGATGAAAAGACACCAGAAGAAGATTTGGATTTCCCTGATGATTTGGGTCTAATGTCAAACAAACTCAAAAATATACAGGCAAAAACCAACAAGTTGGCAGAACAGGCAGGGTAGCAAAGACGTAGTGAAGAAACAGGTGATAGAGACACCCGACTAACAACAACAAGAACCAATCACCATCAACGGGAGAAATATCAAGGAAGATGTCTCTTCCACCTACCTAGATAAGACAGCATCGCTTCAACAACAGACGGTGGCGGCAAAGATGAGGACTTCAAAGCCAGGATAAGAAACGAAGTAAGACAGGCCTTGATTACTCTGAAATAATCATTGTGGAAATCTACTCCATTGCACTGCAATCAACATAAAGAGTGAACGACATCCGGTTCAGAGACTTGGCGCGTTACGAAAAGCATTTCAGCAAACTACAGATATTCATCAGCAGCTCCCTTTGCTCGATGCTGAGGACCAGATGGCCAGAAAGAATAAGCAACAAAAAACTCTGGTGTCTCAATGAACCAACCAACAACCTATCGCCGAACAAATATGCAGAGGAAGAAAGTGGAGATGGATTGGGCATACACTGAGAAGGCTGACTGGGGATATCATGCACCAAGCCAGTTCCTCGAGTGGAATCCAAATTGGAAACGACGATTTGGGCGTCCCAGTTGAGGGCGACATGGAGAAGATCATGTGAGGAAGAAATGAAAGCTTGTGGGCAGTGATGGAGCGAGGTTCAGATGACTACAGAGAAGCGAGTGAAGTGGAGACATGTTAGTGAATTCCTATGTTCCACTAGGAAAGCAAGAGACAAATAATAATATACTAATGCATTGGATTACAATCCAATAGTCTGTACTTTTCTGCTCCCATTAATTCACGATATACAACAAACGTCATGCAATATGGTCATTGACTAGTCGTCTTCAAGTCTGACATGATTTGCCCTATTTGGTAAAAGTTCTTATCAGAACTCGAAGAAATCTCATCTGCAAGCAAAACACTTAAGAGCACTGGACAATAATTCATTTTGAAGGTTTGTGGAGGATTCATTGGTTTTAAGTTGACATTCATCATGCGTCCTCAGCAGAGTCATGGTAAAAAGTTCTATTCAAGGATGAGATAATTTGTCAAGCGCTATTTGATTTTCAATGCTTCTTCAGATGATTTCTATTCGTGATGTTTACTAAACTGAAATCAATGATTCTCCACAAACCTATCAATTGCATTCTATTTACCTTGGAATGTTCTATGTGATTAGTTTCACATTTCAGTAAAATATTATGAAAGTACTTTTATTTAGTGTATGTTTATAATTCAGTCAGTTAAATAAGTTGTATTAAATAATTCGATAATAATAATAATAATAATAAACGTAAATATAATATAATCGTTATTTATACTTGCGGCACTGATAACCACTATCCATCATTAAAGCAAACAAATATTTCAAGGATAAAAGTTGGCATCGAATAGTCTTAGAGTAAAGAATCAAGAAAGTTTGATGATTTTCCCTTGAAATAGTATTCAGCACATTTTCACTCCACACAAAACTGTAGATGAACACAGGAAGCAATAGTTCATTGACCGTTTCTATTCGTCACTATTATGCTATCATAATGCTGCTTTTCCTATTTCATTCATGAAATACAAAATAACATTAAATTAGATGGTGGAACTACTCCTAAATCATCGGCATCAACAATAGTTATTTATCCCTTACAGAACACATACATTGGATGAAATTAGGAGACAGTTCAACAAATACAATATCAGTGTTCTACAGAACATCAAACACACTTCAGAACACCTTAGTTCATTTGAAGGATGAGATCCCTCCAGATTCACAATCGAATTGTGATTATAAAATAAACTGCTTACACTGCGATCCAATATACACAGGACAAACTTCCTGTGAAATCAAAATCAGAATAAATGAACACTGAACAGCTTTCATCCAACCCTCATAGAAATCCAGTGGAACTGAAAAAACCTGAAAACACATGAACCACACCTCTACATGCTAGAATTTCAGGTCACAATGTCGATTTCGACAATGTCGAAGTTGACGAAATATACCCGTTTATTCATGAATATGAACAACACTTGATTACCATTACCAAGCTGTACAGTCGTATTTATACTCGGTAAAATGACAGATAATTACACTGGAAGAGACTTGCTCAGTCAATGTGTAACATATACAATCAGTGTATGTGGTGGTATTTGTTCAAGTGAAAGAGATGGGAAATGGGTCAGTGAATAGGGAGGAACAAATTGATGACAAGTGGTGAGATGAGAGACAAGTGTTGTCAAAGAATTGTGAAGTGGTGATAATTTAGCTGAAACGTGCAAAATGGGTTGATGAATAAGGAATGAATTGTGATATGAAATAGTGAAATATGGGTTCAAATGTTGTCAATAAAGTGGAAATAGTTGATAATGATGGTGATAATCAGAGAGAAGTGAAGTGAAATGAAATTGACAAAATAACCACAAGTGAATTATCGAAGCCAGCCAATGTAGAGAAAGTGGTTTCACAAAACATTTTACAATGCAAAATTTCAGCTTTCTTTCACATATGGGTGGTAATGCCTCAGCTATGCATATGTAGTGAAAGTAAACCTTTGAACTAGTTCAACTTAACTTTGTAAATTGTGTTTGAGGATGAATCTCGAGGTGTTGAATGACCTAATTCAACAAAGTATTCACATATGCATGAAGTCGTTTTCCTTTGCTCGCCTTTAGTAAGCCAAACTTGGGTAATGTTCAGCAACACGTTTTCGGAGGGCCAACTTACAACGTCCAATATAGTCGGCTGCACAGGACCATGTGAACTTTGAGACACACAGAGATGTGGACATAATGGAAGCCTGTCCTTCACGCATTGATGAATCAGACGGCAGTTGGAGAATATCAATCTCAGTCTATCATCACAGAAGCTTCTATTGGTACACCCTGACAGTCGATTTTCCAGAGCTTCGGCTGCGGTGTCTCCTTGCAATTCTAAATTCATGGTTAAGATTTCTAAGGAACTGTAATGTGACGAGGAGTGATTCGTTTCTTCAGATTCACACCACTTCATTATTCACGAGTGTGCCAATCACCGAGACTGTCTGTTATGTATGTGACTATATTGATGCACATAATTTAGACGTAGGACTATCAACGAGCTGCTTGAAGGAGCTTTTGTTGAGGTGCACATATAATGTCCAGCTTCGTTTCAATAATGAAATGTATAGACAGACAGATGGGATTGCAATGGGGTCACAATTGGGATCACTGCTAGCAGATTTCTTCATATCGAAACTAGGAAGTTCACAACTTCGTCAAACTATAAATACGACTGTACAGCTTGATAATGAAGTCGTCGAAAGGAATTATTCTTCCGATATAATATCGAAGTTACTCTAAAAGGCTTTAGAAAGTATAAACAATTTCTCCCGTAACAGAATCTGTTCACATACGGAGTGGAATCAAAATCACCTAAATAGGAATGAATGAGGCAGTAAAACGGTGTTCCACCTGGTCTCAACCCTCTTACACATATTGATGTAATCAGCATACATACGACAAGAACTATCACACCATGGGTACATACAAATCTCAATCTGTAATTCACACACTACACACTACATATGGATATCTATCTCCTTCGTCCTGTAATGCTGATAACGGAGAATCATTCATGCAGAAGAATACTTGTCAAGTTGCCATGTATAAGCTCAGAGGAGTATTGTAAATTCCGGCTTACTAAAACTTTGATGAAACTATCAGAAGTATCAAATACAGCGAAACATCAGTTGGAACAAACTTTCATTGAGAAATACAAATGTCGAAATAATGAAAATCAATCACATGTAACCATCATATGTGAAATACTTGCTAACTTTTGTTGTTTAGTTCATAATGAAGGAGATTTCTTGAAACCTCTTCAATCAATTTATGTGTGATGAAGATAATGTGTTTGATACACCACTTTCTACTTCTTGTTATTCATTTCTGTGTCATCTCCACCAATATTTACTTATACATAGACCCAGTAGGCCAATGCCATATACTATTCACTGTCTATCTTATGATGACATGGATGTTGGTATGGATGAGCCGTGGAGTAAAATATCCTCGTCTTATTACATTTTAGGTTTATTAGCAGCATAAAAAGCTGCAGCAGCAGCAGTAACACATGTCAGAAGATCACTCCAAATGGAATGAGGTTCAGATGACTGTGTTATATGAAATAGATTCTATGCATCAGTGAAGATTTCATAACTCTTTCAGCTAGTGCTATTTAATATGGAAATTATATCACATACTTGTAATTTCCCACTACTACCCTTGGTTGAATTCCTCAGCCTCCGTTAACCGATGGTCTTCTATGCAGATGCCTCATACCGCCTGGACACTCATCATATTGTAGTCTAATAGTTGACTAGTAGTAGAATAGAGGGTTAGCATTTAGCCCACTTTGGAAGTCGATAGCTGGGTGTTCCTGAAATCAGTATAGTAAGGGTAGATTACAAGTATCAATAGACAATAAGTGATACCCACTGAATAAATGGTGGCTTTTCCACCCACGTAGCCAAGTGAGTAGCGCATTCGAGTTAATGGGATGAATACTGAGTTCGAGTCACAGTGGGGAAAATGTCACTCACTGGCGTCAAAAACGTCCAGCTGAGGAGTCCTAAATAGGATGTATTCAACTGGTAATCACCAAAGAGAGCATCATAAGTCAATAAATTACTTTATTCCTATCAACCGTCAAAAATAACACACTGTAATTATAAATCATTCAAAATTACAACCGAACAGGCTGACTGGATGGCTTCAGGAAAAGCAAATCATGTGCCGATGAGATTTCAACTCAACACTACGCATCATCACAAAACAGAGCATAGAATCTCAGTCAACTGTTCACCTCAACTTCATCGACTTTGAAAACACCTTCAATCGAGGCGTCAGTCGAGAAGTAATTAAACAGTTGCTGCTTCAGCACTACGGTTTTACTACCACAAACCTTTATCAACCTCATTCAATACCAGCTACATGCTATATAATGATACATGCCAAGTGATTTACAATGGAAAGCTCAGTGTTGATGTCCATGAAGTGAAGACAGGAAGGAGGAAGACAGAAGAATTCTAGAATCAAAAAATTATCACTATGGTTTATGTGTAAGGATAGTACCCTGTTAACATATTTCAATCTCATTAAATATCACAATGAATATAAGTTAGAAATTATGAGCAGATTTTGTAATAGAAAAGAAGAGAAATGAAACCATGAAATTTTGGGAATTAAAGTTAACCAAATGATACACGATTGATTACTCAATTCAGCTGAACACAAAGATAAGATGTGAAACTGTTTACTGAAACACTCTTAAGAGTTTCATATATCAACTGATCTATTCGAACGAATCGTATACGTGGATGCATTATAAAATGTGATACATATCTATCAAATAACTGACTATTTAAAGCCTTTGAACTGTAAACTCTCAAATTCTTTGGAACATGTTCTGATATACGATCAAGAACCATCTCTAATGTTTCTGTAATGCATTTGCTTTACGAAGTACATATGCACTGATAGATATACTCAGAGTCATAATAGTTGGGAAGATTTAAACATACATCACGTTATCAAGTGAATAATACTGAATCATTGTCGGGATTCACTGTACCAAGTGAATAAATCTAATATGGTAGTACATTCTACGACAAGGCTAAAATTTACTCCTCTTTTATAAAACACATTAATTCATGGTATAAATTTGCGAAAAAATTTATTAACAGTGTATACATATGTATGGTCATACCACTACTGCAGAAGGTTTAGAAGAAAGGAAAGGTACCTGCCATTTGATCGGAAGAAGGGTTTCCTTGTCAAACTCCCAAACACGGGAGACCTACGCCTCTGCAACAACTGTCGAGGAATCGTGCTGCTGTCCACCCAATCCAAAATATTATGCCATTTCATCCTGGAGAGACTAAAAGATGCACTGGATTCAAAGTTGCCACCGGAACAGGCTGGCTGGCTGGCTGTCTGGTTTCAGGAAGAAGATATCATGTGCGGATGGAATTACAACGCTACACTACGCATCATCATAGAACAGAGTATAGAAAGGCAGTCAGCTCTTTACCTTACATCAACTTCATCCATTTTCAAAACGCCTTCAATAGCATCGACCGAGAAGTAATTTGGCAACTGCTGCTTCAACACCACGGGTTCAGTGCCACAAACCTCTATCAATCTCATTCAACAGATATATGGAGACGCCACATGCTAAGTGATCCACAATGCGAAGCCCAGTGACGCCTTTGAAATGAAGATTGGAGTAAGACAAGGCTGCCTACTATCACTGATGATCTTCCTCATTGTGGTCGACTGGATCATCCAGCAAACCGTGAGGAGCGAGAAGATGGATATAGGCTAGCTGGAGCGATGAAAAGACTCCAGAAGAAGATTTGAATCTGGCTAACGATGATGATTTATGTGTTATGTCATGTTGCACAAACTGGAAGATCTGCATACGAAAACTGACAAGTTGACAGAAGAGGCAGGGCAGCGAAAACGGGACTTCAAGTGAACGAAGAGATGACAGGGTGATGAAGATACCTAACCAACAACAGTATCAACAACAATAGGCACCAATCACCATGAACAGGAAGTAGTTTCTTTCACCTACCTAGCTGGGCAGCATCGTTTCAACTGCAGGCGGTACAGACTAGGATGTCAAAACCAGGATCAGAAAGACACCAAGATAGTAAGTCAGTGTTTCTATGTGATGTTTAAGAGACTTGACGGTGTATCGCGGAAAGCATTTCCAACAAACTGTAGACATACATCACATCAACAGCTACCGCCTACACTCACTCCATACTGACACAGAAAATCAGATCAGATGGATGACCAGAACAATAAGAATAAGAAAGAAGGAGGTGTGACTGGTTGGCTGGCTGACTGACTGACTGCCAATGAACCAACCAACCAACGAATAACCCATTGCTCAACAATTATGCAGAAGACGAGAGTGGAGATGGTTTGGATTGGATTGGATTGAGTATGCACTGGGAAAGAAGACGGTTTGATGACATCAGGCGCCAGACCAGGCCAGGTCGTCGAATGGAATCTAAAGGAGAAACGACGAATTGGACGTGTGATGGTGACATAGAGTAGATGGTGTGAGGAAGAAATGAGAGCTTGTAGGGATTTGTGGAGTCACTTTGGAGTGTGGCGACGTGCTAGTGAATCCATATTTTCCACTAGGAACCCAAAGGACAAATAATAATAATGATACAGGGCGGAATTGCTCAACCTCTGTTGGTAGATGGGATCCTAGGAGGATGCCTTGATAATGCTGATTATTCAAGATGTTATAATGATCTCAGGGTTTAGTCCTCATACGTGCTCAGCTGTTAACAGAAGTCGAGCATTTCGACTTTGTACAGCAACGGAAAACTACAAGTACTATGACAACAAGTGATACCCGTTGCACAAGAGGTGGCTATCAAGCCTCAGTGGCTTAAGGAATAACGCCTTAGCATTTGAAGTGGAGGGTACTAGGTTTTAGCCTCACTGGGAGCAACATCACTCGTCACTGGGGTGCACGTACATTCAGTTGAGGAGTCCCGAAGCAGGACCAAACGGAGATCAATATAACATCAGTATCCATAATAAAACTGTTTATTGCCTAACTGATGTAATATTAGTTACACTAGGGCATTTTTCTGCATTTAAAAGCTTCGCTGTGAAATCAGTAGACTGTTTCGTTTTGTTTGTATGTTGCAAGTGAGAAAGACGAGATTTAATCAGATTTTAAGACAAAAGAATCAACTGAATCCTATATTATATGAGATACAGGATGTTTATTAGTAAAGGATTTCACTTTTGACATTGTGTGACTCTTGTTTGTACTTATAGAACAAAACGTTTCTACATCTCAAGTTATTATTCATCTTAGACTGACATCAGTTGGAGGAACAAAGGAAACCTATGAGCACTGGACAGCTGTTTCGTCATAGTGTAGGACTCCTCAGCAGTGCACACCCACGACCCCGCCAGGGATCGAAACCCAGGACCACCATATTTCCTACTTCTGTTACCTCACGATCTTCTACATTTGTATGGATACACATTTCTGATACATTTCTACAAATACAAGTTTGGGATCGAAAAAAGGTTTCCTTCAGTTCCTCATCAACTAGCTAATAGCACAGTAAATGAAGATAACTCATGGTAGACAATAAAGTGTAAGAAGGCAATGCGTATAGGTTAATCGGAAGATGAGAGCTAGATTGATGACCTGATAAGTAGAAGAAAAATGCCTACCATTTCGATAAGCATACAACTAGCACCGATTATATATCTGCTCACAATACTCACACCTCCATATGATCTCAATCAAAGTGGTTTCTTAGTTGCACAAGATAAATCTTTAAATAAAATCCTCTTTTAAAAAAAAGGTTAAAACCACTTTTCAAACGGTTGATTTAATGACCCTTTAAAGATCCAGGTTATAGAACATCTGTTGCCTTTCAGTTGACTTGAAATTCAGCGTTGATTTGTCACAGATGTTTGTATAAAGAAAACAACATAGTGTGCTGTTGAGTTAAATCTTTATTTCCATAATCTAATGAATATTTAATCGATGGTCAGATGTTTTGTTGATTTGATGATTATGCATAAAAATGGCTAAGTTTTTATTTTACCTCCAAGTTTTGCTAACAGCTTGAAATATCCTTTAACTTGTAAATGATTCTAAAGTTATACAGTTTGACAGTTAAGGTTTCAAAGATTTTTCAAGAGATTTTATGCTATCGAAAATCATTGACAATTGAGTTGTTTTTGAATTTGTGGGTTTTTAGAGCATTTAAGAATTTCAAGTTGGTGTTCACTATAGACTGACGCCAGCTGGAAGAACACTGAAAACCTGCGAGCAATGGACAATTGTTCCGGCCCAATACGGGAACCATCAGCAGTGCACACCCATGGCCCCACCCTTCCAGGGATTGAAAACATAACGTCCTGACCCAGTGGCCCAGTAGAAAAGTGCCGGCCACCGAACCTAAAGATCCTGAGTTCGATCCCTGTCAAGGTGAAGTCATGATTGCATACTGCTGAAGAATCCCATACTAGAGCGAAACACCAGTCTAGTGCTCCCAGGTTTAGACTGTTCCACCAACTGAATTATTATCCTGCTATTTGTTTCAATAAAGAAACGATGAATCGGTCTCCAGTAATGAACATGAATTAGGGAATTGGTTGCATTGTATATCTGTTCGGTGAAGAATTGCATAGTTGCGACAATTGTGCAAATAAATATACACTAAACAGGTTAGATTTATATTATTATTGTTTGTCCTTTGGGTTCCTAGTGGAACATACAGTGATATAGTATTATCTGCTTGTTTGATGGTGTTTCGAGCATAAGTTATCACTGCTAATAATCATATCAATGTAATCACGCAGCACTTCCGATATCTGACTTTTATAGTCCTGTCACCTCATATTCTCTGTTGTTTTTGACAGTAAAATTTTCCATATCTCTGGTATAGGTGTTGCATTACTCATATTATATATGTTGGTTGTGGATTCGATGAACAAAGATTCAGTAATCAATCTTTCCCACCACCTAACTACACTGGTTTTATCCCATCCAGGCTATTGTGTGGTTGTGCGTTAATGCATTCACTCCAATAGCCCAGTCCCTTTCTTGATTATTACTCTTATTCGAATCTGTCACTCTGTATTTAGCCGAATTCCTATGTTCTGTTAGTCTGAATAACCCCTACCGTCTAGTGTGACCTGCGTACTTCACCTCACAGTCATTACATGGCATTCAATAGATTAGATTATTTTGCTTAATTGAATCTATCTGATCCTTAAGCCAGCCGACAAACCTTATCAGTGAGTGAGCCTATAGGTTTTAATGTCACCCTAATTCCAGTTCGTACGAGTTCGTATTATGTTTCCCTTCTTATATTTATGATGGGTCATGGCTAGCAGCGGAATCCAAGGTGCTCATTTTGTCCTATTTGGGACTCGTCAGCTGGATGTACCTGCTTCCCAGTGAATGATGTTGTTCCTATCGGAATTCGAGAACGATCGCTTCAAACGCCAGGGCGTTACCCACTACACCATCATCCAGCTGACGAGTCCCAAATAGGATGAAATGTGTATCTTGGATTCCACTGCTAACCACGATCCATCATTAATGTAATTAGAACACAGGTGACATCGAGGCATCCTCACAGGAGTTCATATGCCAATAGAGACAGATCAATTCAGTTCAGTCAAAGACGGTATGATATAAAGCAATTATACTTCTGATATTTCGTGCATGGTATATGGATTATCAATTATTTCGATTGCGTGATTTTAATTTATCTTATGCGCTAGTAACCGCTGTAGTTTTAAACTGTATGTAGCTGAAGAAAACTACTCAAGTTAACATTGAAAGTAGATTAGCCTAACACTAAAATAAGCTATGAAGTACGAACTGACAATTAATGCTTCTTTATGATAATAGACGTCTTGAAATACTTTGACTTGTTATGAACTATGTAAATCAATAAACAATAGCTATTGGATGGTGAGATGCAGTTATACCGCGTCGATTAATATACGGGACTGAATCATAGCCTTTATGGTTAGCAAAGTTAAAAACTGAAGGACTTTTTGGTGAATGGATGTTTATATTACTAAATAAGAAATTATGCGAATGGAGTAACACAAACTTCAAACATTATGCGCTTTTGTTGTTGATAGTAGAACCTATCTGTGTAATGACAGATGAAAATCCATGCCCGTCTCATGATCTTTAACAAGTTTTAATAAGGTTATGCATATCAATAACTTGGTATGTGAGTTATATAATTCCAAATACTATTCTGTAAACTTTCAAAAATTATCAGATTGACGGTGCTTGTAAACTGGGTATCTGTCATGTTAAATCCATTGTCGTCACTGGCACTGGAGACAATAATCCATCCCTGTAAACACTAGAAAGTTATACACTAGACTACAGAGTTTCAAGAGGCATCACTTGTTACTCAGTAAAAATACCATTGCTTACTGAGATGTAGATACACCCACTCAATGAATCCAAAACAGAACAAAATCTACACCCTGAACCACACTGCCAGATACTACAAAGCTTATTGTATTTTTCAACAGAACTTAGTACAAAATATTTCGTTGTAAATTTCTAAACTTCAGAAACGGATAAAATCTGTTTGAGACCATGGATTTTAACAAATATTACATATCAACACTGTTCTACTGTTGTATAAGTGTATTTATACTCTTCTGAATGAGATACTTATTTCATATATTATCAGCAGTAGTAAAAAGGTCAGTATAACAATGGTAAACTAAACAACAGTAACTGTTTCACTGTTTGCCAGTGTCCTTATGTGACTCATCGATTACAACTATGATTCTAACTGTATACTGAAAACTAATGCGTTTATATATTGTTCTAAATTAGGTGAAAAGGTTAACCAGAAAACTTAAACCCGTTTTATTGTATGATTACTTGAATTCAAGGTTCAGAAATAGCACCAAACAGAAGGTAAGAAGAATACTTTTCTGTTAAGAAACAGTTAACAGCTACTCACACCATTTATGACTGATAATCTTGGTAAGAATATCGAACAACTTACTAGGGTTGTTCATATTCCTACTCATCATGACCTGAGTAGTAAGGACGAAACCCCTGTGGAACAACTGCTCTGAATATCATATCAAGAGATAACCTTATGAGTCAGGTATTCATTGTGGATGTGGTCACACTCCAATGAGAATCTTTAGTTCTAATGAGGCTATAAGCATGTCTATTTCCTGTTATACAATAATTTGATGAAGTGTGAAATATTCCTGACAGAAATGCAATACATTTATTGGTCTCTTCTATGTGTTATGCGCCTAAAACTTTCGGAATAGTTTTGGATGTCTCGTTAGCCGTTCACTGTGATAAATAAACCGATTCTTGTGATAACCGCCAGACTTTTTTGAACAGTTAGATTATTGGTAACAGTTTGACTATCTGAGATAACTGGAGTTTGGTAGACTTGTATTGATACTAGCCAAAATTTGTTCAGTAGCCAGAAACCGTAGCTCACTTGACAGAACTCTTGGCTGGAAACCCAGTGGCTGCTAATTCAAATCCTGACACTTGACAAATTCTCACCTCACCTTCAATCATTACCCAGTACCGATATTAGTACTGGTGCCTAAAACTCAATATACTATGTCTAGCTTGCATTGCTTAAGGGATTGACTGAATATTAATTTACTGATCCACTTTTAGATACACAGCATAAAAACAAGTTATACTTTCATGTACAACTGTTGGAGATGAAAGAAAGAAGACTCAGTCATCTGGGGCTAGAATATTTTTACAGTGCTAAGATAAAGCACTGGATCTTAACACAGAGCCATAATAATTTTATGATATTGTAAACGTATATATATATATATATATATATATATATATATATATATATATATATATATATATGTCCTTACTCTCTTTGTGATATTCAAAGATTAATCAAAAGTATATCTACGACAAACTTGTATGGAAGTCATTGACTGGAAGCGACCTAAATAGAAATCACCATTTTAATCCATCGGTAGCTAAATTAGAAGTTTTGGATTTCACCTTTTTGTTTCATGTCACTGTGTGGTCAAGAAAATTCTTATTTGATAATTTTATCCTACAGTCGACCAATCAAAATAAGCATTCAATTTGTGACCTAATGTTTTAATATGTTCATGTGAAATGTATATAAATGATGCAATTTTGTCGCATAAAGTATCTTCTTCACAATCACAGATTGGTCTCTGGTTTCTGATTTATCCAGCTTAGTCAAATATAAAGTACTGAGAGACAAAAGTCACTATTCATATCCACTCTAAATGTCTCATCGTGTTAATACAGTTGGCGTATTAATTAGTGTTCACTCAGTAACCTCATTCGTATTTATCATCTGTGAATAAGACGTTTTCAGTGCCACGCATCAAATGTTTTCTACTCTTCACTATTAGAGTGGTTTCACCTTAGCAAGCAAGATACTTTACCTTAACACTTTGAATACGCATTTACTTGGATGCAGACAACTTTTACCTATAAGGAAAATATCAAAGACCATATTCTATGGTTGGAAAACGCAACACCATACACAATTAAACTGCATATATGATTTGTAACAGACATATTACGTCTCACAGATACAAACGGCAAGTATGTCTGTGTAAGGGATACAATTATATTAGCTGTCAGTGCGATACCTTGTCAAACTCCCAAAGAAGGGAGACCTAAGTCTTGCAAGAACTGGTGCGGAATCATGCTCCTGTTCACCTAGAGCAAGCAAAATATTAAACCGCATCTTCCTGGAGAGACTTAAGGATCCGCTGGATTCGAAACTAAGACCAGAACAAGCTGGCTGGCTTCAAGAAGTACAAATCATGTGAGGACCAAATTGCAACGCTTCGCATCATCATACAGTAGATTATAGAATGACATTCAACTCTTTACAATAACTTCATCGACTTTGAAAAAGCCGGCCTTTGACAGCGTCGACCGACATATAATTTGGCAGTTGCCGCTTCAACACTATGGGTTCAGTGTCATAAGCCTTTATCAATCGCATTCAACAACTATATTAAGACGCCACATGCCACGTAATTCACAAAGGGGAGCTTAGTGACGCTTCTGAAGTGAAGACAGGAGTAAAGTAAAACAAGGCTGTCTACTATCACTCATGATACTCCTGATTGTGGTCGACTCGACGGCATCATGCAACAAACAGTGAGGAGTGAGAAAAGTGGCATACGCTGGCTGGATCGAGGAAACGACCACAGAAGAAGATTTGGATTTCGCCAGTGATGATTTGTGTCCAATGTCACACAAACTGGAAGATCTAGTGGTGAAAACTAACAAGTTGATGGAAGAGGCGAGGCAGACCAACGAAGACGGGAATTCCTTCAGGTGAACGTAGAGAAAACGGAAGTGATGAAGATACACAAACAACACCACCACCACCAACAACAACAACAACAACAACAACAAGCCCCAATCAACATCCACAAGAGAAACCTAAATCAAGTAGCCTCCTTCACCCATCTGGGTAGTACTGTTTCAACCACAGGTGGCGACACAGGCACAGATGAGGACGTCGAAGTAGCCAGGATCGGAAAGACGGTAAGACAAGCGTTCATTAACCTGAAACCAGTGTGGAGATCGACTGCACTGCACTCAACATAAAGCGTGAACAACATTCGGATTCTCAACACCAATTCAGTCAAATCAGTGCTTCTATGTGATGGTTGAGATACTTGGCGTGTTAGAAAGGCATTGCAACAAACTACAGATATTCATCAACAGCTGCTGCCTACTGTGGCTCGTTACTGAAGCTCAGATGGATTGCCAGAATGCTAAGAATAAGCAAGGAGGAACTGTGGCTTACTGGCTGGCCGACTGGCCGGCCGGGGACGAACCAACCAAGAACCTGTCGGTTAACGAATATGCAGTAGAAGGAAGTGGGAGTGTAGATGGATTGGGCATTCACTGAGAAGACCGATTGGGGACATCATGGGTCAGGCTAGTCCCTCGAGTGGAACGCAGATGGGAAGCGATGAGTTGGGCATCCCAGGTGAGGGTTACATGAAGGAGATGGTGTGAGGAAGAAATGAGAGTTTGTGGGCAGTCATGGCGTTAGGTTCAAAAGACTGCAGAGAAGAGAGTGGAATGGAGACGTGGTACTGAAGCCCTATGTTCCATTAGGACATCAAGGTATAAATAACAAATAATAATAATCAGTGCGAAAGACTTACGAGAATCTGTAAATATGATGAAAGAAAAAACTCTCAACCATTGTTTTGGTCTACTGTTTAGCTATTTGCTAATGTACATCAGTGCTAGATTATTGTTATATATTTTAAAGCGACGAAATATCTCTCTGCTGTCCTCATTTCATAGCATTTATTCTCGTGATATCCTCATGAAATAGATGAGCGTTTATAACATCCGAAGACTTTACTACAGCGAGACTATATCTGTATAAAAGACACACTTCTCAGAAATGGGATAAAGGAGATGATTTTTCAAAAATTATGTTTCTTAAAACTGAGTGGAAGGAAAAAACTGTAACATATCATGAAAACAACCAAATAAATTTCATTGATTACTTCTTCACTGAAACTAAGATGAACAATTTGCAAATGATTTATATATTTCACTGTTCACGTTGACATTTGTCCCAATCGAGTAGTTTTTCAACTGACTAGCTATGGTGTCAAGGATTGCCGTTAAAAACCATCTATCAGTCATGATCACAAGGTGTTGTCTCGAACACAAAAGTGTCATAAACTAACGAAGTATATTACTACTACTACTACTACTACTACTACTACTACTACTACTACTACTACTACTACTACTACTACTACTACTACTACTACTACTACTACTACTGAACAACTTGAGTTGTCAGAAACCAACTAATCTATAGACTTTTCAAAGCAGATCACAGTGATCCAAACGGCGCCTGACCTGAGTGATTTTTGACTGGTCAATCGTTCATAAATATATCAGAGTAAGTCTATAACTTTAAGACATTGTGTACATAGTTCTAATTCTTTCTACTTCTTTGCGACAAGGTTAATAGTAGTAGTGTGAGTAGTAGTAGTAGTAGTGTGAGTAGTAGTAGTAGTAGTGTGAGTAGTAGTAGTAGTAGTGTGAGTAGTAGTAGTAGTAGTAGTAGTGTGAGTAGTAGTAGTAGTAGTGTGAGTAGTAGTAGTAGTAGTGTGAGTAGTAGTAGTAGTAGTGTGAGTAGTAGTAGTAGTAGTAGTAGTAGTGTGAGTAGTAGTAGTAGTAGTGTGAGTAGTAGTAGTAGTAGTAGTAGTAGTAGTGTGAGTAGTAGTAGTAGTGTAAGAAGCGACAAAGACTGAGAGGCAAAACAGAGCATCTATTATGACATCTCGTGCTGTACTGCTCACGCTGACACTTATCTCAGCTGATTAGTCTTTCAACTGCCCAACTATGGTGTCAAGAAGATTCCGGTTGGAACCCACCTGTTAGACATGATCACAAGGTGTTGTCTCTGACATAAAAGTGTCATGAAGTAAAGATTTATACTTCTCACACTACTACTTGAGTTGTCAGAAACCAGTTAGACTAATCCGTAAATTTTTTCAGCTAGATTAGAGTGATTCAAACGCCGGTTGGCCTGACTGATTGCTTAATTGTCAAGTTGTTCACTAGTAGTAAAAGAAGTAGTAGTAGCAATATTTGCTAGATCATGAAAATATTGTGTCATAAATCATACCTTGTGATCTCAACTGAGTGATTTTCAGAGGAAACCTTGTTGATACTCCAGTCGATTAGTTGAAAAATTACTCAGTGAATGATGAGCGTGTTATCTGTCATACTGGCCCATACAAGGCAGCTAACCAGTTTTAGGTGGTCTGAACTAATTCAACTCTGTGAGCTAAGGAATCTTTTCAGATAAACTGCCAATGACCTCAGTTCCAAGTGTGGGCGAAACAGCATCTGGTTTTTAGATTACTGTATTCTGCCTGATGAAATACTGCAGATCACCCTGAGTTGTTTTGAGCTACTCAAGATGCTCATTAGTAGTATGTTACATCTTCACTTATTACAAAACAGAAACAATATGATTATAAATGACACAACAGAAAAGCATGTAGATATTAAAATTCATCTTGATGACTAGCACTGAAATCCAGGATATACCTTTCAACTTAGTCTGGACTCATCAACTGGATGTACGTACCTACACCTTAGTGCTCAGTGATGTTATTCATACCGATTAATTTAGACACCACTAGACCAATGGGGAACGGTAACCAATTCTTTTATATTTACTCGACTGTAATTTTTGTCATACACCATAAACTTGATGAGTTCATTGATTCAAATTTTTTTTGGATTTTTACAGGTCAACTTGTGAACCTATAAAAGGAAATTAATATCCTTTTAATGGGATTATTAACAGAATTGAACAGTATTTTATCAGTCAAATTCAACACTAATAATTATTTGATGTACTTCTAACTTTTGACATATTATCATCCTCATCCCAAGTTACTAATTTTTCCCATCATTTCAAAATTCAGTATTACAACAGGTTTTCCAAATATGAAAGGAGACATTTTACGTTAACAACCTAGTTCATATAATCTTTAATGATAAAGTTTTAAACATTTTTACATAATACATTTCTAGTATTAATCATATTCTTCAAGTCTGATTGGCAAATGTCTGAAGTCAATCCAGACACTACACGTAGAAGATAAAATTATCATGAAACACTAAGTTATAACAAATCACTCTCATAGAATATTAACATTATCCAAAAAATTAATAATATTCTTGTCTATAAGAAGTGATAAGTTAAAATTTAGTTGTCATTTCATTTTTACCACATTTACACTTCCTTACGATATTGAAGTTCTCAACAGGTTGTTGAAAGCACGTAGTATCTCCACCCTCAGAAAGTGGGGCATTTTAATCAAAACTATGTGCAATACCATTTCCATAGACTAAAAGTGGTACCATTATGAAACATATGTCTAAACATTATTATAATTATTGTACTTGTTATTCGTCCTAGTGGAAAATAAGGCTTCTGAAGCACGTCGCCATTCCACTCTCTTCTCTGCACTCTTTTAAATCTGCCTCCACAAATCCCTACAGGCTTCCATTTCTTCCTCACACCATCTCCTACACGTCACCCTCTCCAAGGACGCCCCATTCGTCCTTTCCCATTTTACTTCCATTTCACGGCCCAACCTACTCCGGTGACTGATGTCATCAAAACGTCTTCTTTCTACCTCGATTGTACAATCCAATCCAATCCAATCCATCTCCACTCTCGTCTTCTACATAATTGTTGAGCAATGGGTTGTTCGTTGGTTGGTTGGTTCATTGGCAGCCAGTCAGTCAGCCAGCCAACCAGTCACACCTCCTTCTTGCTTATTCTTATTATTCTGGTCATCCATCTGATCTGATTTTCTGTGTCAGTATGGAGTGAGTGTAGGCGGTAACTGTTGATGTGATGTATGTCTCCGGCTTGTTGGAAATGCTTTCCGTGATACACCGTCAAGTCTCTTAACCATCATATGGAAGCACTGACTTACTTGATTGACATTTGTGTTGAAAATCCGGTTGTTTTTCACACATTATGCTGAGTGCAATGCAGTGCAGTACAGTACAGTAAATCTCCACATTGATTATTTCAGATTGATAAAGGAAGGCCTGTCTTGCTGTCTGTTCGATCCTGGCTTTGACATCCTCATCTGTGCGCCACCGTCTGTAGTTGAAACGATGCTACCTTACCTAGGTAGGTGAAAGAGACAACTTTCTTTACATTTTTCCCGCTGATCGTGCTCGTTGTTGTTGTTGTTGTTGGTTGGGTATCTTCACGACCTCCATCTTCTCTACCTTCACCTCAAGTCCCTTTTGTCTGTCTCTCCTGTCAATTTGTTGGTTTTCACCTATACATCTTCCAGTTTGTGCGAAGAGATACTAGACATAAATTATGATCGGCGAAATGTAAATAATCTAGTGTCTTTTCATCGGTCCAGTCAGCGTATGCCCATCTTCTCACAGCTCCTCACAGTTTTCTGTTGCATCATCCAGTCCAGTCTAGTCTAGTCGACCACAATCAGGAAGATGATCGTTGACAATAGGCGGCAACCTTGTCTTACTCCTTCCTGTCTTCACTTCAAAGGCATCATCACTGAGCTTTCCATTGTGAATCACTTGGTATGTAGCATCATATAACATATAGCTGTTGAATGAGGTTGCTAAAGGTTTGTGGCAGTGAAACCGTACTGTTGAAGCAGCAGCTGTTAAATTAATTCTCAGTCGACGCTATCGAATGCCTTTTCAAAATCGATGAGGTTGAGGTGAACAGTTGACTGCAATTCTATTCCCTGTTCTATACTGATGAGTAACGTAGCGTTGGAATTTGATCCGTAGACAAGCTATTTTCCCTGAAATGTCTAAAAATGAAAAAGTTGTGAAATGATATCAGCTCTCTGCTTTGCTGTACAGAAGTAAACACTTCTGAAGACTATCGTCATATTTATCACATGTGTCTCACATTTCGGACATAATTTATTGTCATTATCTTAATCAGATAACTCCATAACTTCGAGACATAGTTACTTCTCTCTTCTTCTCATCACTGCATAAGTAAGGTTTCACAGTTGTGGAGCTACCTTGTAAGAATACAGACAATAAATTATATTCGAAACGTTATCCACTAAATAATACTGTTTCAGTACGTGTCACATCCAACAAGGTTGTCTTACTGTTGTATTTCCGTTTTCGAAAAGACGCAAAATATTTAACATCACCATTGTCTATACATTTGTAAAAAGCAGGACGCATGACTTTTAAGTACTTACTGTATAAAACTTATGGTGTTCACTTTGCAGCTCTATGTAGACTTATTTACTGATTTCTGGTTGGTATTCATGAGTGACTGACATCAGCTGGAGAAACACTGAAGACTTGGGAGCACTGAGCAGCTGTTTTACCCCACTGTAGGACTCCATAGCAGCCGCGGTACCTGAAACACTTGGATTCTATCCCCGGCATCATCTTTGGTGCGGATTGCTAAGGAGTCCCATACTACGACAAAGTAGCTGTTCAGTGCTTTCAGGTTTTCAATCTTACCCAGAGGATTACAGTGGATGATGAATACCAGTCTAAAATTTTCTTCACTGACTATTCTATTAAGAAATGGCAATAAAGATTTGGATAGGTTTCACATTAGAATATGATATTTCATTTTACGAGCTTAGTTAACCGGTGAAATAGTGATGAAGACTATCGGAAATATGTAGTGTATTAGCGTTATAGAGTTGTCTACTTTGTGACTAGTTTCTAGTATATGTTTAGCAATGGATGCATATCACTTTCACAGATCAGATCTTTTGAGATCATCTGCTGTTGAAGCCATTTGGGTACAAATTCAATCATTCTCAACCACATGTCGTGATTACTCCTCCTTATGCATATGTGTCCACAGATACGCGTACATTGATAAATGCAGTGAAAGTCATACAGTCGTTTATGTGTTGTTTTGCTTTATGTTGTAACATGGAATTTACCTTCACTACAATGATAACCTTGGTTACATAATCTGTCTTACAGCTGGCTAATCTAAGCCTTCTTTTGACAACAAAGCTATATGCATCACCTCAAAATATTAATAAGATGTATACATTTTTCTCAGGAACAAAACACTGAATATTTTTCAGTGGTAAGTAACTTTTTCACCTGTTGATGAATTTAATCACGCAGCTATTCTGTATCAGTGTTGTCGTCAGCAACTTGATGTCTTCCTCCTTCATGTCATCGATGCAGATATGCTTTATCCTGTTAGAGAAGTAATCTTGATATTCAGCTAAGGATGGTTGAACATGTACCTAATTAACTTCAAAAAAGAATAACCTCAACACAGCCAATAATTCCAGATGACAAATATCCATCTTCATCTAATGTTAAACACATGCTAGTAATTAGTCATAGGATAGACATATAAACAGTTTTTAAAGTACTACATAAAAGTGGGAGCACTGAATGACTGTTTCGTTATAGTATGGGACTCCTCAGCAGTGCGCACCCACAACCTCACCCTCTAGGGTTTTGGTTTCAATCTCTGGCGGGTGGAGTTTTAGGTGAGCACTGCTGAGGAGTCCCATACTAGGATGAAACACTTGTCCAGTCCTCCCAAACCTCCAATGTTTCTCCAATTGATACCAATCCATGGTGAATTCCAACCCGAAAACAGGTGCTTACTGTCAACATGATAACTTTTGTTAACTTAGTGTCTTTCGTCATAAAAATGAAAGCATTTCACTGATTTCAGTCTTCAACTCCATATGAAAATATTTATCCAAAGAGTTCAGATTTCATTTATTCATTTGACAAAAATTCTCACCAATTAAAAGTGCAAATAATTTGTAGGAATATCTCTTGAAATATTGCTAGTACATGTATATTCTGGATAGCTAGTCGAAAGCGAAATCATTAACTATTTGACTGTCTTAGAATATAAAGCAGACGTCTTGAGTCAAAATATTAGAGTAGAATTTAGGCTCTGTAGCAGAGTATACTTTTTCTATAGTTCTTTATCTCCATGTAATTATCATGTACTGTTAATGTTTCGTGCAGAATTTACTGTTTACAAGTATATCAAGTTAATCACACAACTTTATGCTCTAGTTTTATAGTTCTACCATTTCTCACTTTTGGATTTTACTACTGGCAAAATTATCTGTATATCCGGAACCGATGATATATCCTTTCTGTTACATGTATCAGATGTCGATTTGATATACAAAGCTTCAGTTAACAATCTCTCTCTCTTTCTCTCATCCTGGATTCCACTGCTAGCCACTGCCCATCATTAAAAAAGTTATTCTTTAAAATTGTTACTCAGTCCCCTTCTGTTACGAGCTTGTGTATGACAGAATGCATGACTGTGGTTGAACGCTTTTCTCACTTTCTTATATAGTTGGGGTCTACCATTCCCCATTTAGCTACGTTTCCATACTGTACGAGTACTAATCAATCCTAGTTGGTTAGTTTGACCTACTTATATATCACCTCACAGCTAGTGTATCAAATTGAGTACAGAAGATGGCTTTTGTTTAATAAGTTCGATAGGATCTTTCTGCTAAACGCTAATGTAAGCCTCACCTATTGAGAATCCTTTGAAAGGTTTTTAATTTACCTCCGTTACATGATAAAGCTATAATGGTTTCAAAAGTCTTCGCATATTTTTGTTACCGACACTTTACATATACATATATGCACTCAGCAGAATGTGTGAAAAACATCCGGATTTTCAACACAAATGTCAATCAAGTAAGTCAGTGCTTCCATATGATGGTTAAGAGACTTGACGGTGTATCACGGAAAGCATTTCCAACAAGCCGGAGACATACATCACATCAACAGTTACCGCCTACACTCACTCCATACTGACACAGAAAATCAGATCAGATGGATGACCAGAATAATAAGAATAAGCAAGAAGGAGGTGTGACTGGTTGGCTGGCTGACTGACTGGCTGCCAATGAACCAACCAACCAACGAACAACCCATTGCTCAACAATTATGTAGAAGACGAGAGTGGAGATGGATTGGATTGGATTGGATTGTACAATCGAGGTAGAAAGAAGACGTTTTGATGACATCCGTCACCGGAGTAGGTCAGGCCGTGAAATGGAAGTAAAATGGGCAAGGACGAATGGGGCGTCCGAGGAGAGGGTGACGTGTAGGAGATGGTGTGAGGAAGAAATGAAAGTTTGTAGGAAGTGATGGAGACAGGTGAGAAAGACTAGAGAAGAGAGTGAGATGACGATGTTCTACTGAATCCCTATGTTCCACTGGGAAACCAAAGGACAAATAATTGTAAATAATTATGTTATGAGAGTCATTTTCCCTACTACTCCTGGGTAAGGATACAAATGTATTTGTTGAGTATTAATCCATACTTTCCACATTCCACTTGTTGCCATAGATTATCTGTCTTACTAATAGATCTTTATGCCCTGTTACATAGGCATTTGACAAAGCATGCCCTAGCTGATATTGGATGAGATAACCTGAAGTAAAGACATGTATAACACTTCCAAGATGATGCTTCCAAGCTCATCTCTGCTGAAATTCGCTAAATCTGTAGATGTCAAGTGCTCTAAGCCTAATTTGCATGTTCTAATAAAAGTTGTAGTCAAAACTGTTTACCTTAATAATCTGTACTGTACCGTTATTTGACCACATGATTTTCTGCTAAGATTAAATTTCTATTGCTTCCCTCTTATTTAGTTACATCATCTGCTGAGTTATATATTCATATAGACTAGTAACATTTGGGGGACTACTGAAAACCCGAGAGCACTGGATAGCTGTTTCGTCCTTGCATGGGACTTTTCAGCAGTTTATACCCACGAATTCACCAGGCATTTAATTCACCACCGTCTGATGTCATAGTGAACACGCTTACCATTCAGCCACTGGGTCACAAGATTTCAATAGTCTACAGTCTCGTAATTCTGTCAGCTTGCGATATAGTGGAACTATCCCATGAGGTCTTCACTTGGCATATTTCGAAAGTATATCATTTAAGGAAGTAAATTTGTAAACTACATTTTATGCCTCATTAAATGTATAATTCCTTTAATCTCAAAAATAAATAGCCTCGATAGTTAGGAACTAACAGCCTCCGAGTTTCTGATCCAACTGTTGACTAGACCTGAATTCCATTAAGGATAATAAAAAAACTGCACCACGGAAGGAACTGTACCACAAAACAGCTGTGATAAAGATTTCTTAATCGTAATGGAGCTAATTCTTCTCTCATTTTCAATCGACAGGAAGCCCTGAACCTAGATTCCGTGCTTCTTGGCACTCGTCAGCAAGGCGTATCTGCAACCTTGATGGAATTGATGTCCGCCTGAGATTGGAACCTGCGTTACTCAATGTAGTAGTCAACGACTTTACAATTGAACTATCCAGGCCATGGTTGACCAATCAATACAGATCTCACTATATTCTAGGAGTTTTTTTCCAAATTTATTACAAATGAGATATGTAGAAATAATTTCCTGTTTTCTTTTTAAAGTTTGTTTGTTTATTATAATAAGTAAAACAAACAAAATTATCCCAATTATTCACATTTCTAATAACCACTCCCATTTCATGTGATAAAAACCGATTGAATCAAGAAACATAGCCACAGATATCTGTTTCCTTGACAGAAATATATTCATGAAATGTGAATAGATTTCCAATATGATGTTTATGAACTTATATACTCATGACTGTAAGCGCTTAGCATGATCATTTTCTAATGGAAATTCAATCAATCTAGTTTAACCAATAATAAAGTAATCACTCTATATATATATATATATATATATATATATATATATAATTATTATTATTATTATTATTATTATTATTATTATTATTATTATTATTAGTCCCTTGGGTTCCTAGTGGAACATAGGGCTTCAGTAGCACGCCTCCAGTGACCTCTGTTCTCTGAGATCTTTTGAACCTGGTTCCACGACAGCCCAGAAGCTCTCATTTCCTCCTCGTATGACCTCCTCCATGTCACCCTCGGACGTCCAACTCGTCGCTTCCCACTCGAGTAACTGGCCTGACGCGTGATGTCCTCAGTCGGCCTTCTCAGTGCATGGCCAATCCATCTCCACTTCTTCCTGCATATTTGTTGCGTGATAGGTTCTTGGTTGGTTCGTTCCCAGAGTTCCTTGTTGCTTATTCTCATTATTCTGGCAATCCATCTGATCTTCAGTAGCGAGCCAGCGTAAGCAGTTGTTGATGAATGTCTGTAGTTTATTGGAAATGCCTTTCGTGACGCGCCAAGTCTCTGAGCCATACAAGAGCATTGACTTGACTAAGGTTGGTGTTGAAAATCCGTATCTTGTTCCACATGCTGAGTGCAGAAGATCTCCACACTGGTTTCAGGTTAATGAACGCCTGTCTTGCTTTTCCGATTCTGACTTTGACGTCCTCGTCCGTCCCGCCTGTAGTTGAAACAGTGCTTCCTAGATAAGTGAAGGAGGTTACTTCCTTCAAGTTTCTCCCGTTGACGGTGATTGGAGTTTGTTGTTGTTGTTGATGGTGGTGGTGCGGTATCTTCATCACTTCTGTCTTCTCTATATTCACCTGAAGTCCCGTCTTAGCTGCCTCTTCTGTCAACTTGTTAGTTTTTGCCTGCAGATCTTCAAGTTTATGTGACATTAGGCATAAGTCATCGGCGAAATCCAAGTCTTCTAGGTTCTTTTCCGTCGTCCAGTGTATCCCCCTCTTCTCGCTGCCTACTGTTTGCTGCATGATCCAGTCCACCACAATAAGGAATATCATGGGGGATAGTAGGCTATATATATATATATATATATATATATATATATATATATATATATATATATATATATATATATTTATATATCAGATTAATGAAATATTTGTTAAAGTTGTATTCATCATGGACTAAGAAGAGTTGGAGAAAACTTAGAAATTTGAAAGTATTGAAAAGGTGTATAGAACTCCTCTACAGAGCTCATCTATGAATTCCCCCCCCCCTCCAGACATCGAACTCATGATTTTCAGGTTTCACGGTGAACGTGTTAACTATTCATCAACTGGGTTAGAGTTTAATAGTCCACAGCTTCTGTCAATTCATGATATACCATGACTATTCAACGAGTTTTCAGTTATCATCCACATAAATTTCGACTGACTGACACCATTGGATAAGGCTTCTCATTAGAACTTCGGAATATACATACCGACATATGTTACTTATGAGCATCATAGAGTAATCTATTTAGAGGTTTAAAACGATTTTATTCTTAAAGTTGGATTCAACATGGACTGACATCCATGTACACTTCAAACAACATATATACAATACTTATCAATCAGAAGGGGGTGAAGAACTACGTAAAATATTACATTTTAAACTTATTGCTAGCATTATTATTTGTCGCTTGGATTCCTAGTGGAACATAGGGCTTCAGTAGCACGTCTCAATTCCACTCTCTTCTCTGCAGTCTTTTGAACCTAACGCCATGACTGCCCACAAACTATCATTTCTTCCTCACACCATCTCCTTCATGTCACCCTCACCTGGGACACCCAACTCATCGCTTCCCATCGGAGTTACACTCGAGTGCCTGGCCTAGCCCGTGATGTCCCCAATCAGTCTTCTCAGTGCATGCCCAATCCATCTACACTCCCACTTCCACTTCCTTCTACTGCATATTTGTTCACCAACAGGTTCTTGGTTGGTTCGTTGCCAGAGTTCCTCCTTGCTTATTCCTATCATTCTGCAATCCATCTGAGCTTCAGTAACGAGCCAGAGTAGGCAGCAGCTGTTGATGAATATCTCTAGTTTGTTGGAAATTCCTTTCTAACACGCCAAGTCTCTCAACCATCACATAGAAGCACTGATTTGACTGAATTGGTGTTGAGAATCCGAATGTTGTTCACGCTTTATGTTGAGTGTAGTGCAGTCGATCTCCACACTGGTTTCAGGTTAATGAACGCTTGTCTTACCGTCTTTCCGATCCTGGCTACTTCGACGTCCTCATCTATGCCTGTGCCTCCACCTGTGGTTGAAACAGTACTACCCAGATGGGTGAAGGAGGCTACTTCACTTAGGTTTCTCTTGTGGATGTTGACTGGAGCTTGTTGTTGTTGTTGTTGCTGCTGGTGGTGGTGGTAGTGGTGGTGTTGTTTGTGTATCTTCATCACTTCCATCTTCACTACGTTCACCTGAAGGAAGTCCCGTCTTCGCTGCCCTGTCTCGCCTCTTCCATCAACTTGTTAGTTTTCACCACTAGATCTTCCAGTTTGTGTAGCATTAGATGTAAGTCATCACCGGCGAAATCCAAATCTTCTTCTGTGGTCTTTTCCTCGATCCAGCTAGCGTATGCCACTTTCTCACTCCTCACTGTTTGTTGCATGATGGCGTCAAGTCGACCACAATCAGGAATATCATGGGTGATAGTAAACAGCGTTTTCTTTCTTGATGATAACAGTTATGGACATTATTTCAATTTCTATAATGCAGAAATGTTGGAGAGAAGAAACACAAAGAATATCGTAGAGTTCCTAGAAGTTTGTCATTGAGGTCAGTCAGCAGTCCATAGATGTATGTATATAGACCCAATCTATCAACCAATAAGAAAAACGATAAACGACCGAAAGGTCGAAGGTCAAACAGAAGAGCAGCCAACAGGAAAAATCTATCCCGTCAATCACACAACAATCAAAGGAAATAACCAATCACAAACCAGTTGGTCAGGGCAACCTACTAAATCACTCACGGAGAGATATTGACAGCTCACTTCATACTGAAGTTAGTGCTAATGATGATGTCGTCTCGTGGGAGTATGAAGGCTGCACGATTAAACAACTCAGTTCAGAGAACACAATACAACCAAGACCATCCACCTGAGCTACAAATCTTCTCCACCATTTCAGTCTTGCAGTATTAAATGCTTTAAACATTGGACTTCTCATTCACTTCATGGTTCCGACTAAAACCAAGAACAAGATATTCAGAGAAGAGACTCTTTTCAACGCATTCATTTTCAAGCTGTACATTGGTACATTTATACCACATTTAAAATATTATATCTCGTGAGGAAAACTAGACACTACTTGATGATGATGATGACAATAATAATGGAGCGGATGATGACATAGGTATTTGTGATTATGATAACAACTGAAATATGAATGATAACAAGGTAGATTATGTAATATATCGAGGGGTTTATAGAAGTTACATAACTCAGAAAAGGGTGAAAAATTTGGTGAAAGTGGTAAATTATAATAACAATAATAGTGATAAAGGAAGGATACAAAGATTAAATTAACAAAGGGGGAAAGATAATGCGGTGGGAAAATGTTATGGCCATAATAAAAACAATGACTACACATACTTCTTTTGTACACACAGATCAGGTTTTAGTTCATGAATGGCTAAAGCTTACACTGGTTTAAGGAGTTGAAAACGAAGAGAACGTGGGAGGTTTGGGCCAATTTGATAAATAATTTCAAAGTCATCGTCTGGATTTGTTGTGTGATGGAAGTCAATCAAATGTTCCAGAATCGAACTTCTAACAGACTTTCTTTCACCTTTATAAAACCAAGCAGGAACATGTCCTCGTATACGTGTAGAAAGCATTCTCTGGCAACGGCCGATGTACTTTGCTCCACAAGAGCAGGTGAACTGGTAGATGCAAACAAGGAGGCTTATCTTTAACGCAGACGGAGAATAGTTTACGACTGGTAAAAGTTGATTGAAGTCTTGCTGCGAAGAAAGTTCTGTTGATTGGTTTGCATAGACGATTCTTGAAAATATCTGATGCATGGTCACCTTTCAATTTTAGGCTGATGAACAATCTTTCCTTTGAGACCGAGTGAATGACCGGTTTAGCGTTTTTTTCCCGCATATTTTTATCAATAAAAAGGTACAGGTAATCATTTCCGACTAATGTGCTTTACAATACAATCTTCACTACAGATATCTCTTATTCGACAACAGAGAGAGCGAATAAGATTTCTTTTTCTGTTGACAGACACCTATTCAATATATTACGTAATCTCATCATCATCATCATCATTACCAACATAGGACCAGGCATTACTGCGTAACGGTCCAAGTTGCCACACCTCATATCAGCACATCAAGTAAAAAGGTAGTGAGGTGAAGGATGAAGATAAGTGAATGCAGTCAAAAGAAATATAAAATACGAGAAGAAAGAAAAGAAGAATGAGAAAATGCTGAGATTCAGTATAGCGTCGTTAAGATGAGGATAATGTGTGTATACATCTGCGCCACTGACATTGGTTCTCAGCCATTTGATCATCTAGGGTCTCCAACCACTGGTTCCTCTTGTCCCGTGAACCCCAACCACCTAGTAAAGGAAACCTGGGAGCACTGGACACCTGTTTCGTCCTAGTATGGGACTCCTCAGCAGTGCGCACCCATGACCCCACCAGCAGGGATCGAACCCGCGACCTTCAGGTTCCGCGGCCAGCGCGTTACCATCGAGCCACTGGGTCATTACGTAATCTACCTTGTTATCATTCAAACTTCAACTGTTATCATCATCACAAATGCCTATTTCATCATCTATTTTGTTATTATTGTCATCATTATCATCATGTAGTGTTTAGATTTCCTCACGCGATAGAATCTTTTAAATGTATACAGCTTGAAAATAAATTTGTTGAAAAGGGTCTCTTCTCTGAGTATCTTGTTCTTGATTTCACTAAAATGTCAACTGTTTAGTCTCAACATTTGAAATACTGGCTTCTTTTCCACACTGTTGTAATCACCTGTCTTTTCTCTACATTTCCAATACTTTTAAGCGGATAATATTGTCCTTACATTATGCAATCAGCTTAGATTTAGCCTAAAGTGAATTCCTCTTTTTAGTTAAATGTTTGCAATATATATGTTTCTTGAGAATAATCAGTAAGGATTGATACTACTTAAATACTATCGGCAAGTTGAGAATTTGCTGACAATAATTCTCTATATTGGTTGATCAACTTTAGTCAGATGAAAAGATTATGAGATATCTGATGCTACTAATATTTGTATTTCATTTTAAATTCCTTGTAGTAAAATGTACTTCTTGTAACCTAAGGTATGTTTTCCGTCTATCACAGACATCAAAAGTCCCATTTCAAGGAATCGATAAATGTTTGAGTTTCGAATAAAAAAAAACTTTACTCTTTTCTATTCTCCCTGAAATTATTTAAAAGTCACGATTTTTCTCGTCATATGTTAGTCAAATAGGACTGAAAGACAAACAAGTGCATCCGTTTAAGTTGCCAAACTTTAGGGAAATACACAAAAATAGGTGGATAGATAAAGTTGTGTGTGAGAAGAAACAACCTGGAGATGAAGGTTAATGTAAGTATTCAAGCTTTAGATGTCATACAGTGAATACATTTACACTAATGTGATCGATTTTCAGATATGTTGACAAGAGTCCTCAACCGTAGATTTCTATCGTCTCGTCTACATCTTTCCACATGGCTCAGATCAACAGTCAGACAATTCATGCACTGATGTCACTTCTAGGTTTGATCACCTTAAACCTTCTTCCAACCTAGTTCAACTTCTTCCAAAATGATACGTCGAGATAGGCCATGGTTAGGCATGCCCGGTACATGTCCAAGACATTTCAGTCGGTGAGGGTTCACGATCTCATTAATCGATTTGTTTATCTTACCTAGTACCTTTCACCTGACCTCAATGTTGTTCACATGATAATTCCACGGAATGCCAGATCATTACAGAACTATTAAAGAAGACTGATTATTAGGGGGATATCCAATAAAAGGGTATGCACACACATATACAGGAGAAAGGCTGGAACAATTGCATCCAAGTTGTACCATTCGGTCCAATAATATTACGAGGGTTTGACAAACAGAAATGAGATAACGAATTAGTGGCAGTCACATCAGCAACCATAAAATCTTTATGATTAAAGGAGAGAGTCATGAACATATTTAAAAAATATGAAGCAATCTTTGCACCATTTGCAGAGTCAACTAACGTCATTTTATCTTAAAGGGTTTTCATCAGCTGTTTACAATATGAACTGGATACGATTGACCATCATTTCATTATTACTGTACCTGTTATTATCATGATAATTTTATCTCACTCACTTATCATTTTGTTAACATTTTTCACACTAGTATGTAACCTCTTATACTATTTCACGTATAAGTGAATATTCCCCGCCTTATCTTATATAACGCTTATCTAGTTCTGCAATAATGATGGATAATGGTTAGCAGTGGAATCCAAGGCGTGCGTTTCGTCAACTGGGGGTACCGCGCTCCCAGGTGGTGGTTATTTTACTAGGACTCGAACCCAGACCGGATCACTTTAAACGCCAGAGGGTTATTCACTAGACATCTGAGTCACGGAACAACTTGCTCTAGGTCTGAAACCTATTAGGAACAATATCATTCACTGGGATGCAGTGACATCCAGCTGCAGAGTCTCGAATAGAATGAAACGCATATCCTGGATTCCGCTACTAGCCAATGTCTGTCGTTAATATCGAATTTGAAAATACTGGCAACATGCAGGCATCTGTACAGGAACTCCAATGTCAATAACGGCCGATCAGTTTAATCCAGTCAACGATGGAAACTTACAAGCTATAACATCAGCATTCTATTGATCTACAGAGTTTCTACAGACACCATAATGTGTGATTTCAAGTTGATATTCATGACGGACTGACATCAGTTGGAGGAGCACTGGACATCCGTTTCGTCCCATAATGCGACTCCTCAGCATTGCGCACCCACGACTCTGCCAGAGATCGAACAGAGGACTATCAGGTTCCGTGGCCAGCATGTTACCATTGACTTACTAGGCTTGATTCCAATGATGGGGTTTTGGATTCACACTGCTGAAGAGTCACATGCTAGTATGAAATGACTCTCCAGTCTTCCCACGTTACCAATGTTCCTCTAACTGATGTCATTCCATGATGAATACCCAACTTGAAAAATAACCTAGAATTGACTGTCACCATCCAGGGAATATTCTATTATTCATTTATTCAATTGCATAATTGTACAAAATCCAATGAATAACCAACAAACATTTATCACACTATAAATATTATTGTTTTCATCAAGTATACTTTTAATTTGTTCAATATTCAAGTCTTAGTTTAAATGAAATAAATATAATGTAATTAGATGATTGTCTAAACAAGTGGAAGTTTATACTATCCGTAGCGAGACCAGTTCCGAGTATTTTATTGATATGAAATTAGGAATGATCATTAGTGAAGTATAAACAAGTATTACCAATAGCCTTCATTAACAAAAAGAAACTGTCACATTAGATTTGAGGGTTTGTGGGGATTTAATGATTTCGGCTTGCTATTCATTATGAACTGACATCAGTTGGAGGAACATTGGAAACTTGGGAGCACTGGAAAGTTGTTTCGTCCTCGGTAGTGCTTACCCATGATCCCAACCCACCGGGTTTCGAACCCACAACCTTTAGGTTCCGTGGCCAGCAAGTTACAACTGAGCCAATGTGTCGCAAGCCAATGCTCCATATTTTCAACTTCTGTTAGTTCGCGACATAGAGCTATCATCAACTGATATCATCGTCGAGTATTTATCAACATGGCCACCAGGTTTGCCCTACCGGTCACGACTTGTCATTGTAACTTCAGGAATCACCTCTCGAAGCTAGTTACCACTGAGTCCCACATCATTATAACTTAGAGGTTTGTGGGGATTTATTAATTTCAAGTTGGTATTCATCATGGACTGACATTGGATAGTGGAAAATTAGGAAGCTGGGCGCACTGGATAACTGTTATAGGTGGATCATTTGTCTTATAACCCTCAAAATTCATCATTTGGCTTACAATATGTATTCACTGTCTATCCTAATACTTCTAAACAGTTGTCGAAACACGTTTCAAGTACTTAGTCACAAGGTATATTCATACAGTTGTATAGTTCAAATGTTGAAAAAAGCTTTCAACTAGATCTTCAAAGTACAGTGAGGCCATATTTAAACACTTGGATCAAGTTATGCGTTTATCTTTCAGGAGGTATGTTTTTTTTCATCATTAAAGTCGATGAATACTACAACAGGCCTATGTTGTTGAAAGTGAAGAAAGTATAACTTACCATCCAACGGAACTGTCTGACAGGTACTAAGGTGATCATGCTTCATAGACATCTTTCCTATTTCTGGGTGATAATTGAAGGTGAAATGAAAATTTGAATCGTGGTCGGATTCTAATCAGCGACCACCAGGTTACCAACCCGATGCTATACCAACTCACCTACGAGGTAAGACTGATGACCGGAATTTTTATTTCACTTCAATCATCATGAGATTTGCTCAACTACTATGTGAATTCGTGATACGTTACTACTGATTAATCATATTCACATTGGCTGCCTAGTCAGGACTTCTCACCCCAACCCGTTGATGGCTGGTTTGAATAGCTGGTTCTAGTCTAAAAAGGTGTTACATGATCTCAAGGAACAAACCTTTCTAACAAATTCACGTATATGAATGTCTGCAATAAACTGAGTTCTACCATTATGTCACTATACTAGACGACTGTCATGGGATGCAAAGTAACTATTTGCTTTCAAACTGATGCAAACTGAACTATTCTATATAAAAACTGGAAGTTAGGAAAATAAGATGAATGCATTAAAGATTTTTAAAAGATCAGAAGAGAATGTCTTTCTGAAGTCACTACTGAGAATGTCACCAAACCTGGTGATGAAATGTCCATGACGAAATGGAAAGCTCAGAGATCCCTACACTAACAACATCTTCATCCTGAGCTACAAATCTCTCCAATCATTTCGAAGACAACAATGCATATGAAAACAGTATCTAAGTAATGTTAATATTAGTAACATTTATACTGGGTGATGATTGAAGGTGAAATGAAAATTTGGACTGCAGCTGGATTCGAACCAGACACCAGTGAGTTGGGGTGAGAAGTCCTGACTAGGCAGCCAATGTGAATACGATTAAGCAGTAGTAACATATCACGAATTCACATAGTAGTTGAGCAAATCTCATGATGATTGAAGTGAAATAAAAATTCCGGTCATCAGTCTTACCTCGTAGGTGAGTTGGTATAGCATCGGGTTGGTAACCTGGTGGTCGCTGATTAGAATCCGACCACGATTCAAATTTCCATTTCATCATCAATCACCAACCAGTGTAAATACTGCAAGTCTACCAAACTGCGACTATCTCAGATAGTCAACTGATAATATTAACAACATTATAAGCAATAGCATGTAATAATCAGCTGTTGTCTGATTATCATTTGATCTATAGGTAAGTTTTATATAACCTCTATTCGTTTAATATTGCACACAGTGATGTGATATTATAGTCTGTAAGTAATACTGTCTTATTGTTTGCAATAACGAATACACAAATCTAATAATGATCTGTATTCTACTGTGCAGGTCAAGTGTGACACATATGTGGGTGCAGTGTTACTGGTGAAGGTGTAATTTGTTAAGTGTGCCTGTTCGGTTGAGTTGGTTCATTCAGCTAGTAGGAAAACCTGAAATCCGAGCTAACTAATTCAGCAATAGCTACATTATTCATTGTTGTAGATTTGAAGGCCTATTACCATCTACCGTGAAGTTTAGTTCACATTGAATTCTTAGCTTGAAACGTATAGGTTGGTAATAGATGTTAGTAGTTGGATAGAGGGAGTCGACAACGAGTCATGTTCAATGTAGGTTCCATGCTTACTGGTACTCATCGGTAAGATTTATCTGCAATTTCGATGGAATTGATACTGTATCTGAAATACGAATTAGTGTTTATCATTCCTAGGGTCAGAGATGTTACTACTGAACTTCTGGCTCCCCTACTGACCACCTGTAGATTAGACAGGTGATTACAAAACGACTGTATTCACATTTCATCTTTCGGCAAAGTTTGTATAGTCTAATTGTTCCAACCTCTGTTTTATTTCACTAGTCTCTTATCTGTCATATTTTGAAGTATATGAAACTTTGAAAAACCCATTTTTATGAAAGAATCTACTTTATTCAGACAGTTAGACAAATCCATCATAGAACTTCACGCAGAAGTGGATGCGTTTAAGTTATCACACTTCACAGTAGTATACAAAGAACAAGTGGAATGAAAAAGATGGATATTAAAGTAGACAAAGGTATATAAGTGATGATAGTTAAATTGAATATTCAAGCTTTAGAAGACATTGAAGCGTAAAATTTTTTCCCCCGATATGGCCAACAGTCCTCAACCGCTGATTCCTATACTCTCAGAGACCCATACCAGATAGTCTACACCTCCCTATACGGTTATGAACAACTACCAGAGGCATTGTAGACTGGTGTCATATCCTAGTCTTTTACGAGTTCTTCATCAGATACTAATGATATGTATTCAGGCTAATCATCACTTCTTTTTCTTTCACTGACTTAGTTTAGGTGTTCAAACTGTAAAAAAACTCATAATAGATATCATTAACAGTGCTGTAGACAAGTAGAAAAGTCCGTATTCTGTACTCAAGGCTTTTGCATCATCTGTCCTCAGAAAGAGTGAATACATTCTGATAAACACTGACAAAACCAAAGACACTCACTTTGTATACCACATTCTTCATGTTTCTCGAGCATGTTTTGATCGATCTCGATAGGAATTGGTGCCAAACAGTTTTATACCTCGATTCACTGATCATCTAATATGATAGAATAAACTTTCATCTCATCTCGAATCTCCTTTATAGTTTGACGAAAGTCCTATGGTATCAATTATGTCCATTTTATCTCTTACACAGTCATTTTTAGGTATACAGTCAATATTACCTCTCGTTTCACTATATTTGAACAAACAGGATAAAGGCGAACTTCATTCAAGCTTGGTAATGCATATATATATATATATATATATATATATATATATATATATATATATATATATATATAATCGCTGAATAAGCATCCAACTAAACCGCATTGATACTGGACCGGGCAATAGCTATGGAAATTGAGATATTGCTCTTAGGAAGTGAGCGAAAATGGAAATCATCATCCAAGATCATTCGATGTCAGGGTAGAAATACTTTCCATTCACACTTTGATTTATGTCCATCTGATCGGTGATATTATTTGCCATTTATTTGTCCCTTGGGTTCCTAGTGGAACATAGGGCTTCTCTATCACGTCTCCGTTTCATTATCTTCTCTATAGTCTTTTTCACCTGGCTCCATCACTGCCCACAAGCTTTCATTTCTTCCTCACACCATCTTCTTCATGTCACTCTCACTCGCCAAACTCGTCGTTTCCCATTTAGGTTCCATTCGACAGCCTGGCCTGATCTGGTACCTAATGTCCTCAAACCCTCTTCTTTCTCCCTGTATGTCCAATCCAACCTATTTCCACTCTCTTCTTCTGCATAATTGTTGAGCGACGGGTTGTTAGTTGGTTGGTTGATTGGTTGCCAGTCAGCCAGCTACACCTCCTTCTTGCTTATTCTTATTGTTCTGGCGATCTGATCTTCAGTGTCAGTATCGAGTGAGTGTAGGCGGCAGCCGTTCATGTTATGTATGTCAGCAGTTTGTTCAAAATGCTTTTCGTGACGCTCCAAGTCTCTCAACCATCACATAGAAGAACTGACTTACTTGACTGAATTAGTGTTGAAAATCCGGATGTTGTTCACGCTTCATACTGAGTGAAGTGCAGTAGAACCCCACAATGATTATTTCAGATTAATGAAGACGTATCTTGCTGTCTTTCCGATCCTGGCTTCGACATCCTCATCTGTGCTGCCACCGCCACCGCCCTCAGTAGTTGAAACGATCCTGCCTGCCTAGGCAGTTGAAGGAGACAACTTCGTTTAGATTTCTCCCGTTGATGGTGATCGGTGCTTGTGCTGGTAATTGTTATTGTTGGTTGAGTATCTTCATCACCTATGCCTTCTCCACGTCCACCTGAAGGAATTTTCGTCTTCCTTCGCAGCGTTGACAGGTCTCTTCTGCCAACTAGTTAGTTTTTGCCTACGGATATTCGAGTTTGTGCGACAAGACATTAGACATAAATCATCATCGTCGGCAAAATCCAAATCGTATAGGCTTTTTTCATCGGTTCAAGGTATCCCTATCTTATCGCTCATCACAGCTGTCTGTTACATGATCCATTCCAGTCTAGTCGACCACAATCAACAAGATAATCGGTAATAGCAGGCCGCAGCCTTGTCTTACTCCTTCCTGTCTTCACTTCAAAGGTGTCACTCAGCTTTCCATTGTGAATCACTTGACATGTGGCATCGTCATATAGTTGTTGTATGAATTTGGTAAAGGTTTGCGGCATTAAAACCGCAGTGTTGAAGCAGCAACTTCCAAATTACTGCTTGGTTGATGCCTCGATCGAAGGCCTTTTCAAAATCGATGAAATTGAGGTAAGGCAAAGATTTGACTGCCATTCTATGCTCTGTTCCATGACGATGCGTAGCGTAGCGTTGTAATTTGATCGGCACATGATTTGTTCTTCCTGAATCCAGTCATCGTGTTCCGGTCGTAATCTTGAATGCAAAGCATTCTCTAGTCTTTCGAGGATTATGCAGCTTAATATTTTGCTTAGGGTGGAGATTGGTGATCTAGTGTCTTCATTTTCTGAGCAACACCTCTTGACTGGTTATCTAGTGGCTTCATTTTCAGAGTAGCAGCTGTTTATAAATTCTATGTTTCTTTGTCAAATAAAATTGTTTCCCCTAAGTCAGCCACAGGCCCATCTTTTGTCTTCCGATTTTCGTGGCTCAGTGAAGTATAGGGAGTGGCGGAGAACAACAGAATTACTCGCATCCAGTCATACTATGTCGTAACGTTATTATTTCGTTTGCTTATGATTAGAACCCACATCATATCAATTGGCGTGTCCATGTAGGCTTTCTATAGATCGACCTCCTGATGGAGCCATCCCCCTGTAGATTTAGCACTAATTCTAGGAACGGTAGTTAGTTGTTCATCTCTCGTTCACAAGTATGTGTGGACATATACATAGCGAGGAGTAATCGTCATGTGCAATTAAGGATGGTTCAAAATGTACCTAAGTGGCTTCGAAAACAACTAGCCTCAATAGGTGACAAACATCTATCTTCGTCTATTGCTAAACATTTACTAGAAACTAACCATAGGATAGACATGAAAACAGCCTTTAAAATACTACATAATAGTCGTCAGAGCCGAGTGCTTAAATTTGACTGAAGATCTTGCCATCCGTAAATTTAAACCCCCTGCTTTATGCATACAAAAACAATTTGTACTCACATTGAACCTACCTTGGTAGTATTGATTTTAATTTTCATACCAATAGTAGTGTGATTAAGATTTTGTTTTTTTCTCTTCTCTTCCAATTCCCATGTTTCCTATTAACTTCATTGATTCGTTTCGTAAATTTTCACATAAATAGTTCAACAAGTCTATATGTGATCAGACTATTCGAAATGTATCTGTGGGTTAATGAACTCTGACTCAGTGAGTGAATGGCTTACGCGTTCACTGACAGACCTGAAGCTCCTCAGTTCAACACCTGGTGGGGTGATGGGTATGTACTTTTGAGTAGTCCCTTACTAAAACAAATCTGATATCCATTACTCTCAATTTTACGGTAGTTCTTCAACTGATTTCATCCTAGTTGTTATTCACCGTAGACTGACACCAGTTGGAGGAACAAAGGAAACCTGGACAGCTGTTTCGTCCCAGTACGGGACTCCTCAGTAGTGCGCACCCACGACCCCACCAGGGATCGAACCTGCGACCTTCAAGTTCCGTGGCTAGCACGTTACCATTGAGCCAACTTCTGTTAGCTCACGATATAGTGCAACCGCCATTCAATGATGAATACTACCTGAAAAATGAAATTCTCATAAATTCCAGTCTATATCTATATGTTATTCCATTTTAGTATGTTTATGATATTTATGAAGGAACAGAATCATTTACTGGATAATAACATTTCGGACACAATTTACTATCTATATTCATATCAGGTAACTCCACATCAACTTTGAGACAGCGTTTATATGTTCCTAATTTTCTCTCCTTCTTCGTCATGACAAGGGTAGTAGAATGTTCCATATATCTGAGACAAGTGCAGAATCATTTCTATTGCTGCATGTATTCAGTGTTGATTCGATAATACAAAGATGCAGTTATCAATCTCTCCCTCCACTCAACTAAGTCAGCTTTTAATGCCTAAGTGATAGGGTGGAAAAGTTTACTAGTAGGCCAGAAAATCTACGACAAGAAATTAGACACATCAAGAATATTTTGCGTCTCAATAATCACCCACCAAAATTTGTGGATATATTCATGAGACATCGAAACAAATATTTTACCAGTAGTAGTAATACAAGAGTCATTAATAATAGCTCTATTACTAATAGTAATAATGGTGACAGGGTCGAGAGAGAATTCAAAGCCTCCACTGTGTTACCACATGAAGGAAAGCACCTCAGAAGCATTACGAAGAATTCCCAATCAGGCTGGTTGAGATTAAAATGTCATTTAAACCAACAGACCCGATTAGAAACAAGCTTTGTGGGTTAAAAGATCCTATTAATGCAATTAAGCAAAATAATCTGGTTAACCAAATCCCTTACAATGATTGCAAGGTCAAGTACATAGGTCAGAGCAGTCGACCAGGTTCGATCAGAATAACAGAGCACGAAAACTTAGCTAAATCAAGATTAGTAGATCGTTACAACGTAAGAAATTTAGAGAAAAGTTCGTCTATAGCTCTGTACGCAATTACACACAACTACACAGTAGGATGGGATAGGGCGACAGTGTTGAAAAGTAACTAAGTTGGGTGAAGTGAGGGAGAGATTGATAACTGCATCTTTGTATTATCGAATCAACACTGAATACATGCAGCAATAGAAATGATTCTGCACTTGTCTCAGATATATGGAACATTCTACTACCCTTGTCATGACGAAGAAGGAGAGAAAATTAGGACTATATAAACTCTAATTGTTTTTTTCTTATTATACCGTTGTTGATTCGACTGAATTGGTCGGTTTCTATTGGCATATGGGCTCCTGTGAGGATGCCTCGATATTACCTGTGTTCTAGTTATAGTAATGAAGGAGCCACTATCCATCATTACTATAATTAGAACACAGGTAATATCGAGACATCCACACAGGAGTCCATATGCCAATAGAGACCGATCAATTGGGTCCAGTGAACGACAGTATAATAAAAGCAATAAATCTGAAATTATACCCGTCACACAAGAAGTGGCTATCGTGACTCGGCGGTGTAGTGGATAGCGCCCTGGCATCTGAAGTGGTTGGTCCCGAGTTGGAATCCCGGTGGGAACAAAACCATTCACTGGGAGGCAGGTACATCCAGTCAACGAGTCTCAAATAGGAAGGAATGAGCACCCTGGACTCCACTGCTAACCACTATCCATCATTAGCAAATAAACTCTGTCTCAGAGTTGTTGTGGACTTACCTGATATAAATATGGACAATAAATTGTATCCGAAACGTTTTTATCCAGTAAATAATACTCTTCATTCTAAGAAACAGACTAAAATGAAACTATAATCTATCACACTGACCAAGTTTGACTCCGATATATCTATCTGTTGCTTATTCACAACTTTAGAGTTCAGCCTGAACGACCATCACTACATTTAATTTTTTTAATGATTTCTTATTCCGTTGAAGTACATGCGGTAGCTTTGACTGGCAAACCATAGTTTAAAGTTCAAACAACACGTCACCGTCGTATTCATGTCATTATGTACGAACAGTATGTATCTTATTCTGAAGTCTATACATATCTATGTCAACCTAGAATCGACTTCATTTCATCCAATTCAAAAAGTAAATACAGGAATTTGATTGGTTGAACCACAATGAATCGATCAAAGCTGACCTTGAAATATAATAATGTGAATCAAGTTAAATGGAAAAAACTAACTTCAACGTGACATCAAAGTGTATTTTCTCTATTTTTTTATTGGGTTAATTTATATTTACAAGTATACCGGAGGAAAATTTCACTTCACATATTTACCTTTTCTTAACCTTGTTCTAAATGAGAAAATGATGTGACTGCGTAGAAGTAGGGCGTAGGTTGTAATGTTAAGCAAAAGAGTAATGACGCAACGAAATACTTGGACAGGATACGAGTAATGCAACTGTTCTCCCTCACACCTGATATTTCACCGAGCCGCAGAAACTAGGAGACCATAAACGAGCCTGTAACTGACTTACGGAAAACGAATTTATTTGACACAAAAACATAGTATTTATATACAGCTGCTACTCAGAAAATGAAGCCACCAGATAACCAATCAGACGGAGATAAATCAAGGTCTGAAACAAAAATATTTCTACTCTAACGGCGAATGACCTTGAGTGATGATGTCCACTTTTCACCACTTCTTATCAAAAAAACAGCTCTTTATGACAGGATAAACTAATCATTTTTATTGAAATCAGTGTTATTCGATTGAAACAGTTTAATCGGAAGCTCAATGAAGTTTCAAAACGTATTTACAGCTCAGGTGAGCTAGTAGAAATTGTCGGAAATAGTAATTTCTTTTTGTGCTGCGAACTTACAATAGTTTCAAGTTACTGTTAAAGTTTAGTGAATCACTTCAAAGATCATATTTTGATGATAAAAATAAAAAAGTGGAAAACTTACTGTGATAGAGTGAAATACATGTAGCACCCTATATAAAATGTGGTGTGAATATTCTTCTTTCATCTTGATCGAAAGTAGTGTCATTTGCATTTCCGCTATCGATTATTAACACTGTAGTCCATTTGGTGGTTGGCAGTAGGATCCACTGGGTTGTATCAAGGCATCCACACTGGGTCTCATCTGCCAACAGAGGTAGAGCGATTCGATCCAGTAAAACAACGTAGGATTACAAGTATTAACAAACGTTAATTAACCTCAGGTAAATAGTCCGAGGGTGACATGGAGGAGGTCATGCGAGGAGGAAATGAGAGCTTCTGGGCTGTCGTGGAACCAGGTTCAAAAGATCTCAGAGAACAGAGGTCACTGGAGGCGTGCTACTGAAGCCCTATGTTCCACTAGGAACCCAAGGGACTAATAATAATAATAATAAACAGTTGTATAACTAACATTTTACTTTTAGTTCCATTAACAACCAACCAGTTTTTTGGAGGAAAGAATTTTCCCATATTATCTCTGGCAGTTATCGCTAGTTTCCTTCTTTTGCTAGATCAACCGCCTAACTACAGGCGGCGATGGCACAGAAGAGGATGTCAAGTTAGGATCGGAAAGACAGCAAGACACGTCTTCATTGATCTGAAGTCAGTGTGGAGACCTACTGCACTGCACTATGCATAAATCATGAAGAAGATCCGCATTTTCAACACTAATTCAGTCAAGTAAGTCAGTGCTTCTATGTGATTATTGAGAGACTTGGCACGTTGAGGAAATCATTTCGAACAAACTGCAGACATACATGACATGAACGGCTGCAGCCTACGCTCACTCGATAGTGAAGATCAGATCAGATGACCAGAAGAATAAGAATAAGCAACAAGGAGGTGTGGCTGACTGGCTCGCTGCCAACCAACCAACCAACAACCTATAGCTTAACAATTATACAAAAGAAGGAAGTGGAAATGGATTGGATTGTACATACACTGAGAAAGAAGACGGTTCGGGGATATCAGGCGCCAGACTATTACAGGTCGTCGACTGGAACCTAAATTGGGAAACGACGAGTTTGGCGTATGAGGGTGACACGGAGGAGATAGTGTGAGGAAGAAATGACAGTTGATGAGCAGTCGTGGAGCGAGGTCGCAAAGACTGCAGTGAACAGAGTGCAATGGAGATATCCTACTGAATCCCTATGTTCCACTAGGAACCCAAGGGACAAATAATAATAGTATGCTCATTTGCACACAGACTATTTTGTTTCTTCGAGTTTTAAGTCACATTGCTTGAGTTTTATTTTATCAGGTTGCTTTCTGTCTGTGATATATTTTGATCGGATGTGATACGCTCGCTTAACTGACAGCTAACTTTGTACGTAATCTTCACCGTCTGCAACTTGGGCCGAGTAGAGAAGAAGACCGAATCTGGACGAGAGAGTTTTTTCCTCTGAGTATAACAATCAATTAATTAGTTCAAAATCACGTGAGTATATATACACACATGAAATATGACCTTGTCATCGAATTGAAGCATTAACCTAGTGTAAGGGTAAGGATTAACCAATCAGCGAATTACATTACAAATGTGGGCAGAAAATAAACTACAAGTCATGCTGTGAAAATGGTGAGAATGACACGTTAAAAATGTTCAAATAAGTAACAATGTTCAATGCAAAGCTGGAGACTTCCAACTGGAAGGTGTATGTATAATCCCATGAGTGTCGGTAAAGGTGATGCATAGACTGAAATTGAAAGCTCTACCGAGAAAACTCCAGGTGAAAAGACCAACAAAATTATTAAAATATTTGTGACTAGCTTCAGATACCTCAAGATAAAAAACATAACTTCCACATGAAAGTGTAACTATACGAATCACTGAAATTGTATTTTAATATGGAATATAAATCAACAAAAGTAGATGAATACCAGAATGAGGCAAAATGTTAGCAGTAAGAGCTAGAAAATCCAGGAAACACTGAACGACAAGATATTCAAGATACTATTGAACATAATGTATGCATGGATTCATGCTGTTGAAAATGATTTTAAATCATTGAAATGATCCATAAGATAATGAAAAATTAACAAGAAAAAGTTTCTTTTCGATTGCTCATTTTCAAAAGCTGTAAAATTACTATCATAGTTGCGGCAAAATATACATCCATCAATGACTAGTGGCTTCATACAAACTCATCAATAAAAAAGGTCGATAAGGTCACAAGGTTAAGGCTACAAGGTCAACTCAAGGTCATCGAAATTGCATATTCGACTGCAATGAATAAACAAAAATGAAAACCGAAGGAATGAATTAAATATTTTAGGGAGACTACGACCAAGGGAAAATCAGAGATTGAATACATCCATTTGTCGATAAAGTTCACCAGTGAATGTGTCAAAAGTACATCGTAACAGTAATTCCTTCAGAAAATGTTTGAGAATCCAAATTTCTAGCTTGCTGACGCCAATACATAATTGCTTTGGATCACTCCCATGTATGTTTACCGATGAACCTACTTCTTTTGGGCTGGTTACATAGGCTGCACGAAGTGTGTTCAATCTAAATGCATTTCCAAACACTATCTTGTGTGGCTGTCAAAAGGAGAGTATCAACCAATCAACAGCTAATTCTTGAGCACTTGATTAACTCTGGTCACTTTGCTCCATGACGGTCTTTTTTCGAAACTATTTATAAAGTAAAACCAAACATTTCGATGGGCTTGCATATTTGCTACCTCAATATAACACAGGCCATGCTAATCCAGTGGTACAAGTTTGGTTTTTTTGTTCAAAAAAGATATGTTCAGTCTCTAGTTTTACCTTGGCCATGGTCTCCCTAACGCATTATATTCATTTCTTTGTTTACCATTCATTTATATATCGTAATCTTATAAAAGTAACACTGATGACCTTAAGTTGACCTAGCCATTATCACCTTGCGACTTTGTCGACCATTTTTAGTGACTTTGTAGTGTATTGCCTAACTATTGGTGGATATTGGTCCTGGAAGATGATTGAAGGTGAGATGAAAATTTGGATCACCGCGGGATTCGAATCAGCCACCACCGGGTTTCCGGCCCGGTGTTCTATCACTCAGGAGTTTTTCCGACTACTATGTGAATTCGTATATGTATTTTGTTGCAAATATGATAGCAGTTGTATAACTTTTGAAAATGAGTAGTCGAAAAGATTTACTTTGATGAAGTGTCTTTAGTTGGTTTCAAATCATTTTTCTGTGGCGAAGAAAAGAATGCTAAAAGTCAGTGAGTAGGCACATGAACATCCATATGGTGAGCTGGTTACACTATCTGACTGACTAAACACTTATGGGTGAGGCTAGGTTCAAATGTATAATCCACTATTTGAAAGCTGAGTACCTAGACTAATACATTCACACCTTCCAGATAATTTCAATCTGATTGGAGTAGATTTCTCATACCGTTAGCTTTCACTTTTCAAGCATCATGTCTATAAAGCTACCTGTTTTAAATATTGTAGAATTTTCTGATTGTTCTTGTTGCAGATTTACAGAACAGAACTTGTATATCTCTGTTCGCATATCGTTTACTTATACGGTTGCATTACTATTCAGTAAGAATCAATATGGAGCTCAGTATAAACTGTATAAATGTTCAAGTTAGCACATCTTATATCAGCCCTTCAAGGTTGTAGGCACAAAACTGAGAAATAAACAAGAAAGTAATCAAAAATGGTGGGACATCGAGAAAACAGGACAACAATGCGTAAAAAACAACAATGAAATCCGCTATGACGATTCACATTGACACAATGTGTGGATGCTCCTATGTCAATAACATCGTTTCATAGTCTAATTGCCTAGAGTCTCCAACCACCGGTTTCCGTTGTCAAGTGGACCCTAACAGGGAAGTCAGCAGTCAAGAACTTCATGTAGTAATGCCATTTTTTGTTCTAGTCATCTCTAACTGCTTTCTGGCATAAGCCTACTTCATCTATTATTGTGAGACCAAGCAGACGGTGACTAGGTATCCGTAAAATGTTTTCGCTATTCTAGCTGATAAAGGTTCATAACCATATCAATTGACTTTCTTCTTATCCATAAAACTCTATCCCCGACTTCTACGTTAATGATGGAAGTGGGAAAAGAACACACAGTCGATACTTTGAAGGCAGAAAAAGTCAAAGATCTGAACCCTCTTCATATCCTTTACCATTAATGACCATGTTTCACAGATATATTATAGTGCAGAGTGAACTACAGTGTAGTATACTCGGTCATCACTGCCACCTTAGACAAACTTCTGTTTCTGCATTTTAAGGTGACTAACTATGGAGTTCAGGTTTTGCATTTCATCATACTATGAAACTATTTTCAGATAACAGAAACTATGGGTGCTAAGTTCGAGTCTAAGAGAGAATATAGGTACCGATAGATACACTTATGCTCAACTAATGCATCCTAAGTATAACTAAATATGTGTCTTTTATTCGACAGCTAACTGCCATCAACTATGTAATAAAGAAGTTCTAAACCATTTTATTTATTATTTATTATTTGTCCCTTGGATTCCTAGTGGAACATAGGGCTTCACTACCACGTCCCCATTCTACTCTCTTCTCTGCACTCTTTTGAACCTAACGCCATGACTGACCACAAACTCATTTCTTCCTCACACCATCTCCTTCATGTCACCCTCACCTGGGACACCCAACTCCCCGTTTCCCATCTGCTTTCCACTCGAGGGACTAGCCTGACCTGTGATGTCCCCAATCGGTCTTCTCAGTGCATGCCCAATCCATCTACACTTCCACTTCCTTCTACTGCATATTTGTTCACTAACAGGTTCTTGGTTGGTTCGTTGACAGAGTTCCTCCTTGCTTATTCCTATCATTCTGGCAATCCATCTGAGCTTCAGTAACGAGCCACAGTAGGCAGCAGCTGTTGATGAATATCTGTAGTTTGTTGGAAATGCCTTTCTAACACGCCAAGTATCTCAACCATCACATAGAAGCATTGACTTGACTGAATTGGTGTTGAGAATCCGGATGTTGTTCACGCTTTATGTTGAGTGCAGTGCAGTCGATCTCCACACTGGTTTCAGGTTAATGAACGCTTGTCTTACCGTCTTTCCGATCCTGGCTACTTTGACATCCTCGTCTGTGCCTGTGCCGCCACCTGTAGTTGAAATGATGCTGTCTAGGAGGGTGGGTGGAAGAGGCTACTTTCTTTAAGTTTCTCCCGTTAATGGTGATTGGGGCTTGTTGGTGTGGATGCTGTTGTTGTTTGGGTATCTTCATCACCTCTGTCTTCTCTACATTCATTTGAAGTCCCGCCTTCGCTGCCTCTTCTTTCAACTTGTTAGTTTTTGCCTGTAAATCTTCGGGTTTGTGCGACATTAGACATAAATCATCATCGACGAAATTCAAATCTTCTTCTGTGGTCTTTTCCTTGATCCAGCTAGCGTTTGCCCCTCTTTTCGCTTCTCACTGTTTGTTGTATGATCCAGTCGACCACTATCAGGAAGATCACAGGTGATATCTATAACTATTAATAAACAGTTATTTCTATACAAAACCACTTACTGGAAGACAAATGTGAAAACAAAGTATAGTTAGTTAAATCACCAGTTTCTTTTTAACTCATCAACTCAAAAGTATACACAGATCATAGTTAGTATGGCATGCTCAAAGTAAGGCACATATAAATCAGGTTATAGTAAGTAAACAGTAAGCCAAACAGGTTAATTTAAGGTGTAAAATTGACAGAGTTTGTAACCTGATTTTAAAAATTGTGAACATTAGATTAACCTGAACAAATTTATCATAAATCTGCCAGTACATGTCATATTCACAATTTCACATAGCCTGGTTAACTTTCTAATCACTTTTTGGCACTCTGTGCATGTACTTTAATCTAAATCTATATGATATAAATTATCATACATGTAGAATATTCTAGTTGAGTTATTACTTCAATATACAAATGTCTATATTCATTTATCAACCCTAGGTTAATATAATGTACACAGTACGTGGTACATAATGAATGTAGGCACTGGCACCGTAATGCCTTGATGGATAATACACAAATCCTGTGGTTGCTGGTTTGAATCCGGCAGCGGTCCACATTTCCATCTCACTTTCAATCATCACTAGTCTGTAAAAGTACAGCCATCTCAGATAGTCAAACTGATAATGAATATGATGCTGTCCCCCTCTAATTCAGTTAGATTTCGATTGGCTTGAGAAGTCGTGATTAGGCACCCAGTGTGAATACAATCAAGAGGTAGTAACACGTCACGAATTCACATGGTAGTCGGACGAAACCCATGATGATTGAAGTCAAGTAAAAATGTGATCAGTAGTCGAACTTCGTAGGTCAGTTGGTAGAGTATCGGGTCAGAAACCCATTGATGGCTCGTTAATATCTGGCAACGGTCCAAATTTTCATTTCACCTTCAATCATCACCCAGCATCAACACACTTCCTTCCCGAATGTTTAGAATAAGTCATTCAAATACTCAGTGATTATTAAGAAGCACCAATTGAATTCTAAATACTGTAGACATCTCAGTTGGAAGTTATCTAAGAAAACACAAGCATGGTTTCACAAAGTTACAGTTATACGTGGTTTGTCGATGATTAAAATACTTTAAAAAGGTCAACTACTCATGAGTAGTTGAGGTTTACAAGCGAAAATAGTGGGTGAGCTGGTGAATTGTGAGATTTGAAGGACTATAGGAATCCAACCAATTGGCTAAATTGTAAAGTACTCTCCAAGACACCTGAAAGTTCCAAAATCGATCCTTTGCAGGGATATGGGTGTGCATTGCTGAGATGCTTCAAAACGAAAATGCAATAGCTACCCAGTGCTCCCAGTTTTACAATGGTTCGTCAACTGATCTCATTCGGTTATGAGAACTGCCTTGGAAGTAGTGAGCATAGGACAATGCTACCTTGACATAAATCTCATATACGATGATGGAAATCAGTTTTCAGAAGAAACATTAATCCATGGTAAAACTCAATACTTGGAGTGCATGAAAAAGAATAAGAAAATACTAAAGGAGCGTAACTGCTGCGAAAACTACGCACACAGTTTCCAATGCTAATATAAACGTCCTTTTCATTGTACATTAACAAGAACGCCAGGTTTTTGCATTCTTCGTGAACATTTATGAAAGCAATTGTGAGTGCGTTAGGCAACAATGGTTGGATTGTTGAGTGACTTTTCCCTCTCCGATTGGCTTACTGACACAATCCTTGTTTCCTTGACCTATGATCAGCATAACTACGATCTATGATTCCTCTTAATTTGACACTTGACCTTGGATTGATGTCTTTATTATGATCATTTCTGTTAAGGTTGAATCGGCGGACGACCTGCTTAAATTTTGGGCTATTAAAAACTTTCCATCGGTCATATTTCATCAAACTCTTCCATTTCAGTTTGAATCCTTTAAATGTCATCTGAACACATCATGTACTCATTGCACGTTTTTCAAATGTTCTTGAACTTTCTTTTTCCAAACTAAGAACAAAACAAAGAAAAAATGTTTCGCCGGTTGGAAATGAATTTGTAAGTACCAAAAAAATATACCACATTACTATTCCTAGGATATCTGTAAAGGATTATGAATTTCTGTACTGGGTGACTGATTGAATTCCCGCCATCAAGACATTACACTCAATTTTGTGTTAATTTCTGAATCGAGAATAGATGGTAATGTAATACTAGCTGCCCCATTTCATGCTGAAAATTCCATACGTTATCACGGAACAAAGAGATTATTATTATTATTATTATTATTATTATTATTATTATTATTTTATTGTTTTGGTTAGACCGATGTTCGAGCCTCTTTTTCACAGACAGTGAAATGTCACTTCTCTCTCCCCCTCCCTTTCCTTCTCCCTCTCCTCCTGATAACTTCATGAATACTTCATAGTTGAAGCTCAGTTTTGGACTAACTCAAGTTTACTGTAATTAGATTTTTATTAGCCATTCTACGGGTGATGAAAGTTATTTCGTGTGCTTCATAGTTTAACGACCTCATATCTTCCAGGAACACATACATTGTTGTCTTTTAAGAATAATCGTTTATAAATACTGTCCAAATATAAATGCCGATTAGTTACTAGTCATCTTGAATACCGTATCATTTGTTTAGTAACAAGTTTCAAGGTTTCAATTTATTTCCAGTCAAGCATATGACCATGAAGATCGCTATCTGTCTGAATTCTTCATATTTACTCATCAGAAATCAGAAACTACAAAACTCAGGTCACTCAAATCCGGCTATCATATACCTTAGTTAAATTTGTAACGACAAGTTGTTGATAAGTTTTCAATCTAGCCTGTAAGTGTAGGTATGTTGTTGCAAGGGGTGCGTAGAGCAGCCTGAGTTTGGTGGTAGCCACGTGAATCTGGAAAAGAAAAGAAAGGCAGAGAAGAAAGGTGAGCCGATGACTCAGCAAGTACATAGGATGTACTTACATTTTATAATAAAAGATAACTGACAAACGGTAGAGCTGAACAACGAAGAGGTGAATCGAAACTCTAAGGTGAATGAGTAAGATTTCCAATGCGCTACAAACTCATACGATGTGCAACTTAAAAATATTTAATAAGCCTAGCAACAGGGAAGAAATCGGTTCAAGAAACACAGTGTTCGAACTATTAATGCTGTGACCACTTCTTTTGTTTCTAAAACTAGATTTCATGAACTAGGTTACTGTATTAGCGGACAATTTAACTTCTTCAACTACTACATGATGAAAATTTTGCTTACTCATAAGCATTTTCACTGGTAAATGTTAATGAAAATTTTACTAAATTTTGAGGGGTTGTGGAGATTTGGAATTATTTCAAGTTGTTATTCATCAAAGACTGACATCAGTTGGAGGAACAAAGGAAACCTGGGAGCACTGGACAGCTGTTTCGTTCTAGTATGGGACTCCTCAGCAGTGCGTACCCACGACCCCACCAGCAGGGATCGAACCCGCGACCTTCAGGTTCCGCGACCAGCGCGTTACCATTCAGCTAGCCACTGGGTCAGAATCCAATGCTCCATATTTCCAACTTCTGTTAGCTCACGATATAGCTGGTGGGGTCGTGGGTGCGCACTGCTGAGGAGTCCCATACTAGGATGAAACAGCTGTCCAGTGCTCCCAGGTTTCCTTTGTTCCTCCAACTGATGTCAGTCTTCGATGAATAACAACTTGAGAAAATTTTACTGTCTAAACAACGAACCTAACTATCTATGACATATGCATTAAAAAGGTTTTATTCTGACATAATCAAAATCTAACTGCTCTTCTTTCTAACGGCTCAATAGTAAGGTGCTGGCCGTAGAACGTGGAAGTTCTGGGCTCCATCTCTAGCAGGGTCATGGAAGCGCACTGCTGAGGAGTCTTATGCTAAGATGAAACAGCAATCCATTGCTTTCAGGTTTCCAAAGTTTCTTTAGATGATGTCAGTACATGAGAAATACCAACCTGTAGTCAACGAATAAATCCTCACAAACCTTCAAACTGAAAACACTCGAAGGAGCTGTTTCTTTCCAGTCCAGTCACTTAGCACCTGCATGAATAAGCCATATGAATTTCATGATGAATGTTTCTTTAAAACATTCATGGAATCTAAATAACATGACATACGAATATTCAAGTAGAACGTACGTTTTGATATAGCTAAAATCTGACTGCTATTCTTCTTATAACACAATTGTTGACTAAAAAAATTAACGAAATCTTAGTACAAAAATGAACAAAAGAATACAGTATTTGATATCTGAACCTGTGTTGTCTATTACTTTAATGAAAGATGAAATCGCCTTGAAATGTGATTACACTTTAAAGAGATATCATTCAGCTTAACATCTATATGTGTGAAACCTTGATATACAGTTTCCAAACCTCAAGTATATCTAAAGTGTTGTAACTAGAATTCAATAATCATATCAAAATGTTCCATCATTCAAGATGGATAGAAGATGAAAACTATGGTAGAACACAACGTAGAGATAAATTCCTATTTGTATTGATTGGTCACGTGAGTGCAACCAATTTCATGTTGTCTAGTCCTGAGTGCAGACCGAATTCTATCCATCATATTTGCAATATGGCAACCAAGCTAGGTTCAGGGCTTCCTACCGATCGCCTCCAACCAACATCCACTAATGTGCACCGCGATGCTCACCTTCCTAGCTTGGTTGCCACATTGTAAATATGATGGATAGAATTCAGTCTGCACTCAGGACTAGACAACATGAAATTGGTTGCACTCCCCTGACCAATCAACACATGTAAGCCAGTCCTACAGGAGGTCAATAGCGGCCCGAATAGCTCAGTGGTATAGTTGCTGCCTACATCACTGGGTGGCACGGGTTCGAATCCTAGACAGGACATCAGTTCCGTCTAGGTTGTAGATACGCCTTGCTGACGAGTGCCAAGAAGCCTAGGTGCAGGGCCTCCTGCCGATCGCCCTTCTACCAACTAACACAAATTTGTATTAAATATCAACGAAATTTCAGGAAAGTTTCATTTTCTATCCTATTGCCCTCACTACCTGGGTCACTTGTCTTCGAATGAAAATGGTCCATAAACCAGTCAACAAGATTTGTTGCATAAAATCTTAGAAAACTATAAAATTATGCCAACTGGAGAAGGATTATTTCATTTTTTTTATGATGAGCAAAGATAATGTCCGAAGTGTTGCAACCGAAAATGAATCAATGTTTACGGAGCACTTTTCTTTCACTGCGTTTAGCGTTAGGTGTATTCACTTACTGACATCTTCTGAAGCTTGAATATTTCCACTAACCTTTGTCTTCAGATTGTTTATTTGCTCACACAACTCAGTTTGCTTTGATATCACTCTTTTTGTATCCATCTGTACTTTGTATGTGACTGTGAAGTGTGGAGACTTGAAATATCACACAGTGGAACAGTATTGTTTGCTGGATAAGGTTTCGGACACAATTTACTATCCATATTCGTATCAGTTAACTCCAAAACAACTTTGAGACAGAGTTTATATGTTCCTAATTTTCTCTCCTTCCTTGCGATGACAAGGGTAATACATATGGTTCCGATATCTAGGTGACAGATTTACAGTACTAAAATCGGAACACATCAATAGGTTCTTGGTATATATAAATTTAGTAGTGAATACAATCCGATTTACCTATGACTTAGAAAGTGATGAAGGTGAGCTAGTAATGTTGGATTGCAAGATTAAACGAAAACATGACAAAAGTTTAGAGATTAAAGTCTATAGGAAACCATACCACTTGAATCTGTACTAAGACTTCAAATCTGCTCACCCTATCTCAGTTAAAGTAGGCTTAGTTAAATACCTAATTGGTAGGGCGAAAAAGCTTACTAGTAGAACAGGAAATCTATGACAAGTTATTAGACACATCAAGAATACCTTGCATCTCAATATTTACCCACCAAAATTTGTGGATATATTCATAAGAAACTGAAAAATATGGGCAGCAGTAGTAATACAGGTGCTATTAATAATAATCCCACTACAAATGGTAATAATGGTGTCAGGGTTGAGAGAGAATTCAAAGCCTCTACTGTGTTACTACATGAAGGAAGGCACCTCAGAAGCATTACGAAGAATTCTCAATCAGGCTGGTTGGGAATAAAATGGCATTTAAACCAACAAACTGGATTAGAAACAAGCTTTATAGGTTAAATAATCCTATCAATCAAAACTAAGCAAATAATCTGGTTAACCAAATCCCTTACAATGATTGCGAGGTCAAGTACACAGGTGAAAGCAGTCGACTAGGGTCGATTAGAACAACAAAGCACAAAAACCTAGCTAAATCAAGATTAGTAGATCCTGGTAAGGTAATAAAAGCTCGTCTATAGCTCTGAACGCACTGACACGCTACTACATAGTAGGGTGAGAAACAACGACAGTATTCAAAACTAACTTAGTTGGATGAAGTGAGGGAGAGACTGACAACCGAATCTTTGTTTATCGATTATTTTTATTGTTACTATTCATCCCCTGAGTTCCTAGTGAAACGTAGGGCTTCAGTAGGTCGTCGTAATCTCACTCTATTCTCTGCAGTCTTTTTAACCTGGCTCCACGACTGCCAGAAACTTTAATTTCTTCCTCGTACTACCAACCTCTCCATGTCACCCTCGGACGCCCAACTCGTCGTTTCACCTTAGGGTTCCACTTGGGGGTCTAGAGCATGATGTCCTCGAATGGTCTTCTCAGTCAATGCCCGATCTGTCTCCACCTTCTTCTACATATTTGATAAGCGACGGGTTATTGTTTGGTCCGTTCTCAGAGTTCTTTGTTGCTTACTCTTATTATTCTGACCATCTGATCTTCAGTATCGAGCGTAAGTCGCTGTTTATGAATCTCTGTAGTTTGTTGGAAAGCTTTTCGGTACGCCTCAAGTCTCTGAACCATATACAAGCACTGACTTGATATTAATGTTGAAATCCGGATGTTATTCACCCTTTATGCTGAGTGCAGTGGAGTGCAGTAGACCTCTACACTGATTATTTTACATTAGTGAAGAAGTATCTTGCTGTGTTTCCGATCCTGGATTCAACATCCTAATCTGTACCGCCTACAGTTGAAAAGAGGCTGCTTAGGTGGGTGAAAGACACTACTTCCTTTATATTTCTCCCGTTGATAGTGATTGGTGCTTGTTGTTATTGTTGTTGGTGGTGGTGGTTGAGTATCTCCAAAACCTCTATCTTTTCTACATTCACCTGACGGAAGTTTCGTCTTCCTTCTCTGCCTCGTCTGTATTGTTAACTTGTTAGTTTTCGTCCACAGATCCTCCAGTTTGTGCTACAAGACAATAGACATAAATCATCATCGTTGGCGAAATACAAAACTTCTAGGCTCTTTGCATTGGCCAAACAGCGTGTGACTTGCTTCTCATTCCTCACAGGTTGTAACACCATCCAGCAGATCACAATCAGAAAGATCATCTGTGATAGTAGGCGGCAGCATCGTATTAGTCCTGTCTTCACTTCAAAAACGTCACTGAGCATTCGATTGTTAATCATTTCACATGTGGTGTGGTGCAACAGTGGCTGAATCAGCTGAGTAAACCTTTGTTGCACTAAAACCCTCGTGTTAAAGCAGCAGGTTTAGGGACAACACCCCTGATCCTCAGTACGACTGCTTACGAATCAAATCAACCTCCAAGACGAATTTAAGCATCATTTGTGTTTTCTTCCAACCACATTTCACAGGCATTCACTTTATTAGAACGATCCTCTCCACCACCTCAGGTCACCTTGGGTATCTTATGATCACCGTGAGCGTTGTTAGGAGTGCAAGGAAGACGTAGAGTCCTAGTAGTGGGATGAACCAATCAATTTGTTGCCGGCCCTTAGTTGGCCGCCCATGCTTAGTCTTTCGATGACAAAGGCGGCCAGTTGGGAAGGCTCAAACACTCAGAACTGCGGGCATGAGAACCAATACATAACTATCGGTTTGTATGCGCGGCGAATTAAACCTCTTGTTCATCCTCCAACCGCACGATCCGTAGATGCCGGTCGTCCTGAAGCAACTGCTTTAATCTTACCTCAGTATATTCGTATCCTAGGCATCCAATTTGTTATACAGTATATCTGGTGTTGTTCTGACCACGTTTAGAGGATCAACGACCATTCAATGTGTGCTTCGGCTACGGCTGGCTGAAACGTTGACAGATTTAGAGAAAATGGGTTTTTAGTCTCTCCACACCAGCAGTTCACAACTGACTTGCTTAATATCACCATTGTTTTATTCAGTTCTATTGCTACCCATACATTCGGAAATCTCATGCCAGTAGATGAAACTGTATCGGCACCACAAATTTCGGACAGGTGTTTATTCAGCGTTCTTAAAAGCTCGTAATTAATCTAGCCAGTTATGAGTACTTCCAGTTGTGAGGTTAAAATATAAAAGGTACAGCGACCACCTTCAAACGGAAGAAATCAGCAGGGGTGATGAGATTCGACTGTAACGAATTCAAAGTAGATGATAATAATAATAACAATCATTATTATTATTATTCCTGAATATACAGACACACACCATTTTTACGGGAATGAATAAGTTTCCATACAAATAACATTGATCTTCATGGAAGGTAATCTGAATCCCTACCCGTTGTCACCATAAGATATAAGTGCTGCATGTTCATATAATGGAACATCCCAATAGAATAAGTGTGCAGAAAATTTACAGGTCGGACAAGAGACAGATCACCAAGAGACAAGATCCTCAAACGAGGGCTCGGCCAGCAAATATCTGGACAGTTGGGGGACAGTGAATCAAGTGACAAAGAGAATTGATCATGGGAAAAATCATCGCTTCATGATCAGTTAGAATTCGTTAAAAATGAGACCGTACAAGACAACATATTTGGCGTGATTAACTCCTAAAGTCTGAAAAATTGTCGTTGTTCTGTATATAGATTTGGATTGCATTTCGAAAATGCATCCAAGGATCTGAATAGGTGATGACCGAAAAACATAGGTTTTCATGATGAATAGTTTCAACGCTGCACAGAAACTTTAACCACCAGCAAAAGCCTTCAGAACCCAATCTTAATTCCTCGCTATTTGAGGCAGGCTACATGATCAGACCTCCATAGGATGCGTACAGATCGATGAGATTCTTCCAGGGAGGCTCACCCAGAAATCCTCCGACGTTGTCACACTATGTAGTGTCAAAACTAGAAATAGTAAGGACTGCGTGAGGTTTAAAAGAACTACTACATACTCCGTAAAAATAATTGGACTTCCATCTCGGAGGCGAAGCTAAGAATAAAATTACTGAAATTTTGATCGATTATAGTACTCTACATAGGTAACCACAATCGTACCACAGACAGAAAACTGAACCCAGAGTTAGGTCCAAGCAGAAAAAGATAGCAATATGTTATTTTTGAAGTAGAAACAAGAAATTTTACGACAGAGAACGTACACATGACACAGCCAACCAATTGCAGACATGATTTCGGTTTCATGGAAGTAAATGGATAGAACTACGTTTTGCCTAATTTTGGGTCAAAACGAAAAAGAAATCACCACACAAGTTATTTCGTAGAAATTTATGCTGAATCGAACTTATTGAAGGAAGGAACAGCTATTTACGAGAGAATGCCTGAATGTGATTACGACACAAATTTGGCTATTCAGTCAACAAAAGTACGTTTCGAGTAATGAATTATACAAGCGCATGCCATTTTCACAGGCTACATCTGAGTGTTGTTGTTCTCAGTTTCTCTGAGAAAGTTTAGACAGAATAAACTGTCGCGCCATATGTAGTCTTCCGGAATATGACATTCTTTGTATATTGCTGGTCACAAATATTGGGTAAAAGCCATCTCCTTACACAACAGCAGTGAAAAGTAATACGAGTATGATCCCTCAGCATGAGCAGCACCCTGACAATAGTGAGTCATATCGGTAAGAAACATAGCACAGAGAATATTTAGCGCAAATGAGGCTGAAAACATGTGAGCGCTCAATAAGTTTGCACTGTCTGCAGGTAGCATGCGAAACTGGAGTTAAATATCGGGGTGGTCTGGGGAGAAAATTCGCGACTAGCATTAAATGGTGTCATGCGGAGTGCAGCAACTGTTTAGGTCCATGATGTTTTGAAAGGAGTCACTTGAATAAATTAAGCCAGCCAGTCACTTCTATCTGGCTACTGTCTTGGTATTAGGGCAGAACACGCATGCGGTTTCGTCATTAAACCATTCAACAAGACTTCACGGTCGCAGCTCCATATGAGGTCAATTCCGGTTGTGCTCGTTGCTAGGTGAGTAGTTGTCAGGACTCGAAGAACCCACATACTTGGGTACAAACAGCACCTATTACCAATGTTTCTAGATGCAACTGCAATTGGAGCCATGAGTTTTGGGGAGCTTGTAGTCCAACTGCACTGTCATCTTATTTTTTTTGCATCTCCAGGTGTTAAGAAGCGGTAGTTCGCACATCTTGAAGCGAAGTTCGAGGTTGATCTTAGTGCCAAATGTACATTGGCATGGTCCTAGGTTATACTATGAATGTCGGAAAGAGAAACACAGAAGCACGAGAGATGGAGTTAGTTATCTTAGAATCTAGGGAAACAGTATTGCAGACCACAGTATGCAAAGAGGACGTTGGGAATAAGGGCTACATGGTTGAATATCGTGCCTACAGAATACCGTCGGAGTTTTATATGGTGTATTTCTTATGTCTGAGTCTGTGCTGTATGACAGACACCCAAAATGATGACTCTGTTTTGCATTTGGGAACCAGTAAGAGCTTTGGTATGCACATGCAGAGTTGGGGTAAGAGGGAGTGGAAGACAGCTACTTTGATCTCAAGGGAAGGGAGGGGGTCGGGTGTACAGAGGGAGTTTGAACAGCTTATTTTTTGATGGGTAGTTCGTCTTTGTCATTATTTTTGTGTTTTCTTTACATCGGCATCATGGTTTTGTTGACACCAAACGGAATTCTTTTGGGATTTTGAGTATATAACAGTGGTCATAGTGTTTTCGGTGTCATTCCCAATGGCCCGTTACCAATTTAGGTCTAATGACACCGGATAGGGATGGTTACCATAAGTCCCCACCACCAGATCTGCCATCTCATGCTGTCACGCATTCTTGAATTGTCTCGGCCTGTCGACACTTTACCTGTGCCATGTCCCATCATCGCGCCCTCCTTTAGCCTCCGCTCTGCTATCATCATCTTACTCTTTCCATGCTATGGATTTGCAGGCTTACGCGCGTTCTGCTATCGGTTTTAGTTAGGTTCCCCTGCAACACAGGCAGATCCGCTTACTCTCACCCTCCTCACCACTATCATGGCACCGCTTTATCTTTGTCAGTCTTGTCCAGGATTGGATAATGACCATCTGTTGAAATTAGAATACGTGATAGACCTCATAGCCACTGAGGCTGATGAAGGAATTATGTCCTCGTGTAATGTGCTGGTTTATAACATACCCAACCGTGAGCCGATAAATCAACCCACATCCTTATGTTCGCAATGTTTCATTATGTTTTCTGCAGGATGCCAAGTTATCCCTCTCCTTAAGAAGTCGGGGAAACATACCTACCCTCTGTCGTTCAGACTTAGTAGCTGTAACTACGTCAGACAATTCCTATGATTCAGTTGGCTTATTAGTACATCCATGTCATATAAAAGCGTCAAACTTTCACAAGACCTAGCAGCTTGTCGAGATGAAGTTGCATGAAAATATGAGAGAGCGCAAACTCCAGTCAGGCTGTGGTATTCAGGACAGCAACACAATCTGTAAATGAACTACTTAGTTTACCATAGCGACGATTTGAGGTGCATCAGGGTCCCAATAACAGCTCACTCACACACAGACGCAACGGGGCCAATGTCATAACGGTACGCTTGAATAAATCCCCTGACCATACTCGAAAACAGGCACCCCTCAAAAGCTAGTTCACTAGTCTCAGAAGTAGACACCCAATCCCATCTTGCTCTCTCACACAAACCTCCACCAAACCAAGTGGCATGGTGTCTATCTCATACAACAATAAGAAAGTTTTTATGTCTTATGGACATGCCGAGAACCATTCATGAGCACTTCGTCACTGTAGGACCGCCCCAAAACCCAGTATGTAAAAAGCCTAACCTGCTCCCAAAGCAGCCAGTGCGCAACCTGTGTGCACCAAATAAGCAGGCAATTAAGAGTGCAGATGGCACTAGACACTCTAATACAAACCCTACTAGGCACCGGCCAAGGTTAATCAAATAACCAAAAAGCAGGTTCAGTAGCCAAGCCAACAAACGGAAAAAGGCAAGAATGACCTAAAGACCGTGGCATCTTCTCAAAACCACGGTAAGAAAAATGCCGAACGTTATTTCGCGGTTCATCCCATGGCCAAACCGAATAACTACTGTCCATGAGATTTGTATTTCTTAAAGTTTCCGTAATCATTAACACCGCCACACAGCTGCCCGATTCATCAACGGTCACGGTAACTGGACGATGAACCGAATGGCAGCCACAAGCTACACAACCTACTGCATGGCATGGGTCATACGCTAATCAAAGACAAACGCACGATATATCCCCTAATGACAAATTTGGTGAGCATGATGCTGGCTATGACCATGATATGTACAATAGCCAGCGGGTGTGCATGCCATAAAATTTACCAGTTCCCGTTATTTCCCATGAGCAAGACATTTTAGGACCGCTTACGGCTGCAATACCAACGGCAAAGCTCAACCTCTGAGCTCAGCGAAATTGATGGCTGCATATGAGTCATCGCCAAAAGTCTTTGAGCAAGAACTCATTCACTTCAACAAGGTTGGTAATACAAAAGCATTAGCGAAACCAATGAAATCGCGGTCCACCGAGGTATGTTTGCAGCTGAAAAGGAAGCTTCTAGCTGTCAATGGAAACGTTCTACCACGCCGTTTGCCTGTGGATGGCAGGCTGTCATTCGGAAACGAGTGCAGCCCAAAAGTACAGTTAAAGCGTAAAACAATCCACACTCGATTTGGCGCCCATGGTCGGTTGTGACGTAAGATGGACATCCGAAGTTCGCGATCCATCTTTCGACGAAAACACGAGCAACTGTTTCGGCAGTAATATCTTTAATGGGTACTGCTTCCGGCCATCGTGTGAAACGATTAACACAGGTGAAAAGGTAGGTACATCCATTAGATTCTGGTAGGGGTCCTACAATATCTATATGGACGTGGTCGAAACGCATGTCTGGGGCTAGAAATGAGCCTAAAGGGCTTTTCGTGTGTCGCGTGACTTTACACTTTTGACAAGCTAAGCACGACTGGGCCCACTCCTTAACGTCTTTGTTCATCCCAGGCCAGCAGAAACGTTGTGCGATAAGCCTAATGGTGGCTCGTACACCTGGATGAGAGAGTTTGTGCAACGTATTGAAGACGTTGCGTCGACAACTCTTCGGAACTATTGGGCGTGGTTGACTAGAAGAGACATCGCACAAAATTGTATCCTTGTCTGATCCAACAGGACAAAGTCGCAGTTTGAGAGTTGTGGACGACAACTCATGATGCAGCTCAAGGTCTTCCTTTTGACGCCGAGCTAGTTCAACGAGATCAACACCCTCGATATAGTTTATCGAAGCTATTCGAGATAGTGCGTCGGCTGCGGAGTTGTTTGCTCCAGAAATGTGGCGGATGTCTGACGTGAACTGGGAAATGTAATCCAGCTGTCGCGACTCACGAGGGAAGTATTTGTCAAACGCCGAGCTGAGGGAAAAGGTTAACGGTTTGTGGTCTGTGAAAATAATGAAACCACGACCTCCCACAGAATGTCGAAAATGGCGTACAGAACAGTACATAGCTAGGAGTTCCCTACCAAATGTACTGTGTCTTGTTTCTACGTCTTGCAGCCACCTCAAGAAAAAGGCTAACATTTGCCACTGGTTATCAGTCAACTGTTGCGAAACTGCTCTAATTGCTGAGTCAGATGCATCAACAGCAACTTTAGAGAAAGCAGGTCCAGCCACGTTGTCCAGAGTCGCGCACTTCGTAGTCCCTCGGAGTAGATCTGTTAGTGGTCTCATGACAGTGGCACAGTTTGGAACAAAACTTCGATAGTAAGTTACCAGGCCATTGAAAGTGCGGAGCTGTTTCACAGTGATGGGCTGTGGATAGTTCGTGATAGCCGCCATTTTATCTCTCACTGGGTGTATACCTTTGTTGTCAGTGGTATGCCCAAGGAAGCTGAGTGATTCAACTCCTGTTTCACACTTTTGCAAGTTGACTGTGATACCGTGTTTTCTCATTCCACAGAATTCGAGGTCTAACTGTTAAAGGTGAGTTTCCTTATCTGGACTCGCAATGAGACAGTCATCGATCTAGACGTGGACAAAATTCAAACCGCGGAAGACGTCATCCATAAGGCGTTGGAATGTTTGTGCTACGCTCCGAAGACCAAATGGCATGCCCAGGAACTCAAATAAACCAAAAGGAGTAATGATGGCTGTTTTCGCGGTATCTTCTGCTGCCATAGGCATCCGATCATACGCTTTGACGTAGTCGATTTTGGAGGAAATGTTCATTCCGCATAGCATTGCAGTCAAGTCGTGGATGTGAGGTATCAGGTAGCAGCCCAGAGTTGTTTTGGCGTCAAGCCTTCGGTAGTCACCAGTTGGACGCCAGTTGTTACCATCCCTTTCAGGAACCATGTGCAGTGGTGATGCCCAACGACTGTTTGACGGTCTGATTATGCCCAGTTCGGGCATGTGGTCGAATTCACTTTTCGCTGTTTTGAGCGGCTAGGCGGCGTGCTTTGGATGCCACAGGTTGTCACGTGGTGCATAACATTACTGGTTATGCACGGAAAAGTATGCTTCGGTTGTCGTAACTCTGGATGTTTCCCCAACACTGCCTGATTGTTTGGTCCTAAGGATGGCTAAACTCGGACCTACTTGGGTGGTGCCACTAATAGATAACTGTGTTGCTATCTATCGGTCGTCGACGCCAAGCATCTACGGATAGATTGTGATGGTTTAGAAAATCTGTGCCAATGATAGGCGTAGAAACGCCGGCAAGGAGGAAAATCCAGTGAATAGGTTTACGCAAACCTAAGTTGAGTCACGCCTACCATCTCCCAAACGTCCCGATTGCCTTGTCGTTAGCTGCTTGGAGATTGAAGGATGAGTCATGATGACGCTCCCTTGTCGGTGCGGGAAGAACGCTAACTTCTGAGCCGGTGTCGACGAGGTAGCAAACGTTCGCTTTAATATCCGTGATGTAGAGCAAACGGCTGTTTCCGCCGGCTACGGTTGCAGTGAACACTTGCCGACGTGACAGTCTCCTGAGTTTGTGTCCTTGTTGGGACTGCAAGGTTTCCGACATTTTCTGGCTTCTCCGTAAGTATTATGAAGCCAGCCACATTTCCGGTTTCCCACCCTGTTCGGTTTAGTTTTGGGACGACCACGCGAGTTGTTGCGATGCGCTAAGATGAGTTTCTGTGGAGTTCTACGTGAACTAGGGCTTCGGGATCGTAGCAACTACTTAACAGAGTTGCACAGCTTGGTCACCTCTGAATCCTGGCTACCTGCCGCGGACAGAATATACGTTGGAGACGGGCCTGCTAGAAATCATCAATATTTTATCTGCCGAGGCCTCCAGGTCATTGAGTGGAACTGACTGAAGTGTCACCAACACGGCTTGCGCCGGTTGCGGTAGTTTCGAGAGAAACAGTTCTCGGAAAAGGCCATTATCGAATGTTCGTGTGCCGATTACTTCTCGCATGCGTGCGAGGACTTCATTAGCTGAGTGGCTACCTAGCTCGATGTTACGAAGTAATTCGTCTGGGCGCTGGCGATCTGTGAGATCGCTTTTCTCCAAGAGTGCTGCCTTGAGAAGTACACAGAAATCACTTACTTCAGGATCAAACGTGTGTGCAGTAACATGTCTGCCCGATTCCCACGGTAGTGACCGCATAACGGCGAGAAATCGAGAATGAGGATCTGAGATGCCCTGTCGTCGAAAATCGGCCTCGGCATACAGAAACCATGTTTCTGCATTGTCTGGCCAATATGGCACGAGCTGGATCGTGTTCGTAGTTGGCCTAATACAAATAAGCTTGGGAATGTGGTCGGGCATGAGAAAGTGTAGTAAATGGATATTTAAATGTTGTCGAGATGAAAATAATATACAAGTATAAAATGGAACAGGCTAACCAATTCAATATCTGTTATTGGTTGGGATATTTGATCACGTCGGGTTCACCAATTTAGGATTTGTCCTCATGCGAACTTGACACGCAAAGACCAATCACTAGTTATTCGGACTTGTTATATACCCACGAATACGAGACCAAGGAAGGAGACGATAGCGTAGTCGGATGGAAAAGTATATTTGGGTGGTTGTGCCAAGATACCGATGCGTTCAAACTAACTGGCTAGAGAGTCGAATACGAGCAGTGCAACGCAGCACAACAGCGTACCAAATGGTGGGGGTGCTTGACCGGGTGCCTTCAGCTTAGCGAGTCCAGTTAAACTGTCAGGGTCAGCATCAATGTTGATTGTCGTCAAACCCTAGGCTATTGATTTTGGGGAAGTGTGCGACGCTACACCATGTACAGTGGTGCCACTGGTATACAGACCCGACAGTCTCACGTAGCAAGGACATGAGTATATAATGCCAAAAATTGGGCGAATAACCTAACTTAAAATCTGACAGAACAACCAACCTAGAATAGGCAGGTGGTGCCGTGCGTAGTGCGATATGATTTGCAACACCGAACTGTCCAGCTACCCAGATGTAACCCCTGTTTCTTCATAACCTAACTGATCTCTCGGTTTACCATCTCTTCCATTCTGAAACATAAAAAAATAAACCCCTTGCCTACCGCAACTAGCGCCCCTATTTCTCTGACTGTGGTTTCACTCTGGTTGTATCTTGTTTAACAAGTACCCGCCTGTATCCATTCTGTAATACCAAGGCATACGCGCGGCGATCATAAAGCTTCTGTAAGTCAAATTAGAGTTAGAGAAGAGAAAAGTGGTCTCCCTAGAAAGAAATTTTATGATAGTATATGATACAAGAGTATTGGCGACAGGCCGCAAGATAATTCAAAACATAAAATTGGCTTAAAAGCATCAGGAGACGGCAGATCTCATGGTGAGAACTTATGGAAATCACCCATGTCTGTGAGACACCCAAGAATGGTTGAGGCCTTCGGATGCGCGATGGCATTTCACAACAAAAACTGATGATGCCGGGCACCCGATGACCAGTGCAATAACCTCTACCCTCATCCACGTCATTCCTCCCAAAGAAGTTGGCAACGAGAGTAGGGGCCGAAGAAAGACGCGATGATGGGACATGGCACAGGTAAAGTGTCGACAGGCCGAGACAATTCAAGAATGCGTGACAGCATGAGATGGCAGATCTGGTGGTGGGGACTTATGGTAACCATCCCTATCCGGTGTCATTAGACCTAAATTGGTAACGGGCCATTGGGAATGACACCGAAAACACTATGACCACTGTTATATACTCAAAATCCCAAAAGAATTCCGTTTGGTGTCAACAAAACCATGATGCCGATGTAAAGAAAACACAAAAATAATGACAAAGACGAACTACCCATCAAAAAATAAGCTGTTCAAACTCCCTCTGTACACCCGACCCCCTCCCTTCCCTTGAGATCAAAGTAGCTGTCTTCCACTCCCTCTTACCCCAACTCTGCATGTGCATACCAAAGCTCTTACTGGTTCCCAAATGCAAAACAGAGTCATCATTTTGGGTGTCTGTCATACAGCACAGACTCAGACATAAGAAATACACCATATAAAACTCCGACGGTATTCTGTAGGCACGATATTCAACCATGTAGCCCTTATTCCCAACGTCCTCTTTGCATACTGTGGTCTGCAATACTGTTTCCCTAGATTCTAAGATAACTAACTCCATCTCTCGTGCTTCTGTGTTTCTCTTTCCGACATTCATAGTATAACCTAGGACCATGCCAATGTACATTTGGCACTAAGATCAACCTCGAACTTCGCTTCAAGATGTGCGAACTACCGCTTCTTAACACCTGGAGATGCAAAAAAAATAAGATGACAGTGCAGTTGGACTACAAGCTCCCCAAAACTCATGGCTCCAATTGCAGTTGCATCTAGAAACATTGGTAATAGGTGCTGTTTGTACCCAAGTATGTGGGTTCTTCGAGTCCTGACAACTACTCACCTAGCAACGAGCACAACCGGAATTGACCTCATATGGAGCTGCGACCGTGAAGTCTTGTTGAATGGTTTAATGACGAAACCGCATGCGTGTTCTGCCCTAATACCAAGACAGTAGCCAGATAGAAGTGACTGGCTGGCTTAATTTATTCAAGTGACTCCTTTCAAAACATCATGGACCTAAACAGTTGCTGCACTCCGCATGACACCATTTAATGCTAGTCGCGAATTTTCTCCCCAGACCACCCCGATATTTAACTCCAGTTTCGCATGCTACCTGCAGACAGTGCAAACTTATTGAGCGCTCACATGTTTTCAGCCTCATTTGCGCTAAATATTCTCTGTGCTATGTTTCTTACCGATATGACTCACTATTGTCAGGGTGCTGCTCATGCTGAGGGATCATACTCGTATTACTTTTCACTGCTGTTGTGTAAGGAGATGGCTTTTACCCAATATTTGTGACCAGCAATATACAAAGAATGTCATATTCCGGAAGACTACATATGGCGCGACAGTTTATTCTGTCTAAACTTTCTCAGAGAAACTGAGAACAACAACACTCAGATGTAGCCTGTGAAAATGGCATGCGCTTGTATAATTCATTACTCGAAACGTACTTTTGTTGACTGAATAGCCAAATTTGTGTCGTAATCACATTCAGGCATTCTCTCGTAAATAGCTGTTCCTTCCTTCAATAAGTTCGATTCAGCATAAATTTCTACGAAATAACTTGTGTGGTGATTTCTTTTTCGTTTTGACCCAAAATTAGGCAAAACGTAGTTCTATCCATTTACTTCCATGAAACCGAAATCATGTCTGCAATTGGTTGGCTGTGTCATGTGTACGTTCTCTGTCGTAAAATTTCTTGTTTCTACTTCAAAAATAACATATTGCTATCTTTTTCTGCTTGGACCTAACTCTGGGTTCAGTTTTCTGTCTGTGGTACGATTGTGGTTACCTATGTAGAGTACTATAATCGATCAAAATTTCAGTAATTTTATTCTTAGCTTCGCCTCCGAGATGGAAGTCCAATTATTTTTACGGAGTATGTAGTAGTTCTTTTAAACCTCACGCAGTCCTTACTATTTCTAGTTTTGACACTACATAGTGTGACAACGTCGGAGGATTTCTGGGTGAGCCTCCCTGGAAGAATCTCATCGATCTGTACGCATCCTATGGAGGTCTGATCATGTAGCCTGCCTCAAATAGCGAGGAATTAAGATTGGGTTCTGAAGGCTTTTGCTGGTGGTTAAAGTTTCTGTGCAGCGTTGAAACTATTCATCATGAAAACCTATGTTTTTCGGTCATCACCTATTCAGATCCTTGGATGCATTTTCGAAATGCAATCCAAATCTATATACAGAACAACGACAATTTTTCAGACTTTAGGAGTTAATCACGCCAAATATGTTGTCTTGTACGGTCTCATTTTTAACGAATTCTAACTGATCATGAAGCGATGATTTTTCCCATGATCAATTCTCTTTGTCACTTGATTCACTGTCCCCCAACTGTCCAGATATTTGCTGGCCGAGCCCTCGTTTGAGGATCTTGTCTCTTGGTGATCTGTCTCTTGTCCGACCTGTAAATTTTCTGCACACTTATTCTATTGGGATGTTCCATTATATGAACATGCAGCACTTATATCTTATGGTGACAACGGGTAGGGATTCAGATTACCTTCCATGAAGATCAATGTTATTTGTATGGAAACTTATTCATTCCCGTAAAAATGGTGTGTGTCTGTATATTCAGGAATAATAATAATAATGATTGTTATTATTATTATCATCTACTTTGAATTCGTTACAGTCGAATCTCATCACCCCTGCTGATTTCTTCCGTTTGAAGGTGGTCGCTGTACCTTTTATATTTTAACCTCACAACTGGAAGTACTCATAACTGGCTAGATTAATTACGAGCTTTTAAGAACGCTGAATAAACACCTGTCCGAAATTTGTGGTGCCGATACAGTTTCATCTACTGGCATGAGATTTCCGAATGTATGGGTAGCAATAGAACTGAATAAAACAATGGTGATATTAAGCAAGTCAGTTGTGAACTGCTGGTGTGGAGAGACTAAAAACCCATTTTCTCTAAATCTGTCAACGTTTCAGCCAGCCGTAGCCGAAGCACACATTGAATGGTCGTTGATCCTCTAAACGTGGTCAGAACAACACCAGATATACTGTATAACAAATTGGATGCCTAGGATACGAATATACTGAGGTAAGATTAAAGCAGTTGCTTCAGGACGACCGGCATCTACGGATCGTGCGGTTGGAGGATGAACAAGAGGTTTAATTCGCCGCGCATACAAACCGATAGTTATGTATTGGTTCTCATGCCCACAGTTCTGAGTGTTTGAGCCTTCCCAACTGGCCGCCTTTGTCATCGAAAGACTAAGCATGGGCGGCCAACTAAGGGCCGGCAACAAATTGATTGGTTCATCCCACTACTAGGACTCTACGTCTTCCTTGCACTCCTAACAACGCTCACGGTGATCATAAGATACCCAAGGTGACCTGAGGTGGTGGAGAGGATCGTTCTAATAAAGTGAATGCCTGTGAAATGTGGTTGGAAGAAAACACAAATGATGCTTAAATTCGTCTTGGAGGTTGATTTGATTCGTAAGCAGTCGTACTGAGGATCAGGTGGAGGTGTCCTTAAATCTGACAACCGCTGAAAATCCATGAAATTTACCACCTCTCGGAAGTTTTCTGCTATTTATCATGAAGTTTTATGCACGTCTCTACCTGCTTATACTTTTGTACGCCTCTGTACGGCCTACTGCATTTCGTAACAATAATATGTACAACACGGATAAGGGCTTTGGATGTGAATTTCCCTCGGGCATCCATAAGGGACCATTTTAGCTTTTAAGGTCTTTCTATACTACACATTCATTCATTTTAAAGAATTCCAAGAGTTAATATCTGAGTGTTGCTTGACTTAGCGTGTCTCTAGATGCACTCACTGTGGTTCTGACAGTAAGGCGTCCATAGTAGATCATATTCTTACCAATCATATCGCTGGTGCGTCTAACATAACTGGTCATAACTGTGATAAGTGCAGTGATCACATGCTCGTTTCCTTTAATATTTTTGTATCTAAGTTGCTTCTCTTCTAACAACCTGCAGGGGGCAGTTGCACGGGACAATTGACTTTTCACAAGTCGGAAGAGATCTTGAAGGCTTCACCATGCCTAACTTTGATGGCTCGCCTGATCTAGATCCTAGATGGTCACCTATGGACGGTAGAACTCCTCGGACGACTGACGAAAGCGTACCATAGGTCCCACATGCATAAATAGTTACACCGTCGCTAGCCTCAGCTTAGAACCTGAAAGCTTGTGTGGAGAAGACGGTTAGGTCAAAAACAACATGAGGAAGTAACCAATAACACAAGTGACTGGAAATTCAACTACGATATCAAGGTGTACTTTGAAAATTAGATGATGGGGATCAAACAACAAAAGTGAATCACGGATTGGTGAGCCCAAAGATGAAAGAGCGGAGCAATCTCTAGTGTAGCACAAAAGACTTTGATAGTTTGCAGATTCACCGGACTAGCTCTGAGGTAGCTAACTCAATACGATGTCTGTCAGATGGGAGGAACAACATCTCACCAGCAAAAAGCACAAAGTAAAGAGTCGAATTTGAGCCTGTCAAGATCAGGGAAATTATAATTGATCTGATTTCGAATAAATATCCGGAAATTGACAACATGTACCTTTGAGCGCTTAAGCAGTGTGTCTGTGTTCTGTGCATCCCACCAACAAATCCCTTCGGCCATTCGTTTTCAGAAGGTAAGCTGCACCCTGATTACAAATGAATGTCGTTCATCCCACCATATAGAGGTGCAAATAAACTTAGGGGCTCTGTTGATAGATCAGTGACCTCTGTCTCTTCAGTAATGGAGTTTCTGAGACGAGTGATAGACGAATTAGTTTGCAGTTTCTCACTCAGCGACTCATTCCCGACCAGGCCGAAGCAGGAATCCTGCCCCGCTGTTCAGCGCCAACCTGAACAGTAGATGTGGATCATGTGCTATCTCACGCGCTGATAAACGTAGGGGGTTACGTTTCATTGAGTATGGACCGCCCCGGCAGTTCAGTGACTCAGCATACTAACTGTTAGTTAGCTAACTTGGTAGTTCAAGAATTTTATAATGGCTCCTCTCAAGATGAGTTGCAACGTGCAACCAGGTAGTCATTCGTATTGCAGAGGGTTTAATCCGCCTAGTATCTGAATCTCTCGGACTCAAATGAACCCCGTGGAGCTAAAGTGTTTACAACATTCGCCTGAGAGGATTCAAGGTATGCGGATGTTCCAACTCTCTTACTGGCAAACGTAAGGTTTTCGATGACAGTCTCGGCTTCATCATCACCACTGCTCTACAGGGAACTCAAGTATAGCTTTCGCGAGTATATACAACACAGTTTCTAAGCCAAACAGTTTGCGGATATTTGCTTTATTGTATTTTCCTGGTTTACTCAGCATAGGTAGGTCATGACTTGTCGATAGTATATGGAGTCTCTGGCTTACTGTGAGATGCATGCACGTAGTCTTGGATACCTTAGAACTAGTATTAAGAAACTTCTAATGGCATAGTGGTGCAGATGTATTCTCCGCTTATATTATTCAGGACTGAGCATCATACCATCCCCTGTTTATGCACACTCTTTGCTCTCATATCTCCCTCCGTTCCCGTTTCGTCTAGTCACTGTTCATCAGCCGTATACTTACTGTTTATGGTTTTAACAGAGTTAACACTTGTATGCAATTTACTCCTTTTATTTATTGGAACATCCGTAAATCATGATGGTTGGGTTTTGTATTTTGTAGTTTGGGGAGTGCTGGCTATTATGGTTACGCAACCCTTGACCAGCCCTATCCAGCCCGATGGGACCCAGTATCTGCTTAGCCAGTACCTCACCCAACGTATAAGTACGGATAACGAAACACAAATCAAAAAGACCGGTATTCACGAATATATTCAAAGAGGCAATACATTTAATTAAAATAAATATAACAGTAATTATTAGGGGAAAGTTTATTCAGCTTATCTGACTAGTATAGCTGAACTAAGGACTCCGGGTATATGCGTGCTAACCAGCATACAGAAAACGCGAAATGGCATCGGAGCCTGTTCGGATGCACGTTCGTTATAACAAGGCTTAAAACGCTTTAAGCACTCGGAGGCGAGCTGGATGTTTACTTAGTTTATCTAACATAATCTATTTATTTAATCCCTAGTTGCCTTTTGATGACAGGATGGTTCATTACGAAAGCATGAGGGGGCGCGGAAGAATATCTGTCCTAATTCGTTTATAGATAGTATGTGTAGTTCCCCACTTTCACCTGCTGCAGCACTTTACCCTGATGCCTTTGAAGGGAATTTGGAGGTCCATTTTTATCTGAATGATGATAGGTTGTACTTAAAAAACTGCTGGTCAACTGGGAAACCATGAGTGGCAACAACACAGTATACTAACTGACCAGTGATTGTATACCCCATAGGAGACAGGATGTGTTACTACTACATTACGCTTAACCAACTGTACTAAAATGGATGTGTTCTAGTACATGCCTACTCGGTACCTGACCTAACGTTTCAGTACTGATCAAAGAACCAAATCTAAACGACTGAAGTTCAAGAATATATTCCAAAGACGAATATATATAAGCGGGAAGGTTCATTCAACTCATCTGTTTAACATGGCTAAGCTAAGGACTCTGAGGATGCTTGGTTAACCGGCACAAATTGAGCGCAAAATGAGATCGAAGCCTGCTTGGATGTATACTTGTTGAAGCAGAACTTAAAAGGTCGTAAGCATCCGGAAGCAATCTAGAGATTTGCTTGGTTAGTATTTGGTTACTTTAATTTATTTATTTTGGCGTTAGTTGCATTATAGTGTCAGGAACCTGAACTTCAACCTCTATCCTTTCGGGTTTCCTAAAACAATAGAGATTATTGTGGTCACTTCGACGGAAAAATGTTTTGCAGTAACATAAAGGTAGAAAACAAGGAGAATCGTCCACTATTTCCACAACATGAAGTTCGAATTCTGTAGTTTCTATTGGGTAATCAGACGCGTGTTCCGCTGGTTTCAGTTTCTAGGTCGTTCCTCAATGGTTAGTCAATCCATTTTTGCATTCAGAAATAAAATGTAATTTTTCCGGTTGAATAAGTTTAGATTATAAAGTTGTTTGACTTTAAGCTTTCCATATGTACGGTATGGTGTTGTTCCCAAAATAATTTTATATTAGGATAAAGCGAATGCATAGCCTCTGAAGAGCGTACGCTTATCCAGTGTTTTTTTACATGAACCACTTGATGATACAGGCGTTTTCTCCGTCAGTTGGTATTAACTTTATCCCTCCGACAAACTTGGAACTGACAAATTTCGGGGAAATGTTAGAAAATCATACCTTTGGCCCCGAACTTCCTTACAATATGCAACATGCCTCCCCCCTGTTTTGTTCTGTGCAAATTTCAGCTGGGTAGGTACTTCCGGGAAATAATTTAGTCAAACTTTCAGGCACATGCTATAATTTCCTTCCATTCATCAACTCTCATCTGTAAAAAGCTGATATATATAGATGTAGCCATGGCTGGGCCTATGGTAGTGGTTATGTCGTCATTGATTTAGGTGAAAGTTTTACTTGTAATCCAGTGTCATAAAACTTCGGGCTCCAGTTAGGCGACATTTCACTATCGTCTTGTAGTCATGTCCTGTGACTCAGATCATTGTGGTTAGTACTACAGAGGCAGAAATGTAGTCAGTGCTTTAACTGTTGGCAGATGCAACATAATCTAGCGTAGCTGAAATTTGGGATTCTATTGCGTATAAGTGTCCAAATAGTCAGTTGTTTCTCGTTTTTAACACAGAAATGGAAGGGAACTACAGTATACGTGATCCTTCAGCTGTATTAAGAAACTTACGAAAGTTTTAAACTCCTTTCTCATGCTTCAAGTAAAAGTACATGAGATAAAAATATCCATCCAGACAAACTAAACCAACGAAAACCCTTTCACCTCGGTGTATCAGTTGAAGTTGCTACAAGTCACAGTAGCATAGAAAGACAGTCTTATTAAAGTGGGAAAAATTGCGTGGAGACGAAATAATTTGAACATAAAGGTTAGCAGGCATATTCAGGCTTGGGGAGACGTCAAAGAGTGAATGCATCCGCGCCATTACGACTAACTTTTTCCACCAAAAATTGTTAGGTTCTGATTCTTATCGTTTCGTGAACTAACCAATTAAGCTGCACCCTCCTACATAACAGACCAGTCAGGCTTCTTGGACTGGTGCCACATCTTGCTGTGGTCACCCTGACCCACCTTCGACATAAGCCAGCTTCTGCCTGTATTGCACGTCAAGGCAAACAATGGCTGGATAGGCATAACGTGTATCTAAACCATCTTAGCTGGTGAAGGTTCGAAACCTCACCGACCAACATGCCTAGATCATTTCGCCTAATTTCAACATCGCTCACATGTTGATTCCAGCTTGCGTAAGCAATGATACGAAGACAATTATGGTCCAAAACCTGTTGTCACTTCAAATCTACTTCTAGCGGCCTAGTGAGGCTAGTGATGACGCAAGTCGGCAAATCCTAGGTGGGTTTTCTGTATCCGAGCCGAGATTTTGTCAGCAACCAGCCCGTTCGGGCTGACGCAACTTGCAAAGTAAATGAAATGGTCGATGCATTCAACCACTTCGCTCCCTATCATTAAACTGGGAGTAGCCGCAGACCAGTTCTGGAGCGTTATCTTAAATTTGACAAGTGCAAAATGCATGTCAAACATGTTCAGATTTTCGCTCAAGGCTTTCAAAAGACCCTGCCATTTGCCAGTGTCTTCATCTAGCATGAGAATGTCGTCTGTATACTCCAAGTCAACGAGATGCTCTCCAGAGAGTGGATCAGTTCATGTGAAGTCAGGGTTACCCAAGGTCATGTTCATCAGTACATCTGTGACAGTTGAATAGGAACGGTAACCTTTAACATCCCTGGCGAACACCACTAATTGTCGTCAGTTCTGATGAAAACTCTCCATAAGCACTCACGGCTACATGAGTTCGAGTGGAGTGCTTTGAGTGGTGTCGTCTACTTGCCTGTTACTCCTTCCATAGTCACTGCCACAACAAATCACGGCCAACGTAATCGAATACTGCCTTCAGTTCAAGAAATACGGCGAATGTTGGCTGCAGATAAGTATGCCTGCGTTTCATAGCCTGTCGAAAAGTGAAGACCTGATTGATGCACCCAAGTACAGGCTTGAAACATACCTGGTTTCCTCGAGTTTGCTGTTCTGGAGCTCTAGTTAGGTGTTGGATAAATGTGTATTCAATGGTCTCAGATACAATATTAGTCAAACTGATTCCCCTGTGTTTTTCACAAGAAGACTTCTTATAAACACAGTGGTCAGTAAAGTAGAGCAGTATGATAGCACTACCTCTGATTCCCATACACCACCTAGTAGTACCTCGGTTACTCTACGTATTAATTTTCTACCTCCATCCTTGAAAACTTCAGATGGCAAACCGTCAGGTCCTGCAGCTTTGGACTGTTTCAGTTCCGAAACCGCCTTTTCAACTTCGATGGAAGCTGGAAGATCGATATTTACGTCAAACTCAGGTTCAGGCTGGATGCTGGGCAACTGAAGCGTTGCTGTGGGCCAGTTGGACTGTGTTTCAAAGTTTTCTGCCAAATGCCCTGTCTGTCGTGAGAGGCTATCAGTATCCCATCTTTTTCGGTGATGGTTTCACTCACCATCGTGTTCTTCCTGCTAGTATTCTAAATAAGCCTAAATAGTTGCTGGGTATCACCTAGTACTGATGCTTTCTCCATTCCTGTCGCTTTCGGCAACCACCTTAGCTCGCGATCATTGCGAAGACTCTTAGTTTACTTCTAAGTTACTTTCGCCGTTCATTATGGTCATAGCCGTCTGGAATGAGTCTTCTGGCATCAATCACTTCTAATGATGTTGTGAAAATCCATTGAAGTTTGCTAGCGTTTGTATTTAGGCGACCAAACGTCTTTATCCCTGATTCTACAACTGACTGCAAATCATGTCAGGTTTCCTCATGATGGGTATTTCTGTCGTGTTCAGACAAATGCTTACCTAGCACCTCCCTAAATACACACTTAATGTTATCTGTTTTTGAGCAAACGCATGACCTTTTTCTAAACAGATACTCCAGAAAGAGTGGAAATCCTCCAACGACTGATAGCAATACGATCTAATTGTGTCGATCGTTGGCATGATGTTAGCGGACACTATGTAAGAGTGTCTTTCCTTATACTTGAAGTTAGTGCTGGCTAGAAACAGGTGACTATCAGAACAAAATTGTAAAAGATTATCACCGCTGTCTCTTCGTTATCATAAGATTCAGTAAATGCCTCCAAGATACCGTTCCGACTGGCTCATCTTCCCTTCTAGAATTCCTTTGCATCATCCGAACTTATGTTGGTGGGATCATAGGCGGAGATTACGGATAGTTATCGACTAGTCTAGCTATTCCTCGTAGTTCTTACAGATCCATTCAGTCGAACAACACACAAACGATTGTTAACTAGTATCAAGTTGGGGAGTGCGTTTCTACTCGAGTTATTGCTGTGGCCTATATCACAGTCCACAAGACCCATCCAATGAGTCTCCAGATACTCGTAAGGTGAACTTTGAAGACTCACCGCAATGGTAGGGTGAGGTCAAGTTAATAGCCATACTCGCATCCTGAATGTGTCTCGGAGAGATCATACATCCATGGCTCGAGATTCTAGAGTTCTGGTAAGTGATGACTGCTGTCTAATTTGGCTTAGGGTTCGGAAGTTAAAAACTTCAATGCGAAATAGATAGCCGGGGTCTTAAAAAACTAGGAATGCGGTTTCGATGGCTTTTAATTTTGGCAACGGTCGCAGGACGAGAGGTTGGGGAAGGTAATAGACTTAATATTGGTATCAGGAGGTGAGAGCAAGGGAAAAGAGAAAGCCAAGAAGGATGGGTTATGTTTGATCGGGTTTTGTATAGTTCTGGAAGCACCCAGGCAGTTGACACCCCACGGTTACCTGCACCGGAAGTTGTTTCTGTAGGGTACCTGAAAGGGGAAAAGGAAAAGAAAAAGATTTGCGTGACCACATAGCCCATGGGACATCTACCTAAGGCTTGCCACAGCCTTTTGAGGATTATGGATGTGAGATTTGATTGTTCTAACGCTGGGTCGAAAAAACATACCACCGGCACTGGAAGACTGGGTCATAGAACAGTGTGCTATTTTAGGGATCAACCTTTTCTAGCCCATCCCCCGTCGTTCTTATTAGGAAAGTGGTATCAGCATGGTACTCCCGGTCGTTCGCAGAAAACACCTTTCTACTGTCACACTCCATCCAGCCAGCAGTATGACTTCGCCCTCGGATCCCCGTCATAGCGTCGTAACTTGCACTATAATGGTAACTGCTTTTCGTCTAACCCCTATCTAAACGACCTTTCTGGAATGGCAGAACCTCGAAGAAAGATGCGTTCCGACCAGTATGACTAGGATCATCGTAATATCCAACCCTGACCGCCACGTCAAAGCTGCAGCTATCGATCAAATGCGTCGTGCCATATCAGCAATATTCTTTAACCATTGATTCCTGCCATTTTGAGGACTCCAGCCCGAACGGCGTGGCTGCTGACGGAATCTTAGCTCGGATACATCAATATCAACAAAGGCCCAGGCACTACTGCGTAACGGTCCGAGTTGCCGTACCTCATATCAGTACATCAAGTAAAAAGACAGTGAGGTGAAGGATGAAGATAAGAGAATGCTGTCAAAAGAAATTTAAAGTACGAAAAGAGAGAAAGGAAGAATGAGAAAATGGTGAGATTTGGTATAGCGTCGTTAAGATGAGGATAATGTATGTATACATCTGCGCCACTGACATCGGTTCTGACCCATGTGATCACCTAGAGTCAATCTCCAACCACTGGTTCCTCTTGTCCCGCCAACCCCAACTGGATAGTCTGCATCGCCCCACATGGTTCAAACTAATCACCATCATCAATATCAACATAGGACCAGGCATTACTGCGTAACGGTTCGAGTTGCTCAAACCAATAGTCAAAGACTTCATGCATTGATGCTATGTTTTAGTCTGGCCAACTCGGGCCTTTATCCAGTGTGGACCTACTTCGGCCAACATTGTGTGACGAGGCAATCGGTGACTAAGCATACGTAATACGTGTCCCAACCATCTCGGTCGATGAAAGTTCATAACCTCGTCAACTGATTTACCTCTTCTCCCTAAAACTGTAAACCTGACGTTTGCGTTACTCACATGGTGACACCACAGAATACGGCCTATACTACGAAGGTAACGGTGGTGAAACACTTGAAGCCTTCTCATGTCTTCCACCTTCAATGGCCATGCTTTACAGCTATGCAGTAGAACAGACCGGACTGCCGTGCAGCTGCAGTACACGCAACCCTTGACAGGCAATTGGATATCACGGCGGTGCCATAGGTGGTGTTAGCTGGCGAAAGCCAGCCGAGCCTTTTCTATCTGTGCAGGGATTTCATCGACCGTTGAGCTAGCCGCCAGGGCTTCTCCTACTTCCCAGGTAAGTGAAGTGGTCGATACACTCAGCCACTTCACTCTCTATTGTTAGCCGTGGCACCGTCGAAGACCAATCCTGGAGCAACAATTTGCATTCGGGTGGTGAGAAACGCATCCCAAACATTCTCAAATTGCTACTCAAAGTGTTCAGAAGACCCTGCATCTTGTCAGCATCTTCACCTAACAGGACTATGTCATCTGCGTATTCTCCACCGGTTACGTCAACCTCTGTGTAGTTAAGTGACGAGAGGGAGATCTCCATAAGAATATCTATAATAAAATTGAATGACAATGGAAACAATGGGCACCCTTGACGGACGCCACTCGATGAGCATAGTTCCCTGGACATCTTACTACAGGCTCTAACACACCCACAAGTGTTCGAATAGAGAGCTTTCAATAAAGTGATGTACTTACTTGGCACGCCTTTCAGCGAGAGACATTGCCATAAGACTTCTTGATCAACGGAGTCAAATACCGCCTTCAGGTGGAGAAATTCAGCTATTGTCGGGAGTCGGTAAGCATGTCTATGTTCCAAAACTAGTCGCTGTGTGAATATTTGGTCGACACACCTGCGGCCGGGTCTAAAGCCTGTCTGGTTTTCTCGGGCTTGTTGTTCCCGAGCTCCACTCAGGCGCAGAAGAATTTTGGATACTGTGTTCCTCAGACTGATTCCTCTGTGGTTATCACAAAAGGACTTGTCGCCTTTCTTGACCAGGATAATAAGTGATTTAGACCAGTCAGAGGGGATCGTATTTGATTCCCATATACTAGTTAACACTTCCGTTAACCTGACTAAGAGCACCTCACCATCATCCTTGTATACCTCAGGAGTTAATCCGTCTTGTCCTGCCGCCTTTCCTAGTTTCAGGTTACCTACTGCTTTTTCAACTTCTCCTAGTGTTGCAGGGGGGTCTATCTTAATGTTCCATTCGAGATCCGACTGCATAGCAGACAACGCAATGGTGGCTGAAGGCCACTTAAACTGTTCCTCGAAATGTTCTGCTCATCGTCCCAGTCTTCTCCCCTGAGAGTGAATCGCAGATCCGTCCTTCTCCTCTATAGCCTCACTAACGACCTTTTCCCCCCAGTCTCCTTAATAAGTCTAAATACCTGTCTACTGTTGCCAATCACCGCTGCCTTTTCCATCTCTTTAGCCTTCGCTGCGTGGACTTTTTCAATCTACTTTTAAGTTGTGCCCGCTCTTCATTGTACTCAGAGCCTGCAGAGATGCCTTCACGTGTATCCATTAGTTCAGAAGAAGCTGCTGATATCCACTGGTTCTTTTTAGCCACTCTTTCGGAATCGATTACGGTCTCCAGTGCTGCTTTAGCCGCAGACTGGAGATGGCACCAAGCTTCTTCTGGATGAGTGATGGTGTTCTGTTCCGAAAACTGCCTAGCCTACTTCTCACTGAACACGGCTTTAGTGTTTTCTTTGTCCAGAAGTACTCGTAGTGGTTTTGTTGCGAAATTTTCCTTACATCCATTGAGACACAGGCATATACGCACCGAGACCGAGGCACGGTCGCTATCCAAACACGTACTCTAGAAGGAGTGGCAGTCTTCCACCGATCCTTTCCAGCGATGACTAATAGCAAAGCGGTCTACCTGTGTCTATTGCTGAGTTGAGCTCGGTGAACGCCACGTCAAACAGTGTCTTTCTTTATGTCTAAACTTTGTGCTGGCTAAAAATAGGCGGTTATCTGAGCATAGTTGTAGTAGGCGATCACTGTTATCTGTACGTTCAACCTGGACTCCGAAAGTGCCACCTAAGTGCCTTTCTGCCTTACTCAGTCTACCCACCTGTGCGTTGAAATCACATGCAACAACCACCAAGTCCGAACGTTTGGCTTTCGAGAAGAGGCTAGACAGTTTACGGTAGAACTCGTCCTTCACTTCATCCGAACTACAGTCAGTGGGTGCGTAAGCAGAGATTACAAAGAGACAACGGCAAGTTTCACTATTCCTTTTAGTTCTCACTGTGCCGTTCAGCCTCATAGCGCAGAGGCGACCATCAACTGGGATCCAGTCTAGTATTGAGTTTTCTGCCCTAGTGCTTAGTGCTATGCCTACACCTGCAAGACCACGAGAGCTAGCTATCGAATCTCCAGGAACTCGAAGGGTGGATTTTGAGGATTCATCAGATTGGCCGGGATAGGTTAAGTGAATAACCGCACTTGCGTTCTGTATGCGTGTTTCACAAACGCAGTACACATCCATGCCTCGAGTTGCCAGTCTTGGCCAACGAAGCCTGTTGACCAATTTGACGGAGAGTGCGGACATTGAAGGCTCCAATATGTAATTTGGAGCGTGGTTTAGGGAGACCAAGGATACTGTTTTGTGGAAGCAGATCGTTGTCGAAGGCTGTATAGCTAGGAGAAATTGCAGATGATGTAGTATCGATAGTTGAGAGACGTGAAAGAAGATTAGAAGGTAATGATGGGGGAGATGGATAGCAATCTGAGGAAACTTGAGTACTGACAGAGTTGTGTGGGCGGCTGATACCTCCCGGCTGCCGACACCATGGAAGTCTATTTCTTCTTAAGGTACCTAAAAGAGATTTGCGTGACCTCAGAGCCCATCGGCCATCTGCTTGAGGCCTGCTATAGGCAGCCTTTTGTGTGATTATTTTGAACTTTTGTATTTTTGGGGCCGGATAGTCGATGAGAAACGACAAATGAACCAACACTGCCAGCCCGGCAGACCGTGGGGCATAGTGGAGTGTTATTTTGGGGCCGACCTTTCCTAAGCCCCCCTCCCACTGAGAGGACAGCATCATCATGGCACTGCTGGTCATCCAAGGGAAATATCTTGCTGCTGTCACATCCCATCCAGCTAGCAGCAGTACGACTTCGCCCTCAGACCCCCATCATAGTGTAGTAATTTACACCACAATGGTAAGTGCTTTTCGCCTAACCACTATCCAACATACCTTTCTGGTATGGTAGGACCTCGAGGGAACAAGTGTTCCACCAGCATAGTTCGTTGGGTAATTGTGATATGCAAGCTTGACCACCACGTCAAGGTATCAGCTATCAGTCGGGAGCTCGGATACAAAAGGATCTTTTAGCATTTGCCAAATTGCGTCATCTGTGGCACCAACGAGATGTTCGACTACCAATTAGAAGATGAGTATACTATGATCCAGCCCTTCCTGTTGTATCATACAGCTGAAACATGGTCGTTGAAAGTAGATATGAAGAGACTACAGGTTTTTGATCGTAGGCGTCTGCGCATCGTTGTTCATGTATGCTGGAATCATAATATGAGTAATATCGACGTTAAGTGGAGGGTATTAGGCAAGTTGGTTGTAGTTTTGGCGAACCTTCAGTGACTGAATTGGCTTGATTGCCGCCTACCTTGATGTTCAATGTTAATCGAAATAGGATTGAGTTTGGAGAAGGCTGAGGATGTTCCAACGAAGACGTAGCACCAGTTGATGAAGGCTGATTGTTGGTCTGAATCATATAGAAAGGTGTCGGCTGACTAACTGGGATCCGCGAGACAGCAGTAAGTAATTAGAAACTCTTGGTGATATGGCTTAAAGTCAGTGACAATTTCTCAGATAAATTCATTATTTGTCATTTTCAAGGTCTTGAGTGTTTTGACTAACTTCATATATTTATCCACACAACTGTCTTACACCTTTGTTAACCTTAATATCACTTTCTATCCACTCCTTTGCATTCTACTGTGTAATTTGAAAAGTTTTTACTGATGAGCTTCTGTACTGAGTTCTACGTTCTACACCAAGCATATCCAGCTTTAACATTATGATTAGTTTCAAAATTGTAGCCTCACGTTTCAAACCGAAGAATATTTTTGTCGAGAAAAGAGCATTTAGTGATTCGAGATGCCGAAGGTTATCACCATCAAGATCAACATGGGGCTGGGCATTACTGCCTAACGGTCCAACTTTCCAGCTACACCTCATATCAGCACATGAAATAACAAAATAATAAAATGGAAGATAAAAAAGGAGAAAAGTCGGTCAAAGGAAGTAGAAGGTAGTAAAAGAGAGGAAGGAAAATGAAATGATGAGATTAAGTATAGCGGTTAAGATGAGGATGATGTGTGTGTGTGTGTGTGTGTACACATCTGTGCCACTGACATCGGTTCTGAGCCGAGGGTAAAGTAGTGAAAATGCTTGTTTGGGTGTTTTATTTTTTGCTGTGGTTGTAAACATTGGTTACATTGGTTTAGCTACCTCTGCATACCGACTTCTCCCTCTTATTTTCCCTTTCCGACTATATTTTTATTGTGTTTTCAGCTATCTTCTTTTTTTCAATTAGTTTCTGTAATGGAACATTTTTTGCAACCATCGAACTTGATAAAAGCCATTTTAGTTATAAATATGACCATATGATTATACGTGTCTTCGTAGCATTGCTCGTGCTTTTGGTGGACTCACAGTGTAAACAGTGTTAAGGTCAGGCGAAGGGTACCAGAAAAGATAGGCAAGTCGATTGATAAGGTTCTGAACTTTAGTGGACTGATATGGCTTGGACATGTGTCGCGCATGCTGAGTCACCCTCTAGCTCAACGTACCATGCTAGGGAAAGCCGGATTCAGGGTGGCCAGACGAAGACGTGGCACCAGTCAATGAAGTCCGTAACTGTTGGTCTTAGCTGCGTTGAGATGTAAAGTGTTTGGTTGGGGTTCTTAAAACGATAAGAATCAGTGGTTGATATGTCTGACAATTGATCACAATGGCTCAGATGTATTCACTCTTGAACGTCTTCTAAAGCTTGAATATTCTCAGTAATCTTTATCTTCAAATTGCTTCCCTCATACAACTTTGTCCACTTTGATATTATTCTTATTCTATCCATCTGTTGTTTGTTTACTTGTGCGAAGTTTGTGTGTAATGTTCTACGTTGATTGCCTGGTAAATATGACTTAAATCTTCTGTACAAATAAGCATATGATCATTTTACTCCACTAGAACTTTAGCAAGCTTAGTGTATAATAGTGTTATGCGTTTCATTTCCCTTTGATTGCTAACTTACTTGTTATATAAAAGTATAAGTAAAATATTTTACACTTTTAATACAGGTGGATATTTCCAACATTCTACTTTCACAGTTTCCTGATCCTCAACATCCATATATATCTAAAAGTATTGCATATTCATGGAAAGCATGTCAAATATGGGATCTAAGTTATCTTTCAAATGAAATAAACAATCCTATAAAATTTCGCCTTGGCAAAAAACAATGTACCCATATACAATGGGAACCATCCTGTCCATATGTTATTGCTACAATAACAGAATTTAATAATTGGATAAATGGAGTGGACAGTGTAAATAATCCTTTTAATGCATATCCTAAAGAAATTTGGTGGGCTTATGCAGACTACATACATATGTCACAGTGTTCAGAATTTAAAAAATTGATCAAAGATTTATCATTTGAAGAATTGTTCCCATTTTTAATCAATAATATCAATCCAACATTTTGGCTTGGATCATCTAAAGCTCATACTATTTGTCATCGTGATACCTATGGTGTTAACTTAGTTGTACAAATTCATGGTTCAAAACGTTGGATATTGTTTCCACCATCAGATAATCCATATATGTATGAAACTAGATTACCATTAGAAGAGTCTACTGTATTTAGTCAAGTTAATTTTACATTACCTAATTACAAAGAACATCCTCTTGTATTGAGAACAACTCCTTATACTGTGACACTTAATCCAGGCGATATTCTCTATGTTCCAAGAAATTGGTGGCATTTTGTTGAATCATTATCTAATTATGATTATACTTGTTCAGTAAATTTATGGATTGATCAACCTTATCTTGATAATAAAGTACGCTTTAGAGAAAGTCTTACTCAATTAATCACTTTCTCATTGATATCCAATTGTAAGCATATTGATCATAGAAGATTATTGCATCCTTTTGAGTTAAAAACCTATGAAACAGAAACATGGTTCACAAATTTAGTGGATTATTTACGATTACTTTATCGTCAGAATTTTGAAATACTTTCATCAGAGGATAAAGAAAAGGAAGAAAAGGTTAAAAAAAGTAAAATTTTCCCCACTATCGATTGGAAGCCTTTAGTTTCAGAAAAGTTAAACAACTTATACCAATCTTTGGAAAATGATTGTCAATTCAATGTGATGAATACGCTTAGTTTTGAAAATATCATTAATGCATTTATAAAACCAGATGTTATTGAATTAGTTGCTAAACACCTTGAAAGTGATATTATCAATAAAAGTTTATAGAAAAAACAAAGGAAACTTTGTTATAATTGTTTTTTTTTTTTTGTCTGACTATTTCCTCTTTAATCATATTTAAACCTTAATAATCATATTTATTTTAGGTAGATCATACTTATCTTTATTGGATAATTAATTAGGTGGTATGCAAACACAAATATGTCCACCACATTCATTAGGCGATTTACTGAAACTTCGCTGTCGTTATCGTACTGGACAGTACTCTTTGGAGAATCTTTCTTCGAATTCAACTATTGATGATTTACTTCAGACAATTGCTTCTCTTATAGGTGTGACACGATCATGTATATCTCTTTTCTACGGATATCCTCCAAAAAAGTTGGATTGTAGCATTTCAAGTCTTACTAAACGTTTATCCGAGGTTAGTTATATCTTGTTACTTCATTTGTCTTCAGGAAATTCTGTAGTATAAGGTTACTAGGTTGCATATATTTATTTCATTATCTTAGCATGTTTTAATTTTGTTGTTTTTAGTAAATAGTACATCATCATCATTATCAACATAGGACCAGGCATTACTGCGTAACAGTCCGAGTTGCCACACCTCATATCAGCACATCAAGTAAAAAGGTAGTGAGGTGAAGGATGAAGATAAGTGAATGTAGTCAAAAGAAATATAAAGTACGAGAAGAAAGGAAAGACGAGTGACAAAATGGTGAGATTCCGTATAGTGTTGTTAAGATGAGGATAATATGTGTATACATCTGCGCCACTGACATCGGTTCTGAGCCATTTGATCACCTAGGGTCTCCAACCACTGCTTCCTCTTGTCCCGCGGACCCCAACCACCTAGTTTGCATCGCCCCACATGGCTTAAACCAACAGTCAGAGACTTCATACATTGGTGCCATGTTTTAGTCTGGCCACCTCGGGCCTTTTGCCAGCCTGGACCCACCTCAGCCAACATTGTGTGATGAGGCAATCGGTGACTAGGCATACGTAGTACGTGTCCCAACCATCTCAGTCGATGAAGGTTCACAACCTCGTCAACTGATTTACCTCTTCTCCCCAAAACTCTACACCTAACTTCTGCATTACTCACATGGTGACACTACGGAATACGTCCTATACTATGAAGTCAACGGTGGTCAAACACCTGAAGCCTTTTTGTATCCTCCACTTTCAATGGTCATGTTTCAGAGCCATACAGTAGAACAGAGCGGACTGCTGTGCAGTACACGCGACCCTTAATAGACAAAGGGATATGACGGCGGCGCCATATGTGGCGCAAATTGGCAAAAGCCAATCGAGCCTTTTGTATCCGTGCAGAAATCTCATCGGCAACTAACCCACCAGGGTTGATCCTACTTCCCAGGTAAGTGAAGTGGTCAACACAGTCAACCACTTCACTCTCTATTGTTAGCCGCAGTACCGCTGAAGACCAGTCCTGGAGCAAAAATTTGCATTTGGGTGGTAAAAATCGCATCCCAAACATTCTCAAATTCCCACTCAAAGTGTTCAGAAGACTCTGCATCTTGTCAGCGTCTTCACCTAACAGGACTATGTCATCTGCATATTCTAGATCTAAAGAAAATTCACCTGTGATTGGGTCAATGTCTGTGTAATTAGGTGACGAGAGGGAAACCTCCATAAGAATATCTATGATAAAATTAAATAAGAATGGGGATAGTGGGCATCCTTGACGGACACCACTTGATGAGTATAGCCCCCTGGACAAGAGTACATGGAGCTGTGATTGATTGGCTTAGGCAATTAACTTTCACTCAATGCGTCATGGATTCGAACCCCTTCTCAACTAACAAAATCTGGACATTCACGTAGTAGAATTAAATCTCATGAAGGTGGATGCAGTTAATGAGTCAATTTCAAGTGAATAGCACTTCAACAAGATATAATAATTCGTTAGTATTTTCAACACGATTTTCAAGTGGTTATTTCCTTATTCGTACAAGATAAATCGAGTATCGAATTAGTTATAATCCCTACTTTCTATAATCATTTGAGTGCAGTTATAAAACAAAATGAGTCCTTATTAGATTTGTTTATTGGGTATATGCTGCTCAGTAATGGGGTGTTATTTACTGGATGACGTTCCGAGGATAAATTATCATTGCTTATAATCATATCAATGCAATCACACTCCTTTCCATGTCTGATTTTCATAATCATGTCACCTCATATTCTCCGGTATAGGTGTTGTATCATTCCTAATAAAAATGCTGGGTGTAGATTCGATGAACAATGACTCAGTACTTCACACCTAACTATATTGGTGTTATCCCACTCACCCTATTGTGTACTTGTGTGTTAATGCATGCATTGCAATAGTCGAGTGTATTTCCTGGATTATTGATCTTATTCAGGTCTATCATCCTCATATTTAGCTAAATTTCTCTGTTTGGCTATTCTAAGTGACCCTGACCAACCAGGATAGTTTGACCTATGTAATTAACCTCACAGTCATTACATGCAATTTGATAGATTAGATTATTTTGCCGAATTGGTTCTATCGGATTGTTAAGCCAACCGGCAACGCTTATCTTTAAGTGAGTTTGTAGGTTTAAATGTCATCCTAATTCCAACTTTGTTGAGGATCCTACATGTAAAATTTCTTATGCACCTTCTTTATAGGGTAACACAATGGAGACTGTGAACTCCTTTCTACTCATATCTTCATTATTCGTACTGATATGTGTGTTCGTACGAATTTCTTACTAAACTGTGCAGGATAATTGTTAATCATTAATGTTTCTCTTATGTGTTTCAGTTCCAAACACAATAGGTTGGAATAAAACCACTATACTTAAGTCCAATATAATTAGGTGAAGGAACAGAGAGACGTGGATTGATTACTGAATCTTAGTTCATCGAATCAGCCAACACCCAACATATGTAACAGGAATATGACCTCAACACTTATGCGAGAGATATGAAAATAAAAACAAAGAATGATAAGGTGATAGGATTAATAAAACTCATACATGGAAAATGGTGTGGTGTGATTACACATTGATATGATTATGAGCAATGATAATTTATGCTCGAAACGTCATCCACTATATATATCAACTAAACGAATCTAATATAGAATGATATTCTACCACAATGCCCTAGTCTTATACTTATAAAATGAATCCATATTAATCTGTAGATTCGTTATAGTAAAAGATATTTGGTCTGACGATTTCAGGTTGACCTTAGTTCTTGAAAAATGAAAAGGATTAATTGTTGTACTGGTTTATTTAAGGTATCATAATTGCTTGATTTAAACAGCAATAAAACAAGATATATATCAGTTTGATAAAAGCTTAGATTTACTCTCAAATGAAGTTATTGACCAATAGATAAATATCAACAAAATACATTCTGGTTTTACTGGATAACTTCTTCAACTTGTTGAAATTTAAGGTCCCGTGTAAAGTCGTCATATAGTAGACAAAATCATTTATCCCTTGAATGTATTTTACTAGAAACTAATTCTTAACATTGTTTGGAACAATAACTCTGATAGAAATCTATTCAACAACAACCTTGTGCACACTCGTTCAATAGTCAATGAGCCACACTTATTGTATATAAGGCTTAATGATAATATCTGTCTGTCTACCTGAATCTCAGTAAGTAGAGGAGGTGCATTTGAAATAGTGACTCATTGTTTGCGAATCAAGTGATTAACTACAATTCATATGTCCTAATAAAAAGTGACTCCTGAACTCAGTGTCAAATGATTTATGATACCGAGTTTATACATATATATATATATATATATATATATATATATATATATATATATATATTACCCTGTAGAATAAACTATTCTCTACCATAAATGGATTGTATTCTAAAGTATTATCTAATGGGTTCAATGCGTTCACATGGTGTTATCATAATCGTTTACAAATATAAAATTTCATAATTTCAAGTAATCCCAATATTTTACTAAGTTATGGCTCAGTGGCGAAGATGTGTGCATACATTATCCTCATCTTAACGACGCTATACCGAATGTCACCATTTTCTCATTCTTTGTTTCTCTCTTTTTGTACTTTATATTTCTTTTGACTGCATTCTCTTATCTTCATCTTGCACCTCACTGCCTTTTTACTTGATGTACTAATATGAGGTGTGGCAACTCGGACCGTTATGTGGTAATGCCTGGTCCTAGGTTGATCTGGATGGATGGATCAAGTTATGGATTATCTAGTTTCTACTGGGTGATGATTGAAGTTGAGATGAAAATCTGCACCGTGATTGGATTCGAACCAGCGACCACTGAGTTACTGGCCCGGTGTTCTACCAACTGACCTACGAGGTCCGACTGCTGACCAGAATTTTATTTCACTTCAATCGCCATGGGTTTTGCCCGACTACCATGTGAATTCATGATGCATTACTACCGTTTAATCGTATTCACACTGGCTGCCTAGTCAGAACATCTCATATCAATCCAAATATTTAGTTTGTCTAGAGATTTCGAGTTCAATCTTACAAGATAAATTGTTCACCATATCCTTATTTCTGATATCAGCTTTCAGTGAAGGCTATCCACAATTGAATAGGTAATTTGTTCACTGCTCACTTTCCTAATTGGTGTATACCCTTTAGAAAACATCAAATACTTTGGGCTTGGTAGATACTCCGTATTGGTGAGTCTACACAAGTAAAAAGAAGCTACATGTTGGAGCCTTTTGTCAGTAGTTTCTAGTTGTCTTGTTAAACGCTGTCGATTCTGCTATTGTTTACATTATGTAACACCCCCTCTGATGCATTTCATCAACTAGATACCAAACAAACTAAGAATAAAGTTTTTCTTTGAAGCCCAGTTTTGATTTTTAAGGACACTAGATTTGACAATCATATAGACGCTTGCGTCCTAACATGATAGCTGTGTCTCTTTTCCAAGTGCTAAAACCTTCGTGTGGTTAGGTGAGTTGTCTCAACGGGTTCCACGCCGTTCATTGTTTGTCAACCCTTGGACTGGATGAAACAGGCGGGGGGATGGTCAGTGTATGACATGGCACCGTGAGATGAAGGGTAGTTGTATTGGGTTAGCATTTGTTGGTGCGCCACGACTCCCTGGGTGGGGTGGGGTTTGAGAGATGACGCAACTCAGTGTCGTGAGATGTTATAAGAAATGTCTGAGGATCGAAATCAGCGTTGGTCATGCTGTAGCTTCCTTCTGTCTTCTGCTCCTGTACCATGTTTGTTTTCTAATAATAATAGTGAGTCTAGGTGGTCTTGGAAATCAAAGAATATGGGGGGGGCTTGTGAGGATTTAGAGATTTCCAAGTTGGTATTCTTCATGGACTGAAATTGGTTGGAGGAACACTGGAAACCTGGGAGCGCTGGACAGCTGTTCCGTCCTAGTATAGGACTCTCCAGCAGTGTGCATCCATGACCCCCTACCAGGGATCGAATCCACGACCTTCAGGTCCCGTGACCAGCACGTTACCATTGAGCCACTGGGTCGGCGGAATCCAGTGGTCCATATTTCCAACTTCCGTCAGTTCACGACAGTATGACCGCCACCCAGTGTCATCGTTGAGTATTTGTCCACACAGCCACCAGGTTTCCCCAATGGACTGATATCAGTCCATGATGGATACCAATTTGAAAAATGTCAAAGAATATCTTCAAAAGATTGTGATGGTTTCATAAGAGGTAACTGGCTAATAGAATAGTTAGAAACCAAATTTGTTCAGCCTTGGATTTTTCAAACCAGATTGAAGTGATCTATGCGTTGAGTAGGGTTTGCGCTCATTTTTATTGAAGTGGGTGCACCATCGACGCATCTGGATAAACTCAAATCAGAACCCTTGGTTAGCTCACTCGGGTGAACCTTTTATATTATAAATCCTTATCGATAATAAAGATTATATAATATTTAACAAACTACTGAATTGCATCATTGATTCTGACCAAATTGCTTCAAAATAAATCAAAGGAAAAATAAGAAATAATGTAACATTGATGCTTGTAATTTCTGGTTGTTATGCTGTGTGGTATTGATTAATCTCTGTTGGTATGTGGGTTCATATGTTACATGCCAACAGATATCGATCGACTATATCCAGTATAACGTGTACTGGGTCTGAGCCGCGGTGGAAGTACTATCACTCACTTGGATGCAGATACATCCAGCTAGCGGGTTCCAAAAAGAACGAAATGTGCATCCTGGACTCCACTGCTGGCCACTATCTAGCGAATCCATCCATCCAAATCAATATAGGACCAGGCATTACCACATAACGGTCCGAGTTGCCACACCTCATATCAGTACATCAAGTGAAACGGCAGTGAAGTGGAAGATGAAGAAAAGAAAATTCAGTCAAAAGAAATATGAAGTACAAAAAGAGAGAAACGAAGAATGATAAAGTGGTGACATTCGGTATAGCATCGCTAAGATGAGGATACTGTATGTATACATCTGCGCCACTGACATCGGTTTTGAGCCATGTCATCACCCAGAGTCTCCAACCACTGGTTCCTCTTGTCCCGCAAACCCCAACCGGGTTAGTCTGCATCGCCCCACATGGCTCAAACCAACAGTCAGAGACTTCATACATTGTGCCATGTTTTAGTCTGGCTGTCTGGGGCCTTTATCCAGTGTGGACCTACGTAGCACTTGTCCCAACCATCTCGGTCGATGAATGTCCACAACTCAGCAAAATAACAAGTTGATAGAATCATTTAAGTCCTGATTTCGCGGTGAAAAATATTGAACCAGATCGTCAAGGTGTAGAATTACTTAGTTGAATTCTGAAATAGAGTGTGCTACTGATGTTTCTCAAACTAGTTTCTAAGATGCATCTAATAGACTGATGAAGATGTCCAAGCATATATGGAAGTCCAGAATGGCATGTGCTAATTTGGTCACCTTTGCATTCGTTGTGATATTAGTTAACCTTGTTGTATAAGGCGGGGTATACAACATGTCGGTGCGGGCAGTTTTTCTTTACGCATGTGAAGCTTGATCTCCAAACTCTGAAGATGTCAGACGACTGCTTGTTCGATCACCGTTATCTCCGTGAGTAATTTTGAGGTAAGGCGTGGTGTGTTAGTGCATGATGGAGATGATGATTCATCGAGTTTGGTCATCTTAAAATATCGGCTTTGATGGCTTGGACCAGTGTGTTACGTATATTATCTGAGAGACTAACACACTGCTTGTTGGAAAATATGACCTAGCACTGTGAGATGAACAACAATTGTGTTGGGTTGGCATCTACAGGTGTCTCATATCTCCCTGGATGGGGTTCCAAAGATAATACAACTCAGTGACTTGAAACGACAGCATTGTTCGGAATTAAAACAGGTGGGGATCGTGCTGCAGCTTTATTGTTCCTTCTATTACTAAAAACTAGGATTTAAGTAGTTAATGCTTCTTTGTTTATATCTTTAAGAATGCTTCTCTAATAACCGGTTTCTGTTTCTCATCATTTACATCGTCTAAATATTGCTAGATTATTTTATATGGCGCATCTCTTAGTGCCTATTATGCTGCATCAAGTTTGTGTTCTTAACCCATAATGATAACATTGGTCTAAGGAATTAAACTTCAAGCAATGGATCTGAAGTTCCAAGATGGTTCCACCTATTTTCACCTAGGCAACTGAATGGTATCACAAACCCTTATGCAATAAGATTGCCTAATAGCCTTGTTCTTAAATATACGCTAGGTTCATTATTCTAGGTTAAAACAGTGAATGGTCTTCAAACAGATGATAGGTTTATAATTAACTTGAGAAAACATTTTCCGTTAGACTCACTTGTTGTGGAAAGGATAATGACGATCTCCAGAATGACATTTCGGTGACCTTCCAGCTGAACCACAAAATCTGAGCGTTGAATAGATTTCACGCCTACTTCACACTATGTATTGAATTACTCCAAGGTAGATTTGACTCCCTTTCAAATGCAGGTATTATCTCTCGGTCCAAAAGTTTATGATACCTCAGTGAATGCCAGTGATTTAGACATAAAAGTCCAGTTTGAAAATCTGATCAACCAAACAAATGATCTCCTACCAGTTTCAAACAAGAGACTTGAACAGTTCAAATCTACTGTCTTTAATTGCTGTCATCAATACCCTAATACGAAGCCACAATGCAAACGATTGTTGACAAATGAGCATAGAAACCAACTGCATGAAATCTTGAAAAATAAAGATTTGCTGCTAGTTCATCCAGATAAAAGCGCTGGTATTGTCCTCATGGATCGTTCGGATTACAACACAAAAATGGTCTCTATCTTATCAGATATGAGTAAATTTTCCAAAGAGTCTGCTCAAGATGATGCCACTGAACAAAAGCTCACCCAAATTCCAAAGAAAATGAAGAATGAATCTATCATCAGCCCCGAACTATTCGAGCAGTTGTGACCTTCTGATTCCGTTACTCCTCGCTTAAATGGCCTCCCGAAAGTCCACAAAGAATATCTTCCTCTTCGTCCAATTTTGGACATGAACAATTCACCATATCATTCTATCGCCAAGTGGCTATCTGACGTCCTCCAGCCAGTCAGAAAACAGCTTATTGGATTCCTTCGAATTTGTCAACTCAATTAGTAATGTCAATATATCGGGTAGGCGAATGATTTCTCTGAACATGGTCTCGCTCTTTACCAATGTCCTACTCACGGAAACTATCTGCTTTCTATGTGAGTTCATTGAAGATAATAATGTTCAGTGGGTATCCCAAAGCATTATTTAAAGGAATTGCTTCTAAGATGTACTTTCAATGTGCAGTTCAAATTCAACAATGATCTACATAGACAAAAGGATGGGGTCGCCACTTGGATCGTTGCTGGCTGATTGCTTTATGGAGAAGCTAGAGAATAGTGTGCTGCATTCAACAATTGATAGTTTCTACCTATATAAAAGATATATGGATGACACATTCATCATAATCGATCGAAATACAGATATTGAGACTGTAGTTAAAACGTTCAGTGATTGTCACCCATCGATCAGCTTCACAACAGAGTTTGAAGAGAACTTTGAATTCCATTTTCTCGATGTTTTATTGAAACGGAGACCAGATGGTTCTCTTCAGCGATCAATTTATAGGAAGCCTACTTGGGACGGACAATATTTGAATTTCCACAGTTGGATGCCTCTCAGCAGAAAAAAGAATCTAATCCATTCTTTATCTTCAAGAATCAGCAGAATCTGCACCAGTTATACTATTGACGAAGAATTAGATAAACTACGGAAGATTCTTATGCAAAATGGATATCCATCCAGATTTATTGATAAGAACTTGAAAGTAAATCAGAATACGGAGCAAGTACTCACAGTTCCTAAGAAAACCTTGTTTATGCACGTTGTTTTCAAAGGCGATACGGCAGCAGAGATCCTGAAGAATTGGCTGTCCAGATCACTGAAGGTGACATTCTTCTCTGCAAAACTGCAGATCAGCTTCTCTAGTCAATAACTCATTCCTGAGTGCGTTAAGGACAAGTTACCACTTTGGACCACCTTGATGTGTGTCTACAAATTCACTTGCTCCTGTGGAGCTAGTTATATAGGCCACACAAAGCGCACACTTTCCAAACGAATCTCTGAGCACTATCCTGTATGGTTGTCGAGGGGAGAATGTAAATCAATTAACAATTCAATTCTTGAACATTTGGTCAACTCTAGACATAAAACTATACCAGAATCTTCCTTCAATGTCATTTATCGTGTCAGATGGATTAGTTGGAAAGGAGTAAGCCTTCGACAGTTGTGCACAGCGGAGGCACTGGCAATTCATTAATTCAAGCCTGATCTCTGTATGTAAAAGAAGTATGTTCAATCTCCCATCTCTTACCATGGTCTTAACACTTTCACAAATTTTCGATTTCATTATGACTCGTCTCATTCTTCATCTTCTTTACACCTATGTATCAAGTGGACACTCAATATTTGGCTTTCTTATCTACCAATAATTTTCACCTTATCAAACTCCTCGCCTTCCTCGATATTTCTACTCTCCTGGATTATTACGCAACTACTTTGCATTCTTGATTCCGGTTTTTGTAGCACTTGGTTAGTGATGTAATTATACCCTATTGTTTTATAATGGACTGTTGTATGTTTATGATATACATAAATACGATTGTACAGTTTTAGAAGAAGGATATCGTCGAAAAAGAAAATTTTCCTCGCTGAATTATCTCTTCATTATACAGTTGATTCACTACGCAACTAAATATTTCCACTTATAAGAAATGAATGTTGCGTATTTTTTTCTTCATTTCCAAAAATATTTACAGATTCCTCTTCGTTCAGGTGATATGTTAACAGTTGATGTGATAGAGGAAAAATCGATTGTCTCCATTGACTTACCAAGAGAAAATATACAATCTCAAGATTGTCAAGTACCAGCTATTGTCCCAACAAATACAATAACCAATAGACAATCAGAATCACGCATAGTTCGACTATGCGCACCATCAGATAATTCTTGTCTCTTTACAAGTGCTCTATTCTGTGTGAATAATCATGATAATCATCTAAAGATTGGTACAGAAGTTGTAACAAATATGGCTGCTGTTAATCAACTAAGAGAATTAATTTCTGGTATTGTACTTAGTGATCCAGTAAAGTATTCTGAAGCTTTTCTTGGTGTATCGAATGAAGAGTATTCCCGTCAGATTAGACGAGTAAGTTTTACTTTTAGTTTGAAGGTATTCTTTATGTATGCTAATTAATGTGTTGTCACCCATGTGCGTCACTTAAACAAACCGCAATGTTCTCTCTGTAATATAGTGTTGTAAGGAGTAGTTGGGAAGTGGGGTTGGTCTTAAAGATTATGCAACCTGTCTCATTATACAAAGTTATAACTCTTCTGTACAAAAGTAACTTCAGACATTATATTGCATTCTGTTTGATCCAGAACATGCGTTTCGTTCCACTTGGGGATTTATCGGTTGGATGTACCTGCACTCCACTGAGTGATATTGTTCCCACTGAGACTCGAACCCAGTACCCGTCACTTCAAAAGCCAAACCATTGTCAGTTATGTTATGTTTTCGAACGCTAATGGTTATATATATATTCCGAAACGAATATAATACGCGCACTTAGCTGACAGCCGACTTAGTACGCAAGAGCCACTGACTGCAACCCCGGGAGAACAGAGAGAAGACCGAAGCTGGATCATGGAAGAGTTTGTTACTCCGAGAATAAAATAATCGATCAATCCAAAACACGTGAATAAGTACACACATAAAATATGACCTTGTCCTTAATTCGAGGCATTTGCACAGTAAGAGTAAAGATTAACCAATTAGCGATTTACGTTACAATCGGGCAGAGAATAGACTACTAGTCATACCTTAAAAAATGGTGTGGCAATGACACGTTAAAAATGTTCAGATCGATAACAATGTTTTATACGAAATTGGGGCATCACAACAAGTTAGGCCCCCGAGGTACGAGTCGCATCTTGTGCAACAAGTACCAGTTATTATTTCGTGGTACTTATAATTTCATATCGACCTGTGTTGGCATATGGGCTCCTATCCCGATACTTCGTCATTGCCTGACTATGGATTATGTTGTAATTTGCTTGGTGGTGCCTAGCAGTGGAATAATAACTGATACCTGTTAATCAAGGGGTGGCTGTCATGACTCAGTGGCCTAATGGAGCAATGGTTACTTTGTTCCGTTCCATGTGAGAATAACACTCACTAGAGTCCAGGAACATTCACCTGATGAGTCCCGAACGGGAAGAAACGCGCGTCCTGTATTCCATTGCTAACCACCACCGTGTAGATTTCAAGAAAATGAATAGTCAGACAATATCGAGGCATCCGCATAGGAGCTTGTGTACCAACAGAAATCGGTCAACTAATCGGTTCCTTACTACCAACCCTCATAAATAGCACTGAAATAATGTGATTGGTTGATTTCTCCTGTTTGAATGAATTGATCGAGGTCATATTGTTCTGACTGGTCAGCTTTTCCGTCTGGCCAAGTTTGCCTTGATTTGATTGGTTAGATCATTCTTAGTAGAGGGTATGCCTCACACTGGCTAGCTGATATGCTCCAGTTGAACAGAGGTTCACGTTAATTTGTTTTCGTAGCATGGGTTTGGCTAAATCAATAAGGTGGCTCGAAGCGTGTGATAATTATCTTGAACTAATTAATTGACTGCCTTTCCCTTAACTGATACAAAAAACTACGCAACAGCATATTCGCTCAATGCGTGACTGTTCACAGTTTCAGTAGGATTAGGATTATATTAGGATAGACAAGACGAAAAGCATGACTGAAGTGTGATTTCCACTTCACGCTGAAAAAGTTTGGTACTGTTTCCAGCCGGTTGTAAAACGTCGACTGACCTTGAGGATAAGATTAAAAAGTCAGTGGATCTCGTCAGCTATTTGGTAATTAGTAGATGCTCATGAACGCACTCCCGCAGCTTCCAAGCACAATAAGGAGGAGAAGCAGCTCAAAAGTAGACTGAAAAAGAGTTAACATAGTAACCGTGAACAGTAATAGGCAATGGAAGCTAAAGCGATGGAACAGATGGCTGCGATAGATAACAACAGACAGTTGTTTAAACTAATCAAGGGATCTGGAACAAAAAAACCGATGGTTAGTGGGTCAGCGGTAGAGAAGGAAACTAATTTTATTATGTATGCTGATGACCTGGTGGTGTCTATCCCAGTCAACCTTCACTTAGATTATTATTATTGGTCCCTTGGGTTCCTAGTGGAACATACGGTTTCAGTAGCACGCCTCCAATCCACTCTCTCATCTGCAATCTTTTCAACCTGGCTCCACGGACAATCCACAAGCTCTCATTTCCTCCTCACACCATCTCCTTCATGTCACCCTCGACTCAGACGCCCAACTCGTCGCTTCCCATCTGAGTTCCACTCGAGGGACTGGTCTGACACGTGATATCCCCCCAGTCACCCTTCTCAGTGTATGTCCAATCCATCTCCACTTCCTTCTGCATATTTGTTAGGTGATAGGTTCTTGGTTGGTTCGTCGCCGGCCGGCCAGCCAGCCAGAGTTCCTCCTTGCTTATTCCTATTATTCTGGCCATCTCATCTTCAGTAATGAGCCAGTGTAGGCAGTTGTTGATGAATGTCTGTAGTTTATTGGAAATCCCTTTTGTAACGCGTCAAGTCTCTGAACCATACAGAAGCACTGACTTGACTGATATTGGTGTTGAAAATCCGGATGTTGTTCCACATGCTGAGTGCAGATCTCCACATTGGTTTCAGGTTCATGAACGCCTGTCTTGCTGTCTTTCCGATCCTGGCTACTTTGACGTCCTCGTCTGTGCCACCGCCTGTAGCTGAAACAGTGCTGCCTAGATAGATGAAAGAGGCCACTTCCTTTTATTTCCTCCCGTTGATGGTGATTGGTGCCTGTTGGTGGTGGCATTGGTTGGGTATCTTCATCACATCCGTCTTCTCTACGTTCACCTGAAGGAAGTTCCGTCTTCGCTGCCCTGCCTCTTCTGTCAACTTGTTAGTTTTTGCCTGTAGATCTTCAAGTTTGTGTGACATCAGACACAAGTCATCGGCGAAATCGAAATATTCTTCTGGGGTCTTTTCCTCGATCCAGCCAGCGTATGCCCCTCTTCTCACTCATTGTTTGTTGCATGATCCAGTCCACTACAGTCCGGAAAGTCATGGATGATAGTAAGCAGCCTTGTTTTATTACTGTCTTCATTTCAAAAGCATCACTGGGCTTCCATTGTGAATTACTTGACATGTGGCGTCTTCATACAGTTGTTGAATGAGTTTGATAAAGGTTTGTGGTATTCCGTAGTGTTGAAGCAACTGCCTGCCAAATTACTTCTCGGTCGACGCTGTCGAAGGCCTTTTCAAAGTCGATGAAGTTGAGGTAGAGAGTTGACCGCCATTCTATACTTTGTTCTATGGTGATGCGTAGCGTAGCGTTGCAATTTGGTCCGCACATGATTTGTACTTCCCGAATCTATCGTGTTCTGGTCGTAGTTTTGAATCCAGCTAATCCTTTAGTTTCTCCAGGATGATGCGGCTTAATATTTTGCTTGGGGTGGACAGGAGGATGATTCCGCGCCAGTTCTTGCAAAGGCTTAGGTCTCCCTTCTTCGGGAGTTTGACAAGGTAGCACTTCTTCCAATCTGCAGGTACCTTTTCTTCTTTCCAGACCTTCTGCAATAATGGTGTGAGCATGTCGGCTGTTGTCTCTGCGTCTGTTCTCAGTGCTTCGGGTGGGATTCCATCTGGTCTTGCTGCTTTCCCGCATTTCAGTAACTTTATGGCGCTCAGGACTTCCACTTTCGTCGGAGGGCTTGTGTTCACTTGTAGCTCTGTGGCTGCAGGTGGTATTTTTGGACCAAGTGCAGGTGGTTGTGGTGGTCGATTCAAGAGCTTTTTGAAGTGGTCGGTCCATCGTTTTTTTTTTCTTATCATCATCATCATCATCATCATCATCTTTTCACTTAGATTGCTCTGAATTAAGTGGATTCCTGTCTTTTATTGACCAATGGTCACTCTCATATCGTCTCAAGTTAAACCATTGTAGATGTCAGACTGTTAATTTTAGCCTCAGACGTAAAGAAGATGAACTTGGATGAGTTGTTTAAGTCTCAGCACGCTTGTTGCATTGATAGTATTTCTGAAGAAAGTAAATCGAGTGTTAACTATCTTGGATTGAGTTCTACTTCTAACCTTTGTTAGTCGTCTCATATTTTATTGACTTGTAAAGAAATCTTTCGATTAACATATTACATAATGAGACTGAGACTCTCCGGTATAATTCACTGTCTCTACTTATACAGTTTATAAATTCCTGCATTTCACCTGTTCTTCTCTATTGTTTTCCGTTGATCTTTCCTGGTCTACTAGAAAAGGACTTTTTTATGTTGTTGAGTAGGGCTTTAAAGCTGTCAGTAGTGTGAGTGGTTGGCTTCTGGCTCAACTGATTAACACTGTAGTTGATAGCTTCGGTAGTTTTAACGGACAATGAGCATCCACTTCATCCACAGCTATCTCTCTCCTTGTATCTCTTCAGGGAGGACAAGAAGAACAGTACTCACATATCCACTCCGTAGCGGTTACCAATCTCATTTCAATAATTTTAATTAACACTGGGAAATGTTCTCTTTATTATTATTCTTTGCATTATTGAGTATATCATGCTGAGAATTCCAAATTGTACCATAAATTGTTCAGAATAAAGTGGATTATTATTAGTATTATTATTTTATCAAGTTTCTAATGACTTCAAGTGAATACAGAGAAGATGGATGTGATGAAGATACCCAACCAATGCCACCACCACCAACAACAACAAGCACTAATCACCATCAACGGGAGGAAATAAAAGGAAGTGGCCTCTTTCATCTATCTAGGCAGCACTGTTTCAGCTACAGGCGGTGGCACAGACGAGGACGTCAAAGTAGCCAGGATCGGAAAGACAGCAAGACAGGCGTTCATGAACCTGAAACCAATGTGGAGATCTGCACTCAGCATGTGGAACAACATCCGGATTTTCAACACCAATATCAGTCAAGTCAGTGCTTCTGTATGGTTCAGAGACTTGACGCGTTACAAAAGGGATTTCCAATAAACTACAGACATTCATCAACAACTGCCTACACTGGCTCGTTACTGAAGATGAGATGGCCAGAATAATAGGAATAAGCAAGGAGGAACTCTGGCTGGCTGGCCGGCCGGCGACGAACCAACCAAGAACCTATCACCTAACAAATATGCAGAAGGAAGTGGAGATGGATTGGACATACACTGAGAAGGGTGACTGGGGGGATATCACGTGTCAGACCAGTCCCTCGAGTGGAACTCAGATGGGAAGCGACGAGTTGGGCGTCTGAGTCGAGGGTGACATGAAGGAGATGGTGTGAGGAGGAAATGAGAGCTTGTGGATTGTCCGTGGAGCCAGGTTGAAAAGATTGCAGATGAGAGAGTGGATTGGAGGCGTGCTACTGAAACCGTATGTTCCACTAGGAACCCAAGGACAAATAATAAATAATAATAATAATCATTATTATTTTATCAATTTCCTAATGATAAAGTGATATATGTTTCATTTGTTTACTGTTTTTTTCATTACAATAGCCAGACCAATGGGGTGGAGGTATTGAAGTATCAATCTTATCACAATTGTATGAAGTTGAAATTTGTATTGTAGACATTGAATCCTGTCGAATTGATCGTTTCGGTGAAGATCGAAATTATCCTCAACGTATATTACTCATTTATGATGGTATTCATTATGATCCATTAGCACAAGAATGTCCAAAACGAGATTGCCTTGTTACTGTGTTCCCAACAAATGATAACTCAGTAAGTTATTATTATTATTTTTATTAATATATCCATTAGTCATCAATTCTGACTTGTTCTTATTGTTGTTGTTGTTGTTTTGCTCTCAATGTTGAGTAGTCATATATGAAGGAGTAAAACAGGAATCGAACCCATGACCTCGATGATGTTTGACAAATGAAACACAATTGACTATGAAGATTGAAGGAGGCGTGTTTCAATCTGGTTTTTAGAGTTGTTTGAAAATCTGCATTATATTCAATCAAGCATAGCTTAGTGAAGAAGAAGGAATAAACTTTATCGATAAGTAACTCTTCAGGTTCTATGGTTATCTTATTCATAATTTAGTTGAGTGTATTAACAGAAATTTGCCAGTTAATAGTAATAAACTGTTCATATTATTCATTTAGAGAATTCTTTTGAAGTAATATGAAATTTTTCATGAAATGCATTTCATTATATGGTTCAGAGATTTGGCGCGTTACGAAAGGCATTTCCAACAAACTACAGACATTCATCAACGACTACCTACCCTGACTGGTTACTGAAAATCAGATCAGATAGCCAGAATAATGGGAATAAGCAACAAGGAAGTTTGGCTGGCAACCAACCAAGGACCTATCGATCAACAAATATGCAGTAGGAAGTGGAGAGATGGGTCTGATTGAGCATACACTGAGAAGAGCATTTGGGGACATCACGCATCAGGCCAGTCCCTCGAGTGAAACCCGCGTGGGAGATGACGATTTGGGCATCTGAGTTGAGGGTGACATGGAGGAGATGGTGTGAGGAGGAAATGAGAGCTTGTGAGCAGTCGTGGAGCCAAGTTTTGAAGATTGCAGATGAGAGAGTGGAATGGAGACGTCCTACTGAAACTGTATGTTCCACTAGGAACCCAAGGGACAAATAATAATAAGTTATATATATGAGGCTGTAGCTCATTCGTTTGGGCAGTTGGCTTTCCATCAGTGAGCAGTTAAATAGTATTGTAATGGGTACTATTGATAAGGATGGATATCAGTAGTATGTGCTGACAGGTCGGTAGAAATCATAGACAATTACCAGTAATCGGTAAATATTCTGCTCAGAGGAACGCAAGAAACAATGTGGGCGTATTGAGAGCAAATCGAGATAGAAGCAGAAAAGGAAATAAAGCATATTGTGGGAATGATTGTCTTAATGGAAGGTGTACAACATTTGATGACTAGTGTACAAAATGTCAATAATAAAAATTCGTTCATGCGTCTCAGTCTTTATCGCTTCCTACAGTATCACTAACCCTCATACAATTGGTGGTGACTGATAAAATTAACGTAGAACCTCACACTCAGGTGCATCACCTCAAGTTTCCACACTTCACAGTAGTATACAAAGAACAGGTAGGTAGAAAAAGGGCGATATCAAAGACAAAGAGAGTAAGCAAACTGAAGATAAAGGTTAGTGTGAATATTCAAGCTTTAGAAGATGAGTGAATGCATCTCCTGGAATGCGATCGATTTCTAACCGTGTCACCAACCGTGCCAACCGCTGATTCCTATCGTCTTGGACACCCCAAGCAGACATTCTACATCTCTCCACACAGCTCAAATCAGCAGTCACACCATTCACCGACTGGCCACACTGAACACTCTTGTAACCTCACCCTACCCCCCCCCCCCGCAGTATGCCACGTTAAGGTAGGAGGTAGCTAGGCATCTCCAATACATGCGCAAGGCACTTCAGTCGACTACGTTTTACAGCCTGCCTTTTACCTGAATATGCACATACTAACATTAAGGTATGAAGACCAAATACTTCAGGAGATTTCGACTCTAAGTAAACAGTAATGGATTTTATAATTATAGAATGCTGGCGATAAAGTTTAAAAATGAACTGTTTCCTGGTATGTACACTGCTGTCTTTAGTAAAACGTATTCCAGTTAGTATAGCTCATATAGACGGTAACCAGAATATAGACAAGGTTGCTTTCCTGATGAGTGTGTAAGAAGCATAAAACCCAGGTCAAACAAAGCTTTCTGTCAATTACCTCCAACTTTTTAACATCCATCTAGATTAACCTAGGACCAGGCATTACTGCATAACGGTCTGAGTTGCCACATCTCATATCAGTACATCAAGTGAAAAGACAGTGAGGTGCAAGATGAAGATAAGAGAATGCAGTCAAAAGAAATTTAAAGTACGAAAAGAGGGAAACGAAGAATGAGAAAATGGTGAGATTCGGTATAGCGTTGTTAAGATGAGGATACTGTATGTATACATCTGCGCCACTGACATCGGTTCTGAGCCATGTCATCACCTAGAGTCTCCAACCACTGGTTTCTCTTGTCCCGCAAACCCCAACCGGTTAGTCTGCATCATCCCAAATGGCTCAAACCAACAGTCAGAGACTTCATGCATTGATGCCATGTTTTAGTCTGGCTGTCTGGGGCCTTTATCCAGTGTGGACCTACTTCGGCCAACATTGTGTGACTAGGCATACGGCGACTGGGTATACGTAGCACTTGTCCCAACCATCTCAAACGATGAAGGTTCATAACCTCGTCCACTGACTTACCTCTACTCCCTAAAACTGTATACCTGACTTTCGCATTACTCACATGGTGACACCACAGAATACGGTCTATACTACGAAGGTAACGGTGGTGAAACACTTGAAGCCTTCTCATGTCTTCCACCTTCAATGGCCCTATTTCACAGCCATATAGCGAACAGAGTGGACTACTCTGCAGTACACGCAACCCTTGACAGACAATCGGATATCACGATGGTGCCACAGGTGGAGTAACATAGATTGGCTTTACATTTAGGAAACCTCCGTTTAAAGTTTCTTGGGTTAAAAGTCTCTCCTGCTGTACCCAGATGTCTTCATAGGATTGCCCGTGTTTAGCGGAATCACCGTGTCAGCAGTGAAGGGTACAAGGCAAGAAAGGCGAATTGATTGGTGAGTTTATGAACTTTAGTCGACTGAGATAGCTTAGATATATACAACATATGCCGAACTAACATCTACCTCGACTTACAATGGTAGGGAAAGTTGGATGAGGGTTCACGGTGGTCAGACCAAGACCTGGCACTAGTCGATGAAGTCTCCTATTGTTGGTCTGAGTCATGTGGGGAGATGTAAACTACCTGGCTGGGATCCTCGAGACTTTAGATACCCGTAGGTGAGAACGTTTGGTGACAATGACGCTGTTTAATGTCTTCTAAATCTTGAATGCTTTTTACTAACTCTACTTTTTAGATTCTATCTCCTACTTTGATATCAGTCTTTTTCTATCCAGTTGTTCTTTGTATACTTACTGAGAAGTATGACAAGTTGAACTGATCCACCAGTGTATAAGGTTTTACGTTAATTTTGTCTGTCAGCAATAATAATCTCCAGATTATCTTTTTACAGTTGTTTAATACATGCTGTTTCTTCTCAACTGACTCTTGTCAGGACTAGCATAAGGTCTGTATAGAGATAACACCATTTACATGAATGACATCATAGATATTTCGGCTTTACTCTCATATAATTTAGTCAATCAAGTGTATCAGAATTAAGAATTCTATTTCGTATACTTCATTACTACCCTAAAATCTAGTACCTGAATTAGTTTATAAATATTATTATGCAAAAATTCCCATTTAGACATTTAGTAAAACAAACAATATGAGCGAAGAAATATTTCTTTTCAATTATTTCCTCATCAATGGCTCTACACTAATGTATGTAGCATTTTCAAACGTAAAATTACATACCAATCTAGTGGTGAGAGTTGTTCAATGAAAGGTTATCAATCTCAAAGTATCAAGAAGGTGATAATTGATCAGGTAATTAAGACAGTTAACTAAAGCAAAGATTAATTATCGTAGAAAGATTTTGTGAACAGGTTCTTACATAATTGATTCATTTCGCCGTCGCATGGTATGGAGAGTTTGACATGTCGAGAATCGGTCGGAGTGGTAATCGATTCTTCGCAAAATCTTTCTACGATAATTAATCTTTGCTTTAGTTAACTGTCTTAATTACCTGACCAATTATCACCTTGTTGATTCTTTGAGATTGATAGCCTTTCATTGAACAACTCTCACCACTAGATTGGTATGTAATTTTAAGTTTTGAAAATGCTTTATTAGTGTAGAGCCATTGATGAGGAACTAATTGAAAAGAAATATTTCTTCGCTCACATTGTTTGTTTTACTAAATGTCTAAATGGGAATTTTTGCATTACTGAAATCTTCTGAGCATCGGATTGCGTTAAAGATCCTCAATGAGTATCCGAAGTTATTTATCACATTCCTTCTCACCTCACCCATCCTCTACGAGTTCGTCTTTTACATACAGCAGAAGCCATAGGAATCCACCTACACAAGCCCAGTCTGTGTGTTCAGAAGAGATTCGTACAGCCTCTTTCTTTGCCTTGGCCATCTGTATAGCTCATTTATTACAACAAGACTCTTCATTTCATCCACCACACAATTCACTATAACTAGTATTTCAATAGCTCCATTATTATTATTATTATTATTATTATTATTATTATTATTACTATTATTACAGGCTTGATCATCTTCCTCTCCCCCTACTGTCTCTAATTACCGCCAACAATTTACCATTTTACGTAACAGTTCATTTTCGCTCTTTAGTTATCATTATACAAAATATCAATTATGTAAGAACCTGTTCACAAAATCTTTCTACGATAATTAATCTCTGCTTTAGCTAACTGTCTTAATTACCTGACCAATTATCACCTTCTTGAAACTTTGAGATTGATAACCTTTCACTGAACAACTCTCACCACTAGATTGGTATGTAATTTTACGTTTGAAAATGCTACATACATTAGTGTAGAGCCATTGATGAGGAACTAATTGAAAAGAAATATTTCTTCGCTCACATTGTTTGTTTTACTAAATATTATTATTACTACTTAATTCAAAGTTTTTGCTGTTTCTTTTAATCATATTTATATGCTTAGATTCTTTTGGAAGCTCAACAATTAGCGTCTAAAGCACGTGCTGAATGGGCTTTTACAGATTTAGCTTCATTCACCTTACTGTGTCGTCAATGTGATGCACCTTTAGTTGGTCAAGCTGCTGCTCAAAAACATGCACAATTAACAGGTCATACACAATTCAGAGAGATTGCTCATTAAATAGACAATATATCTGTATTCTTATGTTTATCCTTCTCTTCTTTGTCTTTTGTGTAAATGATGAGAATTACACTATTGACAATTGTTTATCATCTTATCTCAATGGTAGTCTGTGTACTGAAACTGAATCCTTTTGTGTGTGTGTGTGTGTGTGTCTACTTCAATCTGCTGTTCTGATTTGCTCAAATTCATACACATATATATATATATATATATATATATATATATATATATATATATATATACATTCAAGGTGTCAACATTGACTACCTAAGGTATACATTGAAGAGCAGTTAATCATTATCCAAGTGATTTATATGTACAATATGTGTAGAAGAGGACCAGTTTATGTTGTGTAGAAGAAACTGTGAATTTAGTTGTGTGTATAGTAATTATCACATTGTATGTCACTTTATTATTTATAATTTTGTTTTATTAGAAGACATAATGTGTGTAGTTGGTTTTTATGAAAATTATCCACCCTTATGTATTTATCTTTTATCTAATATGCTTAATTCTTATCTTGTTGAATTGGAAAAAAATTGATTGTGTTTTTCGATTTCATTATCTTCGTTATTTGTTGTATTGGTGGAATTCAGTTTTTTCAAAAAAATGTAATTTATTTTACTCATATTTGCTTGTTTTTCTTTGCGGGGGGGGGGAGGGTACTTACTTACTGTTTGTTTGTTCTTCTGATATGATTTGTGAAATGTGTTATTTTCTATGAGTTTATTTTGTTTTCGTTTTTCCGTAGAAATAGAATTTTATCGTCAGTAAGTGGATTTATCCTGTTGTCTGTTTATTTGAATTGTTACATAGTGGAACAGGATTATTATTATTATTATTATTATTTACTGGATAACGTTGTGGACATGATTTTTATAATCATTTAACTATTTGAGATAGTAGTCGCAGTTTGACAGACTATTGTTTCTACTGGGTGATGATTGAAAGTGACTGCATTTCAACCAGCGACCACTGGATTTCCGGCCGAATGCTCTACGAAATGAGCTACGAGGTCCAATTGTTGACTATATTTTTATTTCACTGAATGCGCAGAATTCTGCGCATTCAACGATTTGGTAATTGGAGGCAGTGTGTTCAAGCACAAGGATATCCACAAAGCGACATGGATTTCACCAGATGGACATACTAAAAATCAAATTGACTTTATCTCAATCTCAAGAAAATGGAGACGCAGTCTACTTAACACAAGGTCAAGAAGAGGAGCAGATGTAGGTTCAGACCACTCACCATCTAGTGCAAGGAACCTTCCAAATCAAGTTAAAAGCCTTCAAGGAAGCTGGTGATAGACCTCAATTCAAGTACAACACTCGGAAACTGAAGGATGAAACTACAGAGGACATCTTCACGTCAGCCATCAAGACAAAATGGGAGATATCGAGGAGCATCCCTGAAGAAATCTGTGTGGAAGAACACTGGAAGTCTTTGAAAGCTATGTGGAAAGAAACCTGCACAGCCGTATTAGGAAGGAAGAAGAAAGAAGACAAGGAATGGATCTCAATGGATACATGGAAGCTGATCGAGCAGGGAGAGGAGGATGGTGAGGCAGAAGATAAACCAGTGCAATGCAGGGACGCTCAACGACAAGAGGAACTGAGTACAATGTATAAAACACTACACTGGACAAAGAAGTGAAGAAGAGTGTATGCAAAGACAAAAGACACTTCTACGAAACACTGGCAAGTGAAGTAGAACAGGCTGCAAGTTGGAGAGACAGAGACCTGACAACATTGTATCAAATAACCAGGTTGCTATCTGGGAAGAGACCAACACAGATGAAACCAATAAAAGATGATGACGGAAATTTAATTACGAAAGAAGAGAAACAAAGAAAACGATGGGCCGACCACTTCAGAAAGCTCTTGAATCGACCACCACCTGCACTTCGTCCAGAAATACCACCAGCAACCTAGCCGCACAACTACAAGCGAACACATCCTCCCACAAAAGTGGAAGTCCTGAACGCCATAAGGCTGCTGAAATGCGGGAAAGCAGCAGGACCAGATGGGATCCCACCAGGAGCACTGAGAACAGACGCAGAGACAACAGCGGACATGCTCACACCACACCACTATTGCAGAAGGTGTGGAAGGAAGAGAAGGTACCTGGCCATTGATTGGAAGAAGGGCTACCTTGTCAAACTGCCGAAGAAAGGAGACCTGAGTGCTTGCAAGAACTGGCGCGGAATCACTCTCCTGTCCACCCATAGCAAGCAAAATATAAAGCCGCATCATCCTGGAGAGGCTTAAAGATGTACTGGATTCAAAACTGCGACCGGAACAGGCAGGCTTCAGGAAGTACAAATAATGTGCAGACCAAATTGCAACGCCACACCACGCAACATCATAGAACAGAGCATAGAATGGCAATCAGCTCTCTACCTCAACTTCATCGACTTTGAGAAGGCCTTTGACAGCGTCGACCGAGAGGTAATTTGGAAACTGCTTCATTACTACGGAGTACCGCAAACCTTTATCCACCTCATTCAACAACTATATGAAGATGCCACATGCCAGCCAAGTAATTCACAATGGGAAGCTTAGCTCAGTGATGATTTTGAAGTGAAGACAGGAATGAGTGAAACAAGGTTGCCTACTATCCCCCATGATATTCCTGATTGTGGTCAACTGGACTGGATCATGCAGCAAACAGTGGGGAGCTGTGAGAAGAGGGGGATACGCTGGCTGGACTGCGGAAGAGAACCTAGAAGACTTGGATTTCGCCGATGACTTGTGCCTGATGTCACATAAACTTGAAGATCTGCAGGCAAAAACTAACAAATTGACAGAAGAGGCAGCGAAGACGGGACTTCAAGTGAATATAGAGAAGACAAAGGTGATGAAGATGCCTCACCACCACCAACAACAACAAACTCCAATCACCGTCAACGGGAGAAACTTAAAGGAAGTAACCTCCTTCACTTATCTAGGAAGCACTGTTTCAACTACAGGCGGGACGGACGAGGACGTCAAAGTCAGAATCGGAAAAGCAAGACAGGCGTTCATTAGCCTGAAACCAGTGTGGAGATCTTCTGCACTCCAGCATGCGGAACAAGATACGGATTTTCAACACCAACCTTAGTCAAGTCAGTGCTCCTGTATGGTTCAGAGACTTGGCGCGTCACGAAAGGGATTTCCAATAAACTACAGACATTCATCAACAACTGCTTACGCTGGCTCGCTACTGAAGATCAGATGGCCAGAAAGAATAAGCAACAAGGAACTCTGGGAACGAACCAACCAAGAACCTACCACGCAACAAATATGCAGGAGGAAGTGGAGATGGATTGGGCATGCACTGAGAAGACCGACTGGGGACATCACGTGTCAGGCCAGTCCCTCGAGTGGAATCCCCATGGGAAGCGACGAGTTGGACGTCGGTGCCGAGGGTGACATGGAGGAGATAGTGCGAGGAGGAAATGAGAGCTTGTGGGCTGTCATGGAACCAGGTTCAAAAGATCTCAGAGAACAGAGGTCACTGGAGATGTGCTACTGAAGCCCTATGTTCCACTAGGAACCCAAGGGACTAATAATAATAATTAATCACCATGTAAATTCGTGACGCGTTACTATCGCTTAATTGTATTCACACTGGATGTCTAGTCACGACTTCTCATGTCAATCGAAATCTAGCTGAATCAAAGAGACGGAGTATCATTGTTGATTATCTTGGTTGTATTGTGTTCTCTGAGCTGGGTTGTTTAATCCTGGAGCTTTCATCGTCTTTCTCGACGATATCACCACTAACTTCAGTATGGATTGGGCTGACAATATCTCTCCGTCAGTGATTAACAATCAAAAGAGAAAATTAGAAAGCATACTCCCAACACAACACATGGCTACGTTAACAACAGCAATTGAAAAATCAAGCAGACAATACAGAATTAAGCTGCTTACAAGCATTCACAACAGAGGAAACAAACAACTGTGTTGCCAACTTATCAAAACAACCACTAACAAAAATCGAAGAACTTCTACTTCAAAAAGGATTGAATTATAACACAAGAGATGCCTCGAAATCAGAATTTTTCCCTACATTCGAATCGTCACTTAAAACATCAGCATTAAATGGGGCCACTCAACACGAAATACGGCAAGCAATCGTTCCACTGACCAGGCAGAACAAATATCACGCTTAAACGAACAGTCAAGAACAGAAAAGATTATACTTCCAGCAGACAGAGGACGCACTATGATAGTCATAAACAAAGAAGACTACATCACTAGGGCAGAGGATTTACTCAAAAACGAAAATGTATATGAACCACTTGAAACCAACCCTATCCAAAAGTTCGACGATCACATCAATAAAACCTTGAACAAACTCTTCAAAGCAGAAGAAATAACAAAACAAGACAAATTGCGAATGAAATCGAATAGACTTGTCCTTCATTGATTCTACGACAGACCAACACTACACAAACTAGACATACCTCTACGACCAGTAGTCTCAATTTCGGGTACTCCAACATGCAGCATATCAAGAGAACTTTCGAGAAAACTGAAACATCTCGTTCATTCATGCGGACGTTCCACCAAATCATCAACGGAATTCTTAGAAAAGATCAAAAGCATTAACTTCGAAAACGACGAATTAATGATATCCTTCGATGTCACAGCACTATACACATCCATCGAACCCCAACTGCCAAGGAAACAATATCCCTCCTGCTCAATGAAGACAAAAACCTTTCAGAACGCACAAAACTTAAATGTTCAAGTTTCATGGAACTTATCTACCTTTGTTTGACAATATACTTCCAATTCAATGGCAGGATATACAAACAGGTGAAGGAACTTCAATGGGATCACCGATATTCGGACTAATTGCAGAAGCAGTGATATAGAGACTGCAAGCCATCGTTCTACCTGGATTCGCTATGTGGACGACACTTTTGTCATCGTTACAACGGATGATATAGAAAACACCCACAGTTTGATCAACAACGTTTTCAATGACATCAAATTCACAATGGAGGAGGCGAACAACCAACTACCATGCCTGGATGTTTTGGTCAGTGGGACAAATGCTGGAAAGCTGGAAACCCAATTGTACAGGAAGCCAACACACACTGACCAAATCCTCAACTACAATAGCGACAACCCAACAACACACAAAATCAGTTGCGTGCAGACTCCATTCAAAAGAGCTAGAATACATTGCAAAACAACAACTTTGTGGAGAAACAAAGAAAATTACTTGATGTCCATCGTAAAGAAAAACGGCTACCCACGAAACTTTATCAGAAGATGCTTATCCCGTACATCATCAGCTACAAAGTCATCGACAGAAATCAACAAACGCATCATCCTACCATACATAAAGAATATATCAGAAATCATGACAAGATTACTGAAACCACTTGGAATTGGTGTGGCTCATAAAGCAACAGATTCCCTCCAGACCAAAGGATGCAACAACCAAAGAAGACAAACTGAATATCATTTACAAAATCAACTGGAATAACTGTAGTCAACACTACATTGGACAAAGTGGTCGCCCTCTTCGCCTTCGTCATTTACATGAACATCAAATTGGCTATTTAAACGTCACACTTGCGTTTCCTCACTCGTTTCAGTCCACGTGGATAACAACTATGGATATGAATTCATTTTTGTCAATGTAGTACTGATCTTGGATGGAGAGAGGAAACAAAGTATATCAGAGAATCCCTAGAAGCTTGGCGTTCAAGTCAGTCAGCAATCGGTAGATGTATATACATAGACCCAGTCACTCAACCAATGAGAAAAATGATAACAGAAAGGTTAGAGGAACAGCCAACAGGAAAATTTATGCAGTCAATCAATGACACAATCAAAGGGAACAATCAATCACAAACCATTTGGTCACGACAAACTACCAAATCACTCACTGATGGAGAGATATTGATAACTCACTTTATACTGATGTTAGTGGTGATGATGTCGTCTAGAAAGATGATGAAGGCTCCACGGCTAAACAATCCATCTGAGAGGACGCGCCTTAGGTACAAATATTCTCCACCGTTTCAATATTGATTATCATTTTGACCCATCTATTTGGACACTCGAATCAGATTGACAGAAAATTATCAACTTGAACTATAGATACCATCGATGTGAAGTAATTGAATATAACACAGGAGTTGAGTGAATAAATATGTAGAGCTATGTTTGCCAATATATAGAAGGCTCAGATGGATATTCTAGTGCGGAAGTTGGATAAGAGGCGGGGGGTGGGTGGTGGGCGGTAACAAATTGTATGAAAGAGGGTCATAAGATTTATGTTAACTAAGAGCTAATGTGAGTAAGATTCAGATAATTAGGTCAAGGATGTCAGTGTAAAATAACAACAAAAAACCTAACTTGTATCAATCGACAATGATATGTTTAGAGGCATGATAATTTCCAACGGAACCAAATTCTTTTTCATGGTAGGCACAGACTGATAACCTGTTTCTTTTTGTAAATATATAAGTATGGTTTTAGTGGCTAACACTTCAGCGAAACGCAACGGATTCGAATCCATCTACTGATTAGTTATTTTGAACGATTTCTGTATATCGATCGACTTCCAATAAGGTGAAGAGTGATGTTGCTGTTGAAGAATTTTCCACCTCTCAGTTACAAATTCCTTAGAATATGCTCAAACATGCGATCACAATGTATATGCTTTAGCAAGTACATGTGAATTGGTAGATCCAGTTGGAGGTAACATAGAGAGCTGACTTGTCAATGTTTGATTGTCTCAGTGAGTAATTCGTTCGATAGAGTTCGATTAACATAACAGCCGGATAATTCCTTTTTGAGGTAACATTTACTCTGTAATTAATCCTACTGGAAACATCATTACCTTTGAAATCAAGACTTAGTAAAACGAACTTCTCGACTATAGTGGGTTCATTCTTCTACTTCCTGATGAATTTCTGTAAATATCCGTTATCACGGAGGCAATTTTTCACAATATTCATTTCTTTTTCCAGTGTCTCTTCCGAACAAAGACGCGGTTGAAGAGTTTTTAACTAGCCCTTTCTTATTACCAGTGGGGCAAAAGGTATTAAAGTCAAGATAAATTCCAGTCCTTGAATCTTCACGATAGATACGTCAACGTATGTTACCATCGACAGTTCGTTGAGTTCCTAGATCATGTAAGTGAAACTTATCATTCCGTTCATATTCCAGTTCTCTCTTGAGTAGACTAAACAAGTATGAGGCCTTTTTCAGATTATTACAAACAATAAATGTATCACCAACATACCTACTGTAGAAGGTTTTCTCGTTGATTACTTACTTCATACTCGTACCTTCAAGGTCCCCCATAAAGATATCAGCTAATAAGGGGTCCAGGGGATTGCCCATCACAACTCCATCAATTTAACGAGATATGACGTTGTTGAATTTGAATATCACATTCTTGGTGCATACTAGTAAAAGGTTCTTGAATTCTTCTTTGAGTAAAGGTAGAAGGTCAGAATACTGATAGATAATTTCTACAGTTTCTTTTGCATAGTTACTCACTCATTTCAGATATTGTCTTCAATTACTTCATATCGATGATATTTTTAGTTCAAGTCGACAATTTTCTGTCAAGTTGATTCGAGTATACCAACGGTTTACACAATGTACTGATATTAAAATTGGTTTAGGTTGTAAATACAGCTGATGAGAAACGACGAAATAAAATAGATCCGTGCTATTCTACTAAAGCTGTTATTCTCGCTGTATAAAAATTTCAGAAAGGAAAGAAATGTATGAAATTTTTAATATGTTAGTTGTTTGAAGGCAATCGGCAGGAAACCCTGCTTGACCTGGGTTCCTTGCTTTTTGGCGTTTGTCAACCGTACATATCTGCAACCTCGAGTGAATTGTTGTCCCCTGCATGTTTGAAGGCTGTGTCACCTAGTGTTGGTCGTTCACCAGTAATAAGTCATTGTATTCATTTCAGTCCCACTTGAGGTTTATCGTGACCTTAGTAGCTCAGTGATAACATCATTGTTTGCAATACTGGATGGTGCAGGTTCGAACCTTATAGGGTCAAGATTGCAAGCACACGTCTCTGACGAGTATTAAAATGGATGAAGTCTGGGTGAAACACGGCTTCCTTTCGATTGCTTGTGATCAACTAATATCTATCAAAGCTTAACGGTCATATTGCAAAAAATGATTGGCAGAATACACTCAGTATGAAGGATATGACAATATAAAATTGATTGCACTGCAGTTCAAGTCGACAATTTTCTGTCAAGTTGATTCGAGTATACCAACAGTTTACATAATGTATTGATGTTAAAATCGTTTTAGATTGTAAATACAGCTGATGAGAAACGACGAAATAAAATGGATCAATGCTATTCTGGCTATAGTTGTGCTTTTTATTCTATTTTCAAATGAGATTTTCTTGGTTATTATTAAAATCAAATATCATTAGTCTTTTTATCTATAAAGTTCAAGGGTATATATTTCTGATATTCATGAAATGAGAACAAAACAATCGATTTGAAATGAATACTTTCTAGTTTTTGAGGGAGTTGTGGAGATTTGGAAATATTTCAAGTTGTTATCCATCATAGACTGACGTCAGTTGGAGGAACAAAGGAAACCTGGGAGCACTTGATAGCTGTTTCGTCCCACTTGCATGGGACTCCTCACCAGTGAGCACCCACAACCCCGCACCACCACAGAACGAACCCGCGACCTTCAGGTTCCGTGGCCAGCGCGTTACCATTGAGCTAGCCACTGGGTCAGAATCCAATGCTCCATATTCCCAACTTCTGTTAGCTCACGATATAGCGCAACCACCACCCAATGTCATCGTTGAGTAACTGTCCTCATGGCCATCAGGCTTTGACTCCACCGGTCACGACTTCTCATTGGAACTTCTGGAATATCTCTTGGAGCTAGTCACCAGTTCGATTGAATTTTTGAAGGAGTTGTGGAGACTTGGAAATATTTCAAGTTGTTATTCATTGTAGACTGACATCAGTTGGTTCTATCCCTGGCGAGGTCGTGGTTGTGCACTGCTGAAGAGTCCCATACTAGGACGAAACAGCCGTTCAGTGCTCTCAGATCTCCTTTGTTCCTCCAACTGATGTCAGTCTACGATGAATAACAACTTTCTAGTTTCATAAAGTTTTGTGAAATAGAAATTATCTTTTTTAAAGTTTATCTATGAACTAAATTCTGATAAAAAGTACATAGTATGTTCCAAAAGATGTGTGTGCGTGTGTGTGTGTGTGTAGTATCTAACATAAGAAAGGAATGTTGATTAGCACTTTCATTGGAGATCATCTGATCGAGTGAATGAATTAGTAAATGCATGTTGTGTTTATAATAATTACTGTCAAAAATATTCAATATTTGAATGACACGTTGCTATTAGTAACAATTTAAACAACTAAACTACTTACAGAACATATTGCCTTATTATTTTAACCTTGAAGTTGAGAAATATTCCTCTGAAACAGGGACCATTTTCGTGTGATTCGTTTTAAATTAAGAAGATAAGTGCTACGAGTTGATATCATTTTACAACTTCTCTACAATCGCATAATAACTGACATGGTTTGTTATAATAAGATACTCTCTATTATACTGATTGAAGGTGAGATGAAAATTTGAACCGTGGCCGGATTCGAACCAGCCATCATTGAGTTCCCGACCTTGTGTAGTCTACCAACTGAGCTATGAGTTCTAACTCCTGACCAGAATTTTATTTCACTTCAGTCATCATATGAATTCATGACGCGTTACTACCACTTGATCGTATTCAATCTGATCAGTAATCGAACCTGGTAGCTCAGTTGGTGGTCACTGGTTCGAATCCGACTTCGGTCAAAAGAAAATCATTTCACCTTCAATCGTCGCCCAGTATAAATAATAGTCTGCCAGACCATGGCTATCTCAGATAGCCAAAAATTTCTATTCTTTATTAGTTTGACTATCTGAGATACCTGTGGTTTTATAGACTAAGTCATGATTGAATGTGAAATGTAAATCTGAGTCACGGAATCAAGCTTGAATACGTTGAACTGACGGTTACGTATTACGAATTCACATAGCAGACATACTGGCTGGCAGAATTTACATAGAATCTCGCACAAAGTTGCATCGGCTCAGTTTGCTATACTTTACAGTAGTAAACAAAGAACAGGCAGGCGGAAAATGAGTGATATCAACCAAGATAGTGTGAGAGAATAAACAGTTTGAAGATAAAGGTTACTGCGAATATTCAAGCTTTAGAGGATGTCAAGGAGTGAATACATCAGCTGCATTTTCACCGATTTCCAGCCATGTGAACAACAGACCCCAACCACTGATTCCTTTCGTCCTGGGGACCTTAACCAGGCATTCTACATCTCCTTGCATGACTCAGACCAACAGTAAGAGAGTTCATCGACTGTTACCAAGTCTTATCCTGGCCACTCTGAAACCTCTTCCAACTTAATCCAGCTTCCTTTATCATTGCGTGTCGAGGTAGATGATGGCTCGGTATTCGCATTACTAGTCCAAGGCGTTTCAATAGACTCAATTTCACAACTTTATCAATCGAACTACTTGTCTTGCCTAGTACCCTTCGTCTGACCTCAACATTTCTTACATGGTGACTCCACCGAATACGAGTATTGCTTCAAAGATATCTATGATAACAACCCTGCAACCACTTTGTGCTGTCTATTCTTAAGGGTCGTATCTCACAGCTGTACAACAGGACAGAACGGACTTCAGTCAGTATACTCGTCGAATATCTAGCTAACGCAACAGACGACGTAAGTTAGCAAATGCTGGACGGGGCCTTATCTATCGAAGCTGAGATTTCGTCAGGAACCAGTCCTTTTGGGCTGATGCAACTTGTGAAGTCGTGGACACATTCTACCACTTCACTCCATACTACCAAATTGGCAGTACCTACAGCAGACCAGTTCTGGAGCACCATCTCATATTTGACAGGTGTCAAATGGATGCGAAACATACACAGACTTCTGCTCAACGCGTTCAGATCACCTAAGTGTATTTTGTCAGCGTCTTCACCTAAGAGGCAGTCATGCCACACTCCTGGTGATTCAAGCCAAATGAAGATCTGGTCAACAACTAAGCCTGGTAATTTATTTGATAGAGCATCATACCGATAACACGGAGGTCGCTGTTTCAAATCCTGCTGCAACCTAGACTTCTTATTTCACGTTTAATCATCACCTTGATTAGCACAATGGGTCACATCCATCATTTTTTGAACACATAATTGTGAGTGGGTATAACTGATACAAAGTGCTTCTGTCACCTTTAATAACCTTGAAATAAAGTTATATGAAATTATTGAAAAATAATCATTAGTATTCATTTTGTAAGCAGCCATTGAGGAACATGTTCTCTCCAACAGTAATAGTTCAGTATAATTGTCTTTATATCATACCGTCGTTGATTGGACCGAACTGATCGGTCTCTATTGGCATATGGGATCCTGTACGGATGCCTCGATATTACCGGTGGTTTAATGGTAGTAATGATGGATATTGGCTAGCAGTGGAATCCAGGATGCGAATTTCGTCCTATTTGGGTAGTGTAGTGGATAACAAACGCTCTGGCGTTTGAAGCGATCACTCCCTAGTCCGAATCCCGATGGGAACAACATCACTCACTAGGAAGCAGGTACATCCAGCTGAAGAGTCCCAAATAGGACGAAATGTGCATCCTGGATTCCACCACTAGCCACAATCCATCATTAGTACTAGATCATTCTCTTAGATCTACCTATTCAAGTGTCTTGACAACTTTTAGATACTATGAGGTAGAGTTAACTAGATTCCACTTTTAATTGTGGATACTCAGAGAGAAAATTTCCTTGAAATTAAATAAAGGGAAACAGCATAAAAAGTGATTTTGATAGCCAATGTAAACCTTTTCTCTGTCAACTACATAATTGACTTGCCTTTAAATGGTAGATTGATGAAGATTATTTACTTTGCTACTGTATCGGCTTCCGCAGTGGAGCAGAATGAACTTTCCTGAATAACTATTGAGTTGTACAATTGAATATTTGTATTCTATTTCATCATTGAGTTTATCATCTTACATATTCTACGACCTCTTGAAGAAAATTCACTACTGAATAGAAACAAAGCTGCTGAAATGAAGATATTATTCATTTCATGTTTGTTTTAGTAAGAAAAATATCAATCTTCTGATGATTAAAGTGTCCAAAAACCGAATGTATCACTGTCTGTATCACGAAAGTATTTGACTGAATAGGATTGAATAAGGCAACTAAATCAATTCAAACGGTGTAATGGGGAGACGAAGATGATCGGAGATATGTGATGTATTCGCGTTATATATTTCCCTCCCATGTGACTAGTTTCTAGTATGTGTTTATGTGTTGTTTCAGTTTACGTTGTAACACGGACTTAGTCTTCTCTATAAAATGATGACTTTGGTTGTATAGTAAGTTTCACAGGTGGTTGATCTAAGCTATGAGATGTAGACATTTCTCAAATGCTACAAAATTTTTTACACCTGTTGAGAACTTTCAACGGGTAGCCAATCGATCTTGGCTTTGTCGTCAATACCATGGTTGTGCCTTCCATGCATACGCTATCTATCCTGTTAAGTAGGCATCCAAATCTTGGTTGTATTGTGTTGTCTCAGCTGAGTTGTTTAATCATACAGCCTTCGTCGGCTTTCTAGACGACATCATCAGCACTAACTTCAGTATGAAGTGAGCTGTCAATATCTCCGTCAGTGAGTGAGTGAATGATTTACTAGCTTGTCCTCACGATGGGGTTTGTGATTGGTTGTTTCCTTTGATTGTTGTGTCATTGACTGTGAAGATTTTCCTGTTGACTGTTCCTCTGTCTGACCTCTGACCCTTTCTGTCGCTTATCATTTTTCTCATTGTTTAATAGATTGGGTCTATGTCTACATATCTGTTGATTGCTGATTGAGGTCAAGCAGAAGAACAGCCAACAGGAAAATCTATACAGTCAGTCGATGACAATAATCAAAGGAAACAACCAATGACAAACCATTTGGTCAAGGCAAGCTACCAAATCACTCACTGGTGGAGATATATTGATAACTCACTTCATACTGATGTTAGTGGTGATGATGTCGTCTAGAAAGATGATGAAAGCTCCACGACGAAACAACCCAGCTCAGGGAACACAATACAACCAACACCATCCACCTGAGCTACAAATATCCTCCACCATTTCAAAATCATACGAAGCATGTAAATAGATGCCGTTTATAATGATCAGGGCGATAATCATGGAAACTGAGATATTTCCTTGTCCATGAAGGTCTTCTGACCGAGACATCCTCTAGTCGATTAAGTATCACATGACATCCTCAGGTTTTTCACATACAATGACTATACCATCGACATATTTTACCACTACATGAAACTCTTTCAGTGAGATTGTCAATCACAATCTTCAGTATATGACATGTATACATTGATTAGCAATGGTCTTAATAGACTACCCATCACGATGCCATCAATCTGTCGAAAGTATTCTCCGTCGAGTTTGAATTGAACTTTATGAATATATTTGTATGTTTCCTATTGATTTAATTTACCCTTTTAGTAAATTTCCTATAAATACTTCCACTAGCTCACATTTTGCTGCTTTTGGACGTGATGAAGATTCCGTGGCCTGCAGTGTTCGAGGATGGAAACATCAAAGTCTTTCTCAGGGACTTCGAGTTGGTCGCGGAGCTGGTGGGTGTCCGGGATCCAGGAGCGAAGGTTTTAGTGCTTGGCACGTTGCGGAGGGATAGAGCGAAAGCGGTATGTGAAGACGTAAAACGCGTGGATGGGAAGGAAATTTGAAAGAGAATGATTGAACAAGTAGAAGCGGAGTTTGATAGCTCAGCCGACAGGGAGCTGGTGATGTAGCAGTTTCGGAGAACGAAACTTGGAATAGATGAAGATCCGCTAGTATTGGCGATGAAGTTGACCAAAGTACTTCGACCAGCACTTCCTACTTTGGATGAAGGCTCCCAGGAGCAGTTGCTGGCTGCACAGTTCACCGAAAGTGTCCTGAATGCCATCGCCCAGCAGCTATGACTAGTCAACGCGGTCCAACCCACGGATATTAGTGAGTTGGCCAAGGTGACCAGACAGCTGGTGGGTACAGCAGTAGCTGCAGTGGAGTCACCGGAGATAAATAACTGGCAAAGACAAATCGACAACCTTCAGGAAGAGATGGCTGCACTTCGAATGAATATCAACAGACAGGGTAAATGCTTTGCATGCGGAAAACCTGGACACTGGCGAAGAAATTGTCCGGAGAGGCGAAAAAGAAAACGTTTTGAACGAAGTAATATGAGTTGTGTTTTTCCGACTAGACTAGATATTGTAGGAGCCATAGATTGAGGTGCTGTGTTTGCTAGAATACGAACAAATGATCGGAAGATCATGTGTCTAATAGATACGGGGTGGGAGCGGTAGCCTCGCTAATGGATAAGAGTCAGTCTCAGAACATAAGACCATGTGCGCTAACGCTCCACACGGTTGGGGGACATGCATTAGAAATCGTAGGCTTATCAGACTGCGTCGATGAGATCGGAAGTCGGAGAATTAGATTTCTATTAATTGTGACCACGCATCTACAACGGCCAGTCCTAGGTGCTGATTTTTTGAGAGAAGTGGGCGCAGTTGTTAACACGAGAACAAGAAGAGTGGCGACGAAGTACGGGTAGTTCACCACGCAGGAAAACAGCGAGGTAGCACAGACTGAGGTTTAAAAAGCATCACACCCAGAAGCGCCAAACATCATGAAGGTGGTTAAGAAATACGTCATCATCATCATTATCAACATAGGACCAGGCATTACTGCGTAACGGTCCGAGTTGCCACACCTCATATCAGCACATCAAGTAAAAAGGTAGTGAGGTGAAGGATGAAGATAAGTGAATGCAGTCAAAAGAAATATAAAGTACGAGAAGAAAGGAAAGAGGAGTGACAAAATAGTGAGATTCGGTATAGCGTTGTTAAGATGAGGATAATGTGTGTATACATCTGCGCCACTGACTTCGGTTCTGAGCCATATCACCTAGGGTCTCCAACCACTGGTTCCTCTTGTCCCGTGGACCCCAACCACCTAGTCTGCATCGTCCTACATGGCTTAAACCAACAGTCAGAGACTTCATACATTGGTGCCATGTTTTAGTCTGGCCACCTCGGGCCTTTTTCCAGCCTGAACCCACCTCAGCCAACATTGTGTGACGAGGCAATCGGTGACTAGGCATACGTAGTACGTGTCCCAACCATCTCAGTCGATGAAGGTTCACAACCTCGTCGACTGACTTACCTCTTCTCCCTAAAACTCTACACCTAACTTCTGCATTACTCACATGGTGACACCACGGAATACGTCCTATACTACGAAGGCAACGGTGGTCAAACACCTGAAACCTTCTTGTATCTTCCACTTTCAATGGCCATGTTTCACAGCCATACAGTAGAACAGAGCGGACTGCTGTGCAGTACACGCGACCCTTAATAGACAAACGAATATCACGGCGGCGCCATAGGTGGCGCAAATTGGCAAAAGCCAATCGAGCCTTTTGTATCCGTGCAGAAATCTCATCGGCAACTAACCCACCGGGTTGATCCTACTTCCCAGGTAAGTGAAGTGGTCAACACACTCAACCACTTCACTCTCTATTGTTAACCGCGGTACCGCTGAAGACCAGTCCTGGAGCAAAAATTTGCATTTGGGTGGTGAAAATCGCATCCCAAACATTCTCAAATTCCCACTCAAAGTGTTCAGAAGACTCTGCATCTTGTCAGCGTCTTCACCTAACAGGACTATGTCATCTGCATATTCTAGATCTAAGGAAAATTCACCTGTGATCCGGTCAACGTCTTTGTAATTAGGTGACGAGAGGGAAACCTCCATAAGAATATCTATGATAAAATTAAATAAGAATGGGGATAGTGGGCATCCTTGACGGACACCACTTGATGAGTATAGCTCCCTGGACAACTCACCATAGGCTCTAACATGCCCACAAGTGTTCGAGTAGAGAGCTTTCAATAAGGTGATGTACTTACTAGGCACGCCTTTCAGTGACAGACACTGCCATAAGACTTCTCGATCAACGGAGTCAAATGCCGCCTTCAGGTCGAGAAATACAGCTATTGTCGGGCGTCTGTAAGCATGCCTATGTTCCAGGACCTGGCGCAGTGTGAATATTTGGTCGATACATCCACGGCCAGGTCTAAAGCCTGCCTGGTTTTCTCGGGCTTGCTGTTCCCGAGCTCCACTCAGGCGTCGGAGAATTATAGAACTTAGGATCTTAGACACTATGTTTGTCAGGCTGATTCCTCTGTGGTTATCACAAGAGGACTTCTCGCCTTTCTTGAAGACTGGGATGATGAGTGACTTAGACCAGTCGGAGGGGATCGTATTTGATTCCCATATACTGGCTAACACTTCCGTTAGCCTGACTAAGAGAACTCTACCACCATTCTTGTATACCTCAGCAGGTAGTCCGTCTGGTCCTGCTGCCCTTCCCCGTTTCAGGCTACCTACCGCTTTCTCAACTTCTTCTAGTGTTGGGGGACCTGTCTCTATGTCCCATTCAGGGTCCGACTGGATAGCGGGCAGCGCAATGGTGGCTGGAGGCCAGTTAAACTGTTCCTCAAAGTGTTCTGCCCATCGTCCCAGTCTTCCCCTGCGAGTGAATCGCCGATCCGTCCTTCTCCGCTATAACCTCACTAACTGTTGTTGACCATTTCCCCCCAGTCTCCTTAATAAGTCTAAATAACTGTCTACTGTTACCGATCGCCGCTGCCTTTTCCATCTCTTTAGCCTTTGCTGCCCACCACTGTTCACGATCGTTGCGCAGACTTTTCGTCAGTTTATTTTTAAGTTGCGCTCGCTCTTCATTGTACTCAGAGCCTGCAGGGATGCATTCACGTGCATCCATTAGTTTGGAAGAAGCTGCTGATATCCACTGGCTCTTTTTAGCCATTATTCATGAGAGATGGGGACCCCTATGGTTACTGTGACAAGGTTCAGCATGAAATCCCACTGACAAGTCAAGTAATGACAACATATATAACGCGGCGAATACCATGTCACTTGAAAGAAGAAGTTGGCGCCAGGTCCAGGAAAGGCTAAACGAAGGTATCATTGAAGAGGCTGATAGCTCATACAGTTCGCCAGTTCTTTTTCGTAAGAAAGTCAAATGGGAAATATAGATTGTGTTAATTTCTGAGAGTTAAGTAGTATAACGCAACTGAAGCTGTGTGCCATGCCTACGGCAGCTGAAACACTGGATCATTTGCAGAATGCAAAAGTATTTACAGTTCTGAACCTCCATTCAGGCTACTGGCAGCTACCAAGAAAAGGCGATAAAGAGAAAACACCATTTATTGTGGGCAAGAAGTAATACCAAATCAAGTGAATGCCATTTGGTCTTGCAGGCGCACCATTTACATTTAGACGGTTGATGATGTTGTTGCTGAAGAATTAAGAGAACGTAGAGATGTACGGTGATGACCTGGTAGTGTACAGTCAGGCGGAAGTAGAGTATCTAGAACACCTCGAAGCTGTTTTAATACTCATTGATGAGTTTGAACTTTGCATCAATAAAACAAAACTAGGACATAAAGTTGGAAACGGTGAAATGAATCCATTATTTGAGAAGATTCTGACGGTCAAAACCATTCCAGTGACGTATTCCAAGAGGAAACTGCGACGGTTCTTGGGTAGAGCAGTATTCTACAGTCGGTTCCTCAAAAATGTCAATGACAGAGTAGCACTTTATATAAGCTACTTGACAACCTCAAATTTTTGTGGACGGAGGAGGCACCGAAAACGTTTGACCAAGGAACTCCTAAATCGCCAGGAGATGACGTTAAAACTACCAATGCCTAAGAGGCCATTCATCGTGTCCACCGATGCAAGTGATTATGGAATAGGCGCAGTTCTGAGACAGAGTGAAGGAGTATTGGAGTATGGCAACCGTGTCCTGACACCTGCAGAACAGAAATATTCCACAGTTGAAAAGGAATGTCTGGCGATAGTTTGGACGCTTGAGAAATGGAGATCGTACCTCCTCGGTCAACGATTCCATATTGAAACTGACCACAAACCTCTACAGTGGCTTAAGACAGCGAGAGACCCCTGAGGAAAATTATCACGTTGGATGTTATGACTGCAAGAGTACGACTTCACAATCGGCCCATGTATCATAGAAAGAAAACTGGTTAGCAGACTTCTTATCAAGATCAGACGAAGAAAATGAACTACCGGAGATCGCATACGGTGTACATGCAGTGGAACGGGACCCATTAAGACTTATTTGCCTTCAGAAGTTGGACCCTACACTTAAAGAAGTGATAAAAGCCATAACTGAAGGAACAGGGACACAAACATCCATGGAAAATAAAGAGTTGAGAACGTTGTTGACTCAGAAAGAACGCCTACGGATGAATACTTATGGAATGCTGACGTGGCGAGAAAACGACGGAAGCTGGTTGTCTGTGATTCCGAAATGTCTACGCTACAAAATGATGCAAGAATGCCACCAGTTAGCTTATACAGGTGTCTCACGGACAGCCGACATTCTCAGACAAAAAGCATACTGGCCAGGTATGAGAGATGTTGCCAAACACGTACTGGGCTGCCCTCATTGTCAACTGATGAAAGGTGATCGGTATATACGACCACCGCTTCAGTCGATTCCGGTGGAGGCAGTTGGTGACCTGTGGGCGTAATGGGACCACTTCCGCAGACAGATAATGGCAATCAATACCTTTTGGTGCTGACGGAGCATGCTACACGATGGGTAGACGCCGTCGCAGTTCCTGATCGACGCGCGAAGACAGTGACCGCAGTGGTGATGCGGCATATTGTCGCAGGTCACGGTGTGCCGAAAATGATATTGACCGACCAGGGTCTTTGTTTGGAGAGTGAAGAATTCAAATCCTGTTCGGAGCAGCTTGATATCAAGAGGATAGCAACGACGCCGTACCACCCACAGACTAACGGTTTGACAGAACGGAATAATCGTACACTTAAGGAGTAGCTAGCTTCGTAAGGAGGAAATTGGGAGATGGAACTGCCGTTAATATTATTAGGTCATCGTGCCTCTGTACAAGGAACAACCAAGAAGTTGTCGTTTCGGTTAATGTATGGCAGGAAACCGTGGTTTCCCAATATGTAGTAAAACCTGGCCCCAACAACAGCCATGGAACATGACAAGATTGAGAAATGAGCGGAAACAGGCAATCAGAAATGTGGGACGAAAACAGAAAACTGATGCTGAAAAATCTGAGCAGAGAGTAGAAGTAAATGGAAACCATTTGAGATCGGAGATCAGGTGAAATGTAAAGAACAAGGATATACATCAGGAGGTGAATATGGTAGAAGGAAACTACTCCTGAAGTGGGAATGACTATACATCATAACCGAGAGACGTGGTTCAGTTTATACCACCAATGGAGGGGACAAAGAGAAAATAGTAAACGCCAGCCTACTTCAAAAATGGAAGCGGTGGGAAAACGATGAAACAATGAGTGAAAACCAGGAGAAGACAGCACCAAAACGATCAAAATGGTTGCAAGCCCGAAATTTTGAGGGGGACGAGTGTAGTTGGCGTCGCTGATAGGAATGGATATAAGTAGTATATGTTGAGAGTGTGGCAGAAATCATAGGGAATTACCAGCAATAGGTAAGGATTCCGCCAAGACAAACGCAGGCGTATAAAGAGCAAATCAAGAAAGAAGCAGAAGAGGAAATGAAGCATATTTTGCAAATGACCGTCTTAGTGTAAGGTGTATCCATTTGTTTGGACCTCTTCATTCACCCATCATAACACTGATTATTTCAATATAGTAATAATTGTACATCACAACATGTTTCAGATAATCTTCATCCTCTCATTACCCTGTTTAAATTTATCAGAGGAACTAATAGCTTCCAATAAAATTAATAATTGATTCATGATCATAACTTATGATGACAGTATCTAAGCAACTGGTCCCTTTGATAAATTTAAACAGCGTAATGAGAAGATAATCTTCGTCTTCTCATTACGATGACAGTATCATTCACATAACATTTAATAAAGTGAAGTTTTGTAGCCTATCTTTTTATTTGCTTCTCCAGTTTAGAGATAAATACATCGGCTCGAACTAAGCTCCCCGTTGCAACATCATGAATGTGTTGTTGTTGTTATTGTTTTAGAAAATATCTGACAAAAGTGAGGTTTATAAAACATTATCCCTTATATCTTGGCTTCAATACACCATTGAGTCATAAATACTTAATCCCTGATAGCGTCTTTTAACCCCATATGATTTGCGATGTGAAGAAATCAGTTTGAAGAGTATCTGTTCTCATCGATGGCCTACAATTTTCACTAAAAAACTGCTAGAGATCCACATCCCTAAAATGAATTTTTATTTATCCAAATTAGTGAGGTCAGAGATAACTCTTTTCGAAGAATTCGAATACCACTCAACACTTAGGACCAGACAACATGGTATTGCTTACTTTCCAGTAATCACTTCTACAGTAGGTCAGTTACTAAAGTTGCTTAATGGTAACATCTTTTAGTGAGTATCAGTTCCCTCGAGGCTTTAGGTATACCCTGCTAACAAGTTCCAACAAGCTCGAAAACTAAGTCAAGCACAACTTCCTATCAGTTCCGTTCAACTCTCTGACATCGAAGAAGGAAGATATTTAAGAACAGCTGAGTAAGAAGTATTGATAAATACTTGTCAATAACTTTTTGATTACAGCTCTTGTATATCATGAATTGATTGGAATCGAAAAAACTTGACAGAAAGCAATACCTCACCTGGGTTTAACCCGTATGGATACTCATCAGCAGCGCGTATTTGCAACTCTCAGGAAAATCCTGTACCCTTGGAGATTTGAACCCAAGTTGATTAGTGCTTAAATAGCGACTTTATCATCAAGTTGCAGCCAATCCTTAATACAAGGTAATTATTTACTAGAGCCATCGTATTAATTATGTAGAGCTTAGACAAAAGAAGTAAATCATTTAATGATGCTGGAAATCTTCCATGACCGAAGTGGTTAGATAGGTGTTACTCACCAATACTTACTGTATACTCCATAATCTCAGCTGAAGCAGTTGTAGACTGGAAAAAGATCAAAGCTAGTCAGTCTTAAACTTGCCATCTATTGATTGATCACGGGAGTGTTACCAATTTCATGTTGTCTAGTACTGAGTGCAGACCGAATTCTATCGATCATATTTGCAATATGGCAACCAAGCTGCACTCAAGACTAGACAATATGAAATTGGTTGCACTCCCGTGACGAATCAACACATGTAAGCCAGTCCTACAGGAGGTCAATCGCGGTGCCAATAGCTCAGTGGTAAAGTTGCTGACTACATCACTGGGTGACGCGGGTTCGAATCCTAGACAGGACATCAGTTCCGTCGAGGTTGCAGATACGCCTTGCTGACGAGTGCCAAGAAGCACTAAACCTAGGTGCAGGGCTTCCTGCCGATTGCCTCCAGCCAATTAACATAAACTTGCCATCATTTCATGAAGTCTCTAAATGTTTATTTTAAGCATGTAAGGCGACTTTCCGGTCATGATCCATATGCCGAGTGATATTGATGGGTTAGTACACTAGGTGTATATGCATAAGAACCGATTTCAGTGTCTTGAATGCAACTAAAAGTCCTCCTTCTATGAATTTCTGCTATTTTCTAATTACCTTTTCATCCTTATGCCTGTCTTTTATCGTAATGCCTTGTACTTTGATGTACTGATGTAAGGTCTGGTGTTTATTCAGTAGTACCAGATCCTGGGTTGCTGTCAAACACTCCACTGACTGAGCTACAAGATCCATTTACTAATTAGGTGTTTACTTCAATCACTTAGGGGTTTTGCTTGGTTGCCATGTGAATTCTTGATAAGTCATTATGAATGAACTGAGTCATATTAGCTCAGTTGGTAACTCGGAGGTTGTTGGTTTGATCAAACTTTCACTTCAGCTACAATTATCACCCAGTATCGATAACATCAGTTTACCAAACTATGCCTATCTCAAATAGGCATGGTGAATTAACACTAATGATTCAGTAATCTCCTTTCTTTCTTATCATACTAGACATTGTTAATTGTTGTTTTTTTTGTTTTCTTACTAAACTAAATAAAACCTGCACAAATATAATTATCTATTTCTTGCTTAACGATGAATATGATCTATTTTGTGATGAACAGTTGGAAGATTAAATGATGTATCCTTTTTTTCATTATTGACCACACGACGTACCATACGAGATAGTTGTGATCAATAGTTTGGTCCTTCTTTCAACTAATTTACCAAAAGAACTGAGATAGGAAAGTCAAATTCAGACGAAATTTCACTTTCAGCTTATTTATTAACTATTCTCCATGATAGTTTTTGACGCCACAAGCTCAGTGACGCCTTTGAAGTGAAGATAGGAGTAAGACAATGCTGCTTACTATCACCCATGATCTTCCTGATTGTGGTGGACTGTATCATGCAGCAAACAGTGAGGAGCGAGAAGATGGGCATAGGCTAGCTGGACCGATGAAAAGACCCCAGAAGATTTGGATTTCGCCGACGATTTGTGTTTAATGTCGCACAAACTCGAAGATCTACAGGCGAAAAGTAACAAGTTGGCAGAATAGGTGAGGCAGCGAAAACGGGACTTCGAGTGAATGTAGAGAAAACGGAGGTGATGAAGATACTCAACCAACAACAGCATGAACAACAAGCACAAACCACTATTGACGGGAGAAACCTAAAGGAAGTAGTCTCTTTCACCTACCCACCTACCTAGGCAGGGCAGCATCGTTTCAACTACAGGCGGCAAAAGCACAGACGAGGATGTCAAAACCAGGATCGGAAACACAGCAAGACAGGCTTTCATTAATCTGAAATAATCAGTGTGGAGATCTTCTACACTCAGCATAAAACGTGAACAACATCCGGATTTTCAACACCAATGTCAAGTCAGTGCTGCTATGTGGTTCAGAAACGTGGCGTGTGACGAAAAGCATTCCCGACAAACTACAGACGTTCATCAACAGCTTCCCACGCTCACTCAATACTGAAGATCAGATGGATTGCCAGAATAAGAAGAGTAAGTAACAAGGAACTCTGGGGACGAACCAACCAAGAACCTATCACCCAACAAATATGCAGAAGGAAGTTGAGATGGATTAGGCATACACTGAGAAGGCCGATTGGGGACATCGTGCGCTGGGTCAGTCTCTCGAGTGGAATGCAAAAGGGAAACGACAAATTGGGCGTCCGAGATCAGGGTGAAATGGAGGAGATGGTGTTAGGAAGAAATGAAAGCTTGTGGGTAGTGGTAGAGCCAGGTTGAGAAGACTGCAGAGAAGTGAGTGCAATACAGGCGTGCTACTGAAGACCTATGTTCCACTAGGAACCCAAGGGAAAAATAATACTAATGATAGTTTTTGTCAAAGATTGAAATCAGTTACAGAAGCATTGAAGAGCTAATTTACCTTAGCTTGAGACTTTTCAAAGTTATACGCCTACACATACCCTATGCGGGATCATACTCAAGTTCTTTAAGTCTACCAAGGAATAGATATTTATTCAGTCAATGAATTGTACTTCATTGATTCACACTTTTTCTCAACTTCAATCAATTCACATTACACCACAACCATCAAACAGTGTTGTCCGAGGTGAACCAGTCTCCACCGTTGACTGAGTTATTACCATCACGTTGGTTGGAAAGGAAGCATACCTTAAGGTCGGTCACTAAATGAGTGATGAATTTCTATTCAGTTTAGTATTCTATAGGTATTTCATTGATTTCAAGTCAGTCTTTGTCACGAACACAAGCGAGCTAAGGAATCATTGAAAATCAGAGGGCAGTGATTATTTTTCGAACTCCTCAGCTTTCGTACCCACAACCACATTTGGAATCGAGTTGACGATCAACAGTTTTCAAGACGGTATTCATTAGGGACTGACATAAGTTGGAGAGCCTTCGAAAACCTGGAAGCACTGAACAGCTACTTTGTTCCAGTATGGAACTGGTCAGCACTCCGAACTCATGACCTAGAGGTTCCGCGGCCAGCACGTTGCCATCAAGGAATTGGACTGGAATCCAATGGTTCATGTTTTCTTACTTCAATCAGCTCGTAATACAGCGTAGCCTTCATCCGATGCCATCGTTGAGTATTCGCCCCCCTCATTAGAACTTCGGAAAATCTCATCTGGAAGCATGTCATGGTTGCATACTGCTGGGGAGTCTCATCCAAGGACTGAATAACTATCTAATGCTCCCGCGTTTCCAATGGTTTCTCTTATTGATGTCAGTCCGACCCATCAACCATGACATTGGATGGTGTGTCACAGTGTATCGTGAACTAACAGAAGTTGGAAATATGGACCATAGGATTACGATTCAAAGTGGCTTAATGGTAACGTCCTGGCCATGGAACCTGAAGGTCTTGGGTTAGATCCCCGCTGGAGTCGTGGGTTAGCACCGCTGAGGAGTCCCATGCTAGGATGAAATAGCTATCCAGCGCTCCTAGGTTTCTAATGCTCCCCTAGTTGGTGTCAGTCCATGATGAATACCAACTTGAAATAAATAAATTCCCACAAACCCTCAAATCCAACAATTTTGACTAAGTGCAATATAGCCGGTAGAAAAACAACAACAAGTAGTTTCCAAGTCAGTGGAGTATCAAATAGGTAAACTGAGAGTTCCTAATTTTTTTCCTCCTGTAACTAGATTGTATGAAGTTAAATAGTTACAACAGATTACTAGAAATCTAATTAGTTAGATTTCATTCAACTCTTCAAGGGGATTTTATACTTCCAATAAAAGTACAAACTTCTAACTAATTTCCTCAGTTCCATGACAGTTAAACTCTCTGAAATCATGTAAATCGAACTTCTTGACTAGTAAATGTATCTTTGTGAGGTGAACTATGTTGTAAGTGAAGGCAAATACCCATCTATATCACTGGATGAATGTTATACTTTACTGTGAGTTGACAGAGGTAGTAAACGGTGCTAAAGTACATGCCACAAGATCTCGTAGTACTGAACTTGACTCCTACTTGGGATTTTCGATTTGTACTGCTGATGAGTCCCTAACTGGGATGAAACACTTATCCATTGCTCCTACACTTTCAGTAACTTTCCAGCCAACATTTCGTTACTTCATGATCGTACATTGTGATCTTGATTTCTCCTACATTCTTTATCAGTTTATATATGACAGCACCCTAATCCGTATTTTTAATTTTGATGACCTTCTCAGGATATCCGTTTCTCTTTAAAACACATCGGTGGGCTTACAGTCCTTTCTCTTTACACTCTTTGGAGCAGATTGGTATTGCTATCACATTTCCATTGTGCTTCATTATTAAAACAAACAAAGTGATGGAGAATATTTGTAGCTCAGGTGGATGGTCTTGCTTGTATTGTGTTCTCTGAGCTGGGTTGTTTAATCGTGAAGCTTTCATCTTCCTTCTCTAGACGACATCATCAGTACTAACTTCAGTATAAAGTGAGCTGTCACTATCTCCCTATGAGTGATTTAGTGGCTTGATCTGATGATGTGGTCTGTGATTGTTTGTTTCCTTCTAGGAAGCTTGGCAGTCAGGTCATTCAGCAATCAATAGATGTATACACATAGACCCAACCTATCAACCAGTGAGAAAAATGATAAACGACAGAAAGGTCAGAGGTGAAGCAGAGGAACAGCCAACAGAAAAGTCTATACAATCAATGACACAATAATCGAAGGAAACAACTAATCACAAACCAGGTGGTCGGGGAAAGCTACTATATCACTCATGGAGAGATATTGACAGCTCACTTCATACTGAAGTTAGTGATGGTGATGTCGCCTAACAAGACGATGAAAGCTTCACGATTAAACAACCCAGCTCAGAGAACACAATGCAACCAAGACATTGACAAAGTGCATACGTTGTATGCTGAGCTTTGATAATCTTCCTGTAAACACTTCTATTTATGAAACTGTCTTGTTTTCTTCTCAGTGAGACGACAGAAAGCAACTGGAGTTATGTTCTTATTGGTGCTTGTGTTTAAGTTTGTCTTAGGATCGAACTGCTTTCAGTACATACAATATCCCTTGGTAATATTTTCATCAGGGAATAATGTTTGAAGCAACTTATATAGCCTTCCAGTATATTAGTGACTTACATTCTACATCAGTACTTTGAAGTAAGTAATTAGCCAGATATTATTAAATTTGATCATCAAAGAGTTTTGAAAATACTCTCGAACCATTAATAAATACTGTAGCTAAGTAAATACTACTCATTTGGATGATGTTTTCCTGATTTATACAGAGCATAAGTTAACGTTTTCAAAACTCAAGTTTTACCAATAAGACCTTTAGTTCCAAGTTTCAATTAGGCAATATACTAATAAGAAACTCACAGAAAACAGAAACTATGCCTCAGTACTTCTTAATTCATGATGAGGTCTCCATAAAGATTAACTTGTAATAGACAAGTCATTGACATTCATTCCGCTGTGATTTCAGATTTACTACTACTTTTGGCATAATTTGCTTTACTACTTAAAAGCATTATCAGTAGATAACTAATGTAAGAGTAAAACCTGGGCACTATGGTCGATTCTAATTCTATTTTAGTCAGTTTATTAAAAATATCACACAGTGAAAGTGTAGCATTCACTGGATAACATTTCTCACACAATTTATTGTCCATATTCATATCAGGTAACCAACTCCACAACTTCGAGACACACTCTATATACTCCTAATTTTCTCTACTTCTTCGTCATGATAACGTTAGTAGAATTTTCAATATATCTGGGACAGGTGCATATTCATCCCTGTTACTGCAAGTATTTGGTGTTGATTCGATAATACAAAGATTCGGTTATCAATCTCATCCTCACTCCACCCAACTCAGTTTTCAACACTGTCACTCTATCCCACCCTAATGAGTGATTTAGCTACGTTTTTGTTTTCCGTTATTCTAATCGACCCTGATCGACCACTTTCACCTGTGTATTTGACCTCTCAATCACTGCAAGGAATCTGGTAAACCAGATTATTTTGCTTAATTCCATTGATAGGATCTTTTAACCTATAAAGCTTATTTCTCAGAGAGTTTCTTGGTTTAAATGTCACTTTAATCCCAGCCAGCCTTATTGAGAATTCTTCGTAGTGCTTCTCAGGTGCCTTCCTTGTATGATAACACAGCAAAGGCTTTGAATTCTCTCTCAACCCTGTTACTATTATTACTATTAATACTGGGATTATTATCATCATTATTATTAACATCTGTATTACCAATGATACTTCTCAGATTTTTCTTTCCACCTTTTATGAATTTATTGATAAATTTAGGTGGGTAATTATTGAGAAGCAAATTGTTTTTGGTGTGTCTGATTTCTTGTTGTGGATTTTCCGACCTACTGGTAAGCTTATTCACCCTATCACTTAGGCATTTAACTAAGCCTATGTTAACTGAGATGGGGAGAGATGATTTAAAGTTTAAGTAGCGATTGGAATGGATAGGTTTCCTATAGACGACACTAGTCTCTAGATTTCCTTCTTGTGTTCGTTTAATCTTGTAATCCAACATTTCTAGCTCACCTTCATCACTTTCTAAGTCACAGTTAAATTGGATTGCATTCACTACTGAATTTATATGTGTCAAGAACCTGTTGATGTGTTCTGATTTCAGTACTCTAAATGTATCATCTACATATCGGAACCATATCCCTAGATTAGGACTAAATGTTTGAAGGGCCATTTTAGCCCAACTATCCATAAATATGCCTGCCACGATAGAGGATATTGGTGATACCATGGCAACACCTTCAGTTTGTTTATATATTTTGTCTTGAAACTTAAAAACTGTATGATTTCCTCGATCGGCATCTTAGTTCGATGCGTAAGTTCTTTGTCATCTTCAAGCCGATTTCTAACTGCCTCTAGAGCTATGTCAATCGGTATATTCGTGTAAAGGCTTGTTAGTTATATCAAAACTAACCATTTTTCACTGTCGTCTAATCTATGCTTTAAGTCTTAAGAGTTGGTAAGTCCAGACTTTGAGTGATTTCTTATTGGGCTTAACACCATTGCTAAATATTTAGACAACTCGTAAGTCAGAGTGTTTCTAAAATCTACTATAGGCCTGATTGGATAACCTGGCTTATGAATCTTAATAGTACCATATATTCTACTGGGATTATTAGTTTTCGACATTAAATTAAACCAGTTTGACTCACCTAGAAATGGCTTCATCCGGCGTATCAAATCCCTAGTCGATTTCTTGACCTTCTTCTTAATTTCCTCATATGCTCCTGTTTCTATATGCTCGTTCACTTTATAGGTACATGGGTCATAGAAGTCGACTAGGGTCGATTAGAATAACACAGCACAAAACCTTAGACAAATCAAGATTAGTAGATCCTAATGAGATAAGAAATTTAGAGAAAAGCTCGGCTATAGCTCTGTATGCAATGACACACAATCACTCATTAGGGTGGGATAGAGTGACAGTGTTGAAAACTGAGTTGGGTGGAGTGAGGATGAGATTGATAACCGAATCTTTGTATTATCGAATCAACACCAAATACTTGCAGTAACAGGGATGAATATGCACCTGTCCCAGATATATTGAAAATTCTACTAACGTTATCATGACGAAGAAGTAGAGAAAATTAGGAGTATATAGAGTGTGTCTCGAAGTTGTGGAGTTGGTTACCTGATATGAATATGGACAATAAATTGTGTGAGAAATGTTATCCAGTGAATGCTACACTTTCACTGTGTGATATTTTTAATAAACTGACTAAAATAGAATTAGTATTGTTTTATAACTACATTTTATGAAGGCAAATGAACAATAACATGACAGTAAGTCACAGTTCAACGATTTTCAACATGAATATGTTCAAAACTATTGAAAACTATCCAAGTTGTAAGTTAGCTTGTTACTTTATTCGTACTTCAATAGTAATTTCAAAGAATCAGCAGATTAAATTCTTCAAGGTTAATTCAATGGGACTTTTAGGTATTTCAGATCAAAATAATGATTAAAGTACTTTTAGAGATTGAAGTATTCCCCGCTGATTATACTTTTTTGGGTTATAGTTTCAATGAAACATCTTTAAATGAGAATGTGTTACTTCATCAATTTTTAATATTTCATAAATTCTTATTTTCAGTAGGTTACTTTTAGTTATTGAAACAAATTTGTTTCAATCTTGAGATTTGTGGGGATTTAATGATTTCAGGTTTAAATTCATCATGGTGTGAAACTGATTGGAGGAATATTGGTTGCCTAGATTCATGGGTGTGCACTGCTGAGGAGTGCCATGCTAAGACGAAAAAGCTGTCAGCACTTCCAGCTTTCCACACACACACTGGAAAAACAGGAAAAATATTGTCTGTAGTACAATAACGTATATGCTTTTAAGCTACAGTTAATTCAGGGAAGGGATATCAGCAGAAGAGGATACCAGGAAATGAGAAAAGTTGAACCGACAGTCGAAATCCTGAAGTTTTCAATGATTGACTGTTAATACGTCTTGAATGTTAATCAACAAAGCTACGCACTACTAACTAGTCAAGATCAACAATCAACGACTTCATTATTCTATCTCGCGTCTTACTAGGACACCATAAGTCTTGCTTTTACTACTTTTTTGTTTAGTATTGTGTATTCATATAGGAGTTGGTTTAGTATGCATTGTACATGACCTGACCAATATAGTCAATACACGCTCATATTGATATCAGCTGATTTCTTCTCTTTTGTTCTAAATCGCTTACACGATGGACCCATTAAATGCAAAAACTACTTCTTACGGAAGACTGATTAAACGCTTCCAATGTTGAAGTTAATCGCTGATGACTTTCAAATGGGATGATACATATCACTAGTACTACTACTACTACTACTACTACTACTACTACTACTACTACTACTACTACTTTATATACTAAGTTCTTGATAGATGAGTGCTTTTCCCGTTGGTTCTCAGGCGTCAAAGCATTCCTTGATATATATCTCTCTAGATTTAATGTAACTGTAAACCTAGGTGAGATGCTTGACATATACGACTACTTTACTTTTCTCTATTGAAGTAGGAAAATGTCTAGTTCATTCTTCAAGTAACCGTCTGTTCTAAGCACCTACGGAGCACTGATCGATTGAAGGTACATCTACAACTACCTAATTGTGTAGTAATTTACTCTCCTAATCAGAATTGCCATTATTATATAAGTAAGGATGGTTGTATTATTTTGTTTGTGCTGGTTAGCAGTGAAATCCATGACACGGATTTTGTGTTATTCAAGACTCGTCAATTGGTTATGATTCCACCCTACCGAGAGATGGAGTTCCCATTGAGATTTGAATCCAACAAGTATCACTTCAATTGCTGCACCGTTGTCTACTAAACTTTCAAATTAAGAAAGTAGTCTCACGAGTAACCAGAATCATTTGTTATCTATCAGGGTTTGTAGTTTCTAATTGGTCATTATATTGAGTTGGATTGATCAATCTACAAGCATCAATAAATAAGGATATTCATAATTGATATAACCGGTTATAAATTGAAGAATGATGCTAAATGCCACTCTGACCAAAATGCAGGAATCTGATTGGTTATTTCACTGACTGCTAGGGTGAACCTTTTAGTCATTAGAAATCTAGAGGTAGTAGATTTAAATTCCTTTACTACATGAACTTTCTTCCTAATTCACTTATTATCCTCTCATACAAAGTTCTGTCTTCTAAACGAAGGCCATTTCAGCCAATCTAAGACAAGAATAAAGGCGACCAACAAGCCTGTAACGAATGATAACTAAAAGTCATCAGGGCGAAATTCAAATAGTCAGTGTCAGTCAATCACCCAAGCTAAAACTGGTTAGGTAATCTAATCAACACGAATTGTGTAATCACATGGACGTAATTTTCGATTAACTAAGAGGTCAGTAAGAAGTCAAGTCTCTGCGGGAGCAACATCACTCATTGAGGTGCAGGTACATCCAGCTGACGAGTCCCAAATAGATGTTGTGCCCCATTAGCCTACTGGCGTTTGAAGTGAAGAGTATGAGGTTTGAGTCTCAGCGGGAACATCAATCACTGGGGTTCAGGTACATCCGGCTGACGAGTCCAAAGTGGCACGAAACGTGCGTCCTGAATTCCACTGCTAGTCACTAAGATGAATATAAGATGTCAAGTAATTTATCCGTCACAATCGGTAAGTTATAAGTCGTCGTCAAAATGAAACTATTGATTTATAGTACTGAAACCCCATCCGAATGGTCATAAGAAAGATAAATAAATCCTGTTTAATGCCATACTGTTATTGTTTTGCGAGAAAAATGTTTTTCAGGTAACTAAAAGACTCACAGTTCTAAGTTTTACTAAGGTCTAATTTATATTATTTATTTATCCCTTGGGTTCCTAATGGAGCATACGGCTTCACTAACACGTCTCCATTCCACTCTCTCATCTGCAATCTTTTCAACCTGCCTCCACAACAGCCCACAAGCTCTCATTTCTTCCTCACACCATCTCCTCCATGTCACCCTCACCTCGGACGCCTAACTCCTCACTTCCCATCTGAGTTCCACTCGAGGGACTCGCCTGACCTGGTGCATGATGTCCCCAATCGGTCTTCTCAGTGCATGCCCAACACAATCCATCTCCACTTCCTCCTGCATATTTGTTAGGTGATAGGTTCTTGATTGGTTTGTTACCAGCTGGAGTGAGTTCCTTGTTGTTTATTCCTATTATTCTGACAATCCATCTGATGTTCAGTAAGGAGCCAGCATAGGCAGCAGTTTATGATGAATGTCTGTAGTTTGTTGGAAATGCTTATCGTAACGCGCCAAGTCTCTCAACCATCACATAGACGCACTGACTTGACTGCATTGGTGTTGAAAATCCGGATGTTGTTCACGCTGTATGCTGAGTGTAGTGCAGTCGATCTTCACACTGGTTTCAGGTTAATGAACGCCTGTCCTGCTGTCTTTGCAATGCTGGCTTTGACGTCTTCGTCTATGCCGCTGCCTGTAGTTGAAACAGTGCTGCCTAGATAGGTGAAAGAGACAACTTCCTTTAGGTTTCTCCCAAACCGGATACCTTGAAGATGAATATTTTCAATGGACAAGAAAACTACGAAAGGTATCAATCCTTCCTATCATCAGGAAATTTCTTCAGCCTAATACTACAATTTCCAGTGTGGAGATCTTCTGCACTCAGCATGTGGAACAAGATACGGATTTTCAACACCAACCTCAGTCAAGTCAGTGCTTCTGTATGGTTCAGAGACTTGGCGCGTTACGAAAGGGATTTCCAATAAACTACAGACATTCATCAACAACTGCTTACGCTGGCTCGCTACTGAAGATCAGATGGATTGCCAGAAAGAATAAGCAACAAGGAGCTTTGGGAACGAACCAACCAAGAAGCTATCACGCAACAAATATGCAGGAGGAAGTGGAGATGGATCGGGCATGCACTGAGAAGGCCGACTGAGGACATCACGCGTCAGGCCAGTTACTCGAGTGGAATCCCCATGGGAAGCGACGAGTTGGACGTCGGTGTCGAGGGTGACATGGAGGAGGTCGTGCGAGGAGGAAATGAGAGCTTGTGGGCTGTCGTGGAACGAGGTTGAAAAGATCTCAGAGAACAGAGGTCACTGGAGACGTGCAACTGAAGCCCTATGTTCCACTAGGAACTCAAGGGACTAATAATAATAATAATAATAATAATAATAATAATAATAATAATACAATTTATACTAACACATTGAAGACACATGCAACAATGCAACTACTGGCAGTCATAAAGGTAGTGTTGAACTACTTCAAAGAATTGCAAAGATTTATGAGACCCATACAATCTCCTCTAGGAAACAATACTGTTGACTAATCTGGATGAGTAGGATGATGAATTTACAAATGACTCACATACTGGATGATTCTTATAGTTGAGTGATTTTTCAAATGACTAACTGTGGTGTATCAACACGGTTTACGTTGAAATTGACCCTTAAATCAAGATTACAAGGTGGACTACTAAGATATACTACTATTGGCTGAACAACTTGAGTAGTCCGAAGGTACTACAGACTGGTCTGTAGATTTCTTCAGGTAGCCAGATCAGAGTCATCTAAACAACAGAACAATGATATTGTCAACAGTATAACTTAAAGGACAATGCACTGAAGCAAAATCTAATAATATTCCAACAGTACATTGCAGAAGTCTATCATTATTCTGAAATATAAACTTTCTTCACCATTTTTCAGGACTAAAAACTTCAAGTAGTATGGTATAAAAAATAACGATGATACCTTCATTATTACGTCTTTCTTAATGAAATGAATTCTCTGCTTGAATTGGCAACAATTGGTTTCTTGGTGCCAAAAAAAACTTGAAGGAATAAAGAGATAATCAATTACTAAGTAATCACTTAGTTATCTATACACGGTACTGTTACTCATCCATCTGTATGACGATAAAAGGCTTCCTGAGTACAAATGAATAGTTGACCAAGTCGATAAGAAGTTCTGTTTCATATTCAGAATCAATTAAAATCATCTTTATATGCCTAATTGAATTGCAGTTTACCGGTGACTTTTTTCAACCTAAGAAAGACTGACTCTTGCGGCCAACCTAATAATCATAATAACAATAATAATCGATTAGACTTTTTTTTATTTTATGGAAATCTGTCAAAATAAACGAACCTGATTGGCTGTTTCAGTCCAGTAGTCACTACTAGAGTGATCTTTAGAGTTACACCTTACTCAGCTCCCAATATTCCCTATATTAGTATAACTGCTTGGACCGAATTGATCAGTCTCTGTTGGCATGTGGACTCGTGTGCGGATGCCTCGATATTGCCTGTGTTCTTAGTTACATAGTAATGGTGATGGATAATGGCTAGCGGTGGGATATTATTGAGGACTCATCAGCTGGATGTACCTCCCTACCAGTAAGTAATGTTCTCACTGTGGCATACTCACAGGAGCCCATATGACAATAGAGACCGATCAATTTAGTCCTATCACTGAGGGTATAATACAAGCAATAATGCCAAAACTATACCCGCTGCACAAGAAATGGCTATCGTGCCTCGGTGGTGTAGCGGATAACCCTCTGGCATTTGAATCGATCGCTCCCGAGTCCGAATCTCGGTGGGAACAACATCACTCACTGAGAGGCAGTACATCCAGTTGACGAGTCCCAAATAGGACGAAATGTACATCCTAGATTCCACTGCTAGCCATGACCCATCATTAACATAGTTGATTTGATTTTTCTAATAAATTTAGGTGAAATCAGACGTTGAAGTGTTGTTTGCCTCATTACAACAACGTGTGTTGTGCATGGTTGACTCTCATGTCCAATTAGCCTTTCAATAATGTATCACGGAGGTCATTCAACTAATTTATCCGCGTTAAGCTTACTGAAAAATGACAACAACGGTAAACCAAACTACCAGTTGACTGATTAGTCATCACATTGAGCTATGCATTTCAAAGGTTGATATCATTGCTCTATAGTAAATCAACAGTATGTATGTGTGTGTTCATTGCATGACTTGTGATGCTGAAAAGTGGGTGAGAAATCCAGTGGGCAAACAGTCTATTCATCTTTTTTTGAGATGAATGGGGATTTTAATTTAGAGGCAGTATTCATCACGGAATGACATCAGTTGGGGAACCATTGAAAATCTGGGAGCACTGAACAGCTATTTCGTTCTAGTACGGGACACCTTAGTAGTGCAGGTTGAACTCAGGACCTTGGGGTTTCTAATGAACGCGTTAAACATTCAGCCGCTGGGTCAGTTCCCAACTTCTGTTGTGAAACATGAAGGTCCTTAGTTCGAACGCAAGCTGGGTTGTGGGTGCGTACTTCTAAGGAGTCCCATACTAGGACGAAACAGCTGTCCAATGCTCCCAGATTTTCAATGGTTCTCTAACTGATATCAGTCTATTTATCATTTTAACAATGTGAGATAGTTGTGGTTTGGCAGATTAGTATTGATACTGGGTGATGATTGGAAGTGAAATGAACATTAGGATCGCAACCAGATTGAAACCAACGATTACCAGGTTTCTGGCTAGGTGCACTACCAACTTAGCTACAAGGCCCGACTACCATGTGAATTAGTGACGCATTACTACCCCTTGATCTCACTTTCACTGGTTGCTCACTGAGGACCTTTCATCCAAATCCAGATCTAACTGAATCAGCCAGTGTGAGTACGATCAGGCGCTTCACGAGTTCACATAGTAGTAGGAGAAAATCCTTGCTGATTGAAGCGAAATAAACGTCTAGTCAGCAGTCGGACCTCGTAGCTCAGTTGGTCAGTGGTTAGAATCCAGATGCCATCCAGATTTTTATTTCACCTTCAATCGTCACCCAGTATCCGTCTATTTGACCAAAGCCAAACAAGATCAGTAATCAAACAATTGACTCCAATGAATGTGTCACGCAGTTCTACAGAAGGTCAGTCGCAACCGAAATAGCTTAGTGGTAACATCTCGAACTGTAGCAATAGGTGGCGTGGGTTCGAATCTCACAACGTATAACAGTTCCTTTGAGGACCCAGGTACACCTTTGTTGACATGTGTCAAGAAGCGCGAAACCTAGGTCAACCACAGTTTCCTACTGATTGCCTCCATCCAACCAACATCTATCGAAGTGCATCATAATGGTGAACCTCCTAGCTTGGTGACCATATTGAAAAATGATCGATAGAAGCGGGTCAGTACTTAGGAGTAGACTATGTGAAGTAGACCAACCTCCAGTAAACGGTCTATGTATAAGTGACTCCCTCTAGCCTTCTTTACTCATTCCGCTCCATTTAGATTGACGTGTGAGACTAATTGCACTGTCTTCAAAGACCACCCTAACAAAAAAAACCAAATGTAGCACTTCGGTTGGTTTTATACTTGAACAAAAGATAAAAATAATGGTTTTGTAAGGATTTTTAATAACTGAAGCATATTTTTGAATTTATTTCCCATGTTATTTGTGTAAAAACTCACTACATGATTGTAAACTGCACTACAATTGTTGTCTGTTTACTCATATACTGGCTGTATTTGTATTCAAGCAATCTATAGGTATTCTAAGCTGTTTCTGTCAACGGTAGTTAAGTTATAATGATCCTTCATCTTTGGTAGGCTAAACACTATGAATTCTGTTAACTCAAAGATGAAGCTGAAGGTTACATAAGGATTAGTGCTAGAGTCGGATAAGAGACACTGTCTGAGGATGAAGACTGAAACTATGCGAAGTTTTCAACTTCATATTCATCATGGATTGATATGAATTGGAGAAACCATGGAAACCTGAGAGTACCGAGCAGTTTTTTCGACCCAGCACGGAACTTCTGAACAGTACACACCCATGACCTCGCAATAGGGTCGAATGTAGCACCTCCAAGTTCCACAGTTAACAGGTTACCCTTTGAGTCACTGGGTAGGAATCTAGTAGTTCACATTTTCACACTCATGTCATTTCGTGATGTGTGGATGTGAGAACAGATACTCAACGACGATATTAGATGTCACTCCTTGATGAATACCGATTTGAAATCAATAGAATCTCTACAAACTTCCAAATGGAATTATGCAAAGTTCTGTTTGATACTTGTAACTTCCTGTTCCTATACAGGGCTGAATTGCTCGACCTCTGTTGGCAGATAGGCTCCTGTCTCGATATTCCCTGACTATATATTATGTTGGAAGCGAGTACTTCCAGCTGACGTGTCCAGAATTCCACTGCTAGCCACTACCCATCATTAACAACAAGAATGTGGTCAATTTTTCCCAGGTCCCCCTTCCCCGGGATGGTGATTTTAAAATGGTGGACTCATAACATAGTGACTTTTGATTCACTGAGATCATAGTAACCTGATCAGCATTACTCCTTCCACTGATTACGTAATCCCTCAGAGAGTATTATTTGTAATACTTAAGTCTTCCACATATTGACCACTGAGAAAGACGAAGATTTGAGTGAGTACACACTTTGTTGAAGCCTTGTCAAAACCGATCTTTCAATACACTACTTTCATACTGAAAATATACATCCATCAAGCGGTTGCATGAATTTGGTTAGTCTTTTTTTGAGGATATGGTGTACAGAACACGAAGAGTATGTTCAAAAGTATAGTCAACAAAGAAATGGATGTCTTGAAGGGAAATATTCTCAGGAAACGGATATCCTGTGAATGGTTGAAGGAAGAATATAATAGTTAAAACAAAAAAGCTAATTACCATCATTTCTGAAAGACAGACTAATTGAAGTTCTCACGAACATACTCAAAAAGACTCTGAAGAAGATGTTCTCACCGATCACTGCAAGGACCCCTTTCACACTTATATGCATCAGCCGCTATAGGTTAAGTGTACACTCCACACAAATGTGCATTGACAAATTGAACTTCTCCTATAGAGGTAGTTATGTTCCACACACTGGGAGGGCTTTGCCGCAACCGGGCTATTATTATTATTATTATTTGTCCCTTGGTTTCCTAGCGGAACATAGGGATTCAGTAACATCCTCCATTCCACTCCCTTGTCTGCAGTCTTCTCAACCTGGCTCCACGACTGTCCAGAGGCTTTCGTTTCCTCCTCACACCATCTCCTCCATGTCACCCTCGACCCGGACGCTCAACTCCTCCCTTCGCATTTGGGTTCCATCCGACGACCTGACCTGGTGTGTGATATCCCCAAAGCGTCTTCTCAGTGTATGTCCAAGCCAATCCATCTCCACTCTCTTCTTCTTCACATTTTTTGGGCGATAGATTCTTGGTTAGTTCGTTGCTAGTCAGACTTCGTTGTTGTTATTTCTTATTATTCTGGCCATCTAATCTTCAGTGTCAGCATTGAGTGAGCATAGGTGGCAGCTGTTGATATGATGTATATCTGTGGTTTGTTGGAAATGCCTTACGTAACGACCCAAGTCTCTGAACCATCACATAGAAGCAATAACTTGACTCGCAACCGGGCTAATGAACATCTACTAGTTTGTTTGTGAAACTTAAAGCGAAGAAGATTACTAGCTGTGTTCACTCGCATCGAATCGACACTGTTCATGTTTTTGACATTAAATATGCCTTTTCAATTATTCATCAGTTACTTGACCATCTGGTACTGGAGGTAAGGATACAAAAATAGCCCATTCCTCTTTGTTCCACAGTCTTCCAGTGTCAGTGATATGAGTTTTCTCTATCCGGATTAGACCAATCTAATCTGAAACAAAATCGACATGTCAGGCCTCAACTAGACGTCCCAGGAACTTTGTGGTCACACAAATCTTTTTCTCTTTGAGGTAGCTTAAAAACGATTAGCCTTCTACAGAGTGGATAGTCGAGAAGTGTCAACTACCCGCATGCTACCGGTAGTACATTATACCTAATTAAACATAACCAGACGGTACGATCTTGCCTTCTGCGAATAGCTGAGGTTAGTAACATTGAAATGATGAAATCACAGCTGTATTGTTCTTCCATGGCCTCGTCTATTACCTAAACTCTAACATAATTTGGTTGTGTAATTGTATGAACTGATTTGTGTATGTGTGTGTGTGCGTGCGCGCGATTTCGTAAATTTATATATAAAGAACTTCTTAAGTTTCTCATCATGTAAATTCGAAGGAGATAATCTTGTTTTCAATTAGATCGTCTTCAAGTTATATTCTAACATAAATAGATAAACATTTGTGTGTAAAAACTAACAATGTTGAAAATTCTCACTGTCAAAATTAGAAGTAGACATGTAACCAAGTGAGCAATATTGTTTTCAATTAGCTCTCATCAGACTTTACTCTAATATACATAAATTTTCTCATATAGAAAAGATTAAACCAATCATGCTGAATTCTTCAAGCTGTGGTTACAAAGAAGCGGAGTTTGGAAATAGTAAATATTTCAGATAATAGTAATGGATTGTGGCTAGCAGTGGAATCCAGGATGCACATTTCGTCCTATTTAGGACTCGTCAGCTGGACGTAAGTGCCTCTCTCCCAGTGGGTGATGCTACTCCCATCGGGGTTCCAACTCGGGAGCGATCACTTCAAACGCTAGCGCGTCGTCCACTACACCACCGAGCCACGATACCCATTCCTTGTGCAACGGGTATAGTTTTTAGTATAATTGTTTCTATATCATACCGTTATTGATTGGACTGAATCCCGGTGGGAACAACATCACTCACTGGTAGGGAGGTACATCCAACTGACGAGTGCCAAATAGGATGAAATGCGCATCCTAGATTCCACTGTTAGCCACTATCCATCATTAACATAATTAGAACGCTGGCAATATCGAGGCATCCTCACACGAGCCCATATGCCAATAGAGACTGATCAGTTCGGTCCAATCAACGACCGTATGATATAGAAACAATTATACTTATCATTATTATTATCACTAGTTTGACTACCTGCGATAGCCGTCGTTTGGCAGACTCCTTTTACTGATGCTACGTGATGATTTGAAGGTGAAACGAAAATCTGACCTGTAGTAGGATTCGAATGAGTAACTTCCAGGTTATCGATCAGATACTGTACCCACTGACCTACGGGTGCTAAGAATAATGAGAACAGATCGGTACTGTTGGTATTCAAACAATCAATGTAGGTTGAAACTTAGGAAATCGATAGAAGTCGAATAATGCTAAAGAGTGTTGTATGCGGTTAGTCAAAGTCTCAGCAAATAAGCATGTGTGTGAAAGGGGGGGGAGAAAAGGAAAGGGGCGAAAAATTAACGAGCCCCAAATAGGACGAAACGCAAGTCGTGGATTCTTCTGCTAGTCACTAAAACCGATGAAGTTGTTTATTAAGTATTTCCTGGCCAAACTTCTACTAGGTACAAAGACTAGGACTATTAGCTTGAATCCCCACAGTTTCTGCTATGTATAAAGGACGAGATCGAATACGTTTCAAAAGATTAGATGGTATACCTGTGAATAGTCGTGAAAGCATTATTCTCATGTACCAAGCGACCACTACCAGTGAGACGAGACAAAACAGAACTTCTGGTGGATTTTATCTGTCCCTTTTTTAGCCATGAAGGTAGATCCCCAGCAGCATATTTGTTGAGTTGTCCAGTAGTACCCCTGCATACCTTTCCTCGTAAAAGCAAGTAAACTTATAAATACACAGAGAAACGGCAAATCTGAGTAATAAAGACTTTTAACTCAAAAACTTACCAAATATTCGTTTAACTGTCGATATGTGTTGATATTTTAGTGTATTTAAAGGGCGCGACTGATGAAGCTTCGACGAAATTCCATATTTACTCAAATTTCCATCTTCCTAATCATACAGTACGCGCATTCGGTTCAAATCAACTATAACTTTTTAACAGTAATTTTTAGTGTTATTGCTTGTATTACACCGTCGTTGATTGGACAGAATTGATCAGTCTCTGTTGGCACTGCTAGCCAATGCCCATCATTACTAAACATAGTTAAAAGACAGGCCATATCGAGGCATCGGTATAGGAGCCCATATGCCAACAGAGGCTGATCAATTCGGTCCAGTCAACGACGGTGTAATACAAGCAATAGCACTAAACCTATACCCGTCACACAAGAAGTGGCTATCGTGGCTCGGTGGTGTAGTGGATAACGCACTGGCGTTTGAAGTGATCGCTCCCGAGTCCGAGTCCCGGTGGGAAGAACATCACTCACTGGGAAGCAGGTACATCCAGCTGATGAGTCCCAAATAGGACGAAATGCGCATCCTAGATTCCACTGTTAGCCACTGCCCATCATTACTAAACATAATAATTCTTAGCTTTTCATCTCTTCAGCATTTTTACCTCTGACTTTTTATGACGTCTGAGTTACTGTGCAACTATTCTAATCCCCATTGTAATTTTAGACATTTTGCATCTGATGTCCACCTTTAAAACCAGGTGAAACCAAATTGCTTTGTTCAAACTTAATAAACCAAGTAAATGCCAAGTGAATAACACTTTGGAGTTCAGTTGAATGGGTACTGGGTTCGAGGCTTAATGGGAATATCATCACTCATTGGAGTTCAGGTACATCCCAGTTGACGAGTCCTAAATGAGATGGAACACTCCAACTTGACTGCACTGCCAACCACTAAGTAGGCTACCATAAAAATGCATGAAAATAAAATTTCCCTGTTGACTATGCAAGGAATCGACAAGCCAATCATAATCATTCACCGACTAATATCGATTGATATAATTAATTCGTACAATAAATGACCTCATTCACCTGTTATAGTATTTAATTAATCAATCAGCATGTTTTCATTTTGCAAATGAAATGGACAACACCTTTTTGTGTTGTCCATTTCATTAAAGCATAATAAGGATGTGGAAAAAGAAAACAAAACTTCACCAACTAACATATCTTGTCAATTGTGTGTCGTATATAAAGACAATGCATAAATTAATCTAAGAGAAAATATCTAACTGACCAATCATATTCAAGTATTTTACATGAATATGATTGGCTAAAATATAACCAAGATTTTCCTATCATTATCTAGTCATACAAAATGATATGTCCGAGGTAATATTGCATAGAAAGACGTGAAACACTTTACTGAATTATTATTATTATTATTCCAGATATATTTTTCAAGAGTATAATGTCTTCAATATTTTATACATTTACATACTGAATATATATAAATATTAATTGGATCGATTTTTCTTATACAGTATTATTGAATAACACGTGAAAAAAGGCATATACAAACACGTGTAATCAATCTCTTATAATGTGGATTCATAAAATTAATCAATACATTGAGTTGATTATCCTATATCATATATTGTGTATTCTATTATTATCTATTAAAACTGATTCATCTATAGATGTATCACAATTACATGATCAATCATATTCAGATATCATATGGGCATATGATATGTCAAGATCATATTTATGGTCACCAAAAACTCCATTAAATGTATGGCCTGATTTTAAGCCTATACAACAATGTGATACATATGATTTTATAAATTTTCAACCGAATTTAAATAAATTATCGTTTATTAGCAATCAATTTGAATGGACAAGTATAAGTATATTCAATTCAGAACAAATTAAACGTGGATATATTTTACTCGGTGGATCATATAGACGTCAACAACCAGATTCATTAAAATTGAGTGATACTGTTTCACCAAGAGAAAATAGCCATATATTTCTGTGTAGTTTAAATATAAAATCTGAGAATGAAACACTATTAGGCTTTGGATTCAATGAAAAAGCCTGTATTCTCTTAAATCAAACTTCTAATGATCATGAATTTTTGGGTGCATCAAGTCAAGCATTGAAAATTAATCAAGATCTCAGTATATTTGTCTATTGTGATCCATTATGGAGAGCTGGTTCAAAAGTTCCTGTTGGTAGATGTTTTTCACATATTGTACATAATGGACAAGTTCAACGAAGTTTAGAGTTAGCTGATTTCTGTCAAACTGGTATGCAAGTTGCTACACCATGTGCAGCTGGTCAAAGTATTGCTCTATCATTAGATGAAGTTAATGGGAAGGTGACTAAATCAATTACAGATTTACTTTCAACAGTTAGACTTTGGGTTGGTGAACCATTGTCAACTCCACATGGACGTATACAAATATTGACTGATCTGTATGGTACAATGAAATTGATCACTATACCAAGACCAGAGAATACTGAAAGTATGGCAATTGGTTCATTTTTTGGTTATGCACTAACTGAAGGCTTTGTCACAGCTCCTGGCCTACTCAATCGTGAACAAGGCAATTATACTAATCCTATCCATCTGGTCGGTATTCATTTGGCTAAGTCAACCAGAGATACAACAAATGGATTTTATGGTATTGTTGACTGGTTCCCTGAAACTAGTATGTCTGATCAATTCTCTGGAAATGGTATGTCTGTTCTAAGAGTACACCTGAAAGGACCTTATATCAAGAGTGTTATCATGGGTGCACCATATGCACGAAATACTGAAATGAAGGAGAATAAAACGGACAGTACTCAGTCAACAGTTTATAACAGAGGAAGAATTTATTTATTTTGTCAATCAGATCATGGTATCAGTTTGAAATCAGATATGCATCAAGTATCTACAACATTCGATTATTTAGACGGTCCAAAAGGTTCAACAAATTTTGGCTTTGCTTTAACTAACCTCGGTGACTTCGATGGAGATGGTAATGATGATGTGGCAGTCGGTGCACCGGACTTGGAAAACACTACCGGTTTTAGTCATATCTATTTAATACGTGTATTATCAACTTGTCAATTTGACAGAACACCTTTACACATATTAACTAGCCCTCAAGGTGCTTATGATTTCGGTGCTCATCTACCCTCACATACTTCTGACTTAGATTTCAACGGTTTAAATGATCTTGTTGTGCCAATATCCTCGTCTAAGCAGACATTGAATCAGGCTGCTGTTGTTGTATATGCTACAAGACGTTCTTGGACAGCTGAATGTCATTTCACTTTTCCACCATGGTTAGCAATTAGAAATCTCTTAGAAAATGATAAAATCCCTGTACAAATTATGATATACTTTAAAGATGCAAAGAATAAATTCTCTTTATCTGATCATGCTGAGATGAATCTTTTCAATTCATCACAATTCAATAGATTTATTCATCAAATCAATACAGACTGGAATGCTAGTGAAGTGAATGAACAACGTTTCACTTTAGCTAGCCCTATTGAACCACACTTAGAAATGAAACAGAGTCAACTTGTTATCGATTTTGATATTCAAGCGAAAATGAATGTTGAAGATATGCATGATTTAGAGTTAGAGACAGGTGGTGTCTTCTTAGGCTATCGATTTCTACAACCATGTTATGGTGATCAAAGTGTAATTGATCAGAATGGTACTTGTTTGAATGGTGGCTGGTTGAAACGTCCACTAATTGATTGGTCTAAGTGTATAGCTAAAATCCCATTGGCACGTTATGTATGCTATCCAAGTCCAATGTGTGAAAGTGATGTGGCAATTCGTGTGAAAGACTTAAGATCTGGACAAATTATTGCCTCAGATTATATAAACGATCGACAAAAGTCCTCTATTACTCAAAAGAATAATTCTAGTGATAACAGTAATACTAATATCAGTGATATTCAAGGTTCTATACCAAGTACCAGTATTGATATAGAATACGGGAATACAAACACTTCTAGACCACAAATACAAATTGAGATCTACAACTATGGGCCAACTAAAGCACAAGGTACACGTTTGGAGTTACAATTTCACGGGAATTTACGATTCTCACGACTTGAATTTGAAGTAGACTCTTCAGAAGCTGGCAGTGTTAGTCATTCAGAACCATTGATGGTTGAAGTGTCAGAGAATGAAACATGGGTACATTGTCCTATTGGAACTTTGTTAGCTCCTGTGATAATGTTGGATACTGGGAGTGAAATAATTGAACCTAGTCAACGATTTATTCTTTCAACATATTATGATAAATTTGTATCTGATGATGAGGTTGACTTTCAACTTGGCGCTGGTGTTACTATAAATGTAATAACTGGGACTCCAGACCCACAACCAATTAGTAATTCTGTACGCTTAAACTATCGTGTTGTTCATAAACCGAATATAAGAATTTCATATGGACCAGGTGGAATAACAAGTCGAATGGATAACCGTTCAACTCCATTGAAACGTATTCCAAGTCAACAACAACGTGTCCTTGTCTCTGAAATCGGTCCAAAAGTTGAGCATACACTACAGATTGAATATATGGGACCATCGAATAGACTGAAAAATGTCAGTATGAGTGTAATGGTACCAGTTGAATTAAATCCTGAGGATAGAGTTGGCGGCAGTATACCCCAGTATATACTTTATATGTTTAATGAAATACGTGCACCATCATATGGGAATAATGCTCTTGAATGGATTGATGTTCGACCCAAAGTAATCGCTATGGGTAGAAATAGTGATCAAGATGTCAGTAAGGTTGGCACTTGTACAATAGTGAATAGTGAAAAGGTTATCAACCCACGTGGTGTTATTCCAATGGATGTAGAAACATGTAAGTAATTTTTGATAATATTGATTTTTATCCGGTAGAATTATTCTTTTACAGATGACTCCCACTTCACCCTAGTTCATATATACCAGGACAAGCAAAGTCAATCATCTTAGGGATTTGGAGATAATCGTGAGGAGGACGTAGGATAAGGCTATATGACTCTTGCAATTTGCTGGTAAGCATAATCTATGAACCTTGAGGAGACTGACATTCTCTCAAAAATTGGAACCCTTACTACACGGTTCCGGTTACAGAGACTATCCGCTCTCTTCATTCTTATTTACTTTTGTCGTAAATATGCTTGTTTATTATTATTTTTTTTTTCCCTTGAGTTCCTAGTGGAACATAGGGATTCAGTAACACGTCGCCACTTCACTCTCTTTTCTACAGTTTCTCAACCTGGCTCCACCACTACCCACAAGCTTTCATTTCTCTTCACACGGCCAACCTCTCCATGTCACTCACCCTCGCCTCCAACGCCCAATTCGTCATTTCCCATTTGGCTCCCACTCGATGGCCTGACCTGGCACTCGATGTCTCCAAACCGTCTTCTCAGTGTATATCCAACCCATCTCCACTCTCTTCTACATATTTGTTGGGTGATTCCTTCTCGGTTGGTTCGTGACCAGCTAGCCAGCCAGCCACATTTCCTTCTTACTCATTCTTATCATCCTGGACATCTCATCGATCTTCATTGTCAGTATCGAGTGAGCATACGTGGCAGCTGTTCATGTCATATATGTCTGTAGTTTGTTAGAAATGCTCTTCGTAACGTGCCAAGTCTCCCAACCATCACACTGAAGTAGTGACTTACTTGACTGAATTAGTGTTGAAAATCTGGATGTTGTTCAGGCTTTATGCTGAATGCATTGTGGTGCAGTGGAGTGCAGTGTATCTCCACAATGATTATTTCAGATTGATGAAAGAAGGCCTTTCTTGCTGTCTTTCCGATCCTGGCTCTGATGTCGTTATCTGTGCCTACGCCGCCTATAGTTGAGAGGATGCTACCTACGTAGGTAGGTGGGTGAAATGGACAACTTCGTTCAGATTTCTCCCGTTCATGGTGATTGGTGCTTGTTTACGCAGGTCTCTTTCTTGTCGTATGACTTTACACGAATTAAGGTGGTCACAACAGACTCCTTAGTTGACCTCAGGTTGGCGGATGACGCAGTCCTGCTTGGCGAAGACGTAAAGTTTTTTTGACAATTTAAGAATGTTTGGGATGTATTTCTTATTATTCAAATCCAAGTGTTCGGTTTATAATTGATGTGCTTTGCTGCCACATTGGATAATAGAGACCACTTCACTCAAACACAGGAAATCGAATCAACTCTGGAGAGTCAGTGATAAGGGAAATCTTTGCGCAGATATAAAAGGCCAGTTTGGCCTTCACTAGTCTACAGCGTTTATGACGCCACTGTAACTTCTGATTAGTTGTTAACGACCAAGTATAGTGCGCTGCAGTTCACTCTGTCCTACTATTTGTCTGTAAAGCAGGACTATTTAAGGTAAAGAATGTGAGAAATATCCAGGTGTTCGACCATGGTTGCCATCGAGTATAGGCTGTTTGTCATGGTTCGACCACGTCATTAACTTGGTGGTTATGACTGAGATATGTGTCACGCATGTCTAGTCACTATCTGGCCGATCGTGCAATATTAACTGAAGTAGGTTTAGGTTGGATTAAAGTTAAAAATGACCGGATAGAAATGTGGTTTCAATGTGCGAATTTTCTGGCTGTTGTATGAGTCATGCCGGTTTTACTATTGGGGTCAGTGTGACGATATAAACCAGCGGTCGTCAACCACGCTTTATCTTCATCTTAATCGTCATAGTGAATTCCACTATTGTTTCATTCCTTCTTTTTTTCTGTGACTTTCTACCACTTTCGATAACGTTCTTCCTTATGTCTCTGTATTTTATCTTGGTGCCTTCTATCTTCATGGTGCTGACTGACTGACTGACACACCGTGAATTATACTCATGAGACAACCACTGAATGATAACCGATCATCAACGTATAAGTTCTTATGTACCAATTATTGATCACTACATCATCCATAATGAGTAATTTATCTAGTCACTACGAGTCAACAATTGTTTGCTGTCTGATGTTAGTTAGATCTATGAACGCGAATTCTGTCTTCAGGCATAACTCAACATTTGTTGGTCACAGTTAGGTAAATAAGATCTCAGCAATACATTCTTGTAAAAATACTATTGAAATCCTTATCGATTGATACCGCAAACATGTTTGTACATGAGTGATAATCCTTCCTTGCACATAATTGATATAAGATGCATCTCTGTCCCCCCACGGTGAGAAACTAGTATCAGAAGACAGACTACAACCAGTGAAATAAGCTAAAAAAGCAAATTACAAACATGGAAATATTTTTACTGATACGGTGTGGTAATTGGAGGTGAAATGAAAGTCTGGACCACCGCAGGATTCCAACCAGCGATCTACAAGTTGCCGGTCCTATGCTCTTCCAAGATTGAAGTGATATTAATTTCTGGTGGTTGGCATGTGGTTCTCGTAACTCCGGTAGTCTCGAATTCGCTGGGTCGAATCCTGCCACTGCCTAGATTTTCATTTCACCTTCAGCTATCACTTAGTGTCAATCATACAAGTTCGTCAAACTACAGCTATTTCAGATAGTCAAACTGGCGAAATATTTTAATAACCAGTTAGTGACCACTATGAGATAGACACGTAGAAGTTAATGATGACCGAATCCCATTGGGGAAATCAGCAATGTAGTCGTTAGGCGAAATAACTGGGTCTCACCAATCCAACTGTTTTGCGTCAGCTGGTTATAGGCACTTAGTGGAAGCTCTTTCTTACCTAAGTTGCGTGTTTCTTATTACTCGTCAGTAGAGAGCGTCTGCATCCTCAAAATAACTGATACCTCTTCTGAAATCTGGATCCGTATCACCCAGTACTACAATCCGATGCCTTACCACTGTCATTCGGGTGATGACGAACGTCACGTAGGGTTAAATGACGGATGGTGGCTAGCAGTGAAATCCAGGATGCGCATTTCGTCCAATTTGGGACTCGTCAACTGCATGTACCTGCCTCCCTCCCAGTGAGTGATGCCGCTCCCACCGGGGTTCCAACTCGGGAGCGATCACTTCAAACGCTAGCGCGTCGTCCACTACACCACCGAGCCACGATAGCCATTCCTTGTGAGACGGGTATAGTTTTTAGTATAATTGTTTCTATATCATACCGTTGTTGATTAGACCGAATCCCGGTGGGAACAACATCACTCACTGGTAGGGAGGCACATCCAGCTGACGAGTGCCAAATAGGACGAAATGCGCATCCTAGATTCCACTGTTAGCCACTATCCATCATTAACATAATTAGAACGCTGGTAATATCGAGGCATCCTCACACGAGCTTATATGCCAATAGAGACTGATCAATTTAGTCAAATTAACGACGGTATGTTACGAAAACAAGTCACGTAGGGTTGATCACTAGGAGACGATAAAAAGCTTTGAACCTTGACATTATGTTTGTTGGTTCTTATCAGCAAAATTTTGACTATCAAAATCTTAAAGAGGACTAGGATACTTAGTGTTATTGCTTGTACTACACCGTCGTTGATTGGACCGAATTGATCAGTCTCTGTTGGCATATGGGCTCCTATGCGGATGCCTCGATATGGCCTGTCTTTTAACAATGTTTAGTAATGTGTCCCGGTGGGAACAACATCACTCACTGGTAGGGAGGTACATCCAACTGACGAGTGCCAAATAGACGAAATGCGCATCCTAGATTCCACTGCTAGCCACTGCCCATCATTACTAGACTAGGATACTCCTTGTAAGATGTAATCAGTCCCTCTCCCCTTCTAGGTTAAAGGTGTTACTAATGTACTTTTATACAAACTATAAGACATGATTGTTGAAAACTGAATACAATGGTGAGCTAGTTCTCTTACCGGTATAAACTGTTTAACATTTCACTACACTCTACACCTGGTAAACACTGAGTCAGCAAACACGTAAACACACGCTGAATGTCCCATATAATAGTCATCATCAATAAACTAATTTATATCTTTCTATCAAAGGTGAGTGGACACTCACTAAGATCGATTAAAAAAAGGTAACAATGTATCTTTTCCATGATTAGTCAATGCTGATTATCCACTTCTAGTGTGGACGATATATTAGTGAGTAACGAAACAAAAAACCATAGGGAAAATGTAAAAATATGTTTTTGAAACATGAGATATATTTATTCACGAGTGTTTGTGTGTGTATGTGTGCAGTACTTCTGTCTTCGGTATTCATTGTCCACTTTCATCAGCATTCTGCATTCCTGGAATGTTTATTTTATCACCCCGTTCTCGTTTGTATATATGACAGGGATGGGGTGGAGGGATAAAGGATGGAAATAAGGCGAATATATGTGAAATATTTCATTCAGCGCGAAAAATATATTTCTTCCATCATGCTGTTGACTTTCTTTGCATTGTGTTTGTTTAAATAACTGTTCTGAGGGACATAGCATCAACAAGGTAATCGATATTAGTCATGATTGTTAAGTTTACTGTTACTGTCCTGCTACCATTATGGGTTCTTTAGTGTACTATATGATATTTATACTACAAGTTTAGGAGTATAAGTTAGCCTGAGATGAATTATTTGTGCGTAGATGGAACTCTTTGATTTCTATTGGTCGACTTTAGCTTTCTGTATACAATATGAAGTTATTTATCTGACCTTCCTGAAGAAACCCCTTGCCTTAAGGGACTACGATAACAGTACAGGAGTTGGGGAAATCTTAGAACCTTAGAATGGCAGAATGTAATTCCATTTTAATTTATATAGTAGAATTGTCACATAGTGGATAACGTTTTGGACACAATTTATTGTCCATAGTCATATCAGGTAACTAACTCCACAACTTTGAGACAGATTTAATATAGTCCTTATTTTCCCTCCTTCTTTGTGATGATAAGGGTAGTAGAATTTTGGATATATATGGAATAGGTGCAGAATCATTTCTGTTACTGCATGCATTCGGTGTTTATTCAATAACCAATCAATCCTTATTCCTTTCACCCAACTAATTTAGTTTTTGAATTTTGAGGGAGTTGTGTAGATTTGGAAATATTTCAAGTTGTTATTCATCGTAGACTGACATCAGTTGGAGGAACAAAGGAAACCTGGGAGCACTGGACAGCTGTTTCGTCCCACTTGCATGGGACTCCTCACCACTGCGCACCCACGACCCCGCACCATCAGGGATCGAACCCGCGACCTTCAGGTCCCACGGTCAGCGCGTTATCATTGAGCTAGCCACTGGATCAGAATCCAATGCTCCATATTTCCAACTTTTGTTAGCTCACTTCTGGTGCTCATTGGTGACTAGCTTCGAGAGGTATTCCAGAAGTTCCATTGAGAAGTCGTGGCCGGTGGAGTCAAAGCCTGATGGTCGTGTGGACAGTTACTCAAGGAAGACATTGGGTGGTGGTTGCGCTATATCGTGAGCTAACAGAAGTTGGAAATATGGAGCATTGGATTCTGATCCAGTGGCTAGCTCAATGGGAACGCACTGGCCACAGAACCTGAAGGTCGCGGGTTCGATCTCTGGTGGTGTGGGTTGTGGGTGCGCACTGGTGAGGAATCCCATGCAAGTGGGACGAAACAGCTGTCGAGTGCTCCCAGGTTTCCTTTGTTCCTCCAACTGATGTCTGTCTACAATGAATAACAAATTAATATAGTTTTTAACGCTGTCGCTCTATCCCACCCTAATGTGTGATTGTATGTGATTGTGTATAGAGCTGCAGAGCTTTTTCCCTTCTGAACTTCTTATCTGATTATGAACTACTAATCTTGATTTAGCTACGTTTTTGTTTTCTGTTATTCTAATCGACCCTGATCGACCACTTTCACCTGTGTATTTGACCTCTCAATCATTGCAAGGAATCTGGTAAACCAGATTATTTTGCTTAATTCCATTGATAGGATCTCTTAACCTATAAAGCTTATTTCTCAGCGAGTTTCTTGGTTTAAATGTCACTTTAATCTCAACCAGCCATATCGAGAATTCTTCGTAGTGCTTCTCAGGTGCCTTCCTTGTATGATAACACAGCAAAGGCTTTGAATCCTCTCTCAACCCTGTTACCATTATTACTATTAATACTGGGATTATTATTATCATTATTATTAACATCTGTATTACCAATAATACTTCTCATATTTTTCTTTCCACCTTTATGAATTTATTGATAAATTTAGGTGGGTAATTATTGAGAAGCAAATTGTTCTTGATGTGTCTGGTTTCTTGTTGTGGATTTTCCGACCTTCTACTAAGCTTATTCACCCTATCACTTAGACATTTAACTAAGCCTATGTTAACTGAGATGGGGGGAGATGATTTAAAGTTTAAGTAACGATTGGAATGGGTAAGTTTCCTATAGACGATACTAGTCTCTAAACTTCCGTCTATTTGTTCGTTTAATCTTGTAATCCAACATGTCTAGCTCATCTTCATCACTTTCTAGGTTATTGGTAAGTTGAATTGCGTTCACTATTGAATCTGTGCGTCAAAATCAATGTAGAACGTCACATACAAGTTGCCGCACTTCATAGTATGGGAAAGATTGACACAACAGTAGAGAATGGTGTATGGGAGGAGAGGAAATCTAAAAATTAAGGTCAATCAGAAAGTTTAAGTGAATACATCTGTGCCAGTGTGAGATATTTTCAGCCATTTCACTAATAGTCCTCAACCACCGATTCCTTTCGTCTTGGGGATCCCAGTCAGGTAGTCTACATCTGCCTACATGGCTAACACCAACAGTCAGAGACTTCATCGACTGGCGCCACGTGTTCTTCTGGTCAACCTGAACCCTCTTCCTGCGTAATCCAATTTCACCTAGCATTACACTTTGAGGTTAGCTGTAGTCGAACATGCACAACTCATGTACAAGCTATCTCAGTCGATAAAGGTTCACATGACTCACCAATTGCCTGAATCACCTTCTTTGCCTAGTATCCTTTGCCTAACCTCAGCACTTGTTACATGGTGACTACACTATATCCGAGCAATGTTAAGAAGACGCCTGTTATCAAAACCCTACAACCGCTTCATATATTCTACTTTTAACGGTCATATTTCACAGTCGTGTAACAGGATAGGACGAACTTTAGCGCAGTATACTGGTCCTTTTTACAGATAGTTGGATATCTTGTGAGTCGACGCCACAGATGACAGCAGTTAGTAAATGCCAAACAGGTTTTCTGGATCCGAGCCGAAATTTAATCTGCAAACAGCCCGTTCTAGTTGATCAAACTCCCCAAGTAAGTGAAGTGGTCGACACATTCCACCACTTTACTAGCTATCCTTAAACTAGGAGTAGTTGCACCAGGACCTAACCGGATGGGAAGTTCATGCAACTAGTGTATGAAGTAAATGATTTCTATTCCTCGTTCCAATGTATTTCAGATTACTAGACTGATAGTCAATTAGTCAACCAATATCATTATGGAACCTGAAAATATCACATAAATATCCACGTTACCACATTGGGACATCAAAGTACTAGGTAAAAAGTCGGTTAGAGAAAAAAGGGAGAGACAAAATTAACTAAAATTCCTAGAAGGTCCTAGAAAGGATGGAAGGAAGAAGGGTTAAAAAAACAAGAAAAATCTGATGTAATGATCGAGGTGAAGATAAGGTGTGGATGCATCTGCACCACTGACATCGATTCTATGCCATATCACCTACAGTCTCCAATCGACCATTTTGGTTGTCTAAAACACCTCAACTGTGAAGTCGAAATCTCCTTACTTCAAGGACTGATGCCATTGACCTGTATTTCGGAGCAGATGATAACTAAGCGTGTGTAACATATGTCTTAACCACCTGAACCGACTGACTTTCTCCTTTTACCTAAGACTCTATCCATTACCTATGCATTGCTAGATACAGAGCCAATTGTTCTAAGGAAACGGTGGTCGAACACCCCATTGACGGTATATTGGCTTAGCTTTGTCATGCGAACTGATTTAAGCCTCATTTTACTTGAATCCAGATTACAAAGACGTTGCTATGTGAGTAGGATCCAGACCCTGAACTGGAACCAAAAACATGACTTATCAGAAAGGATTAATTAAGGAGGGAATAAAGCAACATTAGTTTGAAACTAATGATGCATACTGCTTAGCAAAGAAATCTAGGATATGCGTTTTGTCTTGTTTCGAACTCGTCAGCTGTTTATCCCGCTGAGACTCGAATCCAGTATCCATCATTTCAAAAGCCTCAGGATTATCCCCTAGACTACTGAGTTATGATAACCACTTCTTGAGCAACAGGTATCGTTTTATTTAGTTTTCCGTTATTGACCGTCGGCCACGATTAGTCGTTATGCGGGTTATTCAGTCCAATAACGCCATCATTTTAAAAATATATCTTGGGCACAAAATAAATTTTAGCAGAAAGTATTATGAAACAAATCACAGACAGCCAGCCAGCCAACCACCCACGCATCCACCCCCCTCCCATACATACACATAATTTAACACTGAATTCACTGCTAAAATAAACAGAAGAAAAATGCCATCAGGAGATTTTAATTTTTTATCACACAAAGACAAAAATATAAAAAGTGGTCATCAGATTGAAAATGTTTTCCGTCTACGAAGAATTGACCTTTATCATTTAACTTTGAAAGTGTGACTCATAATTCTGATTGAAAATTCTGAAGAAAGCAGATGTGGGACATTTGTTTATTTCAGGTGGGAATTCATCATGGACTGACATTAGTTGAAAGAATATTAGAAACCTGGGATCACTGGACAGCTGTTTCGTCCTAGTATGCGACTCTTCAGCAGCGCGCATCCATGACCCCGATGGGACTCGGACCCAGGACCTTCGGGTTTCGAGGCCAGCACGTTACCATCTTGCCAATGGTCCATATTTCCTACTCCTGTCAGTTCATGGTGTAACCCAACTCCAATTCAATGCTGCTATTGGGTAACTGTCTTCATGTTCAACTTGGTTGGTCTCACCAGCCATGACTTCTTATTGGAACTTCAAGAATCACCTCTCGAAGCTAGTCGCCGATGAAGCGCTAAACTCTAACTCACTGGGTAAGTGGTAACATGTTGGTCGCAAAAGCTGAAGGTTCTGGGTCCGATCCCTGGTAGAGTCATGGGTGCGCACTCCTAAGGAGTCTCCCAGGATTCCAATCTTCCTCTAACTGATATCAGTCTATGGTGAATCTCAACCTGAAATCAGTGAATAGAACTCTACAAACCTCCAGAATGAAATTTTTTAATGTTTATATTTGCCGTTGAGTTAATCATCCAATCAATAACATCTAGCAGATATTTTCATCGTTAAAATCAATGGAAGTCGATGTATTTAGAAGGGGAGGAGGATATCACATTATGAAGACTGGCTTTAAAGACCATCCAAGCAATAAGAAGAATAGCTTTGAAAAGTCGGCTAGAAACCAAGCTTAGGTGATGCCCAAGTGAAGTAATTGAAATGATCAATTAGTTACTAGAACCCATCAGCTGCTGCCCAGGGCTCCCAAGTTTCCAGTGGTTCCCCAAATGACTCAGTCCATGATGAATACCAACTTGAAATCAACCAATCAATCCCCATAAACTTCCAAAACTGAGTTACTCTCAAGTGTTCACTAGTAACTTGCTTGAAGATGAGATTTCTCGAAGTTCTAATGGAAAGTCAAGTCGGATGGGAGGACAGATACTCAATGATAGCATTGAATGAAGGTTGCGCTATACGATGAGCTAACACAAGTAAGAAAATGTTGACCGCTGGATTCCGATCTCGTGACTTAATTTCGATGTGTTTATCGGTAAACCTAAATGCCATGGGTGAACATTACTGACGAGTCCCGAGCTAGGATGAAACAACTGCTGTGCAATGCTCCCAGCTTTTCAACGGTTCTCCAACTGATATCATCCTGTGATGAATATCAAACCAAAATCAATAAATCCCTAAAGTCTCCAAAATGGCCTGGAAACGTGGTTGCTTGGAGGTGAGTCTTTTGAAGTTACTCCAGAAAGGTTTTAGAAGAAATAAAGTTAGAGTCTATTTAGAAATGATGGATGGTGGCTAGCAGTGGAATCCAGGATGTGGATTTCGTCCTATTTGGGATTCGTCAGCTAGATGTACCTGCCTCCCAGTGGGTGATGTTGTTCCTACCGGGATTTGGACTTGGGATTGATCGCTTCGAAAGCCAGAGCGTTATCCACTGCACTCCTGAACCACTATAGCCACTTCTCGTGCGACGGACATAGTTTTAGTGTCCCGAGTCTGAATCCCGGTGGGAACAACACTCACTGGGAGGCAGGTACATCCGGCTGACGGGTCCAAAATAAGACGAAATACTCACCCTGGATTCCACTGCTAGCCACTATTCACCATTTCTGTAATTGGAATACAGGTAATAAGGAGGCATCCACACTGGAGCTCATATGCCAATAGATGCCAATCAATGCGGTCCAATCAACGGCCGTATAATACAAGCAACAACACTTAGGATCTGTTTCATTGAAAATATATTCAAACACTAATATCATGTTTCTCTGCTTTACTTTCATCAGTCCGGTTACTATGGTTAAGTTCTTTCCCAGAGTTATTTGCTTGTCAGATTGGTTACTGAATGGTAACTAAAATCATACTGTCTAGTCTTCAGTGCCGATCGAATTCCATCTGTCACTTTTGCAATGTGGTTACCAGGCCACGGGAAGCAGCATCGCAGTGCACCTTTTATGGATGTTAGATGGTTGGAGGCAATCGGCAGGAATTCTTGAACTCAAGTTTCATGGGTTGAGGAGTAGATAACAAGAAATTGGTTATCCTGCAGTGACTAATCAATGTATCTAATTCACCCCTAGATCAGGTCAGTTACAGTTTGAATAGATCAGCGATGATAACGACTCTTCCTATAGCGCTGGATGATGCAGGTTCGAAATCCATTAGGGAACACCAGTGCCTTCGAGGTTGCAAGGACAGCATTCTGAAAATTGCTTGAAAGTAAGAAACCTAGGTGGGGTGGACCGATTGTCTTTAACCATGTACCTAACAGCTTTAGAGTTAACCCACAACAATACAGAAAATAAATTTGTAGAAGCTACATAAGAATATGTAGAGGATATGAAAATGAATGGGTGGTCTAGTTAGTACTTGTAAGAAACAGTCAAAGCCAGTCATCATCATATAAACAGAAGTAGGAAAACGTGAGACCCTAGATTGCAATTCATTGGTTGAACTGTAACTTGCTCGCCATCAGATCTGACGGGCCTGGGTTCTATCTCATTCAAGGTCACTGGTGTGCACTGCTGAAGAGTCTCAGACTAGGACAAAACACTAGTCCAGCCCTCCTAGGTTTGCAATGCTTATGCAACTGCTTTCAGTCGGTGATGAGAACCACCTGGAGGCAGATAAAAATGCATACATCACAGTGAAGATTCTCATACTTGTACAAATCTGACAATAGGTTATTCTGAAGGTAGTATTCCTCAGGGAGTGACGTCATTTGGAGAACTATGGAAAACCTGGAAGTATTGGACAGCTGTTTCGTCTTCACACGGGACTCCTCAGCAGTACGCACCCGTAACCTCGCCAGCGACTGAACTCAGGACCATTAGTTTTCACGGCCAACGCGTTAATAAAAAAAGTGGCCCATATTCAGAACGATTTAGACTAGTTATGGAGGAGTAAACTGTAAGGACTGTAAGGGGATTGATTGTTTATAGCATGACAAGGTGAATATTCTTGAGGAAAGTGAAGAATTAGGGGGAGAAGCAAAATAACCAGAAATGAAAACTTAACATCATAGATTACGTAAGCATAAGAAACAAAGGTGTCCCAAAAGAACTGGAAAACCGAAATGAATAATATTCAGATCACAAAAATCTGATCAAAAGTGGATCAGTTGAGAATTTCACCTAACAATAGAAATCGATAGTTGAGAAATCCAGGTGATGCCGCTGAAAGTCGATCTGAGCGGTGCATCTACATCCTTGCATTATCTTCAGCCTAGTCGTCATACTGAAGTCCATTGTATAGTCTACGACTTTTCATTGATTCTCTTTCTGTTTCCCTGACTTTCATCTACTTCCTTTGATGTATTGATATGGTCAACTAGGATCTTTAAACAATACTTACTAGTCCAACGTTGGTAATAATTGACTAACGTGTTAAGTATATGGTAGCTAAATGTATATTTCACACATCTTATTCTCGATAGTTGATAAGAGTGACTTAAATCCTTCACCTGATTCAAGTGGAATCCAAGTACATTGATTATTTCAAGTGTGATAATGAATATTAGAGCGAATTGAGACACTACCATACTACAACCAGCCAATCAGATGACAGATGACGCTCGATTTCTTTTCTCCAGCCTTTCAAACTTCCAGTAATTCCAATAGGAAATATTTCAATTATCAGGTCGTAGTAACATAATAGAAACCTAAAGGAAGTAGTCTCTTTCACCTACTTAGGCAGCATAATCTCGACTACAGACGGCGGCGGCACAGATGAGGATATCAAAGCCAGGATCAGAAAGACAACAAGAAAGGCCTTCCTGCATTAATCTGAAATAATCAGTGTGGAGATCTACTTCACTCAGTACAAAGAACAACATCCGGATTTTCAACACTAATTCAGTCAAGTAAGTCACTACTTCAATGTAATGGTTGATAGACTTGACGCCTTACGAAGAGCATTTGCAACAAACTACAGACATACATGACATGAACAGTTGCCACATATGCTCACTCGATCCTGACACTGAAGATCGATGAGATGTCCAAGATGATAAGAATGAGTAAGAAGGAAGTGTGTCTGGCTGGCTGGCTGGCTGGCTGGCTGGCTGGCTGGCTGGCTGGCTGGCTGGCTGCTGGCTGGCTGGCTGGCTGGCTGGCTGGCTGGCTGGCTGGCTGGCTGGCTGGCTGGCTGGCTGGCTGGCTGGCTGGCTGGCTGGCTGGCTGGCTGGCTGGCTGGCTGGCTGGCTGGCTGGCTGGCTGGCTGGCTGACAACGAACCAACCGAGAAGGTATCGCCCAACAAGTGTGCACAAGAAGAGAGTGGAGATGGATTGGATTGGATTGGACTGAATTGAATTGGACATACAGTGTGAAGACGGTTTTGTGACATCACGTGGCAGGCCAGATCAGGCTGTCGAGTGGGAGCCAAATCGGAAAGGACGAGTTTGGTGTCTGAGTCGAGGGTGACATGAGGAGATGTTGTGAGGAAGAAATGAAAACTTATGGTCAGTGATGGAGACAGATTGAGAAGACTGTAGAGAATAGAGTGAAATGGCGACGTCTTACTGAATCCCTATGTTCCACTAGGAACCCAGATGACAAATATCAATAATAATAATAATAATAATAATAATAATAATAATAATAATAAATCAGTAACATAATAGTACAATAAGTGTCTTATGTAAATGATTATTTGCAAAGTGGGAACTTTAATCTGATTGGTGGACTTTTTTTGTCTACGTAGATACTATAACCAGAGATCTGGAGAACACGAAGACGGTACTGATTATTTCTATTTAAACAGAAAGACAGTACAGTAACATATGATTAAGTGGACCTTTTAAGCCAACTGGACTTGTAATCCGCTGTAGTTATTCTGCATTGAACTGATCGACTTACGTTGGCATATCGGCTCCTGTGCAGATGTCTTGATATTGCCTTATTATCCATTCACTCAGTGGTGATGGCTAACAGTGGAAGGATGTTACGTCGTATTTAGAACTTACTCGTCAGTTGGATGTACCTGCACCACAATGAGTAATGCTGTTCCTTCTAAAACTCGAGGCATGCTCACAGGAGCTCATATACCAACAGAAGTCGATCAGTTCTATCTAGAATAACAAAGAGAAATTAGAATGATTAATAATAATAATAATAATAATAATAATAATAATAATAGTAATAATCATAATAACTGATACTCGTTTCACAAGTGGTGGCTTTCATGCCCCATTGGCCTAGTAGATCATAATTTAGTGTTTTGTAGTGATGGATACTGCGTTCGAGTCTCAATAGGTTGCGGCATATGAGTGAGTCCCATATAGGAAGAAACGGATGTCCTAGATTCTACTACAAGCCACCACTAAATAAACCAGACAATATGTTCAAAAATCACGCAAACTTGGATACTAACTGTTTGTTTATTGGTTATTTTACTCTATGAAGTTAACGAAATTCACATAATGAAGTTAATTGGTGTGATTATTTTCTAATTCACTATGACAGCATTGACAAATGAATGTTTTGTTTGAATGAATTAGTTAATTAAATATGGATGTCATGGAAATATTGATTACTTTACTAAAAATAGACTAATTGATTAGGTATATTTAGTGCTTTCAACTATAAATGAAATAGACAAGGCTTCACTAGACAGTCAGTGTAGACTAGCCAACAAGAAGGTGTTGGATTCTTGGCACTGACTGAGTTCTACCGAATAATCTCTTCATTATGGCTATGAGATCAGATTTATCAACATTGTGGTGCTGAATGTAGGATGACTAACATGATAGCATGCCGTACTTTTCAGTTGGATGGCTGGAACTCTTTGTTCTGGCAACACGTAGGAAGTATATATCTAATGATTCTTTCCTTCGAGGTAGGTAATACATGAGTGTTTTTCATAGAAAAGCATACACAAAGTCACATTCAAACTGGCATAAATTATTAAATCATTATACTGCCTCATCTGTACATGAAATAAATCTCTGTGACAAACTATGCATTTGGCTACTTCCGGTGTTACTATTGGCTAACAGATCTCTGTTGGATGACAAAATATTCATTATAAGGCGTCTTAATCAGTACAACTCGACTAGGAGGTTGTTATGCAAAACAGGTTAACCGCTACAGGTCCAGAGAGAGTCGAACTTTTATTTCAGGGGGTCCTTAATTCACATGAAACCTTTTCTACCATATTTTAATACTGTCGGTCACACTCTATGCTGTGCTGGATGTAATGTTGACACATTGGAATCGGTAAACTGAATGTAAACACAACAGAAACACAAAAAAAGTATAAAAGATCCCTCAAAGAGCAACTGCATATTGAAGTAATTTTAAAATCAGCTATTATCACGAACTGTACAACCATGGAAGATTGAAGAACATCTAAGTACCAGATTTTTTTACCCATATCCACCCTTAGTCTGTTACATGAAATTTTTGAGTTGAAATTCGACTGTCAGTCATTTTTGAATGTAAGCGATATCACTGTCTGGAATCTGTTCCCCCTAACAGTTCGGTAGCCTTTCTAAGTTGTTGATACTAACCACCAGAACTTTAGAAATCTCTCCCAATCATTACTTAACGACTTACTAATCAACACTGGGTTATCATTAAGGCGTTCAGTGGAACATACACGTCGTGAGATACGATGGTGCAGCTACTGACGTTTCCCAAAGACCAGGACACGGTAGGTGCAAATAGACGGACATACAGATCAACCTAGAACCTGGCAAAAATAGGCGTCAGCTTAGATTGCCAAATGTCATAGCAACATGCAACTCGGAAGTAAAAAGAAAATGTTATATGAAAGTAGACAAACATGAATAAGAGGAGACAGGAGAAACTGTTGAAGGCTGCCAAGAATGTTCAAAACTCCGAAGATAATGAGCAGTGTATACATATGCACCACTGTGACCACCTTCGTGATATATCATATACAATCTCCAACCGATGACACCAGCAAGAGATCAACACGTCTTGATTTGACCATGTCTGGCCTTCTCCCAACTCGAGCTACCATCTCAAGTCGAGGTAGTCAGTGCCTGGATATGTCCATCACATGTCCAAGCCGCCTGACTGACTGAAGGTTCGCAGCCTAGTCGACTGACTTACCTTCCTTGTCCATTATTCCTACACTTAGCCATACCTCTGATTCCACAACATGAGATGAAGGCATCTACGTTAAACAGGAATTTAGTAGATATCGATCCGTTTTAAACGAATCGATCACCCACCTAAATGTATGTTACACATAAGCAACGTGATGAATGTATCGATTTAGAAGTATCTTTTGGTGTTTCCCAGTGCAGGAATACTACAAATGCTATCTCATCAGATCCCAATGTATATTTGAACAGTTAGACAATACACCGTTTACGCCTAGTCTAAGAAGAATAAACGTCATATTGATGGCTATTTATTTAATCAATACTTTCATCTTTTAGTGTGTATACTTTTCTACTTTTGTATGTTTATCTATCTATTGATGTCCTGAAAGGTATGTAACTGTTTATTTGTGTGCATGTGTGTGTTTCTCGTCTGGAAAAATGATTTAATAGCAGAAAAAAATAAAGATTATAGATAGATGGATGCATCTGGGTGAGATAAGACACTTTATTTTATAGGGAAAATGGGCACATAAGTCTTTATTATCAATATAGGTAGGTGGTTTCAAAAGTTCCTAAATACAAACTTTCCAGTGATTCTGAAGGTCACCTTACTTAGTAGTGCAGTAACCAATTAAAGTTCAACATTTTATAAAAAAAATTAATCTTCTCGTCAAAATAGAGAAGCTTTAATTGGTTATTTCGGTCGTCGCCAAGGTGACCTTGAAGCCAAGTGAAATAATCGGCCTTCAAGGTCACCCTAACAACCGCTGAGAAACCAGTCAATTTCTGTATTTTGCAAAAAACTACCTCCCCTGCTGCAATACTGGAATCTGATTGGCTACTCCAGCAATTATAAACTGGTTACCATTCAAAGGAAAATTTATGGAGATTTTTTTATTTTTGGGTGGTTTTCATCGATTACAGAACCATTGAAATCCGAAGAAATTGAGTAGATGTTCCTTTCTAGTTCGAAGTTCGTTTCCACTTTGAATGCTTAAATCGTCCAGGTTTCACAATGAGGGTGTTACAGTCCGGCAGCTAGTGTTGTCGGCATAAATCCACTTCATAAAAGCAGAAAAGGTGGATCCCATTGGATTCGAAAGTAATAGCGCACCCACCACAAGACCTGATGATTCTAAGCTTGACTCACAAAGAGTTTAAGTGTGCACACTGCGGAGGAATTCCGGACTAGAAAGACGTCAATCTGGGATGAAAACCACCTTATGGTTTAGTTGTCGTCCATATATCTGTATTCCTTTTTAACATAACCGTTCTAGGACTGGTCTTCACCGGTGTCCCACCGCCGCTAACAGTAGGGAGTATAGTGGTTGAGTGTATCAACCACTTCACTCACCTGCCAAGTAGGAGAAGCCCTGATGGCTAGCTCAGTGGTCGATGAAATCCCTGCACAGATACAAAAGGCTCCATTGGCTGGCTTTCGCCAACTTACGTCACCTATCGAGCCACCGTGATATCCGATTGTCTATTAAGGGTCGCGTGTACTGCACTTGCACAGCAGTCCACTCTGTTCCACTGTATGCCTGAAAACATGACCATTGAAGGTGGAAGACATGAGGAGGCTGGCTTCAAGTGTTTGACCACCATTGCCTTCGTAGTGTAGGCCGTATTCCGTGGTGTCACCACACCACGTGAGTAATGCAGAAGTCAGGCTCAGGTGTGGAGTTTTGGGGAGTAGAGGTGAATCAGTAGACGAGGTTATCAACCTTCATCGACTGAGGTGGTTGGGACACGTACTAGGTGTGTCTAGTCGCCGTGTGCCTCGTCACACAATGTTGGCTGAAGTAGGTCCAGTCTGGAAAGAGATCCGAGATGGTCAGACTGAAACATGGCATCAGTATATGAAGTCTCTGACTGTTGGTTTGAGTCATGTGGTGTGATGCAGACTAGGTGATTGGGGTGGGTGGGACAAGAGGCAGCATTGGTTGGAGACTGTAGGTGATGACATGGCTGAGAACCGATGTCAGTTGTGTAGATGTATACACACACATTATCCTCGTCTTAACGACGCTATACCGAATCTCACCATTTTCTCATTCTTCCTTTCTCTATTTTCGTAGTTTATATTTCTTTTGACTGAATTTTCTTTTCTTCATCTTTCACTTCACCGCTTTTTTACTTGATGTAGTGATGTAAGGTGTGGCAACTCGGACTGTTACGCAGTAATGCCTGGTCCTATATTGATATTGACTGGTTGACTGGTTAACCGTTATTCTAGACACCTTTGCTCTCAGTTACTTTGAAATGGATATTTAGAACGAGGCATACATCATTTTTCCCAGTAGCTGTACTACACTTGACCTTGACTTCAGTGACCTTGTCATAATTTAGACTTTGAATGCAAATTACCTGTTACCATAAAGACCATCCATCAAGTACACAGTTTCTCAATATATGCCTAACAGTAAATAAATCTCCGTGAAACAACTTAGTATAATTTCATACGATTGTAAAATAATCGATTTGGTTAATAATGATCAGTTAAACCAGGTAATGACTGATGACATTTCCCTGGCTAAATATTCATTTGAACTGAAATTGATCAGTTTGGTGTATTGGCTCATGTTAGGATGACTTAGTCGTACATGAACTACCTATTTTAACTATGTAGCTCAGGCATCTGAAGCAATGGCCCTGAGTTCGAGTCTCGGTGGGAAAAGCACCACTCATTAGGCTGCAGGTATATCTAGCTGATGAGTAAGTCCGAAATAGGACGAAATACGCTTCCCGAACTATACTACTTGCCACCAACCACTAAACAAATGACAATCAATTAGATGAAATTCTTTGATTTAGTTAGCTATACAGCATATCTCATCAGTTGTGCAATTTTGTTTTCTATATCTTTCTGAATTAATAATAAGATTTTATAAGGAATATCGATCGATAGAAATTTAAATTTTTGTTGATTTTCTCTAATGTATTTCTACATCCTGACTGATGCTTTTAAATCATGATACTACAAAATGTTTAATAATCCTTATTGTTCAATAAAAACGTTACATGTTCATACAAGTTTCAAATTGTACGTCAAGGTCATCTAGGAGATATGATAAGCTTCAGTATCAATAAAAGTAAGGTCAAATATTATGCGTCATATAGCCTGAGGATTTGTAGTGAAAGTAGAGAACCTGTGAAATACTCACATTAAAAAAAACACACAAAAAAGTCCTATACACACTTTTGTATGTTATGATTCAGTGTCCTGTACATGTTTGTGAACTATCCGTCCCCTCTCTCTCTCTCTCATAATTATTAGCATAAACAACTAATGAAAAATTATTGTAAACAGGATAATTAATGAGGTCAATCAATCTAAATGTGTTCATAAGATGTATAGCTTGTTTTAACTTTGTATATATCGTTAAGGAAGACGCCAAAAACATCACTGAAAAGTCTTCATATTTAATGAATATTTTTTTAGTACGAAATCTTACGAGTTAACTAGTGTTAAACTGTTGATAAAGTGATTATTTATTAAGGTGAAAGTTGTTTTTAAAAGTTGTAACTAATAATAATAATAATAACAATAATAATCTCAATGATATGTGCCTGAATACAGGCACATGATTATGAAAAGTTTTAAGGAGAGGCGAACTATGAAAAAACTGTATTGATTATATTTTGATGAGCAAAACACAACACCTACTTTTATCTATCTTTTGTCATAGTTCTTAAAGATAATATTTATCACGAACTCAACAGTAACTGTTTCGTCCTAGTATAAGGCTCCTCAGGATTGCGTAGCCGTAACCCTGCTAGGATTCGAACCAAAGGCCTTCTTACCATTGAGTCACCGAGTCCACGATATAGCGTGACATTCATCGAATGTCGTCGTTAATTGCCATCTAACTTGATTTTCCTCACCGATGCGAACTTATCATTAGAACTTACAGAAATCTCATCTTCAAGCAAGTCACTGATGAACACTAGAGACCTAGTGGAGCGGAACTTGAAGGTCGTGGGTTCGAGTCCTAATGCGGCCATACGTGCACACTGCAGAGGAGTCCAATACTAGAACGAAGTAATCGCTTTTCAGTGCTCCAACTGTTGTCAGTCTACGATGACTACCAACTTCAAGTCAATCAACAAGTCCCTACAAACATCTAAAATGAATACTTATAGTCTTTAGCTTCTTTCACGGTGTATTTCATTCTCATACTTGGGACCTGTCATCAATGTGGACCCATTACCTCGTTGGAGATTGAACACAGAAATATCAAGTTTCATAGTAAGCACGTTACCACTGAGCTATCAGATAGTGTTTCTAATCTCTCTCATTTCAATGTATGTCACGACCATTAGTCAGTATAATCTATGGATAACTAACTGTCTTCGTACTTGACCCTCCAAGTAGTGGGTTTGTTATCACTGGTAACACAGAGGACGAGTGGAACTGAAAGAACAAGTGAGTTATAGACTTTAGGAAATCTACTCAGGTTTCTTCCTATCAGTTGCCTTTCACAAATAGAGATCCGTATGCTGGTCACTGATAAAACGACACCTCAAGAATATTTTCTGACTGTTTCTAGTCAAATAAAGCGGTCAGTAACAACAACAACAACAACAACCAAATATGTGATCCTTTGAACTGCTAAGGTACCCATCATATTTTTCATAGGTTAAACCCGCTTAATGCCTATTTTCCGTCATCCTCCGCAACCCAGTACCCCTTTCATTTAGTTCCAACAAAGGATAACTTAAAATATTGCGTAAACTATCGAAAAAAGTCCCATTTAGTTAAATCTGCATCGTCTGCTTTCTTAATCCTATTCATACATTCGTAAAATGCAAAAGCAATGAAAATGCGTTATATACTACTAACTAATCAATATCAGTAGTTTCCCATTAATCAGTTGACTAGTCTGTAGTGTTTTGATTGGTTTAACACATCCGCAATACATGCATACATGCGGTAATGATATCGATTTATGCGATATTTTAAATTATCTGATCAATGATACGAAAGATGCCCATATGCATATCGAAAAATGACTGAATGAACCAATGGACAGTTTCATTTGGAATTCTCATTAATTGATTCGGTATTCTTCAATATTCTTTGAAGAAAAATCTCACCAGTTATGTTCAAAGATAAAATCATCAACAATTCACCAAATGGTTTTCATTATCTTATCTGTATATTCAATTTTCTAAAGTTTAGGGGGATTTATTTATTGATTTCAAATTGCTATTTTCCCACTGATTGACTTAAGTTACGGAAATATTGGGAATCTAGTTGTCTCATCCCAGTACAGGACTCCTCAGCATAGCGCATCCATATCCCTATCAGGGATAAAACTGAGAACCTTCAGGACTTGTATATCATTAACTTGACTGTTTGAGGTATTTGCCTGTTTGTTAGATTTGTAATACTAATGGTGGATGACGAATGAAGGTGTAATGAAAATCTGCATATTCATTTTTATACTTATGTGCACATATTTACATAGAGAATAGTTGAAAACAACTTACAGAAAGCTCTGCTACATAAAAGTTTCGTACTCGTTCGCTTTCATCAGCAATGGTTAGAATTTATACATGCTACGCTTAGCAATTTAGTTTAGGCTGGGAATGATGATTGACCTCCTGATTGTGATTGACTGGATCATGCAAAAACTGCGAGCAGCAAGAAAATAAGCATACCCTGTTTGACCGATGAAAATACGCCAGAAAGATTGGATTTCGCCAACGATGATGATTTATGTCCAATCCCTTGTCGCACAAACTCCAAGATCTACAGGTGAAAATGACAAGTTGGCAGAAGAGGCAGGGCAGCGAAAACGGGACTTCCTTCCGGTGAACATGCAGGAGACACGTGATGAAGATACCCAACAACAACAACAACAACAACAACAACAACAAGGACAAAAACAAGCACCAATCACCATGAACTGGGGGGAGTCTGGAGGAAGTTGTCTCTCTCACCTACCTCCCTACATACACAGCATCCACTCAATTACAGGCCGCGGTGCTACCACAGATGAGGACATCAAAGCAGTCAGGATCGGAAAGACAGAAGAAGAGGCCTTCATGCATTAATCTGAAACAGTTAGTGTGGAGATACACTGTACTCCACTGCACCGCAATGCACTCAGAATAAAGTGCGAACAACATCCGAATTCTCAACACCAATTCACTGTACTCCACTGCACCGCAATGCACTCAGAATAAAGTGCGAACAACATGCGAATTCTCAACACCAATTCAGTCAAGTAAGTCACTACTTCAATGTGATGGTTGACAGACTTGACGTGTTACGAAGAGCATTTGCAATAAACTACACACATACATGACATGAACAGTTGCCACGTATGCTCACTCGATCCTGACACTGAAGATCGATGAGATGTCCAGGATGATAAGAATGAGTAAGAAGGAAGTGTGGCTGGCTGGGTGGCTGGCTGGGTGGCTGGGTGGCTGGGTGGCTGGTGGCTGGGTGGCTGGCTGGGTGGCTGGGTGGCTGGCTGGCTGGCTGGGTGGCTGGGTGGCTGGGTGGCTGGCTGGCTGGCTGGCTGGCTGGCTGGCTGGCTGGGCTGGCTGGCTGGCTGGCTGGCTGGCTGGCTGCTGCTGGCTGGCTGGCTGGCTGGCTGGCTGGCTGGCTGGCTGACAACGAACCAACCGAGAAGGTATCGCCCAACAAGTGTGCAGAAGAATAGAGTGGAGATGGATTGGATTGGATTGGACTGAATTGAATTGGACATACAGTGTGAAGACTGTTTTGTGACATCACGTGGCAGGCCAGATCAGGCTGTCGAGTGGAAGCCAAATCGGAAAGGACGAGTTTGGTGTCTGAGTCGAGGGTGACATGAGGAGATGTTGTGAGGAATAAATGAAAACTTATGGTCAGTGATGGAGCCAGGTTGAGAAGACTGTAGAGAATAGATTGAAATGTTGGTGTGCTATTGAACTCCTGTGTTCCACGAGGAACCCAAGGGACTGATGATACCTGCTTATCTATTGCAGATCTTTTGTGGGTTCGGATTGAGTATAGTGGTTGACCAATTGGTAGCCACAATTACTACATTGCTTAGTCTTTAGTGCTGCAATACAACTGCTCAGCAAAATGACTGAATACTTCGAGATACTGTTGTATATAGGATAAAAATGAGGAACAACCCCTGTCTATTTGTCTTTTGAAATAAAGAGGAACACATTGGTTATCAAGTTTTACTTTGCTCTGGTTTGATATTTATTAAGTCGATTAGTAACTTTGACATATATATGTGAATAATATGGTAGTGAGTGGAAAGGTAGAAGACATGAGAAGGCTTCAAGTGTTTGACCACCGTTGCCTTCCTAGCATAGACCGTGGTTCGTGGTGTTATCACGTGAGTAACTCAGTCGTCAGGCATAGAGTTTTAGCGAGAAGAGGTAAGTCAGTTGACGAGGTTGTGAACCTTCATCGACTGAGATGCCTGGCTGGAATATGTGTTGCATATCCCTAGTCCCCATCTGCCTCGTCACACAATGTTGGCTGAAGTAGGTTCAGGCTGGTAAAAGGCTCGTGGTGACCAGACTGAAACATGGTATCAATCCATCAAGTCCTTGAATATTGATTTGAACCATGGTGTGAGGTGCAGACTAGCCGGTTGGAGTTCGTGGGATAACAGAAACCAACCGTCAGAGACTCTAGGTGATATGACTGCGAATCGACATAAGTGTCCCAGATGTATCCACTGAATTTAGCATTTTCTTCTTCCTCCTTCCTCTCTTTAGTTGCTCTTGACCGATTCTTCTTTCTTTCTTCATCTTTTATCTAACTACTTTCTTACTTGATGTTCTGACGTAAGATGTGGTGAATTTTATAGTTACGCAATGATGCCTGGTCCTATATTGATCTTGGCGAAAAGACAAAGGAATAAAGAAGACTGTTGTGAAGCCCAGGTCATTGAATTGAGACCGATTCGTTCCAAGAGTGTGTGGAGAAAGGATATTCTAAGCGAAAAAGTGAATATGGCTCATAGTGATCCCAAGTATGGCAGTGGAGAAGAGACCTGTGTTTCTGCGTCTACAGGTGATGTCTTATCAAAACCCCCTAGTTACAGCAGTTATCTTTTCATATCTTTCAGTAGTCGATCACTTTTCAGGTCGAGACTAGAAAATATCCTACCTAGTCTCAACTCATCCTCTTATATATCTCAGTTTAGCTGATTCCATGGGAAAAATTACATTGAACGAACGACTAAGGAGGTGTGTCTCCGGATATGAGGATATTTAACGGCTTGCCTCGAAACAGGTAAGGTGAAAGTGGTAAGAAGTCATATCTTAGCCCACTTGGTAAACCTTGAGTAAACTAAAGACCATACTTGTCTTCGTTATTCGTTTACCTTTTAGTTCACCATTATATTATTCATCTGTATACATAGTGACAAATGTAAAGAAGAAAAAATCGATTTCCTTACAGTCCTTAACTGTTATTCCACTTTGGAAATGTATTCTCTGCAAACTTGGCTTGTTTTTACGTTGTACAGCTGCATTTTATTGTTGTACAAACCAATGAGAATTTATTGAAAAGAATAGTTTTCTTTCAGATTGTTTTTAATTAGTTACAGCTCTAAAATAGTGGAGAATATTTATAGCTCAAGTGGATGGTCTTGGTTGTATTGTATTCTCTTAGCTGGGTTGTTTAATCTTGAAGTTTTCATCGTCTTTCTCTCTATGAGTGATATTCACAGCTCATTTCATAGTGAAGTTAGTTTTGCTAATGATGTTGTCTAGAAAGACGATGAAAGCTGAGAGAACACAATACAACCAAAAGTTACAACTCTGATTGATACTTGAACCTTGAGGTGTCTATATGATTGGTTCATGTTTCGATAGAGAAGGATGGAGATAAATCTTGTAGTTAGATGTAGATCGTTGGGGAGAGATGTCACTACAGTTGATGAAGTTTCATCAATTCATTTAGTAGAACTGGGTCCTATCTCAGCATACAACGTTATAAGCTTGAACTAGAAGAGAATCAATATTATGTCAAGTCAAGACATGGCACCAATCCATAGAATTTCTGACCATTATTCTGCACCATCTAAGAAAGTATTGGTCACCTGACTCAGTTCCTCAAAACGCTAGAAACCAAAGGTTTTGGGGACCTTTGGTGACGTAGCCCAGAATCAATGACAGTGGCTCAGACATTTCCGAAATTCTAAGGGTCATTTAGTTTATGTTCATTTCTTCGTTCAGTATTGTTACGCAGAGTTGTAAGTTGAACCGATAAACTTCTGTCCCATACTGAACTGTCTCTCTGTCTCTTTACAGCCTGTAGCAGATGAGTGTGAATTAAGCTCTCTGATATTATAAGTACCCCTTGGTTTCAAGTGTTTTGTTTATACCATCTCTTGTACTATTTAGGGGAGCGTATCAAACTGCAATACCATCGAGGTAGTTACAGGTTTTTAATGTAGTTAACTCAGACGAACCAAAGTCCCGCTTTTCACCCTATAAAGATCTTCCTTATTATATTCTGAAACTTCTCACTATTATCCAGTCATTCATTGACTATTCAACTCCCTGGACTGATAGGTAAACTTGAGTTTGAGTGACGAAATGTCAGTATGGAATGCCACAGTGACTTATCATCTGTCTACTGGTTACAATAATCCCTCGTAAAATACCTACTATGCAACACAATACTTTTGGCGTCCTACATAATTCACATATATCACTTAAATATCTGCCAATTTGTTCTTATAACATAAGGCTGGGTCTCTTAGCTCAGTTAAGTAACCTACTGGTTCGAATCCTGTCGTGACCCAGATTTTTAGCGCACCTCAAATCATCACCTAGTATCAGTAATACAAGTTTGCCAAACTACGGCTGTTTCATATAGTCAAATTGATAATGAACTAATTTAAGGTAGTAATCATCACGGACGGACATCGGTTGGAGAACTATTGGAAACATGGGAGCACTAGGCAACTGTTTCGTCCTAGTATGGGACTTAGTAGTACACATACGCTCGAACTTGGGACCTTCAGGTTCCATGGCAAACACGCTAACCACTCAGCCACCACGTCGGATTTATGTGGTCCACAGTTTCCTACTTCTGTAAAACTCGCGATATAGTGCAGCCACCTACCAAAATCTTCAGTTGGCATCCGCTTCTACCTTAAAAACGCAAAAAAGAAGATGGTCCCTACTCATCTGAAAATACATTGTTGTACAGTGCTCATTGGTAACATACTTGGAAACGTATATCCCGAAGCCCTAATGAGATGTGATCTGTGAGACCAACCAGCTGAAAGCGAAGCGGATACCAAATGAAGACCTTAGATATTGTGGCACAATATCGCGAACTGAGACTGTGGACCATTGAACACTGACCTAGTGACTGAAGGTTAACGGATTCACCCGGAGACCCGAAGACCCTGAGTTCGATACCTGACGGTTTCTTGGGTGCGTACTGCTAAGCAGTCTCATACTAGAATGAAACAGCTATCCAGTGTTCACAGGTTTTCAATGATTCCCCAAGTGATCTCAGTTTGCAATGAATACTGCCTTAAACATCAAATCCCCTCAAAATAGAATAAATTAACTAGCCTAGTTTTAAATCCCACTGTAAATTTTCCTTGTATAAACAAACTTTTATTCAACAATAAATTTGTTATGTACTAATACATAAAACACAACACCTGTTGTAAATATTGAACAGATTTGTAATGTAACAGAAGGCGCCAATTATGAGACTTAATCTAAATTGAAATCATAATACTAATTATAATTTCATATGGATAAACAAATCCTTTCGAACATGTTCAATCGAAATGGATGACTTTAACTGTAAGAGTGGAACGAATAAAGCCCAGCTTGACCTTCATAACGAATATCAGACTTCAGTTATAATTAGTATGGTACATATTTTAAGATTACTTTTAATTTAGTGTTCAAAATAAGTGGGATGTTTTAAAATTTTAAAATAATTTTATATTATCCAATCAAATTGAAGTATGCTACACCGAATTTCGGACATAATCCCATTGGTTGATCGATTGAAGATTCTTTATCGATTTCAACAAGATAATGCATGGTTAGTAGTAATGCGTGTCCTTGATAATTTTGTTTATCAACGTGAAGTTACTGTTTACCAATGTTAAATTTTGAAGTCCAGAAAAAATTTTTTAATCTGTTTAAAGAAAGTTTAGTAATTAATTTTCTAATTTGAATGAAATCAAATGTATACTGTTTTATAAAAAGTTACCTTTCAAGATTTTTAGAACAGCTGATCGATACACTTCTACTGTCTAAATAAATATTAGTCGAAACCGGTGGTTTGTAAACTGTGTAAATTACGGAATCCCGTTAGACATAGACACGCATTATCTTTCACTTGTTAAATTTCCTATCTCGATTGATCTGTTGTGTAAGTGCATATTTGTTGTTCAATTGGACGTGAGATAAGCAGGATACTCAGAAACCGGATTCTATATCTGCCAACATTTATAGGTGGGATGTGTCTATAACTCAAGTGGTGTACTTCAAGAGTGCCCACTCTCTCCATTCTTATTCAGTTTTATCATAGATTTTCTAGTGGAAGTCTCCCTCTCGTCATCTGACTACAAGGAGGTTGACCTAATCGCAGGAGAATTTTCGTGAGACCTAGACGGCGCAGAAGATATAGTTCTGTTAGGTGAAGACGCTGACAAGGTGCAGTCTCCTAGGCACTGAGTGGCAATCTGAGAATCTTCGGGATGCGTTTCTCACCACCAAAATGCAAATATCTGCTCCAGGATTGGTTTTCAGCGTGCCACGGCTAACAATAGAGAGTGTAGTGGTTGAGTATATCAACCACTTCACTCACCTGCCAAGTAGGAGAAGCCTGATGGCTAGCTCAGTGGTCGATGAAATCCCTGCACAGATACAAAAGGCTCCATTGGCTGGCTTTCGCCAACTTACGTCACCTATCGCGCCACCGTGATATCCGATTGTCTATTAAGGGTCGCGTGTACCACAGTCGCACAGCAGTCCACTCTGTTCCACTGTATGCCTGAAAAACATGACCATTGAAGGTGGAAGACATGAGGAGGCTGGCTTTAAGTGTTTGACCACCATTGCCTTCGTAGTACAGGCCATATTCCGTGGTGTCACCACACCATGTGAGTAATGCACAAGTCAGGCTCAGGTGTGGAGTTTTGGGGAGTAGAGGTGAGTCAGTAGACGAGGTTATCAACCTTCATCGACTGAGGTGGTTGGGAAACGTACTAGGTGTGTCTAGTCGCCGTGTGCCTCGTCACACAATGTTGGCTGAAGTAGGTCCAGTCTGGAAAGAGGCCTGAGATGGTCAGACTGAAACATGGCATCAGTATATGAAGTCTCTGACTATTGATTTGAGCCATGTGGTGTGATGCAGACTAGGTGATTGGGGTGGGTGGGACAAGAGGCAACATTGGTTGGAGACTGTAAGTGATGACATGGCTGAGAACCGATGTCAGTTGTGTAGATGTATACACACACATTATCCTCTTCTTAACGATGCTATACCGAATCTCACCATTTTCTCATTCTTCTTTTTCTCTTTTCGTAGTTTATATTTCTTTTGGCTAAATTTTTATATTCATCTTTCACCTCACTACCTTTCTACTTGATGTACTGATATGAGATGAGGTGTGGCAACTCAGACTGCTACGCAGTAATGCCTGGTCCTATGCTGATAGATGATGATGATGATGTTGATGATGAAAACCTTGAGGAAACTGAGACCGCCCCAAAGATTGTGACCGACGTCACCCAGTACTGCAGTCAGAGACCATATCGTTTTTCTGTTCAGATTTCCAGGAATCCATCTGTCAGACTGAATCGGATACACTACAGCTGAACACCGGAATCCTGTAAGGTTTGGCTTGGATTAGTAAGTCTTTCAAGGGCAACCTTTAATCTGGGGAATGTTAGGTTCCAGTGTCATTGAGATGAATGTAGTCTTAATTGTGATGGCTATGAATGATCGACTGGATTGGTTTAAGTTGCCACACTGCAAAACAGCATGTGAAGAAGCGTATGAGACTAAAGAGAATGAATAGATGTAGACTGATGAAAATTTCGAAGCTGACAAAGCGTATTCATCTGTGACCCTGTGACCGATTTTCAGGCATGTCACTCAGATTCTCCAACCTTTGATTTCTACCTTCTTCACGACCCTAGCTAGCTAGCTAGCCTACACCTCCTCATACAGCTCGGATCAACAGTAAAAGACTTCATGAGCCGGTGAGACGTCTCAATTTGACTATCTTTAGCCTTCTGCCTAATCATTCCCACTTCGACCAGTAGCGCGTGTCGAGGTAAACAGTGGCTTGACACATCCGACACACGTACAAGCTACTATATTCACTGCATATGGATAAAATCACTGACTGACCAACTTCTAATTCGGGTGCTATAAAGACCTTTGTGGTCAGAAACTTGACGTCTTCTGGTATATTCTGATTTCAATGGCCATAGGAACAGACCGAACCACTGTGCAGCATTCTCACCATGTGATGAGCTGTGGAATATCTCACCAACACTAAAGACGGTGAGTGACGAATGAACTTCATCAGCGACCAACCCTATGGGACTGATGAAAAATTTTCCAAGTAAGCGAAGTGATCAACACATTCCACCACTCTACTAGGAGTCGGCGGTGACCAGTTCTGTAGTATCGTCTTAAATTCATTAAATGTGAAACGCATCCCAAAGACGTTCAGAAGACTCTTCATTTTGATACTGGGTGAGGATCGAAGGTGAAATGAAAATATGGGTCACAGCAGGATTCGAACCAGGGACAATCGGCTTCTCGGCTCACCGCTCTGCCAACTGAGCTACGACACCCGACTGCTGACCGGATTTATTATATTATTTCAATCACTAAGGGTTTTTCTTGACTGCTTTATGAATTCCTGAAGCGCGATTATCGCTTGATCGTACTCGCACTGACATAAAGTGAAATAAAGTTCTGGTCAGCAATCGGCTCTTACAGCTCAGTTAGCAGAGCACCGAGTCAGAAAGCCGATAGCTGCCAGTACGAATCCTGCCGTTGTCCAAATTTTCGCTTCACCTTCATTAAAGGCCCAGTATCTATAATGCAAGTGAAGACAGGTGTAAGACAAGGCTGCCACCTACTATCACCGATCATCTTGATTGTGGTCGACTGAACCGGACTGGATCATGCAACAGATAACTGTGAGTAGCGAGAAGATGGTTATACGCTGTTTGACACATGGAAAGACCAAAGAAGAAGATTTAGATTTCACCAACGATGATGATTTATGTCCAATCGCTTGTCACACAAACTCCAAGATCTACAGGTGAAAATGACAAGTTGGCAGAAGAGGCAGGGCAGCGAAAACGGGACTTCCTTCCGGTGAACATGCAGGAGACACGTGATGAAGATACCCAACAACAACAACAACAAGGACAAAAACAAGCACCAATCACCATGAACTGGGGGGAGTCTGGAGGAAGTTGTCTCTCTCACCTACCTCCCTACATACGCAGCATCCACTCAATTACAGGCCGCGGTGGTACCACAGATGAGGATGTCGAAGCAGTTAGGATGGGAAACACAGAAGAAGAAGCCTTCCTGCATTAATCTGAAATAGTTAGTGTGGAGATACATTGCACTACACTGCACCGCAACGCACTCAGAATGAAGCCTGAACAACATCCGGATTCTCAACACCAATTCAGTCAAGTAAGTCACTACTTCAATGTGATGGTTGACAGACTTGACGTGTTACGAAGAGCATTTGCAACAAACTACAGACATACATGACATGAACAGTTGCCACGTATGCTCACTCGATCCTGACACTGAATATCGATGAGATGTCCAGGATGATAAGAATGAGTAAGAAGGAAGTGTGGCTGGCTGGCTGACTGGCTGGCTGGCTGGCTGGCTGGCTGGGCGGCTGGCTGGCTGGCTGGCCACGAATCAACCAACCGAGAAGGAATCGCCCAACAAGTGTGCAGAAGAATAGAGTGGAGATGGATTGGATTGGATTGGACTGAATTGAATTGGACATACAGTGTGAAGACTGTTTTGTGACATCACGTGGCAGGCCAGATCAGGCTGTCGAGTGGAAGCCAAATCGGAAAGGACGAGTTTGGTGTCTGAGTCGAGGGTGACATGGAGGAGATGTTGTGAGGAAGAAATGAAAACTTATAGTCAGTGATGGAGCCAGGTTGAGAAGACTGTAGAGAATAGAGTGAAATGGCGACGTCTTACTGAATCCCCATGTTCCACCAGGAACCCAAGGGACAAAGAACAAATACAATAAAATCAATAATACAAGTCTGTCAGATAATCAAAAACGATACTCTTCATTTTGTCAGTGCGTTGGCCTAACAATATAACAGGATAGAATCATTCGCTAGTTTATCGTATACTGTTGAAAATCTTTTCAGATAATGATATTGATACTGAATATCGAACGAAATTCCATTAGAGGTTAGACAAAGATACTCATAGAAAACAAACTCACACATACACACACGTATATGCAAACATACACATGCCCTAAGTGTTGTCTCACTTTTCATTGCAGTTTCTTTCATTACAACAGTCAGGGAAATAAAATTTGTTTACGAATTAATAAGTACTCATCTTACTCATGCCCCTGAATGATAAAAAGAGGTTTTATCAGACTTCTAATCGATATCATCGATTAGTAGTGAATGAGAACAAGACAGCATGCCAATATCGTTCAATAATAAACAGCATAAATCTTTTTAGAAGTAGTATTCATCATGGACTGACATCAGTTGGGGAACCATTGAAAATCCGGGAGAACTGGACAGCTGTTTCGTCCCAGTATAGGACTCCTCAACAGTACGCACCCACAACCCTGCTAGGGATCGAACTCAGGACCTTCAGATTTCACGGAGAACGCGTACTGCTGAGGAGTCCCATACTAGAGCGAGACAGCTGTCCAGTGCTCCCGGATTTTCAATGGTTCCCCAACTGATGTCAGTACATGATGAATACTACTTCTAAATTAAAAATCCCCATTCATCTCAAAAGTAAATCTTGTTAAAAAGTCACCCAGCTTATTGAGAAAGTGTAAAAATAGGATTTTACCTACCTTGTCAATTTAGATTGACTGGTTCTCCTTACGAAAGCTGCAAGACGTTTCAGCTCCATCTTCATCAGTTCAGCGATATTTCAATCAGAACTACAACTCAGAAGAGAAATAAGTTTGAACATTCCCTACTAACTCGAATAAGGTAAAAGAACCTGTTTACCGAAGGCTTGTAGACACGACATTCCTCATATGTTGCATCTGCAGAGATTTAGACAAACTGATTGTATCAATAATCCTAGCTAGATAGGTGTAACCCATAGCAATAAGCAAATTCTGTGTAGTGATCCAGATGAATATATAATGTTGATGTAACTAAGTCCCCTTTACCGATTCTAAGGCAGACCACTAACAGTTTGAAACCACTAGTTCCAATTGTCACACTGATGGACCCCAGTCGGACAGTCTACGCATCCTCACACAGCTTAGATCAACCGTTTCAGACTTTATGGAATGGTGTCATATTACAGTCCAGTTGTCTTTGACCTTCTTCCAGCTGGAACCTATTTCAGCTAATATTAAGCGACGGGGAACACGGTAACTAGACATGTATAAAAATACCTCAACCATCTGAACCGAGGAAGGTTCATAGCCTTATTGACTGACTTTTCGCTCTTATCGAAATCTCTAATCTTGACTTCTGTATCACTGACATGGTGGTTCTACAACGTGTAGCCTTTGCTATGAAGGCAATGGTGTTTGGAAACCTGAAGTTTTCTTATATTCTCCACTTTTAATGGTCATGTTCCGCAGCCACGGAGTAAAATAGAGTGCACAGCAGCGGAATCGGATGTCGCTCCGGTACTATGGATGATGTAAACAGGCGAAAGTCAATCAGTCGTTCTATTTCCTAGCTGGGGATTATGTTAGTCACTGACCTATCAGTGTTGGTTCAGCTTCTGGAGAAAGTGAAGTGGTCAACGCGCTCAACTAATCCAGTTCCTATTGTGTGTGTGTGTGTGTGTGTGTGTGAGGTCACGTAATTACCAAGGCCAAAGTAAGTGAGGAGGGATTTCCACTCGGAAGATTTGAGTACGAAAGTAAATGAGTTACACCTCCACCCCTAAACCTCTTTTTACCCCCTGTTGCATCGAGAATCCCCGATTCATTAATATATCTAGTTCTACTGTAGCAGCCAGTTTAGTGCGAGACATTGTTCTTCGGGTGGTTTGAAAATAGGGGAAACTAGAAAATGCTACTTTCATCCTAGCTGTTTTTGTCAACGAGGTTAAGATTCTTCTGTTCAGAATGCCAAGGGCTGGTTCATCTGAGCCGTTCTAGATCCTCTTCGAAACAAATTTGGGTTCATCTCTATGAGTTAAGAGATTTCACATTCTCTCATTCATTTAAGTTTAACCTGTTAAGAGTCAGCCAGCAGAAGGATCTTCTTGTCTTCTCTTTCGTGCTTGTTGGCAGCTATCAATAGAGGGTACTCTGTTTGAGCTTCAAACCCGCATCACACCTCAAATATACTACTGAGCAACATGAGTAGTTGGAAATAACCCAGGTTGATCTGTTTATTTCCCTATGCAAACCTGAATGATCTAAACACTGAAGAACCATTTTGCCCTGTTCGGAGTCGAACTCATTAGGAGTGTATCCAGTCTGTCGTCCAGTGTTTAGGTCTCTCTGATCCGGCTGACTGCTGAAATCTACAGATCAACCTTAGTGGTTTCTCACTACTCGAACTGTTCAGTAATACATTTCTTTAGGTCATGAGACTTTTCTATCAGGATTCACAGTTTCTGATCTTGTCTGTGGGATAATTTCTAGCGAAAACTCTGTTGACACCATAGTTAGGCAGTTAAAAAACTACTCAGCTGTGGGAAATTTCAACATGGACCGTACAATTTGTAAATCATTTGTAGATTGATTATCCTAGTTTAGGCATACCACCAGCCCATGCAAGTCAGCTAGTCAGCCAAACTCCTGTGATCTGAACTAAAGTGGTTCTATGAGCTGGGATACACCGCCGATGAGCTCAGCCCCAAACAAGCAGTGCACACTCTCGACCTTACGAGAGATCAAACCCAAGACCCACTGGGTCGGAATCCAGTGATCCATATTTCCTACTTCTGTCAGTTCAGGAGATAGCACGACCCCTATCCAATGTCGTGGCTGAGTAACTGTCCTCATTTTCCACTACTTGGATGACTCCACTGGTCATGACTTCTTATTGGAACTTCGGGAATCACTTCTCAATGCTAGCCACCAATGAGCGCTAGACTAATGGTATTTGGAGGTTTGTAGAGGTTTATTGATTAATTTCAGGGAGCACTAGACAGCTGTTTCGTCCTAGTATGGGATTCCTCAGCAGTGCGCACCCATGACCTCACCACAGATTGAACCCAGGACCTTCAGGTTCCGTGACCAGCATGTTATCATTGATGAATTCCAACCAGAAGGAAAATTTACCCTTGCTTTATTTCTCTATTTCAGTTTATACACGTAGAGATTATCGAAAAACAACAGGTAATTTAAATCAGAGAAAAATTCAATAAATCCATAAACATACAACCATATGATTAGTGATAGTAATAACAACGCCTGGTTTCTTTATACACAATTGTTTGAATTCAGTTGACTGTTTATGCCGGTGTTTATGACAAAGCATTGTCAGAAATGTTTAACAGTATTATCTATCTATAATGATTTATTTTCATCCATTTTGTGCCGATCACCTATATGTATTCTTGAAAATGAAGTCAAACCTGTACGCATTATTATTATTATTATTTATCCCTTGGGTTCCTGGTGGAACATAGGGATTCAGTAACACGTCGCCATTCCACTCTATTCTCTACAGTCTTCTCAACCTACCTCCACCACTACCCACAAGATTTCATTTCTTCCTCACACCATCTCCTCTATGTCACCCTCACCTCCAACGCCTAACTCGTCATTTCCCATGTGGGTTTTACTCAGTGGCCTGGTACATGATGTCACAGAACTGTCTTCGCACTGTATGTCTAATTCATCTCCACTTCCTTCTTCTGCACATTTTTGGGCGATTCCTTCTCGGTTGGTTGATTCGCGCAGCTAGCCAGCCAGCCAGCCACACTTCCTTCTTCCTCATTCTTATCATCTTGGACATCTCATCGATCTTCAGTGTCAGTATCGAGTGAGCATACGTGGCAACTGTTCATGTCATGTATGTGTGTAGTTTATTGCAAATGCTCTTCGTAACACGTCAAGTCTGTCAACCATCACATTGAAGTAGTGACTTACTTGACTGAATTAGTGTTGAGAATCCGGATGTTGTTCAGGCTTTATGCTGAGTGCGTTGCGGTGCAGTGTAGTGCAGTGTATCTCCACACTGATTATTTCAGGTTAATGAAGGCCTAGACCTGTACACATGCTGACTGAATAAAAAGACTGAATGCTTTGTTCTCAGTAAGGAGTTCACATTGGTATTTTCCACAGCTACATAGTAAATTCTTCAATAATCCTACTGCAGTCATAATAGGGTCTTCTATCAGTAAATGTACTATCAAGATTATATAAGTGGTCTCTGATACAGAACTGGTATAAAGTAGATCATAAGGAGGTGGCATTAGACAGTCATTTCCTACTTTTATTCTGCTCTCACCTGTGACAGGCAGTCGAATATCACATATTATGTATGTTGTACTACAATAAAGATTGCCCATCAAGGACACTGCTTCATCACCTCGAGATTTTAAATACCTCCCTTCCATCCCTTATAGGACACACACAGAATGAACTAATAATTTCTCTTATTGAAACTGTAACGACCAGCTGTTGTTACGTTTTCATCTAACCTTTAGGTAGATACGTTTTTGCAGGGGGTGAGTAGAGCAATTTGAGTTTGGTGATAACCACTTGACTCTGGAAGGGAAAAGAGGAATAGACAAAAACGTGAGCCAACAACTCAGCAAGTATACAAGATGTACTAACATTTGACGATAAAAGATAATTGAAAAACTGAAGAGCTTAAAAACGAAGAGATGAGGTAGCCAAGAAATTGAAACTGGAAGATGAATGAGTAAGATTTCGAATGAGTTACAAAACTACTACAAATCGATTAGCTAATCCTTATAAGCCACTTCAAAGAAACTGAAATAGAGTAAACTGTCAACAAAAACTTTTATTGTTAGTAAAGTGCTATTGTTAGCAGCAACTGTGTAAACAATGTTTTCAAAATTTTTCACTACAGGTTAAAAGAAAAAGAATGTTTATGTGTTTTGATAGAAAACAGAACGGTCGAAATACGTATACCTTACTTTCTTTGATTGTATAACCAATGCCCTCAATCACTTTTTTTGTACTAAAGCATATAAAGCTTGTTTTTCTCTGTCTCTCTTGAGATACGTTTAAATAATCGATATTTTTTAGAATCTTTCCCTTCGATAACTTTATGTTAATCAATATTTTAAGAGATTTTCCGCAGAATGTTTGCTGTTTCATATCCTCTCAATCTAACTTATGTATAATGTTTTCAGTAAGTCATTTTAAGTTGTTAGGTAACAGTTTGGAGAGTACATCTTTCCTCTGTTCCTGAGATGGCGGAGGGGGCGAAAGTGACATCCCTTCTAGTTCTACATTCCAACTTACATCTTCCCTGAGTTGTTATCGGTGACCTAAGTCTACCGCTCATTTGGTACTATCTCCACTGTACTCTAGGAGGTTCGCTATCATGCTGCACTTCGACAGATGTTATCTGGTTACAAGTAGTCGATAAGAAGTTTTTTTTGAATGGACTTTCATGCTTTTTGACACTCATCAGTAAGGTGTATTTGAATTCTTCAGGGAACCAATGTTTTCCGTGAGATTTGAAGCCGTGTCACCCAGAAGTGAAGTAAGAGATATTAGCGAAATTGACTCTGACCCATATCACCATCCACGTCGGTTGTCACCCCAATCTAGAAGTTTACATTCCCTATACTACACAGACCAAGAGGTTGTGACTTTATGAACTCATGACACGTTCTAGCTTCGTTACTTGCAACTTTCTTAAAACTTAACTCTGCTTCAGCTAATGTTGGACGATCGATGTCAACGGATATCAGCGATCTCACCAACTGAGATACCTCTTCTAGGCAAGATGCTTCGCCTAACCCTTGCATTACTAACATGGAAGTCTTCTGTATGTCAGTGAGTAGAACTTTCATTTGGCAACTTGGATGCTGTTTGTTTTAATCCTGAATTACATTCTAACCGAAATCGTCATCCTGATCCAGTCTGCGAATGAGGACTCTCTCACCAAAGATGGAAATAAGTAGCTGAGTTTGCAACTAGATGGTAAATGTTGTAAGTCAAACATGGAGACATGACGATGCCAAGTCCTTCCTCTTGGCTAACATCAAAATACAACTCACTCAAATTCTCTCCACCTGGATTGGTGACTTGCTTGGTGGAGGTAATTCAATGCTGAGGGTCTAACAGGAACATTAGTTACCTTCAGGTGACCTTAAAGGTCATTCTAGCAGTCGTTAACACAGCCAATTACACTGCTTAATTTTGCAGCAAAGTACTTTTCCAGGCGAAATACTGAAGCATGATTGGTCACTTCAGTTCTTTCTAGGGTGGCCCTTGAAGTCGTTCTATAGTCGCCTTTAAAGTGAGTGACTTTGAGGACATCCTAGCAATAACGAAAAATAACCAGTCTACTTCTGTATTTTATGAAAATCTGCCTTTTCAACCGAAATGAAGAAATCTAATCGATTATTTCGATCGTTGCTAGGGTGGCCTCTAATCGCGTTTTGTCGGGGTGACTTTAAAAGCCACCATATAACAGCCAATCACATCCCTTTATTCTCCGAAACAGTACCTTTCCAGGCGAAATATCAAATCCTGGTTGGTCGTTCCATTTGTTGCTTGGGTGGCCTTAAAGTCACTAGCTTTTCGAGTGACTCTAAAGAGCTGCCTTGGCAACTGCCAAGTGACGTCGTCCAGATAGGTAGGAACGCTTTAGCAGCCACCGTATTAACGATCCAAATAACTAATCAGGTTTCTTTATTTCGACTGGAAAGGCAGATTTTCCTAAAATACAGAAGTCTGATTGGTTGTCTCAGCAGTTGCAAGGGTATAATTCCATAACAGATACGTTTATATGTATATAGGGGGGGAGGTGACTTTAAAGGTCACCCTAGCAACCGTTGAAATAATCAATCAGGTTTCGGCATTTCTGCTAGAAGGAGGGCTTTTCCCTAAAATAAAGATTATGATCTGACTATCACAGATAGCCGTGGTTTGGCACACTTGCGTTTATACTGGGTGATGATTGAGGGTGAAATGACAATTTTGACAGCGGCCGGATTCGAACCGGCGACCACCGGGTTACCTGCCTGGTGCTCTACCAACTGAGCTACGAGGTGCAGCCAGGGCCCAAATTTTCATTTCACCGTCAATCATCACCCAGCATAAAATAAAGAGACATAATTGGCTATCTCTTCAGTTGCTATAGCTGCGTTTAAAGTCACTCATAAAGGCCCCCCTAGCAACAGCTAAATTAACCAATCAGATTTCCCGATTTTAGGAAAATCTACATTTCCTACTGAAATACAGAAATCTAATTGGTTATTTAAGTTGTTAGGGTGGCGTTTTTAAAGTCACTCGTTATCTTCAGCTAATTTTTCAGTATCAATGAACAGGAAACGTAGGTCGACAGCCTCCAACTAATCTACGCATATCATCTAACATCGTGAAGATAAGATCACACATTTATCGATAAATTTAGAAACTGAATCATTAAAAAGTTTTCTATCATATGGATAAAAAGGTGTAGTAATTCTTATCAATGTTAACAGGTATGTATGTATGAGCAACTGATAAGCCAAAAAAGCCTATAGCATTCATAACCATCTGTTTTTATTTTCTGATGAAAATCACCTTTTAAACAAGTAGAGTGTATAAAAATTCCAGACAATGAAATATTCGCCTAATTTAAAAGTGTTTCTAGAAGTTTTTTCTATGAAAAAATCAATCTCACCTTCTTGTTTCATTCAGTTGACTATGAAGGTCATCCTAGTAAGGACTGAAATAACCAATCAGGTTTCGGCTGGAACGGTAGTTTTTTTTTTCTTATAAACTACAGAACTCTGATTGGTTACTTTAGCACGGTGGCGTTTAGAGGCACTTGTTCCTTTTCCTAAATGCAGATTTTCACTAATAACAAAGTTGTATTGATATGGTTACAAGGAAACTGAATAACAGCTACAATCCATAAGAGATTTCCAGCTGAGATGTGTTAGATATGTGTTATGATATAGTAGAAATTGAGGGTGGAAGAATCCACATGATACGGATTCAGATTTGTTGTTTGAGGATAGAAGGCTGTGAGCCTACATTACTCCTTTACCAGCAGACTTCTGGGCTTGTTCAGTCTTGTTTAGAAAGAGAATATTGATGATGCGGACACCACTTCTTCCGAGAGTCGGTTCCAGGAGTTGATTACTCGACGTGAGAACCAGTACTCTGTGAAGACTATGTTCGTTCTGCGCTTTTATATCCCCCTAGTGTGTTCACTGATGTGTCCCAACCTAGTGAAAAGAGAAAGCTAAGATAGATCAGACCCAAAGTCAATTCTTAAAATTTCTTATAGCATGATTACACTTCCCCTTTGTCTACGATAGGATAAAGAGAAAAGGTTCATGTCCTAAGGCATTTTTTCGTATGTCAGGCGGGACATCGCAAGGATTAAACGAGTGGCTGTCCTCTGAACTCTTTCTGGAAGATCTGCGTCACTTTTTAGACAAGGATTTGCTCATGTGTACAGTTTTCTAATTTAGACCTAACTAGGGATGTGTATAAGATGGTGAATATATCACCACTTATTTTTGTAAATGTTGTGCGTAATGTCCAAAGTGTCCTAACATCCCAAGCTGCTACCATTCGGCAGTGTGTCGTGGTTTTCAAGTCATAACTTACTGATACTCCTAGGTCCTTGTGGGTTAGTACTGAGGGTAGAGGAATCCTACCAATATCGTAGGTGTTGACATGTGTGTGCCGCATATGCATCCTTATACATTTACCTGCGTTGATAGGCAGTTGACTCAGTAAACAAGCTGTTTAGGTCTACCTGAAGTACACTGTTCAGTTTGGTATAGTTTTGACTGACTGCAATTGTTAATTAATCCCTATAAACACTAATATTATATTCCTATATTAACGTTTTCCCCCAATTCCCTTTGTGTTTGTGTGTGTAAGCATATGATTCGACTTATTCAGTCTTAACGTTGATCTTGAACGTGATTGGTTTCAAATATGCCTGCCTAGTCTGGTATACTCACTTTACCTACACGATGAGTCACACAATTTGGCCCTTTAAACCGCATTCAACAGAACGCTAAGTTTAATGCTTATCGTTCGTGTGTTTAATTTAGGTGATTTGGTTCATCTGTATATAGTTAAATTACTTAACCGCAACGTACCATAATTTGTTAAAATGAAACAATCAACTTGAAACATAAAATATAGGATAATGCATAACAATGGCTTCATTCAACTTACGGTTATTACCGAAATATAAGTCATAAAGAAACAGAGGTGGGGGTTCAATCGAAAGCTCTTGAACCAAGTTGTACAATGATGGTACCATAAGTAAAACAATACGATCAGTGAAACATCTGCGATTCACATTTTCCACCTTTCGACTGATGTAATACCGTCAGCAACGTTGCGTTCATTCTTCTTCATGTTATCTGACTAACAGAAATCTCTTGTTGACAAGGTGGTTGATAAATCGATTGCTTTCATACCGATTCTCATTATGAATCAACATTGGCTAGGGGACTACGGAAATGATCAAACTGATGAACGGTAGCTGTCTCTTCCTTTGGTGGAAACTTTTTTGAAACCAGTCAGTTCATCATCAGTCAGCCTCAGTGAGTAAGAATTTACTGTTCTTGGAATAGCAGAAAAGATCTCTAGCTCAGCATGAGCACTATAATACTTTGTATTTTCTTCTGGGACTTGTCATCCCCAGACTATCTGACTTCATCAGCATTTACTGCATACAGCCTGGATAAAATTAGAAAGTTGTAGTTCACCATTCATTAGAAACTGGCTAAAATAACATTCCCCATAGTCTGAGTACGTGATCATGGTCTCTGAAGTCGATCAAGTCATCAGTTATGATGACCAACGTCCAACCGATGAAGTTCCATGATGATGGTATTGTGTTCTCTGAGCTAAATGATTTAGTCGTGGAGCTTTCATTGTCATTCTAGGCAACGTCATCAGTACAGGCTTTAGAAAGCTTAGAGAATACAAAACCAACAAAATTATCCTCCTGAGATACAAACATTCTCCAGCATCTCAATATATGCGGATCATTTAGTTTCGCAACATATACTAAATGGTTGCACACTCACCTCTCAGGGTCATGGATGAAACGCCTTCTGGGATACCACTGGTTCTGAAGACAATGTTGTATGCGAAAAGTTGGTAAACACTCTTTAAAAAAATACTGCGAGCATTACAACATAAATTGAAGAGGCGGACATCAAGTTCTCCCTTTTTGAATACACTGACTTGTCTTCTCAACAACTGTTGTATGCATTCTTTGCCGGCTACATTCAACTAAGAGATTTACCATTGTTATTATTATTATTATTATTAATATTTGTCATCTGGGTTCCTAGTGGAACATAGGGATTCAGTAACACGTCGCCATTCCACTCTATTCTCTACAGCCTTCTCAACCTGCCTCCACCACTACCCACAAGATTTCATTTCTTCCTCACACCATCTCCTCTATGTCACCCTCACCTCCGACGCCTAACTCGTCATTTCCCATGTGGGTTCCACTCAATGGCCTGGTACATGATGTCAAGAAACCGTCTTCTCAGTGTATATCCAACCCATCTCCACTCTCTTCTTCTACATATTTGTTGGGTGATTCCTTCTTGGTTGGTTCGTGGCCAGCCAGCCACCCAGCCAGCCACACTTCCTTCTTACTCATTCTTATCATCCTGGACAGCTCATCGATCTTCAGTGTCAGTATCGAGTGAGCATACGTGGCAACTGTTCATGTCATGTATGTGTGTAGTTTATTGCAAATGCTCTTCGTAACACGTCAAGTCTGTCAACCATCACATTGAAGTAGTGACTTACTTGACTGAATTGGTGTTGAGAATTCGGATGTTGTTCAGGCTTTATGCTGAGTGCATTGCAGTGCAGTGTAGTGCAGTGTATCTCCACACTGATTATTTCAGATTAATGCATGAAGGCCTCTTCTTCTGTCTTTCCGAACCTGGCTGCTTTGATGTCCTCATCTGTGGTACCACCGCGGCCTGTAATTGAGTGGATGCTGTGTATGTAGGGAAGTAGGTGAGAGAGACAACTTCCTCCAGATTTCTCCCGTTCATGGTGATTGGTGCTTGTTTTTGTCCTTGTTGTTGTTGCTGTTGTCGTTGGTTAGGTATCTTCATCACAGAGGTGATGCATGTTCATCAGTAGGAAGTCCCATCTCCACTGCCCTGCTTCTTCTGCCAAATTGTATGTTTTCACCTGTAGATCTTGGAGTTTGTGGGACAAGCGACTGGACATAAATCACCATCGTTGACAAAATCTAAATCTTCTCCTGGGGTCATTTCATCGGTCCAGCAACTCCTCAGCAGTGTGTACGAATGATCTCCGCTGGCGACTAAAGCCAATACCTCCAAGTTTCCTAGTGATTGCATCATTACCAGGATAATGTATCGGAATCCTCAGTCATGTTGAATATGTTCCACAATCATTCTTTATTTTAACAACTCCAATATGTCTGCTGACTTTCGTTTATCGGTGTACTTGATAAGTACATTGATGAATCACTGACCAACAAGTTAAGATGCTCATCATCCCAATGCACTTTGATCCATGTTAGTTGGTTAGAGACAATCTGCAAGAAGCCTTGCTCCACCCAGATTTCGTTCTTGTTCATACTCATCATTGAAGAATATCATAATGGAAGATCAGTGCCCTTAAAGTAGTAGATTCCTAGCCCTCCCCCCTCACCTTTGATGAACACCAGGATTCACGAAACCTGGATGAAATTCGAACTACCTCTGAAACACTATCGATATCATAGATATAGCAAAAACATAAGATCTGAAAGGAATAGATTTTAAAATGTTAAAAAGAAATTATAGTTCGCAAAATCACAGGTATTGTAAATGGATATAAACCTAAAAGAACCTTATCATTTGCTTTCAGACACCCTATTTTTTCCTTCATCTTGAAATTCGATATATTTATGCATAAAATAAAAAAATCTATACACTGTAGCACATGTATTTAAACAAAAAAACCAGCGTGAAACATTTAATATTGTTGACAGTGAACTTCCTTCGCATTTCTACATCAACTAACTCTGTTTGGTTGAAGTAGACAATTTTCACTCTATTGGAAAATCTTCTCTCTCTCTCTCTCGCCATCATTAGCAAGTATTAACATTTTAGACGAGTGAAAGCTAAATAACTAGTTGAATTAAATGTTGCATTACAAAAAGTGACGTATTATTTAATTTGAAACTTTACTTCCTCTGAGCGACTTTAAAGGCCACGCTGAAATAGCCAATCAACTTTCCGTATCTCGTTGGAAGGCAATTTTGAAAAAAAATGAAGAAATATCATTGGTTATCTCAACGGTTGCCTGAGTGACCTTGAAAGGTCACATTACTTTTCTATTCCATGGAAAACGTATTATCTTCCCAGACGAAATTCCTAGATTTGATTGGTTATTTTTAATATTTGCATGAATGACTGTTAAGGCCATTCAGTAATTTGACTGCAGGTAGCAGTGGACTTCAGTTGGTCACTGACTTACTAATTAGAATACTGGAAATAATCGATCTAGTATGAGTCACTATTATATACAATCGAAAATATAAAAAAGTAAATCGTGTGAAATTTTGAAGCATCTCAGCATGGATTGAGTGAATTTGAAGTTTTCACTTTAGACACTTTATACAGGAAGCCTCAGCAACTACTGACCTTGGAATTTCGGTGTATAGTGAAATCATAGTGGTTATTCAACATTTTGTCATATTCAGTGGGATCCCTCTTTGATGCAGTTTCATGCTAAGCATATACAGAAGGCAAGTTATTCATATCGTTTAGCGGATTCTTAAGACGTCCTTCTGTCTAGTAGAAATCTATAGGTAATAGCCTTAGGGAATAACACTCAAAATCTGGTGTTACCTTAAATTTTCATCTTCCCTACTTCTACCTTCTACTTTGATGTATCAAAGTGGGAAGTGGGACGTCTTGGATCGTTGCAGAGTAATACAATCCTCTATATTGTCTACTTGCATCTGATTGCTACCGACTGATTGTAATACATGCAAGTAGTTGCTCGATGGTAACTATGTTCACTTCCTAAGACTATGTCTTGTTGTCTTTTATTTGTAATTTCCACCAACTAGTTGCTTAAACTGTACTAATCCCATTCTGTGAAGTCTTATCCGCTGACTGAACCCTGTCGATCACTTTAAAGTGTGTTGAAAAGTTCAGACCAGAGACTGATAGTCGCAGTTCAGCTTAACCAACGAACGAAAACAGTCCATAGACTAGGGAATACGTTATCCAGTGAACTATTCAGGTCGTGATTGACCTTGTATGGGATTGAATGAGATCAGTTGCAGCTGAATAGTTCAATGATAATGTATCTGACCCATTGCTGGATGATGCATCTTCGGATCTCATACGGGATATCAGTCCTCTCGAAGGTTACAGATGTTCCTTGCTCACAAGTGCCAATAAACAAGAAAACTAGGTGATATACGTCTTCCTACCCAATGTCACCGACTGACTAACATTTTAATGTTGGCGTGGGATATCTTGGCTTTTCTCATACAAAGATACTTTGATTTCTCAGTCCTGAAGAATTTTCTTGGCAAACTGCAGTATAGAATGCACGCTGATGGGCTGTGGCAATGCAACTGAGTAGCTACGTTTGTTCCACGTTAGTGACGGCGTGTTTCCTACCTAAGAGCTTTTCAAAAATACCATGATAATATTGAAAAAGACAGACAGACAAACAGACACAGAAATTTAACATATAATCTCACATAGAAGAACTTTGGCACAAGTTCTCACACTTCACAGTAGTATACAAAGAACAGGTAAATGGAACAAGAATGTTATCAAAGAAGAAAAAGTTGTATGGGAGATTAAAACATCTGTAGATAAAGGTAAGTGCAAGTATTCAAGTTTTAGATGTCAAATAGTGAATACTCCTGCGATACTGTGACCAATTTCCAGCCATGTCACCAAAAGTTCTCAATCACTGATTCCTACCGTCTTGCGGACCACAACCAGGTAGTCTGTATCTCCCAATACAGCTCAGACCAATAGTCAGGGACTTCATGCACTGTTGCCAATTCTTAATCTGGTCACCATGATCCCTCTTCCAAGCCAATCCAACTTCCCCTAGTATGATACATTGAAGTAAGCGGTGGGTTGGCATGCGCAGCGCCTGTCCAAGCCATCTCAAACGACGGAGGTCAGAATCTCATCAAAAAGCTGTTCAATAACATCGAATTATGACAAGTAACGCGAGACAGGTTTGTTGGCCTTCATAGACTCAAATTACTGAGGCATATATGCTACGGTTACCTATTCATCGTCTTCTCCCGTTGTGCAACACTAGCTAAAGTAGGTTGAGACTGAAAAGAAGTTAAAGGTGACCAGAACAAAGAATGACATCAATCCATAAAGTTACCGACTGTTGATCTCAGCTGTATAGGGAAGTGCAAGCTTCATGGTTGAGGTGTACGTGACGACCAAAATCAGTGGTTTAAGCCTCTATGTGGTAGGACCCAAAATAGATAGAAAATTTTATCTTCACTGTTACCGGTGACAGTAGGTAGTAGTCTCTTACATTCTCTTATAGGAAATGGGAATATCCCCAACTTTTCAATTTGTTATTTAGCCGAAAACAGTGCAAGACTTGTTTGTCTTTCCCATACGAAATCATCACCATGGTTACAATCGAAATAGGGTATTTTAAAAGGCATCATGTACTCAATCCATACCTTGAACACCGCCTTCCTCCCTTATCCCATATCCTATTCCAAGACCTTTATTTGTCTCCTTTTCACAAATTTACGTGACTTTATTCATATTCAATGTTCAATATTTACGTTCTCATTTGTCTATTCTACAGTCATTATATATATATATATATATATATATATATATATATATATATATATATATATATATATATATATATATATTACGCCTTCCCTTTTGATTACTCATCCTGATGTTACTCTTTAAATCGTCTGTACACTACCGTGTGAATCATAAAAGTAGGAAAGAATGAGACAATTTGAGCGAAAAAGACAGACTTCATGAACAAAGCAGTCCAAAACAGATGTTTGTCACTCCCAAATAATTTAAAAGTCTGAGTGTATATTTACAGAGAACTATTTAACTCTACCTCATTAGTGTCTGTTTCAAGTTGTTGTTTTTATCATCAACCAAATGAAGCGAAGTAAAGTACAGACTTGAATGTAGGAAACTACTGTAACTAAGACTTACGCATTTACTAAACATAATTGTCTGAGTTCAGCACTTTCGTCCAATCAGAATAAAGCTTCGATGTTGTGACCTTGAGCCATCCAATTAGTGTACGCCAACGTCAGTCATTTTTATGACGATCAAATAAAACAAAAGTTTGTGGTGAATGTTTTGGGAGTTTTTTAAAAGTTGTTTTTCCCTGTTGCTATGACAACTTTTTTTCAAATTGGTAGGCATAAGCATTGAAAAGTGGATTCTAGTGAACAAGGCTGGTGTTTCATACTCGACCACACACATACTACTTACAGGCAAACAGGGGTTCATATGGAGAATTTCATCTTGACTAATATTGTAAGATTACAGTTCTGAGTAAAGTGAACCCAAGTATTGCAAAGAGTATCAATCTATTCCAGATTGCATTTATCTACTAGACTACCTGATCCCCTTCTGTTCTTGACTTATTGATCTGGCTTCTTGTAGAGATACTTCATACTTGCTTGTTATCATATCCAGACAGTACTTTCGTACAACGTGTATTGACTCTAAATGAAATGAGAACTGTCTTCAGATCATTCAAGCGTCTTAAATCTCTCAAAGTGGAAGTGGGAATACACACGGAAACCTTGCGTTTCTTGGTGGAGTAGGCAATGAACCACACGTATTATGTGATGCCTACTGATGCTAGTACCTGGTTGCCTAAACCTGGGTAGGTGATGTGGGATTCGAACTCGTGACCTACTGGTTGAAAGTCAAGTGCCTAGACCGACGAGAGACATCTTCAAAATCTCTCAAGGTAAACACATATCTACGTATCTTCAGAGGGAATTCCAGAGTATTATGTATCAACCTGTAATTGTTTCATAAAGTCAACCCTTCATGTATTCAAGAATAAACAGGTACTGTTGAGAATTGACTGAATAGAAAAAATTTTGTTTTTTAGTTTAGGAAAAGAAGAATTCAAAAATGATCGTCCTTGAAGACACTATCTTCTCGTTAATGAGATTGGTCTAGTAGTCTTTGTTATTTTTCTATACTCTGAATGGTGCTCACTGGTGAAATAGTATTTACACTTAACTATACTTGGGTTCAGTCCTAAATCCACATTGTCGTTAATGGAACTGTGAACTTACAGTCAAAAAGTTCCTAGCTACAGTTTCAAAGAAATTGGCAGTGATAATAATTGTTTAAATTTGACAATTAATATGTTAGCGCACTTTTCAAAGTGTTATACTTACTGAACTTTAGAGAGGAAACGATGATTCCTGCCATTTTATCTGAAATGTGAACGTAATTGTCGTATGCTTACTTTCCTCTGTATGTGTATATTTTAGAGGAGGGGGTTACTTTATTTACTCAACGTGTTGTTTACTGACAATCACTAGGAAGTTAAATTATCATGTCACTCGCGTAACGAGTAGCTAAATGTATAAAAAGTACTGAACTTATTTAGCTCGGTAAGTTGCGACTGAACATATGTATGTCCCTTCGGTAGTATACAAGTAGAAATGTTGGTAGATAGTGGAAGTCAACCGGTAGGAAGTACTGTTGAACCTGCCTTTCACATCTGTCCTCGCTCACCATCTAGATCTATATTTATCTCCAAGCAAACCAAGATCCCCTCAGTGGTTCCAAACTGTACCACTCACTGCTGAAGTAGTTTTCTGATCAGAAGAGCCAACCAATGACAAAAAGTCAGAGAATGGAACCGGTACACAGAAACCAACAAGATACGATAAACCTCAGGGTGGAGAAAACTTCTATCGCCTGTTTTGAAGACATACGAACATAAAAAAGCGAGCCTGAATTCATAGTCATACTGATCAGTTTATAGATACTTGAAAACATTCACTGTCGTATCTATTTGGTTGAGTTTCTTCAACGAATACCCACACACACGGCATCGGTAGGGTCGTAGATAAACTCGACTGATGAATGCCTGTAACTAAGAAACTCAGGTTCACCCACTTGCATCCACAATATGAGACCATATGAATCGCATATGCATGTGAATATTTCTAGTGAAGTGTCAGCTGTGTTGATGTGATGACAACAACTTGAATTCAGATTACATACAAATTTTAATGTCGTTGCTTGTAATTGTCCCGTCGTTGAGTGGACCGAATTGACCGCTCTCTATTGGCACATTGGCTCCTCTGTGGATACCTCGATATTACCTGCGTTTTAATTATAGTAATGAAGGATAGTGGTTAACAGTGGGATGCAGGACACGCCTTTCTTCCTATTTGGGACTGGTCAGCTGGATGTACCTGCCTCCTAGTCAGTGTTGTTCTCACCGGGATTCGAACTCGGGGCCTATCGCTTCAAGGTACAGGGCGTTATCCACCGGACAACCGAACTAAGATGGCCACCCCTTATGCAATGGGTATAATAATGCGAGTAACAACATTAAAACTATACCTGTTGCACAAGAAGTGGCTATCTTGGCTTGGTGGCCTAGTGGATAAAGCTCCGACGTTTTAAGCGGTCAGTCCCAAGTTCGAGTCCTAGCGGGAACAACATCACTCCCTGGGTGGCATATAAATACAGCTGAAGAATCCCAAATAGGACGAAGTGAGCATCCTAGATTCCACTGCTAACCACTATCCGTCATTAATATATACAAATTCACCTTAAACTTCATATGGTCAACATGTTAACATGTGGTCATTATTATTGTTACTTTTATATGGGTGAAGTGTACTTTCACATGCATTTTTGTGAGCATGTATTCTCACAATGCTATTAACGCGTATTAAATGGCTATTTTATCCAGTTCAAACTGATTTCGTTTCACTAGAGTTCAAAAAGTATGAACCATTGGTGAGAAGCATCCACTCACTGGACTTTATTTGATGCCATTTGTTAGTATGGTGTGTTGGCAATCTTGATTATCTCAGTTCCCATCTAAGTTTTAAAGCTATATCACCGAGTATTGAAATTATGGATTCATCAGTAAACTATATAGAACCTGAACGATAGACCTTGTCTTGTTTCGAGGCCTCTAACGGACTAATCCTTTTTGTCGAACAAAAGATATAATGTTTCAACTTGGAGGTTTATGGGAATTTATTGACTTCAAGCTGACATTCATCACGGACTGTCATCAGTTAGAGAGCCATTGAAAATATGGCCATACTGGACAACAGCTTTTTCGTCCTAGTACTTGACTCCTCAGCACTGTGAACCTATGACACTGTCAGAAATCGAACCTAGGATCTTCAGGTACTGTGTTAATATTGATAATCTGGGTCGGAATCCACTGATTCATATTTTCGTACCTCTGTCAGTTCGTAATATACAGCGATTTTCATCCACTGTCGCCGCCGACTACCTATCCTCACATCCGACTTAGTTTGCCTCAGCGGTCACGACTTCTCCTTAGAGCTTCAGGAAGTCTCATGTCTTAGCATGTCATGGGTGTACACTGCTGAGGAGTCCTATGCAAGGACGAAACAGCTGTCCAGCACTCCTAGGTTTCCAGTCATTCTCCTCTTGATGTAAGTCAGTGAGGAATATCACCATGAAAAGACATAGTGCTTGGTGAATCATGCCGCTTGGTCATGTGACTATCATCACTAATAACCTCACCACTTGCCATTCTGTGACCCATTTGTTACATGATCATATGGTAACTGAGTTTCGATTACTCCTGAGTACTGGTAGGTTGTATTGGTTACAGTTACTAAGTAACTTGAAAAGTCTAATTCTATCACAAGTCAGTCTTTAATGAAACAAGATGCAACAATGTACAGATTTGTACACTATACTTGTATTTTGAGTACTGATGATATCAGTTACCCGGTTAGCTCAACTTCAGAATTTTAGGCGAAGCTTGAACTTACAACTCAATGTTTAGAAGTAAAATGCTTAGGTGAATAAGTCACGGCTGTGTATTGATTTGTCACGGGAGTCCAACCAATCTCATATTGTCTAGTCCTGAGTGAAGACCGAATCCTATTGATCATATTTGGAATTGTGGCCACCAAGCTAGAAGGCTCAGTATCGCAGTACACATTGGTAGATGTTAGTTGGTTGAAAGCAATAGGCAAGAAGCCGTGGACCTAGGTTTTGTGCTTACTGACACTCGTCAGTAAGGCGTATCTTCAACCTGCTGATTGCCTCTAACCAGCTAACATCTACCAATGTGTACCGTGATGCTGAACCTCCTAGCTTGGTGGCCACAATTTCAAATATAATCGATAGGATTCGGTCTGCACTCAGGACTAGACAACATGACATTGGTTGCTCTCCTATGATGAATCAATACATGTGTAACTCAGTCCTACAGGAGGTCAATCGCTTTTGGAATAGCTCATTTGTAAAGTCACTGACTACACTGGATGATGCAGGTTGGAATCTCAGGCGGGACATCAGTTCCATCGAGGTTGCAGATACACCTTGCTGACGAGTGCCAACAAGCACGAAACCCACGCCGAGCAGGGCATCCTGCCGACTGAAACAGCTTAGTATGATTAGTCGTCTATTGTTCAGTATATAAAAGAGTTTACATGTATAGGTCTCAGTAGAGTATACCTCTATGTTCTCTGGTTTGGGCAGTTCATTCATAAAGTTTTCATTGTCATTCTAGACAGAATCAACAGCACAAACTTAAGAAAGAAAGATATAAGGTGAAAAATGAGACCAGAAACAGTAGAAAGCAGTAAAAGAGATGAAGGAGGGATGAGAAAATTCCGGGTTTCATATAGTGGTTTAGATGACATCGGTTCGTGGTCGTATCACCTAGAGTCTCCAACCACTTGTTTCTCTTGTTCAGTGGACTCCAACTGCCTGGTCTGCATTTCCCAACATGGTCCAAACAAACAGTCAAAGACCTTATGCACCTAGTCTGGCCACCGCAAGCCTTTTTACAGCCCGAGCATACTTCAGTCAACATTGAGCGACGAGGCAGATATGGTGACTAGGGATGAGAAACACATGTCGATAGTTAACCTCCTTATTATCAACTAACTATCTCTTCTCCCTAAAACTGTACACCCGAGTTCCACGTTACTGACATAGTGACACTACGAGACACTGCCTATGCCACGAAGGCAATGACTGTCGAACACCTGAAGTCTTCTCACATCGTCTGTGTTTAATGACCATGTTTCACAGCTGTAGAGTAAAACAGAAAGGACAACAGTGTAGTACACTTAACCTTTAATAAACAATCAAATATCATGGTGGTGCCACAGACGAGATAATTTGGCAAAAACCAATCAAGCTTTTTGTACTCATGCAGAGATTTCATCTACCACTAACCAATGCACCAAGGATGATCTGATTTCCTGTGCATGTGATGTAGCCAACGCACTCAACCACTTCATTCTCTATTGTTAGCCAGAGCACTTCTGAAGACCAAACTAATCCTATAAGGAGAGCATTAGCATTCATGTAGTTAAACTCATATACTATCTAGAAGAGATCAGTTTAACAAAAGGATATAGTGGACTTAACTAGGACTTGAAAACGTCATTTATCTACTACTTCAATACAACATGCAACTAGTCGATATAAGGATGAACATACTGCATAGAAGTACAGTTATTCTTAAAATACACTCAATGGCGGAGATGTATTCATTCTTCGACGTCTTCTAGAGTTTGAAAATTGCTACTAGCCTTCGTTTTTCGAATTCATTCTCTCCTGGACACTTCTGTTTACTTTGATATCAGTCTTTTTCTGACCATTTGTTCTTTGTATTCTGTTGTGAAGTATATCAACTTGAATCAATACATTTCCATAATGGGATACAGAGTATGATCATGAATATCTCTGCTTATTTCTTTATGAATGTGTGTGTGTGTGTGTACGTGCACGCATGCTGGAACTGCCCATAAAACGGTAATTTTCCAACCAAAGATGTTATAAGTCATTATTTATTTTATTTTTATTTTGGGGTATATGTTACACATTGTGAGACATCTCAAACTTTGGCTCTTACAGAAGTATTGTCATATGCCCACACCTCTTGGTGATAAGACAGGAACAGTATCATATCAGCGCTTGACACTAACGACTTGTTGTATACATCGATTACTAGTTGGTGACTAATTCATGTAATTCATGACTAATATTTTCAACTGTTAAGAGTTCATTCAAGCTTCTATAATAAATTCTATGAGACACTGGGAATCGATGTTACAGTCTATGATTTCATTGAATACTATCTGATAACCGTTAGTTTTCAGAAGAATATCAGACATTAGTTCCCTTTTATAAATTTTTGCAAGGCCATAAGAGCAACAACATTAGGGGAATGAACTGAATTCCGTTAATGTTCTCTATATCTACTATATGCACATTAGACTTAACAGTTGTGTACAATAAGTTATAACACTGAGAACTCCTTATGTAGCTTTCAACTGCATCTTTTAACTTACTTGCCCTTTCAGTAGCGTATATGTTAGAAGAACTAAGAAATTTCTAGCTAAAAGAATCTGTGAACATGTATCGAAAACCCTATAGTTGAGAGGTTCAGGATAATCTAGCAGTACCATTGGTAGACAGAACCTGGATGCAGATCGAAGCTATTGACTCAACCAAAACTTTCCAGGCAATCAACAGACAAGATAATAGTAGATTGGTGTGTTATATAGACTCAGAAGCAATCAGTCGATTAGAGCCAAAGGGATTTGGAGTTCACTATGCACTGCCTTGGTGAATTATTCATCTCCTACAGCTTTATCTACTACTTTATTCTACCCTCTTATTGGCTCAAATGTCATTCATATACATCAATCACATTCCCATCATTTTCAATTTACTTTATAATTTATACTATTTTTATCATGGTGTCTAGAGTATCCTTTTTCAGTGTTTCACTAATAGCTCGAATCATACTCCCTTATCTATTAGCCTTCTATGATCGCCTTTTTGCAACTATGAGTAGTGATTTTCTGTTTAGTTTCATCCAATAAATAATACTCTTAACTGTATGATCCAGTAGAAAAACTATGATCGAACTGTTCGCGTCCCCAGAATTATTTGATTAGATTGGGTATGGAAGACCTATTCAGTGTATGCGTATGCTGAAAATATATTGCGCACTGAAATGAACTTTATGGACGGCCAATCATGTTCAAGTATGCATTGACCAATCAGAATCAAGAATAAGAATGGCAATGTAATTATTATTACTTTACTTACAATTTATAAATCTGTTTTACTTGAGAAATAAAGATATCTAGACTTTAAATACGTTTATCATCTTTGAAACCATACCATTGTCTGCATTGTCACTAATCCATATGAGACAATATCATTTAAATGATAATTGAGGAAATTTCCCTTGTGATCCTGCTAAAGGTCTTAAGAAGTTTCTGAGATGACTCTATATATTTCCAAAGTTGTTTATGTGCGCTCTAGTTGTCCAATCTACGAAGTGCTTCTTGTGAACAATAGCTTGATGAGATAACCCATTTCAAATGGAGGCATATGTGTATGCTGTATTAGCTAGATGCCCAGCATCTTTCTATAACGGCTGGGATTGATTATTCTGATCCATCTATCTTTTATTCCAAGTTGTTAGTCGTCGTAGACAGACATCGGTTGGAGGAGCTAACAAAAACCTGGGAGCACTGGACAGCTTTTTCGTCCCACTTGCATGGGACTCCTCACCACTGCGCACCCACGACCCCGCACCATCAGGATCGAACCCGCGACCTTCAGGTCCCACGGTCAGCGCGTTATCATTGAGCTAGCCACTGGATCAGAATCCAATGCTCCATATTTCCAACTTTTGTTAGCTCACTTCTGGTGCTCATTGGTGACTAGCTCCGAGAGGTATTCCTGAAGTTCCAATGAGAAGTCGTGACCGGTGGAGTCAAAGCCTGATGGTCGTGAGGACAGTTACTCAAAGATGACATTGGGTGGTGGTTGAGCTATATCGTGAGCTAACAGAAGTTGAAAATATGGAGCATTGGATTCTGATCCAGTGGCTAGCTCAATGATAACGCACTGGCTGTCGGACCTGAAGGTCGCGGGTTCGATCTCTGATGGTGTGGGGTCGTGGGTGCGCAGTGGTGAGGAGTCCCATGCAAGTGGGATGAAACAGCTGTCGAGTGCTCCCAGGTTTCCTTTGTTCCTCCAACTGATGTCTGTCTACGATGAATAACAACTTGAAATGTTTCCAAATTTTCACAAATCTCTCAAAAATATACTTTATTCACTGAAAATGTCGTCTTTTCTTATTTCAGTTGTATGTATCAAGAATCTGTGGTTTACCGAGACATAGGTATGTAACTTATCTAGTCCTGTTTAAGTCAACTCCTAGGCCATATTTATGTTTCCCAACAATAAACCTATTTCAACTACATTACCTACTCCACCAAAATTTCACATTCAACCTGAAACGTAATCTTTGTTATAATCCATCAAAATTCCTGCAGTGTCAACAACACAGTAAACGAAGGACCTTGAATAAATCATCTCCAACCTGATTGGTTGTCTTCAAGGCTTCTTGTCACTATTAGCGAATAAATTCGATTCAATTCCCCAATGTTTAGGGCTTTCGTTTTGCTAAAATTTAGTGGAACAAATTAAATTCATACATTATTTTTGTTTATAACAAATAATTTTGACCAGAATTAAACTTCAAGTAATCTTTCTTAGGTTTGACAATGTTTATTTGAGATAAATTCTAGCATGAAGTGTAAAATAGGTGAAGTTTCGCTTATATAAACATTGAACAATTGATAATGTTTGTTTTAATATGGTTAAACTATTGTCGTAATTTGAAAAGTAGACATTTTATCTTACCGCCTTCATCTTTTGACACTTTAATGGTAAGTATTTGCAGACTAGAACAGAAATACTTTAAAAGTAGCATATTCAGGGTTCGCTTGTATACATTAATGACTCAGTCTCTAGAAGCACAAAGATATGAAGTCAAAAAGACTATGGAGGGGAATCAAGGAAAGAAAACAAGTCTAGGCAAGGGATAAAAGGTGATGCGTAATAACATCACCACGATTTAGATGAATTCAAGATGTAGATGCTTCTGAACCATTGACTGAATTCCTGCATTATGTTGCCTAAAGTCTAGAATCCATATTTCTCCAGTGAACCTTAAACAAGAGGCCTACGGTCTCCTAGATGGTTGGAACCACTAGTCAGAAATATCATGGATTGGCATTATTATGTAGCAAGAATTACCGTTTATTTACGAGAAACTATGAAACACTTTTGTTACTGAGATTCAGTCAGTTTGGAGTGTTACATGTTTTATAATATACAAATGAAAGTGATAAAGTAAAGGGAAGGTGTTGGAAAAATCAGTTTTACCTTTAAAATATTTTCTCTTATCATGGTAAAGATAATGGTTGTACAAACTTTTTCTGTATACAAAGCTAGAATAGTTTTCTGTAATTCCTGTAACCTAAGGTATGCGTAATACGTGAATATAAACTCTGTTGAAAGGTTTTTGTAGAATGCGGTAGATGATTTTGACCACTATCGACCAAATACGACAGAAATGAACTTCGTACTGACTTCATTTATCTTTTTCCTATCCAGGGCAGTAGGGGTGCACAGCAACACGTTTGCTAAGCTGCTTAGTGGTATGCTGGATATCTCAAGGAAGAAACTGCTTTGTTTCAGCGAAAATCATTGACTGACTAGAAAAGGATAAGCAAAGGTTAACAATGTAAAAGGTCCTTCTGATGGGTGCAGGCAGCTTCTAGTATAGAACTTCACTGACCGCGTCCCTATTAAAGTGAAGCTTCATGAAAAATGGTTTCTTTTAAAGAGTCATTTGCTCAGATTTCTCTTTCATTTTGTCCGTATGTCTCCTTATAAAACTATAAGCGTAGAGCATTTCTTCCAGCATATTATGAATGTATTATGGCTCTTTCTGTATTGAATCATCTCAACAGATCCTTCTATTTTTGCTTGAAAGATATTCAACTAAGCTTCTTCTATACTGAATAAGAAAAAAGATAAAGAAATGTGTTTATTGACCTGTTGATGGTATACATCTGTACAACCTTCTGCTTAGTCAGCAATCATCTCTTCGAAACAATAGAACGTCTGGAAAGTATAATATACTTTCATGTTCTTTGTCACAAGTGAAAATGAGTGAGGGACATTTGTTATCAAATTACCTTAATAAGATAGAAGTAAGACAAGACTGTCTACTATCATCGATGATATTCCTGATTGTAGCGGACTGGATCATGCAGCAAACCGTGAGGAGTGAGAAGATGGGCATACCCTAATTGACCAATGAAAAGACCCTAGAAGATTTGAATTTCGCCAATGATGATTTATTTCTAAGGTCTCACGAAACTCGAAGATCCACAGGCAAAAACTAACAAGTTGATAGAAGAGTCAGTGAAGACGGGACTTCAAGTGAATGTAGAGAAGACAGAGGTGATGAGGATACCCAAACAACAACAATAAGCACCAATCACCATCAACAGGAGAAATCTGAGGGAAGTTGTCTCCTTCACCTACCCATCTACCTACCTAGGCAGCATCCTGTCAACTACAGGCGGCACAGGCACAGATGACGATGTCAAAGCAGCCAGGATCGGAAACACTGCAAGACAGGCCTTCCTGCATTGATCTGAAATAATCAGTGTGGAGATCTACTGCACTGCACTGCACCACAATGCATTCAGCATAAAGCTTGAACAACATCTGGATTCTCAACACCAATTCAGTCAAGTAAGTCACTACTTCAATGTGATGGTTGACAGACTTGACGCCTTACGAAGAGCATTTGCAACAAACTACAGACATACATGACATGAACAGCTGCAGCCTATGCTCACTCGATACTGACACTGAAGATCGATGAGATGGTCAGAATAATTAGAATAAGGAAGAAGGAGGTGTGGCTGACTGGCTGGCTGGTAACAAACCAGCCAAGAAGGTATCGCTGAAGAAATATTCAGAAGAAGGAAGTGGAGATGGATTGTATTGGATTGGACATACACTGAGACGACGGTTTGGGGACACCACACACAAGGCCAGACCAGGCCATCGAGTGGAACCCACATGGGAAAGGACAAGTTTGGTGTTGGAGGCGAGGGTGACATAGAGGAGATGGTGTGAGGAAGAAATGAAGGCTTGAAGGTAGTGGCGGAGCCAGGTTGCAAAGAGTGAGGAGAAGAGAGTGAAATGGTGGCGTGCTACTGAATCCCTATATTCCACTAGGAACCCAAGGGATAAATAATAATAATTCATTCTTATCGATATTCTGAGCATACGTATATTAGATATTGTGACCTCAAATAATTGCGAGGGTTTTCGTCTAGCCTTTAGATACATATTGTACGTGGCGATAGAAAACAACCTAATCTTTGTGGTTCGGTTAAGCTGCGCTCAAATACATAATATGTGCATACCGTGTGTAAGAGCAAAGCATATTTTTAGCAAAATACCATATACACTACGACGTAGACATGAGAAATTATTTTAAAAACAACATTGTCTATGAAGTAACTTATTATTCACAATATTAACCCAATCAAAAAGTATCATTTCTCCTTTTAATCTCCAACATTAAATTACCAAGAACATATAGATTTCGTGAAATGTCTGCCGCTACATTCACTTCTAATTAGCTTAACTATGTCTTCGCTTTCTTCCATAGTCCGGTACCACCATGATAACCACCGCCGCCGCCGCCACCACCAACACCAACACCACCATCATCATCATCATCGCTCGTTCATCATCCATTTGCAAGCAAATCAGCGTGTGAAAGCGAACACATGTACACACATACACTCACATAACGACGCAGAGAATTTGAAAGAGGAAGAGGGTGAAAACTAGAGAAAATGTAGGAAAACATTCAGATATTGTGAAAAAGATGCGTGACACAACCTATCAGATGTAGAGTTCATTATTTCGTCTGCTAATTTATACGTGATAATCAATTTTCAACGTATAATCCCACTTAGTTAGAAATAGCCACAGGAAGACAAATGTTGTACTGTGAAACACGTCATATATATGTAAATATGGAAAATATTCTCAGCATGGAATGACATCAGCTAGGTGACTACTGGAAGCATGCGGGTACTGGGCAACTATTTCCTTCTTGTTTGGGACAAATCAGCATTGTACTTTCATGATTTCATCAGGATTGGAGTCCATGGCCTTCAGGCTTGCTGTCATTCACCCACTGGGTCAGGATACAGTGGTTTACATTTTTTTACCTTTATCACTCTACGATATAACACAACTGTCGTCCAATACGACTGCTGAATTTTCGCCACCCCTCCCCTGTAATTCTACAGGTTACGGCTTGTCATCAGTACTTCGGGAAACTTATCTTGTTCGACATTTCGTCGTGTGTGCTTCCATGTCTTCACTGATTCCCTAACTGACATCATTGTACGACAAAAGCCACTTCCAAATCGGTTAATCGCTACAATGTGACAGTTAAATATATACATATCATTATTTAGTTTGAAGTTTATGAGGATTTTATTACTGAGGTAATATTCCTCAAGGAGTGACATCATTTCGAGGTCGGTTGAATACCTGGGAACACTGAACAGATGTTTCATCCCTCAGCGCGTTACTAGTGGGTCAATTAATCAGAATCTAATGGCCCTGGATTCGGCTGGTGGCTGAGGAATCCTATAATGGGACGAAACAGGTCTAGAGTTTTCCCAGGTTTTTGACGTTTCTCACACTGGTATCAGGCTGTGACGACTACTACTTTAATGTCGTTCCTTGTCTGAAAATCAAGCAGGACAGTATCGAAATATGATTGCATTTGCAATAATGATACATCATATGTCAAACTTACACCGTTCATATCGGTGAATCAATTTGTCCGGCGGTAGTTTCTGTTCTTCAGAATGAAATGATATCACTTGACGAACCAGTGGAAATGAGATAATATTCGTGGGATATTTTATTACAGCTGATTTTGAACCATTCGTCAGTATCTATCTATAAACATAAGGTAGGGGAGTTTTTTACTTTCAGGCAAATGGGTAATCATCCAGTAACATGAAATAAATCAGCCTACGGCAAACAAACCAATTGGGATTCACTCTCACTGTTGACATGGCTAATGCCACGTAGATCACAAATTAGAGGAATTCTTCTTGAAACAAGCGGTTAATGTCCACTTCATTTGCTATTTACTCATACAGTCTACCGGAAGCCAACTGGTTTAAAGACTGCCATCTGTGCCAGGCATAGCATCTACTCGATCTTCTTCAATCCCCGGGGAAACTTTCAAATGCCAGCTTCATTACAGTTATATTTAATGTTGATGCTTTAAGTGACCATCAAGTTTCTTCCACATCGTTTAGTGTTAAAACTTTATCGCTTTTCCTACAAATCATTCAGATGATCAGTAATTCCCTCTTCGTTTATGATCTGCTTACTTATGAATATTCAAAACTTCTAAGCTATATTACACCTATTACTTATCGAAACTTATAATTTCCCGTTGTTATACTGGATTGAATTGATTGACCTCTGTTGACCTGAGAAGTCTAGTCGGTAAGGCTTTTGGTTCAAGTCTTTGTGAGAAAATATCACTCAGGTGCATCCGATTGACGAGTCTCAAGTAGGACAAAACGCATGTACTTGATCCTATTGGTAGCCACTACGAGGGAAAATATGTCAAACCGACCTTAAAGTAACTATGTTAATGAGAGTGAATAAAGTTCATGAAAGGGCATGAATGATTTCTCTAAGATATGCCACTGACCCATGAAGTTTACGTTTTTTTATTTGAGTTGTGTCGATAAATGCAGACTAGTTGACTGGAGCTTACTGAACTTCCGAAATGGATTTTGGAAAAGTCTTATCTTCTTTGGATCCGAATCTTTTTAATATATTGCCTTCATTTCCTTCCTTAAATGCCTAATGACCTTATATCATGCTGGCTTGATTGCTTATCATTTCCCATTACATTGAGTTCCTTTGTGATGGTGTTGACATTTTACGCAACAAATCGACCTGACATCAAGTTAGACCAAATTCTTCACTGGTTATGTCGGTGTTTAACTGTTGATTTGTGGGGAATGATTGGTCTGATACTGTGCAGATATGGCTGAGTGGTTTAGGGACATGATTACCAATTAGTGGATCACTGGATGGAACCTTGTTGCACTCATCGAGGTTTGGGGAGCCATCAAAAGGCCTCATGCAACACGTACGCCTCGTTGCCTACTGTACGAATGTGCACAAGGTTGCCAAGTGCCTTTTGTCGTTTTGTACAAGGCCTGAATTCAGTAGGATGAACGCTGAGAAACTGAAAACTCTAAACAGCTATTTCGTCCTGATTTGGGACTCTTTGGCAGTGTTCACCCACAACCCCGTACCCTGTGTAGTGGGCGCTGCTGATCAGAATGGATATAAGTAGTATATGTTGAGGGGAGGGGGGCAGAAATCATAGGGAATTACCAGTAATGGGTAAATATTCTGCCTAGAGAAACACAAGAGACAACGCAGGCGTATTAAGGGCAAATCGAGATAGAAGCAGAAAAGGAAATGAAACACATTGTGGGAATGACTGTCTTAGTGGAAGGTGTACAATATTTGTTGAATACTGTACAAGATGTCAGTAATGAACATTCCTTCCTTCGTCTCAGTCTTCTCGTTTCCTACACGAGGACTTTGAAATCTTGTAATAAGTATGTTGCCACCTAGCCACGAAGTTGAAGTCCCATTAACCCACACTTTCCTACTTCTGTTGATTCGAGTCAAATTGCAGTCACCAAACAAGAAAAAACACCTGCCTAGTACTTCCAAATTCAAGCTCATATTCTTCACTATTGCAGCCGTTAATTATCAGCAACCTGAAGTAGCGTAATTTCTTAATACTGTTCTCAAGGATGTCAGTGTGAGTATCAAAAGCAGTATGGTTTACTATGAATATACTTTCATGATGAATGTCAGTTCATCTTGGCAGTCATCAAATTCTTTTGATATAGTTGATGCTAGAGGATAAATATATTGCTACATCTCTGAGCAAGAAGAGGGGGATACGCTGGACAGCAGAAAAGAACCTAGAAGATTCGGAATTCACCGATGACTTATGTCTAATGTCATACAAACTTGAAGATCTACAAGCGAAAACTAACGAATTGTCAGAAGAGGCAGCGAAGACGGTACTACAAGTGAACGTAGAGAAGACAGAGATGATGAAGATGCCCAACCAACAACAACAACAGGCTCCAACCACCATCAACGGGGGAAACTTAAAGGAAGTAGCCTCTTTCACCTATCTAGGCAGTACTGTTTCAACTACAGGTGACACAGACGAGGATGTCGAAACCAGAAACGGAAAAGTAAGACAGACTTTCGTTAATCTGAAACCAGTGTGGAGATCGACTGCACTGCACTCAGCATGCGGAACAATATCCGGATTTTCAACACCAACTTCAAGTTAGTGCTTCTGTATAGTTCAGAGACTTGGCGCGTTACGAAAGGGATTCCCAAGAAACTACAGACATTCATCAACAACTGCCTACGCTGGCTCGTTACTGAAGATCAGATGGCCAGAATAATAGGAATGAGCAAGGAGGAACTCTGGCTGGCTGGCCGGGGACGAACCAACCAAGAACCTACCACCCAACAAATATGCAGAAGGAAGTGGAGATTGATTCGGGCATACACTGAGAAGGCCGTTGGGGACATCATACGTCAGGCCAGTACCTCGAGTGGAACTCAGATGGGGAGCGACGAGTTGGGCGTCGGTGTCACTGGTGACATGGAGGAGATAGTGCGAGGAGGAAATGAGAGCTTGTGGGCTGTTGTGGAGCCAGGTTGAAACGATAGCAGAGAAGAGAGTGGAATGGAGACGTGCTAGTGAAGCCGTATGTTCCATTCGGAACCCAAGGGACAAATAATAATATGATAATAATCTCTGAAAACAACATCCTGGCCCAAGGATAACTTGTAGTTTTGACATTTCTAATGAGAACCTCTCAAAATGACTACAAATCACAAAAGATACTACTGAATGGTATCATTAACTACAGTAGTATAGTTCAAACAATCTGATTGTTCCTGAAAATATGTTATTTGCTTCTGACTGCATTAATCCAGACTAAATTTCCCTAGAAATATCGTCTGCCTACCTAACTGCCTGGTTCCTAGTAATGGTCAACCAGGATTGGCGTCAATTTCATCTACTTCAATTATATATTAACTGTTAGGGATAACCAAACTCATGGCTTCAGTGTAATTAGTGTCGTACTTCAAAAAAGACTTGAATACTAAATATCAAATATCAAGAGACACCGCCTTTATCGCCTAGCAACTGATTCATTCAATCAACAATATAATAACAACAAGTCTACACTTTCAAAATCAGTTTTATCAACTAATAAATTTCAGCATATGACAATAGAAAGAGAAATTATACACCTGTGAGGGGAAAACAAAGAGGCAACTTAAATTTTGGACAAGAAAAATTTGAGTAAAAATGTATTGAACATTGATCAATATACCGCTTTCTGTTAAAGAGACACTTACTTTCAGCATTGTAAATAGTTTGAGTATATTTATGAAAAGTAACCATTACAAAGTATGTTGTAATTTGCTTGGTAGTTTGTAATGGAATTCATGACGTGCATTTCGTCCTGTTTTTGACTCATTAGCTAGATTTACCTACACTACAGTGAGCGATGTCTGTCCCGCTGAAACTCTAACCCGGTACTCATCGCTGTAAATGCCAAACTGTTATCCACTAGGCGTCTAAAGTTGTGTTTACCGGGTTTGAGTCTCAGCGCGGGAGCAACATCACTTACTGGAAAGTAGGTACATCTAGCTGACTAGTCCCAAATGGGAAGAAACGCGTAACCTGGGTTCCACTGATAGATATCGAGCAAACAGCAGCTTAGAGCTGATTTTAATGGATTTTTCTTCTATTTTCTCTGTCAGGGTAAATTCACTTTGGATTCTGTATACCTAATCAATTCTTGCATGGTTACTTTCTGAGTTTTATGCTTGAATTCTTCTGGTTCCTCATCTATAGCACTGAAAGCCCATTAAAGGACGGATATCATGTACTGAAGTTTGTTTTCTCCTGTTATACGACTATGAGATATGGCCGTTAAAAATAGAAAATATGAAGTAGTTACAAGTTTTGATCACAGGTGTCTTTGTAGCATTACTCAGGTTTTGATGAAGAGTTCTAGATAAAAAAGGCCAGTCAGTCAGATTATGAACCTTCATCAACAGAGGTGATTTGGAAATTTGCTGCACGTGTTGAGCCATCGCCTACCTCGACGTTTGGAAGAGGGTTTAAGGTGTCCAGATTGAAAAATAGCAACAGTCCATGAACTTGGTAGTGTAGTGGATAACGCTCTAGCGTTTGAAGCGATCGCTCCGGGGTCCGAGTCCCGGTGGGAACAACATCACTCACTGGGAGGCAGGTACATCCAGCTGACGAGTCCCAACTAGGACAAAATGTACACCCTGGATTCCACTGCTAGCCACTGTCCATCATTACTATACATAATTAAACACAGGCAATATTGAGGCATCCGCATAGGAGCCCATATGCCAACACACTGATCAATTCGGTTCAATCAACGATGGTGTCATACAAGCAATAACACTAAGTCCATGAACTCCCTAACTGTTGATCTAAGCCGTGTAGGAAGATGTAGACTACTTGTTTGGGGTCCCGGAGACCATAGGTTGTTGAGGACTCCTGGTAAAACGGCTGAAAGTTGGCTGCAATGGCACAGATGCATTCACTCTTCGATTTCATTTATAACTTGGATTTTTTGATTAGCCTTAGTTTTTAAATCCCTTGTTCTCGTATGAACACCTTTGTCTACTTGGATATGAGTCTTTTCCCATCCAATTGTTCCTTATACACTGCTGTGAAGTATGCCAACTTGAACTGACATACTTATGTGTTAGGTTCTATGTTAGTTTTGCCTACCTGCCTGCCTGCCTGGTTCTTAATATTGAGCATACGAGAGGAGTTGAAGAATAATTTTCCAGTTTCTAGGGCGGTAGATATTCTTATACTGATCTCTTGTGATTTTAAGGGTAATCATTGTTTCCCACTGAAACTTATCTTGTTCAGAGTTATTCTCTGAGCTACTGTTCTAGCTGGCAAAACGTTCCAATATTATGCTAGACATCTTCATTAGTGCACTAGAGCTCCACTTCCTCTTGAAGTATAGCATGTAATGTCTCACAGGTTTACTCACTGTACAATATTTTCAAATGGAATAGTTTCATAATGGAAGTGATCTGAACACCAACATCATAAATGAAATTGTAATAGCGACCCGGTGTTGTCGAATTATCATCTGATCTGTGTATAAGTTATGTTCTGGAGGTAAATAGAAAGGTGCACATAAGTTCGACGGCGGAAGTCTACTGAATGGGCGAACTAATCTATAGTTTGTTCTAACCATTTCAGGAATAGTTACGTGGTGTCTTGTTGTGAGTTTTAAAGTTCACTATCATCTACTGTGGTGTTTCCATACAATCTTATTGAAATAGTGGAGAATATTTATTGCTCAGGTGGATAGTCTTGGTTATATTGTTTTCTCTGAGCTGGCTGGGTTGTTTAATCTAGAAGCTTTCATCGTCCTTCTCTAGACGACATCATCACCACTAACTTCAGTATGAAGTGAGCTGTCAATATCTCTCCATGACTGATATAGTAGCTTGCCTTGACGAGGCGGTCTGTGATTGGTTGTTTCCTTCGATTATTGTATCATTGACTATATAGATCTTCCTGTTGGCTGAGCCCCTGCTTGACCTCTGAGCTTTCTACCGTTTATCATTTTTCTCATTGTTTGATAGATTGGGTCTATGTCTATACACCTGCTGATTGCTGACTGACTGACCTGAATGCCAAGCTTCCAGGAGTTCTCTGACATTTTTTGTGTTTCCTCTGTCCAAAATTTCTACATTGTCAAAATTGAATTCATGTCCATAATTATCCTAGATGCTTGGCATTCAGGTCAGTCAGTCAGCAATCAACAGATGTATAGACATAGACCCAATCTATCAAACAATGAGAAAAATGATAAACGACAGAAAGGTCAGAGGTGAAGTAGAGGGTCAGCCAACAGGAAAATCTATATAGTCAATGATACAACAATCGAAGGAAACAACCAATCACAGACTGCTTCGTCAAGGCAAGCTACTATATCAGTCATGGAGAGATATTGATAGCTCACTTCATACTGAAGTTAGTGGTGATGATGTCGTCTAGAGAAAGACGATGCAAGCTTCACGATTAAACAACCCAGCCAGCTCAGAGAACACAATACAACCAATACAATCTTATTGTTAGTTTGCATAAGTGTAGGTTGGAAATACCCTAAAATGCGTGGGGGTAGATGATATGATTTGAAGACATAGTTAATTGATTAAAACAACTTCAGAAGGAGCAAGTGGTAAAAGACATCTGTTTCATTCTCTTCGAAATCCTACATCATCTTGACTGCATATGCAGCCAGAATTTTCACACCTAGTGAAGAATACACTTATGGTTAGGTGACTAGTTCAGAATCCATCAAATAGCGCTTTCTTTTGGTTGAAATTATCCTCAAATATCACTCTTCTACATCCATACCGACTTCAGACTTCGTTTAATCGATGAATTGTAGTTTTGGATATTTTTCCACCTACAAAACTCTGGGAAGTCAGTTAGTATCATTAGCCGTTGTCTTCGTAGCATTGGCCGTCAGTCATGGTGTCACCACGTGAGTAACACAGAAGTCAGACATAGAGTTTTAGACAGGGTAGGCAAGTCAGTTGACACGGTCGTGAACCTTCATCAACTGAGATAGCTGGCTGGAACATATATTACGTATACCTAGCCGCCGTCTGCCTCGGGGCGACCAGACTAAAACATGGTATCAGTGCATGAAGTCCTTGACTACTGGTTTGAGCCATGTAGGGTGATGTGGACTAGACGTTTGGGGTTCACAGGACAAGAGGAACCAGTGGTTGGAGACTCTAGGTGGTATGGCTGCGAATCGATGCCAGTGGCGTAGATGTATTCACATATTATCCTCATCTTGACCGCCATACTTAATCTCATTACCTTCTTATTCTTCCTTCCTCTCTTCTACTACTTACCACTTATACCTATTTGACCGGTTTTTCTTTCTTTCTTCATCTTTCATTTTATTACCTTGTCACTTGATGTGGTCAAATGAGGTGTGGCTGGCAGCTTGGACCTTTACGCAGTACTACCTGATCCTGTGTTGATCTTGATGATAATGATGACGACTAGCCCTCACACAGCATGTGCGGCTTATAACCAACCGACTGCCTGTACGTGCACAAGGCTACTTACTACATTTCCACGTATATCAATAAACAAGAAACTTTGATATACTCCAGGCTTTACATTGACTTATGTCTATCTTCTTGATGTACGCTTTTTTATATTTAAACATCCAACATCCTGTTCACTGCTACCATAGTATTATTCAGTTTACCTTGATATTTGTACCATGATCTCATGTTAGAAGTGTCAGGTACTGCTAATCACCTGGTATTCAATTTTTTCACGAATTATTATTATTATTATTAGTCCCTTGGGTTCCTAGTGGAACATAGGGCTTCAGTAGCACGCCTCCAGTGACCTCTGTTCTCTGAGATCTTTTGAACCTGGTCCCACGACAGCCCACAAGCTCTCATTTCCTCCTCGCATGACCTCCTCCATGTCACCCTCGGACGTCCAACTCGTCGCTTCCCATGGGGATTCCACTCAAGGGCCTGACGCGTGATGTCCTCAGTCGGCCTTCTCAGTGCATGGCCAATCCATCTCCTTTTTCACGAATACATTTTTCAAAATGTTAAAATGTCTTAAGCATCCTACTTTATTACTATGGATTTTATGTGGACAAGAATTATTCCTTATATTTCCTTATTGATCTTATTTTCAACAGTTTATTCTCGAAAACGACGTGATGCTTTAGAGCAAATTGATGCTAATAATGAAACAAACAATGAGAAGTATTCAACAGAAGAAGATAATCAATCTACATTATATGATGAGAATATACAATCATCATTTCCAAAGATCCCTGTTATACAATTTCGACGTTTACAGAAAGAGGTAAGTAGATGATGAATCAAATTTATTGTAATTTGTATGAGTTTAGTGTTGTCTGTTATTACTATTCAGTGAAATCATAGAGATCAACTACTTTTGACGTTAATCTCTGAGGCACAAAAGGCAGATACTGTATAACAAGAAAATAATGGATAACACTGTAACATATCAAGTGTTAGACAGTAAGTAGGTTGTACTGTATCCAGCTACAAGTGTATTTTATGATATCTTTATGTGATATTAAAAAACATCTGTAAACACTAGGAACGATTGTGAGACTAGTCGATTATTATTATTTGTCCCTTGGGTTCCTAGTGGAATATAGGGCATTTCACTCTCTTCTTCCCGCTCTTTGCAACCCGGCTCCACCACGACCTACAAACTTTCAATTCTTCCTCACACCATCTCCTCCATGTCACCCCTCGCCTCCAACACCAAACTTGTTCTTTCTCATGCGGGTTCCACTCAACGGCCTGGTCTGGCCTGCAGCGTGATGTACCCAATCGGTCTTCTCAATGTATGCCTAGTCCATATCCACTCTCTTCTTCTACATATTTGTTGGGTGGTTCCTTCTCGGTTGGTTCGTCCCCAGAGTTCCTTCTTGCTTATTCTTATTATTCTGGCCATTTGATCTTCGATATCGAGCGATCGTAGGCAGCAGCCGTTCATGTCATGTATGTCTGTAGTTTGTTGCAAATGCTTTCGTAACACGTCAAGTCTGTCAACCATCACATTGAAGTAGTGACTTACTTGACTGGATTAGTGTTGAGAATCCGGATGTTGTTCACGCTTTATGCTGAGTGTATTGCGGTGCAGCTCAATGAAGTGCAGTGCAGTAGATCTGCACACTGATGATTTCAGATAAATGTAGGAAGGCCTGTCTTGCAGTGTTCCCGGTCCTTGCCTTGACGTCCTCATCTGTGTCCCCTGTAATTGAGAGGAATAACCCTGCTAAGATCAATAATTTTGAGGTAAAAATCAGCTACTGCATTGCATACAATGACACTCGATCAAACAATATAGTGTGCCGACTGTATTAAAGTTCAGTATAGCTGGGTGGTGAGAGAGATTGATTACTGAATCTTTACTCATCGAATCAACACCCAACACGTGTAATGGGAATGATGCAATACTTGCTCTAGACACTCAGGAGATCCAATTTCCTTTGAAAACAAGGAATACAGTTTGATATGATTTTGAAAACCAGATGTTACAAGTCGTGATTGCTTTCATATGATTAAGACTGGTGTTACTGATACTGGGTTGTGATTGAAGGTGAAACAGAAACCTAGCTTGCAAGAGGATTGGAACCATCGGCTTAACCTGTTGGAAATAATCGGCAGGAAATCGTCAACCAAGAGTTTATGTTTATTGGCACCCACTGCCAGTGCGTATCTGTAAAATAAAGAGAATCAATGTCCCCCACCCCCACAATTCGACCCATTATCATCGAGTGTTACAGTCAGGCTGAAATTAACCTCTTACAAAACTGCATGGCATACCTAATTAAAGCAACAAATGAAAAATAGTGGAGTTATGAAAAAAACTGGATTATAGGCAATGAATTATGCTCAAAGCGTCATCTAGACTTTTTACAGATCAGCTCCGACTGCTTGAAATCAGTCAGAGTGGTGGGTCGTCTTCTTTGTTGATTACAGCGAGAAACTATCGACAGAATTTGACCACCATTTGGGATCAGACAACCTGGAACTGGTAACTCTGTACCGAACAACCAGAAAAAGTTATCGCTTCGTTTGTAGTGAAGAGTTCACAGCATATAATATGAAATCTCGATTGAAAATGTTGACAAGCTTAACAATGAAATGAATAAAAATATTTTTATGGTAATAGTTACACTGGGCGATGACTGAAGGTGAGATGAAAATTTGAACTGGGGCCCGGACTCGGACCACCAACTACCAGGTTTCTGGCGCCATGCTCTACCAATTGAGCTCCAATGGTCCCACCACGGCTGTATCACATAGTCAAAGTGATAATCAATATGATGCTCCCACTCTCTGATTCACTTACATTTCGATTGGGATGAGAAGTCCTGACTAGGCGATCGGTGTGAATACGACCAAGCGGTAGCAAGGCGTCACGAATTCACATGGTAGTCTGGCAAAACCCCGCCTTGTGATTGAAGTGAAGTAGAAATCTGGTCATTAGTCGGACCCCGTAGTTCAGTTGGTAGAGCTTCGGGCAGAAACCCGGTGGCCGCTGGTTTGAATCTGGCCTCGGTTCAAGTCCTCATTTCATCATCAGTATTAGTCTACCAAACTACGGCTGCTATCTCAGATAGTCAAAATGATAAGCAATATTTATCACAATGAGAGGTGAATATAAAAGAACAAAATAAAAAGAAGTGTAGAGAATTTCGTTAAGCAAGTTTTTAATCAGCTGGTCAGTTAACTAAACAATAAGAACCCCTTAGACTAAACACTCATGAGAATATAAGAAAAGAAGAGTGTAAAACAGGATGTAGCACTTGAGTCTTCACTGCATAATTAAGTGTCCTACCGTGGGAAAGTTGAGTGGTTGTAATTCAAATAATGAATGAATAAAGTCTTAGACTGAGGAAGTAACAGCTGTATCTCTACAAGTCTCTACAAGCTGCGAAGTCTAACAGGATAGCCTGGCTTATGAAATTTAATAGTACCATAAACCTTACTGGAATTCCAAGTTGTTATTCATCGTAGACAGACATCAGTTGGAGGAACAAAGGAAACCTGGGAGCACTGACAGCTGTTTCGTCCCACTTGCATGGGACTCCTCACCAGTGCGCACCCATGACCCCGCACCATCAGAGATCGAACCCGCGACCTTCAGGTCCCACGGCCAGCGCATTATCATTGAGCTAGCCACTGGGTAAGAATCCAACGCTGCACATTTCCAACTTCTGTTAGTTCACGATATAGCTCAACCACTACCCAATGTCATCACTGAGTAACTGTCCTCACGACCATCAGGCTTTGACTCCACTGGCATTAAATTAAACCATTTTGATTCACCTAGAAATGGCTTCATTATGCGTATTAGATCCACCATGGCTTTTAAAAAAACTTTATTCATAATGGTGTCCACTAGTTTCTTATTCTCTTCGTAAGGTCCTGTTTCTGTGTATTGCTTAACTTTCTGAATATAATCAGACTTGTTTAACACTACTGTTGAGTTGCCTTTATCCAATTTAGCAATTACTATATTGTTGTCATTTCGAAGATCCTTTAAAGCTTCTTTTCCTGCTTTTGGTAAATTTTGTTTTGTCTTCTTCTGTCGCCTAAGTGTTAGAGCACATTGAGCTCAGTAACTCATACATTGAAGTGTCTTCTTCAGTACCTCTACTTCTGTTGAGCTTAAAACTCTAGTTAAGAGACTGACAACCTACTTTATTTTCTCGATGACTAGTGATCTGCTATCGGGAGTTTCATTGTTTCTTACTGAATACTTATCTTCCATTGGCTTGGTGAACTTATTTATTCAAGTGTAATGGCGTATGGGGAGGTAATGACAATCACTGGTATCCTCCTAGGATGACCCATATTGCCATTCTACTTACGTTTGTTATATATGCGATAATATGTATAACCCTAGGTACTTTCGACTTCATAGGGATTGGCTTACCCCTTAGATGGCACCTGACTAACTTGGAGTATTAGAAGCTGTGGTTCTCTTAGTTGCAGACAGCGACAAAATGCAGAGTGCCCTAAACTACTTGGGCGAGAAATCTGAGCAGTTTTAGCGTACGTTTCGCACTTATCAACTATGAGATGATGCTTCACCACTGGTCGAGACCAACTCCTAAGTTAAGTAGCTGATCATTTTTCTCATTGATTGATAGATTGGGTCTATGTCTATATGTCTACCGATCACTGACTGACTGACCTGAATGTCAAGCTTGTAGGAATACTCTGATATTTTTTGTGCTTCCTCTTTCCAGTATTTCTATATTATCAAAACTGAATTCATATCCATAGTTGTGATCCATGTGCATTGAAATGAATGATGAAATGTCTTATGTGACGTGTAATAGCCAATTAGTGTTCATGTAGACGAAGGCGAAGTGGGCGACCACTTTGTCCAATATAGTATTGACTACAGTTATTGCAGTTGATTTTATAAATGGTATTTAGTTTGTCTTCTCTGACTGTTGTTGGATCCTTTTGTCTGCATAATAATGTTTGCAGGGAATTTGTTGGTTTATGAGCCACACCAATTCCATGTGGTCTCAGTAATCTTGTTATGATTTCTGATATATTCTTGATGTACGGTTGGGTGATGCATTTATTAATTTCTGTACTCGATGATATACGGGATAGACATCTTCTGATAAAGTTTCATGGGTAGCCGTTCTTCTTTAGAATAGATATCAAGTAATTTATTTCGTTTCTCCGTGAAGTTGTTGTATTGCAGTGTGTTCTCGCTCTTTCGAATAGAGTCTGAATGCAAGTGATTTTGTGCTTTGTTGGGTTGTTGCTAGTGTAGTTGAGGATTTGGCCAATGTGTGTTGGCTTCCTGTACACTTGAGATTTCAGTTTTTCAGGATTTGTTCTACTGACTAAAAAATCCAGAAATGGTAGTTGGTTGTTTGACTCCTTCTCCGTTGTTGATCAAACTGCGAGTGTTTTCTTTATCATCTCTTTTGATGATGACAAAAGTATCGTCTACATAGCAAATCCAAATTTTTGTTTTTATCACAGGTAGAATGATGGCTTCAAGTCTCTGCATTACTATTTCTGCAATTTGTCCACTTGTTCATTGGGCTATGAGGTACACCTACTGTTTAAGGACTACCTAGCTGCCTACAACTTGTTAGATAGGGCAGAGTACCATCCCGTGACCAACTGTTTGTAAGTTAACTCCGTAAACCAGTTAGCTATAACTGCCAATTAGATAGAAAACAAGGGTGAAGTCTCTTTTAAGATATAAAACTATGGTGTAGTTCACTTTCCACACCATATATACTACTTATAGACAGAAATATCTGAAAACTAAGTATACCAAAGAACAGTTCTCATTCATCGTTTCGAGATGATGTCATCTTCTTTCTGACATCGAGTCACCCTCACTAATATATATTCAACTCGGTAGGTAGACTTTTCTCAGTAACCCAGAGGGGGAATAAACATGATTTTGCACGTTTCACAAATGTGACCATAGTGTATTTGAAGAAAGTCTTAGTAAATCGAATGCTTCTTCTCATAGAAATTGTTCAGAAACCGGAGTAATTTCCCTTTTTTTTGATGTTAAAATCTCAATCTTACTGATCGAACAGTGAACTATCATCATAAAGTTAGTTGATACAAAATAACAACTTCGGAATTATGGAACCATTCACCTGACAATGAGCTGAAAATCTGAACCCATTGTCTCTTGTCGAGTAATTGAGAAAACTGGACATGAGGAGTAAGGACCAAATTAAGGTCTTATTTGTAGCTTGGTAATTAGTTCATCCATAAAATCAGGTCAGCGAAGAGGTAAATAGTACAGTCTCTAAATGTAACAGTGAACGACAGGGATGTTTGAGATACAACCTACTGAACTGTGACAATAAGTAGAAAACTTACATCCTGTAGGACATTCTTCCAAATTCTGCAATCCATACGAAAGATTCTAAAACCCAGGCTAGAGATAATCCGCCCTTGAGATTCTTATAAAATATGAGGCATTCATGTTCACTATGATAAATTATATCAGTTACCATCTTAGTGAACGCTTGATATTGAATGATGAATAATGGCTAGCGGTGGAATCGAGGATGTGCATTTCGGCCTATTCGTGACCCATCAGCTGGACATACCTGCCCACCTCCCAGTGACCAACCTTCTTCCCACAGAACCATCCGCACAGGAGCCCATACACCAATAATAACCGATCAATTCAGTCCATTCAATGATGATATAATACAAGGAATAACACTGAAACTATACCCGTCTGACAAGAAGTGGCTATCGTGTTTCGGTGGTGTAGTGGGTAACATCCTGGTATTTGAAGTGATCAGTTGTGAGTTGTAATTTCGGTGGTAATAACATCACTGTGTGGGAGGTGGTAGGTACATGCAGGTGTTGAGTCCTAAATTGGACGGGATGAGGATTCAGTTTTCTACTGCTAGACATTATCCATCTTTACCATAATTGTAAGTTTAATTATCATGTCACTATACTGATCAGCAAATGTAATTGTTTACACAAAAACAAACATATAAATTATTTATTAACTTTCCCGCCTGCGAATAATTAAAACAAAATGAGTATTGAATGTATTCTAGTTAATAATGTTCTATATAATAACTTTAATACGATTATGAAAGTATAAATACATAAATGTAATAGGCTACTGAGTGGATACGTTTTTTTGAACCCATTGAAATGACTGATCATAAATCAACTTACATGAATACCCAAACCAATTTTAATTTAAGTTAATTTGTTTCATTACATTGATTATTCACTGAACAGTAACTAATGTTGTGTTGCCTATTTCTAAATGTTGACCGAATCCCCATCGATCAAGTTTGTCATTTAGTCAGTAAGTTAGGCAACTTTTTATCGTAGTGTACTTTAATGTTATACGGTAAATTTGTAATCGATATGAAACCTTTGACGTTGAACTCGCTGTCAAGATGTATCTGTGATCATCTTCAGGAAATCTATGCTTCGTGAAAATGTTGAATTCGAATCACTTTGACCAATCTTCTGTAGGATAGACAGAAAAATAGACAAACAAACATTGAGTATGTCATCGAAGTTCACCTATTCATCATCATCATCATTATCAACATAGGACCAGACATTACTGCGTAACGGTCCGAGTTGCCACACCTCACGTCAGTTCATCAAGTAGAAAGGTAGTGAGGTGAAGGATGAAGATAGGTGAATACAATCAAAAGAAATATAAAGTACGAGAAGAAAGGAAAGAGGAGTGACAAGATGGTGAGATTCGGTATAGTGTCGTTAAGATGAGGATAATGTGTGTATACATCTGCGCCACTGACATTGGTTCTGAGCCATGTGATCACCTAGGGTCTCCAACCACTGGTTCCTCTTGTCCCGTGGACCCCAACCACCTTGTCTGCATCGTCCTACATGGCTTAAACCAACAGTCAGAGGAGACTTCATACATTGGTGCCATGTTTTAGTGTGGCCACCTCAAGCCTTTTTCCAGCCTGGACCCACCTCAGCCAGTATTGTGTGACGAGGCAATCGGTGACTAGGCATACGTAGTACGTGTCCCAACCATCTCAGTCGATGAAGGTTCACAACCTCGTCAACTGGCTTATTGCATTCAAAGAACAAGAGAGTAGAAAAGGAGTGATATTAAAGTACACAAATGCGTGTGTGTGCTAGTGTGAGGAGAAGAGAAATGAATGAAAATTAGTTATAATGTTAAAACTGTTGAAAGTATGAAGAGTGAATCCATCTACACCTTCGTGACCGATTGCCACACATGTCAGCTAGTTGCCTCTAAGCGTTGATTTTTAACATCTAGAGAACCTTATTAATATAGGCTACACCTCTATACATGACTCACAGACTTCATGTACCAAATACTACGTTTCAATTCGATTATACGTCGTGTAACACCGCACGTCTCTTCCACCTTAAACACCCATCTCACGGGCTATACAAAAGGGCAAAAAGTATAGTCGAGCATTCTGACTGGTCACTGGGCAATCCGCTGTTTTATTTCATTTGATCTCAAGTAAAACCACTCTGCTCTGAGAAATATCAAAGTAAAACGTGAAATTTGTAAAACATTTACAAGTTGGGTATACCATCGGTACATGCAAGTTAGGTAGCCAACCAAATTCAGCTGATCTGAACTCATTCATTACTATGAACTGAGGAACTTATTCGCGTACATCGACGATAAGCTCCACTCCAAATAAACGAAACCGTTATCCCGTGTTTCGATCACTTTGATCTGACTGTCTGGAGAAATCTACAGACTAGTGTTAGGAATTTCTAACTACTCGGATTGCTCAGGATCTGAAGTACTTGATGAATTGTCTGGATCACATTCAGGGACTTCTCAGTAATATGCAGCCATGATCATTCTAATAGTTAAATCCGAGACTAAGTATTGAAAGGTCCACGTTCAACAGAATTAGCCAACACGATTTTCTGAAACTGATGAATAATTTCAAATCGTCTACTTAAGAAACTCCTGTAAATTGAAATGTGTTTTTCAAGGATGACACAGTGTTTTATAACTATAACACGAAACCTCAAAGTTGCAGTTCACTTAATATTAGAGGTTGATGAAGATTTAAAAATTGAGATGAAACAGGCATCCAATGCTTTCAGAGTTCCAACAATTTTGAGCGTGAAATCACCAACAGCATGTCATCCTTTGAACATATTTTGTCATGTATGAAGTGGTTATATATCTTCAGTCACCACTAACAAATGATCAAGCATGACTTATATGCATGATGTCTTGTTAGACTAATTATTTAGATCTGGAGGTTTGTGGAGGTCCATTAATTGATTTCAGGTTGGAATTCATCATGAACTGATATCAGTGAAAGAAAAATTAGAAACCTGGGAGCACTGTGCAGGTGTTCCGTTGTAATATGGGACTCTACATCAGTGCTAACCCACGACACCGCCAGGCATCGTGCCCAGGACCTCCAGGTTCTGTGGCCAGTACGTTACCATTGTGCCACTGGGTCGGTATCCAATAGTCCATATTTCCTAATTCTGTCAGTTCACGATATAGCGCGACCTCCAGATTGAATTGATCTAACGCTTATTGGAGAAGACAGAGGTTATGAAGTTACCCAACCAACCAACAACAACAACAACAAACACCAATCACCATCAACAGGAGAAACCTAAAGGAAGTAGTCTCTTTTACCTACCTGACCAGGCAACATCCTCTCAAAAACAGGCGACACAGATGAGGACGTCAAAGCAAGGATCGGGAACATTGCAAGACAGGCCTTCCTACATTAATCTGAAATCATCAGTGTGGAGATCTACTGCACTGCACTTCATTGAGCTGCACCGCGATGCACTCAGCATAAAGTGTGAACAACATCCGGATTCTCAACACCAATTCAGTCAAGTAAGTCACTGCTTCAATGTGATGGTTGACAGACTTGACGTGTTACGAAGAGCATTTCTAACAAATTACAGACATACATGACATGAACAGTTGCAGCCTATGCTCACTCGATACTGACACTGAAGATCGATGAGATGTCAGAATAATAAGAATAAGCAAGAAGGAGTGTGGCTGACTGGCTGGCTGACAACGAACCAACCGAGAAGGAATCACCCAACAAATATGCAGAAGAAGAGAGTGCAGATGGATTGGATTGGATTGGACAGAGACTGAGAAAACCATTCACGGACATCACGCACCACACCAGACTAAGTCGTCGAGTGCAATCCAAATGGGAAATGACGAGTTTGGTGTTGGAGGTGAGAGTGAGTGACATGGAGAGGTTGGTCGTGTGAGGAAGGAATGAAAGTTTGTGGGTAGTGGTGGAGCCAGATTGAGAATACTGTAGAGTAGAGAGTGGAATGGAGATGTGTTATTGAATCCCTATATTCCACTAGGAACCCAAGGTACAAATAATAAATAATAATGACAATTTCTCTGTGTATTAGTTATTTCTAGGTCATACACAGCTACTGGCTACGCCAAGCTTACTGTATCCTGTTTAACTTAGACAAAAGCAATCAAAACATATGTAGATATTCGTACTAGTTAGTATCTTTAGAAGTTCGATTTCAATCTTAGCTCGGATTCGATTGACGGGTCAGTTTTACCTTTCTCTTATTGGTTAGTTGTGTTTGTTTAAATTAGTCAATGATTATCTCACTCAATTTATTCGAGCTAACAATAACAGCCTACCCAATTACAAATCCAAATCTCCAGGTACTTGTAGCATCATTTATTTTGAGTATAGTCGTAGTCGATGAGGAGGTTTATCTCTTACAGACCACTTTTTACTGGCTATCAGTATCATTTCTAGACTTCATCGTCTGAATTGATGGGATAATTCTCATGTTTTGGTCATCTGGACAAAAGTGTTCAGTGGTGTCGAAACAAAACCGTGGACTATAGCTTGTTCCTAACCACTAGAATGGTGAAAACTAACTACCGAAGGTCTCTGATTTTCCGCCAATCCAACAGACTTTACTAGCACCCAAACAGCGGAGGTAGAGCTGTAGCATGATACCAGGTGATTCGCTTTCTAAACTTATCATGTTGGCATCCTTATAATTTGGATACAATTGCCATATTTTTATATAAAACTTGTCTAGTCAGTTAATTCAGAATCTTGATAAGTGTGACTAGATCACCCTTAAAACAACGTATCACCCTAGTAACATCCTAAATCACCAATTACATTTCTTCATGTTCAGCAAAAACCACCTTTTCGGTTGAAATATAGAAATCTAATTCAGTATTTCAGTAACTGCTTAGGTGGTATTCAGAGGCACTTTATGACAACACATGTAGCAACGCTTACTCACTTTTGTACAAAGTCAGGCAACCTTGATACACTTCTCATGTGTGTAAATTGCATCCTAACTGTTTATGACTAGTCACATCTTATCTTATTCTTAGTCATAAATGAATTAAGACTATACACTCCAAATCTGTAAACATAAGGTTCTTTGGCTTAAAAACCTGACCCTAAACTAATGTACTTCGGGTTCGAACCCCATCCCAGCTAATTCAAACTTGTTGACTAGACAGAATAACAACAAGTATGACTCATAAATAGTCTGGTGCATAAATCTGTATCAGACTGTTCTTCATAGTATAATTGCTTATATTATACCTTCATTGATTGGACAGAATTGATCGGTCTCTGTTGGCATATGGGCTCCTGTGCGGATGCCTTGCTATTACCAGTGTTCTAATTGTAGTAAAGATGGATAGCGTTTGGCAGTAGAAAACTGAATCCTCATCCCCTCCGATTTGGGACTCAACACCTGCATGTACCTACCACCTCCCACACAGTGATGTTATTACCACCGAAATTACAACTCACAACTGATCACTTCAAATACCAGGATGTTACCCACTACACCACCGAAACACGATAGCCACTTCTTGTCAGACGGGTATAGTTTCAGTGTTATTCCTTGTATTATATCATCATTGAATGGACTGAATTGATCGGTTATTATTGGTGTATGGGCTCCTGTGCGGATGGTTCTGTGGGAAGAAGGTTGGTCACTGGGAGGTGGGCAGGTATGTCCAGCTGATGGGTCACGAATAGGCCGAAATGCACATCCTGGATTCCACCGCTAGACACTGTCCATCATTACTTGTTCTTCTTTTACTCCGGCGAAAATGACATACATAAAATGTTGGACGACTAAATGTTTAGGTGACTCTGAAGGCCATTCAATGACTAATTCTGCATATATTAGCCATTATCGTCCCCATTATTCTTCTTTTGACAGTATATCAATGAAAGGAATGACTCATCAATTTATTTATTCAATTTACGCGCGTATAAATATGCAGTTATAATGGATTATGATAATGAGTGAAATCGATACATGGTATCTACTATCACTGCACAGAATAAATTTCAAGTTTTTCTTTATTTAACAATGATCACCGATTTATTTGATCATTTTTAATTAATGACTTGCTTTAAGATGAATTTCTGAAAGTTTTAATGAAATATCATAAAACGTAGAGAGTAAACCAGTTCAAGTGTAAAGATAGTTTCACAAAGATGACATTGAATGATGGTTACGCTACATGAGTCATAGCTAAGTCATAGAGTCAACACATCTGGATGATTTAAGGCAGTCAAGTTGGTTTCCCTCCAGTGATTAATCAATCTATCTAATCCAGTCCTATATAAGGTTCATCGCGGTGTGCATAGCCCAGTGATGGTAACGCCACTGACTGAAGTGGGTTCGAATCCAAGGTGGGACATCAGTTCCGTCGAGGTTGGAGACACGCATTGCTGGTGACTCCTAACAAGCAGAAAACCTCTGTCAGACAGGGCCCCTTACGAATTCCCTCCACCTAGTAACAACACAAGGCTTAACCACTCTAAACTTTAAGAACTAGAGTCACTAAGTAATTTCAAGATCCAATCAATATTTCTATTAGAGGAGTTAGGTTAGCCAATCAGAAGTGAGAGAAGCTTTAGGCTGATCGATAAGTTCAAGGTCGTTTGTGGGCTGAAGGTAGCACTGTCCTCGCAAAAATTGAAATTTAGTCATTCTAATCACAGTACAACTAAATAAGTTATGATCGTCAATTTGAATACTGCATTAAATTTGAGAAAGAAAATTTAAGGATAACTTGCTGTATAGTTGAATCCATGAATTAGAGCTGTTGTGGTGAATAGTAGATTTACGCCTAGAGCCAACTATAATTCATGACTAACTCTCAGGGACTACGTTGACTTCTAAACTCGAAATAGTTAATTGTAGGTTGGAATTCATCATTGACTGACAACACTTAGAGAAACACTGGAAACCTGGGAGCACTAGGTGATTGTTTCATTATAGTATGGGCTTCTCAACAGTGTGTATCCATGACCTTGCTTAGACAGGGGTCGAACACAGGACCTTCCGGTTCCTAGGCCAGTAGGTTACCATTGAGCCAGTGGGTGAAAATCCAATGTTCTACATTTCCTACTTCTGACAGTTCATAGTAGCGTTATTGAGTAACTGTCCTCACATTCAGCAGGATTGGACGCAACTATCACGACTTCTTATTGGAACTACAGGAATCACCTCTTCAAGCTAGTCACCAATGAGCACTGTTATTGTTATTATTATTTGTCCGCTGGGTTCCTAGTGGAATATAGGGATTCAATAACACATCTCCATTCCACTCTCTACTCTACAGTATTCTCAATCTGGCTCCACCACTACCCACAAACTTTCATTCCTTCCTCACACGACCAACCTCTCCATGTCACTCACTCTCACCTCCAACACCAAACTCGTCATTTCCCATTTGGATTGCACTCGACGACTTAGTCTGGTGTGGTGCGTGATGTCCGTGAATGGTTTTCTCAGTCTCTGTCCAATCCAATCCAATCCATCTGCACTCTCTTCTTCTGCATATTTGTTGGGTGATTCCTTCTCGGTTGGTTCGTTGTCAGCCAGCCAGTCAGCCACACTTCCTTGTTGCTTATTCTTATCATCCTGGACATCTCATCGATCTTCAGTGTCAGTATCGAGTGAGCATAGGCTGCAACTGTTCATGTCATGTATGTCTGTAATTTGTTAGAAATGCTCTTCGTAACACGTCAAGTCTGTCAACCATCACATTGAAGCAGTGACTTACTTGACTGAATTGGTGTTGAGAATCCGGATGTTGTTCACACTTTATGCTGAGTGCATCGCGGTGCAGCTCAATGAAGTGCAGTGCAGTAGATCTCCACACTGATGATTTCAGATTAATGTAGGAAGGCCTGTCTTGCAATGTTCCCGATCCTTGCTTTGACGTCCTCATCTGTGTCGCCTGTTTTTGAGAGGATGTTGCCTGGTCAGGTAGGTAAAAGAGACTACTTCCTTTAGGTTTCTCCTGTTGATGGTGATTGGTGTTTGTTGTTGTTGTTGTTGGTTGGTTGGGTAACTTCATAACCTCTGTCTTCTCCAATAAGCGTTAGATCAATTCAATCTGGAGGTCGCGCTATATCGTGAACTGACAGAATTAGGAAATATGGACTATTGGATACCGACCCAGTGGCACAATGGTAACGTACTGGCCACAGAACCTGGAGGTCCTGGGCACGATGCCTGGCGGTGTCGTGGGTTAGCACTGATGTAGAGTCCCATATTACAACGGAACACCTGCACAGTGCTCCCAGGTTTCTAATTTTTCTTTAACTGATATCAGTTCATGATGAATTCCAACCTGAAATCAATTAATGGACCTCCACAAACCTCCAGATCTAAATAATTAGTCTAACAAGACATCATGCATATAAGTCATGCTTGATCATTTGTTAGTGGTGACTGAAGATATATAACCACTTCATAAATGACAAAAGATGCAAAAGGAAGTGGAGATGGATTGTGTTGGACATGCACTGAGAAGACCGATTGGGGACATCACGCACCAGGTCAGGGCAGTCCCTCGAGTGGAACTCAGATGGGAAGTGAGGAGTTGAGCGTCTGAGGTGAGGGTGACATGGAGGAGGTGAGTTGACGAAGAAATGGGAGCTTGTGGGCAGTGTTGGAGCCAGGTTGAAACGATAGCAGAGGAGAGAGTGTAATGGAGACGTGCTAGTGAAACCGTATATTCCATTAGGAACCCAAGGGATAAATAAATAATATAAATTAGACCTCAGCAAAACCTGGAACTGTGAATCTTTTCGTTAGCTGAAAATAAGTTTTCTCGCAAAACAATAACAGCTTGGCATTAAACGGGATCTATTCATCTTTCTTATGACCATTCGGATGGGGTTTCAGTGCTATAAATCAATAGTTTCATTTTGTTGACGACTTATCACTTACCGATAGTGATTCTTGTCAGTTCTACATCAAGAAAATGGATTTTCGATCGATTTTCAACCTCAAGGATGAATCTAATTGTTAAGATTCAGTCCGAAACAATAACTGATTATCTGAGTGATTATACGATCCATGTAATACTATTAGGTGAAGGGGCTTTCATTCCTCTATGTCATAATGGATAACGCGTTAGGATGTAAAGCTACTAGTACGGGGTTCGAGTCTTAGTGGGAACAACACAACTCACTGGGGTGCAGGTACATCCAGCTTACCAGTCCCAAATAGGACGAAACGCGCTCCCTGTATTCCTCTGATATCGACAACCGAACAAACTACTATTACGTGATCAATAAAACAGTCGGAAAGCGTTTATTCATTAAGATTATTTCAAATTATAGGAAAGAAGGGGTACCTGAAATATGGAATTAGATTATCTTGGATAGGATGCTAGCGAGTTTGTGCGTCCTGAATTGAGCCACGGTAGTTGTAGTGACAACACTTGCCTCTTTTAAACACACACCTCTGGTTTTTTGATCATGATTATTACTGCTTGTGCAGTTTGAAGGATCCTAAACCGAGTACCTTTTGACAAGTTGATGGGAACGTGGAACAGAATATAAAATGACTCATTCGTATCAACTTTACTGTTCGTTTCAACTAAATATGCTAATATGGAGCTGGTAATCGTCTTTACTACACCTTTGCTTAAACATACTAGGAGGTGTTCATGAGCATGGAAAATCAAATTCCCAGAACACTGGCCGACGTAACTAGCTGCACAGGAACAGTCGAACTGATAAACACAACAGGAAGTGGCAAATCATATTTCAGTCTCGGTATCACTATTGGGTGTGTGGAAACCCACCCAGTGGCTGAATGGTTGACGCGTTCGCCGTGAAGGTCCTGAGTTCGACCCCTAGCCAGGTCGTGGGTGTGTACTGCTGGGGAGTCCTATACTAGGACAAAAAAGCTGTGCAGTGCTCCCGGGTTTTCATTGGTTCCCCAACTGATGTCAGTTCATGATGAATACTACTTCTAAATTAAAAAATCCCCATTCATCTCAAAAATATATTTTATTATCAATTTTTACTATCTCAGATACTCGTGATTTGGCACACTTGTATCGGTACTGAGTGATGACTTCAGGTGGAATGAAAACTCGATCCGCGGCAGGATTCGAACCAGAGGCCTCCAGGTTACTGATTCAGTGCCCTACCAACTGAATTACGCAATTCAACTGATGACGGGATCTTAATTCCACTTCAATCACCAAAGATTGTCCCTAACTGCTGTGTGAATTTGTAACATGTTACAATCGCCTGATCGTATTCACACTAGCTACCAAGTCAGAACTTCTCATGCTGAAACCAATCTACTTGAATTAGAGAGGGGGAGGATTATATTGATTATCATTCTGACTATCGGAGGTAGCTGTGGTTTGGCAGACTTTTATTACTGATACTAGTTTGGGATGAGAAGTCCTGACTGGACAGTCAGAGTGAGTACGACTAAGTGATAGTAACCGGCTACTAATTCGCATGATAGTTGGGTAAAAACTCTCGGTGATTGAATTGAAATAAAAATCTGGTCATCAGTCGAACCTCGTAGATCAGTCGGTAGATCACCGGCCAGGAAACCTTGTGGTCACTGGCTCGAATCTTGTCACGTCTGGAAATACCATTTCACCTTCAATCATCACTCAGTGTCAGTATTTTTTGTTGCCATATTTAACAAACCACTGTTAACTATCGAACCTTACGTAAGAGAAGAAAAATCGTATCAATTTACGGTTGTACAGCTTTGAGAATGTAGTTGCTGAAAAGAGACTCTTCACTGAAATATACTTGTTCATCTTTCATGTCTTGATGAGTATTTTCTCACGCTGAAAACTTGTCAGGCTACAGTTCCCAAAGAAAACATTGTTTCTCATAAGAGCACAGAAAAGCCTTGCTGATCAGCATTAACAAGCATGAAATTTGGGGGGGGGGAGAGTTTCATTCCAAATGGTTTGTAACACATAGTATTCTATTTTATTCACGAGAGTTCTCATTTAATTAACCTCATTCATTTAATCATATATGAAGACCAGAAGATATAGGCATTTCAAGGTACTTGTGACGGTTAGTGGCTAGCAGTGGAATCCAGGACGCCCGTCTCGTCTCATTTGGGACTTGTCGGCTGGATTTACCTGTCTCCCAGTGAGGGATATTGTCGCCGCCGGGACTCGGACTGGGGACCGATCGCTTCGAATTCTAGAGCACTATCCACTAAACCACACAGTCACCATAACCGCTTCTTGTGTGATGGGTATAGTTTAAATGTTTTTCCTTGTATTATCCCATCGTTGAGGCATCCGTGAAGGAGTCCATATGCCAACAGAAACCGATCATTTCGTTTCAATCAACGACGGGATAGTACAGGCAACATTAAAAAGTATTTTCCAAAAACCAACATCACCTGGAGAGTCATTGAAAACCTGGAAGCACTGAAAAACTCTTTCTCCATGTTATGGAACTCGTTAGCAGTGAATCTCCTTTAACGCCATGCTCAACTGACTACGCATTTTACCACTCAGTAACCTCTTTGGAATCTAGTGGTTCACCTTTTCCAAATTCTTTCATCTACCTTTCCATCAGTCATTTCGTGAGTTAGACAGTGAAGTGTGGAGTGACTGTGAGATATATCGTTCAGTTGATGAGCAATGCAGAATGAGATATCTATCCAAGGTATAATTGACTCAATTGAACTGGAATTAGTAGCCCCAGGCTAAAGAGAAAGTAGTCCGCTTAACTATTAACTTCTAAAGGGTGAAGGATATGAGACCTTAGATTTTCACTCACCGTTGTCGTTATAGCATTGCTTGTCTTGTATCAAACCACCCCGTCAGCAACTCAGCAGTCAGGTGTAGAATTTTAGGTAGGGGAGGAACGCAGTTGATAAGCTTTTGAAAATTCATCGATTCACATGTATTGGACATGTGTTACCTATAATTAGGTTGGAATGTGACTTATTGGTTTTAGGAAGTGGCTTTCAACCAGTGGATCACGGGTTCGAAACCCACTACACCCATGGAGGTGAGGATAGCCAGGAAGCATCACTAGCAGTCACAAAACAGGTGTGTCTCACCGACTAATACACGAATCTGTACCAGGTTACTGAGTGTAATTCAATTCCGACACACATCTAGTAACCGTCTACTGCATTGCAGAATGTTAACTGAATTAAGTTCAAGATGAACTGAAGGTTACAGGAAGCCTGACTAAAACACGATATCAACCCTTCAAGTCTCTGACTGTTAGTTTGAGCCTTGTGGCGAAATGCAGACTTCTTGGTTAAGGTCCGCATGACTGGTGAAATCGGTGTTTGAAGTCTGTAAGTGATGCGGCTGAGAGTCGATTTCAGGGGCACAGAGGCATCCACACATTATCTTCACGTCCACTGTTATACCGAATTTCATCATTGCCTCATTCTTCCTCATTCTCCTTTGATATTTTTCTATCACATTTGATTACTTTACTCCTTATTTTTATCTCACCTTGGTGCCTTCTTGCCTGATATGGTGATGTAAGGTCTTGTGCTGATATCAACTGGCCGATTTCCAAACGAGGCATCTGTCAAGCATATCAGTGTCACCTAATTTCCCCCCCCCCCCTACATTTCAATGTCTACTTTGAAGTATCATCACAGTAAATCTATTGTCAATGATACTGATCATAAAAGTAGACGTTAGAACTATTTTTCTAGAATGGATTTTGATAATTTCATTATGAAGATGTAAAATTTAAACACATTTATTGAACATTGAATAAAATCTACACAATTTAAAAGTACTAGATATAAATCTTATAAGGGTAATAATCTAGTTAAACAAATTATTCAATATCATAGTAAATAAGTGTTTTTATTTATCAAAGACAAAATAAAATTAGATTTTTTATGTCATTTAACTGAGTGTAAACAAGCATGAATTGATTCAAAATGGATTTTCAGAAAGTCAGTTCAGTAATGTTTACAATAAATAGATTAATTCACTAATACTACCGATGTTATTCATTTTGTCGGTGGCTAACTGCAGATTACAGGACACATGTTTCATCAGATATACGATATGGACAGTTAGAGTTTAACTGTATGCACCTATAACTCCGTCTTGGACTCTTCTCTTCAACTGCTAAAGAGCATCCGAGTAGGCCGTTGCTCATGAGATGTTTGTTGGCACTCCTCAGCAACCTCGAAAGGATTGATGTCCCGTCTGAGATCCCAACCCGCTTCACTTAGTGTTGTAGTCAGTGACGTTACCACTAAGCTATTTGGGGCATGGTTGACCTGTAAAATGATTGGTAGAATTCCATCAGCACTTAGGAGTAGATAAAATGAAATTGGTTACCCTCTACGGGTTCGAACTCAGTTCCACCAAGCAAGTTCTCAGCAACCAGGTGGTATCATAGGTCCTCATATAAAGGGTATGGCTCAGTGCTAAGTGTACGCATGTGTGGAGGGTTACTCAGCGGATTGCGATCCAGTAAGCTGTTTATTTACAAGCGTCACCTTTGACACTACAACTATTGGTCATTACTGAAATGCTATCCAACTGACTGCAGTGAAGAGGTTCATATTTTTTTTACGACTGAGTATGGTTTTACACCTGAATTTACACTGACATGAATTCCATTTGTCTAGTGACTGGTAACAACAGAATTTAGGACGTGGATTTTGTTTAGCTAAGTGGTAATACTAATCTAATCAATCTATGAGAAATTTCCTCAAGAAGGATTTTGATAAATGCTTGTTGGTGTTTGAAACGGACAGTGGATTTAGTTGAACAGTTATTGAATATTGAGTAGTTTTCAGACTCACCTTATTCATAGTGATACTCTTCTTTGACACTGTAATGTAGTGCAGGATACGGCAGAAATCTAAACGAAGTTGTCTCTTTCACCTACCTCCCTACATAGATAGCATCCTCTCAACTACAGGCGGCACAGGCACAGATGACGATGTCAAAGCAGCCAGGATCGGAAACACTGCAAGACAGGCCTTCCTGCATTAATCTGAAATAATCAGTGTGGAGGTCTACTGCACTCCACTACACCGCAATGCATTCAGCATACAGCGTGAACAACATCTGGATTCTCAACACCAATTCAGTCAAGTAAGTCACTACTTCAATGTGATGGTTGGGAGACTTGACGTGTTGCGAAAATCATTTATAACAAACTACAGAGATACATGACATGAACAGCTGCCGCCTATGCTCACTCGATACTGACACTGAAGATCGACGAGATGTCCAGGATGATAAGAATAAGCAAGAAGGAAGTGTGGCTGGCTGACAACGAACTAACCAACAACCCATCGCCCAACAAATATTCAGAAGAGAGTGGAGATGGATTTGACATATACTGAGAAGATGGTTCGGGGACATCAAGCTTCAGGTTAGGCAGTCAAGTGAAAGTCAAATGGGAAACGACGAGTTCGGTGTTGGATTCGAGGGTGACATGGAGGAGATGGTGTGAGGAAGGAATGAAAGTTTGTGGATAGTGGTGGAGCCAGATTGAGAAGACTGTAGAGAAGAGAGTGGAATGGAGGCGTGCTACTGAATCCCTATTTTCCACTAGGAACCCAAATGACAAATAATAATAATAATAATAATAATAATAATAATAATAATAATAATAATAATGTAGCACAGGATGACCTCTTAAATACCCTTCAAAGAAGCTCTGAAATCCCTCCGAGAACCTTCACAACCAATCATCACACAGGGAACATTTACCAAAAGCCATATGATCGTATATGTAAGCTTTACATATGCTAATAATGAAGCGAAGTTCAACAAAGCAACATAGAATGGTTGTTGAGAAATTACAATCGGTAATGATAAAAATAATAAAAGTTTACCAGAAAGTCACGTTGGCAGACATTCTTGTTTTAAAGCATCTCAGTGTGCAGTCTTCTTGCCGTCTATATTCTATATTTTTCCCTCCTGAATCCTATCTAGTCACCCGTTATGACTTCTTGTTTTCTCCCATGTTGCTTTATATACTACTGATATACATTTTTATAAGTAGTGGTTACTACAACAAGACTAGTTCGATAGGAAATGTCCTTCCACAAAAGTGTAGAAAACATCAAGTTAGCATTTTGCTTATATTCTGACTTCCTAATAAACTATTTTATCTTTTTGACACTTCCTGTTGTTTTCAAGGAAGCAAACAACCCTTAAGGGAGAAATTGAAATGTTCAAATATCTACACATGTATCAGCTACTTTCTTCGTATTGGATATACGGAGAATGAACGAGCAAGTGAGGTCTGATTTCGTTTCCCATCTTAAATGAAGAAGAGATAGGAAGTATTTCAGCTAACTGTTAAGCTACTGATTATATTTTTCTGCTATAAACATCTACTAACAGCAGATGCTTGTAATGTATAAAGTTTGTGATTAGAATGCCACATACTGGATTGCTCCTTACTAAAGAATTTCCTCTTGGTGTCCTTTATAACAGCCTAAAGACTGTAGGAAATATGGTACTGGCTGACGTGAATAGTTACAGATCATTCATATTGATCAGGAGTACTCCCTTAGCAAATCAAAGAGTTTTAAATACTTAAAATCGGCTCCACTATTTTGGGGCCTTGTTTATAAGTGGTTTACTCCGGCTGACTGAGCTACTAAGACTGAACAGTAAAAACCACTCATATTCGTAATGCTTTCATGCTGACAATCTTGACACCAGTTGTGCTATTAAAGCTGAATAACTCTAAGCATATGGCTGACAAAAATCGGCTTCGAACTAATAAAATGACAATCTGGTGTCCAGAATACCATGGTCTGGTTATCCTATCAGTGGTTATTGACTTAACTGCTCTTCAACTATACATATCAGTTATCATTATATTGCATGCAGCTTTCATAAGATAATAATTGTTAGCAGACTACTTCATAAGTATGACAACAGTAAGTGAATACCATTTAACAAGTGGATCAGTTATTCACTCACTGTTTTACCAGTAGAGTTATGGAAGTAGTTGACTATCGTCATACTGACAAGTCATTGAGTGACTAAACCGTAGACTGTTGTTTCAAATATGTTTTCTTGCAACTGTTAGTTCAGTAGTTAGAAAAAATACATCTTCAAAGTTAAAACTTGCGAAATATACTACTGAAAAACTTGATTAGTATATTTCAGTAGTTCACGACACTTTTGTGACCTTGTTTGACAGACAAGTGGTTTCCAACGAAAGCTGACTCTGACGAAATATACCCGTTTATTTATGAATACGAACAGGACATGGTATCAGTGAGGAAGAAATATTTCTTCTCAACGACTTCATTGCCAAGATGTACAATAGTATTTATTCTCAGTAAAGTGACAGAGAATTGCACTGATAAGTCAGTTGCTCAGTCAATATGCAAAATATACAATCCATGTAGGTGGCGATATTTGTTCAAGTGGAAGAAATAGAAGAATGGATCACTGAATAGGGAGGAAGGAAGTGATGACAAGTGGTGAGATAAGAGACAAGTGTTATCAAAAATTGTGAAACGGTGATAATTTAACTGAAACCTGTAGAATAGATTAATGAATAAGGAATGAATTGATATGAAATAGTGAAACATGAGTTCAAATGTTGTCAGTGAAGTGAAAAATGATGACGATGTAAGAGAATTATCACAAAATGAGGTGAAGTGAAATTGACAAAATAACCAACAAGGAATTATTAAGGCCAAGGTAGAGAAAGTGGTTTCATACAACGTTTTTCAATACAAAGTTTCAGTTTATGTTCATGTATGCGTGGTAATGCCTCAGCTATGCATAAATGGTGGAAACGTTAACCTTTGGAGTAGTTCAATTTAACTTTGTCAATTATGTTGAAGGATGAATCTTGAGGTGTTGAATGGTCTACTTCAACAAGGTGTTCACATATGGATGGAATTGTTATCCTTTGCTCGCCTTTGGTAAGCCAAACCGTGTAATGTTCAGCAACATGTTTTCGGAGGGCCAGCTTACAACGTCCAATATAGTCAGCATGCGAACTTGTAGATACACATAGATGTGAACACAAGTGGAAGCCTGTCCTTCACGAATTGACGAATTAGACGGCGGGTGGAGAACATCAATCTCAGTCTAGCAGCATAGAAGCTACTACTGATACACCTTGACAGACGATTTTTCAGCACTTCGGCTGTGGTGTCTCCTTTGAATTCTAGATTCATAGTTGAAATTTTCATAGGAACTGTAATGCGACGAGAAGTGATTCTTTTCTTCAAATTCTTATCAATAAATCTTTTAGGGTATCCTTTATTCAGTAGTGTTGTTCTAAGAGTCTCGATTTCAGCATCCACCGTATCTTCTGAACATATTCTATAGGTTCTGGAACACACTGAGTGGATGAGATTACTTTTACAATTTGGAGATACCCGACTATTAAAATATAAGTGTAAAACTTGGGCACTGTGGTAGAATGTAATTCCATATTAGATTTGTTTATTTGATATAAAGCGCACACTGATACAGTATTATTTAATTGATTACGTTCCGAGCATAAATTATCATTACTCATAATCATATCAATGTAATCACACTTTCGATATCTGATTTTATAGTCCTGTCACCTGATCTCTCTTTGTTTTTTTGATTGGTAGTAAAGTTTTCCATATCTCTGGTATAGGTGTTGCGTCATTCCTATTCCACATGTGTTGGGTGTGGATTCGATGAACAAAGATTCAGTAATTAATCTCTCTCTCTCTCTCCACCTAGCTATATTAGACTTAAGTACAGTGGTTTTATCCCACCCAGCCTATTGTGTGGTTGTGTGTTAATGAATGTAATGCAATGGCCGAGTGTTTTTCTAGATTATTCATCTTATTGGGGTCTACCGTTCTATGTTTAGCTAAGTTCCTATGTTCTGTTAATCTAACTGACCCCGACCGGCTAGTTTGACCTATGTATTTGACCTCACAGTCATTACATGGAATTTGGTAGATTATGTTATTTTCCTAGTTGGTTCTATCGGATCCTTATGCCGGCCGACAAAGCTTACCTCTAAGTGAGTTTGTTGGTTTAAATGCCACCCTAATTCAAACCTTGTTGAGAATCCTACTTATGGTTTCTGATGTTCCTTCCTTGTATGCTACCACAATAGAGGTGTCGATTTCCTTTCTACTTATGTTGTCACTATTATTTGTATTTGTATTAGTGTTATTATTTTGCTTCTTATGTGTCCATGTGAATTTCTTAACAAAATGATGGGGATAATTATTAATTATTAACGCTTCTTTTATGTGTTTCAATTCCTTTTTTAAGTCCTTACAATGACTAGTGAGTTTCTCAGCTCTGTTATTTAGACATTTGACTAAACCCACTTTAACTGACACTGGATGAGATGACTTGAAGTCTAGATGCCTGTTAGAATGTGTTGGTTTTCTGTAGACTATTAAAGTTATTGAACTGACCGGACCAGTTTAGTTTTCGATAGGTTGACCTTTGAATCGAGTCATCATTTCTTTTTAACTTTATGTCTAGAAAGTTGAACTTTGAATCTAATGAACGGGTGACAATCATTGAAACGTCTTAGCAGCTCATCCACTGAACATGTTTCGTCGCAAATAAGAAATTTCTCGTCGATTTACCTTTTATACAAATAAAGTACCGTCATTATTTCTTTAAGTGACCCGTTTTCCAGCTTTGCTATAAAAAATATCAGCCAGAAGAGGGCCTAGTGAAGACCCCATTACGACTCCATCCGTATGATTATAAATTATATATATACCCATTCTGTTGGCACCGCCGTTGAGCAATCGAAAATCTATTCACAAATAATAATTATCAAGGTGGACCGTATGGTTTGTAAATCATTCTGTTGCAAGCTAGAACTTGTCGACGATCGTTTTCTCTTCACATCTCATCATTTTTAATGGTTATCATTTGTTTCACTACAAATGAAAGTGTCTTGCATATTAAAATGAATCTATTCCGTGTTCTCCTCATATACACATCTATCTGAGTTATACAGCAGTAAGTTAGTGTGACTGGGTTCTTGCTGTATGTATGTGTGTGTGTGTGTGTGTGTGTGTGTGTGAATGCGTACACATAAACGAGAACAGATAATATGCAATTATTAGCATAGGAGACTACTTTAGTAACAAGTGAGAAAGAGTATAGGTGACCATAGGACCATGAAAAACATGAAAAGGTCATTTGCAAAGTGTACCCCACCTTATGAAAGTAATAAATAAATGTTCTCCACCGGTAGTATGAGACATGTAGACTGTTGTGCCAACATAGACATACATTCACACTCACACACACATACAGACAGTATCTATATGTCTATGTACTCACAAACTTGTAAATATACAGAGTAAATAAAACTACATAATGAAGATGGGGTATTAGCATATTTTCACCAAAACTGTCATCAATTCAATACAATAAGCATAAACAATAAATGTTCATTACTATTTATTGATAGACTTGTTATTCTCCGTTGTTTTGTTGGATCGAATTGTTTTACCTCTACAAAGAGTGGTTATTGTTCCTCTGTGGCATAGTGGATAACGCCTTGGCGTTTGAAGCGATGGTGCACGAGGTTCGAGTCTCACTGGGAGCAATAACACTGGGGTGCAGGTACATCCAGCTGACGAGTCCCAAATAGGACGAAAGGTGCGTCCTAGATTCTTCCGCTAGCCACAACCAACCAAATTATCATAACAAATGTTCATGCCTATATGTACAAAAGTGAGTGTATCAAGTTTATTGAACATATGAAGAAGTTGTAGAGATACTTGTAATTTCCTATTGCTCTGGCTTTTCAAATGAAGGGTAATGGGTTCGAACCTAAATGGGAACAACACCATTCACTGGGAGTGCAGGCACATCCAACTGATGAGTCTCAAAAAAGACGAAATGCTCGTCCTGCATTCCCCTGCTAAACACCAAGACCAATATATCACACTGGAGAATTCAGCTTTAGGCGCGTATTAAAATTTAACCTTATCTCAGTGTATCCAACAGAAAATCTATCAAATATTCCAACTTTATAAAACTATATTGGTTGTGTGAGACGTTAATAGAGGAGATTGTGACAATGGAGTGTTTCTAATGCTCTATATTTAGTGGAATGAGAGTAGTCAAACGCAGCCTCCACGAGAGAGTGAGAAACAGAGAGATCTAAATGCATACAAACAATGAATCTGATCTTTTTTCAGTGAAACATATTAAAAGATGATATACATTCAGTCATTGACTCCTTCAAGATATTTTCGAAGCTGGTAGAACCATTAGATAACAAATGTAGATCTTTGGTACAATAATCGGTTGGCTGGAACGGGTTACAAACTATGACATCAAAAGTCTACTGTACCCGTGGCACAAGAAATGGCTACCGTGACTCATTGGCCTAGTGGATAATGCCCTGGTATTTGAAGCCACTAGCCTTGGTTTCGAGTCTTAGAGGGAACAACACAACTCACTGGAAACCAGGTACATCTCGCTGATGAGCCCTACATGGGAGGAAACCCGCCTGATGGATTCCATAATAAACCACTATCCATTACTGATATCAAGATTAAAGTTGTTTAGACTGACAGATATCTGCAGCCCATCATCATAGAACAAAGCATGAATACCAGTCAGGTCTTCACCTTACCTCAACTACATCAATTTTGAAAAGGCCTTCGACAGCGTCGACCGAGAAGTAATTTGGCAACTGCTTCAACACTACGGAGTGCCACAAATCTTTATCAACCTCATTCAACAGAAGATATATACTATATGACACTACATGCCAATTGATTCACAATGGAAAGCTCAGTGATGACTTTGAAATAAAGACAGGAGGTAGTAAGACACGGCTGCCTAGTATCACCGATGATCTTCGTGATTGCGGTAGACTAAACCAGACTACACTGGATCACGCAGGAAAGCATGAGCAGTGAGAAGATGGGCATACGTTGGCTGGACCAATGAAAACACTCCAGAAGAAGATTTGGATTTCGCCGATGTCTAATGTCTGATCACAAAAACTCGAAGATCTACAGGTGGAAACTAACTAACAAGTTGACAGAAGAGGCGAGGTGAGGTGAGGTGAGGCAATGAAGACAAACTTCAGGTGAACGTAGAGATGAGAAGTAGAGAAGATACCCAACCAACAACACCATCAACAAAAAGAGGCACCAATCGCAATCAACGGGAGAAACCTAAAGGAAGTTGTCTGTTTCACCTACCTCCCTACATAGACAGCATCCTCTCAACTACAGGCGGCACAGGCACAGACGAACCAACCAACAACCTATCACTCAACAAATATGCAGTGGAAGAGAGTGGAGATGGATTGGACTGGATTGGATTGGGCATACACTGAGAAGAGCGATTGGGGACATCACGCGGCAGGCCAGACTAGGTCGTCGAGTGGAATCCAAAGAGGGAAATGACGAGTTTGGTGTTGGAGGCGAGGGTGACATGGAGGAGATGGTGTGAGGAAGAGATGAAAGCTTGTGGGTAGTGGTGGAGCCAGGTTGAGAATACTGCAGATGAGAGAGTGGAATGGAGGCGTGCTACTGAATCCCTATTTTCCACTAGGAACCCAAGGGAAAAAAAAATACTTTACAGGAAGTCAACATAAAATGGAGAATACCTTCTTGGTTGGTTCGTTGTCAGCCACCCACCCAGCCAGCCAGCCAGTGAGAGTTCCTTGTTGCTTATTCTTATCATTCTGGCCATCTGATCTCCATCTTCAGCATCGAGCCATAGCGGGTGGCAACTGTTGATGAATGTCTGTAGTTTGTTGGAAGTGCATTTTGTGACGTGCCAAGTTTCTGAAGCATATAGCAGCACCGACTTGATACTGGTGTTGAAAATCCGGATGTTGTTCACGCTTTATGCTGAATGCATTGCGGTGTGGATTGCAGTGGATTGCAGTAGATCTCCACACTAATTATTTCAGATTAATGCAGGAAGGCCTGTCTTGCTGTCTTTCCGATCCTGGCTGCTTTGACATCCTCGTCTGTGTCTGTGCCGCCTGTAGTTGAGAGGATGCTGTCTATGTAGGGAGGTAGGTGAAACAGACAACTTCCTTTAGGTTTCTCCCGTTGATTGCGATTGGTGCCTCTTTTTGTTGATGGTGTTGTTGGTTGGGTATCTTCTCTACTTCTCATCTCTACGTTCACCTGAAGTTTGTCTTCATTGCCTCACCTCACCTCACCTCGCCTCTTCTGTCAACTTGTTAGTTAGTTTCCACCTGTAGATCTTCGAGTTTTTGTGATCAGACATTAGACATCGGCGAAATCCAAATCTTCTTCTGGAGTGTTTTCATTGGTCCAGCCAACGTATGCCCATCTTCTCACTGCTCATGCTTTCCTGCGTGATCCAGTTCTGTATATTGGTCTACTGGTTTATTGTGGAACATAGAATTTCAATGAAGTTGACGAACCTTCATTATTTTGTACCTGATTAGGCTGAAAAATTCTCATAATTAAGTCACTCTATATCACCATACTTTCTGTAATCCTATAAGCTATAAATTTATGACTTTACTTGCATCAATACGAACAGTTTCCCATTAATTTGTAGCGCACATAAAAATTCCTTTATGTCTACCATATTTTAAATTTATCCTGTCATTTTCTTCGTTTTATTTAAACGATAGACGAATATTCCTTACTAAATACAGAGAATACTGAACATTGGACATTGAATATTTACGCTCTCATGTGCACACACACACACACACACAATAAAATGAATTTCAATCAACCAAAAGTTTTGATCACACTCAGTAGTATATTCATTGCTAACTGAAGGTGTTTAGAGTAGGATAAAGCATAATTTCTTATTTTTGGAAAGGTTAAAATGGAGAAATTAAAAACTCATTGGAATCTTTGTTTACCAATTGTAAGCATTCACTTTGACATAGTTTTACTGTATAAAGGAATCAATTTATTGTAGGCGGATAATTTAATGCCAAAATAGGACATTGTTTCGCTAAAATGATTGAAATTAGAATTGGTTATAAAAGTGACTAACGCTACACTAAACTGTCATAATTAAGTAAGTAAGTATAAACATGGGATTATTGTATGAAGTGTGATTCAGTATTTCATGATGCTTTGAAATGTCTGACAGTATAAACAGTGTTTGTATTTATACTCGGTGATGAAAATCTGGATCACAGCTCGATTCAAACCACCGACCATCAGGTTACTGACCCAGTTCTCTATCAACTCACCTACGAGGTCCGACTGCTCACCAGATGTTTATTTCACTTCAATCACAAGGTGGAGTTTTACCCAACTACCATATGAATTCGTGACACCTTACTACCATTTGATTGTATTCACACTAGCTGCTTGCAGTGAGGACTTCTCATCCTAATCGAAATGTAGGTTATTCAGAGAGTGGGAGCATCATATTGATTATCATTTGGCTATCTGAATCTGAGATAACCGTGGTTTGGCTCACTATTATTTATACTGGGTGATGATGAGATGTCCTGACTAGGCAGCCACTGTGAATACAATCAAGTGGTAGTAAGGTGTCACGAATTCGCATGGTAGTCGGGCAAAACCCCCACTTTGTGATTGAAGTGAAATAAACATCTAGTGAGCTGTCAGACATCGTAGGTGAGTTGATAGAGCACTGGGTCGGTAACCCGATGGTCAGTGGTTTGAATCGGGCCGCGGTCCAGATTTTCTTTCCATCTTCAATCATCACCCAGTATGAATTCTAGTCTGCGAAACTACGGCTATCTCAAATTCAGATAGTCAAATGATAATGTTTCAATTGATAGCTCTAAGAAGGATCAACACTACTTTTGTATCATTACTGTGCGCACGAAATTGAACGATGTACTTCTCTCGGATTGATGTTAAGCGGTTGCAGGCAGTCGAAAGGAAGCCCTATACGGTCCGGGTTTCGTGTTTGTTGGCACTCATCACCAAGGCGCATCTACAACCCTAATGAAAGTGACATCTCTCCTTGGGTTCGAACCCAAGCCACCAAGTGTTGCAGCCAATGATGTTACCACTGACCTATTGGGGCACGATTGACTTCCTGCATGAAAGGATAACATGGAGTCAGCGGGTGGCACGCGTTCGAGTCTCAGGCGAGACATAACTTTCCCTGAGGTTATGGATACGCCTTGCTGACGAGTACCAAAAAACACGAAACCTAGGTCCAAAGCTCTCTGTTGGTTGCATCCAACTAACTAACGTCTATCTAAATGCGTTGTGATGGTGATCCTTCCAGTTTGGTGGCCACATTGCAAAATGAGCGACTGAATTCGATCAGCCTTTGGGACTAGACAGCGTGAAATTGGTTGCCGTCCAGTGACCAGTCAATGGATGCACACCTCTGTAAAATAAAGTGAGAAGACATCAGAATGAAATTTTCAAAAAATGGCAGAAATTTCTGAAAAGAAAAAGAAGAGGACAAAGAGTAATGAGACAACAGTGAAATGTTATGTGCTGATTAACATAAAAATAAGGTGAGGATACATCCATATCACTGAAAGCGATTCTTAGCCACAGCACCTAGTGTCTCCAGCCACCCATTTCTATTGTCTTATGGACTCTAGTAGGAAGGTGTACATTTCTATATATGGCTCACATCAGCAGTGATAGTCTTGACGTCTCCCAGGAACCCCTTTTCAGCTCAAACTTACATGAAGTACTGTAGCGCGGTGAGGCAAACGGTTAGTAGATATGCGTAACACTTTTCCAAGCCATTTGATTAGATGAACGTTTATGACCTCGTTGACTACCTTTCCTCTACTACTTAAAACTCTACGCCTGACTTCTGCATTCCTGATTTGGTAACACCACTACACTTGACCTATGTTAAGAAGGCAATGGTGGTTGGAAATCTGAAGTCTCCTCACATCGTCTATCCTTAGTGCCCGTGTTTTACAGGTATGCACGAGAACACAGCGAACTGCATGGGAGTATACTCGGCACTTAACAGGCAATCGGATATCAAGGCAGCACTACAGATGATGTAATTTGACTTAGGTCAAAGTAGAGATTTAGTAAGTCACTGACCCATCAGGTATGATCCGACTTTTCAAGGAATGCATGTTCTAGAATAATTTGAATAACCTTTGCACTATTCGTCTGTTTTTAGTCTTATGTAATATATCCTTTTCATTTGTATAATTTTTTTTATTTTCAAAAGGTATTTGAATGTAATCGTGTTGGTAATCGAATCCAGAAGCCAATATGTGCAGAGATTATTTGTCATGTGAAAGAATTAGTAAAACATCGTCCAGTACTTATTAAAGTGACTGGATGGTTATGGGCACGTACATTATTCGCTAAGCACATCTCAGATGTTGATGTAAGTCAAAAATTTTCTACCGATAAATATTCCCTTTTGTTAATAGGCTAACAAATTACTGGTGTGATGCTTCAATGACTCATATGAATGAGATAGAAATACAACTTGTTAGTACTTTCATTTCACTAGTTTGAATAAAGCAAGCAGAACAATAATAGCGGGTTCAGAATACATCCACTTAGTAGATTCTCTTCAGCTACTGCACCATCTATAGTATACAATGATTATGATTGAAAAAAACCTCGCCTGGTTAACTAGTTCACTAGTTAATTAAAGGAAGTAACCTCCTACACTTATCTAGGAAGCACTGTTTCAACTACAGGCGGGACAGACGAGGACGTCAAAGTCAGAATCAGAAAAGCAAGATAGGTGTTCATTAGCCTGAAACCAGTATGGAGATCTTCTGCACTCAGCATGCGGAACAAGATACGGATTTTCAACACCAACGTCAAGTCAGTGCTTTTGTATGGTTCAGAGACTTGGCGCGTTACGAAAGGGATTTCCAATAAACTACAGACATTCATCAACAACTGCTCACGCTGGCTCGCTACTGAAGATCAGATGGATTGCCAGAAAGAATAAGCAACAAGGAGCTCTGGGAACGAACCAACCAAGAACCTATCACCCAACAAATATGCAGTAGCAGGAAATGGAGATGGATTGGGCATGCACTGAGAAGGCCGACTGAGGACATCACGCGTCAGGCCAGTTACTCGAGTGTAATCCCCATGGGAAGCGACGAGTTGGACGTCGGTGTCGAGGGTGACATGGAGGAGGTCGTGTGAGGAGGAAATGAGAGCTTCTGGGCTGTGGTGGAGCCAGGTTGAAAAGATCTCAGAGAACAGAGGTCACTGGAGACGTGCTACTGAAGCCCTATGTTCCACTAGGAACCCAAGGGACTAATAATAAAAATAATATAATAATGATTGAAAAAAACATGTTATAAAATGTCTACAAGAATGTTCCAACTGAGGTAGAAGGTAACAGATTTAAGTTGATGAAAATCGAGGAAGTTACTCAGACTACTCAAATACTTCACTATTTATTAATGTGAGAGAATGAACATTCCAGAGAAGACAGTGAAGACAAAACGGGAGGGGTGTATGCACAACATTATTCTAGAATTGGTGAAATATTTCCTCATAGTTAAGTCAGCTTAGTAAAAGAATATCAGATTCACATGATATCGAGTAATAAGATGAATACAACTCAGAAAGTGAGAGTAGGTTTTTTGAATAGATGAAAGAATAAACTGGAAAAGTTAGAGATTCATGACATCATGAAATTTTGTGTTCATAAATTTACAAGATCTCGGTTGTATTGGGTTCTGTGAGTTGGGTTGTTTGATCATAGAGCTTTCATCGTCTTTCTAGACGACATCTCCAGCTCACTCCGTACTGAAGTTAGTGTTGTTGAAGATGTCGTCTAGTGGGAGGAGGAAACCTCCACGGCTAAACAACCTAGCTCAGAGAACACAACACAACACAACACAACACAACACAACACAACACAACACAACCAAGACCATCCACCTTAAGTACAAATATTCTGCAACATTTCAACATTTAGAAAATTGAAATCAATAAAGCACAGTAAGACTGGTAACAATAACTTTCTGAATGCAAAGATGATGTCTCCGTCTTTTCATTGAAGTTACTTTACTAAAGTATGAAAGTTTACGTTTCAGTTGTTTATTGATTCCTTTGAACGATTTCGATACTTCAATATTATATCCTGTGTCAAGTAAATATCGAGATATACTGGACAATTGTATCTCCTTAGTACAACTTGTCCTTACTAATGAGAATTTTCCCTAGGGAAAGGGGTTCAGAACAGATAAATATGAAATATGCAATCAACCAAACAGCATTCTACGTAAGGTACGCTGATGATTCACTTGTTGTATGCAATAATGGTGAACATACCTCTCTCTTACAAATTCCACTTACTAGACCTCGGCATATAAAGTCATGTAGATGGTAAGATTCATTAGATAGACACATGGAGTGGACTTCTATTTAAACTTCAACAGTTTTTACCCAATCATTTACAAAAAGCGTATGATACGAACACTTTTCAACCGTACGCGTAAACTGTACTATGAAAAGAACATTAAGGAACAACCGATCTTTCCCAAACATTACGCGGAAATGGTTACCCACAAAAGTTCGCCTATAAGTACGGTAAGACCGAAGCGAAGAAAATCAAGTGCACCACAGTTGGTAAGAAGCTGGTCTATCCACAGTTTATATTCCAAATTGATAAACTCGTCACACGGATGAACCATAGATTGATTACTGCACTAAATACGACCTATCCGGTCACCAAGTTATTCTGTGTGTATCAGACTAAATCCTCATTGATGCAGTTCAAAGTCGACAAACTCTCAACTCTTATCTCCTTCAACTGTATCTACAAATTCACATGTACGTTCCCAAGTAAATGCATTGGAAAAATAGAGAGAAGGTTTCTTGGTCATATTTCGGAACGCATCCTCGTGAATTTGAATCTTACACGTTGACAGGGGATAAAAAGCGCAATCTGTCGGCATTTACTTGACACAGGATATAATATTGAAGTATCGAAATCGTTCAAAGGAATCAATAAACAACTGAAACGTAAACTTTCATACTTTAGTAAAGTAACTTCAACGAAAAGACGGAGACATCATCTTTGCATTCAGAAAGTTATTGTTACCAGTCTTACTGTGCTTTATTGATTTCAATTTTCTAAATGTTGAAATGTTGCAGAATATTTGTACTTAAGGTGGATGGTCTTGGTTGTGTTGTGTTGTGTTGTGTTGTGTTGTGTTGTGTTCTCTGAGCTAGGTTGTTTAGCCGTGGAGGTTTCCTCCTCCCACTAGACGACATCTTCAACAACACTAACTTCAGTACGGAGTGAGCTGGAGATGTCGTCTAGAAAGACGATGAAAGCTCTATGATCAAACAACCCAACTCACAGAACCCAATACAACCGAGATCTTGTAAATTTATGAACACAAAATTTCATGATGTCATGAATCTCTAACTTTTCCAGTTTATTCTTTCATCTATTCAAAAAACCTACTCTCACTTTCTGAGTTGTATTCATCTTATTACTCGATATCATGTGAATCTGATATTCTTTTACTAAGCTGACTTAACTATGAGGAAATATTTCACCAATTCTAGAATAATGTTGTGCATACACCCCTCCCGTTTTGTCTTCACTGTCTTCTCTGGAATGTTCATTCTCTCACATTAATAAATAGTGAAGTATTTGAGTAGTCTGAGTAACTTCCTCGATTTTCATCAACTTAAATCTGTTACCTTCTACCTCAGTTGGAACTAAAACCGTAGTGTTGAAGCAGCAGTTGCTAAATTACTTCTCGATCGACGCTATCGAAGGCCTTTTCAAAGTGGATGAAGTTGAGGTAGAAAGTTGACTGCCATTCTATGCTCAATTAACACAGTAGTGGATTAAAATAAAGAAAGAGTGACATAGTTGATCCTAATTTTGGTAAGAAAACAAAGTTTACCAAGGTAGGCATAGTGTAAGAATAAATTATACAAATTTGTACAGATAAAGGTGATTAGAAACATCCAGGCCACAATTGTTACGAAAGTCCTGAAGAAAGTTGAATGCTGAGTTAGGTTGACTCAATATATATATTCTGGATTATTCTTCTAAAGAAGCTGTGGCATACACAGCGAAGCGTTGAGAAAAATCTTGTTATCGTTTTTCTTAACACTCTTGGATTATATTAAAACTTACCTAAATAACACATAAAGGTGGTTCGAATTTGTGTACGGCTATGGCTTCCGCAAATCTCAGTATACTTCCCTGACTGACTGTTTCTATATAACATTTTGAAAGCTGTTTGAACATTAATTTCGTGACCTGTTTCCATAATGTGTTTAGCTATAGATGAAGAAGGTCATCATTTATCAAGGTTTCATACTCCATTTGTTTTTGAAGCCATAAGGGTACATGTTCTCCCAACCTCAACTGCATGGCGCGACTACTCCTCCCTATGCATATGTGATCACACACACACACACATGTAAATTGGTAAACACAATGGGATGTGATGTAATCATTGATGCAGTGTTTAGGTTTTGGTGAAACATGTGTTCTTTTTGTCCCACAATGATAAGATTAGCTGGGTGACATGTTTTCTTGATGGCTGATGTCAGCCTACATCTCAAAATGATACTATTCAACTCCCCTGTGTATGATAAAAAAAGTGTATAGAGTTGGCTTCAGTGCTACTTAACCTCTACAACGGTTTATACACTTCAATGGGTATCCATTTTCCGTAAGTGTTTTGGTCAGTAATTTGATATATTCATCCATTGTATCTGATATACTGATACGACAGATCCATTTAAACAGGCATTTTACTAGACCTCACTTGGACTGGATTAGACAAAAGTTTTGGTTACATTGTGTTCTCTAAGCTTGGTTGTTTAATCGTGAAGCTTTCATCGTCCTTCTAGACGACATCATCAGCACCATCACCATCCACCTGAGCTACAAATATTCTCTACTATTTCAAAATTATACGACCGTAGCACGCTTCACGTTGTTCGAAGATGGGAAGACTTCTCCAAAAGGCAAGCTTCCACAAGAGAATAACTATTCTTTCTCCATGAGTGCCTATGTCAGCATGCTTTGACGAAGAGTGTCAGATATAGACCACCGATTAATTGGAAAAAAGTGTTAAGTTTCAGGCATTATCCTGTCCATGTAGGCTTTGTGTAAACTGACCGTCTTATTGAACCATCTTCTCATCGACTCAAGAATATGTCTAAGAATGACAGATGGTTAGTATTCTCCTTCTCATAAGTCAGGCTGATGTGAGTATGTACGGTGTTAAGTCTTTTTAGTAAACAAGCCATATCCTCATGCCTCTCTCAAATCACTATGATGTCATCAGCATATCTCTTGTGAAGAGAAACTTTAACGATGATATCACCAGACAGATTTTCGATATATGACATATAAATGTCAGCTAATAATGGTCCTAAGGGACTACCCACAGCTAGACAGTCAACTTGTCGAAAGTGTTCACCTTCAAATGTGAACTTTTTCGATATCTGGCAGTAATAATTTCCTCAGAAAGGTTGGCATAGTAGGAAATTGGAGTTTTCTAGAATGTCAATAGTCTTGGACAACGGCATGTTAGTGAATTAAAATAGTCAACAAGTTGAAAAGTATCTTCAACGAAAACTTAGAGAATTCGTTTCTAACTGAATTTAGCATTTTCCTCAACCATTTCATCAGTGTACCTGTGGAGGGAATGACACATAGACAATATGGGGCGTAAAGGATTATTAGCTTTATGAATCCTAGATAATCTATATAAATTTGGAAATTGGTATCCCAATCATCAACATTGTATTCTGTAGATTGGGAATCAGCTGAAGAGAATCTATCAAGTGAATGTGTGCTGATGCTGTTACTACTGCTCTTCTTGCTTTAAAACTACGTTAGGTCTTAGTATTACTTCAAATGGCTGAATGTTTATTATGGTTATCATATGAAGGAGATAAACAAAGGTTTCTAATCCACTGTATTTGTTAGCCATTCCATTCTTCTCTTATTATTCCAAATCCACTCGAATTATATGGATGAAGAAAGTGATAGGTTGACTACCAATCTGATAGACTATCTGTGAACTAATATTCATTGATGGTTGATTTCTCTTGTCAAGGCTTTCTTACATTACCAACTTTATCAAGTCAAAACTTCAACTATTTTATTTTCTACTCTGGTTTAGCATTTCAATGTAACATGTATAAATATTAAATATATCAGACATTGAGTGAAATCTCTTTCCAAGTCTTACTGGAACTGTAAGAAAATGCCGTTTCATTACAGTTGACTGAAAGATTATCCTTCATACATGTTTCCTTTTCTTATGCTCATCTTGGAATTTTCGAAATGTCAAGAAATTCTTCATTTTGATCAGTACCTCATGATGACTGAATTTCTGAAGGAGTTATCTTAGTACTAAAACTTGGAACGACTTTAAACTAAGATCGAGTAATTCGGTTCTGTATAACAACGAGAGATTATGTGCGTCAATAAACAACATCTGATACCAGTTGCATAAGACGGTGACCTAGTGGAGTTTGAAGCAATGGGTACTAGGTTCGAATCTCAGTGGGAATAACATCACTCACTGGGGGTGCATGTTCATCCAGTTGACGAGTGAGTGAGTGAGTGAGTCCCAAACAGAATGAAATATATCTCCTGGATTCCATTGTTAGCGACAACTAAGTCAACTATAACAATAAATATCTAGGTGATATTGTGGCATTCATTTAGGAGCTCATCTGCAAAGCGAAACTATAAGTATCAAAGGAAACTATGATTACTGAGTTAATACCAAAGTAAAGGATTGGAAAAGCAAGACAGGCGTTCATTAACCTGAAACCAGTGTGAAAATCTACTGCACTGCACTCAGCATACAACATCCGGATTTTCAACATCAATGACAGTCAAGTCAGTGCGTGTATGTGATGGTTGAGAGACTTGGCACGTTACGAAAGGGATTTCCAACAAACTACAGACATTCATCAACAACTGCCTACACTGACTCGATACTGATGCTCAGATGGCCAGAATAATAAGAATAAGCAACAAGGAACGCTCACTAGCTGGCTGGCTGGCTGGCTGGCTGGCTGGCTGGCTGGCTGGCTGGCTGGCTGGCTGGCTGGCTGGCTGGCTGGCTGGCTGGCTGGCTGGCTGGCTGGCTGGCTGGCTGGCTGGCTGGCTGGCTGGCTGGCTGGCTGGCTGGCTGGCTGGCTGGCTGGCTGGCTGGCTGGCTGGCTGGCTGGCTGGCTGGCTGGCTGGCTGGCTGACAACGAACCAACCAAGGAGGTATTGCCCAACAAGTGTGCAGAAGAATAGAGTGGAGATGGATTGGATTTGATTGAATTTGACATACAGTGTGAAGACGGTTTTGTGACATCACGTGGCAGGCCAGACCAGGCTGTCGAGTGGAAGCCAAGTCGTAAACGACGAGTTTGGTGTCTGAGTCGAGGGTGACACGAGGAGATGGTGTGAGGAAGAAATGACAGCTTGTGGACAGTGGTGGAGCCGAATTCAAAAGATTGCAGAGAAGAGAGTGGAATGGAGACGTGCTACTGAAGTCGTATATTCCACTAGGAACCCAAGGGACAAATAATAATACAGGGAATTACAACTCCTCTGTTTCTGGCTGTAAGAATGGTACAGTTCCATTCAATAACCCTACTAGTTTTACCTCCTGGTAGTATGAAGCTGTTTCAGTGTTCATAATCTGAGAATAGCGCTAATCATACACGCTATTTCTTCAAAGATACTTGTGTAATTCTCTCGTAACAAACCGGCCAAAATGCCTAGTTAATTAATACACTGTTCTTCGTAAGGTGTGTTACTCAACACATCTCTGATAACAGAAAAATATTCAGTCGACATTTTCTTCAACACATATCACAGTCATAAGACGAACCTAAACACTAGATAAATCTTCTTATTCTATTCGTTACTTTAGTCGATTACTAAAGCCATAGATAGTAGTTTTTCACTCATATATCAAATAAATTGATAGATATGAGTTAAATTATAATTCAACAAAATTTAATACATCTCTTCGCGTTCAATGTTCAATGTTGTTGTTTATCTACACCAAACATTAATCTACTTTCAATAGATTCATATTCAAATGTATCAGTGATAGATTATGTAGAAATGATTACGACAATCTGATTAAAAAAAATTGTTGTAGGATGTTTAATATCAAATCATCTTTTGAAAGGGAAAACTTACAAGTTGTAATATTCACGGTGGTGAAGATGGTGGCTTCCATTGACATTTTTGACAGATGAATAAATGAATGAATTATTATCATAATTATTTTCACCATGTATGATATTCACTGAACTATAACTAAGAACTATCCAGTCAAGATTAATGTGAAACATCATGAGATAAACCGTGAATATCGATCGATCAATAAAGGAATTTCAGCAACCAAATTACAGTTACCACGATTTGAACACAAGTGAATGGGATTATCTGTAGTGTACTGTGGTGAATTCGGTTCATGCAACCGAATACGAAACTTTGCCAATAGGTGATAACTGCATATCCCATAGTAGATTTGTTTATTTAATGATGTAGAACACACAGTGATACAGTATAACTGAGTGGATAACATTTCGAACAGAATTTATCACTCATATTCATATCAAAGTAAATCACACAACTTTATAACTTCCTTCATATAGTCCAACAGCTCTTCATTCCTTCATATCATAGTTAGATGTAGGACATTGTATGAAGAGAGTAAGTCAACTGTTCAAGCTGTAAACCTTCACCAACGAGATAGTTTTAGACGTTTTACTAATACCGAGGCATCGTACTGGCAAAATATTTCAACCAATATGAGGAAATTTCTAGACGTTAGGATCCAAAACTTGATGTCACAGAATTGAATCATCATTTGACTATCTGAGATGACCGTAGTCTGGCAGACTAGTATTTATACTGGATGATGATTGAAGGCGAGAGAAAAATCTGGACCGCCGCCGGATTCCGACCAGAATTTCATCTCACCTTCAATCATCATCCAGTAGAAATACTAATCCGCCAAATCATGGCTAACTTAGATTCAGATAGTCAAATGATAATCAATATGATGCTCCTCCTCTCTGATTCACTTACATTTCGATTCGCATGAGAACTCGCTTACTGCGAGCAGCCAGTGTGAATCCGATCAAGTGGTAGTATTATTATTATTATTTATCCCTTGGGTTCCTAATAGAACATAGGGCTTCAGTAGCGTCTCGAATGCGCTCTGTTCTCTGAAATCTTTTCAACCTGGCTCCAACACTGCCCACAAGCTCTCATTTCTTACTCACACCATCTCACCCATGTCACCTTCACCTACCACGCCCAACTCGTCGCTTCACATCTGGCTTACACTCGAGCGACTCGCCTGACATGGTGCGTCATGTCTCCAATCGTCCTTCTCAGTACATACCCAATCCATCTCCATTTCCTTCTCCATATTTGTTCAGCGATAGCTTCTTGCTTCGTCGGTTCGTCCCCAGACAGCCAGCCAGTCAGCCAGAGTTCCTTGTTGCTTATTCTTATCATTCCGACCATCTGAGCTTCAGCATTGAGTCAGTGTAGGCAGTTGTTGATGCATGTATGTAGTTTGTTGGAAATGCCTTTCCTGACGCGCCAAGTCTCTCAACCATCACATACACGCACTGACTTGACTGATATTGGTGTTGAAAATCCGGATGTAGTTCACGCTTCATGCTGAGTGCAGTGTAGTGCAGTGCAGTCGATCTCCACACTGGTTTCAGGTTAATGAACACCTATCTTGCTGTCTTTCCGATCCTGGCTACTTTGACGTCCTCGTCTGTGCCATCGCCACCTGTAGTTGAAATGATGCTGTGTAGGAGGGTGGGTGGAAGAGGCTACCTCCTTTAAGTTTCTCCCATTGATGGTGATTGGAGCTTGTTGTTGTTGTTGTTGGTGGTGGTGGTCTTGGTATGGTATCTTCATCACCTCTGTCTTCTCTATATTCACTTGAAGTCTCATCTTCTCTGCTCTGCCTCTTCTGTCAACATGTTAGTTTTCACCTGTAGATCTTCAAGTTTGTGCAACATCAGACACAAGTCATCAGCGAAATCCAAGTCTTCTAGGTTCTTTTCCTCGATCCAGCCAGCGTATGCCCCTCTTCTCGCTCCTCACTGCTTGTTTCATGATCCAGTCTACCACAATCAGGAATATCATGGGTGATAGCGGACAGCCTTGTTTTAGTCCTGTCTTCACTTCAAAAACATCACTGAGCTTCCTATTGTGGTAGTGGGGCGTCACGAATTCACATGGTAGTTGGGCGAAACCCCCACCTTGTGGTTGAAATGAAATAAACATCTGGTGAGCAGTCGGACATCGTAGGTGAGTTGATGGAGCACCGGGTCGGTCACCCGATGGTCAGTGACTTGAATGGGGCTGCGGTCCAGATTTTCATTTCACCTTCAACCATCACTCAGTATAGAATTGAATAAATTGAGATATTCACAAAATCCTAATGAGGTAGAAAAACAAATTTATAACATTTCATGACTTCGTGGAAGCTGCTTCTTCACAGAATAAAACCTGTATAAAGTATAGCACGTTTAAATAGGATTTTATAGATCTTTCTTCCTTACAAGGAATGTTCTTTTCGCAAAGATCATTTATGATTGCCATCCACCTGCATCATAATCTGGTTGCTTTCACTTCATTGTATTTTTCTATCAGGAAAGCTGTCTAGTTGATCGTCTGCTTTTCTGACTTTCTTCGAGGACACTGCATTACATACTATTGAAATATCAACTTAACAGTCGGATATGCTATACAAGCACATTTTCAGCATTTGAACATAGTTAATCCATACACCTGATTGCTTCCTTAGTATTTCAACATCTCCTCTTGCTTTGCACATACGAGATATAGTGGAGAGTATAGGGAAACTCTAACAAACTGCTACTCTATTCAAGGTAAGGAAGTAAGGGAATTCACAGCTTCTCATACTCTCAGTAAACGTTCATGAGTATAAAAACTATCTATGTAGGTGAATTTGGAGGTTTGTATGGATTCATTTATTGATTTCAAGTTGGTACTCATCACATGAGGACAGAAACATGGCACCAATGTATGAAGTCTCTGACTGCTAGTTTGAGCCATGTGGGGTGATGCAGACCAGGTGATTGGGGTGGGCGGGACAAGAGGAACCAGTGGTTGGAGACCCTAGGTGATCACATGGCTCAGAACCGAAGTCAGTGGCGCAGATGTATACATACATTATCGTCAACTTAACGACGCTATACCGAATCTCACCACTTTCTCATTCTTCGTTTCTTCCTTTTCGTACTTAATATTTCCTGTGACTGCATTCTCTTATGTTCATCCTTCACCTCACTACCTTTCTACTTAATGTAGTGATGTGAGGTGTGGCAACTCGGACCGTTACGCAGTAATGCTTGATCCTATGTTGATAATGATTGATTGATTGATTGACATGAGGACAGTTACTCAAGGACAACATTCGATGGAGAGTGAGCTATATTGTGGACTGAGATAAAATGTCAATTGTGGAGCATAGGACTCCTACCCAGTGGATGGTCATGTAACTTGATGGCCGTAGATTCGATCCCTGGAAAAGGTTATGGGTGAACATTGCTGAAGAATTCTGTGCTAGGCTGAAACAGCTGCTCACTGCCTCCAGGTTTTCAATGGTTCTCCAGCTGATGTCAGTCCATGATGAATACTAACTTGTAATTAATCAGTAAGTGTTGAGTAGTTTGTCAGAGATTGTTTTTACTGAAGACGGTTTTCATGGGGATGTAATGTCAACTAGGGAATCATTGGAACTACGATATGTTTAAACGAAAAATTATACACTACTAATTACTAACTGACTTGAAGTTGGCTTTCCTGAAGTTCTAATGAGAATCTGTGACTTGTAGTATCAGCCAAGTTGGAAGTGAGAACAGAGAGCCTCTGACTACAACATTATGTGATTCAGGCTGAAACCATCGAGAAGATATCAGTCACCTCTATGCTGCAGATAAGCAATGCTGTCTAGTATCGAAAGGTGTGAGATCGAACTCAAGTTGGGTTTTCTGCCCACTGATGCTAACCACCTAAACTCAACCAAACGTGCACCACGAAGGGAAATCTTTTAACTTCGTGACCACTTAGTAATAAACAACATGAAATTGATTTCTCTTCAGAAAACCAACCAACAATGCCGAACTGTACAAGTATCACATTGTAGATAGTTGAATTCTTACCCATTGTCTCAATGTTAGGGCAGTTACTCTTATGTCCTACTGACCTGGGTTCACCTGGAATCAGCAACCTTATGCAATGGACACTAATCCAAACCTATTGTACGAAAACGAATGATAACTCGTGACTACACAAACCACCTATGTAGACAGAGCGGTATTCTATTCCAACTGACTCATTGGTTGTAAGTCAACTCTTTAAACCCACACCAAGGTTGGTCTAGATATATGACTGTTGGCGTTGGTGGCAGGGTTTTAAGAGATTCCCAACTTGGATAAAACACCTCTTTAGTTCTACTTTACATTTTCAATATTCCTCAAGATAGTGCCAATTCATACCGAAAACTCTCCTTTAGAAATACTGAAAACATAATTAAACATGACACATACAAAAAATTAAATAAACAAGTTCACATATCAAATCTGATATTAAGAATCATAAATATGAATGATTAGATTCACTGTCAGTTAAATGTCCAATTGTTTATTTAGATTAGTCCAACGGTTACTAATATAAACAATTTTGACTACTTCCTTCGCCCACCTCGTCCAACATATCTCTCACTAGTGAGTCATAGTGGCATTATTATTATTATTATCTCAAAGTGAAGACTACTTACAGATATAAGGTAAATATGCTGAGGAAATTAGCATACTGACATAAGTTACTGGCAATTTGAATAGACTGTTATTTATAAGGTACGTTCACCCCAATCAGAATATTAAACTATATCATCCTAGAGAGACTGAAAAATCCTCTGGATTCAAAATTACGACCAGAACAAGCTGGCTGGCTTCAGGAAAGAAAATAATAATATGCCCAACAAATGACAACGCTATGCATCATCATAGAACAGAGCATAGAATGCCAGTTAACTCTTTGTCTTACCTCAACTTCATCAACTTTGAAAAGGCCTTCGACAGCGTTGACTGAAAAGTGATACACAATCGAAATCTCAGTGATGCCTTTGAAGTGAAGACAAGGTTGCCGCCTACTGTCACCATCGATGATCTTCTTGATTGTGGTCTACTCGACTTGACTGGATCATGCAACAGACAACTGTGAGGAGTGAGAAGATGGGCATACGTTGGCTGGACCGATGAAAAGACCTCAAAAGAAGATTTAGATTTCGTCAACGATGATGATTTATGTCTAGTATCTTGTCGCACAAACTGGAAGATCTACAGGTGGAAACTAACTAGCAAGTTGACAGAAGGGGCGGGGTGAGGCAGCGAAGACAGACTTCAGGTGAACGTGGAGAAGACAGAGGTGATAAAGATACCCAACCAACAGAAGCGACACGCACCAATCACCATGAACGGGAGGAATCTGAAGGAAGCTGTCTCTTTCACCTACCTAGGCAGCATCCTCTCAACTACAAGCAGCGGCAGCGGCACAGATGAAGATGACAAAACCAGATTCGGAAAAGCAAGACAGGACCTCATTAATCTGAAATCAGTGTGAGTGCACTGCACTCAGCATAAAGCCTGAACAACTTTCGGATTTTCAACAGTAATTCAGTCAAGCAAGTCCGTCCTTCTACGTGATGGTTGAGAGACTTGGTGTGTTACGAAAAGCACTTCCAACAAAGTGCAGACATAAATGACACGAACAGGTGTCTCCTACGCTCACCCGATACTGAATATCAGATGGTCAGAACAATAAGAATAAGCAACAAGGAAGTGTGGCTGGCCACGAACCAACCATAAACCCATTGCCTAACAAATATGCAGAAGACAGTGGAGATGGATTGGACTGGATCGAACATGCACTGAGAAGACGGTTTGGGGATATCAAGCGCCTGGCCAGGAAGTCAAGTGGAACCCAAATGGGAAACGACGAGTTGGGCGTCCGAGGGTTACATGAAGAAGATGGTGTGAGGAAGAAATGAAGGCTTCTGGGCAGTGTTGGAGCCAGTTTGAGAAGACTATAGTGAAGAGAGTAAAATAGCGACGTGCTACTGAAGCCCTATGTTCCACTAGGAACCCAAAGGATAAATAATAATAATAATAAATATAAGGTACGATTCATGACGGACTGAAATCAGTTGTAAGACCACTGAAAGCCTGAGTGCACTGAGGAGCAGATGTTTCGTCCTAGTATGAGACTCCTCAGCAGTACGCACCCACGTCGCCGTCAGGTACTTAACTCAAGACCTTTAGGCCACACAGCGAACTCATTAAGCATTCAGCCACAGAGTCGAATTTTAACGTCCACAGTTTCCTATTTCTGTCACATCGTGATATAGCACCTCTTTAAGAAACCGTGAAACGTGGGATCAATCAGTCGGAAGTGAAGCAGATGCTAACAAAGAACTTTGGAGGGGAGTCGCGCCATATCGTGAATTGACAACCGTACGAAACTATGAACCATTGAACTCCGGCTCAGTGGGTCAATGGTTAATGCACTGGCTGTGAAATCTGAAGGTCTAGAGTTTCATGCTTGGCGGGGTTGTGGGTGCGTACTGTCGAGGAGTACTGTAACAAGGACGAAATAACTAATGTCCAGTACTTCCAGTAGTACAAAAGAGCCAATCGAGCACAAACTCTTGCCCTAATTCTGTCTCCTCCTTTACCTTTACCTGCTGATATTCATATTAAGCCTCTTACACCTTTCCCAACCTCTCATTCTACGATCATTCCCGACAATCAAACCCACTGAAACCTCATTCCTGATCTCTCAAGACCTTGCTATCTATTTCATGTAGGAGCTTTTGACGTCTGAACTCTATGCCAAACCCCATGGCAAGCACCGCTCACCAAAATTCTGGAACCTCTAGTCTTGGATGCATGCTGTGTATAAGAGACACGTATACAGGACCCGAGTTGGGTTATTAAATCTACCAGAACTGACCATAGTACTGAATCTTCGAAATTCATTTTAGGAGTATCCGGATACCCAATAGCTCTCGTGAACTCGCTGGTGTTGGCATAGCATTACGTTGTATAGCATAAATCGCAGTCCTCGACTGGATTCCAGTAAACCGCAATCTCTGTACTGTTTGACTGAATGGATTTGTAAGGACTAGAAAAGATTGTGAAACTAGGTGATGCCCATTCATAATATCCGCTTACTCGGTTACCGACTGTAGGTCGGATGATGCAAAGGATGAATTCTATGAGAAACTGTCAAATTTGATGCAAAAAGCAAACCATTCACATAAAGCCGTAATGGCAGGTCAGCCAACAGGGGAGGTATCTTGGAAGTATTTATGGGATCCTATGCCAATGAACTGAAAATGGCGATCGTCGTTGTAGTTCTTCTCCGAAAATCGATTATTTCCGGCCAGCACCAACTTTAGATATAAAAAGCGATATTGTCTCACATGGTGTCCACCGACTTCAAACCAACCATGGACACAGACAGACCACACTGCTACACTGCATCGTTGGAGAGATTCAGTGGAGGAATGAGGCCCTCTGTGGAGTAAAGGTTTAAAATCGCATCGTGCAGTAGTGCTGGCTTGTGTAAGTCTCTGACATACTCCCCGTAGGAAACGGAAGGCAGTGAGCCTATCTGTAGACGATTGTTAGATGACGACGCCAAGTATCCACATAGAGAGAACTCATCAAATCCTAGATCTGAACTTCATATTAACGTACATGCTGAAGAAACTTGGCATGATATTCAGTCATCCACAGAAACAGCGGTAAAGAGAACTGGCAACCTGAACCCGAAGACCAGCAAACGTCACTGGATTTCCGCAACGTCATCGGAACTAAAGACTGATTCCACCTGCCTGGCTTTAAACATGATCAAGACCGAAAGCAACTGAAATGTATTCTGACCAAAAGTCTTTGCGTCGACCCAAAACATTCGCGACTGACTAAAACACAAAAAATGCACAAGATATCACACTCGGCTAACATTCCACAGCACCTCAGCTATATTGAAGATATCCACCACCACAAAACATTGGTGAGTGAAATCATCACCGAAAAGAATGGAACGCTGATATCCCCTCACGACACGCACTTACAACGTTCGGCAGAACACTTCAAATCACAGTTCAACTAGCCATCACGAACGCTCCACTTACACAACACACAGCTCAAACCTGAATCGAGTGTAGACTTCAGTCCTACAAATCTCCTTGAATTGAGAAGGCTGTATTGTATCTGAAACTTTGGAAGACAGTGGGAACTGACAGTTTGCCACCTGAAGTTCACAGTGATGGAGGTGGGAGATTGCTCCTCAAAGTGACGACGATTGCAGGCAGTGGACGGGAATGAAAGGTAGAGCCATCAGACTGGCACACTTCACTCTTCATCCAAGTCTTTAAGAAGAGTGACAAATCATCTCGTGATAACTTTAAAGGAATTCACTCGACTGACATGTTGTACAACATCCTAAGCTCCATAATTAGTCGACCGCCAACACGAGCTCGAGAACAGTAAACTCGAGATAATCAGGCAGATTTCAGACCTAGCTGAGACTGCTTCCATCAGGTTTCACTCATCGACAGGTACTGGAACACAACCACACCCACCAGTCAGCAGCCAACACTTACCATATTTCTTGACATGATCTCAAGGTGGTGTTTGACTCAGTGGGGAGTGAGTGAGGAGTACTGACAGTGTTTGACTGTGAACGGAGTATCCAGCATGGACATAAAGCCAGTCAAATCTCTCTACTCGAAGTCACACACCTGTGTAAACTCATATGGAGAGTCGTCATTTCCATTGACAACAAATAATGCCACCCACCAACGATGTCCACTATCATCGTTCCCAGTCACATTCATTATAACTGTTCTGATTAACATTACCTCGAACACATCTAATCTCGTAGCGATTCATTCACTTGCTGCACCACATCTGGTTGATGTGGAGTATGCAGACGATATTTTCCTGATAACTGAAGACGCAGATAAAATGTGGATTGGGTCTTTCGAACACGTGGAACAGAAATCTGACTATGTTCGCCTGACATATGTTTCCCACCTGTCATAAAATGTACGTAGGATGATTCTGCATGACTGATGAGCTGCAAGTACTCTCAGTTCAATGATAGGGTGTTGAGTGATGGAAAGTGTTGACGACTTCACTTACTGTGGAAGTTACACAAGACCAGATAGGCTGGTTGTTGACGAAATCTCAGTTGGGATACAGAAGACCCACTTGGTATTTACCAATTCGCTCAACGTTTGTCGCCGAGTGGTGAGATATCCAGATAATAATGAAGAGACGAGTATATTGCAGAACAGTTTGTTGTGTGTTGTGTTGTGTACGGCTGTGACACATGTTCGTTAAATGTGGAATAGGTGAAGCGGTTATGGGGTTTTGATCAGAGATGTCTTCGTATTATTGCTTGTGGTTGATAGGACCACTGTGTTAGTAATGTTGATTTCAGGTGAAGGAAGGGTACTAGGCAAGTCAGTTAAATCGACTGATGAGGTTGCGAGCCTTCATTGGTTGAGACGACTGCACATATCCAAGCACAGCTTATCTCTTCATGCAAACGGGAGTCGGATTAAATTGTAAGATGTTTCAGGTTGAGCAGACCAAAACTTGACACCAGTTTATGAAGTCTCTGACTGCTGGTCTGAGTGGTATAGGGAGATATAGACTACCTAGTTTCGGTTCCCGAGATGAAAGGAATCAGTGGATGAGGACTTTTGGCGACATGTCGGAAAATCAGTCACAGTGGTACAGATATATACAGTCCTTGACATCTTCTAAGGTTTGAATATTCTCACTAACCGTTTTCTTCTGATTGCTTGTTTTCTCACACTACTTTATCATCTTTGACATCACTCCTTTTCTATCCTCCTGTTCTTTGTATACTACTGTGAAGTGTGGCAACCTGAACCGATGTGAAGTTATACGTTGTTTTTGTCAGTCAGTCGGTCAAGAGGATACAAGCACATAATCTGTGTTTTACTTCAAGTCAATTGTTCCTCCTGTTTTTGTTATAACTCAGTGCGTTACAATGGCCTATAGTTGTAACCGTTTGTGTGTTTGATGATACGCCCACATTATTGAATTAGACATTTTGAATCACCTTGAAGGAAGCTTTGTTCACCAAAATATTTGATGAATAAGTTCAAGGTCACAAATTAAGTGGGTGCTGCGATTGGCTAATAACTAAGCCTATCACATGACCAAGGTCATTTCTTTCGATTGGTTGTTGATATTTTTTGTCAAAATTTACGCCACACTTGTACTGCTGTTATATAAAGTTTAATATAAGTAATCTTTTAAATTTCGTTTTCTAAAATATTTATTTCTTCATAGCTTGTTACAACTGTATCAATCAACCAAGGTGATATACCAGATGGTGTACAACCAGCTGAAGAGCCAATTGGACATTTTTACCTATCACAAACATTTTTCTTTCCACAAATTCGACCGAAGTTAATACATCAAATTCCAATTTGGCCAATTATTGTTGGTGTTGTATTAGGCGTCATAGTTTTATATGTTTTGATTATTTTATTATACTTGTTAGGATTCTTTCGTCGACGTAAAACTCAACTACGCAAAGCAATGCTTACCAAAGGCGGTGCTGAAGAGACATATAAACGTGAACAAACTGAATCATTATTGGAAGGACAAACAAAACCTCTCCATAAAGGTTATACTCATGATAGAGTTGACTATACAAATTCAACACCATTGACATCAACACAATCACAACCATCAATCTATAGGAATGATACATCAACAGGTAAAAAGTTGAAAAAGAAGCATAAAAAAGATTTGAATATTTTACATCCTGGAGATTTGTCTGGAACCACACCACCAACAAACGGTCGTCAACACCATCAACAACAGTATAAAGAACCTGAAGAACAGAATTTAATCACAGATTCTACTTCGTCACAGTGAAAGCCTACCTTTGCTAATTTATTGCTTATCTGTCTGTCTGTCTATCTCTCGTCTGTCTATCTCTCGTCTGTCTATCTGTGTGTGTACGTGCTTGTTAGTATGAGAGTGTCTAGAAAATTTCATTCTCAGCACTTTTTTTATTGATTAAATAGCTTCCTGTAATGAATAAGCAAAGTGGTTAAGGCGTGGCTTTATACATTATTATGCTTTTATCGATGGGTGGAGGAGAAAATAACAGTATATACTTAGGTGTTCGTATTTTCCGAGTTTATGGTGATTAGAGTTTTGTGATATGAACATTACCTACATAAAAGTGTATTTATTGCTGCCATCATAGAACGTCAGCTTAGATATTTATGCATATTGGTGAGATTATATTTCTCGTGTTTTGTTTCTTTCTGTATTGTTTTTCTTGGCTAACTATCCTTTCTTTTTTCTCCTCTCTTCTGTGTACACATTTAATGATTAGTTCTAAGCACTATTAACTTTCTTAGCCAATCACACCCTCCTGGCCTGCTGAAGTAACAACCTTTTCCAAGTAAAGCTGATTGATTATTTCTTTGTTCCTCCAATGGCACTTAGAATTAATTCTCTCCATGTTTGTTTGGTCTCTTTCCTTCCTTCCTATCCTATAGTACCTCATAAGATGAGTGACGGTCCAGGGAGAAACGGGAGGGGGGAGGGTTGCGGGAATTTAAAATTGTTAAAGAAATCTACCTTACTTCGATAGATAATGAGTAGTAATGTTTGATGTTATATGTTAGCCATTTTCATAGAAAGAGGAGAACCACACTTTTCTAGCTATAAAATCAACTTTCTCTTCAACTGAAAATGGTACCAGTCAATAATTATCTCTTGGCAAATATTCCCCTTCCTTTTAGTTTCTTTTTATTCAATGAACCCAATGAATAAATAAATTTATCCAAGCATCCAAGCCCATACATGCATATATTTTGTACGCTTATATTGAATTATACTTAAATGAACTTAAAATTGAGTTGATTTCATCAAGTTGAATAATCTGCCTATTTTCTATTATAGAATTGAAAACAAAATATTTGCTTAATTAAGCTTTATTTTCATTTAACTTTACCGTCAAGTATTGCAGGAGATTCTGTAATCATAATAGTGAAAATGTAATAATTATGATAATAATTTATATATAGGAAATGATATTTATTGTTGTGCTATTTATCCTTGGTGACTGATTGAATTGTACATCATCATTATCAACATAGGACCAGGCATTACTGCGTAACGGTCCGAGTTGCCACACCTCATATCAGCACATCAAGTAAAAAGGTAGTGAGGTGAAGGATGAAGATAAGTGAATGCAGTCAAAAGAAATATAAAGTATGAGAAGAAAGGAAAGAGGAGTGACAAAATGGTGAGATTCGGTATAGTGTCGTTAAGGCGAGGACAGTGTGTATATACATCTGCGCCACTGACATTGGTTCTGAGCCATGTGATCACCTAGAGTCTCCAACCACTGGTTCTTCTTGTCCCATGGACCCCAACAACCTAGTCTGCATCTCCCTACATGGCTCAAACTAGCAGTCAGAGACTTCAAACATTGGTGCCATGTTTTAGTGTGGCCACCTCGGCCTTTTTCCAGCCTGAAGCGTTTTTGGAGAGCAACTGATTCTAGGTTCTTAACATCTAGGTGCAAACTGAATTCTGTCGGTGATTTCACAATGTGGTCGCTAAGCCAAGAGACTCTAGACTGTGTTGGAGAAGACGTTCCGATGACGCACTAGCCATTCTTTACAGTTTAAATTCATTAAGAATTCTGATGTTTGGTGGATGATGATGATTACTCATAGTGTGCGATCGCTTCTTGGCGCAGTTGAAGTGTTTAATAGAAAACATTTTTCTTTAAACTAGTCTACATTACGTACAGAACATACTTGCACGCTACATGGTCTCTTAGTTTGACATACCTAGTCGAAGACAAAAAATGATCTTAAAGATAAGAAACGAAAATGTAGCGTGAAAAATCTTCTTTTTCGAAGACTTCATTTTTTTAAAGGTGTACAATCATATTTGTATATACCAGACAGATAGGACCTCGTACACAGGTGGATAGAGTCAAATTGCCACACTTCACAGTAGTATACAACGAACACGGGTGGATAGAAAAAGATTGACATCAAAGTAGATAAAGATATGTGACAGAATTGACAATATGAAGATAAATATCGGTGTGAATATTCAAGCTTTAGCAGGTATCCAGGCTGGAATGCACTATATCCCTTATGACCGGTGTTCAGCCTAGTCACCAGAAATCGTCAACTACTGATTCCTATCTTACCTAGTACCCTTCCTTCACCTGAAATCAACATTACTAACACAGTGGTCCTATCAACCACAAGCAATAATACGAAGACATCTCTGATCAAAACCCATAACCGCTTCACCTATTCCACATTTAACGAACATGTGTCACAGCCGTACACAACACAACACACAACAAACTGTTCTGCAATATACTCGTCTCTTCATTATTATCTGGATATCTCACCACTCGGCGACAAACGTTGAGCGAATTGGTAAATACCAAGTGGGTCTTCTGTATCCCAACTGAGATTTCGTCAACAACCAGCCTATCTGGTCTTGTGTAACTTCCACAGTAAGTGAAGTCGTCAACACTTTCCATCACTCAACACCCTATCATTGAACTGAGAGTACTTGCAGCTCATCAGTCATGCAGAATCATCCTACGTACATTTTGTGACAGGTGGGAAACATATGTCAGGCGAACATAGTCAGATTTCTGTTCCACGTGTTCGAAAGACCCAATCCACATTTTATCTGCGTCTTCAGTTATCAGGAAAATATCGTCTGCATACTCCACATCAACCAGATGTGGTGCAGCAAGTGAATGAATCGCTACGAGATTAGATGTGTTCGAGGTAATGTTAATCAGAACAGTTATAATGAATGTGACTGGGAACGATGATAGTGGACATCGTTGGTGGGTGGTATTATTTGTTGTCAATGGAAATATGGGCTTACACAGGTGTGTGATTTCGAGTAGAGAGATTTGACTGGCTTTATGTCCATGCTGGATACTCCGTTCACAGTCAAACACTGTCAGTACTCCTCACTCACTCCCCACTGAGTCAAACACCACCTTGAGATCATGTCAAGAAATATGGTAAGTGTTGGCTGCTGACTGGTGGGTGTGGTTGTGTTCCAGTACCTGTCGATGAGTGAAAACCTGATGGAAGCAGTCTCAGCTAGGTCTGAAATCTGCCTGATTATCTCGAGTTTACTGTTCTCGAGCTCGTGTTGGCGGTCGACTAATTATGGAGCTTAGGATGTTGTACAACATGTCAGTCGAGTGAATTCCTTTAAAGTTATCACGAGATGATTTGTCACTCTTCTTAAAGACTTGGATGAAGAGTGAAGTGTGCCAGTCTGATGGCTCTACCTTTCATTCCCGTCCACTGCCTGCAATCGTCGTCACTTTGAGGAGCAATCTCCCACCTCCATCACTGTGAACTTCAGGTGGCAAACTGTCAGTTCCCACTGTCTTCCAAAGTTTCAGATACAATACAGCCTTCTCAATTCAAGGAGATTTGTAGGACTGAAGTCTACACTCGATTCAGGTTTGAGCTGTGTGTTGTGTAAGTGGAGCGTTCGTGATGGCTAGTTGAACTGTGATTTGAAGTGTTCTGCCGAACGTTGTAAGTGCGTGTCGTGAGGGGATATCAGCGTTCCATTCTTTTCGGTGATGATTTCACTCACCAATGTTTTGTGGTGGTGGATATCTTCAATATAGCTGAGGTGCTGTGGAATGTTAGCCGAGTGTGATATCTTGTGCATTTTTTGTGTTTTAGTCAGTGGCGAATGTTTGGTGTCGACGCGAAGACTTTTGGTCAGAATACGTTTCAGTTGCTTTCGGTCTTGATCATGTTTAAAGCCAGTCAGTTTGAATGAGTCGTATCATATGAAGTGAAAATCTAGTTAGGGTTACTTCTACGTTGTTAGGTGATTGTGTCGAAATTTCAGCAGAAGCTGGTCAATATACATTTCATTAGCTTTACCCTACACTAGTATACCTCAGTTCAGTACTCTAAAATGGGATTATGTTGTGCCAGTTAGCAGATAAAGAATAGTGAGAAGTACAACTGCTGTGATTGACAGTCAACCGATGGTGTATAAACTTCAGCTGACCATCTTCCACTCTTACTCCTGATGGCTTGATCAAGCTACTTTCGCTTTTTGGATTTCGTACATGTTCACATAATTCTGACTAATATTACTACTCACCGGATATTGTGACGCATTCTGAGTTCTCACCAGTTCTGCTAGTGTAACTAATTCGGCGTTGGAACGAGCCTTGAACGTGGCAACCAGCAACACACTGATTTAGTGATAAAATGGTTAGAAAAGGTCTGTTCAGTTGGACGTCTGAGAAGAACCATTATGTCATTCAGCAGCTCAACTCCGTTTGAAGTTTTAAAGAGATTGTCATCATGGACTGACATGAATTAGAAAACAAACGAAAACCTGGGAGCACTGGAAAGCCGTTTCATCCTAACTTGGAACTTCTGATAAGTACGTAATAACGACCTTGGGAAGGATCAGACCCACAACTTTCAGATATTACAGGGAGTAGTATAACACTAGACTGGAATTCTATGGCCTACCTATACTATTTCCGTCAATTCACTATACCATCAGTGAGTATTTGAAATATTATGTTGGACTATGTGGTGCTCATCTTAATTTTGAAATGGTGGAGAATATTTGTAGCTCAGGTCGATGGTCTTGGTTGTATTATGTTGTCTTAGATGGGTTGTTTAGTTGTGGAGCTTTCATCGTCTTGCTAGACATCTTCACCAGCAGTACTAACTTCAGTATTAACCGAGCTACCAATATCTGTCGGTCAGTGAGTGAGTGATTCAGTAACTTGCCCTGACCAACTAATTCGTGATTGGTTGTTTCCGTTGATTGCTGTGTCATTGGGTACGTAGATTTTCCTGTTGGCTGTTCCTCTGCTTCACCTCTTGATTTTCAGTTGTTTATCATTTTTCTTGATTAAGAACGAGACATGGTATCAGTGAGGAAGAAATATTTCTTCTCAACGACTTCATTGCCAAGATGTACAGTCGTATTTATTCTCAGTAAAGTGACAGACGATTGCACTGATAAGTCAGTTGCTCAGTCAATATGCAAAATATACAATCCATGTAGGTGGCGGTATTTGTTCAAGTGGAAGAAATAGAAAATGGATCACTGAATAGGGAAGAAGGAAGTGATGACAAGTGGTGAGATAAGAGACAAGTGTTATCAAACAATTGTGAAACGGTGATAATTTAACCGAAACCTGTAGAATAGATTAATGAATAAGGAATGAATTGATATGAAATAGTGAAACATGAGTTCAAATGTTGTCAGTGAAGTAAAAATATGATGACGACGTAAGAGAATTATCACAAAATGAGGTGAAGTGAAATTGACAAAATAACCAACAAGGAATTATTAAGGCCAAGGTAGAGAAAGTGGTTTCATACAACATTTTTCAATGCAAAGTTTCAGTTTATGTTCATGTATGGGTGGTAATGCTTCAGTTGTGCATAAGTGGTGGAAACGTTAAGCCTTGGAGTAGTTCAATTTAATTTTGTCAATTACTTTCAAGGATGAACCTTAAGGTGTTGAATAGTCTCATTCAATAAGGTGTTCACATATGGATGGAATTGTTATCCTTTGTTCGCCTTTGATAAGCCAAACCGTGTAATGTTCAGCAACATGTTTCCGGAGGGCCAGCTTACAACGTCTAATATATAGTCAGCTTCACAGAAGCATTTGAATTTGTAAAAAGACATAGATGTAGACATGTATGGTAGCCTATTCTTCACTCATTTTCGAATCAGATGATGGCGCAGGGTAGGTCTTTTAGGTTATCCGTTATTCTATTTACTCACTTATACTACTGTGTATACTACTGATATCTACTACAGTGAAGTATGGCAACTTGAATCGTTGATCTTCTGTGAGAGATTCTACGTTGCTTTTGTCAGTCAGTCAGTTAGTCAGTGTTAGTGCATGACAATTCGGATCATTGAGTTGCATTCTGCCTTTCACAAGCTACTTCCATGGCTTTATGTACTTTGAATTATTGACGATATATACCCATTTATTCACGTATAACAACGACTTCATTGCCAAGATGTACAGTCGTATTTATACTCGTAAAGTGACAGATAATTACACTGAATAGGGAGTAACTCAGTCAATATGCAAAATAAACAATCGGTGTTGGTGGTGGTAATTGCCCAATTATTCAAACATTTAGATGTAGATTTTGTCTTTGGGAATGAAGTTTTGTTGTGCTTCATCTAAAACTGGTCAACGTGGTGAAGAAGTGCAGTTTGAAAATCTTATCAGCTAGACTCAAGATTAATCCCGACGTCCACTGAATGCAACGAACGTTTCCATTTGTCGATGAACCGGAAAGTTGAAAATTTTGAATAACTTCAGTCTATCCTTTGATACGTCTACTCTATTTATTTATCAGCATTTCAGTTAGAGACATTGTTGAGATGTGATGGACATGAGAAGCCCACATTAGTCCAACTGTTGGTGATATATTCATGCAACTGGTTATTTACGAGTTTTATGAATTGTAAAGATCCGAACCATACCTCTGAATTGTTTCAGGCTTTTTGAACAATCCACATCCAAACCTTAGTTTTAAAATATGAGAATTGTGAGAACTTTTGATTTATAGATTAAAAATTGCAATGATTGTATAGTTGAGAGAAACATCTTTCACAAAGATATATGGCGTGGACAATGAACTATAAACGTCGACTAGTTAGACGGTTGTTCAACAGAGTCAGAAGACAAAACCAACGAAAAGTTAGTCCTCCTTAAGAGGCTTCTCCAAAAGCTGTTCATAATCTACACCTACTTAGCCATCGACTGTATTTCGAAAGATGTAAAGAATGAATTCTATGAGAAACTGTCAACTTTAATACAGAAAGCAAAATATTCACATATAGTTGTGATGGCAGGCGACTTTAACCCTCAAGTAAGGAAGGTGAACTAATCAGAGAGGCATCTTAGAGTATTTGTGGGATCCTATACCAACAAACCGATAGTGATGATCGTCGGTTACAGTTTTGCTCTGACGATCACCTGTTTCTGACCAGTACTATTTTTAAGCATAAGGAGAGAGACTGTCTCACTTGGCATCCGTCGACTTTAAACCAACGATAGACACATAGACAACATTACTGTTAGCCATCGTTGGAGAAGATCGGTGGGTGATTGACACTCTTTGTAGAACACCAATATGGACCCCGATCACTTGGTAGTACGTGCTCGTGCACATCTGCGCCTTAGTGGTCTCAGGAGGCAGTGGGGTCAATCTGTGACGATTGGTAAACGAGGACACCAACTACACACTCAGGTAAGAGATAGGTAACCACTTATCTGAACATGATAACTATGATCATCCTGGAAAAGAATTGGCGTGGTATTAAGTTTGCTGTAGAAACAGGTGAAGACAATTGTTAACCTACATCCGAACAGTAAACGTCATTGAATATCTGCGATGTCATCCGAGAAGACTGATCCCAGCTGGTTTGCTCGGACCACGGTGAAGAGCGAAAACAACTGAAGCGTAAGTTGACCAAGAGTCGTCACGTCGACCGCGAGGAGTGATGGGTGACAAAAGTGAGTGAGATGGCGAAGCCATTAGCGTTGGAAAACACTCGTCAACCTTTTAGGCCTATTAAAGACACTGGCAATAAGAAGATGATGGTGAGTGAAACCATTACCTGAAATGCTGCGACGCTGATAATCTCTCAGGACAGGTGGATAGAACATTGGGCAGAGCGTTTTAAAGCACAGTTCAACTGGCCATCGGTAACCCCTCAGTTGCACAGAATCCAGCCTGAACCTGAATAGGACTCAGATGTTAGTCGTTGAAGTTGAGAAAGCTGTATCGAACTTGAAACGATCCAAAGCAGCAGGACGTGACAGTTTTCAACCTGATGTTCTCAAGTATCGAGGTAAGAAACTGGTGATGAAAGTGACTGAGGTACTAAGTAGTGCCGTCAGACTTGTGTGCTTCATTGATCATCCAGTCTATAAGAAGAGGATGAAATCTTGTAACAACCACAGGGAACTAGTTCGACTAATATGATGTGTAAGATCCTGGGGTCCATGGTTATCCAGCGCCTGACTTGAGCTCAAGAACACCAACTCGAGTAAACCAGGTAGGTTTTGAGAGCTGAAGGAGTCTGCATCGATCAAATTTTCATCATCTGACGAGTTGTGGAACACAGACATAGCTACTGGTCAGTGACAGACACTTGCCATATCACCACATCCATCAGCTAAATTAGTTCTTTAGTTTACCACTAGCCATGCTATGTATCAGTCTGAAATGAACAAATGTTCATCCAACATCATCTTCAACTGTAATTAGGAATTCACATGTACTTGTTCAACTAAGTACCTTCTAAAGATGCAGAGATGACCATTTGTTCGCTTTTCTAAACAAGTTTCAAGGAACCTACGACTGAACAGTTAGAAATCGTTCATGATTTCAATCATACACCATTTAGTCGATTCAGAATACAACGGGGATATATTTACAGCCTTTTAAAATAATCATTTGACAATAAACCATTATTATATTTCTTCATTTTGCACAATCAATAGCGATCGAACGCTTTAAACCTGATCTATATGTTCAGAAAGAGACAATAGTTAATCTAGAATTACCTTGGTAACCATGAGCTTGTCTTTACCATTGTATTTTATTTTTTCTTATCCTTCACCTTCCTGTTTTTAGTACCTGTTCTATATATCTTATGTTATGTGACGTTTGTTTATTTATTTCTATGTGAAAATTTCATTATTATCATGACGATCGTCCTTATGACAGCTATTGTTTCTACTAGGTGGTGATTGAAGGTGAAATAGAAATCTGGTCTGTGGCTGGAGTCGAACCACAGGTCACCGGGTTTCCAGCCCGATGCTCTGCCAACTGAGCTACGAGATCCAGCTGATGATCACGTTGTTATTTCATTTCAATCATCAAGGGCTTGGCCTGATGACTGACATGTGAATTCGTCACACGTTATTATCGCTTGATCGTATTCAAACTGGCTGCCTAGTCAGCACTTCTCATCCCAACCGAAATCTAAGTGAATTAGCGAGGAGGAACATCATACTGATTATCATTTTGACTATCTGAGATAGCCGTAGTTTGGCAGACTAGTATTTATACTGGGTGATGATTGAAGGTGAAATGAAAATTTAGATCCCCTTCGGACTCGAACCGGAGACCAAAGGGCTTCCAACCCCATGCTCTACCAAATGAACTATGGGGTCCGTCTACTAATCAGATTTTTATTCTACTTCAACCACCATGGGTTTTGTCTGATTGCCAACTGATGCTCAGTTGGTAGAGCATTGGGGAAGGGGAACCAGGTGGTCGTTGGTTCGAATCCAGCCGCTGTCCAAATCCCTATCTCACCTCCAATCACCACCCAGTATCAGTTATTATTTCATCATTTTTACACTTCCTAACACATTTACTGTCAAAACTCTAGGATCTTCCTTCCAGCTGCCTATAAATAAATAAACAAACTTTATCATCACAATTCTCATTGGTGACGTTTGTTGACTAAGTTTCGCTTATTGTATTTACATTTCCCAATGTACATTTTACATTGTTTTAACTTAAAAGTATGTTTCTTAATGTTTCTCATGTGAATTCAGTATTTTATACCGATAATGGATCATGCCAAGCATTACAATCTATGAAGCATAATTTTTCCTATCTGCGACGTTTTAGTCGAATGTACTTGCCTCCTAATGAGCGACGCTATTCCCACTGATACTCGTATCTAGCATCGATCGCTTCAAACAACAACACAACGCTTGTATTTATTCCAAAGGAGAAAAAGTTGTGAAATAAATATGAGCTCAATTTAGTCTTCAACTCTTGATTTTCGTCCATTGATGAAAGCAACTAAGGCAAAAACTTGTTTGACTATTGACATTATTCAGTCGACATAATTAAGTCATTTGAAGATGTTAGCATCAAGTGAGAACCAACGATTCACAGAAAATCGTTTCAGTGATCTTGTGACTAAGTTGCTAGAATAACGAAAATTTTATGATTATCATTATATGTCCCGTGAATTCCTAGTGGAACATAGGGATTCACTAGCACGCCTCCATTACACTCTCGCCTCTGAGATCTCTTCAACCTGACTCCAACACTGCCCACAAACTCTCATTTCTTACTCACACCATCTCGCCATGTCACCTTCACCTACCACGCCCAACTCGTCGCTTCACATCTGGCTTACACTCGAGCGACTCGCCTGACATGGTGCGTCATGTCTCCAATCGGTCTTCTCACTGCATGCCCAATCCATCTCCACTTCCACTTCCTTCTCCATATTTGTTCAGCGATAGCTTCTTCCTTCGTTGCTTCGTTCCCAGCCAACCAGAGTAACTTCCTTGTTGCTTATTCTTATTGCCCCCGCCATCTGAGCTTCAGTATCGAGTCAGTGTAGGCAGTTGTTGATGAATATCTGTACATGTGTTGGAAATGCCTTTCGTGACACACCAAGTCTCTCAACCATCACATTGAAGCAGTGACTTACTTGACTGAATTGGTGTTGAAAATCCGGATGTTGTTCACGCTGTATGCTGAGTGCAGTGTAGTGCAGTGCAGTCGATCTCCACACTGGTTTCAGGTTAATGAACACCTATCTTGCTGTCTTTCCGATCTTGGCTACTTTGACGTCCTCGTCTGTGCCATCACCTGTAGTTGAAATGATGCTGTCTAGGAGGGTGGGTGGAAGAGGCTATCTCCTTTAAGTTTCTGTCATTGATGGTGATTGGAGCTTGTTGTTGTTGTTGGTGGTGGTGTTGGTGTTGGTTGGGTATCTTCATCACCTCTGTCTTCTCTATATTCACTTGAAGTCCCATCTTCACTGCCTCAAAGAAAATTAGGGGTATCAGTAACGATGAAAATAAACTACAGAATAAAAATGAAACGGTAACGAAGAAAATGAGTGAGTCGAATGTAGCATGGATATATCTGAACCAATGTAAGTAATCGGTTCTGTGATATATCACCTAAAGTTGCCAACTAACAGAACCTATCAATTGCCAGTGACTTTATCGATTCATCACTCTTTGGCCTTTCTCTAAACCAATCAGTTCAAGACATATTGCATATTGTTAGACATTTTCCAATTGGTTGATAGATACAGATTCATAACCTTACCCAGTGCTGTAAGTTGTAAATTGCTCAGACACTGGTTTCATAACACGCGTACTATGCTACAAGGACTGTAGGCTTTACGAAGCTTTCACATTTAATTATCAAGTCCTAAAACTATGCATCAGTATATATCACACTACACTACTGTACCGTCTATGCATTTGATAAAATTGTGATCTGCGTATATAAAGTCAACACTCACACGATGAAATCCAGTCTAGCCAATCCAATCACAAACTCTTGAACCAATCAGATTGCTATTAAAAATAGCCAATCGAAACCAAGTTTTTAAAAATGGGAAAGTCATTTTAAGGAAGGTCATCTGCACCACTATCTTTTTAATTCAAAGAGTCCTACTAATTACCAAGCCTTCAAGCTAAGCGAACATTTAACTGTCAACAGCAAACACAAACAGTCAACTACCTTCAGGCATGAACCAACGATTATCATAATTCCTTTATCTTACCACCTAAACCATCCTTACAGAAAAACAGTTTCCACTTATTTTCCAAATAAATATATTTCAAGTTGTTATTCATCAAAGACTGACATCAGTTGGAGGAACAAAGGAAACCTGGGAGCACTGGACAACTGTTTCGTCCCACTAGTATGGGACTCCTCAGCAGTGCGCACCCACGACCCCACCAGCAGGGATCGAACCCGCTACCTTCAGGTTCCGCGACCAGCGCGTTACCATTGAGCTAGCCGCTGGGTCAGAATCCAGTGCTCCATATTTCCAACTTCTGTAAGCTCACGATATAGCGCAAACCGCCACCCAATGTCATCGCTGAGTATTTGTCCTCACGACCATCAGGCTTTGACTCCACCGGTCCACCGGAGTCCCATACTAGGACGAAACAGCTGTCCAGTGCTCCCAGGTTTCCTTTGTTCCTCCAACTGATGTCAGTCTACGATGAATAACAACTTGAAATATTTCCAAATCTCCACAACCCCCTCAAAAATTTAAATAAATATATCCTAAAAAATTGTTAAACACTTCAATTAAACACAACCATAAGGTATAAACTCGTGATTTATAAATATGTTCCCAGTTAGTAAAAGGCATTGATCAAAAGTAACTTTTTTCTGATAATTAAAACTTGTACTTTTAATTTGAAATGACCCTCAAAAACAGGAAGTTCACTTCATCTAAACAAAAACGTAAACACTTACATGCTTATATAGAAGCATGCTGCTTAATACTTTTCTATTAAAATATCATCACATAGTACTTTTAGATAGGTACCGTTCAAAAAACCGCGAAATAGTTCAATATCCAATGAAATATATATCACACAGGTGTATAGTTTAAAATTTACTAATACAGTACTAATATTCCCTTCTGTTATTCTTCCCAGGAAGTGTTTTTAATTATAAAATTCATTAGGTAGATATAATGTTGTAATGATCACATGTTCAGAAGGATTTAGTGAAAGAAATTCACTAACTGATGGTTGTTATAGAAAGTATTACGCAGAACATAGTGTTTGAAAGATTTGTGTATGAGTGGATGTTCAATGTAATGGAGAATAACTATAAAATGTTGTACTTCTATCGGAAGTAAAAGTCCTAGTGTTGAATTACAAATGAAGTGGAACACTGATAATAATGAATCAGGTACATAGAAGAAATTGATCTACCTCCGCAACTCGATGTGGGTCAGATAAAAGTAATCAACAGTCAACCTTGCATAAATTGAATTTCGCACTTTTAGACACTCATTAGTAGCACGCATCGGTAATCTTAGCGAAACTAATACCTGTTCAGAAACTGAAACCGATATCCTTCAAAGCCTTCATCAGACATATATATATATATATATATATATATATATATATATATATATATAATTAGAGTGATAAAAATTCAATTACTTGAAGATCATTCACTTCATCATGAGGTTCAAATTAATAAAGATTGCGACCGGAACAAGCTGGCTGACTTCAGGAAAAACAAATCATGTGCGGACCAAATTGCAACGCTTCGCATCATCATAGAACAGAGTATAGAATATCAGTCCAGTTAACTCCCTACCTCAACTTAATCCACTTTGAAATGCCCTTCGATAGCGTCGACCAAGAGGTAATTTGGAAACTGCTTCAATGCTACGGAATACCGCAAACCTTTATCAACCTCATTCAACTATATGAGGACGCCACATATCAAGTAATTGACAATGGGAAGCTCAGTGATACCCTTGAAGTGAAGACAGGAGGGAGTAAGACAATGCTACCACCTACTATCACTCATGATATTCGTCATTGTGGTGGACTAGACTGGATCATTTAGCAGACAACTGTGAGGAGCTGTGAGAAGAGGGTGGGGATACGCTGGACTGGGGAAAAGAACCTAGAAGCCTTGGATTTCGCTGATGATGACTTGTGTGTGATGTCACACAAAGTTGAAGATGTACAGGTGAAAAGTGACAAGTTGAGAGAAGAGGCGAGGTAGGGAAGACAGGACTTCAAGTGAATATAGAGAAGACAGAGGTGATGAAGATACCCAACCAACACCAACACCACCACCAACAACAACAACAAGCTCCAATCACCATCAATGACAGAAACTTAAAGGAGATAGCCTCTTCCACCCACCCTCCTAGACAGCATCATTTCAACTACAGGTGATGGCACAGACGAGGACGTCAAAGTAGCCAAGATCGGAAAGACAGCAAGATAGGTGTTCATTAACCTGAAACCAGTGTGGAGATCGACTGCACTGCACTACACTGCACTCAGCATACAGCGTGAACAACATCCGGATTTTCAACACCAATTCAGTCAAGTAAGTCACTGCTTCAATGTGATGGTTGAGAGACTTGGTGTGTCACGAAAGGCATTTCCAACACATGTACAGATATTCATCAACAACTGCCTACACTGACTCGATACTGAAGCTCAGATGGCGGGGGCAATAAGAATAAGCAACAAGGAAGTTACTCTGGTTGGCTGGGAACGAAGCAACGAAGGAAGAAGCTATCGCTGAACAAATATGGAGAAGGAAGTGGAAGTGGAGATGGATTGGGCATGCAGTGAGAAGACCGATTGGAGACATGACGCACCATGTCAGGCGAGTCGCTCGAGTGTAAGCCAGATGTGAAGCGACGAGTTGGGCGTGGTAGGTGAAGGTGACATGAGCGAGATGGTGTGAGTAAGAAATGAGAGTTTGTGGGCAGTGTTGGAGTCAGGTTGAAGAGATCTCAGAGGCGAGAGTGTAATGGAGGCGTGCTACTGAATGGCTATGTTCGACAATGAATTCACGTGACAAATAATGAAATACAATAAGCATTAATGTGTTTCCGGAGAAAGTCGTTAGATCACTCAACCAATAAACAAAGGTTCTGGACAGAGAAACATGAACCGAAAGTAGCTAAACTTTGGTTCACCAGGGAGAAAAACATGAATGGTTTCTGCAAAAAGAATATTCCATATGATGTGGTAATTTTTCACTACTGGTTGGCCCCCTGGTAGGACGAAAGAAACAGTCTGTTTATCCGGGTTCTGTAACTGGCTTCGATCCATGGTGAAAGCCAAACCTCCAGAATGAATGAGAATCCTATGTTCTCTAGTAACTTGCTTTGAGATGAAAATTTCAAAGTTCTGGGTAGACACCGTCACATATTGGGTTAACCAATTCAGATGTCAATTCAAATACTTCCCACTGGCATTGGATGATGGTCGTGCAATATCATTATCTAACAGCTGGATGACTTGTAACCTTCCACTGATACTGACTGCAATTTCATCAACATACGATATGTCAGAGAGCTCGTCAGTGCTATCTTCATTTTTGGTACACTTACATTTTATTGCAATAACTGTGATATTTCTCTTTCCAGTCTATCCAGTTCATCGGCTAGCTTTATTCTAACACAAAAGTGTGATTCTAACAGATTTTGACGTGGTTTACTTCAGTCGACCACCCACCTAGCAACTACACTTGATACAATATAAACTGTGTTAAGCGTGACTCATTATTAAGATATAAATACATGTTGCTTTTGAAAATAAAGAGAGACCACAGGAACACAAACTGGAACTAAAATAGGATGATGAATCTATAACTGATTTGAAAATTTCATGGTTCACGTGGACATTTCTCAAATGATCTGAACTAATTCAGCTTTATGAGCTGAGGAATTTGTCTGGGCATACCTACGGTGTGTCTAAGACCATACCTTGTGGTCTTGGCTGACTGATTTCCAGCGGAAACCTTGTTGAAATCATAGTTGAACAGTAGAAAAAATACTCCTCTGTGAAAAATATGAAAGTAAACCATGGTATTTAGCAAGGCATTTTCAAATTGATGTGAAGTAATTCGTCTGTATGAGCTGAGAAATTTGTCTGAGTGGGCCGCTCAGACCTAACCAGAATGGTTTCTAACTACTTAAATTGTTTAATAGTAGTATCTTTCAAACTAACTAAATTCCAGACCATGTTCGGTGTTATAACGAAGGTGGACTTAAAAGTCACTCTCAGCTTAGTGTTGTGAAATACTTTTCTTCAGAAGTTTTTTTAGAGTATACTTGTTCTTTGTTCTACGGATAAATATCTTCTGAACACAAAGGATATCAGCATTCGCCAATTTGGTGAATTTAAGTCGGTATTAGGGATATCATAGAGACTGATAAATTGGTTGCTTCATCAGTAAATAAATAGACAACATTCTGTCAAGGCTAAACGATTCATTGTAAGCATGACATGTAGAAATGACAACAGTCAGTAGATTTGGCGATACAGACTTAATCCACAGTCTAATTTGGTATAAAAAAGAGAGTACAATCTCACTTTTACAAGTAGTTAAACGTGAGACGAAACTCACCACCAAGCCCATGTCCACTTTCATCACTTAGTATTACACAAAATTCAAGGTCAAGAGAATATACTACTAAGATAATCACGCAAAGTATAAAGATGCCTGATTTCTTGATGACACTAGTTCTGTTCCTTTCAAAAAGCACGCTGATGAAACATTTACCGTCAAATACTAAAAGCTACATAGTACCAAACCGTCTTCAACTTCATCCTAAGTTACAAATAGGATGAAATGTCCATTGGAAAACTCCACTGCCACCTACTGTAAGGCCTATAATATCAGGATGAAGTTCTTTTGCCAAGAGAGAGCTTGAATCCGCTCCACAACCAATTTCAACTGTCTCCTGACATTAATCTTTTCAAGGTATTACACACTGGGGGTTGAATACTAAGGAGTGCTCGTCAGCTGCTTTGCCCTGGTATGGAACTCTTTGGCAGTAGGAACGCACGGCTTCGTCGGCGACTGAAATCAAGACCTTTAGGTCTTGCAGTGAACACGTTAACCATCGGGACAACGGGTCGGAGTCCGATTTTCCACAATTTTTTTACTTCTGTCAGTCAGCGGTACAGAGCCACTATCCACCAAGTCTTCGGTTGGCATCTGCTTCACTTCTGACTCATCGAGTTCATAGTTCTACTCCTGTCGAGGTCACGGGTGCGTAATGCCGAGTCCTATGCAAGGACGAAACAGCTGTCCAATGGTCCCAGGTTTCCAGTTTTCGTCATCAGTCCATGAAAACACGACGTTGAACGAAGTGCAAGGTAAACTGTAACGTCCCAAAGGCAATCGTAATCCCTCCAACAAAATGGCCACAGAAGCCAAGATAAAAGCATAGTTCTGCCACACATATCATCCAGATCGCAACTGGTATAAAATCTGGGTAAACATCAGTAACTTAAGGATGAATCTAAGCTAAGAAACTCGGGGCGATGCAACACTTTATCCGCAGTCCAAGAATTAATTTCCAGATTATTCTGTAGTCAACTAAGCGAGTAAAAATCAATTCCAGAATATTGTGTGGTTACATAAGTTTTCAACAGAAAAATTCACAGTTCTCTAAGTTAGCCCGAAGTAAATTGCAGACCATTGCACGGTTCCCCTGGTATGCCTAAGATTTCTTACACACAATTCTGTATTTCCCTATGTTTTCCATAAAAAATTGCATAGTGCCCTGATTTGCCTGGAAATGATTCGCAGAACATTTTACTGCTCCCTTAATTGACCCAAAGTATTCGATGACATTCATCACTGCTCATACGCTTCTCCTGGGTTGTCATGCATACATTTCCATAACTATACATCCAGGTAGCATTATCGACAAAGCGACAATCAGAAGGCTTTCTCACTCACGAGAATAAATTTTCTCTTTTACCTACGTCGGCAGCATCGTTTCAACTAAAGGTGGCAGCGGCACAGATGAAGGCGTCAAAGCTAGGATCGGAAAGACAGCAAGACAAGCGTTCCTGAATTTATCTGAAATAATCAGTGTGGAGATATACTGCGCTCCACTACACGGCAATGCAATCAGCATAAAGCCTGAACAACATCTGGATTTTCAACACTAATTCAGTCAAGTAAGTCACTACTTCAATGTGATGGTTGAGAGACTTGGCGTGTTACGGAAAGCATTTGCAACAAACTACAGACATACATGACATGAACAGCTGTCTCCTACATTCACTCGATACTCAAGATCGATCAGAATAAGAATAAGCAAGAAGGAAGTGTGGCTGGCTAACAACGAACTAACCAGCAACCCATCGCCCCACAAATATTCCGAAGAAAGTGGAGATGGCTTGGGCATATACTGAGAAGACGGTTAGGGGATGTCACGCGTCAGGTTAGGCCGTCAAGTGGAAGTCAAATGGGAAACGACGAGTTGGGCGTTGGAGGCGAGGGCGATATGGAGGAGATCGTGTGAGGAAGAAATGAAAGCTTGTTGGCAGTGGTGTAGCCAGGTGGTAAAGAGTGCAGAGAAGAGAGTGAAATGGAGACGTGTTACTGAATCCCTATATTCCACTAGGAACCCAAAGGACAAATAATGATAATATAATAAATCAATAAAATCCTCATAAGCGTAAAACTAAATAATCTTTACAGCATGGAAACTGAAGGTCCTTTACCTAATCATGCATAGGGATCAGGACTGTTGATATGCTCCATACTTTAAGGGGATCAAAATGTTTCCTAGTTTTCCAGTTTATCTACAGTTTCACAAACATTTCTGCTATTGAGTGAAGCAATACGTCTTAGATCCTTCAAACAAACCTAAAATTTCCTTGAAAGTGATCTCATGTCAAAGACTTGGCGGATAACCACGTGGTAGCACATACGTGTCTGATATCGGTTAATAAGAGTAAATCAATGAGAATTTTCTTACTAGAAGAGTGTGGAAAATGCCAAGGACACTATCGGTGTATTCATGCAAGTTTTGAATTGGCCATAAATGTTTTAGCAATAAGCCACTTCCTTATGTTTTCGAGGAGCCAACTACCTCTAAACTTTAATATGAATAAAAGTGCGAAACTTGGATACTGTGATAGAATGTAATTCCATATTAGATTTATTTATTTGATTTATAAGACATAGTATTATTATTATAATTTGTCCCTTGGGTTCTTAATGGAACATAGGGATTCAGTAGCACGTCTCCAGTGCACTCTCTTCTCTGCAATCGTTTGAACCTGGCTCCACAACAGCCCACAAGCTCTCATTTCCTCCTCACACGATCTCCTCCATGTCACCCTCAGTTGGGACGCCCAACTTGTTGCTTCGCACCTGAGTTCCACGCGAGGGCCTGGCCTGACCTGGTGCGTCATGTCTCCAATCGGCCTTCTCAGTGCATGCCCGATCCATCTCTATTTTCCTCTTCTGCATACTTGTTGAGCGACAGTTTTCTCGTTGGTTCGTTCCTCAGCCAGCCAGAGTTCCTTGTTGTTTATTCTTATTATTCTGGCCATCTGATCCTCAGTAACGAGTGTGGGCAGTTGTTGATGAATGTCTGATAAGACAGTGATACAGTATTATTTACTTGATAACGAAGTTTCGAGCATAAATTATCATCGCTCATACTGTAATGTAATCATACACCACTTTCGACACCTGCTTTTTATAGTCCTATCACCTGATATTCTTTCTTCATATTGATAGTAAACTTTTTTTCATCTGTGGTATAAGTGTCGCGTCATTTCTATTACATGTGTTGCGTGTTAATTCAATGTACAAAGATTCAGGAATCAGTCTCTCTCTCCACCTAATTATATTGGACTTAAGTACAGTGGCTTTATCTCACCCTATTGTGTGGTTGTGTGTTAATGCATGCATAGCAATAGCCGAGTTGCCTTCTAGATTATTGACCTTATTTAGGTCTATTATTCCATATTTAGATAAATCCCTATGTTCGGTTATTATAACTGACCCCGACCATGTACTTGGTCTGACTCACAGTCATTACATCGAATTCAATAGATTAGACTATTTTGCTTAATTGGTCCGATCGGATCCTTAAGCCAACCGGCAAAGCTTATCTCTCAGTGAGTTTGTAGGTTTAAATGCCACCCTAAATCCAGCTTTGTTGAGAACCCTTTATGAGGTAACACAATGGAGGCTGTTAACTCCTTTCTACTCAAGTTGTCGTTATCATTCTTACTCTTGTTGTTGTTATTATTTCGTTTCTTGTGTGTTCGTACGAATTTCTTAGTAAACTGTGGGGGATAATTATTAACTATTACTGCTTATTTTATATGTTCCAATTACTTGTTGAGGTCGTTACACTGACTAGTCAGTTTTCTAGCTCTATCATTCAGACATTTAACTAAACGTGCCTTAACTGACATTGGATGGGATGGCTTGAAGTGTAGATACCTGTTGGAATGTGTCGGTTTTCTTTAGACGGTAGTATTCAAACCACCATCTATCCTTCTTTTTATCCTGCACTCCAATATAAGTAAGTCTCCTTGTTCATTTTCTATATCCTCGTAATGGAATTAGACTGCGCGTACTATTGAGTTTATATGTGTGAGGAAATTGTCAATGTGTTCCGATTTCAACACGGTAAATGTATCATCCACATAACGCCACCATATCTTTGGAATCAAATGTTATTATCGGAAATTCCATACAAATATCAGATACTGAGGTTATATCAGGTTTTTTTTTAACACTGGACATTATTGATTTCTGCTTGTTTTGAGCAAAATTGTTTTCCCTTGCTCATAATTTATTTGTTTTCAACCTTTAACTGAGATAAAAATCGATAATCCCGAGGAGGAGGAGGATAGGTAAAAGCGAGGCAAGAAGATACAGAGGATAGTTAGCTTTAAAACCGATTGGTTAATCAGGCTTACATTGATCAATATAAACAGTATTGACAATTTAGTAATACGTTTTCCTAAATAATCTTTTTATAAACTCCAATTGGCATATACCTAATTAGATTGTTGTTATTATTCATTTCTATTCTACTGATATAGATTTCAGTAGTTAAGTAATGGTACCTTTTTGACAATGTTGATGGAATTGGCGATTACTTGACAAGAATGTCAACTAAAGCATCAGTGAATACTACAATATGTCATAGATGAATCTCTTGGTAATGAGTAATCTTAGTTTTTCTAGAAACTCAAGGTTTGTACAATAACACACGACATTACCGAGTAACAGTTACAGTTCCCATTACTTATATCAGCGCAACAAGTAAAAAGTAGTAAGCTAAAAGATAAGGAGGGAAATAAAACTGTGTCAAAAACAGTGGAAAATAAGAAAATGGAGGAAGGAAGAATGAGAAAATAGTGAATTCAGTATGCCAGTTAAGCTAAAGATAAAAAATGTATACATCTTCGCGACTGAAATCGGTTCTAAACAATATCACCTAGAGTCTCCGGTCACTGGTTTCTGTTGTCACATGAACCTTAACTGGTTAATCTGCATCTTCTAATATGGCTCAAACCAACAGTCAAGGACTTGATGCTGTGATGCCATGTTTTAATTTGACCTCCTTGAGCCTTTTTTCAGCCTGAATGTACTTCAGCTAACATTGCGCAACGAAGCAGATGGTGACTAAGGATGCGTAACACATGTCCCAGTCAGCCATCTTAATGGATGAAGGCTCACAGTCATATCAACTGAGTCTCCTCTTCCACTAAAACTCTACATCATACTGACTTCTGCGTTACTTACGTGGTGACACTATGACACACGGCCTACAGTACGAAAGCAACGCTGGACGAACACCAAAAACCATCTCATGTTGAATATCTTTAATGGCATTGTTTCACATCCACAGAGTAGAACATAGCGAACTGCAGCAAAGTATAGTGAACTCTTAATCGGCAACTGGATATTACGATGGCGCAATGAGTGGCGTCCATGCTAGGGAGGCAATGGTGGTCAAACACCTGACACCTCATGTGATGGAGATGCCTATCCCGTGCATCACCAACTACAAAGTCATCGACAGAAATCAACAAACGCATAGTCCTACCATACATAAAGAATATATCAGAAATCACGACAAGATTACTGAGAACACTCGGTGGGATTGGTGTGACTCATAAACTAACAACTTTCCTCCAAACACTATTATGCAGACCAAACGATGTGACAGCCAAAGAAGACAAACTGAATATCATTTACAAAATCAACTGCAATAACTGTAGTCAACACTACATTGGACAAAGTGGTCGCCCTCTTCGCCTTCGTCATTTACATGAACACCAATTGGCTATTAAACGCCACGATATTTCATCACTCATTTCAATGCATGTGGATAACAACTATGGACATGAATTCAATTTCGACAGTGTAGTACTCATCTTGGATGGAGAGAGGAAACACGGAGAACATCATAGAATTTCTAGAAGCTTGGCATTCATGTCAGTCAGCAATCAATAGATGTATAGACATAGACCCAATCTATCAACCAATAAGAAAAACGATAAACAATAGGAAGGTTAGGGATTAGGCAACACGAACATCATTCACTCACTGGGGGAGAGATATTGGTAGCTCAGTTCATACTCAAGTTAGTACTGTTGATGTCGTCTAGAGGGAGGATGAAAGGTTCATGTTCAGACAACCTAGCTCATAGGAAACACAACATAATCGAGATTATCCATCTGAATTACAAATATTCTCCATCATTTCATTTTCATCCTTTGTTTCTCAGCTAGGTTCAGTTTGCTTATTTCTTCTGTTTGATGAGATCCCATTTAGTCAACTTTCGAAGTCTGAACCTGAATTAGTTGGGTTTCTTGTCCTGAGATTACTGAAGAGGTCTTCGGTTAGGTGGAATCACTATGTGATCAATGCTGTGGTTAGAAGAAGAGTACTAGGCATGATAGTCAAGTCGATTGATGAGGTTATATAACTTCATCGATTGAGGTGGCTCGTACATGTGTTGTTTATGCTGAACCACTGCCTATATTGACTTTTCATTCTAAAGAGAGTTGGATTAAGTTGGATGAGGGTTCAAAGTGGCCAGACTAACTTGTATCAGAAGTCAATGAAGTTTCTCACTATCAGTCTGAGCCATGTAGGGCACTGTAGACTGGCTGGCTGACGTCCTGGAGACGAAAGGAATCAGTGTTTGAGGATTCTTGGTGACGTAGCGGAGATGCATTCACTCTCTGACGTCTTCAAAAGCTTGATTATTTGCTCTCACCTTTTTTCTTCAAATGTTTATTCTCTCACACAACTTTATCTACTTTCATATCATACCTTTTCTATCCACTGCTGTGAAGTATGGTGACTTGATGCACTTGTGTGTGTGAATTTCTACATTGATTTCGTCTGTCTTGTCTTAAGTGAGAAAATAATTTTATTATGCCCTTTTCTGAGATGACACCTCAGAGACTCTCACTGTGTCTTCTTAGAGTTATTCCTTCACGTTCTGTAGTGAAGATTCCGTTTCTTTCGAAAGGCATGTAACTTTATCACTGACACCACTAATGGTGGTGTCAAGTTAGTGAATGTATTTCATGACTGACAAACAACTAACTATGGAAATACGCAATTGGAAGTCCCCTCCTGTTGTATTAAGCTGGACTATAAATTCCCAAGAGAAAAATTGTTTTTTTTGCTTTCAGATATAAGCTTAAAACAATCCCATATGAAGAGCACCATTAGACCTCGTAAAGGATGTCATACAGTGAGATTATAGAGAAAAGGTGAACCTCCTTGTCAATGAACACATTTCTAAAGACACACATGTCTGTCAATTAGTAAACTATATCTGTTGGGATTTATATTTGACTGCAAGTTTGTAATACGTTTCTGGTTCGATTAGTTCTACGGTGTATTGTAAATCGATTTACAATTACGAGTAATATAAATAGATTTAGTAATGATGGACAGTGGCTAGCAGTGGAATCCAAGATGCGCATTTCGTCATGACAATTAATATCCTTACTATCATAAGAGCACAGGTAATATCGAGGCATCCACACAGGAGCCTATAAAGCAATAGAGACCGATCAATTCGGTCCAATGAACGACGGTATGACATAAAAATAATTATAGTAAATACAGTAAGTATATGAAAGGAAGAGTTGAAGAGTAGGAAAAGTAGTAGGGAAAAAAACAAACTGGATAATGAATTTATTAACTAAGTATTCCCTGGCCAAGGAACAGATAAGGGATGTATAAACTTCTTCTGGATACAAAGGCTAGGATTATTGGCTTGAATCCTCACAGCTTCCTTCAGCTGTATGTAAAAGACGAGTTGGAATACCTTTCAAAAGATGAGATGGTATGCGGTAAATAATCGTCAAGGCATTGTTCCCATCTTCCAATTGACCACTATCAATGAGGTGAGATAAAACCGAACTTCTGATGGATTTTAGCTATCCCTTTTCCAACCATGAACGTAGATGCTCAGCAACACATTTGTTAAGTTGTTTAGTAGTACACCCTATATAGCTTTCTCCATAGGAGCGGTTAAACTTGTAAATACACATAGAAATGGCAAAAACTAGATAACTTATCTTTTATCTGGGTAGTAACAATTGGTCGAATGGAAAATGATAGACAAATTTGTGCGGAATATAAGGTTCTCTTAATGACTCTAGAGAATCTCTGATATAAAACTTCTCCGACCACATCCTCATTAAATTGCAATTTCATAAACAATGGTTTCTTTTGTATGGTAATAATACCAGGTTTGTTCCCCCTTGCTTTGTCCATGTGTCTTTTTATGAAACTGTTAGGGTAGCCCATTTCAACCAATGAATTACGGATATAATCTAACTCCTTCTGTACTAGATCATCCGAACATATTTTTCACGCTCTGTTAGTGAGGCATTTAACCAGGTTTACTTTGTATCGAATTGGTACATGACTAAGAAAATGTGCACAATGACTTAAAGACGTGGTGTTCCTATAAAAACATCTGTTGAGTGAACCATTTTCTCTTCTGTCTAGCAAGACATCCAAGAAGTGTAGTTTACTGGCATTTTCTTCCTCACTAGTGAAAGTGAGTGAAGGGTGAACTTCATTAAATTTTCCTAACACTTCTTTTGTATCCACATTCTGATCCAGGATAATAAATGTATCGTCAATATAACGGGTAAACATAGTCACCTCATTAATGACCTCTTTCTATGCTCCGTTCTCCAGTTTGGCAAGAAATATATCAGCTAAAATAGGGCCAAGTGATGAACCCATAGCTATCCCATGAATCTGTCTATAATGAGAGCTATTGAAGACAGAATGTACATTCATAGCATTTTTGAGAAGCAGTTCCTTCAGAATGTGTACAGGACCTACTACATTTCATATTAGTTGATTTATTAGATGTATCATACAACGGAACAGTTTTATCATGTACTGGATTACGTTTTGGACACAATTTATTGTCTACAGTTTTATCAAGATAACTCCACAACTTTGAAATATGGTGCATACCGTCCTGATTTTTAAGACAGAATCTATCACAAACTGGCATCAATTGAAGAACCATTGAAAAACGGGGAGCACTAGACAGCCATTTTGTCATAATATGGTAATCCTCAGCAGTATGCACCTAGTGACCCGTCAGGGATCCAGCTCAGGATGCTCAGTTTTCAAAGCGGAAGCATTAACCATTTAGCCACTAATTCTTCGTATAAGGAATCTAAAACCCTTACTAGCCATTTAGCAACTGTGTGGTATGGCGAGTTGGAAACGTCTAAAATTGGACGAAGAGGCAGTCCAGGTTTGTGTACTTTAGGCAGACCATTCAACTGTGGCGTGTTACTTCCTGTAGGTCTAAGTGAGTCGTATGTGGACTCAGAAATTGTCTCACCCTCTTTTATTTTCTTGAGGCTGTTTATTATCTCCTTCAATCAGAAACAGGATGCATGATAGTGTAATGCATTCGAAAGCTTACTCATTCACCTTAAGGTTTTCATTCCTAGACTGCCTCATCTCTTCGTCGTCAAGCTCTACCATTTGTCAGTTATCTTTTACTACAGTACACCCTTTTTACTTGTTGAGTCATCGGCTCACCTTTTTCTTTTCCCCCTTCCAGATTCTCGTGGCCACTACCAAACACACACTGCTCTACGCTCCCCCCTGCAACGACGTACCTATCTATAGGCTAAAAGAAAACATCAATAGCTGACTGTTACAATAGTATTAAGTGGATAGTTGTAGCTAAATGTTCTTATTGACTGGTAGATTGGGTCTGTGTCTATATATATTACGTAGGAAAACCATGAGTCATTTTTATATGCATAAATTAAAGTGTACATATAGCTCGAGCGTCTCTAAGATGATAGGAACTTCTCTCTTCCCAATTTCGTCTTGTGTGCTATATCATTCTCCGGTTTCTACTTGTGCTTTTCTTTTCTCTTTTCAGCCTAAGTTTGAAGAGAAAACCTTGAGCATAATTTTGACCAAAATTGTCAACCTACTGAATATACTACTTCATACTTGATACCAGATATTATAGGGAGAATCCTTCAACTGATCTCCCCGTATTAATTTTCAACTTTCTGAAACGTTCCACAGCAAACTCGTCCAGTTACCAGCAGCCTAGATGCAACCATGTACGAAAACCCAACTACAATAAGTGATCTAAGGCTTCTGCACGGTCATGATGGCAGCGAAAATCTGGACAAACAACTAAATCTAAGGAATAAACTCACCTAGTGACTCAAGGTGAGACATGTTCGCAAACAAACTTCTTCAGTACTCCACCTTATTTGACTCCATCTGATAGAAGACAACTGGCAGGCAACATACCTCTTGGATAATGCTGTATGCCTCAATGTGAATTCTATGTGCAAAACTCCATCACCATTGGCTATCAATCCTTTATTTGTTTATTTCTTTGTACAGGAACAACCAATTCTGATAGATTACATCTGTACTGCTGTGTAAGGTCACATTGCGAGTAGGAAATGCGAGGAGTTATATATTCACGTGGACTATATGGTTATGCTAACACTTACTGTTACCTGAAATCGATGACGTGAGTTTTCGTTGGCCAACGATACTATAAACATGTTAACTGATATCAAAATAAACGTTTATCTGACGAAACACGAAACTATATGGCCAGATTAACCATCTAGGTCACATGTAACGCAAACGTCGAATATCACTTTATTGTGTAAAAAGAATGGTGAGTGGACATGACTAAAACTCATAAACAATCTGTATGTACTATGAAGTGATATTTTACTGTTGTTTTTATAACCTGCAGTCACTTTTGATATCATGATAAAGCGTGATACGATACCTTGGTTGTTCTCTGAGCTAGGTTGTTTAATTGTGAAGCTTTCATCGCCTTACTAGACGACATCATCAGCACACAAAGAATGTCAGAGAATTTCTAGAAGCTTGACATTCAGGTCAGTCAACAATCAACAGATGCATAGACATAGACCCAATCTGTCAACCAATAAGAAAAACGATAGAAGACAGAAAGGTCAGAGGTGAAGCAGAGGAACAACCAACAGGAAAGTCTATACAATCAATGACACAACAATCGAAGGAAACAACCAATCACAGACCATATCGTCAGAGCAAGCCACTAAAGCACTCATGGAGAGATAGATATTGACAGCTGACTTCATACTGAAGTTAGTGGTGATGATGTCATCTAGAGAAGGACGATGAAAGCTTCACGATTAAACAACCCAGCCAGCTCAGAGAACACAATACAACCAAGACCATCCACCTGAGCTACAAATATTCTCCATCATTTCGTGATACGATACCTTCTGTATCATTCAAGGCAGCTCAACTACTGCAGATTTCTTTACCATTAACAATTTGATGATGCCTGTAAGCTGGCTTCTCTCATGTTAAACTCTTAATTTGAAAATAAAATATTTATTTATTTATTATCTGTTCTTTGTGTGTCCTCTGTACAAATCGTCTACATTTTCAGGGTCAAATTCACGCCCACAGGTATTCACGTGAAAAGATGAACTAGCATGCCGTTTAATTACTAACTGATGTTCATGTAAACAAAAAAAAGAGACAGCAGGCACTTTGTCTTACTAGTCGTAGCTGATTGTATCAATAATATTTGGCTTATTTTCTTTACCTGTTACTTACTTTTGTCTATATAATATGATGTGGAGGGAATTTCTAGTTTATCAGCTACACCAGTTCGAAAAAATGAACAAGGAGAATTACCTATGTTGGATTGCAGAATAAAACGAAGGATAGATGGTGGTTTAGATACTACCGTCCAGTGTCAGTTAACGCGGGTTTAGTCAAATGTCTAAATAACAGAGCTGAGAAACTCACTAGTCATTGTGGGGACTTAAAAAAGGAATTGAAACACATAAAAGAAGCGTTAATAATTAATAATTATCCCCATCATTTTATTAAGAAATTCACACAAACACATAAGAAGCAAAATAATAACACTAATACAAATACAAATAATAGTGACAACATAAGTAGAAAGGAAATCAACACCTCTATTGTGATACCATACAAGGAAGGAACATCAGAAACCATAAGTAGGATTCTCAACAAGGTTTGAATTAGGGTGGCATTTAAACCAACAAACTCACTTAGAGGTAAGCTTTGTCGGCCGGCATAAGGATCCGATAGAACCAATTAGGCAAAATAATATAATCTGCCAAATTCCATGTAATGACTGTGAGGTCAAATACATGAGTGAAACTAACCGATCGGGGTCAGTTAGATTAACAGAACATAGGAATTTAGCTAAACATAGAACGGCAGACCCCAATAAGATCAATAATCTAGAAAAACACTCGGCCATTGCATTACATTCATTAACACACAACCACACAATAGGATGGGATAAAACCACTGTACTTAAGTCTAATATAGCTAGGTGGAGAGAGAGGGAGAGAGATTAATTACTGAATCTTTGTTCATCGAATCCACACCCAACACATGTGGAATAGGAATGACGCAACACCTATACCAGAGATATGGAAAACTTTACTACCAATCAAAAAACAAAGAGAGATCAGGTGACAGGACTATAAAATCAGATATCCGAAGTGCTGTGTGATTACATTGATGTGATGATTATGAGTAATGATAATTTATGCTCGGAACGTAATCAAGTGAATAATACTGTATCACTGTGCCCTATACCTTAAATAAACAAATCTAATATGGAGTTCTGTCTTATCTTGTCGTGATCTTTGAAATCTTTTTTATGCATCGTCGGATGATATATCCACAGATTTTCGTGGATGACTCCTTACTTGATGATGAATTGGACAAGCATCTTCTGATGAGGTGACTTGAATAACTGTTCTTCTATGAAACGTTCACTAAGTAATTTTTTTGACTTCTCTGTAAGGTGGTTGTACTCCAGTATTTCTGCTCTTCTGTATAAAGTCTTTACACAGCTAGTTTTGTATGTTGTTGCTATTGTAGTTGAAAGCTTGATTCGTTCGTCTTGGCTTCCTAATTTCCAGCTGGTTCTGCAATTCTTCTATGCTGGTTCTACTCAATAAAAAACACTTATGAATGTAAGTCTGTTATTCAACTCCTCCTCTGCTGTGAATCTTATCTCATTGATAAAGTTATTGATGAAGTTGTGAGTGCTTTCCAGATCATCCGTTTTAGTGATAATAAAGGTGTCTTCGACGTGGCGAGTCTTAATTTTCTGTCTGATCATAGGCAAACATATGTTTCATTCATATAAGAGTAGGACTTCATCTCAGCATCCTTGAAGTAACCCTCACCAACCATGACTAATGTGCAACGCTCTTACGCTGCTAGGAGTATAACAATATTGTATTCTTAGCGATTTCTGTTCTCGAGTGATCAGCTCAAAGTGGTTTTCTTTCTCTCTGACCAAAGGTACCATTTGTTGATCGTACTTCTTGTCCAGTTTCTTCATTTGTTCCTGATGACTTCAGTAATGACTATATTATTTTTAAGACATCATTGGTATTGTGATTTACTCTTTTCTGAAAAAGAAGTTATTCCACCTTGGTTAATGATTACTTTGATAATTTGACTACACTGTTGCTGATTTCCTCGGTTGTAGGTAAATACCTTGAAAATTTCAACTAACCTTTTCCTTAGGATGTTCTTCATATCGTCTGACTGATTTGTCAATGTTGTCAAGTGGTGTGACCACTAGTTTTCTTTTACGGTTGTCAGTAACAAGTTGATACTTCCAGATCCTAAAGCATGGATCGTTTACCATCAATTGTGCCATTCATCTTCCACTCTGTTCACCTTTTTCCTTTCATCCAGCAGTCAATGAGTGATGAAAACACTCCTGGATTAAACGATAAAGCTAAACAAAGAATCAGGCATACTCAGCCACCTTGTAAACGACCATACAGTAGGCAGTCAACAACACCTATTGTGTAAGGGTTAATAATACTACCTGACTTCTCAAACCTCAGCAAGTGGGGTGGGATTCAGACTCATAGACCAGTGAACTACAGCCCAAAAGAACTCAGTGACACGATAATTATCCATATGAACGATAAATATCTTCCATTATTTCAAAATCTCACCAACGTAACACGTTTTCATTGTTTAAAAATTGATGAACTTCTCTAAGGGTCATGCTTCCACAAAAGAAAAAAATATCTTTTCTTCACAAGGGTCTCCAATCCAACAGTCAGCGAGCAAAACGGCAAATAGCTACATATTCAACGGTCAGATAGGAAAATATGTGCGGTTGATGATAGAACAATCAGAGGAAACAACCAGTCACACGTCAAGAAAGGCTACTGAACTACTTGCAAAGATATCCCGATACCTCATTTCATGTTGAAGCGGATGATATCATCTAGAAAACCGAAGAATACTTCCTGATTAAGTCATCCATCGCAGAGAAAGCAATGGCACCAAGATTAGTCACATGAGCTATGGATATCTTTCATCATTTCAGATCATTTGTTTTCATCTTCTTATGGCGTCATCGAGTACATCCTGTCTTAGGTTCGTTGTCGATTCTTATAACTTCTGATGAAAATGGCTTACTGAATACTACTGAGAAGCATTTTTGACAGTAGTATACACCATAATCTGGACACAATGCATTTCTAACTTCCTACAAATTAGCTAGTTTCTTTCACATACAATAATGTAATAACCTATGACTGTTTTCGATATTAAACAACTAGGAAAAGACTAATTTTCAATGTAACTGATTTTCAACAAAAACATATATCTTCACATAAACATCAAATTTCCCACCAACCATATGGTCTGTCCAATAGTCAATATGTACGCTACAACACATGATTAGCTTGTTTATTTTTGAAGGTGATTTAACTGAATACATTAAACATCTGTTGTGAATACAACTTGTTATTAGCTTATTTGAGGAAAATTAGTATGCTTTAAAGATACTACTATTAATGTATATTAAGTCTATGTGTTTGCTGTTCGGTTTTAGGCTTAAACAGTTTATCAACAAAAGTGAGAACAGTTAGGTTGTACATTAAAATGGATTCATTTACTTTAATGTTCTTGTCAGCAGAAAATAGTTAAGTCAGTCTGCGATAATTAGATTTAATTCCAGTCTCAAGTATGTCTGGTCTTGGCAAAGATTTGGGTGATGGAGGAGAGAAAAGTACTTGATAACAACTTTCAAGGCATCAAAAAAAAAGACTATCCACCATCTGATTCGTTATGGTAGTATCAAACGTAATTGTAGCTTGAACTAAAAACAGACAAGTGGTGTCTTGATGAAATCATACCGATTATCTCAAGAAGATGATAGTCACCATTCGGTCCGACCGAGAACGCAATAATATGATATGACTATTTTGGCTAACAATGGATTATGCCTAGGTAGACTTGCTCACAATTCAATGATTCCCCTATAAGCACCAAGAGAGAAGTTGCTGCTGATGAAGTGTACTTTATGAGAAGTAGAAAAAGTAGACTATAAAAAAAAATCAACTATTGAATCACTCAGTGTATGCTAGTTACAGTAGTATGAAGTAGTAATATAGGTGGCTGTAGCAAATCGTAAGTCTAAAATATTGAGAAGATGAAAACCACAATTTACAGTCGAAAACATAGTTTATTCATACAGATGATGGTGTGAAAACACCGAAAACTGTTAAAAATAAGTGAAGGGGCTGAAAGAAGGGGAGCTATAAATGATACACAAAACTATTCATGGATGTCCAATGTTTGAAACCAATCAGTAGGAAACGATCGATATAGTCTGACATCAGCTGAAGAAAGGTAATTACAAATCTTAGAGGAATATGATCAGTTGCATTCTTTCATTCATTTGGGAAGGTATTCTACTTAAACCTCATTGCGTAGGATCATTGTGTAGCTTCTATCTAAAACTTTTAACTAAATCCTCATTCATTTCTGTACGATCAAAGGTTCCGTTACAAAAGTATAGGCAAAATCATCTGCACACAAGCGTATCCGTTCAAGTTGTCATACTTCATAGCAGCATGCAAAGAACAGGTGTATAGAAAAAGAGTGACATCTCAGTAGATAAAGTTGTTCCAAAGAATCCACAATTTGAAGTTAAGGATTAGTGCAAATATTTTAAGCTTTGGAAGATGTTGAAAAGTGAATATATCTGGGCTACAGTGACCGATTTTCAGCTATGCTATCGATTCCTACAGTATCGGTGACTCCTACTAGGTAGTCCACATATCTCAACACTGTTCTGACCAGCAGTCTGAAAGTTAACTGACTGGTACCGTGACATGATCTGGCAACCCTAAACCCTCATCTAACCCAATCCAAATTCTCTTAGCATTGTATATCCAGATAGGTGGTGGATTGGCAGGCATAACACATATCCGAACCACCTCAATCGATGAAGGTTCACAACCGCATCAATCGACTCGATTCTCTTGCCTAGTACCCTTCGCCCACACGGTGATTTCGTCAAACGCGGTCAATGCTATGATGGTACTTGTGCTCGTAAAGCTGTAACTGCTTCATGTCTCACAGCCGTATAACAGAAGGGAATGAACCGCAGAGCACTATACCCATCCTATCAATAGGCAGTCAGTGTCACAGACGACGGCAAACGGGCCTTCTATATCCGAGCTGATATTTCGTCAGCAACCAGAGCGTTCAAGCTGAAGCAACTCCCCGAGAAAGTGAAGTCTACATATCATACCACTTCACTCCCTGTCATTAAACCAGGAGTACGTGCAGCACACCAGTCCTGGAGGATCATATTACAATGCAAAGTATGAAACGCATGCCAAACATACTCAGATATCTGCTCAACGCGTTCATATGACCATGCACTGGGTCACCATTTCCGCCCAAAAAGAAAATATTAACACTGCTCCAAGCCAACTCGATGACCTCTACGGATTAAGTCAATCCCTGTGAAGTCAAACGTACCTAAAGTTATGACCAATAGTACGTCTATGACGAAGTTAAATAGGAACGGTGACACTAGGCATACATCGTCAAACACTGTCTCAACATCTCACGGTCGACAAAGTCAAACGCCACCTTCACGCTAAATTAAGAAAATATGGCAAGTGTCGGTCACTGACCATTAGCTATGTCTGTGTTCCACAACTCGTCAGATGATGAAAATTTGATCGATGCAGACTCCTTCAGCTCTCAAAACCTACCTGGTTTACTCGAGGTTGGTGTTCTTGAGCTCAAGTCAGGCGTTGGATAACTATGGACCCCAGGATCTTACACACAATATTAGTCGAACTAGTTCCCCTGTGGTTGTTACAAGATTTCATCCTCTTCTTATAGACTGGATGATCAATGAAGCACACAAGTCTGACGGCACTACTTAGTACCTCAGTCACTTTCATCACCAGTTTCTTACCTCGATCCTTGAGAACATCAGGTTGAAAACTGTCACGTCCTGCTGCTTTGGATCGTTTCAAGTTCGATACAGCTTTCTCAACTTCAACGACTAACATCTGAGTCCTATTCAGGTTCAGGCTGGATTCTGTGCAACTGAGGGGTTACCGATGGCCAGTTGAACTGTGCTTTAAAGCACTCTGCCCAATGTTCTATCCACCTGTCCTGAGAGATTATCAGCGTCGCATCATTTCAGATAATGGTTTCACTCACCATCATCTTCTTATTGCCAGTGTCTTTAATAGGCCTAAAAGGTTGACGAGTGTTTTCCAACGCTAATGGCTTCGCCATTTCACTCACTTTTGTCACCCATCACTCCTCGCGGTCGACGTGACGACTCTTGGTCAACTTACGTTTCAGTTGTTTCTGCTCTTCACCGTGGTCCGAGCAAACCAGCTGGGATCAGTCTTCTCGCATCAACCACATCGGATGACATCGCAGAAATTCAATGACGTTTACTGTTCGGATGTAGGTTAACAATTGTCTTCACCTGTTTCTACAGCAAACTTAATACCACGCCAATTCTTTTCCAGGATGATCATAGTTATCATGTTCAGATAAGTGGTTACCCATCTCTTACCTGAGTGTGTAGTTGGCGTCCTTGTTTACCAATCGTTCACAGATTGACCCCACTGTCTCCTGAGACCACTAAGGCGCAGATGTGCACGAGCACGTACTACCACGTGGTCGGGGTCCATATTGGTGTTCTACAAAGAGTGTCAATCACCCACCGATCTTCTCCAACGATGGCTAACAGTAATGTTGTCTATGTGTCTATCGTTGGTTTAAAGTCGACGGATGCCAAGTGAGACAGTCTCTCTCCTTATGCTTAAAAATAGTACTGGTCAGAAACAGGTGATCGTCAGAGCAAAACTGTAACCGACGATCATCACTATCGGTTTGTTGGTATAGGATCCCACAAATACTCGTAACATGCCTCTCTGATTAGTTCACCTTCCTTACTTGAGGGTTAAAGTCGCCTGCCATCACAACTATATGTGAATATTTTGCTTTCTGTATTAAAGTTGACAGTTTCTCATAGAATTCATTCTTTACATCTTTCGAAATACAGTCGATGGCAAAGTAGGTAGAGATTACGAACAGCTTTTGGAGAAGCCTCTTAAGGAGGACTAACTTTTCGTTGGTTTTGTCTTCTGACTCTGTTGAACAACCGTCTAACTAGTCGACGTTTATAGTTCATTGTCCACGCCATATATCTTTGTGAAAGATGTTTCTCTCAACTATACAATCATTGCAATTTTTAATCTATAAATCAAAAGTTCTCACAATTCTCATATTTTAAAACTAAGGTTTGGATGTGGATTGTTCAAAAAGCCTGAAACAATTCAGAGGTATGGTTCGGATCTTTACAATTCATAAAACTCGTAAATAACCAGTTGCATGAATATATCACCAACAGTTGGACTAATGTGGGCTTCTCATGTCCATCACATCTCAACAATGTCTCTAACTGAAATGCTGATAAATAAATAGAGTAGACGTATCAAAGGATAGACTGAAGTTATTCAAAATTTTCAACTTTCCGGTTCATCGACAAATGGAAACGTTCGTTGCATTCAGTGGACGTCGGGATTAAATCTTGAGTCTAGCTGATAAGATTTTCAAACTGCACTTCTTCACCACGTTGACCAGTTTTAGATGAAGCACAACAAAACTTCATTCCCAAAGACAAAATCTACATCTAAATGTTTGAATAATTGGGCAATTACCACCACCAACACCGATTGTTTATTTTGCATATTGACTGAGTTACTCCCTATTCAGTGTAATTATCTGTCACTTTACGAGTATAAATACGACTGTACATCTTGGCAATGAAGTCGTTGAAAAGAAATACTTCTTCCTCATTGTTATACGTGAATAAATGGGTATATATCGTCAATAATTCAAAGTACATAAAGCCATGGAAGTAGCTTGTGAAAGGCAGAATGCAACTCAGTGATCCGAATTGTCATGCACTAACACTGACTAACTGACTGACTGACAAAAGCAACGTAGAATCTCTCACAGAAGATCAACGATTCAAGTTGCCATACTTCACTGTAGTAGACATCAGTAGTATACACAGTAGTATAAGTGAGTAAATAGAATAACGGATAACCTAAAAGACCTACCCTGCGCCATCATCTGATTCGAAAATGAGTGAAGAATAGGCTACCACATATGTCTACATCTATGTCTTTTTACAAATTCAAATGCTTCTGTGAAGCTGACTATATATTGGACGTTGTAAGCTGGCCCTCCGAAGACGTGTTGTTGAACATTACACGGCTTGACTTACAAAGGCAAGTAAAGGATAACAATTCCATCCATATGTGAACACCTTATTGAATGAGACTATTCAACACCTCGAGATTCATCCTTAAACATAATTGACAAAATTAAATTGAACTACTCGAAAGGTTAACGTTTCCACCACTTATGCACAACTGAAGCATTACCACCCATACATGAACATAAACCGAAACTTTGTATTGAAAAATGTTGTATGAAACCACTTTCTCTACCTTGGCCTTAATAATTCCTTGTTGGTTATTTTGTCAATTTCATTTCACCTCATTTTGTGATAATTCTCTTCCATCGTCATCATTTTTCACTTCATTGACAACATTTCAACTCATGTTTCACTATTTCATATCAATTCATTCCTTATTCATTAATCTATTCTACAGGTTTCAGTTAAATTATCACCGTTTCACAATCCTTTGATAACACTTGTCTCTTATCTCACCACTTGTCATCACTTCCTTCCTCCCTATTCAGTGATCCATTCTTCTATTTCTTCCACTTGAACAAATACCGCCACCTACATGGATTGTATATTTTGCATATTGACTGAGCAACTGACTTGTCAGTGCAATTGTCTGTCATTTTACTGAGAATAAATACGACTGTACATCTTGGCAATGAAGTCGTTGAGAAGAAATACTTCTTCCTCACTGATACCATGTCCTGTTCTTATTCATAAATAAACGGGTATATTTCGTCAGAGTCAGCTTTCGTTGGAAACCATTTGTCTGTCAAACAAGGTCACAAAAGTGTCGTGAACCACTGAAATATACTAATCAAGTTTTTCAGTAGTATATTTCGCAAGTTTTAACTTTGAAGATGTGTTTTTTTTTTCAACTACTGATCTAACAGTTGCAAGAAAACATATTTGAAACAACAGTCTACGGTTTAGTCACTCAATGACTTGTCAGTATGACGATAGTCAACTACTTCCATAACTCTACTGGTAAAACAGTGAGTGAATAACTGATCCACTTGTTAAATGGTATTCACTTACTGTTGTCATACTTATGAAGTAGTCTGCTAACAATTATTATCTTATGAAAGCTGCATGCAATATAATGATAAATGATATGTATAGTTGAAGAGCGGTTAAGCCAATAACCACTGATAGGATAACCAGACCATGGTATTCTGGACACCAGATTGTCATTTTATTAGTTCGAAGCCGATTTTTGTCAGCCATGTGCTTAGAGTTATTCAGCTTTAATAGCACAACTGGTGTCAAGATTGTCAGCATGAAAGCATTACGAATATGAGTGGTTTTTACTGTTCAGTCTTAGTAGCTCAGTCAGCCGGAGTAAACCACTTATAAACAAGGCCCCAAAATAGTGGAGCCGATTTTAAGCATTTAAAACTCTTTGATTTGCTAAGGGAGTACTCCTGATCAATATGAATGATCTGTAACTATTCACGTCAGCCAGTACCATATTTCCTACAGTCTTTAGGCTGTTATAAAGGACACCAAGAGGAAATTCTTTAGTAAGGAGCAATCCAGTATGTGGCATTCTAATCACAAACTTTATACATTACAAGTATCTGCTGTTAGTAGATGTTTAAAGCAGGAAAATATAATCAGTAGCTTAACAGTTAGCTGAAATACTTCCTATCTCTTCTTCGTTTAAGATGGGAAACGAAATCAGACCTCACTTGCTCGTTCATTCTCCGTATATCCAATACGAAGAAAGTAGCTGATACATGTGTAGATATTTGAACATTTCAATTTCTCCCTTAAGGGTTGTTTGCTTCCTTGAAAACAACAGGAAGTGTCAAAAAGATAAAATAGTTTATTAGGAAGTCAGAATATAAGCAAAATGCTAACTTGATGTTTTCTACACTTTTGTGGAAGGACATTTCCTATCGAACTAGTCTTGTTGCAGTAACCACTACTTATAAAAATGTGTATCAGTAGTATATAAAGCAACTCACTTATCAGTGCAATTGTCTGTCATTTTACTGAGTATAAATACGACTGTACATCTTGGCAATGAAGTCGTTGAGAAGAAATGTTTCTTCCTCACTGATACCATGTCTTGTTCTTGTTAATAGATAGATGTGAAGGAGGTGAAGAATGAGACAAGGGTCATAATGAAGGTTATAATAATAAACTAACTAATCATAATGAAATCGAGAATTTGTGAAGGTGTTAAGACCATGGTAAGATGAGAGATTGAACGCACGCAGAGATCAGGCTTGAATTGATGAATTGCCAGTGCCTCCGCTGTGCATAACTGTCGAAGGCATACTTCTTTTCAACTATTCCATCTGACACGATGGATGACATTTAAGGAAGATTATGGTCCAGCTTTATGTCTAGAGTTGACCAAATGTTCAAGAATTGAACTGTTAATTGATTTACATTCTCCTCTCGCTAACCATGCAGGCAGGATAGTGCTCAGAGATACGTTTGGAAACTGTGCACTTTGTACAGCCTATATAAGTAGCTCCACAGGAGCAAGTAAATTTGTAGACATACATTGTTTAATTCATCGTGGATAGTATCATTCGTACAGATTCTTTTGTTTCTTGAAGATAAAGAATGGATCAGATTCCCTTTCCTCCTAAAAGCCATCCAGCTATGGAAATCCAACTATTGTTCATTCCATGTAAGCTTCCTATAAATTGATCCCTGAAGAGAATCATCTGGTCTCTGTTTCAATAAAACATTTATTGAGAAAGTGGAATTCTGAGTACCTATCGAATTCTGATCTGAAATTGATCAATAGGGTGACAATCATGAAACTTGTTAACTGCAGTCCCAATATCTGCAGTTTGATCATATATGATAAATGTATCATTCATATAATCTTTTATATAGAAATTAGTTCAACTTAAAATATACAGAAATGTCATCTATTGTTGGAATGACTTCAATTAGACCGAAGAGTAGTAATCTGTATGTTAGAAAATGGTTGACAGACTAAGTTATGTTGAGTTGAAATAACTTACTACTATAAGATATTGGTTAATGCTCAGTGATTGTAATTAGAGGGTGGGGCGGCGGGGAAGGGAAGGGACAACATTGGACAAAGAAAACTCAAGACTTAAACATTCAACTCCAGCAGTAAAAAATACTCATTTCTGAAGTTAGTACTTACCATTTCATCAACCCAGATATGATGAAAAACCTACAATCAAAGCTTAGAGAACACTACACAATTATCATCCTCATCCGGAGTTATGTTGACTTAGATTGAAAAAATCACTTGCTCTTATAGGAAAATATATTCAAGTTGAAGGAAAATCTACGCAACCTCGAGATACAAAATATCAACTCACAAGTAACAACATTAATAGTCTACCAAGTCATCCACGCCAACAACAACAAGCTCCAATCACGATAAACGGGAGAAACCTGAAGGAAGTAGCCTGTTTCACCTACCGCATAGGCAGCACTGTTTCGACTACAGGCGGCACTGGCACAGACGGGGATGTTGAAGTCAGAATCAGGATAACAAAACAGGCGTTCATTAGCTTGAAACCAATGTGGAGATCTTCTGCACTCAGCATGTGGAACAAGATGCGGATTTTCAACACTAATTTCAAGTCAGTGCTTCTGTATGCTACAGAGACTTGGCGCGTTACCAAAAGCATTTCCAACAAACTACAGATATTCATCAACAACTGCCTACGTTGGCTCGTTACTGAAGATCAGATAGCCATAATAAGAAGAATAAACAACAAGGCACTCTGCCAACGAACCAACCAAGAAGGTATCACTGAACAAATATTCAGGAGGAAGTGGAGATGTATTGGGTATACACTGAGAAGGCCAAGTGAGGACATCACTCGTCAGGCCAGACTATCGAGTGGAACCCAGATGGGAAGCGACGAGTTGGGTGTCCGAGGCGCGGGTGACATGGAGGAGATGGAGTGAGGAAGAAATGAGCGTTTCTGGGCTGTCGTGGAGCCAGTTTGAAACGATTGCAGAGAAGAGAGTGGAATGGAGGTTTGCTACTGAAGCCGTATGTTCCACTAGGAACCAAAGGGACAAATAATAATAATAAGTCATACACGAGATATGACTCCTAAGAGATTCTCAATTTAAGGTTGTAATGCCGAAATGAAGATGTCAAGAAGCACAGATTTTTTTCTTCCTCAAAACACAGGTAAATTATAATTTCTAAAGTATTGAAACATGTAATAGTACGAATGGTAATGATCACGCTATAACAAAAACAGCAGAGCTGTGTACAAACTACGGTCTGAAATATTGAAAACGCCTAAATTTATAAGATGAGGTTGAAAATGGAAAGGCATTTGACAAACTCGTGCACATTCGCGCATTAGGCAATAAGTCAGACCTAATATGTGAGGGCTAATGATTCTACCTGGCTGTCATAACCTCAGTAGGTGGAATGGTGTTAGAACTCATGACCCATAGCTGAAAGACATCTCCCGAAAACAATGAGCCACAGTTTATAGGGTAAAAGGCAAAAGGTGAAAACAAATGTTCAAGGATAGACAAAACATCAAGCAGCACAATACAGTCATAGAATAACAAAGATACAAATATACTACAACGCTAAAGTCATGAACGAATATAATCAAAACAGAACTGAACAGATAAAAATGTGGATGTGTTTGCATTGTGAAGGAATATGAATCGCACTACTCGGAACAAAAAAAGTAGTATAAATCTAAAAGCATAAAAAATGCAAAAGTTAAACTAGAGCAAGGGAAACGACATTGGGAAAGAATTCACAGGTACTTTTATTTTTATTTTCCTTTGGGCTTCTAGTGATATATAAGCAATCAGTAACATGCCTGCATTGCGATCTCTTCTCTGCAGTCTTTTGAATTTCGCTCCACGACTGCCCACAAGCTTTCATTTCTTCCCCACATGATCTACTCCATGTCATCCTTCGACGCCAAACTCGTCGTTTCCCATTTTGGGCTCCTATCGACGGCCTGGTCTGGCACGTGATGTCCCCAATCGGCCTTCTAAATGTATGCCCAATCCATCCCCACTTTCTTAAGTACTTTTAATAATTCATTTCTGATTATCGTAGATGAGTTGACTGAGCTTTCCATGGATATGACTTGGGGAACTGTTAACTTACAAAGAGGGTGGGCTGTGCGTGGAGTCAAGTTGATCATGTATATGAAAATCCTTTCCTCTAAATTACATAGCTACAGGACGATCTGTATCAAATGTGAACCAAAATTGACAGTCTGTAATATAACCGTTTTATTTACTTTGCATAACCTTATAACATCTTATATACTCGTGTTCCACACAATCGTTCCACAGTCAATTTAGTTTAACCAAAACACATATTTCTAGCATATGCATACATGGAATATGCTGAAATCTTTTGCATACAACATAAAAAATATGAATCTCACATAAGTGTCACTAGTTGTTTTTACTTATGACCTAATTGGTAACATTATTGTATAACTCAGTTCAAGAGCTTTCGATTGACCTTTCACCCGTTTCTGCATAACCTATATTTCGGTAATAACTGTGAGTTGAGTGGAGGTCAAACTTGTGATAAAATGTAATCCCATTTTTATTGATTTATTAGATAAGTGACTACCTCTAAGCAAAGACAGCAACTGACGCCTAGTGCAAAGTATAAATTCACTGGATATATACATTTCAACTACTTATAGGCAAAAATACTTTCGCTTTTATATTCAGAACACCGAGAACCCTCAAAGATTCATATTTCATTCCTAAGAAGGTTGATGAGTGTATTCTATTGCTTAAAAAAGTCTTCGAAATAGAATATGAAGTCATCCAGTTAACATATAACACCAAAGTAGTTTAGCGAACCTATCAAATGTTTTACTGGTCACTCAACGTTTTTGATATTTTCAAAAGTAGGGTATACACCCTCATTAAATCAAAGAGCATTTAGTTCAGTAAAGAAATCCTTTTCAACGAATCTGTTTGCAAAACCTGTACAATACAGTAGAATTAGTTCATTTTAAATCGATAGTACTTGATCATCCTTATCAATTATTCATGAAAATAAAACCGAAAAACCACCCTTACATTACCAAGAGAAAACTTAAGACAACTTCGACTCTACCACCATGCCTCCACCACCCAAAAAAAGCATTTTGATCACTGATAAAAGAGTCGGTTAGGTGCTACTCGACCAACAGAAGTATGCGGATGAAAAGAACGATATACTATCGGAAAACACCAAATTTTCGTAACCTGATGGACAAAGGAATAAAATTGAAAGTCTTGAAGATAAACTTATTTTATTATAATTATTTATCCCTTGGGCTCCTAGTAGAACATAAGGCTTCAGTAGCACGTCGACATTTCAATCTCTTCTCTACACTCTTTGCAACCTGCTCCACGACTTCCTAAAACCTTTCATTTCTTCCTCACAAGATCTCCTCCACGTCAGCCACAGATGCCTAACTCATCATTTCTCATTTGACCTCCACTCGACGACTAGCACAGTCTGGCACTTGATATCCCCAAACCGTCTTCTCATTGTATGACCAATACAATCAATCCATCTCCACTTCCTTCTTCTGAATATTTTTCCGGGATACCTTCTTGGTTGGTTCGTTGCCTGCCAGCCAGCCAGTCAGCCAGCCACACTTCCTTCTTACTTATTCTTATTATTCTGGTCATCTGATAGATAGATAGATAGATCTTCAGTGTCAGTATCGAGTGTGAGGGTAGGCGACAGCTGCTCATGTGGTGTATGTCTGTAGTTTATTGCAAATGCTTTCTGTAACGCGTCAGCTCTCTCAACCATCATATAGAAACACTGACTTACTTGACTGAATTAGTGTTGAAAATCTGGATGTTGTTCAGGCTTTATGCTGGTGCATTGCAGTGTAGTGAAGTGCAGTAGATCTCCACACTGATTATTCAGATAAATGCACGAAGGCCTGTCTTTGATGTGTTTCCGATTCTTGCTGCTTTGACATTCTCATGTGTGCCGCCACCGTCTGTAGCGAAGAGATGACTTCGTTTGGATTTCTCCTGTTGATAGTGATTGGAGCTTGTTGGTGGTGGTGGTTGGGTATCTTCATCAACTCTATCTTCTCTACGTTCACCTGAAGGAAGTCGAGTCTTCCTTCGCCGCCCAGCCTTTTCTGCCAAATTGTTAGTTTTCACCTGTAGATCTCCGAGTTTGTGAGACATAAGACATCCGACATAAATGATCATCGGCGAAATCAAGTCTTCTTCTGGAGTCTTTTATCGTTCCAGCTAGCGTATTCCCATCTTCTCGCTCCTCATAGTTTGTTGCATGATCCAGTCTAGTCCATTCCAGTAGACCACAATCAGGAAGATTATCGGTGATGTGACAGTAGGCGACAACTTTGTCTTACTCCTGTCCAAACTTCAAGTACACCACTGAGCTTTCCATCGTGAATCACTTGGCATTTAGCATCCTCATGTACCAGTTGAATGAACCAATCAAAAGTAACTTCATATTTACAGCTGATCAGTTCGAAAAATTGAAACCTTTTCGATCTATTATCCTTAGACTATACGGATCATCCAGATGAAATAGATCACCGGAGAACCTCCACACACAATTGCATCGGTTGCTACACTTCACAGTACCATATAAAGAACATTTTTATTGATTCATTAGATTTATCACATAAAGGAACAGTATTGTTTACTGGATTACGTTTCGGACATAATTTACTGTCCATAGTCATATCAAGATAACTACACAACTTCCAGATATCCTTTATATAGTCCTAATTTCGTCGTCTCTTTGTGAGATGGGTTAGTAAGATTTTGGATATATCCGGAACAGATGTTGAGTCATTCCTGTTGCTGCATATGTTAGGTGTCGGTTGATTCGATAAACAAAGATTCAGTTATCAATCTCTCACTCCACCCTCCAATGTTACTTTTAAGAATTTTCACCCTGTCCCATCCATCCTATTCTGTGGTTGTGTGTAATTGCATGCATAGCTATGGCTGGGCTTTTTTCTAAATTCCTTACCTTACCACGATCTACCAATTTTGACCTAGCTAGTTTTTGTGTCCAATAGCCTAGTTGATCCTGGTCGACTACTTTGACCTATGTATTTGACACCGCAATTGTTGCAGGGATTTGGTAAACTAAGTTATTCTGCTTAATTAGGTCAGTAGGATCTTTAACCTACAAAACTTATTTCGAAGTGAGTTTGTGGGTTTAAACGCCACTCTAATCCCAGCCAGCCTTACTGAGAATCATACTTAGTGTTACTGAGGTGCCTTTTTTGTATGGTATTACTGTGGAGGTTTTGAATTCTCTATTCACAGTATTGCCGCTACTATTATTACCATCGTTATCACTATTATTGTTGTTGTTATTACTACTATTAATAAGTGTGTTACTGATATTTCTCTTACAATTCCTAAGGAGTTTATCAATTAATTTGGGAGGGTAATTGTTCATGATTAAGGCGTCTTTAATGTATCTGGTTTCATGTTTTACATCTTCTGTTTTACTAGTAAGTTTTTTGGCCCTGTCTACTAGATACTTTATTAAGCCAATCTCAACTGACAAAGGGTGAGACGATTTGAAGTCTAAGTAACAGTTTGAATGTGAAGGTTTTCTGTGGACACTATCATCTAAACTCCCATCTTGTTTCCGTTTTATCCGGCAATCCAACATCGCTAATTCTCCTTCACTATTTTCTAATTCATAGGTGAATTGGATTGCACTGACTACTGAATTTATGTGTGAAGAAATTATGTATGTGTTCCGATTTCAACACTGTAAACGTGTCGTCTACATAACGAAATCATATTTTTGGAGCCGAACTAAATTTTTCTACAGCCATCCGCTCCCAACTATCCATAAATATGTCCGCCACAATAGGGGATATTGTGATCGCATGGCAACTCCTTCTGTTTGTTTGTATATTTTATACTGAAACCTAAATATTGTGGAAGTTAGGCATAGCTGTACTCCTAGTATGATATCATCTATTGGTATCTTACTTCGTAGTGTAACCTGGTGGTCATTATTCAGCTCGTTTCTAACTGCTTCCACGGCTATACTAATCGATATATTGGTATACAGACTGACTACATCAAAACTAACGTAATCCAGTAAACAATACTGTTACACAGTGTAATAAATCTAATAAATCAATAAAAATGGAAATAAGTGAAGGTCATTGACATGCATCATTCTATATTTTCTGCTTGAAGTTGCTTGTTTCATTTTTATAAATTATGGTGCATTGTAGCAAAGTAATTTAGTTACATATACACATGAATCAGATCACCTAAATTAAAAATACAACCGATAACCACTAGACTTTGCATTCTGTTGTATGCAGTTTAAAGGGCCGAATTGTGTGACTCATCGTGTAGGTGAACTGAGTATACCAGACTAGGAAGGCATATTTGAGATGAATCACGTTCAAGGTCAGCCCTTAAGACTGGATAAGTCGAATCACGTGCTTACACATACAAGGAAAGGTAATTGGTGAAAGCGTTAACACACGAATATAACATTAGTTGATTATAGGGATTAATTGACAAAAGTAGTGAAGAGATATTTTTGCTCAACTCTGGACATAAATTATTATTATTATTATTAGTCCCTTGGGTTCCTAGTGGAACAAAAGGCTTCAGTAGCACGTCTCAAGTGACCTCTGTTCTCTGAGATCTCTTGAACCTCGTTCCATGAGAGCCCACAAGCTCTCATTTCCTCCTCGCACGACCTCCTCCATGTCACCCTCGGCACCGACGTCCAACTCGTCGCTTCCCATGGGGATTCCACTCGAGCAACTTGCCTGACGCGTGATGTTCTCAGTCGGCCTTCTCAGTGCATGCCCAATCCATCTCCATTTCCTGCTACTGCATATTTGTTGCGTGATAGGTTCTTGCTTCGTTGGTTCGTTCCCAGAGTTCCTTGTTGCTTATTCTTTCTGGCAATCCATCTGATCTTCAGTAGCGAGCGTAAGCAGTTGTTGATGAATGTCTGTAGTTTATTGGAAATCCCTTTCGTGACGCGCCAAGTCTCTGAACCATACAGAAGCACTGACTTGACTGAGGTCGGTGTTGAAAATCCGTATCTTGTTCCGCATGCTGAGTGCAGATCTCCACACTGGTTTCAGGCTAATGAAGGCCTGTCTTGCTTTTCCGATTCTGACTTTGACGTCCTCGTCCGTCCCGCCTGTAGTTGAAACAGTGCTTCCTAGATAAGTGAAGGAGGTTACTTCCTTTAAGTTTCTCCCGTTGATGGTGACTGGAGTTTGTTGTTGGTGGTGGTGGTGGTGCGGTATCTTCATCACCTCTGTCTTCTCTATATTCACTTGAAGTCCCGTCTTCGCTGCCTCTTCTATCAACTTGTTAGTTTTTGCCTGCAGATCTTCTGGACATAAAGCTGGACCAGAATCTTCCTTAAATGTCATTCATCGTGTCAGATGGAATAGTTGAAAAGAAGTATGCCTACGACAGTTGTGCACAGCGGAGGCACTGGCAATTCATCAATTCAAGCCTGATCTCTGCGTGCGTTCAATCTCTCATCTTACCATGGTCTTAACACCTTCACAAATTCTCGATTTCATCATGATTAGTTAGTTTATTATTATCACCTTCATTATGACCCTTGTCTCATTCTTCACCTCCTTCACATTTATCTATTAACAAGAACAAGACATGTATCAGTGAGGAAGAAATATTTCTTCTCAACGACTTCATTGCCAAGATGTACAGTCGTATTTATTCTCAGTAAAATGACAGACAATTGCACTGACAAGTCAGTTGCTCAGTCAATATGCAAAATATACAATCCATGTAGGTGGCGGTATTTGTTCAAGTGGAAGAAATAGAAGAATGGATCACTGAATAGGGAGGAAGGAAGTGATGACAAGTGGTGAGATAAGAGACAAGTGTTATCAAAGGATTGTGAAACGGTGATAATTTAACTGAAACCTGTAGAATAGATTAATGAATAAGGAATGAATTGATATGAATTAGTGAAATACGGTTCAAGTTTTGTCGATGAAGTAATAATTGGTGATAATGGTGATAAAAGAAGAGAAGTATACCAAAGTGAAATGAACTGAAATTGACAAAATAAACAAAATGAATTGTTAAGGCCAAGGTAGAGAAAGTCATCATCATCATTATCAACATAGGACCAGGCATTACTGCGTAACAGTCCGAGTTGCCACACCTCATATCAGCACATCAAGTAAAAAGGTAGTGAGGTGAAGGATGAAGATAAGTGAATGCAATCAAAAGAAATATAAAGTACGAAAAGAAAAGAAAGAGGAGTGACAAAATGGTGAGATTCAGTATAGTGTTGTTAAGATGAGGATAATATGTGTATACATCTGCTCCACTTACATCGGTTTTCAGCCATGTGATCACCAATATAGTCAGCTCTACCAGATCCTTTATCGGGATCAGGTGTGGTCGTTATGAACACATCTCATTATAAAAGTAAGATGTTATCTATTCTCAGTGATGAAAGCAAATTTACGTCAGATGCCCCCTGTGAGGGGATACGTAAATTGGAAGTCAGAGTAAATTCTAAACTTGTGAAAATGCTTGGTATGAATTTAATCAATAAGGAGGAATTTAATCGTCTAAAACCTATGGGATCTGAACATCCACATCTATATGGGTTACCTAAAACTCATAAGCCTGACAACCCACTGCGTCCAATATTGTCTATGTGTCGATCACCCACACATAATCTAGCCAAATGGTTGGCAAAGCTCTTGAATCCTGTCAGAAGCCATTTATGTAAGTCCTCATTGAAAGATACATTTGACCTTATTGACTGTTTAAATGATATTAATATCAAGGATAAGACTATGTACTCGTTCGATGTAAATTCTTTATTTACTAATGTACCTCTAGTAAAAACAATTGATATTTTATGTGACTATATTTCTTCTAACAGTCTTATATTCCCTATCCCTATTAATTTTTTAAAAGATTTATTGTTATTATGCACTGATAAAGTTGAATTCACATTCGAGGGCGAACACTTTCAACAGATTGATGGTGTCGCGATGGGCAGTCCATTAGGACCGTTGCTAGCTGATGTATACATGTCATATGTTGAAAACATGGCTGACGATCTCATCGGAAGGGTTTCACTTTATAAGAGATATGTTGATGATATAGTCATTATATGTGAAAAGCCTGATGATGCAATGTGCCTGCTACAGAAAATGAACACGGCTCAGAATCACATTAGCCTGACTTATGAACAAGAGACGAACAACCAGCTACCGTTCCTAGACGTATTGCTCAGTCGACGGGAGGATGGCTCGATCAGGAGGTCGATCTATAAGAAACCTACATGGACAGGGCAATATCTTAATTTCCATAGCTATTGTCCAGTCCAATACAAACGTGGTTTAGTCAGATGCTTATTCAACAGGATAAACCGTATCTGCACCGATGACACCAGGGAGGAAGAAGCCAACTTACTGACGACAACTCTGATACAGAATGGATACCCGTTGAGATTTATCGACCGGTGCAAAAGTTATGTACCATTGAAAAGTATACAGTGTTCCGTTGCTAAGAAAATGTCTACATCTCATTACCATTTAGAGGTGATTCACATAGCTTTGTTGTGAGGAAAAGACTTAGATCGGCCATCTGTAAAACGTATTATGCAGCTAAGGTCATCATTGTAGAGAAGACCAAGTCCATGTTACAGCACAAACCGAAACAACATATAAACGATTACATCACATCCCACTGTGTTTATCAATTTACATGTATGTGTGGACACACATATATAGGGAGGAGTAATCGTGATATGCAGTTAAGGAAGGCTGAACATGTACCTAAGTGGCTACAAAAACAAATGACCTCAACAGATCCGATAAGTGCAGGTGACAAACATCCATCTTCGTCTATCGCTAAACATATACTAGAAACTAACCATAGGATAGACATGAAAACAGCCTTTAAAGTACTACATAAAAGTGGTCAGAGCCGAGTGCTTAAATTTATTGAAGCTCTTGCCATCCGTAAATTTAAACCCCCTTTATGTATACAAAAACAATTTGTACTCACGTTGAACCTACCTTGGTAGTATTGATTTTAATTTTCATACCAAGAATAAGGTTTTCCTTTTCTATCCCTTCCTATTCCTATGTTTCCCATTAACTTCATTGACCTTTTCGTAAATTTTCATATAAATAGTTCGACAAGTCCATGTGTAATCAGATTGTTCGAAATGTATAGCGCTAATACATCACATGTTTCAGATAATCTTCGTCTTCTCATTACGCTGTTTAAATTTATCAAAGGGACCAGTTGCTTTAAGCTCAGCAACATGTTTTCAGAAGGCCCGCTTACAACGTTCAGTATAGTCAGCATGTGAACTTGTAGATGATGATCTACTACACTATCCTTTTGAAGAATTGAACTATTTCTTAGATTGATAATTAAGGTAGCAAAGTATTCATAAGGGAAATTAATGTAGTCACAATCCTAATTCACCTATTTATAAGCATATTTATAACGATTTTCACCATTTCAATGCATCCCTTAAAGTTAATTGAAATGGGGACATATATTTTCTTCGAAAAAAGGTTACGAAACCATACCATTATTAAGTAGTTTATTTATTATATTACGTCAAAATCTCTGCAAGGCTACAAAAGGCTCAACTAACTTTCGTCAAACATATGCTGCCTGTGATGCCGTTGCGATATCCAGTTGCCTATTAAGGGTTGAGTGTTTTTCACTGTAGTTCTGTTTGTAGATGCGAAACATGGCAATTAGAAGATATGAGAAGGCTTTAAGTTTTCGACCACCGTCGTCTTTCTAGCATAGGCAATGCGTAATGGTGTCACCAAGTGAGTAATACAGAAGTTTGACATAGAGGTTTAGGTAAGAGAGGTAAGACAGTTAATGCAGTTATGAACCTTTATCAACTGACATAGTTGACTGGAACACGTGTAACATGTCCCTAGTCGCCGTTTAATTATATTTTCCGTAATTAAAGAGTAAAAATTGAGTATTTTCGTTAAACTAAGCCAGTAGATGGTTTCAAGTTTTCAAGACTTTGTTTAAATGAATATGACGTTAACGCGTCAGTTCGATAACCCACTAAAAACGGAATCCACAGTATTAGTGACTGTCGGGAAGTCCACGTCAGAAACTGAGAAAAGCCAAGTCATCAATACTTTTTTCAAATTCAATTTTCTCTTATTCAATAACATTTCAAGCAGAACACGATACTATATCAGGTCGTAAGATTGTCATTTCTGTAACTCGAATATACTACTGATACTGCTAGATTATTGGCAAGCTTGACAATACATATCTTGAATTCACTTAAAAATTGATTAACTACTCATAGACATCTATCAATCATTATCTTTACTGTTTGTCCCTTGGGGTCCTAATGGAACATAGGGCTTCAGTAGCACGTCTCCACTCCAATCTCTTCTCTGACATCTTTTCAACCTCGCTCCACAACTCCCCACAGGCTCTCATTTTTTCCCCACACCATCTCCTCATTGTCACCCCCACCTCGGACACCCAACTCGTCGCAATTCCCATTCGCATTCAATTCTACCACCTGACCTGACAAGTCATGTCCCCAGTCACCCTCATCAGTGTATACCCAACACAATCCATCCCCACTTCCCACCGCATATTTGTTCAGCCATAACTTCTTGCCTCCTTGGTTCCTTCCCAGAGTGACTTCCTTCATGCTTATTCTTATCATTATGGTCATCTGAGCTTCAGTAAAGAGCCAATGTAGGCGGTCGTTGATGAATATCTGTAGTTTGTTGGAAATGCCAACGACAAGTCTCTAAACCATCACCCAGACTCAATGACTTGACAATGCTGTTGAAAATCCGGATGTTGTTCACCCTCCATACTGACTGCAGTGCACAACATCTACACATTGCTTTCAGGTTAATCAACACCTGTCTCGATGTCTTTTCCATCCTCACTGTCACATCATCGTCTGTGCCATCGCCACCTGTAGTTGAAACACTACTGCATATGCCATAGGTGAAACAGACCACTTCCTTCACGTCTCTCCCCTTCATCCTGATTCAACCTTGTTGTTATTCATGCTGTTGTTGCTTCGATATCTTCATCAACTCTCTCTTCTCTATATTCACTTCAAGTCCTGTCTTCCCTACCTCACCTCTTCTCTCAACTTGTTACTTTTCACCTGCACATCTTCAACTTTGTGTGACATCACACACAAGTCATCATCACCGAAATCAAAGTCTTCTAGGTTATTTTCCCCGGTCCAGCCAGTGTATCCCCCCCCACCCCACCTCTTCTCACAGCTCCTCACAGTTGTCTGCTACATCATCCAGTCTACTCGACCACAATCAGCAATATCATGAGTGATAGTAGGTGGTAGCATTGTCTTACTCCCTCCTGTCTTCACTTCAAAGGTATCACTGAGCTTCCCATTGTCAATTACTTGACATGTGGCGTCTTCATATAGTTGTTGAATGAGGTTGATAAAGGTTTGTGGTATACCATAGTATTGAAGCAACTGCCTTGCTTATTACTTGTCGGTCGACGCTGTCGAACGCCGGCCTTTTCGAAGTCGATGATGTTGAGGTAGAGTGTTGACTGGCATTCTATGCTCTGTTGTATGATGATGCGAAGCGTTGCAATTTGGTCCTCCAGGATGATGCGGCTAAATATTTTGCTTGCAGTGGACAGGAGAGTGATTCCTTGCCAGTTCTTGCAAAGACTTAGGTCGCTCTTCTTCATGAGTTTGAGTAAATGCAAACGTAGTTGAACAGAATTATTTCCTTGTTTTAAGATACTTATCATCAACAACAGTTGAAGAACCAAACGAAACCGGAAAGTACTGAACAGCTGCTTTTAGGACTTCTCAGATTTTTTTTGGGGTAAGCTTGCTACAATTCCGTGAGTGTGTTGGAATCAAGTGATTCACTTGTTCCTAGTCTTTTCAATTTAGCATATAGGGTGGTCATCAGTCAATGCCATAGGCATTATTATCATAGGATTATAAAGAATGAAAATTTTTTGGAGCATACAGATTCCCAATGTTACATAAATGTTGAGCAAATTTATACGTTGTGTTATTTAAATACCCGACAGCTACGTATATGCAGAGATAGGCATGAAACGTTTCGTTGGTATATATACCACTACTGTAATCTTAATTGGATGATTTCCAAAGGAAATTTTCTTTGATTACTACAGTGGACAAAAAATTCAGATAAAAATGTGGAGCATGCGATTTAAGAATGGTTGGCGCATTGATCACTCATTATATCAGGGATATATCTTTATACACATTGATCAAGAATATCTCGGAGGCTAGTGAAGGACTGTTAACGCCAGTTGCAATAGACATATCTCAGAAACCAAAGAAAACAGTGCATAATAAACTCTACAAACTGAATACTTGAAGATTTAAAGATAGATAGCAAGTGGATTACAGGATCAATTGTGACCACCATGTCATTGCTCAGTACACTCAACTAATAACATAATATATGTACGTGTTAGGGGGATAGAGAATCTCGCTTAGTTCCTAGTTACTAGCCGCTCCTGAGCTCAGATAAAGAGCAAAAGTTGGGCATAGGGCTACCAACCCTACCCAGTAAAACCAATTCAATCGCAAACGAAACTTCAAAGCACAGAGCACATATAAAAAATAAACTAATTTCTCGCTAGAATCGGAGAGACGAAATGACACCATTTGGTGAAAGCCTTCATGAAGCCAATTTGACGATGTGTCTTTTCTCGATGAAAGCGAAAGTAAGGATGGGGATGCGGAATGTCCGCACCATGTATGAACCTAGCAAGGCTGCACAGATTACAAGAGATGAGAAGATATAGCATAGAAGTGCTACCAATCTGCGAGAAATCAACAGATGGAATGCAGGTGGACTATCCAAACTGTCAACTGCAGAGTCAATAATCTACTCCAATATTGTCACCCAGATGACAACCACGAGCACATAGAGTTTTCCAGTGGCTTCCATGATGTCCCTAAGAGCATCAAAGACTCTCTCTCTCTCATGCAGTGGGAACCAATCTCCTCCAGCATCGGGATCATGACAGCAAGGTGGATTCAACTCGAAAGGAAGGAAAGTCACAATCACACAATGCTACGCCACGCACCTACAAACAATGCAGATCAAGAGAAGAAGCAGGGAATTCTACAGACAACTGCAATCCGTACAAAACCCAAACCCAGTTGGCGACATTGGAATTCATTCTAATAAGGGGCGTGAATGCTAAACTCGGAGCAGACGACACAAGAAGAGAACTCATGCATCATGGGTCTAGAGGCACTTGGTGAAATGAACGAGAATGGAGACTTCTGCGCATATAATGATATGGTGATTGCAGGCAGTGTGTAAAAACACAATTAATTTGGCAACTGCTGCTTCAACACTACGGTTTAAGTGCCACAAACTTTTATCAACCTCATTCAACAGCAGCTATGTGATGATGATGATACTACATGCAAAGTGATTCACAATGGAAAGCTCAGCGATGTCTTTGGAGTGAAGACAGGAGTATCACCGATGATCTTCCTGATTGTGGTCGACTGGACTGGATCGCGCAACATACAACTGTGAGGGGCAAGAAGATATGCATACGCTGTTTGACTGGTGAAAAAACCCCAGAAAAAGGTTTGGATTTCGCCGATCATGATTTATGCATAATATCTTGTTGCACAAACTCGAAGATCTGCAGACGAAAACCATCAAGTTGGCAGAAGAGGCAGAGCAGTGAAGAGGAGACATCAGGCGAACGTAGAGGAAGGCAGAAGTGGTGAAGAAACACAACAACAAGCATCAATCACGATCAATAGAAGAAATGTAGAGGAAGTTATCCCTTTCACCCACCTACCTGGACAGCATCGTCTCAACTGAAGGCAGCGGCACAGATGAGGAAGTCAAACCCAGGATCGGAAAGATAGCAAGACAGCTCTTCATTAATCTGAAATAATCAGTGTGGAGATCTACTGCACTGCACTCAGCATAAAGCCTGAACAAGATGCGCATTCTCAACACTAATTCAGTCAAGCAAGTCAGTGCTTTAGTGTGATGGTTCAGAGACTTGGTGTGTTATCAAAAGCATTTCCAACAAACTACAGACATACATGAGATGAACAGCTGCTGTCTATGCCCACTCGATACTGACACTGAAGATCGATCAGATGGCGAGAATAATAAGAATAAGCAACAAGAAATTCTGGATGGCAACGAACCAACCAAAAACCCATCGCCCAACAAATATGCAGAAGAAAGTGGAACACAAATATCAAATAGTAATAATAATGAACAGATTGGAAGGGATGTTTATATTGACATCTTGTACAGTAGTCATCAAATATTGTATACTTTCCACTAAGACAATCATTTTCACAATGTCCTTCATTTCCTCTTCTGCTTCTATCTTGATTTGCTTTTAATGCGCCCATATTCTCTCGCATTTCTCTAGGCAGAATCTCTACCCATTGCTGCTAATTCCCTATGATTTCATCTGTCCTCTCAACATATACTACTTAAACCCATTTTGATCAGCACCGCCCACCACACTCGTCCCCCCGTCAAAATTTCGAGCTTGCAGCCGTGTTATGAATGTTGTCATTGCTTGACTTGTGATTAGGATTTCATCCTCAACCTTGTAACAGTATCCGCACGGGTCTCTATCTCCCGTGAACAATCTGTCGTATTTCTAAACCAACTTCATGATGTTTGGCACATCTGGGTGTGATGCTCTCGATATTTTAATCTCTGCTACCTAGCTGTTTTCCTGAGTGGTGAACGACGCGTACTTTTTCGCCACTATTCCTGTTCTCGTGTTAATAACTGCGCCCACTTTCAAAAAATTTAGCATCTAGGATTGTCCGTTGTAGATGCGTGATGACAATGAATGTAAATCTAATTTCCCCATTTCCTATCTCGACGACGTAATCTGATGAGCCTGTGATTTCTAATGCATGTTCCACAACCGTATGGACCATCAGTGCACACGGTCTTATATTCTGAAACTGACTCTCATCTATCGGTGAGACTTCCGCCCCCACCCCGTATCTATTAAAAACATGATCTCCCGATCATTTATTCGCATTCTAGCACCCACAGCACCTCGATCTATGGCTCCTACAATATCTAGTCTAGTTGGAAAAACAGAACCTATATTATATCCTTCCAGACGTTTTCTTTTTCGCCTCTCCGGACAGTTTCTTCGCCACTGTCCCAGTTTTCCGTATGCACGACATATACTCTATCTGTTTATATACATTCGAAGTGCAGCCATCTCTTCCTGAAGGTTGTCGATTTGTCTTTGCCAGTTATTTACCTCTAGTGACCACACTGCAGCTACTGCTGTATCCTTTAGCTGTCTAGTGACCTCGGCTAGCTCACTAATGTCCACGGGTTAAGATGCGTTCACTAGTCGTAGCTGCTGGGCGATGGCATTCGGGACACTTTCGGTGAATTGTGCAGCCAGCAATCGCTCCTGGGAGTCCTCATCCAAAGTGGGAAGTGCTCGTCGAAGTACTTTGGTCAATTTCATGGCCAATACCAACGGATCTTCATCTATTCCAAGTTTAGTGCTCCGAAACTGCTACATCACCAGCTCCCTGTCCGCTGAGCTATCAAACTCCACCTCCACTTGTTCAATCATTCTCTTTCAAGTCTCCTTCCCATCCACGCGTTTCACATCGTCACATGCCACTTTCGCTCTACCCCTCAGCAACGTGCCAAGCACTAAAACCTTCGCTCCTGGATCCCGGACACCCACCAGCTCCGCGACCAACTCGAAGTCCCTGAGAAAGACCTCGATGTCTCCATCCTCGAACACTGCAGGCCACGGAATCTTCATCACGTCCAGAAGCAGTGACAGCGACTGCAGAAACGACAAGATTGGAACGAGAGAAGGAAGATTTATTATTGATATGCTGTATGGTAGTCATCAAATATTGTACACTTTCCACTAAGACAGTCATTTTCACAATGTCCCTCATTTCCTCTTCTGCTTTTATCTTGGTTTGCTCTTAATACGCCCATATTCTCTCTTGCGTTTCTCTAGGCAGAATATTAACCTATTGCTTTTATCCATTTTGATCAGCACCGCCCACTACAATACTACTACTACCTGGCTGCCTAAACCTCGATACGTCGAGCGGGGTTCGAACCCTAACCCATTGCTTGAAAGTCAACTCTTTAAACTTCACATTCACTAAACTAAATGTAAATAATAAAGCATAACAATTAAAAGATTTAAGAAAAAACCTGATTATTATTAATACTATTCACATATAATGTCAAAGATGCCTTTAACAGGTTCAAGAGCTTCATAAAACCGAAGAATATGATTTTTATAGCAAAAAGGTATTAAATAATTCAGCAAATTAGATTGTTTCCTGAAATTATTACTCGAATTATTACTACAACTATACTGACAATGGAGTGTTGTATTATTTATCAGTCGTGGAAGATAACGACGTGAAATAACATACCGTTGGATAGTTGGCAAATCCACTGATGTTGTTGACGATGAAATTTGACCAATTTTTGTTTCTTCAATCTCTATTTCACTAGTTTGTGCATTTGACAATACTGAAGGAGAAGTGGTAAACGAATCAGTATCACAATCGACATGCTGACTACTATCCTCATCATCATCATCGTCAGCATCAGAGAGTGAACTGTACAACACAGGATTCGATTTGTCCACCATAAGTTCACGATTGGCAAGTAACTTTCTCCACCAATGTTGAATTCGTTTAGCAGCTTTATGGCGTAAGCATCTTTTGAAAACTAAAATGATGGTGAAAAAGTTTGTTTGATAGTAGTGTGAAATAATTTTTTAACCAATCAGTATTATTCATATATTCATCATACGTATGTACACAGTAGAAATCATACTACACAACTAACTATTATTGTGTGCAAAGACATGAAATTGTAGATTTTAGAGGTGAGGTTATGGATTTGAACAGAGTCATATCAAAATGATAAAGCATATAGAGCAAAAGTTGAGCATGTAATAAACAGGAGCTAGGCATTGCTTTTAGCAATGAGCACTTACCAAGTGGTATAACGTTAACCGCTTGCTTTTTAACAGAACTCCAACTCTAAACACAAGTGGAGAGACGTCGTCGGACTTTATTGATATGAGTGACTAAATCAAAGTAGAACCTTTCACACGGGTAGATCGGCTCAAGTTGCCACACTTCACAGAGGTATACAAAGAACAGGTGGATAGAAGATTCATATCATACAGATAACCAACACCATTTACACCACCAACAACAAGCTCCAATCACCATCAACGGCAGAAACCTGAAGGAAATAGCCTGTTTCACCTACCTACAAACTACAGATATTCATCAACAACTGCCTACGTTGGCTCGTTACCGAAGCTCAGATGGCCAGAATAATAAAAATAAGCAAGAAGGAACTCTGGGAACGAACCAACCAAGAACCTATCGCATAGGAAGAAAGTGGAGATGAATTGGAGATGCACTGAGAAGACCATTCGGGGATATCACGCTCCAGGACAGACCGTCGAGTGGAACCCAGATGGGAAACGACGAGTTGGGCGTCGGTGCCGAGGGTGACATAGAGAAGATGGTGTGGGGAAGAAATGTAAGCTTCTGGGGAGTCGTGGAGCCAGGATCAAAAGATTGCACAGAAGACAGTGGAATGGAGACGTGTTGTTGAAGCCCTATGTTCCGCTAGGATCCCAGGGGATAAATAATAATAGTAAATAATCATATAGATAAAGGTTAATGTGGAAATTCAAGCTTTAGACGTCAAGAAGTGAACACACTTGCCCCATATCACCAAGTGTCTGCAAGCACTGATTCCTTGCGTCTCGAGGACCCTAACCAGGCAGTCCACATCTCTCCCCACAGGGCTCAAGCCAACAGTCAGGCACTTCAGTGACTGGTGCCACGCCTTGGTCTGGTCAGCCTGAACTCTTTTCCACCCCAATCCAATTTTCTTTAGTATGGCGGCACGTCGAGGTAGGTGGTGGCTCGGCATGCGCAGTACATGTCCAAACCATCTCAACCGACTAACCCTCACAACCTCACCAATCGACTTGCCTAGTTCATAGATATAGACAATAATAAAACACTGAACTACGATTAGTAGTCACTGTTGCTGAATCCAAAGACAATCGCCTCCACCTATTCCAATGAATATACTTAGACACAAATGTGTCAAATTGAACTTATACACAAAATGAATATGTCTGAGTAAAGATGTGAAGGGTCTTAAAGGATGAACTTCTTTGACAGAATCTGTTACTTATACTCAACTCTATATAACAACAAGCAATATACACTGGATTACTACTCAATCTATGCAAGGACAACCAAAGTTATTCCTTACACCTCTGGTACGCTGACAAGTATGTATTTACATGTCCAAAGTGTAAGTTTACAATTGTTCTGCATAACAAATTCATGTTGCCATAAACTTCCCACCAGCATACAAAGAAGATATGGGAAGAGAGGGAGTTTAAAAATGAAGGTTATTCAAAATATTCAAGCTCTATGAATGGATCTGCACCGATGATTCCTATCGTATCAGCTAGGTAGCTTACACCTCCCTACACAACTAAGATAAATGGTAAAACACTTTATGGACTTGTGTCATATCATGGTTTGGCCAAACCTCATCTAACTTCGACCAGCATTGAACGTCAACGTAGATGGTGGTTCTCCATGCCCATGTTGAATTCAACGCAGTCGGTGAAGGTACGCCTTCTTTACCAAGTACCCTACGACTAACCTCGACATTGCTCACACGGTGATCTCACCATACGCAAGCACTGCTATGAGAAAACCTATGATCGAAAACCTGTAACCGCTTCATGTCTCACAGCCATATAACAAGACTAAGAGTGTGCATATGAAGATGCGGCATCAGTTTATGCAGTCTCTGACTGTTAGTCTGAGTAACACTGCGCTATATACCCCTATTTTGCACCACTTTATCTGTTGTTTTCCCATGACTTTAAAATAACGTAAATGGCTGTTTTTACACCGTTATTAGTTTTTGCTTCCCTCTACTCTCAAGGCTGAATTCTCATTGGTTGTTAACCATGTGTGGATTTAGTGTCGTCAAGGTTATTAAGAAATATATCTATCGAGCATCGCTGTCTACTGTATTGACTATTGCTGAGACAGTAAAAAAGCTCCCTATCAACGGTCTGTATTCTATTCTTGTCTTCGCGTGTTGGTGGTGATTGATGTTCAGATTTGCGTAAGAATCGATTCATTTGCACATTACTTTCGTATGGTTCGTAGCCTGCTAGTTCATACAGCCAGTCATAGCAAACCTTTATCTATTTATACTCTTTCAACTTTAATACAATTTTGTCTTCATTATTAAGAATCCTCTTTTAAACCCTTTCTTCTATGCATGCTGGTTTAAAGTATGGCAACTTGGATTATCCCACTTGTGTGTGAGGTTCAATATTCAGCTTCGTCTTCTATAGCACTGTGATGAATAATCGCCAACTATAAGGAATAATAGCACAAATGATGAAGGAGTCTCAGTGGTGTCTCTCTTTCTCTCGGACACATACACATACACAATGCAGTAATCGTACAATAAAACTCAACTACTTTTCCACCTCTTACATAATGATAATCGATTGCATCAAAGTCATTTCTTCTTCATATTCATCCCTTGCGTTCCTAGTGGAACATAGGGCTTCAGTAGCACGTCTCCATTCCACTCTCTTCTCTGAAATCTTTTCAACCTCGCTCAACGACTCCCAACAAGCTCTCATTTCTTCCCCACACCATCTCCTCATTGTCACCCTCACCTCAGACACCCAACTCATCAATTCCCCTTTGCATTCAACTCTACCACCTGCCCTGACAACTCATGTCCCCAGTCACCCTCATCAGTGTATGCCCAACACAATCCATCCCCACTTCCCTCCGCATATTTGTTCAGCCATAACTTCTTGCCTCCTTGGTTCCTTCTCAGAGTGACTTCCTTCATGCTTATTCTTTTCATTATGGTCATCTGAGCTTCAGTAACGAGTCAGTGTAGGCAGCAGTTTATGATGAATGTCTGTAGTTTGTTGGAAATGTCTTTCGTAACGCACCAAGTCTCTAAACCATCACCCAAACCCACTGACTCGACAATGCTGTTTAAAATTCGGATGTTGTTCACCCTCCATACTGACTGCAGTGCACAACATCTACACATTGCTTTCAGGTTAATCAACACCTGTCTCGATGTCTTTTCCATCCTCACTGTCACATCATCGTCTGTGCCATCGCCACCTGTAGTTGAAACACTACTGCATATGCCATAGGTGAAACAGACCACTTCCTTCACGTCTCTCCCCTTCATCCTGATTCAACCTTGTTGTTATTCATGCTGCTGTTGTTGCTTCGGTATCTTCATCAACTCTCTCTTCTCTATATTCACTTCAAGTCCTGTCTTCCCTACCTCGCCTCTTCTCTCAACTTGTCACTTTTCACCTGTACATCCTCAACTTTGTGTGACATTACACACAAGTCATCATCACCGAAATCAAAGTCTTCTAGGTTATTTTCCCCGGTCCAGCCAGTGTATCCCCCCCCACCCCACCTCTTCTCACAGCTCCTCACAGTTGTCTGCTACATCATCCAGTCTAGTCCACCACAATCAGCAATATCATGAGTGATAGTAGGTGGTAGCATTGTCTTACTCCCTCCTGTCTTCACTTCAAAGGTATCACTGAGCTTCCCATTGTCAATTACTTGACATGTGGCGTCTTCATATAGTTGTTGAATGAGGTTGATAAAGGTTTGTGGTATACCATAGTATTGAAGCAACTGCCTTGCTTATTACTTGTCGGTCGACGCTATCGAACGCCGGCCTTTTCGAAGTCGATGAAGTTGAGGTAGCAATATAGTCATAATAGGAATAAATATACGCTATTAAAAAAAACAAACAAACGATAAACAACTTACATAGTTGTATCACTTTTGCATTTCTATTCAACATGAAATATCTTAGTTTAGTTAAATGTTGATATTGACTTTTAGTCAAATGAATTCGTGTACGACCGAATTGATAGATTATCGGAAATGCAGAGTAAATTGGATTAGGATTTTCATCATTTTCTATGCTGTAGAGATTGTTATCTATTGGTATAGTTTTAGAAGATATTGAAGATAAATTCAATCCAAGCATAAGTAGTATAAGGACAAATTGTTGTTGTTGTTGTATTGTTGATTCACCTTGAATAAAATAAGATAATGAGGAAAGAAAGTAAAGATGTATGTGGATTTAGAGAGAGGTGATACATTAGATGAACCCTAATGAGTTGTGTACATCGAGTAGTATCCGTCAAAGGATGTTCATTCTCTTCATTCTTAGTTGTCTGACTCGTTGTTTGATTTAACATGCATAAATCTAACCCTTAGAGAATCCTTGGTAGATGACATAGTCCAGTTAGATGAGGATGCTGACAATATTCAGAGTCTTCTAGGAAACCTTGAGTGGCGATTTGAGAAGGTTTGTGATGTATTTCTCGTCATCTAAAGGAACATTGTTACTCTAAGATTGGTTTTCTGTGATGTTCCGCTTAACAAATGGAGATAAACACTTCACTTACCTAGGAATGTCGAATCAGCGAACAAAATCTCTGTACTGGCTATTACGAACTTACGCCCTCTGTGGCGCCCCTCCGATATCTGATTGCCTATTATGGGTCAAGTATACTCTCCAGCAGTTTCCTCTCTTCTACTCTATGGCTGTGGGTCCACGGGACAAGAGGAATCAGTGGTTGGAGACCCTAGGTGATCACATGGCTCAGAACCGATGTCAGTGGCGCAGATGTATACACACATTATTCTCATCTTAACAATGCTATGCAGAATCTCACCATCTTGTCACTCCTCTTTCCTTTCTTCTCATACTTTATATTTCTTTTGACTGCATTCACTTATCTTCATCCTTCGCCTCACCACCTTTTTACTTGATGTACTGATATGAGGTGTGGCAACTCGGACCGTTACGCAGTAATGCCTGGTCCTATGTTGATAATGATGATGACTCTATGGCTGTCAAACATGGTCATTAAAGGTTGACGAAATGAGAAGACTTCTGGTGTTTGACCACCGTTACCTTGGTAGCACAGGCCATGTGTCATAGTGCCACCACATCAGTAACGTAGAGGTCAGTTTAGTGTAGTTTTAGGGATAAGAGGAAAGTCAGTTGATAGGGTTGTGAATCCTTATAAACCCAAGTAGCTGAGACGTGTGTTGCACATGTATTGTCACTGTCTACCTTTTCGCACAATGTTAGCAAAAGGACAAGGGCAGTCATACTAAAACATTGTATCAATGTATCAGGTCCCTGGTCGTTGGTTTGAGGTATGTTGAGGTTCACTTAACAACAGAAACCAATAGTTGGAGAATCTAGGTGGTATGGCTGAGAATTGGTGTCAGTGGAGTAGATGTATCCATTCAGTACCTTAATTTTAACCTCTTTCTATTACATTTGACCGATTCTTCCTTATTTATTCATCTTTCATTTTATTGCTTTGTTACTTGATGTACTAATATGAGGTTTAGCAACTTGGATTGTTACGTAGTAGTGCCTTCTGGTATGTTGATATTGATGGTGATGATGACATTAACCACCCCTGACTTTGAAACCCCGTTCTATCTCTTTCGCTTTCAGTAACCCGGTAGTGTCAGATAGGCTGCCAAAAAATAGATTAGACTTACCGTTTAATGCATAAACGTAAATATTACACCTTTACCTTAATCAAGATGTCCCGTTTCACTCCATCTTCATCTCTTCTAATAACTTTCTGCTACTACTGATGACTTTCTTGCTTACTGATCGATGTTTTGTCTTGCTGTGGTCTACCTCGGATATGCTATGAGGTGTGGCAACTTGAACTGTTACTCAATAATGGCGATCCTCATGTTAATATTGGCTGACTGAGTCTTCTTACACTAAATCACTAGGCAGCTTTAATCGCTTCATATCACCCCACATGATACGTAGGCATAAAAATGTCAATGTTTACTAATCGAAAAATCAATAGGCATAACTCACTTGTTTGACGACGTAAAGTGAGGGGAGTTCGTTTTGACGTCGACCTAGGAAGTTGAATCAGTTTAAGATACCATGAATTCAACAAACAGAATTCAGATTCTAATAGCTGATCAGTTGGTGGATATGGATTAAGATGCCAAAATACTCTGTACTCAGATATAAACTCTTCATATGTAAATCTAGTGGAAAAACAGAGGAAACGTATACAGAAATAGAGTGTAGTAACTAACAATCAGTGAACAGCATCTTAATATAAATGCAATACATGTAGCCCTCATTCATTAGATCCATAAAGTCCGCATCTTGAGCTCACTCACTCACTCACTCACTCACTCACTCACTCACTCACTCACTCACTCACTCACTCACTCACTCACTCACTCACTCACTCACTCACTCACTCACTCACTCACTCACTCACTCACTCACTCACTCACTCACTCACTCACTCACTCACTCACTCACTCACTCACTCACTCACTCACTCACTCACTCACTCACTCACTCACTCACTCACTCACTCACTCACTCACTCACTCACTCACTCACTCACTCACTCACTCACTCACTCACTCACTCACTCACTCACTCACATACATATATACATACATATATACACGATGGTTGACATATGACACATGTGTAGTAACTGGTTAGTTCACTGGATTAATTTAGGGTGTTTGATGATAAAATTGTGGCTCGTTGGTTTAGGTAATCAACTTTCAACTAGTGAGTTGTGGGTTCGAACCCCCTCTCGCCTACAGAGGTTTGAGCAGCTAGCCTTCAGTAATAAGTGTGAATCATTTCCAACTGAACAAATGTATAGAACGTTGCTGAATGGATTTCGCATTGAATTGAGTATTTGATGCAGGAAGTAGCTAACTTGGATCTTAGTACAACAAGTACACGTGTTCAAAGAATCAAGGTGGGACGGCACTCGTGTTTTAAAAAACTCTTACTGCTTACTAACAGCCCAACCCAATACGACGTCATACAGACGTTTACGTACTAGACTATGCAGCTGCACTTAATGCGTGACGAACAATAATATATTATCCAGTTGTCCAGGCCACGATCAAATGAGAGTGATTTGAATTTATAACTCCACTGTCATAACATTCGATTATTATTATATTAATTTATCCCTTGGGTTCCTAATGGAACACAGAGCTTCAGTAGCACGTCTCCATTCCACTCTCTTCTCTGAAATCTTTTCAACCTCGCTCAACGACTCCCAACAAGCTCTCATTTCTTCCCCACACCATCTCCTCATTGTCACCCTCACCTCAGACACCCAACTCATCAATTCCCCTTTGCATTCAACTCTACCACCTGCCCTGACAACTCATGTCCCCAGTCACCCTCATCAGTGTATGCCCAACACAATCCATCCCCACTTCCCTCCGCATATTTGTTCAGCCATAACTTCTTGCCTCCTTGGTTCCTTCTCAGAGTGACTTCCTTCATGCTTATTCTTTTCATTATGGTCATCTGAGCTTCAGTAACGAGTCAGTGTAGGCAGCAGTTTATGATGAATGTCTGTAGTTTGTTGGAAATGTCTTTCGTAACGCACCAAGTCTCTAAACCATCACCCAAACCCACTGACTCGACAATGCTGTTTAAAATTCGGATGTTGTTCACCCTCCATACTGACTGCAGTGCACAACATCTACACATTGCTTTCAGGTTAATCAACACCTGTCTCGATGTCTTTTCCATCCTCACTGTCACATCATCGTCTGTGCCATCGCCACCTGTAGTTGAAACACTACTGCATATGCCATAGGTGAAACAGACCACTTCCTTCACGTCTCTCCCCTTCATCCTGATTCAACCTTGTTGTTATTCATGCTGCTGTTGTTGCTTCGGTATCTTCATCAACTCTCTCTTCTCTATATTCACTTCAAGTCCTGTCTTCCCTACCTCGCCTCTTCTCTCAACTTGTCACTTTTCACCTGTACATCCTCAACTTTGTGTGACATTACACACAAGTCATCATAACCGAAATCAAAGTCTTCTGGGTTCTTTTCCCCGGTCCAGCCAGTGTATCCCCCCCCACCCCACCTCTTCTCACAGCTCCTCACAGTTGTCTGCTACATCATCCAGTCTAGTCCACCACAATCAGCAATATCATGAGTGATAGTAGGTGGTAGCATTGTCTTACTCCCTCCTGTCTTCACTTCAAAGGTATCACTGAGCTTCCCATTGTCAATTACTTGACATGTGGCGTCTTCATATAGTTGTTGAATGAGGTTGATAAAGGTTTGTGGTATACTATAGTATTGAAGCAACTGCCTTGCTTATTACTTGTCGGTCGACGCTGTCGAACGCCGGCCTTTTCGAAGTCGATGAAGTTGAGGTAGTGTTGACTGGCATTCTATGCTCTGTTCTATGATGATGCGAAACGTTGCAATTTGGCCCGCACATGATTTGTACTTCCTGAAGCCTGCCTGTTCCGGTCATAGTTTTGTATCTAGGGCTTTTTTTTTTGCCTCTGCAGGATGATCATAACACTCGATAGGTAACATAAAATGGTGGCACATCAAAAAACTATCATACTACTATAGTAGTTAGAAGTAATCATTAGAGATAAGAGAATCACTTACTTTGCATAATATGTAGATCGTAAAACTTCTAATGCTGCTAATAGTCCACTATTTACAAGTTGATCTTTTACATAATCAGAATCTATCAAACAATTTATCGATTGATGACAATTTCTAGATGGTGAATCCGGTCGAATACAACGAATGAAAAATAAGTTGTGACAGTTAAGTACATCAAGAAGATGATCTAGAGAGGACTTGACAGAAAAGAAACAAAATAAACAGAAAATATGATACTAGTAGTACTACTAGTAAGTACCTTTTAAAAACCTAACAATATAAGCTAAACTATTAATGATGGATAGTGGCTAGCAGTGGAATCCAGGATTCGCATTTCGTCCTATTCCGGACTCGTCAGCCCGATGTACCTACTTCCCAGTGAGTGATTTTTTCCCCACCAGGATTCAGACTAGGTAGCGATCGCTTCAAACGCCAGAGCGTTATCCACTAAACCACTGAGCCACGATAGCCACTTCTTGTGAGACGGGTATAGTTTTAGTATAATTGTTTATATATGATACCGTCGTTGCTTGTACCGAATTGATCGGTCTCTATTCGATTCGGTCCAAGCAACGAAGGTGTCATATAGAAACAATTATACTATAAGCTAAGCTATTCGAGAGCTGAGTAACAATTCAGTGATACACAGATATTTAATGACTAGGCCAAATGTTTAGAAATTGAATACACGAACCATAGTTTAAGTAGTCATATGGTGCGATTCATCCTTTCAAGCAAGTTGAAAACACCCACAGATTTAGCTAAATTATACAGAGATGAAGTCTCTGACTGTTAGCATCAGTTATGTGAGATGTAGAATGTCTAATTGGGCTCCCAAAAACGACAGGAATCAGTCGTTAAGAGCTCTTGGTGACATAGCTGGAAATCGATCATAATGACACAGATGTAATCACTCCTTGACGTCGTCTAAAGCTTGAATGTTTCAACCAACCCTAGTTTTTAGGTTTCTTCTCCCCTTATACACCTTTGCGTCCACTTTGATAGCCGTCTTTTTCTATCCACCTGTTCTTTGTGTACTACTGTGAAGTGTGTAGCAGTTTGAACCGATGAGCTTGTGTACTAGATTCCATGTTGATTTAATCTGTCTATAGATCATTCCGTATGTCCTTAAATACAGAATGAAATTCAGCACGTTACATTACATCCAAATTGGATACCATCCAAGATGTAACTGTAGAAGATTGGTTCTTTTTACTCCTCTTCTCGTTTAACCTTGAAGGATGCGACCTGGTGAGTGACGGAGTTCTACGGAAACTCTAACCCGCTACTCATCGCTTCAAGCGCTAAGGCCTTATCAACTAAGGCGCCGGGGGTACGAGAACCACCTCTTGTACAATGCGTATCAGTTGTTATTCATTTATGGATGGCTGTAGTTTCCCAAAAGAGGTGGAGAAACTCGATCCAGTAGAACAACGGAAAATTACAAGTATCACTAAATAAAAATCGATACTCGATGTACAAGAGGTGGTTCTCAAGCACCAGTACCCTTATGCGCAACATTTTGGTGTTTGTAACGATGGGTACTAGGTTTGAGTCCCAGTAGGAACAACACCACTCACTGAGGTGTAGGTACATCCATCTGACGAAGGAGTCTCAATAAAGATGAGACACGCGTCTTAGATTCCATTGCTAGCCACCACCAAATAAGCTACAGCATAATGAATATTCACACAGTATCAAGGCATCCTCAAGCAGCCCATCTAGCAACGACACAAGCCGAGTAATTAGACCCAGTGTAAAGAGACGGAAAGTTACAAATAATAATAATCATACATGTGATATTCATCACAGACTGACATCAATTAGAGAACCATTAAAAAACCTGTGAGTACTGGACAGCTGGTGAGTACTACCGAGGAGTCCCATTCTAGGACGAAACAGATATCCAGTACTCACAGGTTTTTCAATGGTTCCCCAACTGATGTCAGTCTGTGATCAATATTGCCTCAAAATTAAAATCTCCACCTCGAAATACATTACTGTATAGTGCTCATTAGTGACTTGCTTCCAGATAGATATCGTGAAGTTCTAATGAGAAGCTGTGACCTGTCAGGTCAACTAGTCGGAAGGGGAAGCTGATGCCAACTGAACACCTTGGTGAATAGTCTCTCTATATTGTGAAGTGACAGAAGTTGGAAACTGTTAACCACTGAAAACCATGGCTGAACGGTTAGCGCGTTCGTCGTGAAACCTGGAGGTCTTGAGTTCGATGCCTATCCGAGTTGTGAATGCATACTGCTGAAGATTTCCACACTAGCACGAAACAGCTCTTCAGTATTCTCAGGTTTACAATGATTCTCCAACTGATGTCAATCCATGGTGAATACCACCTGTAAATTAGAAATCCCTCAAGAAAAAACATATAGAATTTAACTTACTTTGAAGTTACCAAATACTGTATTCAACCGACGTGTATTTATTCGACGATTTGTAGGTGATATTGAATTTTCTGTATTATGAAGGTTAAATCATTGAAAGAATAAGTGTAAGGAAGACAGAATTACATAAATAATATCTCATTATATAAAACTTAACAATTATTCAATATTTCTAACGATGTTGTTACTCGAATTTTGAGGGAGTTGTAAGGATTTAGAAATATTCCATGAGCTAACAAAAGTTGGAAATATAGACGATTGGATTCTGATGCAGTGGCTAGCTCAATGGTAACGTGCTGGTCACGGAACTTGAAGGTCGCGGGTTCGATCCCTGGTGGTGCGGGGTCGTGGGTGCGCACTGGTGAGGAGTCGCATAATAGGACGAAACACATGTCCAGTACTCTAACGTTTCCTATGTTTCTTCAACTGATGTCAGTTTACGATGAATAACAACTTAAGATGCTATTACTACTCATTAGTAACTGATACTTCTCTCCACAGTAAATCTATTCTACACTTTTAAATCTTTATCAATCATGCGTTTAATATAGCTTCATTATTGGTAGAATATATGAACACTTGAGCCATAGTAATTTTACCATTATTTCTGCCTTTACTGATATGTATTTTTAATGGTCTAGGTGCTGTTTTATAGTTCCTAATACAAGTATGTAATTTACATTATGAAAGAAGAGTCTCTTTTCAGTGATTTCATTTTCATACCTGTATACAATCACAAATTTATACACTTTTTTCTAGTGTAAAGGATTTGATAGTAAAAAAAAGAAGGTTTTTCAAGCATAGCAAGCAACACAATTAGTAGTAGTATTCATCATGGACTGACATTACTTGGGGAACCATTGGAAATCTGGGAGTACTGGACAGCTTGTTTCCTCCTAGTATGCGACTCCTCAGCAGTACACACCCACAACGCGGATACGGATCAAACTCACGACCTTCAGGTTTCACGGCGAACGCGTTAACCATTCAGCCACTCGGTCGGTTTCCAGTGGTTCACAATTTCCAACTCCTGTCAATTCACAACATAGCGCAACTATCACCCAAGGTCTTTAGTGGGTGCATACTACTGAGGAGTCGCATACTAGGAGGAAACAGCTGTCCAGTGCTCCCAGATTTTCAATGGTTTCCCAACTAATGTCAGTCCATAATGAATACTACTTCTAAATTAAAAATCCCCATTCATCTCAAAAATACAACACAATTAGTGTTAATAAATGAGCTGTCATCAAAAAACCGATGAGTAGTGAATATTCATCAAAATAAGTTGGAACAAGAAGTTCAGTGTAGCATGACAACATAATTTGAAACTGAATTGTGATCAGGCAGAGCATAACAACAAGAATGAGTAGTAAATTACTTAACGAGTGAATAGTGTCAAAACACAAAAATGAAAGGAAATGATGGGGGGGGGGGACAGGTTTAGAGAAGACTGAAAACTAAGACTATGAATGGAGAAGGGTTGAACAATCTTCTTATGCGTACACAAATCACGTTTCTCTATATGGATGTCAGTCTTTGGAAGGTTTCTTTTCACTTTATAAATCACTTTGAACGAGGAAGTTCTTGAGATGGGGTAATTCATGTCCACAAAATGTATGTTGAATACCGTATACTGATATTTGGAGAGTACAAGGAACTGTAAAATGGCAATAATTTCTTAACAACAATTATTTTAGCCAACGAAAAGTCGTTTGTCAACCAACAGCGACGTAATACATGGCATAGAAAAAACCGTACGAGACCGGCCGCTACAAGATGTCTCCTAGGGCTCTGCAATCATGCACTAATCCTGCATTCTTCAGGTACCTCAAGAAGACTTAGCCTTCCACGGTGTGGGCAGCCGGGTAGTGTTAACCGCCCTTACAACTCTATCAATCCTCAAGTTGAACGGAGACATTTTAATACAGCTACACTTCTGTTTACTTAGAAGTACAAATTAGTCATCAAACTCTATCACAGTGTAAACTATTTATACTACAACCACTGGCATGTGGTAGGTACCTCAAGGAAAAACCTTCCCAGTCAATATAACTAAATGCATTGTTGTTTTATGCACAACTGGCCACTATTTAGGACAAGAAATAGTAATGCAATAACTGATGTCAATAGTGGAACAGAAAGAGGAAGGACAAGGGAAACAATCAGAACGGAAAAGTTATGATACGGTATGAAAAATGTTAAATAATAGAATACTCATGACTGACGGTAAGATAAAGTGTGGATACAATTGTTCCAGTACCACCGATTTCCAACTATATCGTCTAAATTACTCCAATTTTAACTGTACACTTTAGTTATCCCATGAATTTTAATTAGAAATTATGACAGAGTGTATACGTGTATCCTTCATAGAATGGAAATCTAAGGCCTTAAAAATGAATACAGTACTGTCTTTGCTTTCTACCTCGCTTCCAAATGAGCAAGATATCACGATAAACAACATTTACGGACATTGAAGGAATTCACCTGAGTAAAACCACTCAATAACTCATAGGTAAGGTGAACATTGAGGGGGGGGAATCTCCAAAACAACCGATAGAAGAGTTATACTTGTTAACCCATCCGATACATTTCAGAAGTGACTAACAATTGTCAAGTATGAACATCATAACATTTGACAATTTGGCTACGTCAGTGTCAGTATATCTCTCTCTCCAGGACCCCAGTCAGATAGCTTACATCTTCCTACACGACTGGCATCAACAGTCAGAGACTTTATGCCCTAGTGCTACTCTTCTTAGCCCGAACACTTCTAGCCCACTTTCAACTCAATCCTATTATAGTTAACATCGGTAATCAAGGCAAGCAGTGCATCCAATGCATGCAGTATATGCAACCAAATCATTCCAATCAATTGACTTTCATAATTCATCAAACTTCAATTTTAATACAACTCGATAGATTCAGTAAGGGTAAAGAATTAGTAAGCATAACTTTCAAAACATTGAAGAACTTTGGTATGACATTTGACTAAGAGTTGACACACCATTATCATAACAGGAAGATTCTTATCTCAATTACTTGTGTGGAAAATACATTTCTCATCAATTTTCATACTACACTGATGATAACCAGATTACAATTTTATTGCATATTTTTGCTACACACCTCCCTCCTCCTCCTCCCCCACCCCCCCACAACAAAAATACTAATTCGGAGAACAAACACTTTTTCAAGTTGTTATTCATCGTAGACTGACATCAGTTGGAGGAACAAAGGAAACCTGGGAGCACTGGACAGCTGTTTCGTCCTAGTATGGGACTCCTCAACTTGAAATATTTCCAAATCTCCACAACCCCCTCAAAATTTAAACAAACACTTTTACCAGAACAGAAAAAAAGAAATTACAATAAGGTATAGAAGATAATTACCTGAAGCATTATTTACGACTAATGAATTACACATGGGTGTACGAGGGCTATTGTCTATATGATTATTAATTTGTTGTAGAGCAGATCTAATTTTCACTGGAGTTTCAGATTGATATGATGTAGTCGTTACCCCCATTTGGTTTGCTGTATCCATTGCATTGCATAGAACTAAATAAATAAGATTGTCAGTGTCATATTCAGCTAGACAAGATTCTTCTTTTATCCAAGTAAGTAACTGTACAGGTATACGATCAAGATTTTTAGCTACAAAGCCGGATACAGAATAGACAACAGGTCCACCATAATGTTTCACAAGGAAATGATCATATATAGCTATTGGACGACACCCTGATGTTGTGGATGTTAGCTGCTTACCAACACGAGATGATGACAACGGGATTTTTTTAGCATTACAACATGGTGATTGAATACAGCCATCTGAAAGTATCAACAATACAGTTCTTACTAAATAAATGTAATCATGTAAGAGTCTTGATTATGGTTGATTTCTTATATGTATTACATTGTGAAACTGTATTATTTACTAGATAACGTTTCGAGAAAGTTAGTGCAAATATTCAAGCCTTAGAAGAAGTCAAAGAGTGAATATATCAGTGCAATTGTGACTGATTTTCAGCCATGTCACCAAGAGTCCTCCTGAACCATAGATTCCTACTGTAATAACGAAGAATATTTGTAGCTCAGGTGGATGGTCTTGGTTGTATTGTGTTCTCTGAGCTGGCTGGGTTGTTTAATCGTGAAGTTTTCATCGTCCTTCTCTAGGCGACATCATCAGCACTAACTTCAGTATGAAGTGAGCTGTCAATATCTATCTCTCCATGAGTGCTTTAGTGGCTAGCTCTGACGATGTGGTCTGTGATTGGTTTTTTCCTTCGATTGATTACATAGATTTTCTTGTTGGCTGTTCCGTTCACTGACCTCTGACCTTTCTGTCTTCTATCATTTTTCATATTGGTTGATTGGTTACTGACTGACTGACCTGAATGCCAAGCTTCTAGAAATTCTCTGATATTCTCCGTGTTTCCCCAGTCCAAAATTTCTACACTGTGGAAATTGAATTCATGTCCATAGTTGTTATTCACATGCATTGAAATGAGTGACGAAATATTGTGGCGTTTAATAGCCAATTGGTGTTCATGTAAATGACGAAGGCGAAGAGGGTGACCACTTTGTCCAATATAGTGTTGACTACAGTTATTGCAGTTGATTTCGTAAATGATATTCGGTTTATCTTCTTTGCTCGTTGCATCTTTTGGTCTGCATAACAGTGTTTGCAGGGAATTCGTTGGTTTATGAGCCACACCAATTCCTATTGTCTCGGGGATCCCAGTCAGATAGTCTAAACCTCCCCACACGGTTCAGAACAAAGTTAACAGACATCATCGACTAGTGTCACGTCATAGTCTGGTCACCCTAAACCCTCTTTCAACCTGATCCATCTTCTCCTTCCATGAACGTTAAGGTAGGCGATAGCTCACTCGATGAACGTGTATAACCTCATCAATCGACTTATCTATCTTAAGTAGTACTCTTCGCCTGACCTCAACGTTGTTCATACAATAGTTCCACCAAACATAAGCAATCCGACTCAGACACCTGTGGTCGAAAACCTATAATCTCTTCATGTCGTCTACTTTTAATGGCCATATCTCACAGTCGTATAACAGAACAGAACGAACTGTAGTGCGGTATACTTGTCCTACGATAGATAATCGGATATCTCACCGGCGGTGCCACAGATGACGCAGGTATTCACACAACTTTTGATAAGTGAAGCTTTGTTCAGTGAATTCACACCTGAAACATGTAATAGAAATGACGCAGCACTAACTTGGGATATGTGGACAACTTTACTACCAATAAAATCAATGAATGAAAAACAGTAATACTACAAAGCCAAGAACAGAAAGTTGTATGATTGATTACCCTGATATGAATGACAGAGATGATTTCAGCTGGAAACGTCATCTAACAAATAACAGATACATCCATCCAAATCAACATAGGACTAGGCATTACTGCGTAACGGTTCTAGTTGCCATAGCTCATATCACCACATCAAGTAAAAGGGCAGTGACGATGAAGAAAACAAAATTCAGTCGACAGAAATATAAAGTACGAAAACAGAGACGGAGAATGAGAAAATGGTGAGATTCGGTGTAGCGTCTGTAAGATGAGGATAATGTGTGCATACATCTGTGTCACTGACATCGGTTCTCAGCCTGGTTTCTCTGGTCCCGCGGACCCCAACCGGCCAGTCTGCAACTCCATATGGCTTAAACCAACAGTCAAAGACTTCATACAATGGTACCGTGTTTTGGTCTGGTCGAGATCTTCGAGCCTTGTTCCACTCTGAACCTACTTCAGCCAACATCGTATGATGAGGCAGACGGCAACTAGACATACATAACACATGTGCCAGTCAGCCATCTCAGTCGATGAAGGTTCACAACCTCATGAACTAACTTACCTCTACTCCCTAAAACTACATTTGACTTTTGCGTTACTCACGTGACGATACCACGCAATACGGCATATACTACGAAGGCAAAGGTGGTCAAACATCTGAAGCCAGCCTTCTCATGTCTTCCACCTTCAATGTCCATGTTTCACAGCCCAGCCATACAGTAGAACAGAGTGGACTGCTGTGCAGCTGCAGTACACACAACCTTTAATAGACAATCGGATATCACGGCGGCGCCACAGGTGGTGTAAGTTGGCAAAAGCCAACCTAGAATTTTGTATGCGTGCAGAAATATCATCGGCCACTGAGCCACAAGGGCTGACCCCACTTCCCAGGTAAGTGAAGCGGTCAACACATTTACCTACTACACACTAACACACAAACTAACACCGAACTGTATTTTAGGTCATACGATTGTACAGAGTATTTACAAATATTTCTCTAGTTCAGAAAATGAATACTTTAATGGAATTCCCTATGAAACTGAGATATTTGGTGGTAGGGCTTTTACTGAAATTTGACCGAAACAATTATACGGAGTCAGTTTTGGCCTGAGTAGTCTTCAGGATTGTATGACCAAGGTTTGGATCACTGAGGGGACACTAGTTTATTCATGGTTGTAGCTACGCCTTGCTGATGAGTGTCAACAAGTACCAAACCGAGGTGAAGTGGAACTTTTGCTCGATTGACTTCCAATAAGTCACACATCATAAACATTGTTTGCTCAACATGATTAGTGCAGAAGTCAGTTTCGTGTAGAGTTTTAGGTAGAAAAGGAAAGTCAGTTGATACGGTTGTTAGCCTTCATCCACTGAGATGGCTGGCTGAGACATGTGTTATGCATCCCTAGTCACCGTCTGCCTTGTCGTGCAATGTTAGCTGAAGTAGTTTCAGGCTAAATAAAGGCTCGGGATGGCCAGACTAAAACATGGTATCACTGCATCGAGTCCTTGATCGTTGGTTTGAGCCATGTTGGGAGATGTAGATTAGCCGGTTAGGATCCACGTGACAACAGATGTATCCACTGAATTTGGCGCTTTTCTTCCTCTTCCTTTCTCTCTTTAACTGCTTCCGGCCGATTCTTTTTTTCTTTCTTCATCATTTATCTTACTACTTTGTTACTTGTTGTGCTGATATGAGGTGTAGCAATTTGAACCGTTGTGTAGCAATACCAGGTCTTATGTTGATGTTGACTGGTTGATTTTTCTTCTGTCTTATAGCTTTCTTTTCACAACTGTTGACGTTATATCTCACTTCCAACCTAATTCCTATCTGTCTATCTAGAGATAATGAAGGCGAAGTGTAACAATTCGAATTGATATTCATTTATGCTATGATTTAGGTATCGTATACCTTACTACCAGTCTCTTAGGACATAATTATTCATCAATCAGATATACCTTGCTAACAAGAGCCAAAAAACACAAAAATTAGGGCCAGAGCTTCCTGAAGTTGGTTACCCTTAAGTGACCAGTCAATGTGCCTAATCCAGTTCTACACGAGGTCATTGGCGACGTGAATAGCTCAGTAGAAACGTCTCTAACTGCAGCCTTAGATGACGCCAGTTCAAGGCCCAAGTGGAACATCACTTCCATAGAGGTTGCTGAGAAATGCTAAAAAGCACGAAACCAACTGCCTTCATCCAACTAACATCATCAAGTATTATTTCTACAAAATTTTACAATACACAAAAATAGGTTAGGTTTTCCAGGTAAATAATAATAAACGCTATGACACTTAAACATTCGCAGTACTTAAGTAACGAATAACTTCTCAAGAAAAAAAATCATCGTCATTATCAACATAGGACCAGGCATTACTGCGTAACGGTCCGAGTTGCCACACCTCATATCAGCACATCAAGTAAAAAGGTAGTGACGTGAAGGATGAAGATAAGTGAATGCAGTCAAAAGAAATATAAAGTATGAGAAGAAAGGAAAGAGGAGTGACAAGATAGTGAGATTCTGTATAGCGTTGTTAAGATGAGGATAATGTGTGTGTATACATCTACACAACTGACATCGGTTCTCAGCCATGTCATCACCTAGGGTCTCCAACCACCTAGTCTGCATCGTCCTACATGGCTTAAACCAACAGTCAGAGACTTCATACATACAAGAAAAAAAAAGAAACTGTATAACGATGTATTGAATTCAATGACAAATACGAGTAACACTTACTGTCATATAAATGAATTGAACAATTCGGTGTAGTAAAAGCTGATTGAATTTTACTAATCCAATCGATTTCACGCGGATCCAGTTGACTTAATGATCCAGTTGAAGATAACAACTTTGAAGAATTGACATTGTGAACACGATTTAAGAGACAAACCTACATTGAAAAATTTCATAAATAACCAATATAATAACAGTAAATCTGATGGACTGGATCATGCAAAAAAAAAAACTATGAGGAGCTAGAAGATGGGCATATGCTGTTCGATGGATGAAAAAACCCCAGAATAAAGATTTGGAATTCACCAACGATGATTCATGTCTAATATTATATGTCGCATGAACTTGAAGATCTACAGGCGAAAACTAACAAGTTGACAGAAGAGGTGAGGCAAGGCAGCGAAGACAGGACTTCCTTCAGGTGAACGTAGAGAAGACAGAGGTGATGAAGATACCTAACCACCACCAACAACAACAACAGGCACCGATCACAATCAACGGGAGAAACCTAAAGGAAGTGGTCCCTTCCACCCACCTACCTAGACAACATCGTTTCAACTACAGGCGGCAGAGGCACGGACGAGGATGTTAAAGTCAAGATCAGAAAAGCAAGACAGGCTTTCATTAATCTGAAATAATCAGTGTGGAGATCTACTGCACTGCACTCAGAAGGAAGCGTGAACAACATCCGTATTTTCAACACCAACGTCAAGTCAGAGCTTCTGTATAGTTCAGGAACTTGGTGCGTTACGAACAGACATTCATCAACAGCTGCTGCCTACGCTCACTCAATACTCACACTGAAGATTAGATGGCCAGAATAATAAGAATAAGCAGAAGGAAGTTTGGCTGGGTGGCTAACAACTAACCAACCAACAACCCATCGCCCAACAAATATTCCGAAGAAAGTGGAGATGGATTGGATTGGGCATACAATGGAAAGACGGTTTGGGGGCAGCACGTGCCAGGCCAGGCCGTCGAGCGGAACCCAAGTGGGAAACGACGAGTTAGGCGCCTGAGTCAAGGGTGACATGGAGCAGATTGTGTGAGGAAGAAATGAAAGCTTCTGGGCAGTGGTGGAGCCAGGTTGAAAAGACTGCAGAGAAGAGAGCAAAATGGAGACGTGCTAGTAAAGCCACAGTTCCCCTAGGAAGTCAAGGGATAAATAACAATAATAATAACAGTAAACCAAAAGAAGATACCATCATGATATTCAAATGGAGCTCCACTACACGAGTAAATCACAAACTCCATTTTATTCAGTTAGCCCAGTACAAAACTAAACCCGGCACTTACGTACTATGCAAAATCACTAGTGATTGCCAAGTGTCTACACAAACACAATATACTCAGTAATTTGACATCCATTCACATACTAGGCTATATGAGCTGCAGTTCATTGGTCCAGGTACTTAAACTTCAACCAGTAAATGAGCCATTGGTTTGAATCCCACCTTACCTACGGAAATTCGAGTAATCAATATTTACATCACATGTGTGAGTTAATGCTACTATCTGGCTTTGCTTGATCCTCTTTATATACATTTACTCATAATTCTAAAGATAACAATTAACCTGGAACAGTTTGAACAGCCGATGTTCGACACCTACTTAGGGACTTTTCATGGTTTAAATGAATTCGACTATTTTGTCTTCGACTAGACAGATTCATCTCAAAAACTATCTAATGGCATACTTGGAGGTAGCTAACTATAGTGAATGTTTATCACTGGATTTATTCTGCAATAATTGGTGACAATGAGTTCCGACAGACAACCAGACAGCAAGAATAGACGTAGAACCTTGAACACAAGTGCATAGATCCAAGTTGCCACAGTTCACAGTAGTGTATACAGAAGAAATGGATAGGAAAGAATGATATCATCAAAGTAGGGAAATTTGTGTGGGAGAATAAACAATCAGTTAGTGTAAATATTCAAGCTTTAGAAGATGTTAAGGAATAAACACATCTGCGCTATTATGACCAATTTCGAGCGATGTCATCAACAACTGATTCCTATCATCTCAGAGACCCCAGCCATGCACGGTTTACACCAAGAGCTAAGGACTTCATACACTGGTGCTACATCTTGGTTTAACCACTCCGAACCCTCATCCAAACTAATCCAACTTCATTCAGAATTACATGTCGAAGCAGACGGTGGCTCGGGTTGTGCAAAACACGTTTAAGCCACCCCAGTCGATGAAGGTTCACAACCTCATCAATCGCTTCCCTTCCTTACCAAGTACTCTTCGGCTGACATCGACGTTGCTTACACGGTGATTCCACTAAAATCGAGCAATACTTTACAATGAGTTTCCCGAAGATTACTTTATCATTTTCGCTGGTTAACTAGTTTAGGTATTTCTAAAGCACTTACCCAACGATTTTAGTGCTATATTTAAACATTGTGCATATACATTAATGATGGATAGTGGCTAGCAGTGGGATCTAAGATGCGCATTTCGTCCTTTTCCGGACTCGTCGGCTGGGTGTACCTGCCTCCCAGTGGCTGATGTTGTTCCAATCCGCATTCGAACTTGGGATCAATCGCTTCAGATGCCAGTGTTATCCACTAGACGACCGAGTCACGACAGCCACTTCTTGTGCGACGGGCATAGTTCTAGTGTTATTGCCTGTATTATCCCATCGTTGATTGGAGCGAATTGATCGGTCTCTATTGGCAGGACGTGCGTTTCGTCCTATTTAGGACTCGTCAGCTGCATATGCCTGCCTATACATTTTAGCCAGAAAAAGTACAAGTAAGAGACAGTCATAAAACATAAGTTTTCTTTCGGTATATAGTTGGGAATGTTAGAGTTCCAAAACTGAATGCTTAATATTTGTAAAACAATTTCCCAGTTTGAAATTTCAATTTGCTTTTTTCCCCACTATTATCCATTTCACCTGAGCCCCTGGGTTTTGATCCTCTTAATGATTTGAAATCCTCACTAACTATTCTTTCTTTTTTAATATAGCTTATTCAATTGTTTACACAGCATTCATCATTTTAAACAACAGAAATTTACACACTAGGCTATTTTGCGAAACGATAAACACTCCTTGTGTAACGCGTTCATTTTGATCCTAAGATATGTCAGTTGTTATTCATCGTAGACTGACATCAGTTGGAGGAACAATGGAAACCTGGGAGCACTGAACAGCTGTTTCGTCCTAGTAGGGGACTCCTCAGATGTGCGCACCCATGGCCCCGCACCACCAGGGATCGAACCCACGACCTTCATGTTACGTGGCCAGCACGTTACTATTGAGCCACTGGGTCAGGATCCAATGCTCCATATTTCTAACTTCTGTTAGCTCACGATATAGCGCAACCGCCACCCAATGTCATAGTTGGTAAAATGTCCTCACAAACATCAGCCTTTGCCCCCATCGGTTCCGGCTTCTCATTGGAACTTCAGGAATACTTCTCAAAGCTAGTCACCAGTGTGCACCAATTCAATTGAATTTTGAGGGAGTTCTGGGGATTTGGAAATATTTCAAGTTTTTATTCATCGTAGACTGACATCAGTTGGAGGAACAAATAAATCCTAGGAGCAGTGGAGTTTAGGAAGCGCATTTCTTCTCATTTAAGACTTGTCATTTGAATGTACCAGCGTCCCAATGAGCGATATCCATTAGTTCAGCAGAAGTTATATCTATTATACAAAGACAAGTAATACTACTTGATTGCTGAAACATTTCAGCAGTTTCAGTGACCTTAGAAACTAAGATTCAATCGATGAAAATCAATTAATCATGTAGTAGTAGTAATGTGAGTAGTAGTAGTAGCAGTGGTAATGTGAGCAGTAGTGTTAGTAGTAGGAGTAGTGGTATTAGTAGTAGTAGTGTGAGTAGTAGTAAGTAGCGTGAGTAGTAGAAGTAGTAGTAGTAGTAGTGTGAGTAGTGTAGTAGTAGTAGTAGTAGTAGCAGTAGTGGTAGTGTGAGTAGTAGTTGTTGTAGTGGTAGTAGCGTGAGTAGTAGTAGTAGTAGTGTTAGTGTGAGTAGTAGCAGTAGTAGTAGTAATGTGAGTAGTGTAGTAGTAGTAGTAGTAGTAGTAGTAGTAGTAGTAGTAGTAGCAGTGGTAGTGTGAGTAGTAGTAGTGGTAGCGTGAGTAGTAGAAGTAGTAGTAGTAGTAGTGTGAGTAGTAGCAGTGGTAGTGTGAACAGTAGTAGTTGATTAACATGACTTACTTCCTCTAATAAATTTGCATTCACTTCTATAGCTTTTAAAGTGAGAGTATTATCACATAATTTTATTGAACAATTTAATTGTTGTTTATTTTTCATAGTATTATCATGCTTCATATTGTCTAGTGAATCTTCATCACTATTAATCATTGGATAGATAGATAATCCTTCAGCTTCTAATTCATCATAAGCAGTTGTAATAGCAATACGTATAAATGTTTGATGTAAGCGTTCATTAGCATAATTAATACAATATTGCTCAAAACTATTCTCATTTAAACATTCAAAACCGAATAAATCAAGGATACCTAGAAATGAGATAAGAATAAAACATCAAGTTGATGATGATGCTGATGCTGACATGTTAATAACTAATGAATAATCAAACGATATCTAACACGAAATGGCCATCAGATGGTATAACTAATGTGGCTGCCTAGTTCCAAGTGTTAATTAAAGCTGTGAATTTTATTTGACTTCAAGTTGGAATTCTTCACATACTGACATTAGTTGGAGGAACACTAGACAGCTGTTTCGTCCTAGTTGAGACTCCTCAGTAGTGCGCACTCATGACCCCACCAGTCAGGGATCGAACCCACGAACTACTAGGTCGGCGGAATTTTGTCCTCACATTTAACTTAGTTAGCTCCGCTGGTCAACACTTCTCACTGGAACTTCGGGAATCACCTCTCGATGCCAGTCACCAATGAGCGCTAGATTAAATCAGTCTGGAGGTTTGTGGAGATCTATTTAATTGATTTCAAGTTGGAATTTATCATGGATCAACATTAGTTGCAGGAATATTGGGAACTTGGGATAGAGCGCATTATACAGTGAACTGACAGAAGTAGGAAATATGAACCACTGGATTCCGCCGACATAGTGGCTCAATGATAACATGTTGCCCACGGAACCTGAAGGTCCTGGGTTCGATACCTGGGGTGGGACCATGGGTGCGTACTGCTGAGGAGTCCCATACTGGGACGAAACAGCTGCCCCGTGTTGCTCCTTCAACTGATGTCGATAATGAATTCCAACCTGAAATCAATTATTAAATCTCAACAAACGTCCAGATTTGAATTTCACAGTAGTGTACATGAATTGTCTCAACGTTACAGATACACGTCTTGTCGATTACTGGCCAATGGGTACAGACAGCTTCCTTCCTGCCGAAAAAAACTTTACTTTATTTAAAACTTTCAAACGAAATCTTAGTTCTTTCGAGCGAAAAAAAGCATACAAACTTCCTTTTTCAATCCTTAAAATGAGATAGAAGGTAGCTAGGTTAGTGATATTCTACGGGGTTCGAACTCGACGTGACATTTCCATTGATTTGGGAAACTAATTTTACTTAATCCTGTCTGACGAGATGATTTTATGCTTTCAGCTGAATGCTTCAGGAGTAAAAAACCTATCCTACTGAACAAAACCAATGCAAACTTTAAGAAGTTCCTTCTGAGAATTTTCTTACCTGAGTTATCCCTAAACAGATAGACAAAAGTTAAGTAGAATCTCGCATAAAAGTCCATCGGTTTCAGTTGCCACACTTCACAGTACTATACAAAAAACAAGTGGATAGGAAAGACTGATATCAAAGTAAACATAGGTGTACGCACGGGGCGAAGAGGTGAAGGAATTTGAAAACACTTGAGCTTCAGAAGACATCAAGGAGTGAATACATCTGCGCCATTTTGACCAATTTCCAGCCGTTTCACCAAGTTTTCACCCACTGCTTCCTACCGCCTCGGAGACCCCAGCCAAGCAGTCTACATCTCCTCATATGACTCAGATCAACAGTAAGGGACTGCATGGACTGGTATCATATCTGGGTCTGATCAGCCTGAACCCTCTTCCAACATAGTCCAGCTTCTCTACTATTTCACGTCGAGATAGGGAGTGACTCGGCATGCACAACTCATTGTCCAAACCATCTCAGTTGATGGAGGTTCACAACTTAATCAACTGACTTGCCTTCCTTGACCATAGTCATACTTCTGTACTGCTAGCATAATGATACCACCATACGCAGACACCGCTTCATATTTACCACTTTTAATGGCTGTCTTACAACCAGGATAGAACGGAATGCAGCGCAGTAGACTCATCCTTTGATAAATAATCGGATATCCTGCCGGTGCCACAGAGGACTCTAGTTGGCGAATACCGAACGAGCCTTCTGTATCCCAGATGATATTTCGTCAGCAACCACCCTGTCCTTAACTCCCGATAACCTTCTATTCGATTGATTGGTTTCATTAGCCGTGTTATTTACTCTTTGAATATGTAATCAAACAGACTGTTTGACGGTTTGCTTCTTCATCTTGTAGCTGTTTTACTGCAATTGTCAGTACTGACTGAATAACAAAACATTGAAGTTATATGCCAATACTAGAGAAAGTCCCAAGTTTACCAAAATTTCAATATTTCACAATGTTCAGAAGGAGTAAAACTGTACACTATTCATTCGATAAATTATGTTCAGACCATTCAGGTGAGAAAAAAAACATTCGACATTTTAGGTTGGAATAAGTTGGAGAACCATCGAAAACCCAAGAGCAATGGACAGCTGTTTTGTCTTACTATGAGACTCCTCAGCAGTATGCATCTACAACTCGGATAGGCATCGAACTCAAGACCTCCACGTTTCACGACGAACGCGCTAACCGTTCAGCCATGGTTTTCAGTGGTTCACAGTTTCCAACTTTTGTCAATTCACAGTATAGAGGGACTATTCACCAAGGTGTTCAGTTGGCATCAGCTTCCCTTCCGACTAGTTGACCTAACAGGTCACAGCTTCTCATTAGAACTTCACGATATCTATCTGGAAGCAAGTCACTAATGAGCACTATACAGTAATGTATTTCGAGATGAATGGAGATTTTAATTTTGAGGCAATATTGGTCACAGACTGACATCAGTTGGGGACCATTGAAAACCTGTGAATACTGGATATGTTTCGTCCTAGAATGGGACTCCTCGGTAGTACTCACCAGCTGTCCAGTACTCACAGGTTTTTCAATGGTTCCCTAATTGATGTCAGTCTGTGATGAATATCACATGTATGATTATTATTATTTGTAACTTTCCGTCTCTTTATACTGGGTCTAATTACTCGGCTTGTGTCGTTGCTAGATGGGCTGCTTGAGGAAGCCTTGATACTGCGTGAATATTCATTATGCTGTAGCTTATTTGGTGGTGGCTAGCAATGGAATCTAAGACGCGCGTCTCATCTTTATTGGGACTCCTTCGTCAGATGGATGTACCTACACCTCAGTGAGTGGTGTTGCTCCTACTGGGACTCGAACCTAGTACCCATCGCTGCAATAATATCGTAACGTCATTAACAACTAAACACTGTTGAAAATCAGTCACTACTCATCAGAATTAAGTCAGTTGAGTCAATACTAATACAGGACTTGGTATTATTGTTCAATGGTTAGGGTTGCCATACCTGGAACCACTACATCACGAAACACAGCAAAACAGTGAAATAGGATATATGTAGACAGAAGCTAGAGAAAGTCATAAGTGCTATGATTCAGGTTTCTGACAAACGAATAACTCATATACCACTGACCTCCAAACATCAGAAGAAAATATCAAGAAAGAAAACAGGTCTAGAGTTTATAGCCTTTGAAAATAACCTGAAACACCACATATAATATGTGACTGTCCAGAATATTAGTATGTTAAAAGCAAGTCTCAACCAATCAGCGACCTACCATGAAAAAGCGGGAAAGAATGAAACACTGGTTATAGAATGAAAAAGGAATGAGGCGATAATTTAGAAATGCAAATCCGACGCTTCCCAAGAATAATGAGAGTAACAGCAAGGGAGATAACAAGATACAGTATAAGAATTATAATGAAGATGACATGTGAATAGATCGCTGTCACGGAGATCGATTTTGAAACATATCATAGAGAGTCTCCAACTAACAATTTCGATCTCTAAACAGGGCTCTAACCTCCTAGTCTACATATTCCAATACAGTTCAAATCAACAGTCAGAGACTGTTGTAATGATAATTGTAATCTTCCATTTCTATACAGGAACGAATCGCTCGACCTCTGCTAGTAGATAGGTTCCTATGCAAATGCCTAGATATTGCCGGATATTCATGAAGTTATATTGTTCTTAGTGACTACCAGAGGAATCCAGGAAGCCCGTTTTGTCCTGCTTGGGAATCTTCAGTCGGATGTACCTGCACTCCAGTGAGTGTTGTTCTCATCGGGGCTCCAACCCAGTACCCTTCGCTTCAAACGCCAAAAGTTATCCACTAGGCCACTGGGTCAAGATAGTCACCTCTTGAAGCGAAGGGTACTGGGTTCAAGCCACGGTGAGAACAACACTCACTGGAGTGCAGGTACATCCAGCCGACGAGTCCCAGGTAAGATGAAACGCGCATCTTGGGTTCCTCTGCTAATTACTAAGATCGATATAAAGTCAGAGACTCTGTAAACTGATTCAAAACCCATTACAATGATGCAGATGGGTACAATATTTGTCATCTTTGAAGTCTTGAATATATTTGCCAACCTCCATCTTGTCTTTCTCAGTTCATAAAATTTAGTGAACTTTCCATGTCACTTCCCTGCCATACACTCCTTCTTTGTGTTCTATTCAGAAGTGTGTAACAGCTTCCCTTAATGCATTTCCATGCCAATTTTAACGTCGATTTATAGCCCTATCATGGCTGACTGCTGGTTTAAGCCATGTAGGACGATGCAGACTAGGTGGTTAAGGTCCACGGGACAAGAGGAACCAGTGGTTGGAGACCCTAGGTGATCAAATGGCTCAGAACCAATGTCAGTGGCGCAGATGTATACACACATTATCCTCATCTTAACGACACTATACCGAATCTCACCATCTTGTCACTCCTCTTTTCTTTCTTCCCGTACTTTTTATTTCTTTTGACTGCATTCACTTATCTTCATCCTTCACCTCACTACCTTTCTACTTGATGAACTGACGTGGGATGTGGCAACTCGGACCGTTACGCAGTAATGTCTGGTCCTATGTTGATAATGATGATGATGTTTGGAGAAATCGGTCCCGAGTCCGAATCCCTATGCAAGCAACATCACTCGCTAGGGTACAGGTACATCTAGCCAACGAGTCCCGGAAGGGATGAAATGCGCATCCTGGATACCACTGCTAGCCACCTTCAATCAATACTATATAATACAATATATTTAGTTGAAAATGAATAGAAGACCTCAAAATTGCATTGACAGAAAACACTACTAGAAGTTGGGTGAATAGAAACAATGATAATGTTAATAGTAATAATAATAATAAAAACAGTAAGCATACCCAGTTCATAAAAAGGGCCTTCAGGATCCTCGAAATTCAACTGTTTATTTATTTCATCAACCATGTAATGAAACAGGCTAAAAAGTAAGAAGTGAACACAAAGACAACATATACAAAGTTGTAATTCAATGAATTAGTCGCATGTGTTATACTCCGAAAGAAAAATTCAATTTCTAATGGTAACTTTAGAAGAGACAGAAGTGAGGGACGACGGAAAAAATATGTTTGTTGTCAACGGTACACCTTGCACTAAACCCGTCATTTGCAAAATGTGCCTGGTTTCCTCTTCTGTTTCTCTCTTGATTTGCTCTTCATACATTCTTATCAGCAGCATCTATTGTAATACGCCTGCGTTGTCCCTTGCAATGCTCTTGACAGAATCCTTACCCATTGTTGGTACTTCCCTATGATTCCTGCCACCTTCTCAATATATACTACTTATATCCATTGTTATCAGTAACGCCCACTACAGTGGATGCTCAGTGCCAGTTAGAATTAATGTAGCTAGTTGCGTGCTACAATTTATTTGTCTATCAACTACAGTGTTAATCAGTTGAGCCAGAAGCCAACCACTCACCCTACTGACAGCTTTTAAAGCCCTACTCAACAACATAGCAAAGTCCTTTTCTAGTAGACCAGGAAAGATCAACGGAGAACAATAGAGAAGAACAGGTGAAATGCAGGAATTTATAAACTGTATAAGTAGACAGTGAATTATACCCGAGAGTCTCAGTTTCTTTATATGTTAATCGAAAGTTTTCTTTACAAGTCAATAAAATACGAGACGATTAACAAAGGTTAGAAGTAGAACTCAATCCAACATAGTTAACACTCGATTTACTTTCTTCAGAAATACTATCAATGCAACAAGTTCGTCTTGTTTACGTCTGAGGCTAAAATTAACAGTCTGACATCTATAATGGTTTAGCTTGAGACGATATGAGAGTGACCATTGGTCAATAAAAGACAGGAATCCATTTAATTCAAAGCAATCTAAGTGAAGGTTGACTGGAATAGACACCGTCAGGTCATCAGCAAACTTAATAAAATTAGTTTCAATAGAATAAGGTAAATTAATACAAAAAGAACGAGAATAGAAACGGAGAAAGTACAGCACCTTGAGGCCTAATACCTTCAGTAAACAATGAAGTGGAGCGCTTCCGTTTATAGACAGTGTACTGTTTCCTTTCAGAAAAATAAGAATACAGCCACTTTGTAACCCATGGCTCAGTATGAGCTATGGAAAGTTTATTTAATAGGAATGGTCTAGCAACAGTGTCAAAGGCTGATGAGTAATCCAAGAAGATACAACGAGCATACTTAACACTTTTGTCTAGACTAGAAAGGATATTATGATCCAAGACACTGACAGCATCTAAAGTCTTAATGTTAATTTCTACATGTGATTCCTGTCATCTAGTCATAATTTCGGATGTCTAGTGAACTTCAGCAAAAAAGTCTACACATATCAAGACAAATTATTCAAACAGTTAAAGACGTCAATACGGTTAGGCAACTGATGTGTATAATGAGCAAAAGCTTGGTCCATGACATCCATATCCAGTGTATAATATGAGAAATAATAATGGTAATAAAACTCAACAAGGTCAGTTTTCTTCGTCATAGGCTGTGAGTCACACTTATTGTGTGAGAGTTTATGATACCCAGGTGGAAAATGGGGCAACCCTTGAACCTAGGGGATCTATTGTATGAAAATTGAAGGCTAAAGGAATTAAGGCACAACTCCACGAGTGAAATGTGGAGAGAACTATTACAACACGAACACGATTCACTAGAATGCAATAATATAGTGAACAAATAAAATGGAGTATACACCCTAACTAGTATAATTAAAAAGTAATCCTCAGATTAGCCCCATATATATAATACATTAAGCAGAACTGACCTACTGTACAAAGCTTTCACAAAACAGTCCCGTTGTTCACGAGCCTGAGAAACTGTACAAGCACACCTATAGGTTGTCATTCGTCTGCTTCTTTGAGATGAAGAACCAGCCTGAACAAGACGTGTTGTAAACTGTTGAGGAAGGCTATCTAAAGCCTCACCATCTGGAATACCAAGCAGTCTTCCAGCTATTGTAACTGTTTATATATAGGTTAAAGTAAAAGAAAATAGTTTATTCAAAATATAGTTTATACTCATACTAGGAAGGAAACAAAATGATATAGAATCAATACTGACCTTAATGAACAATACCTGGTTGGTACAAATGTGTATCAAAGTATAAAGTGGCAGAATGATTAAAGTTTCTTTAACAAAAATACCAACTCAACGCAAGAAAGAGGACAAATGTATAACTTAAGGAATCACCCTACATTATGATCATGAGTCAAATCATTTTTATGTAGATATTTTCATGAAGTATTTTAGCCGAATAAATATAAGAGTAAAACTTGTAAGACTAAACAAACAAATAGACGGAAGTTTAGAGACTAGTGTCGTCTATAGGAAACCTACCCATTCGGATCGTTACTTAGACTTCGAATCCTCCCACCATCCCATTTCAGTTAAAGTAGGCCTAGTTAAATGATTAGGTCATAGAGCGAAAAACCTTACTAGTAGATCGGGAAATATGCGACAAGAAATTAGACACACCATGAATGCCCTACATAGTAGTAATACAGATGTTATTAATAATAATCCCACTACTAGTGGTAATAATGGCGACAGGGTTAAGAGAGAATTCAAAGCCTCTGCTGTTACCATGCAAGGAAGGCACCTGAGAAGCACTATGAAGAATTCTCAATAAGGCTGGGATTAAAGTGGCATTCAAACCAACAAACTCGATTAGAAACAAGCTTTGTAGGTTAAAAGATCCTATCGATGCAATTAAGCAAAATAATCTGGCTTACCAGAAGATCCCTTGCAATGATTGCAAGGTCAAGTACATAGGTCAAAGCAGTCGACCAGGGTCGATTAGAATAACACAGCACTAAACCTTAGCTAAGTCAGGATTAGTAGATCCTAATACGATAAAAAATACAAAGAAAAGCTAGACTGTAGCTCTGCATGCGATGCACACAATCACACAGTAGGGTGGGATAGGGTGATAGTGTTGAAGACTAACTTAGTTAGGTAGACTGAGGGAGAGATTGATAACCGAATATTTGTACTATTGAATCAACACCAAACACCTGCAATCGAAATGACTCTGTACCTATCCCAGATATATATGGAAAATTCTACTACCCTTTTCATCACAGAGAAGGAGAGAAAACTAGGAATATATAAAGTCTGTCACGAAGTTGTTGTGTAGTTGCCTGATATGAATATGGCCAATAAACTATGTTTGAAACGTGATCCAGTAAATGATATTGTTGCTTCACTATGTGATATTTCTAATAAACAGACTAAAGTGGAATTACAATCGACCACAGTGCCCAAGTTTTACTTTTATATTAAATCCCAACTTAATTTCGATATCTATAAAGTTTTCTGATATTGGTCAGTCAATACACAAACTTCGAATTCCAACTTGTTTTCAGATAGAATGGTTAAGCTAGACAGAAAACTTAGCTAGTGGTGGCTAGTAGTGTCATCAAAGATGCACGTTTCATTCAACACGGGACTCGTTAGTTGGATGTACCTGTATTCTAGTGAGTGATAATGCTCCCACTGAGACTCGAAGCACACACACACCGTTACAAACTTCAAAGCGTTAGCAAATAGGCTATGAAGTGTTGGCATACGCTAGTAGTAAACTAATATTTCAAGCTGTTATTCATCGTAGACTGACATCAGTTGGAGGAACAAAAGAAACCTGGGAGCACTGGACAGCTGTTTCGTCCCACTTGCATGGGACTCCTCACCAGTGAGCACCCACGACCCCTCACCAGGGATCGAACCCGCAACCTTCGGGTTACGTGGCCAGCACGTTACCATTGAGCCACTGCATCAGAATCCAATGCTCCATATTTCCAACTTCTGTTAGCTCACGATATAGCGCAACCGCCACCCAATGTCATAGTTGATAAAATGTCCTCACAAACATCAGCCTTTGCCCCCATCGGTCCTGACTTCTCACTGGAACTTCAGGAACACTTCTCGAAGCTACTCACCAATGAGCACCAATTCAATTGAATTTTGAGGGGGTTGTGGAATCCATTTCCTCAACCTTATACTCCACTGTCAAACGATATGGAACACACTGAGACCTGTCAATTAAATGCTAATTTTAGTCTCTGCTAATTCAGACAACAAAGGTCTTAGTTAAACATATTGAAATGAGTAACTATGATCAGACATATGAATAAAAGTTTGACTAAAGTAAGCTTGAAATTTCAGTACTGTGGGCAGATTAGTCGGATAAAGTTCCCCTGTGAATTGTAGATGATGTTATATATGCTGGTTTATGATATGATCAATGAATAACGCTAAGCGATTCCCTGTCCTAGACCCCATAATTATTAATGAAGATGGTGGATGACAAGAATTTATATAAACTATTCAAGTCAATCAACAAGACAACAGATTGAAACTATATAGGGTTTATTACCATCTTTCAGGGTATTTCTCAAATACGTTCATAATTCCCATTATGACATTAAAAACAAGATATTCAGCGAAGAGGACTCCCTACAATGAATTTATTCTCAAGCTATAAATTCATGTATACATATGATATTTAAAGACTGTAATCCATGAGGAAGATTTAACTTAAATAATAAGGGGTTGAAATAGTAATGGTCGTGGTTATAGCTATAATAATAATTGAAGAAAAAGTTTGAAGTGAATACATATTTTCTGTAAATTCTCGTCAGGCTATATATTTACATTTTACAAATTATTCAGCATAGTCCTCATTCTCTACCAACATGGTTAAATTAATTCGGGTATATGAATTAGAAGATAAGGACAGTGAAGGGTGATAATGACAAAACGAAATCTCAGGAAGCTTATATATATTCTCGGCAGTCAATCATTGTAGGTTAATGATGGATCGCGGTTAGCAGTGGAATCCAGAATGCACATTTCGTCCCATTTGAGACTCGTCATCTGGATGTACCTGCCTCCCAGTAAGTGATGTTGTTCCCACACGGATTCGGACTCGGATGCGATCGCTCCAAACGCGAGAGCGTTATCCACTACATCATCGAGCCACGATAGCCACTTATTGTGCGACCGGTATAGTTTTTAGTATAACTGTTTTTATATGATGCCTTTCTTGTAGGTGTGTGAGTGAATTGCATGCGTGCAGGGATAGAGAGAAATAAAATTATTGTCGCATAGCGAGTATAGACAATAAAATGAAACTAAGGGCGAAAAATAAAACGATAATCATAAAAGTAGGAATAGAGATAATATTTACATTTATCCGAGAGACCATGAAGGAATTTATTGTAATTGTATCTGGGTTCAAGTTGAAGGTCGTGGGAGGGAAAGAGAACGAACAAACATCCTTTGAATGCATAAATTATTCGGTTTGAAAATTTTAATTGCTATAGCTTCTGCTATACTTAGGCAATCGGAGGCGCACAAACTTGGAGTATTGTGATATAATAGTAAATGCTGAGATTTTGTCAACACCCTATGCCCAACCTCTACTAGATGGGTGAGTAATTGAGCTTTTGATGAATTTCACTGTTTATTTGCCTAACCACAATGGACAGTGTTCAATGAAGCTATGATGGACTTGTCGAGTCGTTCTACCTATGTAACTATTTATAAATGCACATAGACGCGACTAGATTCGGAAGCCTACCCTTCAACTCCATTAGCATCATACAGGGAGTAGTAAATTTCAAACAGAGGGTAGCGGCAAAGGTTTTTTTGTATCAAATTCCTGATTTTTGTTGTCAGTGTTTCTACAGCCGCATCTTCTTGCAGCTCTAAGATTAGACACAATCGTTTCTTCGACACCATCTGAAGGCGTTTTTCCTGTATACGTTCTCTATTGTTCTTAATTCATAATTCAAAGTACTAGCTGTGCAAATCATACTGAGTGGAAACATCACTGTACGGATTAAATTCCTTTTGTATGTAACAGGGATAAATGATCGGAAATGTATATACTGACCAACCCATGATTTCTTAGGATAAATACTGAGCGTGACAATGCAATCTATATATAAACTTTCCAAGATTTTAGTATTATTGTTTGTATTACACTGTCGTCGATTGGACCGAATTAATCAGTCTCCGTTGGCATATGGGCTCCTGTGCGGATGCCTCGATATTGCCTGTGTTTCAACTATGTATACATAATGCCATATACATATGCCAACAGAGACTGATCAATTAGGTCAAATCAACGACGGTGTAATACAAGCAATAACAATAAAACTATACCCATCGCACAATAAGTGGCTATCATGGCTCGATGATATAGCGGATAACGCTCTCGCGTTTGAAGCGATCGCTCCCGAGTCCGAACCCGTGTGGGAACAACATCACTTACTGGGAGGCAGGTACATCCAGATGACGAGTCTCAAATGGGACGAAATGTGCATTCTGGATTCCAGTGCTAGACACTATCCATCATTACTTTCCAAGATTTTGTTTTGTCATTATCACCCTTCACTGTCCTTATCTTCTAATTCATATACCCGAATTAATTTAACCATGTTGGTAGAGAATGAGGACTATGCTGAATAATTTGTAAAATGTAAATATAGAGCAGACTAGTTAACCCCATAGGTCACGGCTTCTCATTAGAGCTTTGTGATATCTATCTAGAAGAAAGTCACTAATGAGGACTATTATTATTATTATTATTAGTCCCTTGGGTTCCTAGTGGAACATAGGGCTTCAGTAGCACGTCTCCAGTACACTCTGTTCCCTGAGATCTTTTCAACCTGGTTCCACGACAGCCCACAAGCTCTCATTTCCTCTTCGCACGACCTCCTCCATGTCACCCTCGGCACCGACGTCCAACTCGTCGCTTCCCATGGGGATTCCACTCGAGCAACTGGCCTGACGCGTGATGTCCTCAGTCGGCCTTCTCAGTGCATGGCCAATCCATCTCCACTTCCTCCCAGTGCATATTTGTTGGGTGATAGGTTCTTGGTTGCTTCGTTCTCAGAGCTCCTTGTTGCTTATTCTTTCTGGCAATCCATCTGATCTTCAGCAGCGAGCGTAAGCAGTTGTTGATGAATGTCTGTAGTTTATTGGAAATGCCTTTCGTGACGCGCCAAGTCTCTGAGCCATACAAGAGCACTGACTTGACGTTGGTGTTGAAAATCCGTATCTTGTTCCGCATGCTGAGTGGAGTGCAGAAGATCTCCACACTGGTTTCAGGCTAATGAACACCTGTCTTGCTTTTCCGATTCTCACTTTGACGTCCTCGTCCGTCCCGCCTGTAGTTGAAACAGTGCTGCCTAGATAAGTGAGGGAGGTTACTTCCTTTAAGTTTCTCCCGTTGACGGTGATTGAAGTTTGTTGTTGGAGTTGGAGTTGTTGGTGCGGTATCTTTATCACCTCTGTCTTCTCTATATTCACTTGAAGTCCCGTCTTCGCTGCCTCTTCTGTCAACTTGTTAGTTTTCGCCTGTAGATCTTCAAGTTTATGTGACATCAGGCACAAGTCATCATTGGCGAAATCCAAGTCTTCTAGGTTCTTTTCCGACGTCCAGTGTATCCCCCTCTTTTCGCTGCCTACTGTTTGCTGCATGATCCAGTCCACCACAATCAGGAATATCATGGGGGATAGTAGGCAACCTTGTTTCACTCCTGTCTTCACTTCAAAAGCATCACTGAGCTTCCCATTGTGAATTACTTGGCAATGAGGACTATACAGTAATGTATTTTTGAGATGAATGAGGATTTTTTAAATTAAGAAGTAGTATTCATCATGAACTGTTAAAATTTGAAATTATTGGGAAGATGATTCAGTGAAATAACACCGCAAACAATTCAATATAAAAATAAAGTGATACTTGATAATATAAGAGTACAAAAAAGGGGGAGGGGTGAAAAACGAAAAGGGAACGAAGCATACCAAGACCAAAATGAGTTAAGGCCAAGGTAGAAACAAAGACTTCACGTTCTTCTTTTACACACAAATGTCACATAGGCTTCAATTGATGGATAGCCATGGCCACTGCCGTTTTTAGAAACTGAACAGGGAGGAAGTGTGAGGTGTTTGAGCGAAGTTAGTTAAATCTTCCTCATAGATTACAGTCTTTAAATATACACAGCTTGAGAATAAATTCGTTGAAAATAGTCCTCTTCGTTGAATATCTTGTTTTTGATTTCTCAAATAGTCAATAAGGTATAAGTAATGATAGGCAGTGACGCGCTCCCTCCGGAGTCCGAGTCCCGGTGGGAACAACATCACTCACTCCAGCTGACGCATCCCAAATAGGACGAAATGCGCATCCTCGATTCCACTGCTAGCCACTGCACATCACTGCTATACATAGTTAAAAGACAAGCAATATCGAGGCATCCGCATAGGAGCCCATACGCCAACAGAGATTGATCAATTCGGTTCAATCAACGACGGTGTAATACAAGCAATAACACTAAGTCAATAAGGTTATTTAAAATAATTCCGATAGTTAGAAGGTCAATTTTACATATTAATTATGCAGTTGAGTAAGTTTAATTGTCGAGGAAAACTAATAACACAAAATAATATAGCTATAATACAATAATTTTTCTGGAAAGTAATCGTATTTCTCAACAATTTTGGATATAACCTATTTTCCATAGTCGAATATCAAGGTAGCCAGCACTATGACACTGAGACATGGTTACTTTTTTCTCTTTTGTAATAAATTACCAGTTAGTTTTGATATAAATCACCTCTACACTAACCTACTAATTTGTATGGCTGTAGGAGGTTAGTTAAAGATGAACTAAACACTAATCATAAGCTTACGCTTTGAACTACCGTACTACTACTAGTTGAGAGTACACTTACGCTTGGATTTTGCAGTCTTTAGGTATCAGAATAAAATACACAAACAAACAGAAGTTGTCATTCGATCTCTTATATCTCCTATTATGGCAGATCATCTTTATCGATAGTTGAGAACGGATAACCCTTTGAAATATTTAACCCTCCTTCTAACACATAGTTCAGATATGTAGATAACACATTAACACAACTAGAATGGAATCGTAGCACGTACATAGACTTGAAATGATGGAAAATATTTGTAGCTCAGGTGGATAGTCTTGGTTGTATTGTGTTCTCTGAGCTGGCTGGGTTGTTTAATCGTGAAGCTTTCATCGCCTTGCTAGACGACATCATCAACACTAACTCCAGTATGAAGTGAGCTGTCAGTATCTTCCCATGAGTGATTTAGTAGCTTGACCTGACAAAGCGGTCTCTGATTGACTGTTTCCTTTGATTGTTGTGTATCGACTGACTTCATAGATTTTCCTGTTGGCTGTTCCTCTGCTTCACCTCTGACTTTTCTGTCTTTTATCATTTTTCTTATTGGTTGATAGATCGGGTCTATGTCCATACATCTATTGATTGCTGACTGACTAACCTGAATGCCAAGCTTCTAGAAATTCTCTGATATTCTCCGTGTTTCCTCTCTCCATCCAAGATCAGTACTACACTGTCGAAATTGAATCCACGTCCATAGTTGTTACCCACGTGCATTGAAATGAGTGATGAAATATCGTGGCGTTTAATAACCAATTGGTGCTTATGTAAATGACGAAGGCGAAGAGGGCGGCTGCTTTGTCCAATATAGTGTTGACTACAGTTATTGAAGTTGATTTTGTAAATGATATTCAGTTTGTCTTCTCTGATTGTTGTTGCATCCTTTGGTCTGCATAATAGTGTTTGGCGGGAAGTTGTTAGTTTATGAGCCACACCAATTCCAAGTGGTCTCAGCAATCTTGTTGTAATTTCTGATATATTCTTTATGTATGGTAGGACGATGCGTTTGTTGATTTCTGTCGATGACTTTATAGTTGGTGATGTATGGGATAGGCATCTTCTGATAAAGTTTCATGGGTAGCCGTTCTTCTTTAGAATAGATATCAAGTAATTTTCTACGTTTCTCCGTGAAGTTGTTGTGCTGCAGTGTATCCTCACTCTTCTGAGTAGAGTCTGCACGCAACTGATTTTGTATGTCGTTGGGTTGTTGCTATTGTAGTTGAGGATTTGGTCAGTGTGTGTTGGCTTCGTGTACACCTGGGTTTCCAGCTTTTCAGCATTTGTCCTACTGATTAAAACATCCAGGAATGGTAGTTGGTTGTTTGACTCGTTCTCCATTGTGAATTTGATGTCATTGAAAACGTTGTTGATCAAACTGTGGGTGTTTTCTATATCATCCTTTGTAATGATGACAAAAGTGTCGTCTACATAACAAATCCAATTTCTTGGTTTGAACACAGGTAGAATAATGGCTTCCAGTCTCTGCATCACTGCTTCTGCAATTAGTCCGAATATCGGTGATCTCATTGGAGTTCCTTTCATCTGTTTGTATATCTTACCGTTGAATTGGAAGTATGTTGTCATACAAAGGTCGATGAGTTCTATCAGACCTGAACATTTGAGTTTTGTGCTTCACGATTAAACAACCCAGTTCAGAGAACACAATACAATCAAGACCTACATAGACTCTTTACACATATAAATTCAATAGTGGACGTAATCCAATTCACTTATGAAGGAGATTGTACAATATAAAAGCAAAGTAATTCCATATTAGATTTGTTTATTTGATTTATAACACACAGTGATCTAGTATTATTTACTTAGACACGGTCATGAATAAAATCAGGAAATCTACAGCCGATCTGATACGCCGACTAAAGCCGTCTCTAGGTGAGTCTGAACGACCTAATTTAATACCTAAAACTAATAATCCTAGCAGAATTTATGGCACTATTAAGGTTCATAAACCAAGTTATCCCATTAGACCCATAGCTGACTTCAGAAATACCCCAACATTTAAACTAGCAAAGTACTTAGCTTCGATATTATACCCTATTAGGAACCATTCATATTCCAGACTAGTAAACTCTTACGAGTTAAAACTTAGGCTTAATGACCTACACATAAAACAAGGATGAAAAAAATGGTTAGCTTCGATGTAACTAGTCTATATACTAAAATACCAATCAATATGGCACTGGAAGCAGTCAAAAGTCAATTAAATATCGACTCAAAACTTACTCACAGAACTAAGATATCGGTTGATGAGAGAGTTTATATTAGGCATACAGTTATGCCTGACCTCCATAGTCTTCAAGTTTCAGGACAAAATCAAGTAAATCATACTAGATCACTGTGTGTTATAAATAGGACGTATTCCGTGGTGTCACCATGTGAGTAATGCAGAAGTTAGGTGTAGAGTTTTGGGGAGAAGAGGTAAGTCAGTTGACACAGTTGTGAACCTTCATCGACTGAGATGGTTGGTACACGTACTACGTATGCCTAGCCACCGATTGCCTCGTCACACAATACTGGCTGAGGTGGGTACAGGCTGGGAAAAGGCCCAAGACAGCCAGACTAAAACATGTCACCAATGTATGACGTCTCCTCTGACTGTTGGTTTAAGCCATGTAGGACGATGCAGACTAGGTGGTTGGGGTCCACGGGACAAGAGGAACCAGTGGTTGGAGACCCTAGGTGATCAAATGGCTCAGAACCAATGTCAGTGGAGCAGATGTATACACACATTATCCTCATCTTAACGACACTATACCGAATCTCACCATCTTGTCACTCCTCTTTTCTTTCTTCCCGTACTTTTTATTTCTTTTGACTGCATTCACTTATCTTCATCCTTCACCTCACTACCTTTCTACTTGATGAACTGACGTGAGGTGTGGCAACTCGGACCGTTACGCAGTAATGTCTGGTCCTATGTTGATAATGATGATGATGATGTTATAAATCAAATAAACAAATCTAATATGGAATTAATTTCTACCAAAGTGCCCAAGTTTTACACACCTATATTAATATGAAAGGAAAGATAGTGTAAGCGTAGACAGTAGTGTCTACAGGAAACATTCACATTCAAATGGCTTCTTGAACTTCAGACTGTCTCACCTCAAGTTAATAAAACGATCAAGTATCACGGAAAATCTGAGGCAAAGAAAATGACACGATGAAGGCCTTTTACTAGTCAGTAATTACCTACCTAAATTTATGAATAAATTGATCAGAAGTTGTAGAAAAAAAACACAGCTAGTAGTGATAAAACAGATAATCATAATAATGACGCAACTTAGAAGAGGGGATTTAAAACTTCTACTGTATAAAGAAGGCACCACAGAGATGCTAAGTAGGACTGTGATTAAGGCTGAGATTAGAGTGGCACCTAAACCAACCTATTAACTCACTTAGAAATAAGCTTTGTAAGTTAAAAGATCCTACTGATCCAATGAGCCAAAATAATTTAGTTTACCAAATGTCTTCCAATGATTACTAGGTCAAAGTAGTCGACCACCGGTTAATTAGGCTGTCCGAGTGTAAAACCCTAACTAAATGAAAATTGATAGGCCCTATTAAGATATGGAATGTGGAAAAAAGCTTGATTACAGTTATGCATACAACTGCAAACCGTCACACAGTAGGATGGGACATAATGACAGTATTAAAAACTTAGTTGGGTGAATGGAGAGAGTGATAAATAAATCTTTGTTCATCGAATCAACACCAAATACATGCAACAGAAATGACTCAGCACTTGTTCTACATAGATAGATATGAAAATGCCTACTGCTCTTGTTACAAAGGAGATGAGACAACCAGAACTACACAAATTATGTCTCGAAGTTGTGGAACTACTTTGACTTAACTGGGGATAATAAATTGTGTCGAAACATTACCCAGCCAGTGGTACTATTTTTACGTTCCCGGAGAAGATAATATATACACCCCTGACTGACGGCTAACTTCGTATGCAAGATCCACCGACTCCAACCTCGGGCGAAATAGAAAAGACTGAATTGTATGGGAGACAGTTTATTCCTCTGAGAAGAATCATCAATTAACTCAAAAGCACATGTATATATATACACAGATGAAATTTGACCTTGTTTAGAATTTTAAAAGTAAACATTAACCAATTAGAGAATTTCCTTGAAAATGGCGGTAAAAATGAACTACTTGGCCATGCCGTAAAAATGGCGCGAAAACGACGGTTTAAAAATGTTTAGATTAATAAACAATGTTTTATGCGAATCTGATATATATATATCTGATAAGCAGACTGAAAATGAAATATACAACTATTTTTTTTTTATGTGATATACCATGAACAGATAGAGTAGACAAAATAAGACAACTTACTCTGATTTATATCATCCGGGGGAATAACGGCCAGTCCAGCAGGATCATCATAATACTGTTCCGGTTGTTGCTGATCACTCGAATTTGAAGAATGAAGATGGGATCAGAGGAGCAGGATGAATTTTTCAAGTCAATATTTACAGTTGGTGAACACGAAAAGAAACGAATACTATTCAACAGTAATATGATGGCTAGTAATTGACAAAATTGAACTAATCTCTCTTCTTTAATACTGAGTGATAGAAAAGCTTTTAGTAAAGCAGACCAATTTGATCTTGATCGTTGATATGCTTCATCATTACTTCTAGTGTAGTGACAATTATCTAAACCAAATTTCACACGGTCTTCATTTGACAAGGATTCTAAAAACTGATACGGTAGCAGTAAAAAAAAGACTGTGAGGATCTCTTACAAAGAATATATCAAACTTAATAACAATAATAATGATGATAAATGATACAACTCAAAAACCACATGTAGGCCGGTGTACTGGACTATGTGGAGGCTATGGCTCATCGATGGTCAGCGGCATTCACTTTTTAAACAATAAGTCACGGGTTGAAATCCCGCTCCATGTGCTGAGATCTAATCATCCAGGCAATAAATATCATTAGCACTCACACAATAGATGTGACTTATTGCCTACTACACAAAACTGTATATAGGTGCAGAATAGATTTCATTTTCGTATTAGACTATAAAACACCTATTGTATAGGGGTTGATGATAGTTCTTAGCTGCCGAAACTTAGGTAGATCTAACTCTGTTAGAACCCATAATCTACTGCTTGAAAGAAAGCTAATTGGTTAAGTTGAAGGATTGTAGATCAACTGGAAAAGATTCCGGAAATAGATATGAATCAAAGAATGATATTGGATGAAGTGAACTGTTACAACTTGAACAACCTGATCTAAGTGATAAGATATTCATCTTCCTCATAAGAAATAACGATGCAACGCCTAACATAACAGAAATTGTTCAGTCTACGAAATCCAACATTCCAAAAGGTACAATTGATAATGAAAAACTAGATTCTTTCGAAGTAAAAGTTGAAGTCAGTTGGTCTTGATCATCTATTGTTCAGAAAAACAGAATCAACTAGCACAGATCAATAAAAGTATTGCCTTCATTTGACGTACAACACTTTACATATCCATAAATATACAAGTATATTACCATTTGGATGAAAGAAAACCAGATTGCTGTTAAGAACATAAGTAAGGAAAACTAACCCATATAAACTTGAAATATAAGAAATCTATTTATACAGGAGAAAAAGATGTACTACGTATTCCTAGTCACCGATTGCCTCATCACACAATACTGGCTGAGGTGGGTACAGGCTGGAAAAAGGCCCAAGACAGCCAGACTAAAACATGGCACCAATGTATGACGTCTCCTCTGACTGTTGGTTTAAGCCATGTAGGACGATGCAGACTAGGTGGTTGGGGTCCACGGGACAAGAGGAACCAGTGGTTGGAGACCCTAGGTGACCAAATGGCTCAGAACCAATGTCAGTGGAGCAGATGTATACACACATTATCCTCATCTTAACAATGCCATACGGAATCTCACCATTTTGTCACTCCTCTTTCCTTTCTTCCCGTACTTTTTATTTCTTTTGACTGCATTCACTTATCTTCATCCTTCACCTTACTACCTTTTTACTTGATGAACTGACGTGAGGTGTGGCAACTCGGACCGTTACGCAGTAATGCCTGGTCCTATGTTGATAATGATGATGATGATGGAGAAAAAGATTATCACAGAAGGCAACAAAAAAAATGACAGTTATAGAGTTCTCCTTCGAATTTCGACGAAACTCTCCTTATGCAAACAGACAGAAAAATATACACAAAAGTAGATCGTTAATTTCTCACATTTGCGGCTATAGCATGGTGAACTAGTATGTAATATCTGATTACCCGTTAAATCTATCTACATTCAACAGGTATTTATTCTTAATAGTAGCGATAGGTAACAGTAGGTAGTTATTTAGATTTGTCACGGAAACGGGTGAAATGGACAATCGTTAATGAGCCTATAGCGCAGAAGGATGGGTCTGAGATTCACTCGCAAGGGAGATAATTGGGAAGAAGGGCGGAACACTTCAATAGATCTCTAGCTACTATCCTATTACCTCCTAATCCAAAAAGATCCTGAATGGAATATACATATAAGGCCTTCAAAACTTACCGAAATTGAAAATGGTGTAAGTAATCTGAAATAAAGAGCAGCAGGGCTAGATGAACTAGTACCAGAGGTACTTAAGAACTGCGACCGTCGATAACTGGTTACATTAACTGAGGTGTTAGGTGGTATATAGGAATCAAATATGAGTCCCACCGACTGACCTCGATCGCCGGTTGTCCCAGCCTTCAAGAGGTGGAAGAAATCCTTCTGTGATGACCACAGGGAAATAAGTCTCACATAGTTTTAATTCCTATAATCATTGAAAGCCGAACCGAAGTTTAGGGACAACAAACCCAAGAAAACTAGGCAGATTTCAAACCTTACCATGGATGTATCGACCACATATTCATCCTCCGATGGAACATAGATATACCTAATGGTGCCCGTCATCAGCTATCCCTCCTAAACTAAGAGTGGCATTCAACCCCAGTGACCAGATCTTATGGCAATATCTCTCACTGAAAAGGCTCTTTACTCGAACAGCCGCTGGTGTGTTACAGCCTATAGTGAGTTATCGGGTGATTTGTGTACGTCACCATGTGTCTGTCGAGGATGCACTGACGGTCTCTATCGCATCATTTAACGTCACATAGATTGTGCTTATCACAGAGGAATCCTTGATAGATCTAGAGTGCACAGACGAAACAGTACTGTTAGGTGAAGACCTTGACAAGATGCTGAGTCTTCAGGAAAATTAGTGACAATTTGAGAATGTTTGGGGTTCTTTTCTCGTCAAATTGTTGCTACGGGACTGATCTTCCGCGATGTTTTTCCTACCAATAGGGAGTGAAATGGTTGAGCACATTGACCACTGCACTTACACAAGAAGTCAAATCAGCCCTTGTGCGTGCTAGGGTACTAAAAGCTCGACTGGGTCTCGTCAACTTACGCCATCAGTAGCGCTTCTATGATACCCGATTCCGCGTTAATGGTCGAGTGTATTGCGCCGCATTTCGCTCTGTTCTGCCATATAGCTGTCAAACATGACCATTAAAGGCAGACGAATGAGAAGACCTCACACATCCAACTACCGTTGCTGTCGTAGTACAGGGCGTGTTATGGTGTCACCACACCAATAACTTAAAAGTTTGGCGTAGAGGTTTGGACACAAGAGGGACGCCGGTAGGTGAGGTTGAGAACTTTCCGCTTAAGTGGTTGGGATATGCGTTGCACATGCTTAGTCACCGTCTGCCTCATTGCACTTTGTTGGCTGAAGCAGGCTCACGTTGCAAAAAGGTTAGGAGTGGTCAGACTGAAACATGCCATCAGTTTATGGTATCTTTGACTATTGGTATGAGCCATGTAAGGAAATGCAGACTTCTTGGTTGGAGTTCACGTGATAACAGAAGTCAGTAAGCGGAGACTCTAGATGATGTGAATCAGAATTCATCTCAATGGCGCAGATGTATCTACGCATTATTTTCATCCTAACCGTCATACTGATCTTAGTATTATCTCATTCCTCTTTGCTCTTTTGATGGCTTTCTACCACCAGTTAACCGCTTTCTCCTTTTATTTCTATACTCTTAGTGCTTACTCGCTTGATGGGTTGATATGAGATGTGATAACTTGGATTACTTCGCATTATTGTCAGGTATTATGTTGATTTTGTTTGCCTATCTGTCTGCAGTAATAGATACCTTTTAAAACAGTTAAACCGACTTGAGTAGTTCTGCAGTAGCATGAACAAGTTCAACACCAGATGCTATGACTCATAGGATTATGTCCTTGGTTTTTAACCAAGGAGTTGTGGATTTAGAGCGCAAATGTGACCAGCTATTTAGTATCATAACTAATCCTCATACATCGGATTTCACTTGCAACCTAGTGCACCAATGTGTATTTGATTGAAAATTGACATCATTTACAAAACCGAATGATGCAGGTTTTAATTTTAAAGGTGATAAACATAGCCTCAACTAACCAACAGTAAATCCAATGCATAGTCTAATCTTCAAACTTTAGTCTAAAATTTATAGGTTTCTATCATCATTGAAGACTTGCAATCTCATACAATGTAAATAGGCATAAATGTGAAAGAAAAGAAAAGGAGAAACTTACCCAACGAAATATATGAAATGATGAAAACAACGATTTAGGTGTGAATAAAGCTCTAGGCTTTTCCAAAAGATAAATTTGTAGTCTTGCTCCAACAAGGATTTGATTTCTTTACATACAAAGTGAAATGTAGTCATAGACTACAACAAAAATAATTCAACAAACCGATCATAGATAAGGCGTATATATTTGCCAAAACGTGAACTATTTTCATTAAACTGAGTTTGTGCATTACCTAAATTGAAAATTAATTCAACAGTATACAAAAAAAACTGGACAGAATTACCAAGTGCTTCCAATATGGGATTGGATTGTAGAATAATATTTTCGATATGTACTTCAGTTTTCCGCCTATTAAAACAAGAAAATATAATAAAAGCTTAGAGATTTAGAAGGAAAATAATTAAAACAGTAGAAAGGTTGAAGTTCATTCACTTGGATTTCAGCATCGTAGCGATTACATGTGCAAATGAATATCACAGCAATGACTGGTAGATAAAATAACAACGATGAGCTACTGTTTCCATACTGCATTCCAAGGATGATGAAGAAAGAAAGAAAACCTACTCAGCTACCTTGTGCACATCTGTGCAGTAGGCGATGAGCTACACCTATTGTGAGGGCTAATGATACTACCTGGCTCCCCAAACCTCAGTAGGTAGGGCAGGGCTAGGACTTGTGACCCAATGTTTGACACATCATCTCTCTCAAACATTAAAACGCAGCTCCTATTTTCATATCATGAGCCCGCCAGGAATCGAATCCAGGACCTTCGGCTTTTGAGGCCAGCACGTTACATACAGTTGAGCCACTGGATCTATCGAGTGATGAGCTACAATAAACGCTTTAGACTTCAGCGTTTTACTCTGACCGTAGTTCAGTGGTTTAAACACTCAAGTATCAGCCAGTGAGTCACAAGTTTGTAACCTCGTTTCCTCGTACAGAGGTCTCCCTTCAATAACATGTGTGCTTCATACGCTAAGTAAACAAACTCACATGGTTGATTTATCACATTAAATCCATATTTTTTTCATAAATAAAGGGTATCAGTAAATCATAATTTTTTATGCTAGCATCCAGAGAAACATAATGCAGGTAAGCTACAAATATTTCGCTGTCAATAGAAAACCTAATCATAGAAAGTAGAATCTTCAGAGAACAAAATACAATGGAGAAAAAAGTCAGTTCGTTAACATTGATTCACTGACAAAATCAGTGTAGAATATCGCAGACAAGTGCATCGGCTCAAGTTGCCACACTTTACAGTAGTATACAAAGAATAGGTGGGTAGAAAATAATTGTTATCAAAGATTAAGTGAGAGAATAAACAATTTGAAGATAAAGATTACTGCAAATAACCAAGCTCTAGGAGATATACAAGGGTAAATACATCTGAGCCACTGTGACTGATTTCTAGCCATATCACCAAGAGTCCTCAACCAACGGTTTCTGCCATCTCAAGGACTCCAGCCAGATAGTCTATACTCCCCCCACAAGGCTCAGACTAACGGTCAGGGACTTTATGGAGTCGGGCCACGTCCTTGATTTGCCACTCTGAACCCTCTTTCAACTTCCCCTAGTATGACACGTCGAGGTCGGCAATCCATCAGCATGCGGAGTACATGTTCAAGCCATCTCAGTTGTTAATGTGTTTGGTAGACATGGTAATCAAATAATGAAGTGCATTGATGACAAACTAGCGTCTTTAACAAAAAGCAAAGTAACGAAGACGACTGAGGATATTGTTGGAAGTTATGGTGTTTGGGTCTGAGTGTCACCACCAAGTTTGGTAACTTTGGAGATAGCGTTCGCAAACATAACCAGCATGCTAAAATTTATTTGATCCAGGGTCATGTAAAATACTTACCAGATATACTGACAAACTCAACGAAAAAAACAAAACGCACTCCGCCTTATGCATATTCATGCAGTAGTCAATTAGGCACACCTATCGTGTGAGGGCTAGTAATAGTACCTGGCTACCCAAACCTCGGTAGGTAGAGAGGGCCTCGAAACCGTGATAGTCATTTCTTTAAACTGCTGACAAACTCAAGTCAATAAGAAATATCACTTGTGAATTAACAACACTTTAAAAAATCGCCTTACGTTTGCTTTTTGCGTTTCACACTACTCTTATAAGTTAAGTAGTGTAATATGTGTTTAGTGGCTTCTGTTTTCCCTGATCCACTTGTGCCAGTAATAATTATTGACTGATTACTTCCCGTAGATGTCATCTGCCACAAACATGCCTCCGCGACAGAGTATACATGGGGTTTTCTCCAACAATTATGTATCTAAGATGTTTGTAATTACCACAACAAATCCCAAGAATACTTCAGTATAATCATTCACTCCATCACATGAATAATTTTGAAGACAATTGTTTTTCGGATTAATGGAAATCAAAATGTTACTTCCTAGCCATGTATAGATTTCTGAATTCTCATATTTGTATACTAAACTTTGAATAACTATCTGGAGGTGAATTTAAGATTGAAAACGATTGAATACCTTCGGATACACATGGTGTTGGCAGATCAAGTAGGTCAGTAGGCATAGAATTTCCAACCATTAGAACTTCATAAAAACTTATTCAAGAAACTAAAAGAAAAACGCAAAAATTGTGATACAGATCAGACAAAATGACTTACAAGCAAACATAGAAACATTCTACGTTAAACTCGTCACGTATGAAAAATATGGGGCAGGATAAAATTTGCCATTTGCTCATGCTAAATGAAAAGTTTTGAGTATTTGTGGTTAGTGATAGACGGTATCAAAGATAATTGCAAAAATGGATTAAATGCATCCTTGAGTCGTAACCTAGCTAACCAGATGTCATGTATAGGACTAACTACAGAAAAAGGTTGTATAATATTTCATCCTCCATGAGACGATTAAATTGAAATGTACTCATCAATTACGAGCACGTTCGTGCAGTAAGCAATGAGCCACACGTGTGTGCTAGTGATAGTACCTGGCTCCCCAAACTTCGGTAGGTGGAGCGTGGCTCCAAACCGTGACCCATTGGTTGAAAGTCATCTGCCTAAACTAATGAGTCACATCTCCTCACAAGATGATTAAAAGTACAGATAGTTTGTCACTCACTCCACCTCTTGAATAACATTCGTAACCATAACTAAATAAGGGGTTTAAAGACGAGTGAAAAGAATACCTACAATGTGTATATTGGCGAACGCTAACGAAAAAACAAGTCCTAAATGACCGTCTGCATTTCAAAAAGCCCTACCGTTGCAAGTCAGACAGCAGTCGGAACTCTGTAATTCCAGAGACGGACACATAAATATAGGGCTTGGCAGGGATGTGTATCGATTTACCACACTTCACAAAAGCATGTAAAGTAGACAAAAAGTGATAAAAAAAGATGTACGAAAATTGTGAGACGAGAGAATATATAGATGACTAAGAATGGATAAGTCCGTGCCATTGTGACCCATTTTCAGCCATCTTATCAACAGTCTACAAATAGTGATATTCAATATTACGTGGAGCTCATATCTGCTTGATCGAAAGATGAGAACGTCAAGCTAAAAATTTATCTGGAAGAAACAGTAATCCTCATCCTGAGGAAGCCTTGCATGACATTAAACTCACGTGAGTAACGTAGAAGTCAGGTGTAGAGTTTTAGGGAGAAGAGGTAAGTCAGTTGACGAGGTTGTGAATCTTCATCGACTGATATGGCTGACTGGCATATGTGTTGTGTATGTCTAGTTGCCGTCTGCCTCATCATACAATGTCGACTGAAGTAGGTTCAGGCTGGAAAAAGGCTTGAAGATCTCGACCAGACCAAAACATGGTATCAGTGTATGAAGTCTCTGACTGTTGGTTTGAGCCATGTGGGGTGATGCGGACTAAGTGGTTGGGGTCAGCGGGACAAGAGAAACCAGTGGTTGGAGACTCTAGGTGATATGCCTGAGGACCGATGTCAGTGACACAGATGTATATACACATTATCCTCATCCTACAGACGCTACACCGAATCTCACCATTTTCTCATTCTTCGTCTCTGTTTTCGTACTTTATATTTCTGTCGACTGAATTTTCTTTTCTTCATCTTCACTGCCCTTTTACTTGATGTGGTGACATGAGTTATGGCAACTAGAACCGTTACGCAGTAATGCCTGGTCCTATGCTGATTTCGATGGATGAATGGATCTCGGCTGGACAAGCGACGGTAAGCTACTTGTCGAGATACCTGGGAAATAAATATTATTAGTTATAGACATGCATGACTGTACAGCTAAAAAGGCACTGGTTGAGACTGGCCACACATGGTCTTTCTAAAGTGTGATTTAAATTTGATTACGTTGAATTCACTAGAACCAGCCTCAGAAAACTGTAGGACAAGGTGAGGTGCTAGTTTCGATGCCGACCTCTTCTAGTACCTCCTTCTTATAGGAAAAGCATAATCAGTATGAACCTCCAGTTATCCACAGAAAACAACTTGCTGCTATTATAACCCTGATCAACCAACAGTACAACTTCGCCTTTGAAAGCCCATCATAGAGCAGCAATTTACATTAAGGCGGTAAAGGCATTTTATCTTATCGCTATTCAACAGACACTTTCGAGATGGTGAGACCTCGAAAGAACTAGCGTCTCAGCCAGTGTATGTCGTTGGATCGCCGTGATATCCAAGCCCAACTGTCATGTTAGGGAATCAGCTATCGGTCGGAAAACGAAGAGTGAGGTCTACAGATAGGGTGTCGAATAATGAAAAAAGGCCAACTGGTGGTACAAAGGAGCAGGAAGTGGAAGCTAAGAGAATACTGAGAACTATTGCATACTGGGGGAAGACAGATAATACTGAGTAAACGAGTTGAGGTACTTGTAAACACACCAGACATTACTGAGCTGAGTGCACAAGTGTTTCCCGTGCTATTTTTTCTTCAAGCCACACTTTACATGTAAACGAATCGTATTACAAAGAAATAAGGCTACCTGCCATACAGTTGAATATATGATATGCCTTGGTATCACGAGCTTGAAGTGATGAAAGAAAAATATACAGCTTTCACATTCACGTAATTATGACTTTTTCACGTCTTGATATCGATCACTTCAACTCCCACACCTTATCAATGTCCATGAGTCCCTAATCAAACTGAATGCAAGACGATATATTTGTGACTGCTTTTTCGGTACAATGAAAAATAGACTTACTATCGATTGTCCTGTTTAAATACCTAGTCATTCATATGACTGAACTGTCCATCCGTAACTCACTATAATCCATAAAAATGAAGTGCATTCATTCGTATGTGGAAATCTCGATAATCCACAATAATCTGGTTCACTAAAGGTCCAGTCATTTCGCAATCATGAATTGTACGGAATTGGGTGAGGTGTTAGTAAAAAGCTGTTGATTCCATCCTTGTTTGAGATTTCTATTTGTTTCTTAGGTCCACAATAGAATGCCCAAGAATAACGTGCAAAACTACTATAATAATGAGAGCCCATCTCTCTGAACTTCGAAGGAACAGACCACCATAGCAGCCTCTATTTTCCACTATACAAAACACTCAAATGTACCCATTTTCCAGGCTGCTGACCCCCAATGAATGTCGCCAGGACATAAGTTTGAGCATCAAATTGCTAATAAGCCTAATTTGGAAAATTACTGGATATCAATCTGAATCAAAATCTTTTCCATACATTTGATGTTAACAACGCAATACTGAACAAACTAAGATGCTTGTATTTTAAAAGAACAAAAGATTGAACACTGCACTACTTCTCAATACGGTTAAGTAGCATAACGAACTGGAGCACACCACTAGAGAGAAGTCAAAATAGGCGTGCATATCACAGTACCCGCGGTTAACACAATGTACCAGTTCCTAATCTACCAACTTCAGTATTCAACATAAATAGTGGTGGTTTTTGATCTGATGGATTTCAGTCTCTCGCATCCAGTTTTTTGGACTTGATTCTTCTTGTTCAGTTTACTCCTGCAGTGGGCAAGGGAATCTCTTCTGTTTTCCTGCTTTTACCTCAGGTGAGGTGAACTTTTTAGGGGTTTGTGTTTGTATTTGTATTTGCAGATTGAGATGGTTAGGTAGCTACCAGTCGTTGGAAAGGTTAAGGGTCCATTGTGAATAAATACAGCACGATGCTGGGAAAAGGTACACAGGACTTACCCAAAAGGTAAAAGTAGATAGGACGTGTCTAGTTACTGGAGAACTAGCACATTATACAAGTGGTAAGTGGTAAATAGGAGGGAAATAGAGGTGGGATATTGAGGTTAGTAATTCCCTTCAAACTTCGTGACGTAATGTACTTCGAGTCTAAAACCCAATCCGCCAGTAACATCGATTCAATGCCAAAGCAACACACGGAAATCTGTATTACATTATTTGCTTGATACTTGAAGCTTAAACTTATGTCTTAATGACCTTCATTGGGATTCAGCAGCCTGGAAAATGGGTACATTTGAGTGTTTTGTATAGTGGAAAATAGAGGTTGCTGTGGTGGTCTGCAGACCCCAGCAAGTAACGAAGTCGGGCGCAATGAACATATGTACATTTTATAAGTCAGCTGTTTGGGCATCAGCCATCCCTAAGACATACATTAAGATGACTTTGTAGCGTCACACACTTCTCCAGAATCAATAGCCCAGGGCTGGACGAGATTCAACATTGATGCTGACCTTGATAGTTGTACCGGGCTCGTTAATCTAAAGGCACCCGGTCAAGCATCCACGCCATTTGGCAGGCTGTCGTGTTACGTTGCACTGCTAGCAGTCGGCTCTCTAGCTACTTAGTTGGAACGCACCGGTATCTTGGCCCGTCCTCGCAATATACCATTCCATCCGACTACGCTACTGTGTTCTTTCTCGGTCACGTATTCGTGGGTATATAACAAGTTCGAGTGTACGGTGATTGGCCTCTGCGTCTATCAAATTCGCTTCCCAAAATTTCTATTATCTATCAGTTGGATAGTGGTAGAAAGTGTAAGTTCTGAGGGTTGTGAATCACTGTTGTACTGGTCCATTAACTGGGGTTCGTCCATATTTCTGTGCATTCAGAGGGGGCGCTTTGGATTTGACGACACATTTGTACCTCATACTCTTCTGTGTAACGTCTGGGGAAATAAGGCGTTTAGTTGATATTCTAGCCGGTGATGTTGAGCGTATCAGACCAGCGAAGTTAGAGACCGGGCGTAAAAGGTCTTCGGGTAACATTAAGTCTCTGTGAACTGAACCAAGGTCTAATCTGGAGCGCGGGGAGAACGAAAGATTTCTACAAATTTCGGAGGATAGTAGCCCGTAAGTTCCCCACAGTTTGTATTGTACGAGGTGGCACTTTTGTCACAAAGCTAGACATGGTCTTCAGTCTTCGTTTCAACCACTGCACGCTGACTCTTAGGAAAATAGGAAAGATTTTTTGACGAGTAGTAGATACATTCAAGTTAAAGGGGCAGTGGTAGAAGTGACTGATAATGTAATTTCACAAACTGGGCCGTTAGGCCGAGCACGCAAGATATTCAGAGACCGTTTAAATACGCAAACAGCCAATGGAATGTTCAGCTAAGTAACAGTTAAGTCAGGTACCAAAAAGCAGACCAACCTTCTAACATAAAACAGCATATTTTCAAGTAAAGTACAAGGACTGTGAATGCTATTTAGGCGAAAGTACTGATTCTAGTGGTCAGTCTGCCTCACTGAATAGCTTTTCGGGTTTCTAATCGGAAGTCTTCTAGACTCTTGTTGGGGCATTCAATATGCCACTCTATATCTCTCTTCACTAACCCACTACGATTCTTTTCTTCACAATCCTTAAAGTGAATTTGTAGTTTTCTGCGACCACGGACCACGATACTTTCCCTATGAAAAAGCATCACCTTTGGTTTGCCTCTGTTGTTGACTAGTTCCGGCAATGCAAAAATAAGGGGACCCTGTTGAATATGTCTTGATTTGTTCTTGTAATGTATTCAAAAACATTGACCACCCATTTTGTATCACTTCATTCAATTTGTTTGCACAACCATATTCAACCACTTGTTTCGGTTAGTGTTACAGTTGTATTTCGTTTTGGACAGAAACTGCAGTAGCCGTTAAAACTGAAGGTTTGTAACTAGGCTTCGTACACATATTTCGTTGTAAAGAACAATTTTCGCAGGGTTCACTTGCTGTTTGAATATATATTCGCTTTTTGACAACCGATTGTTTTGGATTTGGTCGGTTCTCGCTTTGGGTTTTGGGAACTCCCGCTACGCAGCGGATTTGAAGTAACAGCCCCATCGATAAGGAGCGAGCTTTTTCAATACCCTGAACACTAGATAAAAACATTACTCTGTTCTTCCCCAACAAAGGTGATGCTATTTCAAGTAACTGTGCTGTCGATTTACCACTGGGATATCCTAGCAGCTCCACAATTGCAGGTGAGCAAGGTGTAGAGACGTTCTGTAGCGCAACTACATCAACATGGCAGCTACCGTGGACATACGTGCAATTTAGCATGAACAAACGAAAGTAGAATGTTTCATCAGGAAGGTGATATATTGTTGTCGGTATTATTTATTATTGTCTATGCAGTATTAGTTGACGTTTAAATGAACCCGAAGATGCATGTCCCTTAGTAATCACACTGAATCTGCCGTGGTACTCCGCTCAACATGTATGATCCTTCAAATTAAAGCACTAGAGTAATTTAGCCAGCATTACTTTTTTACAGCAGGAAATTGCTGGGTCACTTCCCCTTCTTTTTGAGTGATGATTTTACATATTCATTAGACATGACTATCATTTCTGCCAGGTTACTTAAAAACGTGACAAAAATTCCAAATTTAGATTAAAGTGCACCATTTGTACGTGGTGTGAAGTTTTCTTTTTTCTCCAGACTGGGGGGTTTCCACTACCTGGAATGAAAAGGTGATAAAACTTTTTGGTAAAAGAAAATATTACCGGAGACTTTCCACCACTAATTGTCATAACCGTACCTGTAAAAATAATACGCACCCGTAAATGCGGGAATAAATTATTATTAGCTCTGGAACATGGATCCTCTCTCCCATATGATCACAAGATCCTATGTGGTGATGTTAACCCACCTGAACTTCGATGAGATCACTCACTAGCCCAGCTAGGTATGACGGCTTTTTCCACACACTGGCTATTTTTGGATGGGGACGGACTGGACCTAATATATTCCCGCAACATAACACCTCTTTTGACAAATGTAGGCTCCAAGTCCCCAGGTAGTGGTCGCAAAACGGTATTATGCGCACTACTACTTTCTTCAACTAGCACTTCATTTGGTACTTCCAACCCATACCAAATAGTATGTAGAGAATACGGTAGGGCGGACTGGCAGCAGGTGTGTCTACTGATTAGGTGCATCGACTAGGGATTATACTTCAACCCTGCAGACCTCAACTTAACCCTCGATATATTTTACTACAACTCCAAAACCTGTCTCAATACCATTGTTCTACTGAAAAGTTTCAGAAAAATCCCTCCAAACAATAAGCCATATATGCCCTTCAGTGTTCTCAGGAAGTTACACAAACTGTCGACAAGATACCACACCACAGATTTCGATGCACTTTGATTGACTCTTAACATTCTTATCTCTACCTCGCATAACTATAATTTGCGTTTGAAGGATCAAGAGAGTGGTGCGCTAGCTAGCTCATATAGAGTATGTGCTGTCTCAGCACTCCTTAGAAGCGATCGAATCGCACAAGACATAACATCCCTCTTCTTATTCTTGGCACCAAGGCCTACAGTGATCCAGTAGGTAAGTGTGAAATATTCAGTAACTTACTTGCATTTAGTTATCTGGAACCAAAAACTTTTTCTTGTGTTGCCAGTACGGTCTGCACCACTAAAAGCTGTTCTTCTCCTCCAGCTGCGTCAATAAATACGGTAGAATTCACATATTCCAATATTAACCAAGCCGTTAGGCGGCTAAAATGTTTCAACAGCGCTGGCACAGACGGAGTATCATCACATTTCTTCAAATTTGGTGGTCCTGATATTCCGTTATTGTTACTTAAAATATTCCCTGCTTTTGGAAGCTTTCACATACCCTGATATCTGGAAAACATCATTTACCCTATCTAGTTATAAATCTGGTTCAAGCGCACTAACTAATAACTACAGGTCGATGGATATTACGCCTGTATTTTCTGGAATTACGAAGGAAGTTGCCAAGGAGAGCCTTCTTTGGCACATGCTTAGCAGCAACATCACTGCATCGAGTCGACGTGAGCTCCCAAAACCGAGGTCCTGTATGATTCCCGACACTCAGCTCCACAACTTCGTAACCACTACGCACGACCTCCATGGATTAGTTCTTATACCTTATTCAGACGTTCCAAAGACATTTGACGCGGTTGACCACCTACCTTTAATAAGTAAGTCAGTCCCTCGAAATTGACTGTCCATCATTAGGATGGATTAATTCTTTCCTGAGTAATCGTACCCAAGTGGTGAAGGTAGACTCACTCCAAAACCTAAGCCAATTACCTCTGGTGCAGTGCAAGGTAGTATACTAGATCTCCCTCTATTTGCTATACATATTAGTGGCAGTTGCTGCTGCTTTACACCCGGTAAACCATTCTTGTTTGCTGATGACCTAAAAGCTACATACGCATGCGCCCATGGCGGTTCTTGGGCCACGATGATTTATGCCACTCCCAATCACTAGTACAAAGAGAGCATGATACAATATCCGCAGGGTCTACTGCTTGGAAGCTTCAATTCAAAACCAACAAACGCAGCTGGATGTGTTTTGGTGCTCCATCGGTAGGTACCCAACTACACCTTCAGTCTACGAAACTACCTGTTCTCAGACTTGTGTGACCTTAGGCTAAGGTATTCAGGGGACCTGAACACCTTCTGGCGTCACGCGCTTGCAAATGTAGGGTGTTGGAGCGTTGCACAGTCCGCAGCTTTCACCCCAAAGACGTCAAGCTACTGTTCTATAAAACTTGCGTGCGTCTAACACTAGAATATTGTCCATTTACATCGAGTGGTATCCGACTTACAGGCAGGCTAAAAGTAGGGGGTGTCTAAAGGTACTTTACAGCTAGGTTACTAGGATAAGATTGCAAACAGGGCTACAACTCCAGATGCAGAACCCTTAGTCCAGAACCGCTTTGGATGAAACGACTCAAAATTACCCTAACACTTTTCTTCAGCGTGCTGCGCAAAGTCACTTTAACGGCCAGCGGTGAGTTTCGTTTCGAACACAGCAGTTGTTGCGATCTGAGCAACCACTTAACAGAAAGCACCATGTTCATTCACCTCCTCATGACCGCATAAAATGCACTTGGAGCCAAGCGTTGGGGCTGGTTACGACCGGTCCAAATGTAGAGTCTATGAGGCTGATTGTAGGACCAACAATCAGTAAGTGGGGCCAAGCGCAGGGGATACACTGTCGAACCCCACAACTTGTGCGACGTTTTCCACATTGAGTGGCCCATCATTCCTCATCTGACCGAATGAGAATGTTGGTGGGCTCTCACAGACTCAGTTAGGTCTTCACTAGATAACCGTACGCAGGCAGCAAATCCTCATCTGAAATATGACCTAAACATTCCGCAAAGAATTCAGAGGAAGCCACCCATACGACTCCTGCGATGGCTGACCTGTTATGGACCAAGTGGAGTGTTAAGTAAACCTAAATGTCAAGCCACGTATAATTTAGAAAAATAGGTTCACTGGTACAGAAATATGAAAAGTTATGCATTGTACACAAGATAGTAATGTCAGTCTTATGTATAATAATGGGTTACTTGAATGTTATCTCTTCGGTACTGTCCACCACAATTTAGCACACTCCAGAGTTATCTCAGAAGACAATACTTGTTAGCTGTCCACAGTCGACGCTGGTTGGCTGGGTTGCCGTGATATTTGGAAGTAGGATGAGTGGCCCTGTAGAATCCAAGGGTAATCAGTGAGCACTCTTCCTGGACAACGGTCAACGGAGGCAGAAGTCGGGGTGGAAAGAAGCACACAATATTTCCACGTATAACAGCAGGAGCAAAGTCAGTAGTACTGCTGCAAGAAAAAGGTGGACTATTAAGTTTTAACCTCGCCTGGTTAACTAGTTTACTAGTTACTAGCCGGTCCTAAGCCCGGGTAAACAGGGAACGTTGGGCATAGGGCTAGCAACCCTACCCCGTAAAACAAATCTAACCGCTAAACAAACTTCAAAGCACAAACAAAATATAAAAAATAATAACAAACTTATTCCCCGCTGGAATCGGAGAGGCGAAATGACGCCAGTTGGTGAAAGCCTTCGGGAAGCCAATTGGCCGATGTGTCTTCTCTCCCTAGATGAAAGCGAAAGTAAACGTGGGGACATGGAATGTCCGCACAATGTTTGAACCCAGTAAGGCAGCCCAGATTGCAAAGGAGATGAGAAGGTATAACATCGAAGTGCTTGGGATTTGCGAAAGCAGATGGAATGGGAGTGGACTCTCCAAACTGTCAACTGGAGAATCAATAATCTACTCCGATAGTCACCCAGACGACAACCACGAGCACACTGAGGGAGTGGCTATCATGATGTCCTCAAGAGCATCGAAGGCTCTCATGCAGTGGGAACCAATCTCCTCCAGGATCATGACAGCAAGATTCAACTCAAAAGGAAGAAAGGTCACAATCATACAATGTTATGCACCTACAAATAATGCAGAGCAAGAGAAAAAGGAGGATTTCTACAGACAACTTCAATCAACACTGGACAAGACGTCAGTTGGCGATATCAAAATTCTAATGGGCGACATGAATGCCAAACTGGGAGGGGACAACACGGGAAGAGAACTAACCATGGGTCGAGAGGCGCTAGGTGAAATGAATGAGAATGGAGAATTGTTTGCAGAATTCTGCGCATTCAACGATTTGGTGATTGGAGGCAGTGTGTTCAGGCACAAAGATATCCACAAAGCGACATGGATTTCACCAGATGGACACACTAAAAATCAAATCGACTTTATCTCAATCTCAAGAAAATGGAGACGCAGTCTACTTAACACAAGGTCAAGAAGAGGAGCAGATGTAGGTTCAGACCACTATCTAGTGCAAGGAACCTTCCAAATCAAGTTAAAAGCCTTCAAGGAAGCTGGTGATAGACCTCAATTCAAGTACAACACTCGGAAACTGAAGGATGAAACTACAAAGGAGATCTTCAAGGCAGCCATCAAGACAAAATGGGAGACATCGAGCAACATCCCTGAAGAAACCTGTGTGGAAGAACACTGGAAGTCTTTGAAAGCTATGTGGAAAGAAACCTGCACAACAGTATTAGGAAGGAAGAAGAAAGAAGACAAGGAATGGATCTCGACGGATACCTGGAAGCTGATAGAGGAGAGGAGGATGGTGAAGCAGAAGATAAACCAGTGCAAGGATGCTCAACGACAAGAGGAACTGAGCACAATGTATAAAACACTGGATAAAGAAGTGAAGAAGAGTGCACGCAAAGACAAAAGACACTTCTACGATACACTGGCAAGTGAAGCAGAACAGGCTGCAGGTAAGAGAGACCTGACGACATTGTATCAAATAACCAGGTTGCTATCAGGGAAGAGACCAACACAGATGAAACCAATAAAAGATGAAGAAGGAAATTTAATTACAAAAGAAGAGAAACAGAGGAAACGATGGGCCGACCACTTCAAGAAGCTCTTGAATCGACCACCACCTGCACTTCGTCCAGAAATACCACCTGCAGCCGCTGAATTACAAGTGAACATAAATCCCCCAACGAAAATGGAAGTCCTGAACGCCATAAAGCTACTGAAATGCGGGAAAGCAGCAGGACCAGATGGAATACCGCCAGAAGCACTGAGAACAGATGCAGAGACAACAGCGGACATGCTCACACCACTATTGCAGAAGGTGTGGAAGGAAGAGAAGGTACCTGACGATTGGAAGAAGGGTTACCTTGTCAAACTGCCGAAGAAGGGAGACCTCAGTGCTTGCAAGAACTGGCGCGGAATCACTCTCCTGTCCACCCCAAGTAAAATATTAAGCCGCATCATCCTGGAGAGGCTTAAAGACGCACTGGATTCAAAACTGCGACCGGAACAGGCAGGCTTCAGGAAGTACAAATCATGTGCTGACCAAATTGCAACGCTTCGTATCATCATAGAACAGAGCGTAGAATGGCAATCAGCTCTATACCTCAACTTCATCGACTTTGAGAAGGCCTTTGACAGCGTCGACCGAGAAGTAATTTGGAAACTGCTTCAATACTACGGAGTACCGCAAACCTTTATCCGCCTCATTCAAAAACTATATGAAGATGCCACATGCCAAGTAATCCACAATGGGAAGCTCAGTGATGCCTTTGAAGTGAAGACAGGAGTGAAACAAGGTTGCCTACTATCCCCCATGATATTCCTGATTGTGGTGGACTGGATCATGCAGCAAACAGTGGGCAGCGAGAAGAGGGGGATACACTGGACGACGGAAAAGAACCTAGAAGACTTGGATTTCGCCGATGACTTATGCCTAATGTCACATAAACTTGAAGATCTGCAAGCAAAAACTAACAAGTTGATAGAAGAGGCAGGCAGCGAAGACGGGACTTCAAGTGAATATAGAGAAGACAGAGGTGATGAAGATACCGCACCACCACCATCAACAACAACAACAAACTCCAATCACCGTCAACGGGAGAAACTTGAAGGAAGCAACCTCCTTCACCTATCTAGGAAGCACTGTTTCAACTACAGGCGGGACGGACGAGGACGTCAAAGTCAGAATTGGAAAAGCAAGACAGGCGTTCATTAGCCTGAAACCAGTGTGGAGATCTTCTGCACTCAGCATGTGGAACTAGATACGGATTTTCAACACCAACGTCAAGTCAGTGCTCTTGTATGGTTCAGAGACTTGGCGCGTCACGAAAGGTATTTCCAATAAACTACAGACATTCATCAACAACTGCTTACGCTCGCTGCTGAAGATCAGATGGATTGCCAGAAAGAATAAGCAACAAGGAGCTCTGGGAACGTACCAACCAAGAACCTATCACGCAACAAATATGCAGGAGGAAGTGGAGATGGATTGGCCATGCACTGAGAAGGCCGACTGGAGACATCACGCGTCAGGCCCTTGAGTGGAATCCCCATGGGAAGCGACGAGTTGGACGTCCAAGAGTGACATGGAGGAGGTCGTGCGAGGAGGAAATGAGAGCTTGTGGGCTGTCGTGGGACCAGGTTCAAAAGATCTCAGAGAACAGAGTGTACTGGAGGCGTGCTACTGAAGCCCTATGTTCCACTAGGAACCCAAGGGACTAATAATAATAATAAAATAATTAAGTTTTACAGATAAACATTCGTTTTTACAAGAATTAGGAAGAATGTACAGGATATGTAAAAAGTGATGAAAAGGAAGTATTATTTTTAATTTAAGTTGTCTATACATGACTCCGTGCAGTCCCAACTGACCTGATCCACCCCAGTCAACAGTCTCGTCGGGCCAAATACGGTAACGCTGGGCAATGAATCTGACGTGAGACCAGATGTAGTGCACAAGAAGCCAGTCGGTGAGCCGTTGTTTTGGTCGGGCCCAGTGGAGGGTAAGCCGGGCTGGTTGTTTCGCCAACAATCAGCACGTGCGGCCAAACATCAGGCTACTGGCGAAAGCTTGGGGCCAGACGTAGGAAAAATGAAACAAGACCCCACACCTAGCTTTACATTTGTTCCAATGTCTTTTATATTGGGTGGGTCAACATTTCCCCATTTGACCTGACGAAAATGTTGACTGGGATCCCTCTCCCCATGACTACGTAAAGCAGGTTTACCGCCATAGGAAAAGGCGTGAGTTTATTTCAATGTTTACAGCTTCATCTTACTTAAGCACATTGGTATTTACACGTAGGCGTGCACAATTTCTCGTTCTCACTTCTTCTTATTTTTTCGCGATACGTTCTCCAGCTCCGTTCTCTCTTCCTCCAAGCACAACCTCATCTACTCCACAAGCTAGTCTCTAAACGGTTGGTTTGGGATACAGCACCAAGCGATTCTTGTAGCCATTACATTTAGGTGACCTAAATGTCATGGTCCATATGCCTCCACTGAGAATTTTGTGCTTGAGTTTGGCCAGCTGCCCACCATCCTTATCAATTTTTCAGGTCAGGCTGATCAGTTCTCCATTTCTATGGGATCTTGTTGATCGTAAATGTAGGCGCACATCATGCCACCAGAAGTTCGTAAAGAATGCGTAAGTTTTAAGGTTACAGCTCTACCACCATCCGAACCCTCAAGAATATTTGGTGGTTCAAACAATGGCTGAATGACTCCTTATTTCCAAATGAGCTTGGGTTGCCCTACTAGACGATTGTGTTGATGCTTAGCCATTTTATCCTTTGAGGTCCGCAAAACGGTATTGTCCTGTCACTAAGCTCATCCCTAATACACCTTTAAACAACTGTTTCCTGTTTATATTGTGGTCAAAACGGTTGATTCAAAACATCAGGCTGACCACGCTCATAAACTGGCTTGTTTTCTTGTCGTCTGCGTCGCACGAAAAATATGAATATTACTATTGTCACCTGATCACTGACACCCAGCCTTGCCATCTGGCCAGCGGGAATGGCATGTGGGGTTTACGAGGACCGCGGACTACTCCGGGAGAATCACATGAGTAGTGGCTTAGAGGTTTTGATATGCAGTACAGTTGTCGCAGGGCTACCAAAAGGGTCAAGCGGTAGGATGTACCCTTTCGGATACCACGCTGAGAATCCCTTGGTGATCCCAATTTGTCCAGATATTCCCTGATGTGGCCGTCTATCAGATTTCCTACTGCTTCCGTCAACACTAGCACCATAGGTCTATAAAACGTCGGGTTCCACAGGTCTCGTTCCACTGAGATAAAGGAGCGCGTTTTCATCCCCAAGGGGGCTTGTGTTTTTCCAAGGAGGGTTGGAACACGTTACAAAGCAGATCACATAGGGCTGTCGCAAATTATTACAATATCGGTGGTTGGATGTTATTGCACCCCGGAAATTTCCCTTCGCGAGGCTTCGACAGCTTTTTTAGAGCTACGGTGTAGTGGCCCGCACTCAACGCGACTCTTCCATGATGAACGATGTTCCGGGTTTTCCAGAAGGTTAGTAAGTTTGGCTGGGTGACAAAGCATTAAGTCACGAATTTGAGATGGCGCTAAAAGCCTTAGCGATGCGGGGTCCTTAGAGGCCCCCTTCACTCTGACCCTTCACAGTGCATGTTTCTGGTCCACTGGACTGCCTATACACGATGAATCGGTACATGTTCATGAGGTCCACCTCTAGCTTCTGGACAAGGTTGATCTGGACCTGCCTCCTATCCCCAGCGCCCTATTCTGCGGGACCGTATATGTATTCTGATCTGGCCTTTTTCTGGAGGGCTCCTGCTTAAGTCGTGCTTCTCTCCAGAATTCCAAGGGGCACTCAGCACCTCGTTTCACTCACGAGGAACCCTTCATGTATTACTGACTTTAAGGAGACATCTAAGGGAAATGTCCCCTTAATTTTGTCCCTCACTAGTTACTACTGATTCCGATCGATCGGGAACCCCGCCGATGAGGTCACGGGGCTGTCAAAAGACACTGGTTCATGCCACATGGTTTGCCTTGCTGTTACAAAGACAAGGACAAGATCCTTCCCACGATAGCTGTCCACGGATTAGGGGATCATGCGCTACCGCACAGCGGTCGGTTCTGCTGAAACGAGTTCCAATCTGAACGTTTTCTGTTAGCAGGTGCTCCCCAGTTAGGAAGAAGTTCAGTTTTAATAGTCCTCCGCTCAACCCCTAGTGAATGCTGTGACTTATCTTTCCATACTGTCCGGTCTTTTAATGGCGTCAACAGGTTTTGGTTTAACATCCGGCTTGAGATTGCGGCGTCTCCTTCTAGGTTGGGGCATTAAAATCCCTGGTCGTGTCCTGTAGCTGTCAATGAATATTTTTCTTAGGGTTACTGCTGGTTTCGTTCAGTGCTGCTGGCGGGAGGTTGAGAGGCTGCTACACCGGATACTCAGCGTGTCTGACCGTTAAGCGGCACCGTGCGGAGCCTCGGAGTCCTGTCGGTGGGATTTAAGTAGCTCACCTACTTATGAACGACTCGCCCACAAGAATTGTTACTCAGCCTCCTACATTATGCCTCCTGTTTTTTCGGAGCATACACGCTATGTATGTTCTGTTCCATCTCAATAGAACCCAAGGATAGCCAAGTCTTTGTCAGGATAGAAATTTTGGGGGCCAGGATAGCACAGGGAGACCGCAGCCCGGTCATCTTAATCCAAAGTGGTTTCACACTGTTGCAAGGAAATTTGGAGGTGTCACTCAGAACTTGGGGCGTTCTGGTGGTGGTTGACGGTGAGGAGTTGTGTGCAGCGGTGAGATTTGCTAGTGCCTGGTCCACCCCTATTGCGCTGGCCAAGTCCTTTTCCACAGTGGTGTCTGTGGTAAAAGCTGAGTCAAGGTTGTCATTTTGGACGCCAGATCCACCTTCATCGGTGGAGGCCTCCATGGACGTGAACGGTTGCATCTGTAGACTTTCCACCTTTTGTGCCTCAACGTTGCTCAGTTCTAGTATGCAACATACACCATACTACCGCCGTTTGTTGGATGATTTTTTTCCCGAGGACTGTTGTCACATATGGGGGAGTTAAATGAGGTGACTGAGTTCAGCCGGAAATCAAAGCTCACGTTACCATGCGTCGTGGGTAAATTTTCATAGAAGGGCCGCGCCCTGTGACTTTTGCGCATGTTCCACCTTTTCCAGCAGAGCTCGTCACTACGGTGGCTTCAGAGCTTGGGGCTGAAGTGGTTGACAGTCATTCGGTGGTCTTTGGGGTACTCATGTGCATGACTGTCGGTAAAGAGTCTCTGAATGTCTTTGTCTTCTGACCCTCATTCTAGGTAGTGATTTGTGCGGGTGCTCGCACTTTAGCAACCCCTGAAGGGTCCTTCACGGCGTCCCTGAGGCAGCCTGTGGATAGAAGTGGTCTCGCATACCACTTTCAATACATTTTCCCTGGCCAAGTGGGTAGATGGCGTATAAGGAAGGCCTAATATTGATCTGAACCGGTTGCATCGACCATGTACCCACTTATTGCAGATCCTGCACCGGAAGGCTGTCTCTTCTGGCTGCACTGTGTGGCTACACTTGTGCTGCACTCGTCCCTATGGTCAAAAATTTCAACCAGGGTTTTAATTTTCGTCCGCTCCTTAAAGTTGTACAGATGTATTCGTGTCTGGGGCATGTGTTAGCAAGGCTTGATTTTCCTTGACCGAAAACACAGATCTCTGCAGTTCTGTAACGGATAGGGATTTAGCCTTTTTGGCGTTGTTATCCATGATCGTTGCATTGACTCGAAACCAAGTGAGAATCTGGCATCCTTGGAGCTGTTCTTGCACCTCAGCTCCAGCTGTAGTGACTGCATGGTCGGTAACTGAGATGAAGTCCCATTTGAGGTGGTTTTTGAATCAGACTTAACCAGTACATTGTTACTACGCACGAAAAGGAGTAGGTGGGGAAAAGCAAGCGGAAAGTGTATGGAAATATGCTTGTCAAGCAAAAGTTGGATAGTTTGCCATTATGTAAAAACAGATTGCTGACCTAACCTTTCGGTTACCCGATCGCATGACTCCAATGAATGCCTGAGCAGCTACCTGCTAGTCCAGGGTGTAAGGCTGGGCGAGGTGCATACTGCTATGGATAGGACGAAAAATCATTTAGGCCCTCTTTTAGTCTTGTGTACAGTGCACATCGTCTCCAAAGCAAGTAAACCCTTCTTAGTAATGTAATAAGCACGGGAACCCCTGACATCACTGCAGTCTCAGGGGCGTGGCTGCCTTCTAAGGTCAGTGACAGTGGTATGCACCTAAAGGGATTCATTCTTTTTGAAAGTGATAGGCTAGCAAAATAAATTTGTGGCATCATCCTCCTCATCCTTCAAACTCTCGTTCGCTGTACCCACAGCAGTGTTCATTGCCTGCGCTCCAAGATGCCAGAGTCAAGGTTGCTAGTTGGTGGGAATAACCCTAGCATGATGGCTTCCTGTGAAACTTGGCCTACAGAGAACTTGAAAGGTGAGGAAGTCTGTTGAGGACAGCTCAGCCTAATCCAGAAGGATAGACCGGAGGGCAGGGAAGGTGGTGTTCCTCTTCACACCTGTCTTTCATTGAGGTCCCACGAGATTCGATCCCATAGAATTGGCATCAAAGATGTTCTCCGGTGTAGCACCAAGTGAGTTTTGAGGGAGTTGTGGGAATTTGGAAATGTTTCAAGTTGTTATTCGTCGTCGACTGAAATCGGTTAGGGGAACAAAAGATATCAGTCTGCTACGAATAACAACTTGAAATATTTCCGAATCTCCACAACCCCCTCAAGATTCAATTGAACTGGTGCTCATTGGTGATTAGCCTCGAACGATATTCACGAAGTTCCAATGAAAAGTGACCGGTGGGGGCAAGGGCTGGTGGTTGTGGGGACAGTTACTCAAAGATGATATTGGGTGGCGGTTGCTCTATATCGTGAGCTAGCAGAAGTTGGAAATGTGGACGATTGGATTCCGCCGACCCAGTGGCTCGGTGGTGACATGCTGGCTACGGAACCTGAAGGCCGCGGGTCCGATCCTTGGTGGGGTCATAGGTGTGTACTGCTGGGGAGTCCTTTGCTGGGACGAAACAGCTGTCCAGTGCTCCCACGCTTCCTCTGTCCCTCCAACTGATGTCAGTTCACGATGAATAATAGCTTAAAGTAGCATTAAGTGTTGCGGAGGTCCTTGTTTAGTTGGAGTCTAATACCGCCCTCCTGGAGCCGATACCGAGCCAAATAAAATGTTCATACAATCCATTAGAGGAGCTCTGGAACTAAACTTACCGCAGGTCCTCATTGTGGAAGGTTTTAACCTTCCTCAACTGCTCAACAGTGAAAGTCCATCTGGTGCTTTAAAAGACTTTCGGGAATTATTACCGGAAAACTCCTTGACTGAACATGCCTCCCAGTGCGCTTGCCAGGGGTTTGACGGTGAGGCATTCCAACTAGATTATATTTTCACAAATCAGTCCGTTGGGGTAACCGGCTCAAATGTTCTCAGCTCTCTTGGGTTGAGTGGCCATGCAGTTATTTCCTCCAGTATTTCTTATGTCTAAGCCACCCGCTCCCGATCACCCACAAGTCAGGAATTACAGGAGAGCAGATTTGGGGAAGGTCCGACGAGATCTAGAAGGTTTCGCCTGCCTAAATAGCAATGATCCACTGGATCTGGATGTCAGATGGGATCTGTTGAAGGACACAATCCTCCAGGCGATAAAAGATAACGCTCCTTTGATTCCAAGAGGAACCATTAGATTCTGCTCCTTCTGGTTTAAGTCAAACACACGCAAACTCATACGGCGTAAGCGGTCATCTTGGAATCAATGGAGGTACACTAATGGCCCTGTCGACTTGCTAAATTAAAAGGACATCTGTCACAGATGTACTATAGGAGTCAGAAATGAGAGAATAAACTACATGATACAACTGTGTAGAACTCTGGAAAGGAATCATGGGATACTGCACTCGCTGATGAAACAGAAGGGTAACAGTTCACTTGGTTTATTGAACCCCAGTTGTCTAGAGGCCCTGCATTCTAACCCTGGGGTAAGAAGCTTACTGGCTCACGCATTCTGAAACGACTTCTGTCATTTTGGAGGTAGAACCATGCATCTGTCGGACACCCGTATTACAGAGGGGCCAAGCCATATAAGGTTTGACCCCCCTATAATTATGGAAATATTAAGGAATTTGAACCCGACTAAGTCTCCAGGAATTGATGGGATTCACCCAAGAGTACTCAGAGGGTGTGCTGAAGTTCTGTGTGCCCCACTAGCAAACCGCTTCAAATGCTTGCTTCTGGAGGGCAAGTTACCCCCTGATTGGAAACGGGTGGCTGTCGTCCCAGTATATAAATATGGAAACAAACCACTTGCCTCCAACTACGGGCCGATATTCCTGGTTTCCTCAGTCATAAATGACTCACTTCGTGATCACTTACTTAAGAAATTGATATTAAGCGACTTTCAACATGGCTTTTCACCTGGGAGGTCATGTAACACCAATTTGTTGATAGCTTGGAATGGCTAGGCTCTCCGTTGAGTCGGAAAAGCCCATTCGCACTGGTTTTCTTGACTTTCCCGAGGCTTTTGACAGGGTAAATCATGACATCCTTTGTAAGAAACTCCAGCTCATGGGTGTACACGGAAAGCCACTAACTTGGCTTACAGATTGTCTTCAAACCAGGTTGCAGTTGGTTAGAATCGGCTTATCTCTATCTAATTGGTTACCGCTGCTGAGTGGCGTGCCTCAAGGTTCTATTCTGGGCCCACTACTGTTTCTTGCTTTTATCGGTGACCTACCAGGGGTCCTTAATTCACATTCACTATTATATGCCGATGATCTGAAGAGTTGGAGGGAAATACAAGGGCCAACGGATTTTTCAATCTTCCAGGAGGACCTTACGAAAATCCTCAATTGGACTACGGAAAACCTGCTTCCCCTCAACTCGAAGAAGTGTCGAATTGTGATGGTTGACAAACATATAAGCAGTCCCAGCTCTTACTCTCTAGGTGGAATAAATATCTGTCACACTAACGTGGAACAAGATCTGGGAATTACACTAAACAATACACTAGGAGCCTCAGTTCACTGTCACCCTGCAGCCAATAGGGCTTATGGAATCCTGTCTTGCGAACCTTAGGGTGTTTAACTCCCTCTCTTTTCACCACAGTGTATGCTCTGTACATTCGTCTACATCTAGAAAAAAATTGGCTCGTTATGTCCCCATACTTGAAAAAGGACATAGCCATCCTAGAACGGGTACAGAGAAGAGCTACACAGAAAGTGATTGGGCCATGGCACAAACCGTGCGCAGACCGCTTGGTTGCTCTTCAGCTGCACCAGTACAATACCGGAGGATCGGAGGGGATATATTCATTATGTACCACATCGCCCATAATCTCCCCTATCCTAACGGATCCCTTCTAAACTTCAGTCGGAAACGCGACCTGGGGGGCCACCCGTTAAGAGTTGAGCATAAGAGATCACGTACAAAGATTTGCGCTGACTCACTTGTGGTTGCAGTCTGCAAACTGCGGAACTTCCTTCCTTTAGAGGTTGTTGCAGCACCACCACCCCAATACTTTTCAAGGGAGGTTGGAAGCAAATCTTGAGTCCTACGATACTGATGGGCTGTACTCGAGAGACTTTCCATCATCTGCAGGTCAGGTGCAGTAATACTACCTTGAGACCAAAATAATTAGTAGCCGCTTATTTCTCTCCATTCACGTCTTTCGAAACCGGGAAGATAATTGTGACCATCCCAAACCCAGAACGTATTCCGATAGGACAGACGTACGGCCTAAGGAACCGCCTTTTGCTTAGTCTACGACAGGAAGTTTGAAGTTTATGTGAAGAATGCCTTAACCATAATAGCGATTGAGACGGTGGCACATGAAAGTGAGGCATGTGAGATGCAGCGCCGCCGACTAAAATGCAAGGAACAAAATGTTGACGTAGCCGAAGCTTATCGATGTCATGAGCGTCAGACGAAGGACCTCCCCCCGAATACGCTGACTTTATGGAAAGTTAACTGCAGATGCCTGGTTGTAGCGGGCTCCGACACGTCATCAAGTGTCTGGACCAGCCGAACAAAAGAGGCATCACGTAGTTCGTCCGATCATCAGTTTGTAGCAAAAGCAGTTTCCTTGATGGTTATACAGCATGTCAGGACAGCAACCTGATACAACCATCGGTATGCCTCACCATTTCTAGGATTAATATTCGCTCACAAAAATGACGTAAGCCTAATCTGGCCCCCTTGTGCTCCCCAGCGCAAGCGGTCACGCTGTGATCTCCTTCAGATCCACGGCAGCCGTTTTATGCACTCCCGACGCCCCAGCTGAACAAATTTGCGGGAAGCGAACATGGCATCTACTAACTTTGAAGACCCTTCAGAGGGTTAGATGGCCAACTCAGAGGTTTCAGGCGACGCTGCAAGTGTGACTCAGTCTTCCATCCTATGGAGTGTCCTGGAGGGATGAAGATACTATTCTCCGCCCGTGAACAGCGAAATCCGAAGTTTGCCGCTACTCTAGAGTCTTGCCGCTCACCTTGTTACTCCCGAGGCAAAGGAGCACCACAAAACGCCTGAAATAAGTGTATTGCTGCCATCCATACTTTGACCAAATTGCGCTCCAATACTCAAGGTGACCATTTTCGCATACGAACAATAGGGATAAAAAGTTTCTCGGTATCCACATCTTATTCGAAGAGATAACAACCAACAATCTAACTGAAGACGATAAGGATATGGCTGGATATTTCGCTGAGGTATTCATCCAGTTAGATTCAGTGGATACAAATTTAACGGTGGGAGAACTGACGCCCAATCGAATAAAAGCTTCGGACATCGACCACAATGATGCATTCCAGAAATTTGGTAGTGTGGATGTAAAAAGACCGGCGAGGCTGGGAAGGCCGCGCCCAAGTTTGCTCAGAGAGCTTTCACTGTACGTATTGGCCCACTGACTGCCATGTTTAGACTGCCTCTCACCAAAGGTACACTCTTCTGTGAACGAAAAGGCTCAGCAGCCATACACCCCTACAAGGCAGGCCTTAGGAGGCACTTATCAAAATACAAACCTATAATCTTGACCAGTGCCGTGGTTAAAATGCCGGAAAGAGCAATCAAGAAAGCCATAAGGTTTCGCGTGAAAAGTGATACTTTAACGTCCCGTTCGCAGCATGGCCCTATCTTGAGTTTCTGTTGTTTGAAGAATCTCCATAGGGGCAGGGAAAGTTGAATTAAGTCCAGGGATGAAAGGACGCCTATGGATACCACGTTCAGAGACTCCAGGAAGGTGTCCGGTGGGGTATTTCACTCCTGGTTGTTCATGAGACTGTAACGTTTCGGGATCCTCGGCAGTCTACTTGCGTTGTTTTTAAGAAACAAAGAATAAGGATCCCCTTTCGGCCCTCCTTTTCGGTGTCAGTGCCGTACAGCACAGTTCTTAGTCTCTTGCCGTACCTCCTGTACGTAAGTGAACTCAAGAATATCCCTAAGTCTCCCGTAATTCTCTGGTGATGAAAAAGCTGGCGATAAATTAATGATGAGGAGGTTTTGTGTGCATCTCAGACAAATCTGAAATCCTCGTTGGTCTGGCCAGAGAGATAGCCGATCCTTATCAGTGCAATTTGGTGTGTGAGCATGCATATGGGGCACAAATACCACAAAACCAACGATACTGATAGGACCCCCTTACCCTCTTATTGACTAACACTAGCCTGGAGGTCACGGCGAACTGTCTATTGGCAGGAGTCAGAAGCTTTAGGACACTAGGCATTACTCAGGACAGTTGCAATCAAAGGCGATGATGCGTTCACTACGGTATACACATCATTGGCAGTTTTAGCTAGAAAACTGCGCATGGTCGGAAAATCCTCTTCTGAGAGGTGACTCAAACCTTCTGGAAAGAGTTCGGAACAAGACCGTTCGTATGACCCTTGAGATGGCTGGACTGACCTACGGAGAGCGATTCAAGGAGCTGAACCCCTTTGCTTTATCCTGTTGCAGAAAGAGGGGAGAACTAATCATGATATACAGGATTTCGAGAGATGTCTGTAGAAGTAATCTATTTCTCTCTCCTTTTTCCGAACAGGTGAGAGCGACTCAGAGGATATAAGAGTGGAACATAAAAGAAAAGGACGAACATAGTCTCCGTAGGATACTTATTTTCGCATCGAGGAATCAACCCATAGAACCCCCTCCCAGAGGAAGCCATGTCCGCATCATCAGTTGGCTCGTTCAACAAAGAAATGGACAAGCGGATGCCAACTGGAATAGTATCGATGCAGAACTGCAGCATTTTCTCCTGAAGTTAAAAACCTGAATGGGAATTTGGTGTAGCAACCTGAGCTAAAACCGTTGTTGGAGAAAGCTAGACCTACCACACAGTTGTCGGTTTGCAGAGTGATGATAGTATTTAAGGGATAATTGTACGATTCACAGACAATTCGCCACGAAAGTGCCGGCCGAAGAGATGTAAGCTCTGATTGGATAGTAGCATATTTGTTTATTTCAGAGGAGAGTAAAGCCGAGATAAAACACATCAGTATTCAATCAGCAATCACGCTCAGACTTGGTCTTCAAAGTTCATACAGATTCAAAACTAAATAAAAGCCATTTGTCTATCATACCTGTCCCTGAGATTCCGGATTACTTGATTCGTTTTACGGAGCTAAACTCAAGGTAATGATGACCTCAGATTATCAGTTGAAATTTCCCACCCAATAGGTTTTATTTTCTGAAACACTGGATTGCCAACACGTTGATGGTATGTTTGAAATATTTCATGCGTTATCCTTTAGGAACAAGTTACTTCTTCAATACTGAAGTCATTTTTCGTAGATAAAAAAACAAAAAGTATGTATTTCATTTACTCAAATACCTATTTGTAGTTAATAGCGAAGCGGTTTCCCTTTGCGATCACTTGGCAGTAACATATTTATCAGGTTAGATATTTTATTATTATGTATAACTCCTTACAGAGGCACTCAAACGATCCATCGCTGTTGCAAAGCAGAATCACAGGACATCAGTTTCACCTGAAGACTTTGAGAGCATTCTTGTTCAGATTGTACTTGATTTTTCAGCTTAAACATGTCATCGTCAGAAGTGAGAAATTTGTTGGTATTAATACTCGATATGACTCCTGCTACTTGGGGACTTTGCACTAATGACTTTGGATTGCCAAATTGCATTGAGGCAGCTCTTGGATTTTCCAACAGTCATCTCATGCTATCATCGTACAACGAACTAGCAGTTATAGGCGTCACACCTTCCCATACCAAGTTTATCTATCCGAATAACCTGGGACCTATCGCTGAAGCCTCAAACGATGGTCAAAATGATGCTCTGAGTTGTATGAATAACACTGTGAGGCAGCTTTCTATGAATCTGGTGACATCTTGCTCTTCTTCAAGCACTCAGATTGTTTTAGCTGGTGCTATAATCAAAGCATTGTGCTACTATCTCAGACGTTGTCGGGAATTACAACCTACTACAAGATATATGGATGATGGTTCCATGCCGTCCATGGAATTTAGTGAGGGGACTGAGAAAATTTCCGCCGGATAGTGATCATCAAATCATCTGATGACAATTCTTCCCAGTACTTGTCGCTTATGAATTCAGTTTTTACTGCTCAAAAGCTTCATGTTCCAATCGATACGTGTGTGTTACCATTACCACAAAACTTGGAGAACACGAATACGAGATCTGGATTAAACTCGTTGAGGCATTCCAGTTTACTGCAACAAGCTGCAGATTTGACCGGTGGAATTTACTTACTAGTACCAAGAGTTTCCGGTTTGCTACAGTATTTATTATCTGTTTTTTTACCATCATCTAAGATGAGATCATCTCTGTTGCTTCCTGATAGTCGATCGAGTGGTTTATCCTTTGGTGTTGACTTTCGTGCAGCTTGTTTCTGTCATAAACGATTGATCGATGTGGGTTTTGTTTGTTCTGTTTGTTTATCAGTCTTTTGCGAATTCAGCCCGATATGTTCTACATGTAGTACTCCTTTTCTTTTACCCACTGTGCAAACTATGTAAATAAACGTGTAATATACAGATTTCGTTCTCATGTTTTATTTCAGTGAAATTATTACTCATAATGTCAATCTATGTTCTAGATGTCCGGTGGACGTCCAATGGGGATGGCTGAAAAGCGTAAGGTAATGATCGTTTTGATGTATATTACTTCGATGTGTTAGTACATACTTCATCTCCTACGTTATATGTTAGTAGTATGTTATAAAATATACCAGTATCGCACTCGTAACACCTTCATCAGAGTTCGTATCTGCATGCTCACCGCGTTTCATTCTTCATCTGTTTCGTACAACTCAGTTCGTTGGTCCAGTTCTTAAGTGTAGTAGTTGAAATCTTAAGTCAGTAAATAGGAAAGAATGACTAGGAATAAAGAAGCAGAATATAGTGAAGTCTAGAGTAACAGCTGTTAGCTCATTAATTTCGTGAAACTACACTATTGAGATGGGTTTTTAGTGTGGTTGCTCATTGCATCCAAGGATTAGTTTCTATTTTTCTAGACCATTGTTTATATTATCAGTGGTAGACATTGTCGACACGGCCTCCGTGCAGACGACAGTATATTTGTCTTCAGTTAGTATACCGTCCTAATTTTGATGGGGAGGTACTAACTTATTTCAGGTACGTCTCTATATTTGAAGTGTGGGTGAGTCGAAACAATGTTTCTGGTCTTTTCAGTTGGCAGCTGTTGTGCATCGAGAATGGTAGCAGCTGAGATCAATAGATGGTGGTTTAAATAATATATCTGCAACTGTAAAATAGTTAAGGGCTTATCAGTGGGATAGTAACTGAACATCATCATCATCAGGATCAACATAGAACCAGAGATTACTGCGCAACGGTTCAACTTGCCAGCCACGCCTTATATCAACACATCAAGTAACAAGACAATCAAATGGGAAATGAAGGAAAAAAGACTAGTCAAAAAAAGTAGAAAATAGTAAAACAAGAAGGATGAATGAGAAAATGATGAGATTAAGTATAGCGGTTAACATGAGGATAGTTTGTGTATACACCCTCGCCACTCACATCGGTTCTAAACCATATCACCTAGAGTCTTCAAACATTGGTTCCTCTTGTCCAACGTAAACCAACTGGCTAGTCCACATCGTCCTACATGGCTATAATCAAAGTCAAGGACTTCATGCATTGGTACCATGTTTAAGTCTGGTCGCCCCGATCCATTTTCCACTCTGAACCTATTTCCGTTGACATTGTGCGACGACACAGACGGTGGGTGGACATACGTAACATGTGTCCCCAGACAGTTATCTCAGTCGATGAAGGTTCACAATAGCATCAACTGTCTTACCTCTCTTGCCCAAAACTCTACACCTGACTTCTGCGTTACTCACATGCTGATACCACAAAGGCAACGTGGTCAAACTCCTCAAGTCTCCTCATGTCTTCTACCCTGAATGACGGTGTTTCACAGCTACAGAGTAGAATAAGGTGGACTTCAATGTAGGACACTCGACCCTTAATAGGTAATCAGATATCTTGGTGTGGGCACAGATGGTATGAATTGGCGAAAGGTAATCGAGTTTTTTGTATTCATGTAGAGATTAAATCTGCCACTGAGTGACCAGGGCTGATCCGACTTCCCAGGTAAGTGAAGTGTTCAACGTGCTTAACCACTTCACTGTGTATTGTTAGTTGGGGTATCGTTGAAGACCAGTCATGAAGCAACATTTTGCATTTGGGTGATGAGAAACGCATCGCAAACACTCAAATCGCTACTAAAGGTATCTAGAAGACTGCATTTTGCCAGCGCCTTCACCTTACGGGACCATTTCATCGGCCAACAACCACTCGCTGACTCAGGTAGGGTGTGATGCACATTTACTAAATGAGTTCTATACTTTAATGGTGCTTGCGCTCTAAACCCACCGGTAGAAATATAAGCGTCAATATCAGCGATCCGCAGCTCGAATAATATCTAGTGTTTGTTCTATGAGAATGCACAGTGGTTATTTCTGAAGGTTTAACTAGTTAGTATAAATTTTAGCGGTTGACTTATGTTTCTTTTCATGAAATCGAAGATACTACTAGGAGATCTATCCCTTTCAGACTCCAAGTTTTGTATTACCTTCATTTGGATCGATACATGGTTGTGCCGAACTTCACATTCCGTTTGTCATGTCTAGGATTGAATTCGGGTATACGGATATAAATATAGTGGTTCTGCTGTCTGCAATCTGGAACGAACACCAGCCCCTACATGTTCGTCATATCCCCCTACGTGTTTATTTTTATTATTATTTGTCCCTGGGTTCCTAGTAGAACATAGGGCTTCAGTAGCACTTCGCTATTTCACTCTCTTCTCTGCAGTCTTTGCAACCTGGCTCCACGACTTCCCAGAAGCTTTCATTTCTTCATCACCATCTCCATGTCGCCCTCAGAGGCCCAACTCGTCGTTTTCCATTTAGCTTCCACTCGACGACCTGGCCTGGTGCGTGGTGTTCCCACAGGGCCTTCTCAGTATATGTCCGATCTAATCCATCTCCACTTTCTTCTGCATATTTGTTGGGCGACAGGTTCTTGGTTGGTTCGTTCCCAGCAAGATTTTCCTGTTGCTTATTCTTATTATTCTGGCCATCTGATCTTCAGTGTCAGTATCGAGTGAGCGTAGGTGGCAGCTATCGATGTGATGTGTGTCTGTAGTTTGTTGGAAATGCTTTCCGTAACGCGCCAAGTTTCTGAACCGTATAGAAACACTGAATTGACATTAGTGTTGAAAATCTAGATATTGTTGACGCTTTATGCTGAGTGCAGTGCAGTAGAACTCCACGCCGATTTCAGGTTAATGAACGCCCGTCTTGCTGTGTTTCCGATCGTGGCTTTGACGTCCTCATATATGTCTGTGCCGCCTGTAGTTGAGAGGATGCTGCCTAAGTATGTGGGTGAAAGATTACTTCCTTGAGGTTTCTCCCGTTAGTGGTGATTGGTGCTTGTTGTTGGTTGGGTATCTTCATCACCTCTGTCTTCTCTACGTTCACCTGAAGGAAGTCCCGTCTTCGCTGCCCTGCCTCTTCTGTCAACTTATCTTTTTTTCCTATAGATCTTCGATTCTATCTGACATTAGATATGAATCATCATCGGCGAAATTCAAATTTCTAGGATTTTTTTCATTAGCCCAGCGTATGTCCATCTCACTGCTGAGGGTTTGCTGCATAATCCAGTCGACCACAATCAGGAAGATCATCGGTGATAGTAGGCGACCCTGTCCTACTCCTATCTTCACCTCAAAGGCATCACCAGGTTTTCCGTTGTGAATCACTTGGCATGTAGAATCATATAGCGTATAGCTCCTGTTGAATGATGTTGATCAAGGTTTGTGGCACTCTGTAGTGTTGAAGCAACCGCCAAATTACTTCTCGGTCGACGCTGTCGAATGTTTTTTCAAAGTGGATGAAGTTGAGGTTGAGAGTTGACTGCCATTCTATACTCTATTCCATGATGATGCGTAGCATTGTAATTTGATCCGGACATGATTTGTTTTCCCTGAAGCCAGACAGGATGTTGCGATCGTAGTTTTGGATCCAGCGCATCTTTTAGTCTCTCCAGGATGATGCGGCTTGGTATTTTGCTTGAGGTGGACAGGAGCGTGATTCGGTGCCAGTTCTTGCAAAGACTTTGTGAGTTTGACAAGGTGGCCCTTCTTCCATTTGGCAGGTACCTTTCCTTCCAAACCTTAAGCAATAGTGGTGTGAGCATGTCCCCTGTTGTCTCCGAGTCTATTTTCGGTGCTTCTGACGGAATTTCATCTGGTCCTGGTGCTTTCCCGGCTTTCAGCAATTTTATGGCCTTTAGAACTTCTGGTTTTGTCGGAGGGCTTGTGTTCACTGATAGTTCTGTGGCTGGACTGCTGGTGGTATTTCTAGACGAGTTGCAGTTCTTGGTGTCGGTGGTCGATTTAAGAGTTTTTCTAAGTGGTCATCCCATCGTTTTCTTTGTTCCTCCTCTTGCTAACTAGGTTCCCTTCATTATCTTTCATTGGTTTCATCTGTGTTGATCTCTTTCCAGATAGTAAGTTACCTGGTTATTTGATATAATGTTGTCAGGTCTCTCCTACCTGCAGCCTGTTCTGCTTCACTGTCAAGTGAAGTGTCTTTTGTCTTCCCGCTTACTCTTCACTTCTTCGTTCAGTGTTTTATAGGTTGTATAGTCTATATGTCAGTGGTGCATAAATTCGCTGTTCTAGTAATGTCTCGAAAGTGGTAGGTGCTGATTAGTACTCATCATTTGATTTCTTAATTTCCGTTGGTTGTATGTCTACAAAATGCTTTGATTTGAGTTAGCAATAGCTAAAAGACGTGATTTCATGGTCACAATGTTCAGTTACAATCTTATCGTATATATATATGTATATATAGTATCGTTAGTATCCGTTTCATAGTTCCAAATTGCACCCTGTCAATAAGATATAGACGAGATTAGTAAGTTTTGTTGTTTCTTAGGTGTATTTTTCTTCTCTGCGTATGTTTGTGCCAAGTATAGGTTTCTCCTACTTCAACTTTTTGTTTACTCTGTTAAGTGACTGGTTGACTCAGAATGTGAATATCACAACCCTACTAAGTTTGGGATCTATGGAAACTTGGTGTTCCAAACATGACATCAGTTGAAATTTTAGTTGACATTGGATACTTTGAACGGAAACTTACGGGAGCTAAGAATTTTTAATGGGTTAGTAGTTGATGGAATGTCAGCGTCGATGCAACAAACCATTGGGATTCATCAATCTGCATCATTTATGACAATATTAAAATATTCATGTGCCTACCAAGATCCCAACATATTGCACATTTGTACGTGCCTGCATACAGTGTAACTTTGACACAGTATTTGACCATAGGTAATGCAGAAAAATCACTGGTTTTCGATTATTAATGCTTTCAACGTATTCTTGATCTGAAGTAGGAAGACTAGTGGTTTTTCTGTCTACGGACCAAATTTTCACTTTAGATCCACAAAATGTACCATTTTTGGTGATAAAAAAACATACAATCAACTGAAAACCTCTCACAAAAGTGCTTCCGTTCAAATTGCTACACTTCAAAGTACCATTCACAGAATAAGTGGATAGGAAATGACTGATACCAAAGTGAACAAAAGTGTATGTATGGGAAGAGAAGGTATTCGAAAACGAAAACCAGTTGAGATGTTCAAGCTTTAGAAGACGTCAGAGTGAATGCATCTGGACTACTGTGACTGATTCTCCGCCATCTTACTAGGAGTTGTCAACTACTGGTTCCTTTCGTCTTGTCGACCTCAGCCCCGGTAGTCTACACCTCCCTATACAGCTGAAACCAGTCAGAGACTATATGGACTATATCACATCTTGGTGTGGTCACCTGTTGTGTTGGTAACATCTATAAAGTACAACTTATTAGTATTTTGTAGTGTTGAAAAGTGGTTTTATAACTAGATTTGACAGAAACCGTACCATGTATAGTCATCACTGTCTTTAGTCACAGCTCGTAGATACTTAGGTTAGAATCGCTGAGTTGGTCACTGAGTTTTTGGCTATAACGATAGATGTCTCACTTGAGCAGTGATCTCTTAATGACTTGGGTGTTCACAGCATGTTTCATGTACGTCTTATCAACTGTTCAGTTTTATGAAAATGTTAGATAGGATGAAGAGTTCCCAATAGGCTAGAACGATACTTGAAAAAGTATGAGGTTCTATAGTTGTATTCAAATGTATAATGAGGTGTAGGCCACTAGGGGTTAGTACTAGTTTTCATTAAGAATAATTATTTATTCACTAAGTTAGAATTAAAATTTTTTGTTTCATTAATAGGCTTCCGATCCTTGTGGTGATGGAGCTTGGAAAATTATGGTAAGTTATGCTTGAAAACTCATAATAATTCTTATGAACTCTGCTGTTATTGTCTTCATCCACTAAATATGAGGACAACATAAAGATTGATGTCTGTTTTCAATTGGTTTCTGTACGAGGGGGATATGTGCATTCAGATCAAGATAGGTATCCATATCCATGAAAAGTAACAAATAAGCCTCTACTTTTACTATTTTTGTACTGCTCCTGACTGTTTATCATAGGCTATGACTAATGCAAATATATGATGACAGTTTACAACCTGGAAATGAAACTTAGTATTGAACAGTTATCTAAAAGGAAATCGAGATCCATTCAGCAACTCTATGCACGTTCATGCAGTAAGCAGTAACCTACATCTATTATGCAAAGTTTAGTGATAATATCTAGTTACCCAGATATCGGTTGGTGAAGGGGGATTAAACCTGTGACCCATATCTTGACAGTCTAGTGCATAAACCAGTGAACCACAGCTCTATAACTTACGTAACCTAATTACTATCTAGTGACTGTAGCGTAATTCCAGATACGAACAGCCTTCATGAACTGTCGAGTTTTTTCTTATATATGCTGAATCACGGTCACATTTTGTCTTATCATGAATAAACGAAAAAAGTGGACGCTTTATTAATCAGTGGTTGTCAAGCAGTAAGTAAAGCAGCTTGACTTCAGGTTATTGGACAGATTATATACCTCATTGACTAAGATGTGTGACTACTAAACCTATCGCCTCTTAATGTCTGAAGTCAAACCAAGTTCTTATAGCCACTCACTTGGTTTATGTAAGTGACTGGAAGTAACCGAAGAAAGCACCTTTTAGTTACTCAAGGAATATCAAATGAGTTGAATACACTTAATATATCCTAAAGGAAAAGGAAAAGATGTCTGTTACTTTATACTACTACAGTGTACTATGAAATTGCACCATGTTAAAGGTAGATGGATTGTAAACCAGTTTTATTCAACCAACCTTCAGTCTTCACTATTTTAGCTCATCTTATGCCACTGAGTTACTTTGAAGTTTGCTGTATGTGACTGATTGCATGGAAAAATTATAAACTGATATTGAAACATTTGTTGAAGGAGAACTTAGAATTGCACAGCAACAGTTTCATCGTACTACTTAGTTAGAACGATATATTTTCAGGTACCCAGTCGTTAACAATTTTCGTGTGGCCTTCAAGTACTTCAGAGTCGAAGTAAGATTTGTTGGTTCTTTTCAAATGACCAACGCTTCATACAGATACCCATTGCTGATTCTTTTAGTACATAAATAATCTACATCACCTAATGATGAGATTTAATTGAAAGAGTAAGTGTAAAGCGCTTTACAATTCACTCTGTATGTGAAATCCAAGATAAAATGCAGTCGGAACAAACGAATAATGTTCATTAGTATAAAAATTCTTGTCATTTAATTATTGTCAATATCAAATCATACCGTATGCCTTAAAAATAAGCTGAGATTCTGTCAGCGATCAATCCGTTCGGGCTGATGCAACTTCTTAAGTAAGTGAAGTGATTGACGCATACAACCACTTCACTCCCTATGCTCAAGCTAGGAATAAGTGCAAACTAGTCATGAAGCATCATCTTGCATTTGGCAGGTGCATGTCAGCTAGACGTACTCAGATTTCTGCTCAAGGAGTTCAAAAGACCCTGCATTTTGTCAACAGAACAATACTCTAAGTTAGCCAGTTGCCGTCCGGGTTATAGATCAGTCCTTGTGAAGTTAGAGTTACATAGGGTTATGTCCATTAATACATCTGTGACGAAGTTGAACAGAAACGGTGACAGCGAACATCCCTGACGGACACCACTGGTTGTCGCCAATTGACATGATAACTCTTCACAAGCTCTTACACGGCTGCGTGAGTTTTAGTAGAGAGGTTTCATTAGCGTTACATACTTTCTTGGTACTCCTTCCGTAGTCAAACACTGCCACAACATCTCACGGTCGACAAAGTCTATGCTCTCTCGTTCAGGTCTGATACTTGCTTGGTTTTCTCGAGTTTGCTGTTTTCAATTTCCAATTAGGCATCGGATAACTATGTATTCAAGGATCTTGGGCACAATTCCTATATGGTTGTTACAAGAAACCTTCTCTCCCTTCTTATAGACCGTGGGATGATTAGAGAAGTAGGCCACTATGATGGCACTGTTCTGATTCACATACACTACGTATTACCTCCATCACATCAATTAGCAATTTCCTACCTCCATTCTTGAAAACGTTGGGTGGGAAACTGTCAGGTCCTGCTGCCTTGTACTTTTTCAGTTTCGAAACAACGTCAACTCCGAAGAGATTTAAAGGACGGACATCTACGTGCCATTCAGGTTCAGGCTGGATGTGGGATAACAGGAGCGTTTGCAAGGACCAGTTAAACTTTCCTTCAAAGTGTTCTGTGCAGCGTTCTTCCCACCTATCCTGAAAGTGAAAGGTTGTAAGCGTTGCATCCTTTTCGGTGGTGGTTTCACTCATTATCGTCTTCTTCTTGCCGATATCCTTAATAAACCTAAGTAGTTGCCGAGTGTTGCCCACCTCTGGAGCCTTCTCCATCTCTCTCGCTTTCGTCACCCACCACTGCTTGCGGCCGATGCGAAGAGTGTTAATCAAGTTGTTTGCACTCTCCAGTGTGGTAGAACCCCGCTGGAATCAGTCTTCTCGTGCCAGTCAGTTCGGATGACGTTGTGGAAATCCAGTGACATTTGCCAACCTTTGGGTGTATTTTACTAATTGTCTTTACTACTGTTCCTACTGCAGACTAAATATCACGCCAGATTTCCTCAAGATGAGCTTGCTTGTCATGTTCAGATAAGTTTTCAGCTAACTCCCCTCAAAATCCATACTGAATGTGTTCATCTTACACTGGAGAATAGGTAGGCCTTACTACCACCTGTTTCCTGCGACCAGTAAGTCACAGACATACACAAGCTCGTACTTCTGCGTGATTGGAGGTACCCCCAGAACGACCCACAGTCCTCCACTGATCCTCGCCAGCGATGGCTTGTCGGAACGGGATGCGTCCATCTTTGGTTTGATGTCGGCGGACGCCATGTGAGACAGTGTCTGTCCCTATGCTTTCAGTGGGTACTGGCCAGAAACAGGTGGTCGTCATGATGAAATTGCGAGGGACGATCACTGTTGTCGGTTTGTTGGCACGGGATTCCGTAGATACCTCCCAGCTGCCTTTCCGATTAGCTCAGCTTTCCTACTTGAATTTTAAAGTCGCCTGCTATTATGGCTATATCGAAGCAATTGATTTTCTGTATCAAAATTCACAGATTTTCATAGAATTCATCTTTTACATCATCCCAACTGCAGTCAATGGGCGTGTAATAGGAGATTACGAATTGTTGTATCCAAGCCCATCCACCACATGAAGATGGCAGCTGTCGGTCGGATAAGATATCACTGCCTTATAAGTTTCTATTAAGAGATATTTCGGGATATTTAGTATGCCATGCAGGAAAACATAGCGAAGTCCCAAGATTTTATGTCGTTTCATATGACTAAAGCTTAAGGAAAGCTGGAAATTTAATCACTGTGGTTATAATACCAAGAGGACCTCAAACGTGTAAGTGTTTTGCTATTGGAAACTGACAAGTTGATAATATTTATATTATGCTTATAACTGAACAGGATGTCCAAAAATGGTTAAGTGGGATCTTTGTACAACAGTAAACCAACTGTACATCACATCAACCTAGACCACACCTTTAGCAATTTGTTATTGTGAAACAGTATTATTTAAAGTTTGTTACCATCTGTAAAATCCACAGATATTCCTTTTCCTACTAATAAAAGTAACTGTTAATATTTTGTGGTTTATTCTTTCAACAGAGAAAGATGGGTTATGAACAAGGTCGAGGTTTGGGTATCAATGCACAGGGTGTAATTGAACCTGTTGCATTAAGTAAACAAAAAGGCAGAAGTGGTCTTGGCTTAGGAAGCAAATGTAAACAAGTTGAACCATTTTCAGGCGTTCTATATCAATCTACTGATCCAAATCTAGTTTGGCATGAAGGTTGTGATGAAGCATCAGCTGATGGAGATCTTATTTGGACATGGTCAATAAAAAAGGAAGTATGCACTGTATCACGATTGAATTCGTTGATTATTCCTCCAGATGAAGCAAAAGCCTTAGGTCCTCCTATTGAAGAAATGGAAAGTCAGAATAAATTCTGTTCACCTACTCTTGTTCATGAAGTTATTACTTATAAGGTTCGATAAATTTTTGAGTATAATTCATATAATAGTGTATATATATTGCTTTTTTGTTATACACTCACTTACAACTAAGACTTAATCGAGTATCCATGAAATCTCCTAAGCATTATTCCCTTCTTTTATATCTGCTTAAGAGCTTGTATGTTGCTACATCCGATTTTCATTTGTCAGCCTTATATTTTATCTCTCGAATAGTTAACTATGCCTAGACTTTGGTACACATGATCAAATTCATTCTCCTTTCATTTCTTATACTAGTCTCTTAGAAGCAACATTGTTTAGCGTGCTACATTGTTTCCAACAAATGATTATACCAGCTAAACATGAAATACCTGAAGCACTATCTATGATTACGCATACCTATTACAACTTCTCTACCTTGACACAATCACGATTGTCTTCAAAAGTCTGAAATGATGGTACGGTACCCCTTCTCTACCGAATTTAAAAGGTGTATGGGATAACTAATTTGCAGTGCTTTTCTAATATCCACTTGATGTCCAATGTCAACTAGGTGTGTAAGAATAGAGTTATTTATCTTTCCAATCTGTCCTTCAGTCAACCGTAATGGGGTGGCGTTTAGAAACTTAATGATGCATCTAGATCTCTGTACAACTACCTTCACACTCGCTGTCCAACTGATAAATGCATATGAATGTGGTAGAATCAGACAGTTTGTCTTTCTTTCTTACACATAGTATCAAGTGGTTGTGGAAGATTGGACATCTCTGGTGGGGGGTGCAAACCCTCTTCTTAGGACTCTCCTTATGCGTAGCTTAGTGATCTCACTAACAATGTAGCCTGAGAGTTCCATTTTCAACGAGGTTGTTAGTATTCATGATATAGTCGTCGCAACTTTCAGATCCATTCCTATCAAGCAGGTTACGGATAATGGCTAACCCTTGTTCGATGGCATCATCAAAGTAAATAGCTGTTGCACGATATCCTCAGCAGTACACCACCGGGTTTCGCTTGTATTGGAGAGGTACGGCAATAAGGAAATGTATATATTAACCTGCCGATAATGGCTTGCTATATATACTTCGCTTAACAGTACCATCCAACCTTCTTACTAGCAGAAAATTCATAAATGAAATACCATAATTTCCCCCATTCTAGTAAACTGACTAAGAACAGTATTCCCATCAACATCAACCTCATTTTTGAGAAGTGTAATAGTACCATACATGTGATGATAACATAATTCCAACTGACTGACTGTTTCTTTCAGAGATGATTATTCTCTAGTTCTGTCAGAGAAAATCTATTGACATTAGACGGAGGGGTGACCTTATAACAACACCATCAGATTGCCTGTAGAAGCGGAAGTGTGCATTCATCGTACATCTCAGGAATGATTCTTTTAAGGTGGAGACAGAAATACCTATTCCCATGCCATGTTTAGTCAGTTCTTTGCAAATAAAGTCTACTGTTTTAGCAAACCGTGAAGGCTAGGCATAACAATTCCAGTAGATTTAATCATTCCAATGATTCTTTCTGTGAAATGAAACCCTATTGTTATATCTTTTTCAATGACTCGATCAGCTGTCTATCGACCTTCTCTATCGTATTCCAATAAGCGACTAACTTCTGAAATTTACTGTCAACATTAAGTAAGGCAATTATCTTGTCTTTATAGTCCTTTTTATATATTCGAACTATTCCTGAGACTTTATCTGGTTTGTTAATTACCAGATTCGCATCTTTTGAAAAGCTTTCTCAAAGCTACCTTAATCCTTTCTCGTAATATTACTCTTTGTACCACACCTACAACGTGTATACTTAAGGGCAGAAGTCAACAAGTGTAGACTTATCTCTGTTGATACTGTCGTCTTCAACATAAGTTATTCCTCGTAATCACAGCTTTCGGCACCTGACTTTTAGGGTCCTATTACTTCATATTATTTGTTTTTGTCGATAGTAAAATTCTCCATATCTCTGGTATAAGTGTTGCATCATTTCTATTACATGTGTTGGGTGTTGATTCGATGAACAAAGATTCAGTAATCAACCTCTCTCTATCTAATTATATTGGACTTAAGTATGGGTTTTTTTTATCTCACCCTATTGCATGTTAATGCATACACTGAACTAGCGGAGTTTTTTTTCTCTCTAGAATATTGATCCGAATGAAGTTTACTATTATACACTTGGCTAAATTCTGATAGTCTAACTGACCTCGATTGGCTCGTCTTATCTATTTACTTGATCTCACAGTTATTACATGGAATTTGATAGATTAGATTATTTTGCTTAGTTGGTTCTATCGGATCCTGAAGTCAGCTGACAAAGCTTATCTCTGAGTGAGTTTGTAGGTTTAAATACCACCCTAATTCCAGCTTTGTTGAGGATCCTACGTTAAGTACCTTCCTTATAGGGCAACATAACGGAGGTTGTGAATTCCTTTCTACTCGTGTTGTCTTTATTATTCGTACCTGTGTTACTGTTATTGTTTCGTTTCGTGTATGTTCATACGAATTTCTTAATAAACGGTAGGGGGATAATTATTAACTCTTAGTAACTTATTTTGTTTCAGTTCTTTGTTTAGGTCCTTGCACTGACTAGTCAGTTTTCTAGCTCTATCATTAAGACATTCGACGAAAACTGCCTTAATTGACGTTGGATGAGCTGACCAAATGTCTAGACACCTGTTAGAATGTGTTGGTTTCCCGTAGACGGTAGTATCCAAACCACCATCTATCCTCCTTTTTATTCTACAGTCTGACACACGTAATTCTCCTTGTTCATTTTCTACGTCCTTGTAAGTGAATTCGATTGTGCCCACTACTGAGTTTATATGTGTGAGAAAACTGTCAATATGTTCCGATTTCAACGTAGTAAATGTGCCATCCACATATCGCCACCATATATTACCTACAGGAATAAACGTTCGTAAAGCCATGTTTTCCCAACTATTTCCAACTTTTACAATGGGTGCATTAACACATAACCACACAATAGGAGGGAATAAAACCCCTGTACTTAAGTCCAATGTAATTAGGTGGAGAGAGAGATTGGTTACTGAATCTTTGTTCATCGGATCAACATCCAACCTAACACATGTAATGGAAATGATGCAACACCTATGCCAGAGATACGGAAAAATGAATAAGGTTTACATGTGTAGTTATCTGATGCAAAATGAATCTGTGACCGACAGGGCTTTATGATGGCCATGGCAAAGATAAATGTTGGATGTACCTTTTTTGCACGCATAACGGTGGTTTGAACTTCTGGATAGCTAGTGCTTCAGCTATAGATAGATGCCTTGATTTTAATCCCTTCGAGTGGTTTGATCGAACCCTGTAGAGAATTTTGAATGAGCTCTCGAAAGGAGCTAAGTGGCCTGAGTTCAGGAAGTGTTCTGTTATCGAACTGAAGATGCATTTCCGTCCTGCCTTTGCAAGCCAGGCTGGGTAGTGTTCGCGGACACATGGTACTCAGCTCCACAACAGCAAGTAAACTGGTATACACACATTGATGTGGTCCAATGCATCGGCTTGTCTTTCACACATTGACCGAAAAGTTTCTTGCAGGAGAAAATTATCCGAAGGTTAGCGGCGAAGTATGTTCTGTTTATGGATTTTGACAGTCGTTTCCTCAGGATTTCTGCAGCAATATGATTTTTGAATTCAAGATTCAACAAAAGAATCTTTTTCGGCACCAAATGTCTTTGTTCACTTGGGTTCTTTGGTTTTATGTTCTTATCTATGAATCTAAGTGGGAACTCGTTTTCTGCTAGAGTTCGTCGAAAAATTTGCAGTTCTTCATCGACCGTGTCCTCAGTACATATCTTCGTGATCTTCGAGGAAAGTGAATGAATAAGATTTCTTTTCCTGCATAGGGGGACTGAACTCTGAAAATTAACCAATAAAAACAAAGAATAAGAGGTGATAGGACTATAAAAATAAGACATCAAAAGGAGTGTGATTACATTGATATGATATGTCATCAAGTAAATAACACCATACCACTGTGTACAGTTGAAGTATAAGTGATAACAAAATGGATTATGTAATCTATAGAATGGTTCATAAAATGTATATAACTCGGAAAGGAGTATAGATAAGTTAAAATAAAACCCAACATTTTTTGAAGAGATTAAGATGATTAAGCAAAATAACACCGGAAACTAGTCAAAGATGAATACGTTCGGAATAAATTATGTAGAACATTATAAAATGAAGTTATGTTCTACTTTCTCTTTGTCAGTAGAAAAAATGGGTTAGACATCTCATAAAATATATGGCAAACATTAATGACTGTCATAGATAGTTTGAAATAATATGAAAAGTTGTTCCACACTTCAAAGCAGTATTCAAAGAACGAATGGATAGAAAATGAATAACAAGATTAAGCGAAAATATGTATAAGAGGGGCGACTATAAACAGATGAAAGTTAATGAAAATTTTCAAGAGTATATACATCCATGTAATTGTAACTGATTTTGAGTATTATCATTTAGAGTTTACAAAAATTGATTGTTAATATCTTGAAAACCTTAGTCAGACAAAGACAATCAAAGATTTCATGGACTGATGATTTAGCCTTGCGAATCAATGCTACTTCGGGTAACACCACAAGTTGAGGTAAGCATGCGTGTAACATATGTTCAAGTCACCTCAATAAGTGAAGGTTTAAAACACTATCAACATTCTTACTTGTACTTTAGACTATCAAATTTATCCATCGAACATTTTTCATCAAATTCTTTCTTCTCAATTTGTTTTAATCATTTAAATATGTCCCTTGGACGTATCATGTTTAAACTGTTTCCAACTTTCTGTTTATCGAGTCAATAACAAAGGAGAGAAAAAAAATGTTACGTTATTTGGAAATGGACTTTTTGGTGCAGAAAAGTACATCATATTTCTATCTATCAGATGCTTAGCTTGAGTTGCAGATATTTATACCGTCTAAATGAACCACTACTACTACTACTACCACCACCACCACCACCATTTCTGTTGATTCTTCACTATAGACCAGATGGCCATCCGGAACCGGCTGACTATTTCATATTATTCCTATGAATACTGTTATTGTTAACATCATTCCAATGCAATAACCTTTTTGTCTGAAAGTATTGTTGTTGTGGAAGTGAATTTGTTGAGAAATTATATACTGAGAATTCTATACATACTGTCATACATATTGTTTGGAATAAAACGATTATTATTATTATTTATTCGGCCAAAGCTATAATCTCTTATTATCTAATTTTAATGGTTACATCTCAATGATGTTAATACGATAGAGCGGAGTACAGTAGAGTATACTCATCGTCTATTAGGTAGTGAGATATCTCACCATCGTCAGAGATAATGTAAGTTGGCAGTCGTTGAATTGTCCGTTTGAATCTGAGTTGAGGTTTCATCAACAACCAATCGGTTTGAGGTGATAAAACTTTCAAAGTAAGTAAATTGGTCAGTACTTTCAGTTGGCTATTGTAAAGACGTTTAGATCTTAGGGACAGAATACTCTGATTTACTACAAGCAATAACACTAAATTGACTTTTGTTGGATAATTTTAGCGTTTTCTTTGTGCTGAGCAGCGGCAACGCACTCAGAATTCTTACCTCATCTGTTAGTAAACAGATTATTATAACATTCTTCCCCTATGGTAATCTTTCAGCCTCCAATAAACTAATAAACTCCTCATCTGATCACTTTTCACTAGATCACGTGTTTTCTTATTTGTCTTTCGTTATCGGTTCTTATGTGAAGGTAAGGTACTGATGAATTCGGTAATCGCGCATACTGATTTCATTTGTATATAGACCAATGGAATCCATCTAACTGACTTCGATGAACCGATATACCTTGAGTAGGATAATCAGTTTGCAAATGAGTTACAATCCTCTTCTTCAATGTATACTGACTTTCTCGTTGTAGTTTTTCAACTGCCACTCAACTGTAATGATAATATACTTTAAAGTTTTATTTAGAATTTCTTATCATTCCTATTAGTCGACTGAACCTTTGTCAGACTATCCTTTCCTTGTACAGTTACCTTAATGTTATCAGAAGTTTTATTTTAAGGTAAATTCCATTTTTAAGGAATAGATACTGGGTTACATCTTCAGTGGTTATTAAGAAGTAAATATACCTAGTGTTGATAAGTGGTAAGTTAAATTAAATCTATGACTGTATATTCCCTTGGTAACAACTAACCATCAAGGGAAACATGTTATATTATCAGATATATTTATTGTTGTTTTTCTCTTCTAATCAATCATCTGTTTCCACTTTGAAAAGAAAAAAAAATTTAATTATTACCTTTCTAGAATCAATTAGATCATCTATCGAAGGCAATAGTCACTGAAAGTCATGAACGTTGTAATCCTTATGAAATGATTAAAAAAGGCATTTTTATGAACAGGTTAGACTTAAACTTTATTTACTTTTATTTCATTATCAATACTCGTTAGTAAATATTCTAAATTTGTTACCACAAGTAAGTATAGTGAGTAGAATGGTCGACTAAATATTGAAGATAATTATTATTTTTCCCCTTGGGTTCCTAGTGAAACATAGGGCTTCAGTACCACGCCTCGATTGCACTCTGTTCTCTAAAGTCTTTTGAACCTGGCGCCACAACTTCGCAGGAGTTTTCATTTCTTCTTCATATGATCTCCTCCATGTGACCTTCATCTCGGACGTCCAACTCATCGTTTCCCTTTTGGATTCCACTCGTTGACCTGGCCTGGCTCGTGATGTCCTCAGTTGGATTTACTTCGGTGTAGTCAACTTATAGCTCAGAAACGATACTTGAATATCTGTTAGAGATGGTCGAGTTTACTATGTAGAGGTTCTTCTGAACAGAAAGACAAAATCGAATTGGAAACTCACATAGGAGTGCAGCGGTTCAAGTTGTTACACTTCACAGAAGTACACAAAAAACAGATGAATAGAAAAAGAGGGATATTAAAGTAAATAAAGTTGTGTTGGTGAGAGAATAAACAATTCGAGGACAACAGATGGTGCAAATAATCAAACTTTATAACAAATCGGGGGATGAAGACATCTGCGTCGTTTTGACCGATTTCCATCCATGTCACCAAAAATCCTCAACTACTGACTTCTATTATCTCTGGGACCCTCAGCGAGATAGTCTACACCTACCTACATGGCTCAGACCAATAGTTAGGGGACTTCATTGACTGGTGCTGTTTCTAAGCTTGGCCACTCTGAACCTTCTTCCAGCCCATTCTAGATTCCCCTAGCATAGCACGTCGAGGTAGATGGTGGATGGTCATGCGCAGTACATATCCAAACCGTCTTAGTCGACTAAGGTTCACAACCTCATCAGTCGAATTGCCTGTCTTACCCAGTACCCTTCGCCTGACCTCAGCATTGTTCACATGGTGATTCCACCAAAATTGAACAATGCCACAAAGACATCTGTGGTCACAACCATTTGAACCTACTTTTAATGACCATGTCTCACTTGTGGAGTATTTTGATTTAACCGTAGACTTCATAGATGGAGATTTCATGTCATGTGTTACGAAAGTGGTTTTATTTTTCGCAAATGTATACATCTGTAGATTTTAGTTGGTTTGAGGCACTCGTCAGCAAGGCATATCTGCAACGTCGACGGAACTGATGTCCCGCCTAGGATTCGAACCCGCGTCACCCAGTGTTGTAGTCAGCGACTACATCACTGAGCTCTTGGGGTCGCGATTCACTTCCTGTAGAACTAGGTTACATATACTGGTCGATCACGGGAGATAAACCAATTTCATCTTGTCTAGACCTGTGTGGCGCAGGTTCGAATCTCAGGCGAGACATCAGTTCCGTTGAGGTCCCAGACACGCCTTTCTGACGAGTGCCGACAAGCACGAAACCTGGGTCCAGGACCGATTGCCCCCAACCAACTAACGTCTACTAATGTGCACCGCGATGCTAAGCTTCCTAGCTTGGCGGTCACATTGCAAAATAATCGATAGGATTCGGTCAACATATAGGACTATACAACATGAAGTTGATTACCCTCCAGTGACCAATCAATGTCATGTAATCTCTTCACCTTGTTTTGTTTGACAGTAGTCGTTACTCACCATTTTTAAATCCTGAGTGATTGATAAGCATAATCTAAATTGTCATCGATATCCGCTGGTTTTCACAATGTCTTACACGGAACCAGTCACATTGATCTACAGAGTTCGTTAACCAGACCAGAGTAATTTAAACACCTGGAAAACTGTTAAGCTCCCTTTGCGACGGGGCTCATCAGCTGTGTACCTGAACAAATTCAGCTAAGAGCCAAATTGTTCGGGTCACCTCAATCTGGCTAGGCTACTTCGATAGACCGGTATAGGCTGATCAATTTTCAAATGATTTACAAATTACGCGGTCCACGTTGACATTTGTCACAGCTGAGTAGTTTTTCAACTACTCAAATGTTTTATCAACAGGATAGTGGGTTTCCGTTGGAAATCCCCGTCGGTCATGAGTACAAGATGTAATTTCTGTCACAGAATTGTGATGAAGTAAGAAAAAAGACTACTCAGCAACTTGAGTAGTGAGAAATGAAACCATTGACGTACATTATTTATTATTTCTCCCTTGTGTTCCTAGTGGAACATAGGGCTTCAGTAGCATGCCTCGATTGTACTCTGTTCTCTGCAGTCTTTTGAACCTGGCGCCACAACTTCGCAGGAGTTTTCATTTCCTCACATGATCTCCTCCATGTGACCCTCATCTCGGACGTCCAACTCATCGTTTCCCTTTTGGATTCCACTCGTTGACCTGGCCTGGCTCGTGATGTCCCCAATCGGCCTTATGAGTGTATGTCCAATCCAATCTATCTCCACTTCTGCATATTTCTTGCTTGGTACGCTCTTAGTCGGTTGGTTTGTTGACAGGCCAGAGTTCCTTGTTGCTTATTCTCGTTATTCTGGCCATCTGATCTTCAGTACCGAGTGAGCGTAGACACCTGTTGATGAATGTCTGTATTATTATTATTATTATTATTATTATTATTATTATTATATATTTATTTGTCCCTTGGGTTCCTAATGGAACATAGGGCTTCAGTAGCACGTCTCCAATGCTCTCTGTTCTCTGAAGTCTCTTGAACCTGGCTCCACGACAGCCCAGAAGCTCTCATTTCCTCCTCGCCCGATCTCCTCCATGTCACCCTGGACACCAACGTCCAACTCGTCGCTCCCCATCTGGGTTCCACTCGACAGCCTGGCCTGGTGCGTGATGTTCTCAGTCGGCCTTCTCAATGTATGTCCAATCTATCTTGACTTCCTCCCGCATATTTGTTGAGTGACAGGTTCTTGCTTTGTTGGTTCGTTCCCAGAGTTCCTTGTTGCTTATTCTCGTTATTCTGGCCATCTGGTTTTCACTAACGAGTCAGGGTAGGCAGTTGTTGATGAATGTCTGTAGTTTGTTGGAAATGCCTTTCGTAACGCGCCAAGTCTCTGAACCATACAGGAGTACTGACTTGACATTGGTGTTGAAAATCCGGATATTGTTCACACTTTATGCTGAGTGCAGAAGATCCCCACACTGGTTTCAGGCTAATGAACGCCTGTCTTGCTTTTCCAATTCTGACTTTGACATCCTCATCTGTGCCGCCTGTAGTTGAGACTGTGCTGCCTAGATAGGTGAAGGAGGCTACTTCCTTTAAGTTTCTCCCGTTGATGGCGATTGGAGCTTCTTGTTGGTTTTGTTGTTGGAGTTGTTGGTGCGGTATCTTCATCACTTCTGTCTTCTTTATATTTACTTGAAGTCCTGTTTTCGCTGCCTCGTCTCTTATGTCAACTTGTTAGTTTTCGCCTGTAGATCTTCAAGTTTGTGTGACATCAGACACAAGTCATCGGCGAAATCCAAGTTTTCTAGGTTCTTTTCCGCGGAACGGCATATCCCCGTCGATGAATGTCTGTAGTTTGTTGGAAATGCTTTTCGTGACGGGCCAAGTCTCTCAACCATCGCATAGCAGCACTGACTTGACTGAGGTTGGTGTTGAAAATCGGGATGTTGTTCACATTTTGTGCTGAGTACAGTGCAGTAGATTTCCATACTGATTTCAGAATAATGCATGAAAGCCTGTCTTGTTGTGTTTTGGATCGTGGTTTTGACATCGTCGTCTGTGTCGCTGTTGCCTCTTGTAGTTGAGAGGCTGCTGCCTAGGTGGGTGGGTAGGTGAAAGAGACTACTTCCTTTAGGTACAATTTGTAAATTAGTTACAAATTAATCATCTTATCTTACAAGAAGAAGAACTTTCGATAAACCTGGAATACGCAGATGACATAGTCCTGTTAGGTAAAGATGCTGACAACATCCAGAGTCCTCTGGACACATTCAATGGCAATTTGAGAATGTTTGGAATGTGTTTCTCACCACCACCACCAACACCATCAAATGCGAATTGTTACTACACGACTGGTCTTCAACGATACCCCAACTAACAATACACAGTGAAGTGGTTGAGCACGTTGAACACTTCACTTACCTGGGAAGTCGGATCAGCCCTGGTCACTCACTGGCCGATTAAATCTCTACATGAATACAAAAAACTCGATTACTTTTCGCCAACTCATACCATCTGTGCCCACACCAAGATATCTGATTGCCTATTAAAGGTCGAGTGTCCTACATTGAAGTCCACCTTATTCTACTCTATAGCTGTGAAACACCATCATTCAAGGTAGAAGACATGAGAAGACTTGAGGAGTTTGACCACGTTGCCTTTGTGGTATCAGCATGTGAGTAACGCAGAAGTCAGGTGTAGAGTTTTGGGCAAGAGAGGTAAGACAGTTGATGCTGTTGTGAACCTTCATCGACTGAGATAACTGTCTGGGGACACATGTTACGTATGTCCATCCACCGTCTGTGTCATCGCACAATGTTGGCCAAAATAAGTTCAGAGTGGAAAATGGATCGGGGCAACCAGACTTAAACATGGTACCAATGCATGAAGTCTTTGACTGTTGATTATAGCCGTGTAGGACGATGTGGACTAGCCAGTTGGGTTACGTTGGACAAGAGGAACCAATGTTTGGAGACTCTAGGTGATATGGTTTAGAACCGATGTGAGTGGCGAAGGTATATACACACACCGTCCTCATGTTAGCTGCTATACCTGAGGCTCTAAGGTTCCATCATACATTCTTGTCACTATGAATGTCTAGGAATACAGTATAGTCAGTTTCTTTTTTTGTGAATTAAATCCCTTCAAAGGTTTAATTGAACGTATTTTCTAATTCAGTTGTTTTGAGTTTTACGACAGTAGTTTCATTGATGTAACGAATCTAAATTTCCGGTTCGAACATCGAAATGACTATTAATTCTACACAAACTTATCTCACTGTCTACAGTAGTGGTTCTGATCCCACCTTTAAGTTAGTTATATTACATTCATAACTCCTATTGTGACATGCGAAATAAGATATTTAGCGAAGAGGACTCTTTCCAACAAATTTATTCTCAAGCTCTACATTCGTATATACATGATATTTAAAGACTGTAAACCGTGAGGAAGATTTAACTTGAATAATAAGGGGTGGAAATAACAATAATGATGGTTATAACCATGATAATGTTACTAGTTGACGACGTAAAAGTTGAATGATGACAAAAAGGGTTACGTAAGATTTTTAAATCGTTTTTAAGGTGGATATAGAATAAAAAGGAGTGAAAACGTGGCAGAGTTAATAAACAACCAAAGGATTATGTGATATGAATGAATTTTTGAGGGAGTTGTAGAGATTTGGAAATATTTGAAGTTGTTATTCATCGTAGACTGACATCAGTCGGAGGAAAGAAGGAAATATGGGAGCACTGGACAATTGTTTCGTCCTAGTACAGGACTCCTCAGCTTTACGCACCCACGACTCCGCACCACCAGGGTTCGAACCCGCGACCTTCAGGTTTCGCGGCCAGCGCGCTACCACCGAGCCACTGGGTCAGAATCCAATGCTGCATATTTCCAACTTCAGTTAGCTCACGATATAGCGCAACCGTCACCCAATGTCATCGTTGAGTAACTATCCTCAAGAGCATCAGGCTTTGCCCTCACCGGTCACGACTTCTCATTGGAACTTCGGGAATATCGTTCGAGGCTGGTCACCAATGAGCACCAATTCAATTGAATTTTGAGGGAGTTGAAGAGATTTGGAAATATTTCAAGTTGTTATTCGTCTTAGACTGACATCAGTTGGAGAAACAAAGGAAACCTGGTAGCTCTGGACAGCTGATGTCAATCTACGATAACAACTTGAAATATTTCCAAATCCCCACAACTCCTTTTAAACTAAGATATATATTCCTGGCTGGTGATCGGTATAGGTCGAATCGATTGATGTAGATAGGTTCCTATGTGAACACTTTAGAATACATTTTCTTTTCTACAATGTCAATACATATGACACCATATGGAAAGATTAAGTTTTCGTTTCTGTGTTCTAGGTTATTTCTTTCTACATCGATTTATTCCAATAATTTTTGTTACAGTTTATCAATCTTATATTCATGATGATGTATCTTGTTTACTTTATATTGTGTGTTATCCGTTTATTTTTTAGAGCTGCAATGAAAATGGCTAATATAGACTCAATATTTGGTGGTATGTTTACAACTGCCGCTCATAGAAAGGTATCTTATAGTTTATCAATCAATCAATTAATCTCTTTTAGTAAATTTCGATAATAATAATAATATTATTATTATTTGAACAATGTAATGCGTATTTATGCAATACATTTCAAAACAATCTGATCCCCTACACATATTGACCTTGTTAAGCTAATTTATATATGAGAATGAAAGGAAGAGAGTAGTAATCATTCAAATTGTATTTCTTGATATACTCTTGTATCGAAGCAAAGATAGATCTATCAGATAATCAGTCGATAGAAAGCCTATTTGAACTGGACAGTACCTGAGTTTCTACAGTTTTTATCTGATCAAATATAAGAGAGGCTTAGTAAGATGCTTATTCAATAGGATTCAACCTATTTGTTCATCTGATTAAATGAGATGAGATGAGGCTAACCTTAAAGCCTATAATTTCTTTTGTCCCCAAAAAAGGATATGTTCCTTAAAGTTTACCATATTGAGGAGAAATGAGTAGTATGATATTGAAACAGAGATTAAAATCTGTTATCAATAAAACATACTATGCAGCTCAATTTATCATTGTTAAGACAATAAAACAACGTGCTCTGCCACAAACCTCAACCTCATAGAAGTGTAGGAGGAGTAATGGTGCTATACAGACTAGGGTGAGTGAACGTATGCCTAAATCATTTGATAAGTCCAGGCACCAGACATTCATCTTCATCTATAGCAAAGCATATCATCGAAATGAATCATAAGGTTAATACGAAAACAGCATTCAAGATACTGTATAGAAATAGTCAACGGGGCATACTGAAATTTACCGTAGCGTTTATTATTATTATTATCCTTATTGTTTTTCCCTTGGGTTCCTAGTGGAACATAGGGCTTGAGTTGCACGACTTCATTGCACTCTGTTCTCTGCAGTCTTTTGAACCTGGCACCACGACTTCGCAGGAGTTTTCATTTCTTCCTCACATGATCTCCTCCATGTGACCTTCATCTTGGATGCCCAACTCATTGTTTCCCTTTTGGATTCCACTCGTTGACCTGGCCTGGCTCGTGAAGTCTGCAATCGGCCTTCTCAGTGTATACCCATTCCATCTCCATTTTCTTCTGCATATTTGTTGGACGATGGGTTCTTGGTTGGTTCGTTGCCAGCCGACCAGAGTTCCTTGTTGCCTATTCTCATTATTCTGGCCATTTGATCTTCAGTATCGAGCCAGCGTAGGCAGCTGTTGATGAATGTCTGTAGTTTGTTGGAAATGCTTTTCGTGACGGGCCAAGTCTCTCAACCATCGCGTAGCAGCACTGACTTGACTGAGGTTGGTGTTGAAAATCGGGATGTTGTTCACATTTTGTGCTGAGTACAGTGCAGTAGATTTCCACACTGATTTCAGAATAATGCATGAAAGCCTGTCTTGTTGTGTTTTGGATCGTGGTTTTGACATCGTCGTCTGTGCCGCGGTTGCCGCCTATAGTTGAGCGGATGCCGCCTAGGTGGGTGGGTAGGTGAAAGAGACTACTTCCTTTAGGTTTCTCTTGTGGATGGTGATTACAGCTTGTTGTTGTTCGTTGGGTATCTTCATCGCCTCTGTCTTCCCTACATTCACTTGAAGTCCCATTTTCGCTGCCCTGTCTCTTCTGTCACCTTGTTAGTTTTTGCCTATAGATCTTCAAAGCGTTAGCCAATCGTGAATTCAAGCCCCGATTGTGTGTACCTTGGTAGCCTTTGGCTATCTGATTATACTACCAAGACTAGTGTCACAACCTTTTCACATTCGTTATATTTGACCTTTCATTTTCATATATATATTGGCTTCACAAGGTAAATGTGTGGGGGATCAGATTGTTTTGAAATGTATTGCGCAAATATATCACACACATTGTTGAGATAATCCTCGTCTTCTAATGGCGTTATCGAAAATGATTATTCTGTTTCATCAAGTCTACGAACTTGAATGTATTGTATAAAGCCTAAATGTAGTTGATATTAATCCCTGATCAACAACTGCTACTCGGTAGCGGTGGTCAGAATTATATGTTGCAATAATCCAAGGAGCTATACTCACTGAAGTGATTATTCATTGGTGTTCTACCATGTGAGAAAGTTCTGTTGAGAATTGCTTACACCTAGATTGAAACCAGTCACCATCGTAATGTAAGTAATTAACTCTATGAAAGTGAATTCAAGGGAGAATTCCTGCTGTATGACTGTATAGAGTGTAACACCTTGTTCTAGCTGTTTCTCATAGATAATCAGTATTCCATGCTGATGCTACTACCTCTCCTCTTATCATAAGGAGAGGTTAGAAAACGTTGAATGTCAAAACATTGGTATACTTCTGTCTACTCTACTAACTTCTGGTACAGTTTTCATGTTTTTTGCTACACTTAAGTAAAAGTAATATAGTCAATTTCAAAACATCCAAAGAGACCGTGTGAAGTTATGCAAAACAAATACACTTTCCCTTTGAAATACCTTACAAATATCTTAGATTCTATGAAGTGCGTATCTGGAAAGCCTCAACTGCATGTAAGCTTCTAGAGGGGCAAACGAACTTCATCTAAGTCCGAATCCGTAATCCATTCAGTGAAGTCATTTCACTGTAGTAGTTCAAATAATTTATTCTTATCCACTTGGTATTTCACCTACCTAAGGATATTTGGGGATTATTGCTAGCCAATGGACAATACTTGTAAATTTTAGCTGGGATACTTAAGAGTATCAAAATTCACTACAATGTTGAACTACTAGGAAATAACTGAAGGGAGTATTATCCCATGGAATCATAATTATTGCATCAAAACAGCGAAGGATAGACCTAGACGAACAAACTACATACCTATCTCCACAGGACCAGATGGACTGATAAACTCACATTGAACTGGTTAGTCTTTGAGGAGTGGGGGGGGGCATAATAAAGGACGACTGCTATATGTTAGTGTTCTTTTTTCTCAATATGTGGGGTGGTGGGTATCCATTTTTCAAAAAGGTGGGTTTCAAGAAGCCTATTTCTTCTTCTATCCAGTCTACAGAACAAATTTTATGGTATCATGAGAACAAGAATTTGAATAAGACTACGCTTTCTGGTTTTCTGGATCTCTTCAGTGTACCATCGTCTCTTCTCATCAGTAGAACATCTAGGAATGAAATTTTAGAATCTATGTCTTTTCCAATCGTAAACTCTAGTGATGTATGGCAATGATTGAAGTACCAGAGAATTTCTTCTGTATCAAGTATTGTGTCACATATGATGGTGTCATCAACATATCTATTTACTTAGTGTCAGCTGGCTGATCATTGGCTTCAAACTATAGTTCCCGATGCTGGCCATAAAAAAATTGTTTGGTAATGGGTCGATGGAGACCCCATGTTTATACCATGTTTTTTTGGCACATCTCTTTGTTAAACCTAAACTAAACATTCAGGATACGTTCTTTTGAATAGGCAATACGTATCCCAGTATCTCCATTGTTTGTGTCTATATAGTAGCATATAAACCACACAGTTTCTCTGAGTGGTACATTAGCGAATAAGGAATTAACATCCAATGACATGAAGTGGAGGTGGATTGGGTATACACTGAGAAGGTCGATTGGAGACATCACGCTCCAGGCCAGGCCCTCGAGTGGAACTTAGATGGGGAGCGACGGGCTGGGCATCCGAGGGTGACATGGAGGAGATGGTGTGAGGAAGAAATGAGAGCTTGTGGGCTGTCGCGGGACCAGGTTCAAAAGTTTGCAGAGAACAGAGTGCACTGGAGACGTGCTGTTGAAGCTCTATGTTCCATTAGGAACCCAAGGGACATATAATAATAAAAATAATAAACAGATTCAAATGTATCATTAACAGAATAGTTGCATACTTGCTGTCAAATTGCTTCAAGAATCCGTTAGGTCCATCAAGTTACTGAGTGGTAGGGAGGACCTGAATTATCGAGAATGGGACGTAAAGATATTCTAGGTTTATTTAGTTTGGATAAGTACGTTTGGCATGCGTTTCACTGGCACCTGTTTAATGTAAGATGCTGCTCCAGGACTGGTCTTCTGCAAGTACTCCAGTTTAATGATAGACAATGAAGTGATGGAATGTGTCGACCACTTCATTTACTTGGGGATTTACATCAGCTCGAACAGGCTAGTTGGTGACGATATCGTAGTTCGGATATAAAAGGCCCGTTTAGCAATTGCCAACTTACGTCATCTGTGGCACCGACTGGCGAGATATCCAAGTATCCATATCAAAGGACGAGTGTACCGTACTGCAGTCTATTCAGTCCTGTTATACGCCTGTGGTCGCAGATGTCTTCGTGGCATCGCCCACATTTGCTGGAACCACCGTATGAACAATGTTGAAGTCAGGAGAAGGATACTAGGCAAGTCGATTGATATGTCTGTGAACCTTTGTCGACTGAAATGGATTCGACATGTGTTGTGCATACTGAGTTGAAAGATAGTTCAGGGTGGCAGACTAAGACCTGGCACTAGTCGATGAAGTCCCCTAACTGCTGGTCTGAGCCGTTTTGCGAATATGTAGACTACCTGGCTGAGATCCCTGAGATCATAGAAAACAATGGTTGAGGATTCTTGGTGAAATGACTGGAAATCGGTCAAAATGGCGTAGATGTATTCACTTTTTAACACATTCTAAAGTATGAATATTTTTACTAACCTTTATCTTCGGGCTGTTTATTGTCACACAATTTTGTCTTTTTCTATTCACCTGTTCTTTATATGTTTCATTAATATATGAGTAAAACTTGTGCACTGTGGTAGAATGTAGTTCCGTTTTTATTGATTTATTAGATCTATCACACAATGAAGGAACAGTATTGTTTACTGGATTACGTTTCGGACATAATTTATTGTCCATAGTCATGTCAACAACAATAATAATGATAACGATGGTAATAATAGTAGCGGCAATACTGTGAATAGAGAATTCAAAACCTCCACAGTAATACCATACAAAAAAGGCACCTCAGTAACACTACGTATGATTCTCAGTAAGGCTGGCTGGGATTAGAGTGGCGTTTAAACCCACAAACTCACTTCGAAATAAGTTTTGTAGCTTAAAAGATCCTACTGAGCTAATTAAGCAGAATAATTTAGTTTACCAAATCTCTTGCAATAAATGCGAGGTCAAATACGTTTGTTAAAGTAGTCGACGAGAGTTGATTAGGCTCTTCGAGCACAAAAACCTAGCTAGGTCAAAATTGGTAGATCGTAGTTAGGTAAGGAATTTAGAAAAAAGCCCAGCCATAGCTATGCATGCAATTACACATAACCACAGAATAGGATGGATGGGACAGGGTGAAAATTCTTAAAAGTAACATTGGAGGGTGGAGTGAGAGATTGATAACTGAATCTTTGTTTATCGAATCAACCGACACCTAACACATGCAGCAACAGGAATGACTCAACACCTGTTCCGGATATATCCAAAATCTTACTAACCCATCTCACAAAGAGACGACGAAATTAGGACTATATAAAGGATATCTGGAAGTTGTGTAGTTATCTTGATATGACTATGGACAGTAAATTATGTCCGAAATGTAATCCAGTAAACAATACTGTTCCTTTATTGTGTGATAAATCTAATGAATCAATAAAAATGTTCTTTATATGGTACTGTGAAGTGTAGCAACCGATGCAATTGTGTGTGTGAGGTTCTCCGGTGATCTATTCCGTCTGGATGATCCGTATAGTCTAAGGATAATAGATCGAAAAGGTTTCAATTTTTCGAACTGATCAGCTGTAAATATGAAGTTACTTTTGATTGGTTCATTCAACTGGTACATGAGGATGCTAAATGCCAAGTGATTCACGATGGAAAGCTCAGTGGTGTACTTGAAGTTTGGACAGGAGTAAGACAAAGTTGCCGCCTACTGTCACATCACCGATAATCTTCCTGATTGTGGTCTACTGGAATGGACTAGACTGGATCATGCAACAAACTATGAGGAGCGAGAAGATGGGAATACGCTAGCTGGAACGATGAAAAGACTCCAGAAGAAGACTTGAATTTCGCCGATGATCATTTATGTCGGATGTCTTATGTCTCACAAACTCGGAGATCTACAGGTGAAAACTAACAATTTGGCAGAAAAGGCTGGGCGGCGAAGGAAGACTCGACTTCCTTCAGGTGAACGTAGAGAAGATAGAGTTGATGAAGATACCCAACCACCACCGCCAACAAGCTCCAATCACTATCAACAGGAGAAATCCAAACGAAGTCATCTCTTTCGCCTACAGACGGTGGCGGCACACATGAGAATGTCAAAGCAGCAAGAATCGGAAACACATCAAAGACAGGCCTTCCTGCATTTATCTGAAATAATCAGTGTGGAGATCTACTGCACTTCACTACACTGCAATGCACCCAGCATAAAGCCTGAACAACATCCAGATTTTCAACACTAATTCAATCAAGTAAGTCAGTGTTTCTATGTGATGGTTGAGAGAGTTGACGCGTTACAGAAAGCATTTGCAATAAACTACAGACATACACCACATGAGCAGCTGTCGCCTACCCTCACACTCGATACTGACACTGAAGATCTATCTGTTTATCAGATGACCAGAATAATAAGAATAAGTAAGAAGGAAGTGTGGCTAGCTGGCTGGCTGGCAGGCAACGAACCAACCAAGAAGGTATCTCCGAAGAAACATTCAGAAGAAGGAAGTGTAGATGGATTGATTGTATTGGTCATACAGTGAGAAGACGGTTTGGGGATATCACGCGCCAGACTGTGCTAGGTCGTCGAGTGGAGGTCAAATGGGAAATGATGAGTTAGGCGTCTTTGGCTGATGTGGAGGAGATCGTGGTAGGAAGAAATGAAAAGTTTTGGGAAGTCGTGGAGGCAGGTTGCAAAGAGTGTAGAGAAGAGATTGAAATGTCGACGTGCTACTGAAGCCTTATGTTCCACTAGGAACCCAAGGGATAAATAATTATAATAAAATAAGTTTATTCTTCAAGACTTTCAATTTTATTCCTTTGTCCATCAGGTTACGAAAATTTGGAGTTTTCCGATAGTATATCGTTGTTTTCATCCGCATACTTCTGTTGGTCGAGTAGCACCTAACCGACTCTTTTATCAGTGATCAAAATGCTTTTTTTGGGTGGTGGAGGCATGGTGGTAGAGTCGAATTTGTCTTAAGTTTTCTCTTGGTAATGTAAGGGTGGTTTTTCGGTTTTAACTTCATGAATAATTGATAAGGATGATCAAGTACTATCGATTTAAAATGATCTAATTCTACTGTATTGTACAGGTTTCGCAAACAGATTCATTGAAAAGGATTTCTTTTACTGAACTAAGTGCTCTTTGATTTAATGAGGGTGTATACCCTACTTTTGAAAATATCAAAAACGTTGAATGACCAGTAAAGCATTTGATAGGGTTCGCTAAACTACTTTGGTGTTATATGTTAACTGGATGACTTCATATTCTATTTCGAAGACTTTTTTAAGCAATAGAATACACTTATCAACCTTCTTAGGAATGAAATATGAATCTTTGAGGGTTCTCAGTGTTCTGAATATAAAAGCGAAAGTATTTTTGCCTATAAGTAGTTGAAATGTATATATCCAGTGAATTTATACTTTGCATTAGGCGTCAGTTCCTGTCTTACCTTAGAGGTAGTCACTTATCAGATAACAGTTATGTGATAATTACATCCCAAAGGAGTAGATTATTAGCTTTCTATTATGAGTAAATTTAACCTTCTTCCAACGTAATCTTACTTCGGCTAACGTTGCACTTGAAGGTTGATAGTGGTTCAATATGCGCAATATGCATCCTAACCAAATCAGTTGGTAAAACTCCACAACCTCATTTCATTTTCCTTCCCTATCCAATATTATGCGCCTAACCTCAAGGTGTTTACACGATGATTCCATCGAAATTACATGATGAAAAGTTTCATTAGATCTATCTATTCGAACAGCTATTTATTATATTACTATTGAATGAATTTAGGACGGGGTTGTAAGATTGGTTGGTCACTAGACAGCAGCCTATTTAATGTCCAAGCTGTATTGAGTATTTCGCAGTGCTGTTATGAAGCTAGGAGACTCGTCATCGCAGCGCGCGTTGGTTGATGTTGGTTTGTTTGGAGACAGTTTGAAGGGAGAAAAAGGAAGAATAAGAAAATGATGAGGTTAGATATAGCGGTTTAGATGAGGATAATGTGTGTATGCATCTTCACTACTGACATCGATTGTGAACCATATCATCTGGAGTCTCCAAACATTGGTTCCTGCATTGGTGCCATGTTTAAGTCTGGTTGCCCCGAACCATTTTCCACCCTGAACCTATTTCCGTCGACATTGCGCGATGACACAGACGATGGATGGACATACGTAACACGTGTCCCTAGACAGTTATCTCAGTCGATGAAGGTTCACAACAGTATCAACTGTCTTACCTCTCTTGCCCAAAACTCTACACCTGACTTCTGCGTTACTCACATGCTGATACCACAAAGGCAACGTGGTCAAACTCCTCAAGTCTTCTCATGTCTTCTACCTTGAATGATGGTGTTTCACAGCTATAGAGTAGAATAAGGTGGACTTCAATGTAGGACACTCGACCTTTAATAGGCAATCAGATATCTCGGTGTGGGCACAGATGGTATGAGTTGGCGAAAAGTAATCGAGTTTTTTGTATTCATGTAGAGATTTAATCGGCCAGTGAGTGACCAGGGCTGATCCGACTTCCCAGGTAAGTGAAGTGTTCAACGTGCTCAACCACTTCACTGTGTATTGTTAGTTGGGGTATCGTTGAAGACCAGTCGTGTAGTAACAATTTGCATCTGGTGGTAGTGGTGTTGGTGGTGGTGGTGAGAAACACATTGCAAACATTCTCAAATTGCTACTGAATGTGTCGAGAGGACTCTAGATGTTGTCAGCGTCTTTACCTAACAGGACTGTGTCATTTGTATGCTCTAGATCTACCAAGGGTTCTTCAAGGGTTAGATCCATCTCTGTGAATTCAGACGACGAGATAGAGACCACTGTAATAAAATTAACTAAGGATGGGAGCTTTATTGATTAAACTTATATGATGCTTAATAAATGCACAAATTTTCGTTATGAATCGAAAGTTTTCACAGTATTGTCTTATTTTTGTCAACAGGACATATTATATTTTGCTGATGTTTGTGCTGGACCTGGTGGCTTTTCAGAATATACTTTATGGCGTAGATGTAATTCTCCATATCCTGTTCGTTCATCACAAAAATCTAGTGTAAAGGATCCTGTTACTACTGACCATCCTAATGACAATGTTGATGATGATGATAATGATGATGACAGTCCATCAGAAGACAATGATAATTCTGAGAGTAATCAATTTGGAGATCATGAAAGCTGTAAACAGCGAAAACAATCATTATTTACAGCTAAAGGATTTGGATTAACATTGACTGGTTCATGTGATTTTCGAGAGAATGATTTTCTTGCTGGTCCCAGAGAAGCTTTTATGGCGCATTATGGTCCTACACATGATGGTGATATAACTAAATGGGTTAATTTGGCATCATTTTCATCATTCATTGGTCGTAGCACAAATGGTGTTGGTGTTCATATTCTAATGGCAGATGGAGTTAGTTCAATAACCTATTTCATTAATAATAATAATAATAATAATAATATAATGATAATAATATAGTCTAATGAGGTCAATTTCACCTATCTATGACGACGCGTTGTTCATTTCTACTTAGATATGATAACTTTTATTGACTGAAAAACAACCTATTAAGCGTCAAATTAAGTAACCAAACAATATTTTTGTAGTGTATCTAGTTGTTACCTAGCATATCGCACATTGTTCACTGAAGTAAGTTTCGACTAGAAAAAGGTTAAAGGCAGCCAGATTAAAACATGATATCAGTCCATGAACTTTTTAACTGTTTGTCTGAGATGTGTAAGGAATTGTAGACTTCTTGATTGGGGTTTACGTGACAACAGAAATTTGTGATTGGAGATTTTAGACGATATGGTTTATGTAGTAATGATGGATAGTGGCTAACAGTGGAATCTAGGATGCGCATTTCGTCCTATTCGGGACTCGTCAGCTGTATGTACCTGCCCTCTAGTGAGTGATTTTGTTCCCACTAAACCCATACCCGTCGCACAATAAGTGGCTATCGTGGCTCAGTGGTGTAGTGGGTAACACTTTCGCGTTTGAAGCGGTTGCTCTCGAGTCTGAATCCCGTTGGGGACAACATCACTCACTGGGAGGGAGGCAGGTACATCCAAATAGGACGAAGTGCGCATTCTGGATTCCACTGCTAGCCACTATTCATCATTACTACATAGTTAAGAACACAGGAAATATCTAGGCATCCGCACACGAGCCCATATGCCAACAGAGACTGATCAATTCGGTCCAACCAATGACGGTGTGATACAAGCAATAACACTTAAAGATATAGCTTATCTTGATATACTGATATGAAGTATGGCAATTCAAACCGCTGTGCAATAATACCAGGTGCTATGTTGGTATTGACTAACTAACTGACTTAACATGCCACTGTAATTCTATGATGTTCATGTCAGTGATCAACAAGGTTTTGATGTACAGAGCAATAAGTGTTAAACAGAGTTAGAATTTAAGATGTCAGTCTCGAGTAGTAACTGTGTATCCACATCTCATCTACATTTTGGCTATTGTCGTTAATATATTGAACTTCGCTAACATGTTGAATTCCATTCCAAACATCACTTGGTCATCGGTGCAAGTTAAGCTATTCAGGTTATGTGTAACCTAAGTAAGCTTGTTTGGTATTCCCCAACTTTGATCATCTGTGGCACTGACTGCCGAGGTATCCGACTACCAATTAAAGGATGTTGCCACTGCATTGCAGTTCGTTCTGTCCTGTTATGCGGTTATTAGACATAGTCATTAAATGTAGAAAACACTTATCTTCATAGCACTTCTCGAGTTTGGGGAAACTACCGTGTGATCCATTTTGAGGTCAGATGAAGGGTACTAAGCAAGACAGGGAAGTCAACTGATGAAGTTGTGAACCTTTGTCGATTGAAATGGCGTGGATATATGTCGCGTATTCGAAGCCACCGCCTACCTCCCATATGCAATGCTACTGGAAGATGAATTAGGTTGAAAGAGAGTGCAGAGTGACCAGGCCAAGACCGATCAGCAGTCGACAAAGTCCCTAATTGTTGGTCCGAGCTATGTGGGAAGATGTAGACTACTGCCTGGCTGAGGTCTCCAAGATGATCAAAATCAGTGGTTGACAACTCTTGATTACATGACTGAATATCGATCACAATGACATCTTCTAAAGCCTATTTTGCATACTACTATGAAGTGTGGCAACCAGAACCGATGTTCTTGTGTGGGAGGTTATACGTTGATTTTGTCTGTCCACCTGAAATAAGTCGACCATCAAATAGTAGTGGTGATGGATTTATCTGATAAAAACCTGTGGATCAGTTGTATGGTAACATCGTCATCAGGGTAACTGACTTGATATTTGGAGGAATCACCTTCCTGACGAGGTCTAATAAGCAGGACTTCCTTTCGATTGTCTCTAAGTACCTGATATGAAAGAAACACATGTGCCAGTCAGATATCTCAGTTGATGAAGCTTCACAACCGTGCCAACTGGTTTACCTCTTCTCCCCAAAACTCTACGCCTGACTGTTGCGTTACTCACGTGGTGACACCACGGAATACGGCACATACTACGAAGGCAGCGGTGGTCAAACACCTGAAGCCAGCCTTCTCATGTCTTCCACCTTCAATATCCATGTTTCACAGCCGTACAGTAGAACAGAGTGGACTGCTGTGCAGCTGCAGTACACACAACCCTTAATAGACAATCGGATATCACGGCGGCTCCACAGGTGGTGTAAATTGGCAAAAGCCAACCTAGAATTTTGTATGCGTGCGGAGATTTCATCGGCCATTTAGCCACCAGTGTTCATCCCACTTCCCAGGTAAGTGAAGTGTTCACCGCATATAACCACTACACTTTTTATTGTTAGCCAGGTCACCGTTGAAGACCAGTCCTGGAGCAACAATCTGAATTTGGGTGGTGACAAACGCATCTTAAACATTCTCAGATTGTCACTCACTGTCTAGAAGACTGCACCTTGTCAATATCTTCATCTAACAGGACTATGTCATCGGCACATTCTAGGTCTAACGAAAATTCTCTTGCTATTAGGTCGACCTCTGTGTGGTTAGGTGGCGAGAAAAAGACCTCCATGAGAATATCTATGATAAAATCGAAAAGGAATGGAGACAGTGGGCACCGTTGACGGACGCCACTCGATGAACATAGCTCCCTGGACATCTCACTATAGGCTCTAACACACCCACAAGTGTTCTAGTAGAGAGCCTTCAATAAGATGATGTACTTGCTCGTCACGCCTTTCAGTGAGAGATATTGCCATAAGACTTCTCGATCAACGGAGTCGAATGCCGTCTTCAGGTCGAGACTACAGTTGCGCAATTGCAAAAAAAACGATTCAACTGTGAGAAATATCAGCATGATCCTCATAATTTGTAAATCATTTACCAGTTGATTATCCTGGATACCTGAAATACGATATTATTTTCAAGCAGTTATAACTCACAGATATAAATGTCAAACGTGTCAACTTGCCTGTTATCCTGTTTTCTAGTAGTAATCAGCTGTTTCTTTTTTTTAAGTTCATTTCTATTCTGATCAAAGTAACAATTCAAGGTCTCATTACTTTTTTCAGGGTTTCGATGTTTCCGGTCAACATAATCTACAAGAAGTCCTATCTAAACAGATTTATTTATGCCAGTGTTTATGCGCATTAATCAATTTGAGACCAGGTATGTGTTTCTTTCTCATACGATTTACATATATATTTATATGTGCTGGTCTACCAGTTAGCTGACTTTCAACCAGTGAGTCATAGGTTCAAACACACTTCACCTGCCTAGGTTTGGGCAGTCAAGCAGTATCATTAACCCTCATCGAATAAGTGTGGTTCACTGTCTCTTGCATAAGGTTCGACAAGTGGATTTCTATTCGGTTCGACCCATCACAAGTGAGGTGACTTCTTGTCTAAGTTAGATAGTAGACAATACGTTTAATCATTTCACTGCATTACTCTTAGATAGGAAGCTGATAAATGGCCAAGCCTAGAGTAACAATTTGTATTTAGATGGTAAGAAACGTAGTTTAAGTATTTTCAAATTGTCTATCATCCTTTGCATCATCTGATGGAAGTGTGCTAACTTTATGGCTGACCTTTTTAAACCCTCACCCCTTCTCATTGAGAAGGCACCATCAGTGTGGCACTGCTAGTCATCCAAGGGAAACACCTTACTCCTGTCACAACCCGTTCAGTTTGCAGTACAACTTCGTCCTCTGACCACCATCGTAGCGTAGCAATTCACACTATATCAGTAAATGCTTTTTGCCTAAGCACTGTCCAAAAGACCTTTCTGGTATGGTAAGATCTTGAGGAAACAAGCGTTCCACCAGTGTAGCTCTTTGGATCATTGTGATATACAAGGCCGACCATCACGTCAGGTTGGCAGCTATCGATCGTTCCTATGTTCTTATTGATCGATTTGATTAACTTATGTACTCAACTGTGAGTGATCTAGTTTCGTGTCCAAACTACTGTTCTCCTACCCCCCTGCTTAATTAGCTTGATAGCAGCTTTGACATTCTCATATGATTTTATAGGGAGTTTTCGAGGCCTATTGCTGTTACTATATCAAATGAAACTGTGACTATTATTTTTCTTTATGTTGTTGTGAAGACGGAGGTGATGAAGATACCCAACCAACAACAGCACCAACAACAAGCACCAATCACCATCCACAAGAGAAACCTAAAAGAAGTAGTCTCTTTCACCTACACCTACCTAAGCAGCATCGTCTCAACTACAGGTGGTGGCGGCAGCGGCCCAGACGAGGATATCAAAGCCAGGATTGGAAAAGCAAGACAGGCTTTCATCAATCTGAAATAATCAGTGTGGAGATCTACTACATAAGGCGTGAACAACATCCGGATTTTCAACACCAATGTCAAGTCAGTGCTGTTTTATGCTTCAGAAACGTGGTATGTCACGAAAAGCACTTCCAACAAACTACAGACATTCATGAACAACAGCTACCTACGCTGGCTCGATACTGAAGATTAGGTGACCAGAAAGAATAAGCAACAAGAAACTCTGGTCGGTTGGCATCGAACCAACCAACAACCTATCACTCATCAAATATGCCGAAGAAAGTGGAGATGGATTGGATTGGACATACACTGAGGATGCCGATTGGGGACATCACACGCCAGGCTAGGGCCTCGAGTGGAATCCAACGGGAAACGACGAGTTGGGCATCGGAGGCGAGGGTGACATGCAGGAGATCATATGAGGAAGAAATGAAAGCTTGTGGGCAGTGAGAACAGAGTGCAGTGGTGGCGTGATAGTGAATCCCTATGTTCCACTAGGAACCTAAGGGAAAAATTATAATAAAATAATAATTATTGAGACTAGTATATCATAAAAATATAAATTCATCTGAAATACATGGATAGTTGAGTATTGGTTCATTTCATCTATTCTCTAGGTGGTCATTTTCTAACAAAATTATTTGATACACTAACTGAATTCACCGCTGGTTTGATTTATCTTATGGGACATCTATTTGAAGAGATTTTCATTGTAAAACCAGTGACAAGTAGACCAGCTAATTCTGAAAGGTTAGTAGACAGATTTGTGTATCCATGTATGTGTGTGTGTGTGTTTGTATTGAATCTCCATTTTTTGTTATTCATTGTAAAACTCAAAGACATCTACCTTCCACAGTGAGATGCATCGGTAACCTTTCATAAATGTCTTTTCTAGATTGATTGTCTTTTTTGCCCACCAAGTTGTTTGTAGTCGAAGAGTTTATACTAGGAAACTTCAACAGTTCTTCCAGTTAATGTAGTCGATTGTATAGCCACATCAACTTTATGATAAGTGATGACAATAAGCTCATCAACTGAGAGACAGAATCAAAGTAGAACTTCATACACAAGTTTATTGGATCAAGTTACCGCACTTCACAGTAGTATACAAAGAATAGATGAATAGAAGAACAGGGATATAAAAGTAGACAAATTAGTGTGAGAGAATCAACAGTCTGAAGACAAGGGTTAATGAAAAGATATCAAAAAGTGAATACATCTGAGTCTTCGACCACCGAATCTTTTCGTCTAGGAGACCCGACCGAGGAAGTCTACGTCTGCCCATTTAGGTCAGACTAACAGTCAGAGACTCCATCGACTGGTATCATCTCCTGGTTTAGCCACCCTGAACCCTCTTCCCCCAGTATGGCACATTGAAGTAGACAATGGCTTAGCATTCGACTAACTCGACAAAGCATCACAGACTTCAAGTGACTTGTCTTTCTTGTATAATACCCTTCACTTAACTGCATCATTGCACACACTCTGATTCCATCAAACGCAAGAAATAGTATGAAGAAACTTGTGATGAAAACAGTGTAAGTGCTTTATACCTTCTACTTTTAGTGACCATGTCTCACAGGCGTACAACAAAAAAGAATGGACTGTAGTACAGCATACTCGTCCTTTGATAGATAGTGAGTTAGCACCACAGTTGACGCAATTTGCCATATATAATGTGAACCTTCTTTACCTAAGCTGATATTTTGCCAGCAACTATACCGTTCCGGTTGATACAACTCCCCAGGTAAATGAAATGGTTGACACATCCAACCACTTCATTGTCTTTTGACTAAAAGTGGATGTTGGCCAGTTCTGGAGCATCACCATTTTATACTTGATGACAAGTGCGAACTGGAATATCATGCAGTTAGTCCCCTTTATAAATATTCACAAAATGAAAATAACAAACGGTTGTGGGGTGAGTTCAATTCACATTTTGTGTCCTCTAAATCTTCCACTTATGCACTAAGTTTAAACAGTTTACAGCGTATGCTATCATGGTACACCAGTATAAGTTATTTCATACATTTCAGTGGTAAAATCAACGCTAAATACATCTTTCACATCTAGACATCAATATAGATTATCATTAGACTATCGGAGATAGCTGTGGTACGGCAGAATAATATTGAGACTGGATGATGATTGAAGGTGAAATGAAAATTTGAATCGCGGCGGGACTCGAACTAGCGACCACAAGGTTTCCAGCCCGGCACGAAGAATATGGTGAGATGAACTAAGTTAAATATGAAGCCTCCTCATGTCACCTCCAACTGTATTTATTTATTTACCTGTACTTAGAGTAGCATATATCTCGGAAGAACGCAGAAGAATTCAAGACGCACGTTTTGTCCTGTTTAAGACTCGTCAGCTGGATGCCCTCTCCCACTTAGATGCACTCCAGGGAGTGGATGTTGTTACCCGTGAGACTCAAACCTCGTACCCAGCACTTCAAACGCCGAAGCGTTATCTACTAGACCACTGTGGCACGATAACCACCTCTTATACAACGAGTATTACTTCTAACTATTTGTTGACATATGTGTAATTCTCCGTTGTTATACTGGGTTGAATTGTTCTCTCCAGGAGGCATTTTACTGTTGAAATGTATCAAATAACTTAGACTGGTAGACACTGATACCTTAATGTAAACAATGTTTAAATTAAGTGTATGTGTGGAAGAATTAAAGGACACAAAATGTGAATTTGACTTACCCCACAAGTGTTTGTTTTCTTACTCTGCTTAATTGGAATGATACTGGTCATTAAAATATTAAAAGTAGCTGCTTCATAGACTTTAATAACTGCCATTTGTGTTCTTATAAAATACGAATAGGTATTCACTGATTAACTATGAAATTCTTGATTGTTACCTCAGCTCCTTGACCTGCTTGAATGTTTGCTGAACACTTATTATTATGATTATTATCTGTCCCTTGGGTTCCTCGTGGAACATAAGGCTTCAGTAGCACGTCGACATTTCAATCTCTTCTCTACACTCTTTGCAACCTGCTCCACGACTTCCCAAAACTTTTCATTTCTTCCTCACACGATCTCCTCCACGTCAGCCAAAGATGCCTAACTAGTCATTTCCCATTTGGCCTCCACTCGACGACCTGGCCCAGTCTGGCACTTGATATCCCTAAACCGTCTTCTCACTGTATGACCAATACAATCAATCCATCTACACTTCCTTCTTCTGAATGTTTCTTCGGAGATACCTTCTTGGTTGGTTCGTTGCCTGCCAGCCAGCCACACTTCCTTCTTACTTATTCTTATTATTCTGGTCATCTGATACATAGATAGATCTTCAGTGTCAGTATTGAGTGTGAGGGTAGGCGACAGCTGCTCATGTGGTGTATGTCTGTAGTTTATTGCAAATGCTTTCTGTAACACGTCAACTCTCTCAAATCACATAGAAACACTGACTTACTTGATTGAATTAGTGTTGAAAATCTGGATGTTGTTCAGGCTTTATGCTGGGTGCATTTCAGTGTAGTGAATTGCAGTCGATCTCCACACTGATTATTTCAGATAAATGCAGGAAGGCCTGTCTTTGATGTGTTTCCGATTCTTGCTGCTTTGACATTCTCATGTGTGCCACCACCGTCTGTAGTTGAAACGATTCTGCCTAGGTAGGTAGGTAGGAAGGTGAAAGAGACGTCTACCTTCAGATTTCTCACATTGAAGGTGATTGGTGCTTGTTTTTGTAGTTGGTTGGGTATCTTCATTACTTCTGTCTCTTCTACGTCCGCCTGAGGGAAGTTCCGTCTTCGCTACCTCGCCTCTTCTTTCAACTTGTTGTTTTTCACCTGTAGATCTCCGAGTTAGTGTGACATAAGACATCCGACATAAATGATCATCGGCGAAATCCAAGTCTTCTTTCGGGGTCTTTTCATCATTCCAGCTAGCGTATTCCCATCTTCTTGCTCCTCATAGTTTGTTGCATGATTCAGTCTAGTCCATTCCAGTCGACCACAATCAGGAAGATTATCGGTGATGTGAAAGTGGGTGACAATCTTGTCTTACACTTGCGTACACCTGACTAACGCTCACTTATACTCAACTGGACAAAGCCTGTAATAGTTCGAATTTTGTCCTGTCCATGTAGGTTTTCTGTAAATAAATCGTTTTAAGGATCCATGCTGCTGCGAACTAGATAATCTGTTCAAAATGTGAAAGCAGCCATCGTCCTCTTATACACGGATCAAGGATATGCTGCTCTATACTTCATTCAATCGGTTCAGAATTGAAGTGGACTGACTAGTGTTATGATAAATAGTTAGGAAATCGTCGACATAGCTTTCCGACACAGATGGGTTTTGGTCAGTTAGGTTCTCCGCTAAGTTTTCCATATGCTTCATAAAGATGTCTGTTTAAATGAGGCTCAAGTGACTTCCCATGACAACGCCATTAACCAGATGGAAATGTTCACCCCAAATGTAAAATTTTATCATTGGTTGTACATAAAAGTAATAGCTCTTCTATGCGATGCAGAGAAATCGGTAGTGAAAAATTATGCATAGAAATGTAATCACATAAAATGTCAATTGTCTTGACCATAGTCGATATTGGTGAATAGTGAATTAACGTCAAGTGTTTAATGTTGACATTATCAAGGTATTTCATTACTCTGAATGTATCTTTTACGGTATACGTGCAGAATCGTTTCTGAATGGGATCCAATAATTCCACTAGCCACTGGGCAAGCTTATGCGTCGGTGATTATAGGATGTAACTGGGTGTTCGATTCGTGTACTTTCAGTAAACCATAAATATGTAAGAATTACGAATCAATCGGTTTCAATGCGTCAGCTTTTTCTTTTGTAATCAAACTTATATCTTAGAGTTTCACTAGATCAGCGGTCATTGTTCTCTGGAACATTTTTACACTTATCGCTTCAAACGTCAAGTATCAAATGATAATAAATGATACCCGTTGCTCAAGAGGTGACTATCATGCTTGAGTGGCCTAGTGAGTAATGTTTTGGCGTTTGAAGCGTTGAGTACGAAGTTTGAGTCTCAGTGGGAACAACAATCACTGGGGTGCAGGTACATCCAACTGACGAGTGAGTCCCAGGCAGAATGAAACACGCATCCTGGATTCCACTGCAAGTAATCAAGGTGAATAAAACTAGAAATTATTATCACTCAAAAAAGCCTAACTGTCTATATTGTGACCGAATCGAATTATGGGCATGTGTATAGTGATACTGAGACTGAATAGACACCTCAACCGAATACTGTTACGACTAACCTCCCTCAATTCCTTCTGCTTCACTGAGCCACGAAAATTAGAACACAAAAGACTGACTGTGACTGTAAGAACAACAACTCTTAGACAAATACATAGTCTATATATACCATATATTTACATAACCCTCAGAAAATGAAGCCATAAATAAGCCAATCCGATTTATCGTATGATGTTGAATTTGTCCAATCAGGTTATCATGTCAGTACATGCTTAAATCATCAGCTGAAAACGATTTCTCTATTGGATGCCTTTTTGCCACTACCTATCAGTCTATCGTTTAACTTGTCCTCCCTACTCATTGTTTAAAAATCGGAAATTGATCTTAAACAAAAACCAGGAATGAGTAATGCTGAAGAATTGGAAAAAATAAGCTCAAGTCCATCTTATGTCCTCTGACTGCTTACAATGGTTTGTGTTATATCCCTATCACTACTACGTCGAGACATATCAAGATACAACGGTTTCCATGTATATATTTACAGTGGTCTCGAAGCTTTCTAGGCCTTTCTAGAACACCATACCCTTTTGAATTATTACTTCTTCAACCACTTTGGTATTTACACGTTGGTTCATGTGCCTTTTATCGAAAATTTGGTGCAAAATGATTGGTTGTAAAAGGCTTCAGGGATTTACGGTATCTTATGCGAATCTCTGCAGTCCGCTCTGTTCTACTGTATGGCTGTGAAACATGGCCATTGAAAGTGGAAGATATAAAAAGGCTTCAGGTGTTTGACCACCATTGCCTTCGTAGTACAGGACGTATTCCGTGGTGTCACCATGTGAGTAATGCAGAAGTTAGGTGTAGAGTTTTGGGGAGAAGAGGTAAGCCAGTTGACGAGGTTATGAACCTTCATCAACTGAAATGGTTGGGACACGTACTACGTATGCCTAGTCACCGATTGCCTCGTCACACAATACTGGCTGAGGTGGGTCCAGGCTGGAAAAGGCCCAAGACAGCCAGACTAAAACATGGCACCAATGTATGACGTCTTCTCTGACTGTTGGTTTAAGCCATGTGGTGTGATGCAGATTAGGTGGTTGGGGTCGGTGGGACAAGAGGAATCAGTGGTTGGAGACTAACTCTAGGTGATCACATGGCTCAGAACCGATGTCAGTGGTGCAGGTGTATCCCCACACACATTATCCTCATCTTAACAACGCTGTACCGAATCTCACCATTTTGCCACTCCTCTTTCCTTTCTTCTCGTACTTTATATTTCTTTTGACTGCATTCACTTATCTTCATCCTTCACCTCACTACCTTTTTACTTGATGAACTGACGTGAGGTGTGGCAACTCGGACCGTTATGCAGTAATGCCTGGTCCTATGTTGATAATGAAAGAAAGAAAGATACGAATCTCTGTAATCTTATTGTACACTATAACAGTTGATTAAATGATATCCTTCAAACTCTAGTCAGTTAGCTTCAACATGAGACATCACATTACTTCCTGACGGTTTAAGTTATTATACCTCACCCAACTAAATCAAGTTAGTAATCGCATAGACGCCAACCGAGAAGTCGACAATTCACACGAAACTTAACAGATACAATGGGTTCTGACTGTTGACTCAATTTATAACTTTTCCCTCATCTTATTCTTGGCCTGAACAATCAGATATTGTCATAAACCCTTACATAGTGTGTGTGTGTGTGTGTGTGTGTGTGTGGTGTTGTGACGACGCCTACTTTGGCATCGAAACATTTGCCAAGTAAAACCTGAAGAGCTTAGGGAAAAAAAACTAAATCTGATCATCCACATCTGTACCTGGACCTGTACATTGCATAACTATAGACAGAAGATGTAAACGTATGCTGGAAATTGTTTTGTAATCCATGAAATATGCTTCATTGTCATAATTTTTCTAATTTCTTTTTTGTAGGTATTTAGTATGCAAGAATCTACAATCATCATTATCAACAATGGCTGGTTGTTTATTACCACCTAAATCATGTGAAATAAATAATTTTGATTCAACGAATGATAATACTATTGATCAAAAGTCAAGTTTTCGACAGAAACCACGTAAATTTCCAGGTCAACAACAATATCAAACATTATCTATGAATAGTACTGGGAATTATGATGAACAAGATTTAGAGAAGAAATATGGTATACTAAATGATAAACATAAATCTGATCCACTTGGATTAGTTATCAATCATTTTTTACAAGTTAATGAAAAGTTGAATAAATTAATACTATTGAATAATTCTATTTCAACTAGCTCTAAGATGGATGTATTAAAATTATGTCAAAGTGAAATTATTCAATCAGATCAAAAATTTATGCAGTTTATGCAAAATATGAATGAAGGGTAAGTTTGTATTGTTTTTTTGTCATTTTCTAATGAATTAATGTACCCTAAAGTGATAGAAATTAGTCGATTAGTTTCTCAAACAATAAGTTGTCAGTTCCCACCTATTTTTAGCTTTACCCCAGCGGAGTAACACATTGGCAACCTTCACATAATAAGTTTAGCTCATAAGTGTTTCCATTGAATGGTGACTAGCTGTAGAATCTGAGATATGTGTTTCGTCCTATTTAGGAGTCATCAGCTGGATATAAAACTGCCTTACAATGAGGAATTTTGTTCCTATTAAGACATGATTTGAACTGGTTTTATGATTTATTTTTAATGTCAATACAAAAAGACAGGTAAGAGAACTCTTTGAATGACTTTGTGTTAAGAATAACCTGGCTTGGTTAACTAGTCCACTAGTTGCTAGGCTGTCCTAAGCCTGAGTAAAGACGGAAGGTTGGGCAAAGGGCTAGCAACCCTACCTCGTAAAACCAATACAACCGCTAAAGAAACTTCAAAGCACAGACAAAATACAAAAATGAAAAACAAACTTATTCCTCGCTGGAATCCTGGAGACGAAATCATGCCAGTTGGTGAAAGCTTGCCTTAGGGAAGCCAATTAGCAGATGTATCTTCTCGCTCTCGATGAAAGCGAAAGTAAACATGGGGACATAGAATGTCCGTATTGTGTTTGAACCTACTAAGGCTGCCTAGATTGCAAAGGAGATGAGAAGGTATAGCATTGAAGTGCTAGGAATCTGCGAAAGCAGGTGGACTGGAAGTAGACTCTCCAAACTGTCAACTGGAGAATCAATAATCTACTCTAATATTGTCACCCAGACGACAACCACGGGCACAGAACACAGATTTAAAGTGGCTACCATGATATCTCCGAGAGCATCGAAGGCTCTCATGCAGTAAGAACCAGTCTTCTCCAGGATCAAAGCAGCAAGGTCCAACTCAAAAGGAAGGAAAGTCACAATCATACAATGCTACGCACCTACAAATAATGCAGACGAAGAGAAGAAGGAGGAATTTTACAGACAACTACAATCAACACTGGACAAGACCTCAGTTGGCGATATCAAAATTCTAACGGGTGAAGTGACATGAGTGCCGAACTGGGAGCGGACAACACGGGAAGAGAACTAACCATGGGTCAAGAAGCGCTCGGTGAGGTGATGAACGAGAATGGAGAACTGTTTGCAGAACTCTGTGCATTCAACGATTTGGTGATTGGAGTCAGGCAGTGTGTTCAAAGCACAAGGATATCCACAAAGCGAGCGACATGGATTTCACCAGACACTAGGACACACTACACTAGAAATCAGGTCGACTTTATCTCAATCTCAAGAAAGTGGAAGAAATGTGAGCTTCTGGGCTGTCGTGGAGCCAGATTGAAAAGATTACAGACAACAAAGTGCAGTGGAGACGTGCTACTGAAGCTCTATCTTTCACCAGGAACCCAAGGGACAAATAATAATAAGTGTTAAGAATATCGTTAGGCTTTCAGCATTGATTAATCTCAATGGTTTATGACAGTGAATACCTTTCGATATTCTATATTGTAAGCAGATGACGAGAAACCGATGAAATAAAACTTTTCCATGTTATTTTGCTCAAATTGTTCTTCTTCCTCTTTACTAATCTAAATTCATTTCGTAACTAAGCCATCAACTGTTCAATGATAACAGCCTTTTATTAACTAAAGGTACGCTTACCGACGCCCGACAATACCTGTATTTCTCGATCTGAAGGCGGCATTTGATACCATCGGTCTAGAAGACTTATGGCAATGTCTCTCATTGATAGGGGTACCTAGTAAGTACATGTTATGAGTTCGAAGCGCTAATGGTTATATATATATATATATATATATATATATATATATATATATATATATATTCCGGAACGAGTATAATACGCGCGCTCAGCTGACAGCTAACTTGGTACGCAAGAGACACTGACTGCCATCCCAGGACGAATAGAGAGAAGACCGAAGCTGGCAGATGAGATAGTATATTATTCCGACAATATAACATAATAACAATGAATCAATCCAAAACACGTGAGTAAGTATACACATGAAAACTGACCTTGTCCGCAATAGGAGAAATTCGCATAGTAAGAGTGAAAGTTAACCAATCAGCGATTACATTACATTACAATGGGGACAGAAATAGACTATTAGTCATACCGTAAAAATGATGTGGGAATGACACGTTAAACTGTCCGGATCGATAACAATGTTATAAACAAAACTGAGGCATCACAACAGCACGTCACCTTATTCGAACACCTATGGGCATGTTAAAGTATATGAGTTGTGTACGTCTGATTTTATCCGTCGAGCATGCCTACCCTATTATTCAATTTTATCATAGCCGGCATATGGAGGTCCTCCTCTTCTCATCTGACCATATAGAGATTGAGCTGATCACAGGGGAATTTTCGTTAGACCTAGGATACGCAAATGACATAGTCCTCTTAGGTGAAGATGCTGAGAAGATACAGAGTCTTCTGATGGCCTACTCAGGATACAAACCTTTTAGTACAAAAATCTGATGGATAAGAGATGATATCTCACCAGTTTAAGCACTCAATTTTCATCCAACAACTTTTTAGCTCGAACGCAGTCTCACTAGACTCAGCCTGGGCTACCATGAAATATCATAAGCCCTTGGATAATAATCCTGGTTTGTGTCCATTCTACCGGGCTTGGTTGTATTATTCATCATTACAAATGGAAGACATGAAAGGGTCACAAGGTTTTGATCATAGGTGTCTTTGCAGCATTGGTCGTATTTGGTGGAATCATCATGTAGACAATGTCGAGACCAGACGAAAGGTTCTAATCAAGGCAGACTAGTCGACTGATGTGATTGTGAATTTTAGTCGACTGAAATGACTTGGACGCGTATTGTACACGCCGATCCATCGCCTGCCTTGTACCATCCTAAAATATGTCGGATTATGTTGAAAGAGTTGAGAGTGGCCATGCCAAGATGTGGGACCAGTCGGAAAGCCCCTGACTGCTGGTGTGAGCCCTGTGGGAGGTATAGACTATCTGGTTGGGGTCCTTGAGACGAAAGGAATTAGTCGTTGAGAAATTTTGGTAACATGGCTGAGAATCGGTCGAAATGACTCACATGTATACACTCCTGGACATCATCTATGGCCTGAACATTTGCCCTAATCGTTATGTTTAGATTTCCTTTTCTGTCGGACAATTTTATCTCTTTTGATATCATTCTTGTATCCACTTGTTCTTTGTACACTACGTGTGAAGCGTAGCTACTTGAATCGATGCACTCGCATACGAGGTTTTACTTTGATTCTGCCTGTCTGTACATATTTCTCATAAGCAGGACGCTGAACAAAAAAAACATTGATACAGGGTTGAAATCACTGTAGAATAATGTGTTGTATTGTGCAGGTTTCGCTTTGGTATACTTTGCGTCGGTAATAGTGTCAAGCGAATGACGTTCACTAATCTCTACAGATAATCATGATACCGTTTCGCACCCAATTTCTGCTTCAATGTTGACATTGTTATCATTATCATTTGACTGTCTGAGAAAGCAGCTGTGGTTTGGTAGATTAGTATTATGCTGGGTAGTGATTGAAGGTGAACTGCAGCCGGATTCGAACCAGTGACCACCGGGTTACCAGCCTGTCACTTTACCAACTGAACTACGAGATCTGACTGCTAACCATCTTCAATCATTACCCAGTACAAACTGTTATCATTAGTTATATCGCTCGTATAAACATATGCAACGTAGTTGCACCAGTTGTAACATTGAACCTTTTTTTCCTTTCGTAAATGATAGTAATTTCGCTTCCCAATACTTTTTTCCCCCTTACATTCTAGGATAGCTGAGCATCAGTGTATTGCCTTGTCTAAACTGATTGCATTTTCACAGAATCATAATTTGATTGAGGATCGACAAGTTGAATTGCATAAAGCTTGTTTAGAAAAATGGAAGGTATATTTTCTTGTTGTCTCTTAGTGTTTTTCTTTCTTACTATCAAGATTACTGCACAAAATGATCTTGACATGACTATGGATAATAAATCATATCCAAAATGTATTCCAGTGAACAATACTGTTCAGCTGTATGATATGTCTAATAAATCAGTTAAAATGGAATTGCATTCTACCATAGTGCTTAAGTTTTACTCTTATATTGAAGAGATTTTCGATGAACAATTAGTGAATCGACGGAAGTAGAGAACTGTGGATCATTGAACTCCGACTTAGTGGCTGATAGTTTACACGTTCACCATGTGGCCTGAGTTCGATTTTCAGTAGGGTCGTGGGTAAGTACTGCTAAAGAGTCCTGTTCTAGGACGAAACAGTGGTCAGGTGCTGACAGGTTTTTATTGGTTTTTCAACTGATGTCAATAGGTGATGCGATTCAGGTGAATATTGAATGGAAGTTCTGCTCCCTCATTCCAAGACTTTGGTGTTATCTGCACATGACCACTTATGACCAAACGTATCAACTTGTGGCTCTAGAGGCAGCTTATTGCTTCCATTAAAGTGTCTACAATAATCATTCTAACCATCATCAGCACAAACTTCAGAAAGAAGTCTGAAGTTTAGTCAGTTGTCCTGATGACCTTGGGTGTGATTGGTTATTTCTACTACAATCTTGTCATTGTCTACATGCTCATTTCAATTGGTTATCCTTTCGACAAAAACTCTGACCTTCTATTTGTTTTTTGTGTTTCTGATTGGATGATAATAGATTGTGTCAATGTGAGTATGTCCGTTGATCTTTGACTGGTCCAAATCCCAGAGAGTTTTTAAAAGCTAGAGTTTGGACCAGTCAGCGATCAATAGACATACTGACATTGACACAATCTATCATCATCCAATCAGAAACACAAAAAACAAATAGAAGGTCGGAGTTTTTGTCGAAAGGATAACCAATTGAAATAAGCATGTAGACAATGACAAGATTTTAGTAGTAACAACCAATCACATCCAAGGTTACCAGGATAACTGACTAAGCTTCAGACTTCTTCCTGAAGTTTGTGCTGATGATATTGTCCTGAATGAAATCAAAGCTTCACGATTAAGCCATCCAGCTCAGAGAACAAAACATAACTCAAATCATCCTCCTGAGCTACAAATATTCTCCATCTATTTCAACGGCGAACGTTGTTTGTTCTGTTAACGATGAGGAACGTAATTCTCCTCAGTATGGATTAGCCAGTTATCCTGTGTGTGTTGTAGTGGTATTGTAAATCCTCATACGATAAATGTTTGGCTGGAAATCTGTCATACAGAGAGGCACATAGTTGTAAGTTTTATTGTGTTTCCAGCAACTAGTGGGATCTCAGTTCTGGAGACCAGTGTCGCAATGATGAATAGATGTCATCAGTAAGTCGAAATAATTGTTGGATTTTTTACTGATGTTTCAATGGAATCTACTAAAGTGTATCTGATAATCTGACTATGTTTGCTGCATGTGTACTTTTCTTTCAAGGTCCCACTTGTAGAACGTCGACTTACCCCGTGGCCTCTATTATCCGCCAATCGTTCAGTCATCATTCATGGTTTATTAGGAGTAAGTTGCTTTTTGTTACCATTGTTTTTATTATTTCGATTGAAAACCACTTGATTTCGCGTGTTCTTCGCTTCCGGTGGCATAGTAATCATTGCCATTATCATTGTGAGTAATATTATTATTATTCTCAATGCAATACTATTATTATTATTATTATTAGAACACAAAGGTGGTACGTCAAGGTCACTAAGAAATATGCCACACCAAATAGTATAACTACAATGTGAAAACATAAACGATAGGAAGCATATAAAGTAAGGAAGGAGAATAAGAATGGTATGATTAGAAGAGCAGTCCAGTAAGGTGCATTCAAAACGAAACATTCATTCCTTTTCAACAGCAGAAGATTGGCGGAAGCTACAGCATGACTGCCACTGGTTTCCATTTTGAACCATATTTGATGACGTCTCAAGCTACGTAGTTGCGTGATCTCTCGGACTCCACCCAGGGAGTCATGATGTACAGACATGTGCTAACCCGATACAACTATTCTCCATCTCACGACCCCAAGCCGTACACTGACTAACCCTTTGTTTCCTTATCCAGCCTTACGGGAAGCAAACAGTAGACGATATGGAGCTGTTTAGGCGACATGCGTAACACATATTCAAGCCACCGAAGCTGGTTTTTCCAGATGACTTCACTTATTGAATGACGATTTCCATTATGCCCAAACACATGCTGTTGTACCTCCGAATTACTTACATTGTGTTACTACTAGATACGATCAACGATGGTCGAATATACAGAGTCGTTGCACATCCTCAGCTTGGAGATGGCAGGTTTCACAGGCTAGTGGAGAAACACTCGCACTGAAGCGTTGTAAACCTGACTTTTTGTAGTGATATTAACGTCGCAATGGCGCTAAAGGTAGCCCAGATTGACGTATGCCCCTCTGGCTTTCGATATGCGGTTGGAAATTTCACCATTCACACCTCCACCAGCATTCACACAGCTACCCACATACAATGAACTTTTCGACTACTTCCAACCGAGGGTAAGCTCAGGCACAGGCTACTGCCAATGTTGCAAGAGTAGTTTGCACTTCAACGGTGCAAAGCACATACCATACTTACGGACACTGATAATCATAATAATACACCGTTATCATGTATTGTCCTCCCCAACGTGATGGATGGTAAAGATTTACGTTTGAGGAAGATGGTTTCATCACATTATTGTTCTCTCAATTGAATATCTGAAGATAAATGGTAAAACATAAAAGTATAGGGCAACTCGATAACCACATGTGCGTTTGTGTAGCTAGTAGTTAATCACACCTATTATATGAGAACTCATATTACTACCTGTCTGCGTAGATGTTGATAGGTGGAGTGGGGGTTTGAACCCTCCATCTACTGGTCAGAAACGTCAAATACCTAGAGCAATAAACCACGTTTGTATCCAATGATGATTACGAGGCTGAGACTACCATGCTAGAGAAGTATTTCAAGTATTCATTTGTCAGACGGCTTCAGATACTTTTTAGTCGCTTTCTCTCAGCCGTTGCGAATGGATGAATTTGTCTCCTTTTCAAACACTCTTCTTGTTTGATTGTTGGTATGGTTCTCTATACCAATTTCTGATTTGTTTCTAAATCCAATTTATCGTAATACGCCTGTCTATCAGTTAGACTTGTGAGATGTGCTCTAACCTTCATGAAGTTTGGTCAGTCTAATGTCTACTCTTGTAATCATCTTAACTTCTTTATTCAAAGGTTTGTGTATTTCTGCGGGTCAGACAGACATTAACAACGTAGACTTTGCATCAATGAGTACGGTTTGGTGCGATGGTTACTTGGTTCGAGTCTCAGTGGGACAACATCATCCACTAGGGTGCAAATATATCCAGCTGATAGATCTCAAACAGGACGAAACGCGCGTTTTGGACTCCTCTGCTGGCCACCACCAAGCAGACTATAGAGTCACAGTCCAGTTTGTCGTATGGATCGAGATAGCTAACAGTAGAGGAGACAGAACAATAAAAAGAATATTATCTCTCATAGATTACCATAAAATAAGTAGCAGCATGTATATAAAGCGTGTTGCAGAATTCGACTCGATGATCATTACAGTGAAACCAAAGAGTACAAAGGTATCCGTACCCACTATGTTCAATTTTGAGTTTTATCAACATCTAAACTCTCCAACTATCATTGATTTCAGTTGGCTCATTGACCCAATGCGGAAGCCTATATTTGCATACTTATTTGAAATCAACTGTTGCTACTTTTGTTAGTTTAAACACCCTTATTCATTTAACAGTATTCCATTTTTTTGTACTTGTACGGTGGTTACTCTACTTGACCAGGCGTACTAAGTTAATCGACTTTATGCACAGTTGTCATTTCCTTCAACACTACGGTTTTAGTGCCACAAATCTTTATCAGCCTCATTCAACAGCAGCCATATGTTATATGATGCTACATGTCAAGTGATTGACAATGGAAAGCTCAGTGATGCATTTCCAGTGAAGACAGGGGACAGGAGTAAGACAAGGTTGCCGCCTACTGTCACATCACCGATGCTCTTCCTGATTGTGGTCGACTGGAATGGACTAGACTGGATCATGCAACAAACCATGAGGAGCTGTGAGAAGATGGGCTTACGTTGTTTGACTGATGCGATCTTAGAAGAAGATTCGGATTTCGCTGATGATGATGATTTAGGTCTAATATCTTATGTCGCACAAACTCGAAGATTACAGGTGAAAACTGTCAAGTTGGCAGAAGAGGCAGGACAGCGAAAATGGAACATCAGGTGAAGGTAGAGAAGACAGAGGTGATGCAGATACTCAACCAACAATATTAACAACAAGCACCTATCATCATCGACAGGTGAAATCTAAAGGAAGTTGTCTCTTCCACCTACCTTCCTACGCGGCATCGTCTCAACTACGCGCAGCGGTGGTGGTACAAATAAGGACGTCAAAGCCAGAATCTGAAAGACATTAAGACAGGCCTTCCTGCATTTATCTGAAATATCAGTGTGGAGATCTACTGCACTACACTGCACTCAGTATTAAGCGTGAACAACATTCGGATTTTCGACACTATTTCAGTCAAGTAAGTCAGTGTTTCTATGTGATGGTTGAGAGAGTTGGTGCGTTACAGAAAGCATTTCCAACAAACTATAAACATTCATCAACAGCTGCCTACGCTTGATATTGAAGATCAGATGGCCACAATGATAAGAATAAGCAGCATAGATGTTCGACTGGCAACGAACCAACCAAGAAGATATCTCCGAAAAATATTCAGAAGAAGGAAGTGTAGATGGATTGATTGTATTGAACATACAGTGAGAAGACGGTTTGGGGACATCACGCACAAGGCCCTCGAGTGGAAGCCAAATGCGAAATGACGAATTTGGCGTCGGAGGGTGACATAGAGAAGATCGTGTGAGGAAGAAATGAAAGGTTCTGGGCAGTAGTAAAGCCAGGTTGCAAAGAGTGTAGAGAAGAGAGTGAAATATCAGTGTGCTACTGAAACCCTATATTCCACTAGGAACCCAAAGGACAAATAATAATAATAATGAAGCAATATTTGTTTGCTAGAGGAGTGCTCATAGACTACTAGTCAATTGACATTTTGAGAATTCATACGATATGATGTTGCCGGGCTGTAGGTTTTCAAGAGAAACTGTCTCTTGATTCCGCCCAACTTATGGATATTCGTGAAATCCAAAATGATTGTGCATCATCGAGAACGGTACAGTAGTCACTGATTTACTATAGTATCTAATTATTCAACTGAATTACCTGCAGGTCACTGGTTCGAATCCAGCCGTGACCTAGATTTTCACTTCACCTTCAACCACCACCCAATATCAACAATATGAATCTGCTAAACCACGCCAATCTCAGGTACTCAAACTGGTAATCAATATGATGCTCCCCCTCTCTCTAATTCAGCTTGATTTAGATTGCAGTGAGAAGTCCTTTCTGGGCATCGTGTGAATTTGATGAACGAATAGTAGTAACGCATGTCGAATTTACATGGCACTTGGAAAAAAACGCTTGGGGATTGAAGTGAAATTAACAACTGGTCAGCAGTCAGGTATCGTATTTCACTTGGTAGAGCATCGGGCCGCAAACAGGGAGGACATTGGTTCAAATCCTCCCGCAGCCCGGATTTTCATCTCGCCTTCAATCGTCACCGAGTATCAATGATAATAATAGACAAGAATTCAAGGTCAATAATTTATTACCAATATGATTGAAGGCTCTTTTCTCTTTACTATGACGGTATTTTTCATAAATAGTTGTCTTTTATTACTTGAAACTGTGGCTTATTGATCTGGGGAGTTTCGATTTCAACCTGTGAATCAGGTGTTTGGACCCCGCTCCACCTACCATGGTTTGATTAGTCAGTCACTAAAGTGTGACTCATTGTCCAGTGCATGATGGGTTTCATCCTCATTAAGGGTGCATCGATCGTATTTTCATCCTCTGACAGGTTCTGGAACACATACATACCATCCAGTGGCCGACACTTGCCATGTTTCTTGACCTGAAGCGACATTCGGCTCTGTCAACCGTGTGTTGTTGTGGCAGTGTCTAACTGTGAAATGAGTACTGAGCAAGTATATAATTCTTATCAAAGCTCTCTGCTTGAACGCACGCATCCGTTTAAGGGCTTATGGAGAGTTGTCAAGTGGGTTGACGACAACTAGTGGTGTCCGGCAAGGATATCCACTGTCACCGTTCCCACATAACTTCATCGTATACGTACTGATGGACACAACCTTAGGTACGTCTGACTTCATAGGGATTCACCCACTCCCTGGAGGTCATTTGGTTGACTTGGAATTTGCAGTCGATATTGTCCTACGAGATGAAAATGCTGACAAAATACAGGGTCTTATGAACTCGTTGAGCAGAAATCTAAGTATGTTTGCCTGGCATGGATTTCACACCTGTCAAACTTGATGCTCCAACGCTAGTCTGCTGCAAATACTCCTATTTTTATGATAGTGACTGAAGTGGTAGGATGTGTCAACCACTTCACTTACTTGTGGAAGTGCATCAGCCCAGATGACCGGTTGCTGACGAAATCTTGGAGACAGAACACTCGTTCGGAATTCGCCAAATCGCGTCACCTATCTGCATTTCGTTCTCTCCTGTTATACGGCCGTGATACAAGGTGTTTGATCATAGGTGTCTTCGTGTCATTGCTCGCGTTTGGTGGAAACACAATGTGACCAATGTTGAGGTCAGACGAAAGCTACTAGGCAAGATAGGAAAGCCGAATAACAAAGTTGTGAACCTTGGTCGACTGAAATGGCTTGGAAATGTACTGCGCATGCTGAGTTATCGCCTACCTCGACATGTCATGGTAAGGGAAGTTGGATTAGGTTAGAAAAGGGTTTAAGATGACCAGACTAACATGTTGTACCAAGCGATGAATTCTGTGACTGTTCGTTTGAGCAGTTTTGAGAGATATAGGCTACCTGGGTGAGGTCCCCAAGATTCTTAGTAACTTGGCTGAAAATCGGTCACAATAGCGCAGCTGTATTCACTCCTTAACATCTTGTAAAGGTTGAATATTTGTACTGACCTTTATCCTCAGATTGTTTATTCTGTCACACGAAATTGTCTACTTTGATATCACTCCTTTTCTATCCACTTGTTCTTTGTATACTACTGTAAAGTATGGCAACTTGAATCGCTGCTCTTCTGTGAGAGACTCTACGTTGCTTTTGTCAGTCAGTCAGTGTCAGTACATGAAAATTCGGATCAGTGAGTTGCATTCTGCCTTTCATAAGCTACTTCCAAGGCTTTATGTACTTTAAATTATTGACGATATATACCTATTTATTCATGTATAAGAACAAGATATGGTTTCATTGAGAAAGAAATATTTCTTTTCAACGACTTCATTGTCAATATGTACAGTCGTATTTATACTCAGTAAAGTGACAGATAATTACACTGGAAAGAGACTTACTCAGTCAATATGTAAAACATACAATAGGTGTAGGTGGTGGTAATTGTTCAAATGGAAGCGATAGAAAACGGGTCACTGTGAATCAGGAACGAACTAATAAGAAATAGTGAAGTATGAGAGAAATGCTGTCAAAGAATTGAAAAACGGTGATAATGATGATGATGATAATAAAAGAGTAGTATACCAAAGTGAAGTAAAAGAAGTTGACAAATTAACTAAAAATGAATTATTAAGTCCAATGTAGTGAAAGTGGTTTCATAAAACGTTTTTGAATGCAAAATTTCAGTTTTTGTTCATGTATAGGTGGTAATACTTCAGCTATGCATAAGTGGTGGAAACGTAGACCTTTGTAAATTACTTTCAAGGATAAATCGCATGGATCCGAATGACCTAACTCTACTAGGTGTTCACATATCGATCAATTTGTTCTTCTTCATCCACCTTCGGTAAGCTGAAGTGGCTAATGTTCAGCAACACGTTTTCGGAGGGCCATCTTACAACGTGCAATATAGTCAGCTCCACAGGAGTATGTGAATTTGTAGACACATAGATGTGGACATAAGTGGGTAGCCTATCCTTCACGGATCGACGAATTAGACGGCGGGTGGAGAATATCAATCTCGGTCTAGCAGCATAGAAGCTACCATTGATACATCTTGACAGATGATTTTTCATCACTTCGACTGTGATGTCTCCTTTGAATTCTAATTCATGGTTAAGATTTTCTTAGGGACTGTAATGGAATGGGTAGTGATTCGTTTCTTCAGATTCTTATCAATAAATCTCTTAGGGTATGCGTTATTCAATAGTTTTGTTCTAAACGTTTCAATTTCAACATCCATTGTGTCCTCTGAACAGATTTTATTGTTTCTGGAACACAACAAATAGATGAGATTTGTTTTATAACTATGAAAGTTAGTGAAGTGACCAGTCCAAGTTGGTTTTTGGCTAGTGTGTGATCATTGAATGGAGCGATTATGTACAGAAAGTGGAACATTGAATTTAACTTTTCTTCTACAGTGAATTTCATGGACGAATGAAAATCATTGAAACGTCTTAGTAGTTCATCCACTGAACATGTTTCATCAGAAATAAAGTTCAGAGATTTACCATAATTATTCCTATTTTTATTTAATTTTATCATCAAGAAGTTAATGTAACGCAACAATGATAATGTTGTCTAGCATATCACCATTCTAATGATATAATCCAAAAAAAGTTTCATTGTTTACTTTTTATTATCTAGGATAAGGAGAAATTTATATCGCTTAATATGTTACCATCAGAATATCGTCCTAATATTAGACTTACATCGTTTAATAATACTCATTTCAGTAATTTAGATGCTTTAATTGGTAGTCGAATTGCTTTAGTCTGTGGTAATCCATCATTGACATCAACTTCAGAACCAGCTCAGTCAATGTTCATTTATTCACGTGGAAGTGGAGTTATGGTAAATAATCTATACGAATTTTGATTTTTAATTATTGTATAATTGAAATTCGATTACTTTTTACTCTGAAAGATGAAAATAATCGTTGTCTATGGCACCACGTATAACATACGTATTGGCATGTGTGTGTGTGTGTGTATGTCAGTTAAGTACTAGAATTAAATCTCTACAGTCCTACTGTAGACATTTGAGGTCTTGTTACTCTCTCTCTCTCTGTATGTGTGTGTATGTGTGTGTTGAGTAACAGATTCCTTGGTTTGTGTCACATATTGGTTTATGCGGTTGACTTTCAACCAAATAGGTCATACATTCCAACGAGGTTTAAACAGCTGTAGCTCATTGCTCAGAATATAAACTATACTTTCTATAATTGGACTCATCTCTCTTTATTCTGGCTGCTGTGAGCTAAAAAAAACCTTTTACTGATGTCATGCTACCAGTCTCCATACTGAGCACTGTTTTCTAACATTGAAATTGATTGGTAAAGGGAACAAATAATTGATTAGATAGTGTCTAACAAGAAAATCCTGGACGTGCATTTCTTATTTACGACTGATCAGTTAGACGTACCTGCTTCCGGTAAGTGATGTTGCCCCCACTAAAACTGGAGCCGAGGACTAATCACTACAAACCCCAGTGCGTTTTCCACTAGACTACTGATATGTTCCCTTTGTATCCCACTTTTATATCTTCACTTTTATACTACTCAGTATTTTTTAGTAGTATACTTTATGTTTCCTTATAATGTTGCCACACCCACAGTCTTGACTTGTTCGTACTGTTCAATCGTATCTTATTCACCATTTAACATTCATTGATATCAGTATCTTTCACAGTTCATGATGGTGTTGTAATTTCTTTCCTTATTCCCTTATGTTTTATTTTACTTTGGCCATTTGTTTATCTTCCGTCTTTACTTCATCATGAGACCTAAATCGCACCCCTTTATACTCCCTTCTGGGTTGCTTGTAAACAGCCTTGCTGTTTTCACTATTGACGCACTCTTTGCAAATGTTTTGATAGCAGGTTTATCGACCTGCACATACTTCACGGTTAGGAGTTTGTGTTCTATTACTCAATATTGTTTATCATTATAGAACCGTATTTCAGACAAATTTTATGTTTTGGATTTTACGCGTAACTCGAGAGTTTGTTTGTTATTGAGAAGTCACTTGTTCACTTTGGTTCCAAATTTCTAGGAAAGAAATTCATAGCTTATAATTTCTAGTTATTGATCGGACCAAAATGATGGACATTATCAAGGTATCCGTACAGGAGCCTGTTTGTCGGTGGTGGCTGATCGATCCAGTCCAATCAACGATGAGTAATTACAGGCTATAATATCTAAACATCCTTGGTCTCTGAAAGGTTGCTTGACTGATGGATCACAGAAACTGACGCATATGATGCAAAAATTGACTGTAGTTTTTGTTTTTTGTATAGGCAGCAATTCAAAGTACAATGTAGTTGATTTAATAAACCGCTCCATGCTGAAAAAGTGAGACCGTCATGGAAACTCTGTCAAAATGTAATGAGATGTTTATGCTATGTCTTACTATTGATAATAACAATTTTGACTGAAGGCAATCCAAGTCATATTTGAGTACATCCCGCCGATGAGTCTCAAATAGGATAAAAACGTGTATCCTGTTTCCTAATGCTAGCCAGCCACCAATTAGATTACAGTACTTCGGTTTCTACTGAACGGAACCTGCATTATTTTAAATGTAGTGTCTCTTAGAAGTGTTCAACAAAAGTGTTGCAGAAAGACCTGTAAAATGAAAGAACATAACTCTGTTACCTGTGAATTCACAGGGATTTATCTACTGGTTGACTTGGAGTACGCAGACGATATTGTCGTGTTCAGTGAAGGTGCTAACAAAATGTAGGGCTTTCTGGATGCATTTGGGAGAAATCTGTATATGTTTTTGGCTGGCATGTGTATCGTACTTTTCAAATGCAAGATGATACTTCTAGACTGCAAATACTCCCAGTTTAATGATGGGAATACCTTGATTATTTCACATACTTATGGAGTCGCATCAGCTCGAATAGGCTGGTCACTGACGGAATCTCAGCTTGGATAGAGAAGGGCTGTTCGCCATTTGCTAACTTGCATCATCTCTGGCACCGGCCAACGAGATATTCGAATACGTATTAAAGGATGGGTATTCCATGCTGCAGTTCGTTCTATCCTGTTATACGGCTGTTAGGTATAGCCACTAATAGTGAAAGATATGAAAAGATTTCAAGTTTTTGACCACAGATGCTTTCGTAGCATTACTTGCACATAGTGAAATCACCATGTGAGCAGTGTTGAGGTCAGGAGAAGAGCACTGGACAAGACAGGCAAGTCGACTGATGGGGTTGGGAATCTTCATTGACTGAAACGGCTTGGATGTGTGCTGCACATGCTGAACCTTCGTTTAACTATACGTGCCATGCTAAGGAAAATTGAAGTAGGGTTCAGGGTGACCAAACTAAATGTGGCACTAATCGATGAAGTCCCTGACTAATGGCCTGAGTCTTGTAGGCAGATGTAAACTACACTATAGCCCAAATGTCTTTTAAAGCTTGAATGTTTTAAGTAACCCTAATTGTTAGGGTTAGGGTTGGAGACCCTAGGTGATATGGCTCAGAACCGAAGTCAGTGACGCAGATGTATACACACATTATCCTCATCTTAACGATGCTATACCGAATCTCACCATTTTGTCACTCCTCTTCCCTTTCTTCTCGTACTTTATATTTCTTTTGACTGCATTCACTTATCTTCATCCTTCACCTCACTACCTTTTTACTTGATGTGCTGATATGAGGTGTGGCAACTTGGACCGTTACGCAGTAATGCCTGGTCCTATGTTGATAATGATGATAATGATGAACCCTGATTGTTAAATTCTCTCTCCTCCTACCACCCCCTTGTTCTTTGTATATTACAGTGAAGTATGGGAACTTCAACAGATTCTATTGTATGCGAGGTTCTACGTTGATTTTATCTATGTGAGAAATGAACAGATCCGGAGAAATAGCATAGAGTTTGGCATTATTACATGTCGACTTAAATCACCTCATCGGAAAGAAGTCAACAAGATGGAGGGCAATTAAATGAAAATGATATTATCGACAATAAGCCAGAATGCACTACTGCCCATTCTACTTCATATTGAGTTATCTAAACGATTTAATGAACGGTGTTTGTTACCTGATACATATCAGACCGTTTTCGTGAAGCGGGCGACCACTTTGTCCAATGTACTGTTGACTACAGTTATCCAGTTGATTTTGTAGATGATATCCGGTTTGTATTCTCTGACTGTTGTTGGATCCTTTTGTCTGCATAATAGTGTTTAGAGGGGATTTGTTGGTCGATGAGTGGCTACACCAATTTCACTTATTGGTCTCAGTAATCATTATCCTGATCTCTTCATGTACGGCAAGATGATGTGTTTGTTGATTTCTGTCGATGACTTTGCAGTTAATAATGAACGGGATTCGCATCTTCACCCTATTGTACATAAAGAATATATCAGAAATCACGACAACATTACTGAAACCACTTGGAATTGGTGTGGCTCATAAACCAACAAATTCCCTACAAACACTATTATGCAGACAAAAGGATCCAACAACAGTCAGAGAAGACAAACTGAATATCATCTACAAAATTAACTGCAATAACTGTAGTCAACAGTACATTGAATAGATTGGTCTCCCACTTCACCTTCGTCATTTACATGAACACCAATTGACTATTAAACGTCACATATGACACATAAGTCACCACTCATTCCAATCCACCTGGATAACAACTACAGACATGAATTCAATTTCGACAATGTAGTACTCATCTTGGATAGAGAGAGGAAACACAAAGAATGTGAGAGAACTTCTAGAGGCTTGACATTCACGTCAATCAGTAGTCAATAGATGAATGTATTGACATAGACCCAATCTATCGACGAATGAGAAAAGTGATCAACAACAGAGAGGTCAGACGTGAAGCAGAGGAACAGGTAACAGTAAAATCTATACAGTCAGTCAATGAATGATATAACAATCAAAGGAGATAACCACCAATCAGAAAGTAGTTGGTCAGGGCAAGTTACTGAATGACTCACTCACTGACTGATGGAGGATATTGACAGCTGACACCATAGAGAAGTTAGTGGTGATGGATGATATCGTCTAGAGGGAGGATGGAAGCTCCACAGTTAAACAAACCACCCAGTGAACACAATACAACCGAAGTGCAGTTTATCAATACATCTATAACCATAAGATAAATTATTGAGAATACTTGGCACTATTATTACAAATTCATATGTTACACAAAACTGATTATTATTATTATTATTAGTCCCTTGGGTTCCTAGTGGAACATAGGGCTTCAGTAGCACGCCTCCAGTGACCTCTGTTCTCTGAGATCTTTTGAACCTGGTTCCACGACAGCCCAGAAGCTCTCATTTCCTCCTCGCATGACCTCCTCCATGTCACCCTCGGACGTCCAACTCGTCGCTTCCCATGGGGATTCCACTCGAGGGCCTGACGCGTGATGTCCTCAGTCGGCCTTCTCAGTGCATGGCCAATCCATCTCCACTTCTTCCTGCATATTTGTTGCGTGATAGGTTCTTGGTTGGTTCGTTCCCAGAGTTCCTTCTTGCTTATTTTTTCTGGCCATCTGATCTTCAGCAGCGAGCGTAAGCAGTTGTTGATGAATGTCTGTAGTTTATTGGAAATGCCTTTCGTGACGCGCCAAGTCTCTGAGCCATACAAGAGCACTGACTTGACGTTGGTGTTGAAAATCCGTATCTTGTTCCACATGCTGAGTGCAGAAGATCTCCACACTGGTTTCAGGCTAATGAACGCCTGTCTTGCTTTTCCGATTCTGACTTTGACGTCCTCGTCCGTCCCGCCTGTAGTTGAAACAGTGCTTCCTAGATAAGTGAAGGAGGTTACTTCCTTCAAGTTTCTCCCGTTGACGGTGATTGGAGTTTGTTGTTGTTGTTGATGGTGGTGGTGCGGTATCTTCATCACTTCTGTCTTCTCTATATTCACCTGAAGTCCCGTCTTAGCTGCCTCTTCTGTCAACTTGTTAGTTTTTGCCTGCAGATCTTCAAGTTTATGTGACATTAGGCATAAGTCATCGGCGAAATCCAAGTCTTCTAGGTTCTTTTCCGTCGTCCAGTGTATCCCCCTCTTCTCGCTGCCTACTGTTTGCTGCATGATCCAGTCCACCACAATAGGAATATCATGGGGGATAGTAGGCAACCTTGTTTCACTCCTGTCTTCACTTCAAAGGCATCACTGAGCTTCCCATTGTGGATTACTTGGCATGTGGCATCTTCATATAGTTGTTGAATGAGGCGGATAAAGGTTTGCGGTACTCCGTAGTATTGAAGCAGTTTCCAAATTACTTCTCGGTCGACGCTGTCAAAGGCCTTCTCAAAGTCGATGAAGTTGAGGTATAGAGCTGATTGCCATTCTACGCTCTGTTCTATGATGATACGAAGCGTTGCAATTTGGTCAGCACATGATTTGTACTTCCTGAAGCCTGCCTGTTCCGGTCGCAGTTTTGAATCCAGTGCGTCTTTAAGCCTCTCCAGGATGATGCGGCTTAATATTTTACTTGGGGTGGATAGGAGAGTGATTCCGCGCCAGTTCTTGCAAGCACTGAGGTCTCCCTTCTTCGGCAGTTTGACAAGGTAACCCTTCTTCCAATCGTCAGGTACCTTCTCTTCCCTCCACACCTTCTGCAATAGTGGTGTGAGCATGTCCGCTGTTGTCTCTGCATCTGTTCTCAGTGCTTCTGGCGGTATTCCATCTGGTCCTGCTGCTTTCCCGCATTTCAGTAGCTTTATGGCGTTCAGGACTTCCATTTTCGTTGGGGGATTTATGTTCACTTGTAATTCAGCGGCTGCAGGTGGTATTTCTGGACGAAGTGCAGGTGGTGGTCGATTCAAGAGCTTCTTGAAGTGGTCGGCCCATCGTTTCCTCTGTTTCTCTTCTTTTGTAATTAAATTTCCTTCTTCATCTTTTATTGGTTTCATCTGTGTTGGTCTCTTCCCTGATAGCAACCTGGTTATTTGATACAATGTCGTCAGGTCTCTCTTACCTGCAGCCTGTTCTGCTTCACTTGCCAGTGTTTCGTAGAAGTGTCTTTTGTCTTTGCGTGCACTCTTCTTCACTTCTTTATCCAGTGTTTTATACATTGTGCTCAGTTCCTCTTGTCGTTGAGCATCCTTGCACTGGTTTATCTTCTGCTTCACCATCCTCCTCTCCTCTATCAGCTTCCAGGTATCCGTCGAGATCCATTCCTTGTCTTCTTTCTTCTTCCTTCCTAATACTGTTGTGCAGGTTTCTTTCCACATAGCTTTCAAAGACTTCCAGTGTTCTTCTACACAGGTTTCTTCAGGGATGTCCCTCGACGTCTCCCATTTTGTCTTGATGGCTGCTTTGAAGATCTCCTTTGTAGTTTCATCCTTCAGTTTCCGAGTGTTGTACTTGAATTGAGGTCTATCACCAGCTTCCTTGAAGGCTTTTAACTTGATTTGGAAGGTTCCTTGCACTAGATAGTGGTGGTCTGAACCTACATCTGCTCCTCTTCTTGACCTTGTGTTAAGTAGACTGCGTCTCCATTTTCTTGAGATTGAGATAAAGTCGATTTGATTTTTAGTGTGTCCATCTGGTGAAGTCCATGTCGCTTTGTGGATATCCTTGTGCCTGAACACACTGCCTCCAATCACCAAATCGTTGAATGCACAGAATTCTGCAAACAATTCTCCATTCTCATTCATTTCACCTAGCGCCTCTCGACCCATGGTTAGTTCTCTTCCTGTGTTGTCCCCTCCCAGTTTGGCATTCATGTCGCCCATTAGAATTTTGATATCGCCAACTGACGTCTTGTCCAGTGTTGACTGAAGTTGTCTGTAGAATTCCTCCTTTTTCTCTTGCTCTGCATTATTTGTAGGTGCATAACATTGTATGATTGTGACCTTTCTTCCTTTTGAGTTGAATCTTGCTGTCATGATCCTGGAGGAGATTGGTTCCCACTGCATGAGAGCCTTCGATGCTCTTGAGGACATCATGATAGCCACTCCCTCAGTGTGCTCGTGGTTGGCGTCTGGGTGACCGGAGTAGATTATTGATTCTCCAGTTGACAGTTTGGAGAGTCCACTCCCATTCCATCTGCTTTCGCAAATCCCAAGCACTTCGATGTTATACCTTCTCATCTCCTTTGCAATCTGGGCTGCCTTACTGGGTTCAAACATCGTGCGGACATTCCATGTCCCCACGTTTACTTTCGCTTTCATCGAGAGAAGACACATCGGCCAATTGGCTTCCCGAAGGCTTTCACCAACTGGCGTCATTTCGCCTCTCCGATTCCAGCGGGGAATAAGTTTGTTTTCATTTTTTATATTTTGTTTGTGCTTTGAAGTTTGTTTAGCGGTTAGATTTGTTTTCCGGGGTAGGGTTGCTAGCCCTATGCCCAACCTTCCCTCTTTACCCGGGCTTAGGACCGGCTAGTAACTAGTGAACTAGTTAACCAGGCGAGGTTACACAAAACTGATACTCTTTCATAATACCATGAATAGTTTAGTGCAAATTTATCCTCTGTCTTTTATTCTAGGATATATTTTGCACTACAGATGGTGATCGATGGAATAGATTGGATCAAGTGATACCTAGGTTGAAACCTAGACTACCGCCTGGTACTTTGGTTTGGGGACAACCAGTTTATGAATATGTTGTTAAGGTAATTTTCTCTTACTTTGCCACTGAATATTTTAAAAAAAGATATATTCTTCTTTAAAATTAATTGAATTGCAATACTGTCAGATCTCATACTTGTACTGCTCATTGTTGAAAAAGGTAAACTGTGTGAATGGATAACTAGGAGTTGCTGACGTCTGGAACTAGGTTAACTGTACAGGTTTTTGTGAGTAATTAACTTATCTTTTGAAAGATATTGTTTTGACAGGCAGTGTATCCAGTCTATTGCACTTCTGAGCACGATGTTAATGATCAAATTTGGGGTTTTCTTTACAACTGGATGTTCAGTTATCAGCATTGATTCATATTGCCTAATCTTGAGTGTTGACTTAAGCTATTAGACCTCGCCATTGTGGTCTATTTTGATTCATATTAATTATTTGGTGGCAAATGATGGGAAACCTAAGATGTGTATACTCGACTATTTTGGGACTACTAAAATATCCTTCACCTGGCGATTGGAAGAAGGGCTACCCTGTCAAACTCCCGAAGAAGGGAGAATTAAGTCTTTGCAAGAACTTGCGCAGAATCATACTCCTGTCCACCCCAAGCAAAATATTATGCCGCATCATCCTGGAGAGACTAAAAGATGTGCTGGATTCAAAACTACGACCGAAACAGGCTGGATTCAGAAAATACTAATCATTTGCGGATCAAATTGCAACGCTACGCTATGCATCATCATAGAACAAAGCATAAAATGGCAGTCAACTCTACCTCAACTTCATCCACTTTGAAAAGGCCTTCGATAGCGTCGCCCGAGAAGTAATTTGGAAACTGATTCGACGCTACAGAATAACACAAACCTTTATCAACCTCATTCAACAACTATATGAAGACGCCACATACCAAGTGATTCACAAGGGGAAGCTCAGTGATGCCTTTGAATTGGAGACAGGAGTGAAACAAGGCTATCTACTATCACCGATGATCTTCCTGATTGTGGTTGACTGGATCATGAAACAAACAGTGAGGAGCGAGAAAAGGGGCATATGCTGGACCGATGCAAAGAGCCTAGGAAAAGACTCGGATTTCGCCACCGATTATGATTTATGACTAATGTCGCACAAACTCAAAGATCTACAGGTGAAAACTAACAAGTTGTCAGAAGAGGTGAGGCAGCGAAGACGGGACTTCAAGTGAATATAGAGAAGACAGAGGTGATGAAGATACCCAACCAACAGCATCATCAACAACAAGCACCAATCACCATCCACAAGAGAAATCTAAAGGAAGCAGCCTTTTTCACTTATCTAGGCAGCATAGTTTCAACTACAGGCGGCGGCACAGACGAAGATATCAAAACCAGGATCAGAAAGACAACAAGACAGGCTTTCACTAATCTGAAATCAGTGTGGAGATCTACTGCACTCAGCATCAAGCTCGAGATCCGGATTTTTAACACTAATGTCACTTTAGTGCTGCTATATAGTTGAGAGACTTGGCTCGTTACGAAAAGGATTTCCAACAAATTACAAACATTCATCAACAACTGCCTACTCTGGCTCGTTGCTGGAGCAACAAGGAACTCTGGCTGGGTGGTAACGAACTAGCCAAGAACCTATCACTCAACAAATATGCAGAAGAGGAAATTGGAAATGGATTGGGCATGCACTGAGAAGACCGTTCGGGGACATCACGCGCTAGGCTGGGCACTCGAGTGGAACCCAAATGGGAAACGACGAGTTGGGCATCCGAGGTGAGGGTGACATACAGGAGATGGTGTGCGGAAGAAATGAGAGCTTGTGAGAAGTCATGGAGCCAGGTTGAAAAGATTGCTTTCTAAAATCCCTTTGTCAATCTAATAAAGCGAAATTAACGTTGTTGTTTTTTTGTTCTGAGCATATTTTGTCACTTTGGGTACTGTTATAAACCTTTAGGTTTCTACAAACATGCATATACAGTATTTTAAAGTCATACCCCACAACAGTTTAAGCCAATCATTATGTTTGCTAACTAGTACATATATGAAATTATATTTTTAATAGCTCTTTCAGGTCATATAGAGAGTTTTAAGTAATCTTGTTTTTCTCAGTTGAGGTTCCTAGTTGGTAGGAGATTTAGAAACGAGCATATTTCACGCTTACTCCAATTGCTATTTCTCATAAGTTAAACACTACTCAGTAATTATGATTGAAACTAACTAAGGTGAATGCGGTTTAGTATTTATGACAGAATTCGAATCAGGAGTCTCAATTTACGGATCTGGTATTCTATTAATTCAATTCTGTTACGACTCAGATATTCATCTAACCTTTAATTATCTATTTGTATGATAAAATGCCCAATAGGTTAATAAACAGAGAGATTTAGTGATGAAATCTTTTTCTCAACGATATCTTCAAGATTTTATTCCTGAAACAGATTCTTTAAACACTAGATCATAACCTAACATAATGTTTCATCTTTGACTACTACAAATATAGACTTTTTCACAAATTCAGCTTCATACTTAGTTATTCTGATGAAAGTTGATAGATGATTCTCTCACTTTCGACTAACTTACTGATTGATAGACTGATTATCTTATCTTTATTTTATCAATGAAGTTGCCTAGGCAACAGGATTTACTAGTGTATTTATTTTCGTAAGTGTACTATAAATCATGATAGTTGTTGAAAATTTCAGTCTGTAAGATTTCAATAAATTAAACTCACTTTGTCCCGACTTGTCATTGGAACTTCGAGAATACTTCTCGAAGCTAGTCACCAACGAGCACTAGTTCAATTAAATTTTGAGGGGGTTGTAGAGATTTGGAAATATTTCAAGTTGTTATTCATCGAAGACTGACATCAGTTGAAGGAACAAAGGAAACCTGTGAGCACTGGACAGCTGTTTCGTCCTAGTATGGGACTCCTCAGCAGTGCGCACCCCCGACCCCCACCAGCAGGGATCGAACCCGCGACCTTCAGGTTCCGCGACCAGCGCGTTACCATTGAGCTAGCCACTGGGTCAGAATCCAATCGTCCATATTTCCGTGAGGACAAATACTAAACTCACTTTATTAAATCATTAAAAATTTTCATTTATAATTAAAAATCGATTTTTAAATGAATAAAGAATATTCTTTTCGATAATATCTCTATTCACCAATGTACTTCTTGAGACAGTCAAGTGAACAGTTCATCAATGTTAGAATCTCGATAAAAATGTCCTCAAAAAAAAATTATTACTTAAATGTAAAATGAATATTAACTTTATATTTAAGGGTGAACTATATAGACAAGTGGATGGAGTTACAATAGAGCTCACCAATATGGTTTACTTGAACAATCTATCAGAGAATTTTCATTTTACTATCAATTTATAGTTGATACTTTCATCCTATGAGAAATCAACATAAACAGGTCAAAAATATTCAGTATATTCAATGTAGTACGCTCAGGATGAAATTTTAATATGACAAAGAGTCACAAGGCCGGAATACCTTTTCTCGATTTTCTCTCTAGACGAAAAGATGAGTCGATAACGAAAGATTTAGTTGAGAAAAATACGTGGATGGATCAATAGACACATTTTCTCAGCTTCATCTCCCTTCAGCGCAAAAGAAATTTACCAACAACTTTAAGTTACACAATAAAAGCTATATGTTAGGAAGATATAATTAAAGATGAACTGGAGACACTGCACAACATACTAGTCGAAAATATTTTCGATTATTATTTATCCCTTAGGTTCTTAGTGGAAAATACAGCTTCAGTAGCACATCTCCATTTCACTCTCCTCTCTGCAGTCTTTTCAACTTGTCTCGATGACTCCCCACAAGCTTTCATTTCTTTCTCAGACGCCTAACTCGTCGTTTCCCCATTGCATTCCACTCGAGGGACTGGCCTGGCACGTTATGTCCTCAATCGGTCTTCCAATTCATCTCCACTTCCTTCTTCTGCATATTTCTTCGGCGATACCTTCTTGGTTGGTTCGTTGCCAGGCAGCCAGAATTCCTTATTTATTCTTACTATTGTAGCCATCTGATCTTCACTATCGAGTAAGGGTAGGCGGTAGCTGTTGATGTGATGTATGTCTGCAGTTTGTTGGAAATGCTTTTCGTAACGCGCTAAGTCTCTCAACCATCACATAGAAACACTGACTTACTTGGCTGAATTAATGTTGAAAATCCGAATGTTGTTGACACTTTATGCTGAGTGCATTGCAGTGTAGTGAAGTGCAGTAGATCTCCACACTGATTATTTCAGACTAATGAAGGCCTGTCTTGCTTTTGCGATGCTGGCTTTCACATCTTCATCTATGCTGTCACCGCCTGTAGTTGAGACGATGCTGCCTGGGTAGGTAGGTTGGTGAAAGAGACAACTTCCTTTAGATTTCTCCCGTTGGTGGTGATTGATGCTTGTTGTTGATGCTGTTGGTTGGGTATCTTCATCACCTCTGTCTTCTTTATGTTCACTTAAAGTCCTGTCTTCACTGTCTCTTCTGTCAACTTGCTGGTTTTCGCCTGTAGATCTTCGAGTTTTTGCGACGTTGCTATATAGGGTCGAACACTCAATCACTCTACTTGCGACTCTTTATAACTAATTCACTTCTACTGACATGAACATCATCACCAAATTTCGATACAAAGTGAGCAAAGAATAATTTTTTCGGTAACTTTTTCTTCAGGTCCTACAGTTATAAGTGCATATTGAGGAATTACTCGTCAGCAGTATAGAGATTACACTTATCAGTAGTTTGAACACACATCTCGAGTTGTTTTATACTGATTGTTACTGCTTCATCAGTTTGAAGGATCCTAAACCGAGTACAGAATGCGAAATGACTCATTCTTATCCACTTTAAGGTTCGTTCCAACTAAATGTGCTAATATGCAGCTGGTAATGGTCTTTACTGCACCTTTACTTAACCACGCTAGGAGGTGTTCATGAGCATGAAAAATCAAATTCCTAGAGCAGTGGCTAACGTAACTAGCTCCACAGGAACAGTCGAACTGAAAAACACAACAGGAAGTGGCAAATCATTGTCAATTTTTACTATCTCAGATACTCGTCATTTGACACACTTGTATTGATACTGGGTGATAACCGAAGGTGAAATGAAAACTCAAGCCGCAGCAGGATACGAATCAGAGACCTCAAGGTTACTGATCCGGTGTCCTACCAACTGAATTACGCTATTCAACTGATGACGGGATCTTAATTCCACTTCAATCACCAAGGATTGTCCCTAACTGCTATAGGATTTCGTGACGCGTTACAATCGCTTGATCGTATTCACACTATCAGGTCAGGACTTCTGATGCCGATATATCAATTTATACTTGAATTACAAACTGGGGGCAAGCATCATATCGATTATTACCCATTATGTGTAATACAAGTCTGCCAAACCAAACGCTGTCTCTGATAGTCAGAATTATAATCAGTATGACGCTCCTTCTCTCTAATTCAAGTAGATTGCTATCGGCATAAGACGTCCTGACTGGGTAGTTAGTGTGAATACGATCAGGCGACTGTAACGCGTCACAAATTTACATGGTATTTGGACAAAACCTCCCCTTGTGATTGAAGTGAAATATTAACAAGGTCATCAGTTGGATCTCGTAGCTGAGTCGGTAGAGCATCGGGCCGGAAACGCGGAGGTTGTTGGTTCGAATCCGACCACGGTCCCAATTTCCATTTCACATTTATTCATCACCCACTATCAATATGATCTAATAAATGAACTGAAATGGAAGTGCCTAGTTTGATTATCTAAACTCTTACACATTGGATTTGACTAATTGTCTTCTGCATAAGTTGATACCAGATTGTTTGAGTTGCATTGCGTGCGAGTTATAATGATCTGGCATGTTATCTGTTGATCACTCTTACTAATGTTTGAGTTAACATAAATCTGCTTATTGATTTCTGATTGACATTCATCAAGAGGTAGTATTTACTCATGCTCTCTTTTGATACAATTGTGTGGGCGAAGCTACCTCGAAAGTTATGTGGTCGAATTGTAAACTGCAGGTTTGACATTATTATCAACTCACTTTTTTTTTTTCTCTATCGATCGAGGTTTCATGTGAAACCATTTGTAAAGGACAACAGATCTTGATCGCTATAAAAATAGCAAAATAAACATAACATACTACTAAAATATCATTAGTATACAGAAGTTACACAAAATAACTATAATTGAATTTTGAGGGAGTTGTGGAGATTTGGAAATATTTCAAGTTGTTTTTCATCGCAGACTGATATCAGCTGGAGGAACAAAGGAAACCTGGGACCACTGGACAGCTGTTTCGTCCTAGTATGGGACTCCTCCTCCTTTGTTCCTCCAGCTGATGTCAGTCTACGATGAACAACAACTTGAAATATTTCCAAATCTCTACAACTCCCTCAAAATTCAATTGAATTGGTGCTCATTGGTGATTAGCTTCGAACGATATTCATGAAGTTCCCATGAAAGGTGACCGGTGGGGGCAAAGGCTGATGGTTGTGAGGATAGTTACTCAACGGTGACACTGGGTGGCGGTTGCGCTATATCGTGAGCTAACAGAAGTTGGAAATATGGAGGATTGGATTCTGATGCAGTGGCTCAATGGTAACGCGCTGGCTACGGAACCTGAGGGTCGCGGGTTCGATCCCTGGTAGTGTGGAGTTGTGGGTGCGCACTGGTGAGGAGTCCCATGCAAGTGGGACGAAACAGCTGTTCACTGCTCCCAGGTTTCCTTTGTTCCCCCAACTGATGTCAGTCTACGATGAATAACAACTTGAAATTAACTATAAGTTTGATGATTGATATTATCACATGATCTAGGTAGAAGGTGATCATTTCAATTGTTTCTTAGCTTAACTGTGATCAATATTGTCACATTGAATAGATTTCGACTGGTGCCATGTCTTGGTTTAGTCACCGTAAGGTGTTCGACTAGCACCACCCTCCACTTAACGAGGTTTGACCAGCTAGTTAGCTGTATCCTTAGCCATCACACAAATGTGGTCCATTGTCTACTACACGATTGTGAACAAGGTTACTTAATTGATTTCGATTCGATAAACTTTAAAAATGGGTATTTCACGGAATGTTGTTTAAACAAGATAACCAAATTATATATTTGTTTGAACTCACGTAGTATATTATTATTATTTGTCCCTTGGGTTCTTAGTGGAACATACAGCTGCAGTAGCACGTCTCCACTTCACTCTGTTCTCTGCAATCTTCTTAACCTTGCTCCACGACTGCCCCTCAAACTCTCATTTCTTCCTCACACCATTTCCTGTATGTCACCCTCACCTCGGATGCCCAACTCGTCGTTTCCCATTTGGGTTCCACTCGAGTGCCCAGCCTGGCACGTGATGTCCTTGAATGGTCTTCTCAGTGTATGCCCAATCCATATCCTCATGTAGTATACAGAAAATAATATTGACTGATCTAAAGTTCTATTGTTTTTGTGCAAGCTGATATTTTTCAATCCCCCCCCCCCGCCCTAATGTTGTGGCAGAGAAACCTGCAACTGATCAGGGGGTAAGATTTCTTCTTTGTGTTAAACCTCTCCCTTACTTTATTCTTTTTTCTTTTTTCGTGACACAGGATATATATTTGTTCTCCCCTTTTCTTTTTTTTCAGAATGGATTAAGAAAACATGCCTTATTTATTTATGATGTTGTATGCATTTATGGCCGTGATTGTCGTAAATTAGCGTATAGAAAAAGGTGAGTATTTTGTTTAAATATTTCACCTATTTTGAATGTTAAATGTTTCAATATGAAATACACAATAAGTGAACTTCAATAAAAACTAAACATTTGAATTTAGGGGTTTGTGGAGATTTATTGATTGATTTCAAGTTGGTATTCATCATGGACTGACATCAGTTGGAGGAACATTGAAAACCTAAGAGTACTGGACACCTGTTTCGTCGTACTATGCTACTCATCAGTAGTGGCTCAGTTGTAACGTGCTGACCACGGAACCTGAAGGCACCGAGTTGGATCCTTGGCTAGTGGGATCAGGGGTGTTTTCTCCTGGAGAGTCGCATACTAGGACGAAACAGCTTTGCAGTGCTTTCAGGTTTTGCAATGTTTCTCCAAGTAATGTCAGTCTATGATGAATACCAACTTGAAGAAGCTAAACAAATTGATAAACTAAACTAGTAGTTTATTATAGTCTATTTGCTACGTGTTACAAGCGTGTTAGTTCTTTTAATCTCCATCTGTTTAGTTGGACGTATGAATCGCGTTTCATTTATCAATGTCTTTAGCCTTTGAATGGTTGATGCTGAACTGCACTCAGTAACCATATGCATACTGATGCTGTAGGTAATCAATCACAACTCTTTTCTGATGGTTAGTCGTATTATACACTACACCTTGCTGCTGGAACCTCGATAAGTGGATCAGGGTTCGAACCCTGTAACCCATTAATTGAAAGTTATCTGTGCAAATCAATTAGATACAGATCTACAAATGATCGGTATACTTGCATATCTGATAGCATGAATCAATTGGCGGTTATCAGCTTACAATATCATGAAATCATTCCTATTGTCTTCTGTACATATCCAACTGACTGACTAATTAATTGTATACCTTTTGTTCATTTTTGTTTAGAATGCAGCTTGCTGAACAAATGGCAAATATAGTGAATTACCCTGATATGACAGCATCAAATGTTCGTGTCCCACCATTTATAAAATTATCTGAACTTGGTGATTATATAAAGAAGTAAGTCTTTTCATTTTATCATTATCATTATTTCAGAAGTAGTATTCATCATGGACTGGTATCAGTTGGGGAACCATTGAAAATCTGGAAGTACTGGATAGCTGTTTCGTCCTAGTATGGAACTCCTCCTCAGCAGTACGCACCCATGATCCGTCTTAGGACCGAACTTAGGACCTTCAGGTTTCACGGTGAATGCGTTAACCATCCAACCACTGGCTCGGTTTCCAGTGGTTCACAATTTCCAACTTCTGTCAATTCATGATATAGCGCGACTATCATTGAAGGTCTTCAGTTAGCATCCATTTCACTTCCAACTGGTTTACTCCACAGGTCATCTCAAAAATACATTACTGTATTGTGCTCATCGGTGACTTGCTTCGAGATGGATATCACGAAGCTTGAATAAGAAGTCGTGACCTGTGGGGTCAAGCAGTGGGAAGTGAAGCGAATGCCAACTGAATGCCTTGGGTGATAGTCGCGCTATGTCGTGAATTGACAGAAGTCGGAAGTTGTGAACCACTGGAAACCAACCCAGTGACTGAATGGTTAACGCGTTTGCCGTGGAACCTGAAGGTCCTGAGTTCGATCCCTAGCCGGGTCGTGAGTGAGTGCTGTTGAGGAGTCCTATGCTAAGATGAAACAGCTGTCCAGTACTCTCAGGTCTTCAATATTTTCCCAACTGATGTCAGTCCGTGATGAATACTACTTCTAAATTAAAAAATCCCCATTCATCTTAAAAATACACTATCATTATTGTTAATTCCTTCGTGAAATTTATTTCCAGTTCACTTGAGATCTCCCCTTAGTTGATCTAGAGTAAACAGATGGCATAGTTGTGTTGGATGAAGATGCTGACAAGAAGCAGAGTATGTTTGAGATGCGTTTCTCACTATCCAAATGTAAATTATTGCTCCAAGACTACTGGGTCTAGCGATCTGTCTTACAATATAAAGTGAAATGATTGAAGGAATTAATCGCTTCATAATGTACAGAAAGTTAGACCACCCGTGTTAGATTGGTCAGTGACTGGCGACATTTGTACACCAGTACAAAATGACTCTACTAACTTTTATCAGTTCATGTCATCTACGACACCGGTGAAGTAACCGATTGCCTGCTAAGGAGTTTCGTATGAAACACACACTTGTCAAAGTTGATAGACACAGGAACGATTCAGGTGTTTGATCACTGTTTCCCTAAAAGCAGTGACCATACTTATGGAGCCACCATTTTAATAATGAAGTGGTTAGTCCTAGAGTTATAAGAAAAAAAGGAAAGTCAATTGATGATACTGCAAACCTTAGTTGAGTGAGGTGCTTAGGGCATATGCTACGCATAACTTAGTCGTCAATCATCTTGATATACGATGTAACCCAAATCAGGATTATGCTGAGAAAAAGTCCCTGGAATTCGAATGTTTGATTTATATAAGGACTTCTAGTTTGACGTTCGCATAACAATCGAAATCTATTGTAAGACTGAGTGTTCTGACTGAGAATTGATTATGGTCACACAGATGCATCAACACATTTTCATCCTAACCGTCATATCGCAATTTGTTACTGACTTTACCCCCTTCATCTTCTTATCCCTACTCCTCCATTTCTCGTTTTATTTCGTAATATCTTGATGTGGTGATGTGTGGTGTGACAACTTCAACTGTTAATCAGTAATATAAGGTCTCCTGTTGATGCTGACTGACTCATTTCATTGGAATACACAATTTTGACCTTGATCGTCGATTGACTGATCAAGCTTTACAACGTTGTGTCATGCGATATGATGTTCATGTTGCTTACCTCTATCGATGTGACTTTGTCCGCATTGAAGCTACTCTCGCATATTCGAGAATCGACCGATATCAACGACGATTGTCATTGGTATAAATTTGCTCCCGTATAGTACGTATGTGGATTAACTGACACTCCAGTACGTTGTAATCTGCTTGGTGGCTAGCAGTGAAATCCACGACTCACATTTCATCCTATTTGGGGCTTGGCAACTGGATTTACCTGCATCCAAGTCAGTGATGTTTTTCCCGCCGGGACTGGTTAACGGCAGAATCTCAGCTCAGACACATTGTCATTTGCCAACTTGCCTCATTTCTAGCATCGGTGAGATATTCGACTATGAGTATACAGCCCCACATTTCTCTCTATACTTTATACAGTTTTGAGAAATGGCTGTTAAAAGTAGAAGACATGAAGCGATTACGTTTATGGTGGAATCATGTTGTGAGAAGAGAACAACTCATTCTCCACTGTATTGAGCGGGTATATGTTGATGATGCAGCCAAACTTTGTAGTGTTTTTTCTCTCATTTACTTACAGTAAGAAAGAAGTAACTAGTCAATCAATATATGTAATTCAGTGCTACCGGAGGTCAGTCACTGTTTGAATAGCTCAGTGGTGACGTCTCTAACAGCTGCAAGACTAGGTGATGTGGGTTCAGGTCTGAAGCAGGACATCAGTTCCATGAAGGTTACAAATACACTTTGCTGACGAGTGCTAAAAGGCACTAGACCTAGGTCGAACAAGGCGTTTTGACGATTACCTCCACTTTCAAACTTAAAATTCAGGAGAAATAGGATTTTTGTATCACCTTCCTATTTATCAGTTTGAACAACTTATGAATGCGAACTAAACAAACCCTGTTAAAGCTTATGATACAATTTGGTCACCCAGTTCGTACTATTTGGAAGGTTGATATGAACACTTGTACAAGTGATCGGCTCCAGAACACCGGTTTATTATTCTTCTATAACTTCACTACCTTATTTATTCTATTCTGCGTGTAGCCATATCTGAGCATAGAGGTGCTTCGTTTCCTCTTCTGTTTCTCTATTGATTTGCTCTTCATACATTCTTATCAGCAGCATCTATTGTAATATGCCTGCGTTATCGCTTGCGTCGCTCTTGGCAGAATCTTTACCCATTGGTGGTGATTGCCTATGATTCCTGCCACCTTCTCAGCATATACTACTTATATCCATTCTTATCAGCAACGCCCATTACAGTATTTTTTCAATTATCTTCAGACTACCTCTTCTACCGTGTAAAGACTCTCCAACACTTGTACCTATGCACTGTTTACCAAATGGCTTCACATTTCAACCTCATTCTTTGTTATTAGTTCAGCATATGGCAGGTAAGCGATAAAAATGTTTATTTTACATTATTTTTACCTTCTCATTTGACTATTTATCATGTTTTATCCTAGTTAATTCGTTTCTCTTATTAGCTCCAACGTAAACCAATCCAAATTTTTCGCAAGATTTTACCTTGCAATATCTGTCTGTTGATTGGCTTGTGTTAATTGATATTGGTGTACTGCGTAGTGTATTGTCTGGTTTTTAATCTCAATTTATACCTTATTCAACACTGTTGATGTTGTTTTTTTGTTACATTTCAAACTGAATGTCTCGGTTGTATTGTGTTCGCTGGTTGGGTTGTTTAATTGTGGAGCTTTCATCCTCCCTCTAGACGATATCATCCATCACCACTAACTTCTCTATGGTGTCAGCTGTCAATATCCTCCCATCAGTCAGTGAGTGAGTCATTCAGTAACTTGCCCTGACCAACTACTTTCTGATTGGTGGTTATCTCCTTTGATTGTTATGTCATTCATTGACTGACTGTATAGATTTTACTGTTACCTATTCCTCTGCTTCACGTCTGACCTCTCTGTTGTTGATCACTTTTCTCATTCGTCGATAGATTGGGTCTATGTCAATACATTCATGTATTGACTGCTGATTGACCAACTGATTGACGTGAATGTCAAGCCTCTAGAAGTTCTCTCTTATTCTTTGTGTTTCCTCTCTCCATCCAAGATGAGTAGTACATTGTCGAAATTGAATTCATGTCTGTAGTTGTTATCCAGGTGGATTGGAATGAGTGGTGACTTATGTGTCATATGTGACGTTTAATAGTCAATTGGTGTTCATGTAAATGACGAAGGTGAAGTGGGCGACCAATTTATCCAATGTACTGTTGACTACAGTTATTGCAGTTAATTTTGTAGATGATATTCAGTTTGTCTTCTCTGACTGTTGTTGGATCCTTTTGTCTGCATAATAGTGTTTGTAGGGAATTTGTTGGTTTATGAGCCACACCAATTCCAAGTGGTTTCAGTAATGTTGTCGTGATTTCTGATATATTCTTTTTGTATGGTAGGATGATGCGTTTATTGATTAGTGTCGATGACTTTGTAGTTGTTGATGTACGGGATAGGTATCTTGTGATAAAGTTTGGTGGGTAGTCGTTCTTCTTTAGGATGCACATGAGGTAATTTTCTTCATTTCTCCTTGAAGTTGTTGTACTGCAGTGTATTGTCGTTGTTTTGAATAGAGTCTACACGCAACTGAATTTGTGTGTTGTTGGGTTGTTGCTACTGTAGTTGATGACTTGGTCAGTGTGTTGGTTGCCTGTACACTTGGGTTTTCAGCTTCCCCATATTTGTTGTATTGACCAGAACATCCAGGAATGGTAGTTGGTGGTTCGACTCCTTCTTCATTATTGAGGATTTGATCAGTTTGTGTTGGCTTCCTTTCCGAAAAAAAACCCAAGTGTACAGGAAGCCAACGCACATTGATCAAATTCTCAACTAAAGTAGCAACAACAGTTTGACGGAGAAACGATAAGCAGCTTACTAGGTCTTTTTTGTCAATAATCTACAGTAGGTTGTATAACTGGTCTGACATACAGATGTCTACTGGAGTGTTCATCTTCACTTCCAGGTACTTCATGAAGACATCAGATTCTGTTGAGAATCCTCACTGTTTGTGTAAATATCACTTCATTATCATTTCTGTTCATATCTCTTAATAAATCGTTTAAGATTCATAACACTGGGACATACAATCCACCCACAGTCCACATAGTTTGAACGGTTAACAGGATTTAGGAAGCCAAATAGTCATATATAGTTATGTCAGTGGCTGAATTCAATGCCTAGTTTTGTAAGAAAAGACCATTGACAAAAGTCTACTGAATCTCATGCTAACTTATTGAAAACGATGGTCATTTCTTGTTGTTGTTTCTCCTGATTCGTATCATTTCTATTCATCAAATGGAGAAGAACTCTGTTCCTTTTGATAGTGGTTACTTGCATAAAGCCAACTATGAGAATAAACATTGATCATAAACGTGATAAATCATAGTTGGAGAAGAGGTAAAATCAGGGAAATACACCATTAGGAATTTTTTGTTTGCCCCACTTGTAAATTGAAATATTCAATGTACATTTGTGTGAAGTCGACAGTGAGTTTAATCGTCATTTGACCTAGTGTTGTATTCATTTAGCTGGTGACCTGCAATCGAATGTGTGTAAAAACGTAAATGTTCCTTAGGTAGTATTGGAACTTACGAATCATCTACGTTGAATGATAAAGTTTCAAATAGAAACAAACGAATTATCTGTATAATCATCTCGAATGGTTATGAGTGGCAAAATACAGTATTTGGTAAAACTAGATACTTACTTACTGAAGGTGACATTAGACTGGGTCGATTAAGATGTATTGGAATAATGTCGGATTATGAAGATGGTGGATACGACAAAGTACATTGTGTCATTCAGCGTTGAACCAACTTAAGTGTGTACTAGCTTCCAGAGATTCTCACCAGAACATCTGATTGTTTTAGAATATACTAGAGTGGATTTTATTGGTTACTGTAATTATTTGAAAATATGTCTACCCTAATGAACTACTGGTTGGTGATAAAATTGGAACAAGACTACAAAAGGTCTGGTTTATCATTGAGCTAAAAACGTAATCTTTGTGATGTCAATGCAATTCTTTGTGGTATTCTTTTCTTGATGTGATAATGTCATTAAAGTTGAACGATATAATAAGAACTAGTTTTCAATTTTAAGTGTCCTCCGAGCATTATTTACTTGTTGAGGAACTACAGAGATAGTGAAGACGACAGTTCATTCAGTAATCGCAGAGACTTGAAAGTGTTATGCATACTGGTCAACATTTATTGTTTGACCTTTTGTGATACTACCCGATTACGTAATTCGAAGTAACTAGAAGGGGTTCGAGCTTAGAACCCTCACTGACTGAAAGTAAAGTGCTGAAGAAAATAAGACACTTCTCTGCTATCCACAAAAACTCTGATGACTAAACATCTGAGGTCTGTCTGCATCATTCACCTTCAACACAAAAGTTTCAATGAGGGTTGGAACACATTCTTATACTGTGTGATTATGAGTTAGTGTATCCAGAGTGATAGCCGAGTTTTTTTTCTAAATTACTTTTCGTAGTAGGCCCTAACATTGTATGTCTCCCTAAATCCTTGTGTTCTCTTATTCTGACTGACACATCCATCATCCAGATCAACCTAGAACCAGGCATTACTGCGTAACGGTCTGAGTTGCCACACCTCATATCAGTACATCAAGTAAAAAAGGCAGTGAGGCGCAAGATTAAGATAAGAGAATGCAGTCAAAGGAAATATAAAGTACGAAAAGAAAGAAACGAAGAATGAGAAAATGGTGAGATTCGGTATAGCGTTGTTAAGATGAGGATAATGTATGTATACATCGCCACTGACATCGGTTCTCAGCCATATCACGTAAAGTCTCCAAACATTATTTTCTCTTGTCCCATGACCCCAACGGCTAGTCTGCATCGCCCCACATGGCTCAAACTAACAGTCAAAGACTTCATACATTGGTGCCATGTTTTGTTTTAGTCTGGCCACCTCGGGCCTTTTTCCAACCTGATCGGCTACCTTGATCTATATACCTGACGTCACAATCATTACATAGCATCTGATAGATAGATTAGATTAGTTTTTCCTAACTGGTTGTGTTGGATCTTTTAGCGTGTAAAGTTTCTCTCTGAGGGAGTTTGTGGGTTTAAATGTCACCCTAATCCCAGTCAACATTGTTATGAATTCTACGTAAAATTTACACTGTGCCTTCTTTATACTGCAACACTACTCAGAGGATTTGAATTCTCTCTTAGGCATGTTGCAATCACCACTAACATGACTATTCTTTCTCTTGTTAGTCCTTATAAAGCTTTATAGTAAATTCCGAAGGATAGTTATTAAGAATAAGTGTCACTTTGATGTATTTCGTTTCTATACTTAGGCTTTGTGACTTACTAGTCAAGCTTCTAGCCCGATTAATGAGACATTTTGTCAAGTATACCTTGACAGATATGGGGTGAAGCGATATGAAATACAAGTATCTATTCGCATGTGTTTTGGTCTCTTCATTTTGCAATCCAGTATGGGTGGTAATTCTCCTTCTTCATTTTCTAATTCATGAGTGAATTGGATTGCATCTACTATCGAGTGACTGCGTGTGCAAAACACTCTGGGTGTGTTCTGATTTCAACACAGTGTAAATGTATCATCTATATATCGTCACTGTGCTTTCGGGGTGAGGTGGGTTGGGTCGGAATACCCTTAATGCTAATTGTTCCCAACTGTCTATAAATATATCTACTACGATTGGGTATATTGATGATCCCATCACTACTCCTTCTGTTTGTTGATACATTTTGTCTTAAAGTTTGAAAACTGTGGAAGTTAAACATAGTCTTATCTCTAGTATGATTTCATCAATCGAAACTTTATTTCTGTTAGTAAGTCTATGGCCAGTTGTGAGTTGATTTCTGACTGCTTCAAGTGCCATATTATCTGGTATATATTTGTATAGAGAGTCGTCACATGAGAACTGACCATCTTTTCTCCCTCGTCTAATTGTATATTATTTAGTCTGTGTCTCAGTTCAATTGAGTTGGTGAGCCTATGAGATACCATATAATGATTTCGAAGTCAGGTATATAACAGCCTATCTGGGTCAGTCAGAATAGCAGAACACAAACACTCGGCGAGACATGCAACGATAAACCCGAATAAAATAAGTAATCTAGAGGTAAATTCGTCTATCACTCTGCTTGCAGTGATCTGTAATTACACTACAGGGTGGTTGGAATGTGGGGTGACAATACTAAAATCCAATATAGCTGGCTAGATGAAGGGAGAGATTAACCACAGCACACCTAACACGTGTAACAGGGATAATTCATCGTCACATCGCAGATCTATGGAAGATATTATTACCATTAAAATAAATGAATGAATCGTTGGACTATACAAAAGAAGTGTGAATATGAGCGATAAATTGTGCTCGAAACGTCATCCAGTAAATTATACTGTATCACTGTGTGTACTACATCATCAAATAAATAAATCTACTATAGAGTTGAACTTATTCATTAAGTTAAATGATATCACTTGATGTTTGTTCTTTATTTATCAATGTTCCACTTGTTGAAACCGTTTGTTATCTATGTGATTACATTGATCCTAATAATATTAACTCTGGATTACCTACGGGTCACCTGAAAGAACTAATATTAAGATATACGTTTAATGTACGGTTTAGGTTCAATGATATAATTTATAATCAGACGGACGGTATCGCAATGGGGTCTCCACTAGGTCCTATCCTGGCTGATATCTTTATGGCAAAGCTTGAAAACGGAACTTTATTTGTATAAAAGGTATATGGACGACACTTTTCTTATTTGTGACGAAACATGTTCAGTGGACGAGCTGTTAAGACGTTTTAATGATTGTCACCCGTCCATTAAATTCACTGTAGAAGAAAAGTTAAACTGATCGTTCCACTTTCTAGACGTAAGGTTAAAGAGAAAGGATGATGGCTCAATTCAAAGGTCAGTCTATCGAAAACCAACTTGGACCGGTCAGTTCACTAACTTTGGTTGTAAGAGAAATTTCATTCACTCACTGTGGTCCAGAATCTGTAGAATATGTTCAGAAGATACGGTGGATACTGGGATCAAAACTCTTAGAACAACACTATTGAATAACGCATACCCTAAAAGATTTATTGATAAGAATCTGAAGAAACGAATCACTTCTGGTTGCATTACAGTTCCTATGGAAATTTCAACTATGAATCTAGAATTCAAAGGAGACACCACAGCAGAAGTGATGAAAAATCATCTGTCAAGGTGTATCAGTGGTAGGTTCTATGCTGCTAGACTGAGATTGATGTTCTCCACCCGCCGTCTAATTTGTCAATGCGTGAAGGATAGGCTACCCACTTATGTCCACATCTATGTGTGTCTACAAGTTCACATTCTCCTGTGAACGTTGTAAGCGGGTCCTTCGAAATCGTGTTGCTGAACACTGCCAGCTTTAGCTTACCACAGGCGAGCAAAGGAGAACGACTTCATCCATATGTAAACACCTTGTTGAATTTGGTCAATCAGCACCTCGAGATTCATTCTTTAAAATAATTTACAAAGTTAAATTGAACTACCTCAAAGGTTTACGTTTCCACTACTTATGGATTGCTAAAGCATTAGCTTCAAATGAACAAAAACCGAAACTTTGCATTGATAAACGTTTTGTGAAACCACTTTCTCTACCTAAACTCTCTACTCGAACACTTGTGGGCATGTTAGAGCCTATGGCGAGTTGTCCAGGGAGCTATACTCATCAAGTGGTGTCCGTGAAGGATGCCCACTATCCCCATTCTTATTTCATTTTATCATAGATATTCTTATGGAGGTTTCCCTCTCGTCACCTAATTACACAGACGTTGACCCAATCACAGGTGAATTTTCTTTAGATCTAGAATATGCACATGACATAGTCTTGTTAGGTGAAGACGCTGACAAGATGCAGAGTCTTCTGAACACTTTGAGTGGGAATTTGAAAATGTTTGGGATGTGATTTTCACCACCCAAATGGAAATTTTTGCTCCAGGACTGGTCTTCAGCTGTACCGCGGTTAACAATAGACAGCGAAGTGGTTGGGTGTGTTGACCACTTCACTTACCTGGGAAGTAGGATCAACCCTGGTGGGTTAGTTGCCGATGAGATTTCTGCACGGATACAAAAGGCTCAATTGGCTTTTGCCAATTTGCGCCACCTATGGCTCCGCCGTGATATTCGTTTGTCTATTAAGGGTCGCGTGTACTGCACAGCAGTCCGCTCTGTTCTACTGTATGGCTGTGAAACATGGCCATTGAAAGTGGAGGATACAAAAAGGCTTCAGGTGTTTGACCACCGTTGCCTTCGTAGTATAGGCCGTATTCTGTGGTGTCACCATGTGAGTAATGCAGAAGTTAGGTGTGGAGTTTTGGGGAGAAGAGGTAAGTTAGTTGACGAGGTTATGAACTTTCATCGACTGAGATGGTCGGGACACGTACTACGTATGCCTAGTCACCGATTGCCTCCTCACACAATGTTGGCTGAGGTGGGTCCAGACTGGAAAAAGGCCCGAGGTGGCCAGACTAAAACGTGGCACCAATGTATGAAGTCTCTGACTGTTGGTTTAAGCCATGTAGGACGATGCAGACTAGGTGGTTGGGGTTCACGGGACAAGAGGAACCAATGGTTGGAGACCCTAGGTGATCACATGGCTGAAAACCGATGTAAGTGGAGCAGATGTATACACATATTATCCTCATCTTAACAACACTATACTGAATCTCACCATTTTGTCACTCCTCTTTCTTTTCTTTTCGTACTTTATATTTCTTTTGATTGCATTCACTTATCTTCATCCTTCACCTCACTACCTTTTTACTTGATGTGCTGATATGAGGTGTGGCAACTCGGACTGTTACGCAGTAATGCCTGGTCCTATGTTGATAATGATGATGATGACTTTCTCTACCTTGGCCTTAACAATTCATTTTGTTTATTTTGTCAATTTCAGTTCATTTCACTTTGGTATACTTCTCTTCTTTTATCACCATTATCACCAATTATTACTTCATCGACAAAACTTGAACCGTATTTCACTAATTCATATCAATTCATTCCTTATTCATTAATCTATTCTACAGGTTTCAGTTAAATTATCACCGTTTCACAATTCTTTGATAACACTTGTCTCTTATCTCACCACTTGTCATCACTTCCTCCCTCCCTATTCAGTGATCCATTTTTCTATTTCTTCCACTTGAACAAATACGGCCACCTACATGGATTGTATATGTTGCATATTGACTGAGCAACTGACTTATCAGTGCAATTGTCTGTCACTTTACTGAGTATAAATACTACTGTACATCTTGGCAATGAAGTCGTTGAAAAGAAATACTTCTTCCTCACTGATACCATGTCTTGTTCTTGTAAATGATAATTATATTTGTGTATTTCTTACAGAGAATTGGGTGGAGGCAGTTAGTCGAAGTACTGGAAAGGTTTATTACTTCAATCGATCAACTTCTGAGTCAACTTTTAGTTTACCTAAAAGTGAACAACTTACATTCACGTAGGTTTTTTTTCCCTTAGCTAACTGCATTTCTTTTATTCATTATCAGTTAAAGTATACTTAAACTGATTTCCTTAGTCTAAAATTTAGCTATTCAATTACAATACTGTAAAACGGTACTGTCGTCTTTCTAATTTTTTGAGATGTAAATCTTCAATGACTAACATCGTGCACCTCATACTTATAGCTAATGGCTTCATCTTTTTTATCTAGTCTCATAAAAGGCAAATATCTGACGAGTACTTCATAAGCAATACGTAACTGATTTACTTATCAATGCAACCCAATTACTCACCATTCCCGTGGATTTTGTTTGTATGCTGAACCAAACCGGGTAATCTCATTTACTACATAGATATCTTCATATATCGTAGAGATTGATTATTATGCATGTTGATTAGTAATGCATGAAAGTGGAATTCAGGATGTATACCTTGTCCTATTCTGAACTCGTCTGGTGAATATACTTCACTGTCGTGAGTCTTGGTGTCCCCCCCCTGAGCTGACGATTCTCAGATGGGACGAAACCTGCGTTCTCGATTCCACTACTAGCTACTACCAATCAAAACACATCAAAAGAATCAAGTTGTTACGTTTCATCTCGTTTCAAACAGATTGTTGTTGTTTTTATAGTCAGAAGGATTACTTCCTCTCGTTGTGAAAGTCAACATTTGACATTTACTATTCAATAAGACTGACTATCCACAGTTATAGAAAATCCTCGATAATCTAGCAACATTTAACGCACTCATCATCATTATTATTATCAATATAGGACAAGACATTACTGTATAACAGTCCAAGTTACCAGCCACACTTCATATTAGCACATCAAGCATCACAAAGCAATAAGACGAGAAATAAAGAAGATTCGATGGAAAGCAGTAAGTAAAAGAGAGGAGGAAGGAATAAGAAAACTCTGAATTCAGAATACAGGTTAAAATGAAGACTAAATGTGTATGTCACTCGGACTCCCCCCCCCCCACCCAGAATACTAATTTTATCACATTAAGTATTTATTGAAAATCGATCATAAAGACTCATTGAGTGAAGAATTTTATGACTGTTGACAAGTGTTGATTAGTGATCACTGTGTTTAATTCAACCTTTATTTATTTGTGTTTTTTTTTCCATTCTATCCCGCCATGATTTCTCTTAGTGATACCTATTACATAAAACTGCTGTGGAAATCAGAACAGAAGTATTGTCCAACTGTTATGACTTTGGTACAATATTTAGAACAAATGACAAATATCTGTCAATAATTAGTTGATTTTCAGATTTTATACTTTGCCCATCCCCCCTTCCCCCTCCCACCATCATCATCACCTTTCCATGTCTGTAATTTTTGATGCCTGTCTCTTGATATATATATATATATATATATATATATATATATATATATATATATATAAATTTTCTTAAATTGATCAAAGGAAAATGTCGTTGAAACTATTAGTCCATTTTACAATATGTCTGTGTGTGTGTGTATATGTGTGTGTGTGTGTGATGTATTTGTGCATCACTTTTCGAATAATCTGATCACACATCTACTTGTCAACTCCAATTCCTAGAGAATTGAAGGATTATTGTTATTATTATTAGTCCCTTGGGTTCCTAATGAAACATAGGGCTTCAGTAGCACGTCTCCAGTGAACTCTGTTCTCTGAAATCTTTTCAACCTGGCTCCACGACAGCCCTCTCATTTCCTCCTCGCCCGATCTCCTCCATGTCACCCTTCGACATCCAACTCGTCGCTTCCCATGGGGATTCCACTCGAGGGACTGGCCTGACACGTGATGTCCCCAGTCGGTCTTCTCAGTGTATACCCAATCCACCTCCACTTCTTCCTGCATATTTGTTCAGGGATAGGTTCTTGGTCGGTTCGTTCCCAGAGCTCCTTGTTGCTTATTCTTATCATTTTGGCTATCTGATCTTCAGTAGCGAGCGTAAGCAGTTGTTGATGAATGTCTGTAGTTTATTAGAAATCCCTTTCGTAAGGCGCCAAGTCTCTGAACCATACACAAGCACTGGCTTGACTGACGTTGGTGTTGAAGATCCGGATGTTGTTCCACATGTTGAGTGGAGTGCAGAAGATCTCCACACTGGTTTCAGGCTAATGAACACCTGTCTTGCTTTTTCAATTCTGACTTTGACATCCTCGTCTGTCCCGCCTGTAGTTGAAACAGTGCTGTTTAGATAGGTGAAGGAGGTTACTTCCTTTAAGTTTCTCCCGTTGATGGTGATTGGAGTTTGTTGTTGGTGGTGGTGCGGTATCTTCTGAATTGGAAGATGGGTAGACAAATAGTTTGTAGGTCAGCAAACTTTACGAAAGGTTGGTGTAATGTCCATTTTTATTATCATTAGAACACAAACGTGACACTGCAAGAGCACCAAGAAATGCGCCACACAACATAATATAACAACACGATGAAGTCATAAATCGAATGGGGAGAGGATAGGTAAAAAAGCAGAACACAATAAGAATAGGATGACTAGAAGGTAATCCGATGTGATATATTTTAAACAAAACTCATTCTGATAACGTCTCAAGTCACTGAGTTGCATGATCTCTCAGACTCTACCCAGAGAGTCGTGATGTACAGATACGTGCTAACCCGATACAACTATTCTCCATCTCACGACCCCAAGCCGTACACTGACTAACCCTCTGTTTCCTTCATCCAGCCTTACGGGAAGCAAACAGTAGACGATATGGAAGCTGTTTAGGCGACATGCGTAACACATTCAAGCCGCCGAAGCTGGTTTTTCCAGATGACTTCACTTATTGAATGACGATTTCCATTATGCCCAAACACATGCTGTTGTACCTCAGAATTACTTACATTGTGTTACTACTAGATACGATCAACGATGGTCGAATATACAGAGTCGTTGCACATCCTCAGCTTGGAGATGGCAGGTTTTACAGGCGTAGAGGAGAACTGCTCTCATCGAAGCGTTGTAAACCCGGCCTTTTACGGTCAGACTATCTTTGCGACCGTGCCAAAGGTGGCCCATATTGGCGTATACCACTCTGGCTTTGGACATGCATTTGAAAATTTCACCACTCATATCGCCAGCAGTCACACGACTACCTACATACACAAACCTTTCAGGTACTTCTAACAGTTTACCACCAAGAGTAAGCTCAGGCACAGGCTCTTACCAACCTTTCAAAAGTACTATGCACTTTAATGGGGCAAAGCACAAACCATACCTACGGATATATGTAGTGTGTAAGAACAAACTATGTTTTTAGTCAATTTGCTTATGGCTATTCTGCAAACGTTGTTCGGACAATAATTGTTTGACCGGTTTCTGTAATATGTTTAGCTATACATCAAGAGAGTTGTCTCCTGTTTAGGCTAATCAAAGTTTCACACTCCAGCTATTTTTGAAGCCATTTAGGTACATGATCTACTCAGCTCAACTGCATGCCCCGGTCAATCTTCACTATGTATGTGCATCCACACACGCACATGTAGGATAGTAGTAATCACAAAGGGATGTGACGTAATCACTTCTGTGGTGTTTAGGTTTGTGATGAAGCACATGCTTTGTATCTCCCACAACAATAAACCGCATAATGTTTTACTAATTGCAAAATGTTAGCCTACCTCTCAAAATCATACTGTTCAACTCCGTTCACTTATGGTAGGGTGATATATAGGTGCTTTTCTTCGGAACCTAGTGTGGAGTAGACTTCGGTATTGACTGACTTCTGCAACAGCTTTTATATCACTAACTACTGAATAACTCATGAAATAATGTCTTGACTGTTGATGCTGGAAAGAATCAAGTTCCGTTAACTAACATCTTCAGATATCTCCGCTTACACCAACAGCTGTATAAAACTGAAAAACATTGATTTGATAGTTGTAAAGTCCTCGTGGCCTTATCTACCCAAAGTTTCACTAAACAAATACACATGCAATCAAAGTACATCCTTCCATAGAAGTTCATCAATCGAAGTTGCCACAGTAGCATACATATCAAATTATATTCAAGGTGATATATACTACTGGGAACTTATTAAACATATCCGTTATTTGTAGTAGGATGAATTCAAGTTCTACAGTCATCATTACGAGGCAGCGAAGGCGGGACTTCAAGCGAACATAGAGAGGATAGAGGTGATGAAGATACCAGACCAACAATAACAAGCTCCAATCACCACCAACGGGAGAAACCTAAAGAAAGTAGCCTCTTTCACCTATCTAGGTAGCACTGTTTCAACTACAGGCGGTGGCACAGACGAGGCTGTGAAAGCCAGGATCGGGAAAGCAAAATAGACGTTCATTAGCCTGAAACCAGTGTGAAAATCTACTGCACTCCACTCAGCATAAAGCGTGAACAACATCCGGTTATTCAACACCAACGTCAACTGAGTCAGTGCTTCTAAATAGTTCAGAGACTTGGCGCTTTGCGAAAGGCATTTCCAACAAACTACAGACATTCGTCAGCAACTGCCTACACTGGCTCGTTACTGAAGCTCAGATTTCGGAAATAATGAGAATGAGCAACAAGAGACTCTGGCAACGAGCCAACTTAGAAGGTATCGCTGAACAAATATGCAGAAGGAAGTGGAGATGGATCGAATAGCATTGGGCAAACACTGAGAAGACCGAGTGGGGACACTACGCACCAGGCTAGGCACTTGAGTAGAACCCAGATGGGAAACGACGAGGTGGGCGTCCGAGGTGAGGGTGACATGGAGGAGATGGTGTGAGGAAGAAGTGAGAGCTTGTGGGCAGACATGGAGGCAGGTTGAAAAGATTGCAGAGAAGAGAGTGGAATGGAGACATGCTACTGAATCCCTATGTTCCACTAGGAACCCAAAGGACAAATAATATAAATAATAGTCATTACATTTGCTTTGAGCAGATATTTCCATGCTAAAATTAGAAATCCTCACGCTTAACTGATCTATCCAACTGGTGTTATTTTCTTTCAATTGATGACGTCATTCTTCCATCACTTTCTAAGTAGATATGGAATCTCATTTAAAGATGTCGTTTCCCGAACTCGTGGAATTTCCTCACCGTACAAACAAGAAAGTGAAATATGTTCCTGAGATCGATGTTCATCGATAAATTTAGAAACACAAATGGTTCACCAGACATCTGTAAATGATGAGAAATAGTAGGTGCTTTTGAACTTGTAGATTTAAGGAGAACATTGAAAGTGAAAGTTCAACGTATAATCAGATGAGTGCTGTCGAAAAGACAATGAATACATCCACTCTATAGATCTGTATTATTGTATGCCTGTCAGTGAATATGTATTTTAGAATACATGATGTCATTACTGGCTACTTTGACGTGTATATTTAAACCCAACAGGTACTTGTTTCGTAAAGATAGATTGTTCAACGATGATACTAGTCACTTCAGCCTGACTTATGAATGTAGATTTACCATGAATCTTGTTTGTCTGACAGTGAACAGTTTAAGAAGATCCACTTATTTAAGCCTGCAAAACAGAATACCACAGAGTTAATACTAGCAATATTTATCCTTCATTACAAGGACATCTGCATACCAAAAAAGGTGGTAATCAGTATTCTCATTATAGCCACCTGAAATTAAATGTTATAGTTATAAGATGTTGTTATCGTTAAGGTATCTACTTTGTTAACTAGTAAGACAGTTGTAATCAAATGAAGCTTATCAAACGAGTTGATTGCCCATCAAAGTGTCAATTAATGAAATCAATTATAACAACAGAAAAGTGCTCATACAATCGAGATATGAGTTAATCCCCTCGCTATAAAACTGGTTGTAGTTATCAACAGCATATGATACTGCTGCTTCCGTCTTATCAAGTGATTAATCTCGTATGTAATTGCTCAGTCTTGTATACTCAATTCATTCCCCCGTTTCTGCCCTCCTAACTGTGTACAACAGAACAAAAAGACTAGTGGTTATTGATCAAATCTTTCAGGTGATCCAATTGATCTCTATATATAAAACTCATTTACTTGACCACAACGCACCATAATTTATAAAAATGAAACAACCAATTTCAAGCAGAAAATATAGGATAATGCATAACAATGGTTTCACTTAACTTACAGTTATTGATGAGGGGTCAATCGAAAGCCCTTGAACCAAGCTGTAGAATGATGTTACCAATAAGGTCATAAGTAAAACAACTATTTTTTTTCCATTACTCATTGTTTTCAGCAGTATATCTATCCAATTTTGGAATTGTGAACTATTTCTGTTTGAATTCAAGTGAAAGCAGAACTCATTCACATTGAGGCACACAGAATTCTGTTATGATAATAAGATATATAGAGGTTATATTGAGCTAGATTAACCATTAAAAGGCAATGAGCTAATCGTGATTGGTTAGTGAGATAAACGGACAAATAAAATTAAAATACTCGGTGATGATTGATAATTTAGACCACGGCAGGATTCCAACCAGCGACCACTGAGTTTCCAGCCCCGATGCTCTCCTAATTCAGCTACGAGGTCTGACTACTGACCAGATTTTACATTCACTTCAATCACAAGGCGGGGTTTTGTCCGACTACCATGTGAATCCATGACGCGTTACCTCCACTTGATCGTATTCATACTGGCTGCCTAGTCAGGACTTCTCATCCCAATCGAAATCTAACTGAATTCGACAGGAAGAACCATCATGTTGATTATTATTTTGACTACCTGAGATGACCGTGGTTTGGCTAGATGTTTGGTTACATGTATCGCATAGTGGAACTGTATTTACTGCATTACGTTTCGGAAAACCATGACTAATAGTAAGCTTATAATGATAATGATAACAGTAGAAAGATTGTGAAGAGAGAATTCAAAACCTCTACAGTATTACCATACAAGGGAGGTACCTCAGAGACACTATGTAGGATTCTCAATAAGGTTGCTTGGGATCAGAGTTGCAGCTAAACCTACAAACTCAATGAGAAATCAGCTTTGTAGATTAAAAGATCTTACTCGTCTAATTAGGCTGAATAATTTAGTTCACCATAAAGATTGCAAGGTCATATACATAGGTAACAGTAGTAGACGTGGGTCAACTAGGTTATCGGAGCACAAAACCCCATCCAGGTCGAAATTGGTAAATCCTAACAGTATAACCAATCCATCAGAAACTTAGGCCACATAGAGGAGATTGTGTGAGGAAGAAATGAAGGCTTATGGTCAGTCTTGGAACCAGGTTCAGAAAACTGCAAAGAAGAGAGTGGAGTGGCAATGTGCTACTCGTCCTATGTTCCAATAGGAACCCAAGTGACAAATATAGAAACTCGCAACGATTACTAGGTCAAAGTATTCGAACTGGTTCAACTAGGCTATCCAAGCACAAAACCCCATCCAGGGGGAATTGGTAGATCCTAACAGTATAAACCGTCTAGCAGAAAGTTAGGCCATAGCTTCGTGGAGGGAGACATAGATAACCGAATCCTCGTCTATCGAATCAGCATCCCATATATGCAACAGGAATGACTCAGTGATTGTTCCGAATACATGGAATATCTTATTATCCATATCACAAATGGAGGCGGGGAAATTAGGACAATATAAAGGATATCTCAACGTCGTGGACCACCGCCGGTCTAAATTTTCATTCCTCTTTCAATCATCACCCAGTATACATACGAGTCTGCTAAACCACGGCTGCTACCTCAGATAGTTAAAATGAAAATAGGTAAGATGTCTGTCCGTTGTCTATCCTCCTCTTCATTTGAATATTGAGCTCAGGAAATTATGTTTATTCATGTGGTATGAAATCCTGATCATCTTCAAGACAGTCCTATCATATTCAATTTCAATCTCTACTCTTTTTTATTGAGGGTTATGTTGTGTGTCTTAGTTAAAAGTTTTCTTATTTTGTTAAGCTCTTGGAATGCATCGGTTGGTCAGACGGATTTTTGACCACATCTGCCAATTTGTAGTCTTTGCATTACAATAGGACAGAATCAACATGCGACCTCACATACAGTTGGATCGGTTCAACTTGTCACACTTGACATTAACATGCAAAGAACAAATAAATAGAAAAAGGCTGATATCAAAGAAGACAAAGGTGTATGAGAAGATAAGGAATTTGAAAATGAAGATTAGTTAGAACATCCACGTTTTAGACGACGTCAACGAGTAAACACATCTGTGTCATGGTGATTGATTTTCAGTCACTTCACTAAGAGGACTGAATCATCACTGATTCCTATCGTCGTCATAGGGATTCTAGCCAACTTTACGGAGATGAAAGTGTTAATAGTTAATGGCTTAATTGTTTTGACTGAAACATGTAGATGGTTGAATGTGAGTCAACCAAGTTGGAGATTAAAATCGTGAACGTGGAATAGTTAGGAAAGGTTATTTCTCGGCTAGAGCATCATTGTCAATAATTGGAGTTTCAGTTAATCAGAACTTAGTCTAAACCATTCTGCTGCATCAAATGTTTTCAAAAAGTTTATATATACCTTCTTCTGAACCTATTTAGCGATAGATAGTGTTGTACAGCGTTAAACTGAAATCAGTTTAGGCAGATTAACTTTTCAACTCAGTTTAATTATACCTTCATGATATTTTACGGCCACTTGTAGCAGATGAGAAACTGCCAGATCATACGAATCTATGTTGTCTTAAAGCGATTTTGTCCTCATTTTAGTCTGTGTATTAGAAATATCACACAGTGAAGGAAGAGTATCATTTACTTGATTACGTTTCGGACACAATTTACTGTCCATATTCATATCAGGTAACTCCACAACAACTCTGAGATATGGCTTATTTAGTTCCTATTCTCTCACACCCTTCGTGATGACAAGTATAATAGAATTTTGCATTTATGTGGGATAGGTGCAGAATCGTTTGTATTACTGCATGTATTCAGTACTTATTCGATAAACAAAGATACTTTCACCTATGTATTTGACCTCACAATCATTGCAAGGGATTTGGTAAACTGAATTATTTTGCCTAATTGCATCAGTAGGACCTTTTTATCCATAAAGCTTATTATTTCTAAGCGAGTTTGTTGGTTGTCAGCAGCTTTAATCCTATCCAACCTTATTGAGAATTCTTCGTAATGCTTCTGAGGTGCCTTCCTTGTATGGTCAGAAGAAAACGCAAAAAATCACACTAGTCCAGATAGTACTCTTCAACATGGATGAATTTAGAAGTCGATGGAAAAGCCACTTATTAAATTCTGGCATACTGAACGTGTTAGTTCGATTTCAGACTGATTAAATGATTTCAGTAAGCTGTGGAACTCAGCTTTGTTTGTCTAGATAATCGGTTTTCAACTGTTGGGATATAGGTTCGAAACCAGCCTCACGTACCAAAGTTTCAGCAGTCACATAGTACTGTTAACCGTTTGTCTAATTGACTACTGTAGGAATGTGCACAAAGTTAGTAAGACGATTTCAACTTCGACTTTTTTTGTTGACCACTTAGAAGTAGTAGTATAATGGGATAAACTATTCTTGTACACATTTAGACTTTATACAGTTTTGAGATAAGCTATAGACAATGTCTGATGAAAACAGAATCGCTGTAGATGTTCGAATAATTGAGAGTTGATAATCAGTCGTTTCATCTTTATCCTGAGAATATGAATAGAGTTTTATTCAATGATCAATTGAATGGACTTAGGAATACACCCTTCATAGGTGAGTTTTTAAACTGGCCAACCGTAATATCGCCATCGGACACCACTCAGCCAAGAACACAAACTGTGTACACCATCATAAGTGTCATGAATTGAAAAAACATTCTACTGAACAATATGAGTAGTAGTTAGAAACCACTAACCTGCAAGTTTTTCAAGTCAGATCAAAGTGATGTAAGCACTAGGAGTTTGGTTTACTCTTTTCAGACTAAGCTTTTCAATAGCATACTAGAAGAAATCCAGCTCATACAGCTTAATTGTTCAGATCAATTGGATCTCACTGGCTAATTGACTTTAATGAGTCGGTGGAAATCGGGTACAAATTGCACAGACCGTTGCGAAAAATATCAATGAGGATTTCTAACACACTTGTTTCGTAAAATATACCATCGTTTTAAGGAGACGAATCATATCAAGGATTCATAAACCAATAGGCGCATTTCAGTGAATGAATAATCTGTAAGTTGTAAATCGAAATTACAACTAATATTAACTGTACAAGAAGTTTGCATTGTGAGTATCCTAACGAGGGGATAATATTTTCCCACTTAAGGTGAACAGATAAACTTGTGTTCATATAAATTTGCTTAATAGGTTTTAATTGTTATTAATTACAATGAATAATGAATTCACTTATCGTATTCTCCGTACACACAACTCTTCAGTCCTTGCTGCATCCAACTAGACAGAAGTATTTCTTGGCTCGATTGGTAGGCGCTACACTGACATGGCAGTCTAGTTTACGTATGACAATGACCTGGAGAGTTACACTGGCTAGAATGCTTGTTCCATTGAGGTTCTACCATGCTAGAAACGTCAGTTGGATAGTGGTTAGACAAAAAGCAGTTAATGGTATAATGTAAACTTTTACGCTATGAAAGGGGTACAAGGGTGAAGTCGACCTGTTGGCTGGATGTTGTGTGATAGAAGTAGAGTGTTTCTCGCGAATGATCAGCATTGTCACCCTTATGACACCTTCCTTATTGAAAGGGGGTGTTAGAAGAGGTTGACGTGTCTGTCTGTCATTATTATTATTATTATGTTTTCCCTTGAGTTCCTAGTGGAACATAGGGCTTCAGTAGCACGCCTCTATTCCACTCTCTTCTGTCCAGTCTTTTCAACCTGCCTCTATGACTGCCCACAAACTTTCATTTCCTCCTCACACCATCTTCTCCATGTCATCCTCGGCACTGACGCCCAACTCGTCGTTTCCCCTCTGGATTCCACTCGAGGGATTGGCTTGGCGCGTGATGTCCCCAGTTGGCCTTCTCAGTGTATGCTCAATCCATCTGCATATTTGTTCAGCGATAGGTTCTTGCTTCGTTGGTTCGTTGTCAGCCAGATTTCCTTGTTGCTTATTCTCATTATTCTGTCCATCTGACCTTCAGTATCGAGCCAGCATAGACAGCTGTTGATGAATGTCTGTAGTTTGTTGGAAATGCTTTTCGTGACAAGCCAAGTTTCTGAACCATATAGCAGCACTGACTTGACTGAATTAGTGTTGTAAATCCAGATCGTATTCATGCCTTATGCTAAGTGCGGTAGATCTCCACACTGATTTCAGAGTAATGGAAGCCTGTCTTGCTTTTCCGATCCTGGCTTTGACATCCTCGTCTGTGCCACCACCTGTAGTTGAAACGATACTGCCTAGGTAGGTAGGTGAAAGAGACCACTTCCTTTAGACTCCTCGCAGTAATATTGATTGGTGCTTGTTGTTGATGCTGTTGTTGGTTGGGTATCTTCATCACCTGCGTCTTCCCTACATTCACTTAAAATCCCGTCTTTGCTGCCTCTTCTATCAACTTGCTGGTTTTTGCCTGTGTGTCTTGGAGTTTGTGCGACGTTAAACATAAATTGTCATCGGCGAAGTCCAAATCTTCTAGTATCTTTTCTCCGGTCCAGCGTATGCCTATCTTCTCGCTCTTCACGGTTTGCTGCATGATCCAGTCGACCACAATCAGGAAGATCATTGGTGATAGTAGGCAACCTTGTTTTACTCTTGTCTTTAATTCAAAGGCGTCACTGAGCTTCCCAATGTAGATCACTTGGTATGTGGTATGTATCATTAGAATAATCAAATCTCTCAACAACAATTTTTAAATATGCTGTGTATGATAGACCTCATGCAGATGTCCTATGGACTCTGTGGTGAAGAAATAACATTTCATGATGTAGGTAGCCGGGAAGTGACAACTACCCAAACTACGTAATCCAGTATTTCGTGGACTCCCATGGCACCAAGATTACGAATGTTAAGACATGATATACTCTAGAAAAGCAAAAAGCAAAAAACCTATCTCTGTATTTCAGTGATTCACCAAGTATTCATTCATTAAGGGACCGAACTTAAGAAGTCAATGTGATAAGTTCTTTGTCGCATTAAACTTAGGGTATTTCTAGAAGACTCCTACTTGAAGTAAATCAAGGTAACAAATGGAAATTCTAGCCTAAGAAAAGGAGGAATAACCTAGTGATTACAAGTGAACTAATTCAAAGCGTCTGTGTTGACTGTAAGCAGCAGTGGTTGAGAAAAATGAAAGAGATTGAGGAAACATAGTCACTAGGCGTCACTCAACAGTTATGGGGATTCACTAGAAAGACTAATCATAAAAACGTGATGGTCAGTTAGAGTATGGTGAAAAATGGTGAATTCCCGCTGAGAATACGGAACGTTGGTTTGAAGGTTGGCGGAGCACTTTAAAGGCCGATTCTGTTGGCTCTTAGCTATACTTGAAATGCTTATTATCCATCATTAGCTTCAGTAGGATATAGTTATCAGTCACTTAACGTATGCTAGATTTCAAGACACTGTTTCAAATCTTAAGTAGGGCGAAGCAGTAGGTTGGATGGTCTGCCGCCTGAAGTTGTAAAAGATGGCAGTTACAAATCACCATCAGCATAAGTAGAATACTTGGTGAGATTTAATACGTACAGACAGTCTTCCTAGACCAGTCAAAGTCGTTGTTCATCCAGTCCAACTCTGAAATCTAGAAAAATTTGAAATCTAGTCAGGATATTAGGTAAAATAAAGCCAGGGAGGTTTTTAACCTGGACAAAAGTGCATTGATTACAGCCTCACCTTTCTCTATGGATATTTGTTACCTGATGCACGTTAGCTCAAACTGCGATTGTGTTCAATAAACCTAAGGTTTGCCAGATCAACATATTGTATCAATCCAGAAATCCATTTACCATGTTGGTATTCATCATGGATTGATATCACTTGTAAGAACACTAGAAACCTTGGAGCACTGGACAGCTGTTTTGTTCTAGTATGGGACTCCTCAGAAGTGTCCATCCATGACCCCACCAACCAGGGACCGAACACAGGAATTTCGGGTTCTGTGGTCAGCACGTCGCCATTGGGTCGGAATCCAGTGGTCCATATTTCCAACTTCCGTCGGTTCACGACATAGTGCGACCATCATCCAATATCACCGGTGGATGGGACCTGGTAGCCCTGAGGACAAATAGTCAAAGATGACATTGAGTGATGGTCGAGCCATGTCGTGAACTGATAAAAGTTGGAAATATGAGCCATTGGATTCCTCCGACACAGTGGCTCAACGGCGACGTGCTGGCCATAGAACCCTAACGTTCTGGGTTCGATCCCTGGCCGGATAGGGTTACGGGTGCGCACTGATGAAGAGACTAGTACTGGGATGAAACAGCTATCCAGTGCTCCCAATTTTCCAATGTCCCTCCAAGTGATGTCAGCCCATGATGAATACTAACTTGAAAATTCACTAGATTGCCATAAACCCCCAAATTCAAGAAGGTCATTTAATATATCTGAGTTACGAAGACGGATTCTCTGATTAACTATTGTTCATTTGTTCTTCGTTCCACTCACTCATATGTTACCTCTTTTCCCCGGGAGACTATAACAATTCTAACTATTGTACCTTTACTAAAACAAACTATGTGAGTACAAGTTTTCAAACTGAACTTGAGTGTCTATTCTATTAGGTGTAATATAACTATCACAAAACGTAGGACCCAGTGATAATGCTTGTAGAGCTACCATTACAAGATCAACATATCCACTATTTTTCCTAGTATGGTACTCCTCAGCAGTGCGCAGCCACGACCCCGCCAGGGATCGACCTGAAGGTCGCCGGTTCGAGCTCTGGCGGGGTCGTGGATGCGCACTGCTGAGGAGTACCATACTAGGACGAAGCAACTGTCCAGTGCTCCCGGGTTTCCCTTGTTCCTCCAACTGATGTCAGTCTACGATGAATAACAACTTGAAATATATCCTTTATCACCGAAAATGTTCTTTCCTTGTATTTCGATCGTATTTGCCAAGAACCTGTGGTTTTTCAAGACATGTGTGTTTATATACATTGGATCATCATCATCAAGGTCAACATAGGACCAGGCATTTCTGCGCAACGATCCTACTTGCCTGCCATACCTCATATCACCACATCAAGTAACAAGGCAGTAAAATAGAAGCTGAAGGTAAAAGAAATCGGTCAAAAGGAGTATAAAGTAGTAAGAGAGAGTAAAGAAGAATGAGATGATGAGATTAGGTGTAGCGGTTAGGTTAAGGGTAATATGTGTATGTATCTGTGCCACTGACATCAGTTCTGAGCCAACCACTGGTTTCTCTTGTCTCGCGGACCCCAGCTAGTCTGCATTGCGCCACATGGCTCAAACCAACATTTAAGGATTTCATGCATTGATACTATGTTTCACACTGACCGCCACGAGCCTTTTTCAGGACTGAACTTACTTTAACTAACATTGTGTGACGAGGTAGACAGTCGCTAGGAATGCGTGACGCGTCCCAGCCAGCTATCTCATTCGTTGAAACTTTACAACCGTGTCAATTGTCTTACCTCGCCTGTCTAAAACTCTACATCTGACATTGGGTACATTATAACTTATCCAAGCAAGACATTCACATATTTCAACCAGACTGACTACTCTACTAGATTTTATATCTAACCTGCAACATAATCTTCGTCATAACTGATTAAAGTTTTATGCAGCATCTACAACACGTTAAATGGACATGATGAATGACCTTGAATAAGTCATTCTCATCCTGACTTGTTGTCCTCAAGGTGTCTCGTTACGAAAGTTTAATTCTACCAAAATTGTATATCATTAATAGGTGGTTTGTTTGGAAACACGAATGCTAAGTAGTTGAGTCAAACCCCTTGAGCTTACTTAATAAGTTTTAAGTAGAGTATCGTTTTATATTAAAAGGTAAAAGGTGGTTGTACATTATTCAATATATGTTACTGTGGGGAGAACGTTCTACAAATATTACCGGTTACTTTGACGAACTCTAGCGGAAAACGGTTTCCCGCTCAAATTCATAGAAACCAGTTGAACGAACACATTTAGCGCCAAAAAAAGATTCTTTTGTTGAATCTTCAATTCATATTGCTGTAGACATCTTCAGGAAACAACAGTCGAAATCCTTAAATAGAACATACTTCACCGCCAACCTTCGAATTATCTCCTCCTGTAAGAAACCTTTTAGTTACTGTGTGTGTATACCAGTTTTCTGAATCTTTTGGAGCTGAGTACATCGGCTGTACCATGCATCCGGTTGTAAAACATGCCCATGAACACTACCCAGACTGATTAGCAAAGGGACATTGGAAATGTATCTTCAGTTGAATAACAGAACACCTCATGATCTCAGGCCACTTAGCTCCTTTTGAGAGCCTATTCAAAATTGTCTACAGGGTTCAATCAAATTCCTCGAAGTCACTTGTGTTTAGCTGAAGTACTAGCCAAGCAGAAATTCAAACCAGATTCACCCTGTATTAGGTAACTATACATGTATTTCCATAATCCTTTGGCTATTTTCGTACTCTAAGTCCAAATATGTATTAATTAACTTCCTTTAGACATTCCAATATATTTCCCCTCCTAACGGGAAATAATTGTGGAACGTTCTGTCATTCAGTGTAACATATATTCTTGAATGTACAGCTTAGTAAATGACTTTGTCGAAAAGAAAACGTTTTTTTCGCTGTAACCACATATCTTTTTTTATCAAAATAATACAACCGGTCATGCTAATTCAACTTTCCTATCTTCCTTTTATCGAGTTGTAATAACACTGTTCACGATATTTTCACGTATTCCATTTATTTTAGAGTTATTATACTCAAAGAAAATTATTAAAAAATTTTATTCAACTATTCAGAAGTATTCAATAAGATAAATTATATGTACAATTAGCCATCTAAGATAGCCGTAGTTTGGCAGACTAGTATTTGTACTGAGTGATGACTGAAGGTGAAATGAAAATTTGGACCACGGCCGGGTTCGAACCAGCGACCACAGAGTTACCAGCCGGGTGCTCTATCGACTCACCCACATGATCCGACTGCTGATCATAATTTTATTTCACTCCAATCACCAAAGGTTTTGCCCGATTACCAGGTGAATTCTTGACGTGTTACTACCGCTTGATCGTATTCACACTGGCTGTTTAGTTAGAACTTCTCATCCCAATCCAAATCTAACTGAATCAGAGAGGAGGAGGATCATATTGATTATGATTCGACCATCTGAGATGGTGGTAGTTTGGCAGAATAGTATTTCTACTGTGTGATGATTGATGGTGAGATGAAAATCTGAACCGCCGCCGGATTCTAACCAGCGACCATCAGGTTACCGACCTGATGCTGTACCAACTGGGTTGTGAGGTGATTGAAGTGGAATAAAATTCTAGTCAGCAGTTGGACCACGTAGCCCAGTTGATAGAGCACCGGGTAGGGTAACTCAGTGGTCGCTGGTTCGAGTCCGGTCGCGGTCCAGATCTTCATCTCACCTTCAATCATCACCCAGTACAAATTGTATGATTATTATGACTGGTAGTTGAATAAGGTTCTTAAATAGAGAATTGAAATAGTCTTTATATCATAAGTGATCCATATCATATTTTATTCATGTTAAGTCTGTTCACATTAACTGTACATATCCCTTGATTAATGTTATAATTATTCTCATTCTGAAGTAATATCCGTCTTCTACTTGAATTGAATAATTGAGGTGATGTAAATTTTTGTATTTGTGATAATGAATCATTGTTTACTTGAGGTAAATGTGAAATATATCTTTGATTAGTAGATGAAGTACTGATCTGTTTGATTAGTTTATTTGGATTATTATAGTTAGTTGTTAAATTGTTGCTATCTGATAAATACTGAATGAAATTAGACGATTCATTGTTTGGTTTCATTGTTGGTGCATATTTCATTAATAGTTCACGTCGTTTTCTTTGAGAGTAACAACATATTATAAAGATGCATATAAGAGCAGTAAGAAGTATTGTAGCACATACTATAGGCACTAATAAACGTGGACCTGAAATAAAAGATGAAAAACGTTGATTAGTTATTGGTAATTTTATGAATTCATTGTTATAAAAGACAAGGAGTAAATATGATGATTCAATAGCCTAGTGGATAATGTAGGGATTTCTGGGTTAGAGTCTCATTGATTGAAAGGCAAATGCATTTAGCTGACAAGTTTCAACTAGAACAAAAAGTATGTTCTAGATTCCAGGGATAGCCACTATCGATTAGTAATATTTAAAGAGAAGATTAGCGCTTATAACAATCATGAATGCCGTGATTTTGTAGTTTATCATCTACCGGGATTAAAACGCTTCCATGATATTCATTAACTATATTATGGTAAGGTAATCTGTCAAGAAATATATCCTTGCATTTGAAACAATTAGTCCCTTTTATGAATTTGGATAATGTAATTATGGGAAGTCTCTTAGGACCATTGCTAGCTGATATTTGCATGTCATATATTCAAGGCTTAACCGGCGATCTCATCAATAAAGTTACTCTCTATAAAAGATATGTTGATGATATAATCGTGATATATGATAAGCATGAAGATGCGACATGTTTGTTACAAAGACTTAACAACGTACAAAACAACATAAGCCTGACAAGTGAAGAAGAAAAAGAAAACCGTCTGCCATTCTTAAATATACTCCTAAGTTGTAGAAATGATGGTTCAATAAAACGGTCGATCTACAGGAAACCTACTTGGACAGGTCAGTATTTAAGTTTCCATAGCTTTTGTCCAACCCAATACAACCCAATACAGGTTTGGTAACTTGTCTATTTAACCTCGCCTGGTTAACTAGTCTACTAGTTACTAGCCGGTCCTAAGCCCGGTAAAGAGGGAAGGTTGGGCATACGGCTAGCAACCCTACCCCGTAAAACAAATCTAACCGCTAAACAAACTTCAAAGCACAAACAAAATATAAAAAATGAAAACAAATTTATTCCCCGCTGGAATCGGAGAGGCGAAATGACGCCAGTTGGTGAAAGCCTTCGGGAAGCCAATTGGCCGATGTGTCTTCTCTCCCTCGATGAAAGCGAAAGTAAACGTGGGGACATGGAATGTCCGCACCATGTTTGAACCCAGCAAGGCAGCCAATTGCAAAGGAGATGAGAAGGTATCACATCGAAGTGCTTGGGATTTGCGAAAGCAGATGGAATGGGAGTGGACTCTCCAAACTGTCAACTGGAGAATCAATAATCTACTCCGGTCACCCAGACGACAACCACCAGCACACTGAGTTATGGAGTGGCTATCATGATGTCCTCAAGAGCATCGAAGGCTCTCATGCAGTGGGAACCAATCTCTCCAGGATCATGACAGCAAGATTCAACTCAAAAGGAAGAAAGGTCACAATCATACAATGCTATGCACCTACAAATAATGCAGAGCAAGAGAAGAAGGAGGAATTCTACAGACAACTTCAATCAACACTGGACAAGACGTCAGTTGGCGATATCGAAATTCTAATGGGCGACATGAATGCCAAACTGGGAGGAGACAACACAGGAAGAGAACTAACCATGGGTCGAGAGGCGCTAGGTGAAATGAATGAGAATGGAGAATTGTTTGCAGAATTCTGCGCATTCAACGATTTGGTGATTGGAGGCAGTGTGTTCAGGCACAAAGATATCCACAAAGCGACATGGACTTCACCAGATGGACACACTAAAAATCAAATCGACTTTATCTCAATCTCAGAAAATGGAGATGCAGTCTACTTAACACAAGGTCAAGAAGAGGAGCAGATGTATGTTCACACCACTATCTAGTGCAAGGAACCTTCCAAATCAAGTTAAAAGCCTTCAAGGAAGCTGGTGATAGACCTCAATTCAAGTTCAACACTCGGAAACTGAAGGATGAAACTACAAAGGAGATCTTCAAGGCAGCCATCAAGACAAAATGGGAGATATCGAGGAACATCCCTGAAGAAACCTGTGTAGAAGAACACTGGAAGTCTTTGAAAGCTATGTGGAAAGAAACCTGCACAGTCGTATTAGGAAGGAAGAAGGTGGAAGACAAGGAATGGATCTCGACGGATACCTGGAAGCTGATAGAGGAGAGGAGGATGGTGAAGCAGAAGATAACCAGTGCAAGGATGCTCAACGACAAGAGGAACTAAGCACAATGTATAAAACACTGAACAAAGAAGTAAAGAAGAGTGCACGAAAAGACAAAAGACACTTCTACGAAACACTGGCAAGTGAAGCAGAACAGGCTGCAGGTAAGAGAGACCTGACGACATTGTATCAAATAACCAGGTTGCTATCAGGGAAGAGACCAACACAGATGAAACCAATAAAAGATGATGTCGGAAATTTAATTACGAAAGAAGAGAAACAGAGGAAACGATGGGCCGACCACTTCAGAAAGCTCTTGAATCGACCACCACCTGCACTTCGTCCAGAAATACCACCTGCAGCCGCTGAATTACAAGTGAACATAAATCCCCAACGAAAATGGAAGTCCTGAACGCCATAAAGCTACTGAAATGTGGGAAAGCAGCAGGACCAGATGGATACCGCCAGAAGCACTGGGAACAGACGCAGAGACAACAGCGGACATGCTCACACCACTATTGCAGAAGGTGTGGAAGGAAGAGAAGGTACCTGGCGATTGGAAGAAGGGTTACCTTGTCAAACTGCCGAAGAAGGGAGACCTCAGTGTTTGCAAGAACTGGCGAGGAATCACTCTCCTGTCCACCCCAAGTAAAGTATTAAGCCGCATCATCCTGGAGAGGCTTAAAGATGCACTGGATTCAAAACTACGACCGGAACAGGCAGGCTTCAGGAAGTACAAATCATGTGCTGACCAAATTGCAACGCTTCGCATCATCATAGAACAGAGCATAGAATGGCAATCACCTCTCCACCCAACTTCATCGACTTTGAGAAGGCCTTTGACAACGTCGACCGAGAAGTAATTTGGAAACTGCTTCAATACTACGGAGTACCGCAAACCATTATCCGCCTCATCCAACAACTATATGAAGATGCCACATGCCAAGTAATCCACAATGGGAAGCTCAGTGATGCCTTTGAAGTGAAGACAGGAGTGAAACAAGGTTGCCTACTATCCCCCATGATATTCCTTATTGTGGTGGACTGGATCATGCAGCAAACAGTAGGCAGCGAGAAGAGGGGGATACTCTGGACTGCGGAAAAGAACCTAGAAGACTTGGATTTCGCCGATGACTTGTGCCTAATGTCACATAAACTTGAAGATCTACAGGCAAAAACTAACAAGTTGACAGAAGAGGCAGCGAAGACGGGACTTCAGGTGAATATAGAGAAGACAGAAGTGATGAAGATACCGCACCACCACCATCAACAACAACAACAAACTCCAATCACCGTCAACGGGAGAAACTTGAAGGAAGTAACCTCCTTCACTATCTAGGAAGCACTGTTTCAACTACAGGCGGGACGGACGAGGATGTCAAAGTCAGAATCGGAAAAGCAAGACAGGCGTTCACTAGCCTGAAACCAGTGTGGAGATCTTCTGCACTCAGCATGCGGAACAAGATACGGATTTTCAACACCAACGTCAATTCAGTGCTTCTGTATGTTTGAGACTTGGCCCATTAAGAAAAGCATTTCCAACAAACTACAGACATTCATCAACAACTGCTTACGCTCGCTACTGAAGATCAGATGGCCAGAATAATAAGCAACAAGGAACTCTGGGAACGAACCAACCAAGAACCTATCACGCAACAAATATGCAGGAAGAAGTGGAGATGGATTGGCCATGCACTGAGAAGGCCGACTGAGGACATCACGCGTCAGGCCCTCGAGTGGAATCCCCATGGGAAGCGACGAGTTGGACGTCCGAGGGTGACATGGAGGAGGTCATGCGAGGAGGAAATGAGAGGCTGTGGGCTGTCGTGGGACCAGGTTCAAAAGATCTCAGAGAACAGAGGTCACTGGAGACGTGCTACTGAAGCCCTATGTTCCATTAGGAACCCAAGGGACTAATAATAATAATAATAATTATTTAAAAGGATCCAGCATATTTGTACGGAGGACTCAATGGATGATGATATCAAAATACTAACGGAAACATTAGTAGAAAATGGATATCCATTGAAGTTCATAAACCGCTGCAAAAATCAGCGAGGATTCAAACCTGATCTGTACTCTGTTTCGAAGAAATGCGTTTACATCGCGTTACCATACAGAGGAGAATCTAATAGTATAATATTAAGACGAAGGTTAAGGTTGCTGTTAGCAAAATGTATTATGCAACTAAGCTTATCATAGTTGAGAAGACCAAACACCTGCTGCTACCTAGACCTCAATGCTGTATAAACGATTGCGTCACATCCCACTGAGTTTATAAATTTACATGTGTGTGTGTGGACAAACATACATAGGGAGGACGAATCGTGATATTCACTTGAGGGTAGGGGAATATGTTCCAAAGTGGCTACGAAAGCAGCTGGATTCACAAACATTGATAAGCGTAGATGGCAGACAACCATCATCATCCATTGCGAAACATATCATTGATAAGAGTCACAGAATCGATATCGAAAAAGCCTTTACAATTTTGTACAGAAACTGTCAGGGGTGTATACTTAAGTTTGTTGAGGCGCTAGGCATAAATAAATTTAACCCCCCATTGTATGTACAAAAACAGTTTGTCCTTACATTAAGCTTACCTTGGTAATGCTTATTTTATCGTATTACCAAGATTGTCTTCAAGTCTTATCTTTTATTCCTCTCATTATCTTTCTTACTATTGAATTCCTTTATGTCATATGTGTCCTTCCCCCACTTCCAGTTTTCATATATAATGCCTTAACAAGTAAATGTGTGATCAGATTGTTCGAAATGTATAGCGGTAATACATCACATTTTTCAGATAATCTACATCTCCTTTTTACATTATCCATATCCTTGTATGAAAGCGAACTTTTGTGTTGGATATTGCATTAACTTGGAGATAGCCTTTCATTTCGTCAGATAGTCCAGTGATGGTGTACTCATGAACCACGTGCACGCTCGGGAATTAGACCATGAGTCATACCAATTGTGCAATGACTAATGATACACCACCTGACTACCTAGAACTCAGTAGGTGGAGAGGTGTTCGAACTTGTGACGCATTGGTTGAAAGTCAACTATCTAACCCAATCAGTCATAGCTCTAAAGGTGATGTATCCAAGGAGGAAATGTGTTATTAACCAATCTTAGGTATATCTCCTGAGTCTAACTTATATATCAGGAATTTAAGAAATGTAACTGTTTATTTCCGTAATTTTTCAACTTTGTGTCCATCAGGGAATGACATCACTTGGAGGAAGTTTAAAAACCTGGAAGCACTGGACGGCTGTTTCATCTCAGTACGGGGCTCCTCGGTAGCGTTCACTCATGGCCCGATGATAATGTGCTATCCACGGAACCTGAAGGTACTGGGCTCGATTCCTGGTGGGGCTGGGTCATAGCTGCACACTGCTGAGGAGTCCATTGCTAGGAAGAAACAACTATCTAGTGCTGCCACGTTTCCAATGTTCCTCAGCTCCGGTGGGTCACTTGCCGATGAAATCTCTGCACGGATACAAAAGGATCGATTGGCTTTCGCCAATTTACGCCACCTATGGCACCGCCGTGATATCCGGTTGTCTATTAAGGGTCGCGTGTACTGTACCTGCATAGCAGTCCACTCTCTTCTACTATATAGCTGTGAAACATGACCATTGAAGGTGGAAGACATGAGAAGGCTGGCTTCAGGTGTTTGACCACCGTCGCCTACATAGTATAGGCCGTATTCTGTGGTGTCACCGCACACGTGAGTAATGCAGAAGTCAGGAGTAGAGTTTTAGGGAGAAGAGGTAAGTCGGTTGATGAGGTTGTGAACCTTCGTTGAGTGAGATGGTTAGGACACACGTTACGTATGCCTAGTCGCCGATCGCCTCATCACACAATGTTGGCCGAAGTAGGTGCAGGCTGGAAAAAGGCTCGAGGCTCTCGGCCACACTGAAACATGGCACCAATGTATGAAGTCTCTGACTGTTGGTTCGAGCCGTGTGGAGTGATGCAGACTAGGTGTTTGGGGTCCGTGGGACAAGAGGAACCAGTGATTGGAGACTCTAGGTGATCACATGGCTGAGAGCCGATGTCAGTTGTGTAGATGTATACACACACATTATCCTCATCTTAACGACGCTATACCGAATTTCACTACTTTCTCATTCTTCCTTTATCTCTTTTCGTAGTTAATATTTCTTTTGACTGAATTTTCTAATCTTCATATTTCACCTCACTGCCTTTTTACTTGATGTGCTGATATGAGGTGTTGCAACTCGGACTGTTACGCAGTAATGCCTAGTCCTATGTTGATATTGATTGATTAACTTCTGTTACACAAGAGGTGAGTGTTTTGCCCCAATAGACTAGTGGATAACGTTTTAGCGTTTAGAGCAATGAATACTAGGTTAGAGTTGTAGTAGAAGCAATGAAATTGACTGAGGTGCAATTACATCCAACTGACGAGTGAGTCTTAAACATGCATGTTGGATTCCATCGCTATCAGTAAAGATGATTAACTTAAATGAATAGTAAACGTTCATTGGTTATTCATAATTCAAACTTACCAAAATCATTTTCATTGACAACCATTGTATCAACTTGAATTTCAGTTATACCAAGAAGAATTCTATGCCAATATTTATCTAATTGATCACTTCCTAACATCATAGCCATTGGTGGTAATGGTATATCCTCATCACTGTCATCATCATCATTATCAGTGAAAAGAAAATTATCATTTTGATGATTTTCTGATTTCAATTTATTTTTCTTCAATGTTATATTAGTTGATGTAATGACAGCAGCTTCTTTAGACAAATTTCTAGCCATTTCATGTATAAATGAGTATTCTTTACCATCAGAACCAATTTTAAGTTGATCATTCAATGAACTAAGGGTTACCTGTAGGGAATAGATTCCAAACACACACACACACACAGAGAGAAAAGAAACAGTCAGAGAATGCCAGTAAAACTAATTCATTCAAGAAAATGAATTCAATTCGATTGTATATTAGGTAAATAAGGCAGTTGATATTTAACTTGTCAGATTATTACTATAATATTATATTTATATCATTTGTCCCTTGGGTTCCTAATGGAACATAGGGATTCAGTAGCATATCTCCATTCTACTCTCTTCTCTGAGATCTTTTCAACCTGGCTCCACGTCTGCCCACAAGCTCTCATTTCTTCTTCACATGATCTCCTCCATGTCACCCTCACCTCGGACGCCCAACTCATCGTTTCCCATCTGGGTTCCGCTCGAGTGCATAGCCTGACGCGTGATGTCCCCTCGACCTGTATTTGCGTATGGGCTCTTATGCGGATGCCTCGATATTGCCTGAGTGTTAATTATTGTGAGTTGGTTCATTGTGGCTAGCAGAGGAATTCACTGGATTCCTCTATAAAACGACGGAGAATTACAAGTTTATCAATAAATAGTAATAACTACTAGCCATTGTACAAAAAGTGGCTATCGTTCCTCCGTGGGATGGTGGATAACACTTTGGTGTCTGAAGTGATGGGTATGAGGTCCAAGTCTCAGTGGGAACAACATCACTCCTCACTGGGGTGCAGGTATATCCAGCTGACGAGTACCAAATAGGGCGAAATGCGCGTCTTGGATTCCCCTGCTAGCCACAACCAACCAAATTACAATAGTTGAAGTAGTTACACACGATCTCAATCAACAAATTGTCCACCGTAAGTTAAAACTTTGTGGGGTATAGAAAAAGTTTATGAATCCTATCCATTTCCTTTAGTTTCAAACAGTTTGTACTTAAATATCGTGGGACTAGAAAAACAATATAGGTCATTGGTTGAATGGAACTATGAAGAAATTCTCATAACAACCCTATACATTCTTACTTTTATATAAAGATAAGACCAGGAAAGAGTGATACCATTCCCAACTCTCGTTCTATCTGAGGTTTCATTTTAAAAAATGGTTGAATTTAATGTGACTTAGACTGGAGTCTTATTGTAGTACTTTGCTTTCAGTGTTCTCTAAAAACTGTATGGAAACTTTGTTAAATGTTTCTGAGTGTGACTTGAAGACGGCACCAATGCTCATTGAGAAGGATGTTGTCTTAAGAATACTTCAGAACTGAAAATATCGTCAGTCTGGTTGTCAAGATGAGTTCAATCGATGCATATTCTAAACACTGATGGATGTTATAGGTGAACTAATGTCATTGGTGTTCATGGTGTCAGTGAGTCAGCAATACTATGGAAACTATTAACTGATTGGGAAACACGCACATCATTAGGTACTATGCATGAAAAAGTACTACCAATTGATAGTCACTGAATAAATCAGAAGTAAAACAAGGCTGTCTACTATCACCCATCATCTTCTTGATTGTGGTCGACCGGATCATACAACAAACAGTGGGGAGCGAGAAGAAGGGGATACGCTGTTCGACCAATGAAAAGAGCCTAGGGATTTGGATTTCGTTGATGAAAATTTATGTCTAATGTCACACAAACTCAAAGATCAATAGACGAAAACTAACAAGTTGATAGAAGAGGCAAGGCAGCGAAGACCAGACTTCAAGTGAACGTACAGAAGACAGAGGTGATGAAGATACCCAACCAACATCACCACCACCACCACCACCAACAACAACAACAACAACAAGCTCCAATCACCATCAACAGTAGAAACTTAAAGGAAGTAGCCTCCTTCACCTATCTAGGCAGCATAGTTTCAACTACAGACGGTGGCACAGATGAGGATGTCAAAGCAGCCAGGATCGGAAACACAACAAGACAGGCTTTCATTAGCCTGAAAACAGTGTGGAGATCCACTGCACAGCACTCCACTCAGCATAAAGTGTGAACAACATCCCGATTTTCAACACCAACCTCAGTCAAGTCAGTGCTGCTATGCGATGTTTCAGAGACTTAGTACTTTATGAAAGGTAGTTCCAACAAACTACAGACATTCATGAAAAACTGCTGCCTATGCTGGTTCGTTACTAAAGCTCAGATGGCGAGAATCATGGGAATGAGCAACAAGGAACTCTGGCTGGCTGACTGGCTGGCAACGAACCAATGAAGCAAGAAGCTGTCGCTGAACAAATATGCAGGAGGAAGTGGAGATGGATTGGGCAACCACTGAGAATACCGAGTGGGGACATTGCACGCCAGGCTAGGCACTCGAGAGGAACCCAGATGGAAGACGACGAGTTGGGCTTCCGAGATGAGGGTGACATGGAGGAGATGGTGTGAGGAAGAAATGAGAGCTTTTGGGCAGTCGTGAAGGCAGGTTGAAAAGATTGCAGATGCGAGAGTGGAATGGAGGTGTCCTAGTGAATCCTTATGTTCCACTAGGAACCCAAGGGACATATAATAATATACAACATAAATGTGTAAAATTTACCTCTATTGTACTTTGATGTTCTACAGTAAATCCAGCTTTGACATCACAACTTATTCCAATTCCGATTTGTCCACTACCATGTTGCTGGTATTTTCTTAATGATGGTAAACTCTTTACTGCATTACAAATATCTCCAACAGTAATTGCATAAGACATACGCTGTTTTTCAAAACGTAATAATATTCTTGCACAATGATTATTCAATACTAAACCATTTGGTCGACAACCAGGTAATGCTGATGGAAAATGAAAATTTGGTAATAGTATTTTCAATTGTTCTGGAATTGATCGACTAGCATTTAAACAAACTGTACGCAAATAACACGGTGGTACAAAACATTCACTTTCTAGCCCAGATGATAAGATATGACATATTTCACCATCTTTACAAGCAAAACGATCATTCTGTCCAGCTGCTTGTAAACATGACCAATATCCACAGAAATCCTGTGAAAAAAGATAAAGAACATAATCATGATCCCGTCAGTGATAGTTAAATTTGCTATGATAAAGAAAACTTATAGTTCAATTAGTGATCATTGAACAAGGCTGACAACAATTACTGAAAAAGTGTACTTCAAATGAAGTGAGAATATTTTCTTTTTCGACGATATCCTTCTTCTAAAACTGTACAATCGTATTTATATATATCATAAACATATAACAGTCTATTATAAAACAATAGGGTATAATTACATCATTAACCAAGTGCTACAAAAAACTGGAATCAAGAATGCAAAGTAGTTGAGTAATAATCTAGGAGAGTAGAAATATCGAGGAAGGCGAGGAGTTTGACAAGGTGAAAATTGTTGGTAGATAAGAAAGCCAAATATTGAGTGTCCACTAGATAGATAGGTGTAAAGAAGGTGAAGAATCAGACAAGGGTCATAGTGAAATCGGAAAAATGAAAGTGTTAAGACCATGGTAAGAGATGAGAGATTGAACATACTTCTTTTGCATACAGAGATCAGGCTTGAATTAATGAATTGCCAGTGCCTCTGCTGTGCACAACTGTCGAAGGTGTACTCCTTTCCAACTAATCCATCTGACACGATAAATGACATTGAAAGAAGATTCTGGTCTACCTTTATGTCTAGAGTTGACCAAATGTTCAAGAATTGAACTGTTAATTGATTTACATTCTCCCCTCGACAACCATACAGTATAGTGCTCAGAGATTCGTTTGGAAAGTGTGCACTTTGTGTGGCCTATATAACTAGCTCCACAGGAGCAAGTAAATTTGTAGACACACATCGAGGTGGCCCAAAGTGGCAACTTGTCCTTAAGGCAGGTAGTAATTCAACAGTTTTCGGTTCATAATCATCCCTGTAAACTTTCTGGTCTGTGATGATAACATTCAAAGGTGTTGAAATAGACGATGTAGAACTGTTTCGATGTAATCGATTTCGTTTAGTTTTACTTAGTCCGGATGATAATCTCAGATATAAAGTTGAGACTCATCATCTGGATGTATCTGCTTCCTAGTGAGTGATGTTACTCCTACAGTAAGAAACCATAAGACTGAGACGAAGGAAAGAATATTGATTATTAACATTTTGTACAGTAGTCATCAAATATTGTACTCCTTCTACTAAGACAGCCATGTGCATAATATTCTTCATTTCCTCTTCTGCCTCTGTCTCGACTTGCTCTTAATACGCCAACGTTGTGTCTTGCGATTTTCTTGGTAGAATCTTTGCCCATTTCTGGTAATGGTCTATGATTTCTATCGACCTCTCAACATATACTACTTGTATCCATTCTTATCAGTAGCATCCACTACACTACTAAGGTTAGAACTCAGGACTGATCACTTGAAACACCAAGCTGCTGATTCATGATAGTCAATCTTCGTGTAATGCCATCACACACCACTCACTGAGAAGCAGTTACATCAGGCTGATGAGTCCTGAATAGGATGAAACACGCATCCTGGATTCCACTGCTAGTCACTCTCCATTATCAATATCGACATTCATACAGGAGCTCAGATGTCAATGGTGGTGGATCAACTTAGTTCAGTCAACGATGGAAATTCACTTACAGATAAATTGGTAAGTTTCACTTTAAGTGACATGACATTTTCAAGGTAGTCTCTTGCTGGGACGAAACAGCCGTCCAGTCCATAAGAAACATTACCTTAAAATTAAAATCCTTATCGACCTCAAACTCCAGATGGATATCCGAAGTTCTAATGACAAGCTGTGAACCGTGGGGTCAACTAGTTCAATATAAGACAGATGCCAACTGAAGATATTCATGAATAGTCGCACTACGTAGCCAATTGACAGAATCAGGAAACTGTGAACTGCTGAAATGCAACCCAGTGAGTGAATGGTTAACGTGTTCCCCCTGAAACTCGAAGTTTCAGAGTTTGATCCCTAACTGGATTGTGGGCACGTACTGCTGAGGAATCCCACTCTAGGATGAAACAGTCGTCAAGTGTTCTCAGGTTCTCAATGGTTCTCCAAATGATGCCAGTCCGTAAGGAATAATACCTAAAAAACAATTCATCCAAAAGAAATGAAAAATTTTCAACTTTAATGTTATATTACTTACATCTGTACAGATGATTTGTCCTGTATTACAATGACATCGTTGACAACTATACGTCCAGCTGTCATTATGATCATATATTCGACCGTAAAAGTTACAAGCTGGTGGTTTTGGTTCTGTTTCAATGATAACTTCTTCACAATGTCGACCATAACGTCTTTCTGGACATATACATTCATATGTACCAACACGATCAATGCAAGTGGCACCAAATGCACATGGATGAGAAGAACATTCATTCACGTCTGTAGAAAAGAAGAATAAATAAGAAAAGAAAACTGAAAACCTGGAAGTACTGGCTAGCTGTTGCTTCCTAGTGTGATACTTCTCAGTAGTGCTCGATTATGACCATTAGATTTAGATCCAGTGGCTTGTTGGTTAGCATGCTCGCCGCCAAACCTAACAATCGTGAGTTCGGTCCTTGGCAGCGTCATGAGTGCGCACTGTCCAGTACTCCAGGGCTTTCAATGACTCTACAGCTGATGCTAGTTTGTACTGATTACTGTCGTGAGATCTGTTATCGTCTAGTTAACTTCTGACGAGTACCATGTGAGCAAATTACAGGAAATGGACAACTTGTAACAGGATGATAACAGCTTCAAGATAGAAAATTAAGAGTGTTCTTGTTGGAGAGGGGATCATAAATAGCTACCCTTTTCCTATAACGAATTCTCTTATCAATAGGAGTTCTGTTAAAGACATTTTCATCAAATAATACTGTTCTAAACTACGTGAAAATCGTTTTTGGCTAATTACAGACAGACAGATAGGTAGATAGACGGGCAGACATAAAAAATCAGTGTAGAACCTTGGATACAAGTGCATCCGTCAAAGTTACCACACTTTACCGAGGCATTCAAAGAACAAATGGACAGAAAGGACTGATGTCAAAGTAGACAATGATGTCTGGGAGAAGAGGGCTTTTGAAAATGGTTAGTCAACATATCCAAGCTTTAGAAGACATTATAAAACTAATAAATCTGCACCGATGTGACTGATTTTCAGCCATCTTAAGAAGAGTCCTCAACCCCCTGGTTCCTGTCGCTTCGGGGTTCCCAACCAGATAATCTACGTCTCCCTAGATATCTGAGACCATCAGTAAGAGACTTGATACCCCGGTATCATGTCTAGATGTAGTCACTTTGAGTCATCTTCTTACCTAATCTAACTTCTTGTAGCATCAGACTTCGAGGTAGGCAGTGGCTCAGGATTCCAGGAAATGTTCAAGCCACCTAAGGAATTTGAAATTTCTTAACCTTGCCGCAGATCGTTGTGTAGTCAAGTGTCTAAAGAGCATCAAACCTAAAACCTTAACACATGGCCGGTCACTTGTTACAGTTATAACTAAACAAAAATTACACAAAGAGAGTGAGTGAGTGAGTGAGTGGGTGAGTGAGTGAGTGAGTGAGTGAGGTCAAAGTTAACCATGCGTTTAACGTCAGATTCGAATATTTTAGTTTAACCGAAACAATATGAAGTTGGATTGTTTTCAAAATTACCGAACACAATAGTGAAATGATTCCATTTGTAGTAACTTCCTTTTGTTTAGATAGTTTAAAGAATATATGCTAATCATGGACTTGAAAGTCTAGTCTTAAGTGCTTGCTGAATTCGACCACTTATTTTGCAACATGATCACGAGATTAGGAGACTGATAATTACAGAACATTTTGACGAATCATAAATGCTTGAAGGCATTTGACAGGAGGTTATGGACTTAAGTGTCATGTTTCTTAGCAGTCGTCAGTATGATGCATCTTTGACCTTGGAGGACGTGGTGCATTCTCAGAGATCCAAACTGGCTTTAATCAGTGCTACAGTTAAAGACACTGTTATTGAACTGTTTGAAATATTAGCCAGCTAACTATCTTACTTCAATCAAAGTGCATGACGATAGCAAATATTTTGGCTGGCTGATCAAAATGTAAGGTAATCGATGTGATTACATGGAAAGAAATTCGACATCGATAAACATCGAAGGTTATGAAAGATAACCGATTTTATTTACTTTTGTATAACTATTATTTATCCCTTGGGTTCCAAGTGGAACATACGGCTTCAGAAGCACGTCGCCATTTCACTCTAGCCTTTGAAGTCTTCTCAACTTGGTTCCATAACTGCCCAAAAGCTTTCATTTCTTCCTCACACCATCTCCTCCATGTCACCCTCGGCACCGACGCCCAACTCGTCATTTCCTCTTTAAATTAGACTCGACTACCTGGCCCAGTCTGGCGCGTGATATCCCCAAACCATCTCCTCACTGTATGCCCAATACAATCAATCCATCTCCACTTCCTTCTTCTGAATATTTCTTCGGCGATACCTTCTTGGTTAGTTCGTTTTCAGCCAGCCAGACTGCCTTCTTGCTTATTCTTATTATTCTGGCCACGTGACCCTCAGTATCGAGCGTGAGCAGCTGTTGATGAACGTCTGTAGTTTGTTGGAAATGCCTTTCGTAACGCGCCAAGTCTCTGAACCATATAGGAGCACTGACTTGACTGAGGTTGGTGTTGAAAATCTGGATGTTGTTCAGGCTTTATGCTGAGTGGAGTGCAGTGCAGTAGATCTCCACACTGGTTTCAGACTAATGAAGCCCGGTTTGCTTTTCTGATCCTGGTTTCGGCATCCTCATCTGTGCTGCCGATGCCTGTAGTTCAGACGATGCTGCCTAGGTAGGTAAGTGAAGTAGACGACTTCCTTTAGGTTTCTCTCACTCTTGGTGATTGGTGCTTGTTGTTGTTTTGGGTATCTTCCTCACCTCTGTCTTCACTACATTCACTTGAAGTCCCATTTTCGCTGCCTCACCTCTTCTGTCCACTTCTTAGTTTTCGTCTATAGATCTTCGAGTTTGTGCGACATTAAACATTAGTATATCGGCGAAATCCAAATCTCCTTCTGAGGTCTTTTCATCGATCCAGTCAGCCTATGCCCCTCTTCTTACTCCTCACTGTTTGCTGCATGATCCAGTCGACCACAATCAAGAAGATCATCAATGATAGTAGGCGATAGTCTTGTCTTACTCTCACGTCACTTATCATTCCATTGTGAATTTGATTTTATCTAGTAGTACCAGTCTTAGCTTATCAAAAACTTCATTCATTATAACACATTAATACATTAATAATTGTTTACAATATATTATCACAAAAGATAAATAATTTGCTATTTCGAAGAATTATTCCATGAACACTTACTAATTCGACAGTCAGTTCCAATGAAACCTTTCGGGCAATCACACTCGAATGAATTAATGAGATCTTTACATGTTCCATTATTGTAACTGAAGGTTAAAACAATCAAATAGTTAACTGCATAAATAAAGGATCATCATTTCAATCAGCAAATGATCTAATCTATTATTATTGTTATTTCTCCCTTGGGTTCCTAGTGGAACATAGAGCTTCAGTAGCACGCCTCCATTCCACTCTCGCATCTGCAATCTTTCCAACCTGCCTCCGTGTCTGCCCACAAGCTCTCATTTCTTCCTCACACCATCTCCTGCATGTCACCCTCACCTCGAAGCCCAACTCGTCGTTTCCCCTTTGGATTCTACTCGAGTGCCTGGCTTGGCGCGTGATGTCCCCAGTTGGCCTTCTCAGTGTGTGCTGAATCTATCTCCACTTCCTTCTGCATATTTATTCAGTGATAGGTTCTTGGTTGGTGATGTAATCCAAATTGAATAAATAATATACCATACATCGTAACTGTAGTATAGATGAAAACGTTGACAACGTGAACCTCAAACAAGTGTCACTGGACGTATTGTTTCATTTACTTTGAAAGTTGTCCTACTTATGACCTACTTCGTAACGCTGTTATGTAGCCAGGTTTAAGAGCTTTCGGTTGAATCATCAACCGTTTCCGTGTGTCCTATATTTCAAAAATAACTGCACGTTGAGTGAAACCTATTGTTATGGGTTGTTCCATATTTTGTACATGAAATCGGTCGTTTCATTTTGATAAATTATGGTGCGTTGTGGTCAAGTAATTAAGTTTTAAACAGAAAGGTGAGTCAGATCACATAATTCAACGTGTGGATGAATTGAGTATACGAGACTGGGCGAGTACATTCGTGACCAATCACAAGCAAGGTCAGCGTTAAGATTAAACCGTTAGAACCACTTGCTTAAGCCAATTCCGGTCTAAGTTGTAATGGCAATCACTGTAACTGATCTTATATGATATTTTCATTATTTGGCTTGGTTAAGTTCTATCGACCACGGAGTGTGACGTGACATTTAATCAAAATGATATAACACCAACAGTAGATGTGATCTAGATTTAAAATTGAAAATCAGAAAATGAAAGACTACACTACAAGTGTTTCGTATTTATTGACATTCATCAGGAAAATGTATCAGTAGCCTCAAGCAGTTCGGCAACTCTCATGGTTGATGATAACAAACAAGAAGCAAGGAGTCTATGGTCAAAGTTTCGTGAACGTCACCAGCAAAAACATATCCCAATGTTAAGTTAAGCTTTGCGCTTATAATGATGCTTTACTATATTTTGAGGGTATATGGAATGTATCTGTAGGGTCAAGTCTGAAACATATCGTGCAAGATATAGTTCCTCTTCCTTCGGCAAAACAAGACCACTTTAAATGGAATGACCACTTTGCAAATGATTTTTTTTTTAATTGTACGGTTCACCTTGACATTTTTAACAGTTGAGTAGCTTTTCAACTGTGGTGTCAGCACAGTAGGTTCGTGTTGGAAACTATTCATCAAAGCAAGATCATAAGGCGTGATGCGTGGATGTATGAGCTGAATTTGTCCGGGTACACCGTTGATGAGCTCGGCTCCAAACGAACGAAATAGCCGTCCATTGTTTAGTGAAATGTGCTGTTCAGTGTGAGTAATTTTTATCTACTCAAGTTATTAAGTAGCATATTTTACGACCATTTTCTCAGATGATACACTGTAATGGTGTGATATATTTTGCGATGGGTGTATCCAGTCACTATATAATTATAAATACATCTAAGCCATAATCGAGACTGTATACATTGCGTTACAAATTAAAAGTGATCATAAGTGGGAATTGCTTAGCAAAGGAAAGGTTTTTATCCGATCACTTCCATTGGAATATAGAACGCGTTTTGTCCCGTTTTGAACTCGTCAGCCGGATGTACCTGCACCCTAGTGAGTGATGTTAATCCCCCTGAGACTCGAACCCAGTACCAACCACTTCAAATTGCAAAGTGTTGGATAAGTGGTAGCTCTTGCGCCCCTATGGCCTAGTGGATAATGATTTGGCGTTTGAAGCGAAGGGTACTGGGTTTGAGCCTCGGTGGGAACAACATCACTCACTAAGGTGTAGGTAGATCTAGCTGGAGAGTCCCAAATAGGACGAAACGCACTTCCTGCATTTGATGCTGGCCATCAAATAGACTACAGTAGAATAGATATCCCGGGAGTATCGTGGCACCTGCATAGGAACCCATCCGCCTATAGAGGCTGAGACATTCCACCCTCTATAGCAGCAGAAAGTTACGACTATGAATGAGCAACGAAATAAAAGGTTTTTAAAAATAATTCACCACTGAGCGCAACGTGTACGTATGTATTCATTCGATTATTTTCTGAGTTGCTACTTAATAATAGTGATGGTAATCATTATTATTATTTCATATCACATTTATCCATATGAGAATCAAACTCACCATGGCATTGAATTACACTCATTGATATCATTTTCACAATATTGACCATCAAAACCTGGGCGACAGATACAATTGAAACTGTTACCCAAGTCAACGCATGTAGCACCATTCTTGCATAGATTTTCTTGAACACATGCTCTTGACTCAGGTCGACCTAAAACATGAGTGTAGAGTATAAAGACTCGATTTGAAGTAAACATTACTGAAGTGATATTCATGATAGAAAATTCTAAAGTAGTTAGGCTGCATACTTTTTAAGTGAACCTTGTGTTTTATTGAAAAGTTAAGCTAAAATACTAGTGGGTACCTTAAAGCTTGATGATTACGTGTCACAGCATGATTGATGCCACTTTTAATCTACGTAACAGAGAATAAATGTCCAATAATACACAACACCTTGTGGCTGACGAGGCGTAAACGGGACAAAACACCTTTACTTCGACTATTTACTAACCAAAAAGAAGGAATGCAAACTGATATGGCTTAATCGAACGAAATGATGAATGGATACAGTTTGTCATTTGGTGAGATATTTCTGTGTCATTAGTCACATTATTTTATCTGCTTTAAAAATCGTTCCATTTATGATTTAATTGATAACTTTACTGCATAGCTCGGTTCAAGAGCTTTTGGTTGAATCATCAACCGTTTCCGTATGATCTATATTTCAAAAATAACTACATGTTGAGTGAAACCTGTTATTATGGCTTGTTCCATATTTTTGTGCATAAAATCGGTCGTTTTATTTTGATAAATTATGGTGCGTTGTGGTCAAGAATTGAGGTGCATATATAGAGATGGGTCTATATCGCTTGAAAGCTTCGGCCAATAAACAGCAGGTTTGTTGTTCTTATTGAGGGTAGAGAGAAGAGCTTGGTATGGTGAGTGACCAATCAGAATGTACTTCCTTGATTGTATTGTGTTCTCCGAGGTGGTTTGTTTAATCGTGAAGCTTTCATCGTCTTTCTGGACGACATCATCAGCACTAACTTCAGTATGAAGTGAGCTGTCAATATCTCTTCATGAGTGATTTAGTGGCTTGCTCTGATGATGTGGTTTGTGATTGTTTGTTTCCTTCTAGGAAGCTTGGCATTTAGGTCAGTCAGTAGTCAACAGATTTATAGACATAGACCCAATCTATCAAACAATGAGAAAAGTGATAAACGACAGAGCGGTTAGAGGTGAAGCAGAGGAACAGCCAACAAGGAAGTCTATACAGATAATGACAAAACAATCGGAGGGAATAACCAATCACAGACCACGTCGTCAGAGCAAGCTACTAAGTCACTCATGGAGAGATATTGACAGCTCACTTCATACTGAAGTTAGTACTGATGATGTCGTCTAGAAGGACGATGAAAGCTTCACGATTAAACAACCCAGCCAGCTCATAGAACACATTACAACCAAGACCATCCACCTGAGCTACAAATATTCTCCATTATTTCAGAATGTACTTTGTTATCACGTCTACGATTAGACAGACTGACGGTGAACCACCCAATCAACAGGATTATTTTTAACGGTGAACTACGAATATAATAGCTGTATTTTCGTTTATTTTGGCCTTCTGGCTTTTCTGCCCCAATACGCGTTTTTAAGCGTCCATAGTGTCTTCTCCATCAATTAGTCAGGTCAGGAATCAACTAGGAATCCACTGAACGTTGGTGGTTAATACTCGATATGCGTGCATCGTTAGCGGTCATCGCGCATAGTAGTTTTCGAAAACATAACAGTTCTATTGTATATGGTTTAGAAGGGAGAATTACATGACTCTTTTTATGGGTGGATTGTGTATGTGAGACTAGCAAGAGTGTTTCAAGACTTATCAAGTTCAAGGTTAACGTTTTAAAACTGACTCAACCGAAGTCAGTTGCAGTCAAACAAAGTGATGACAACTTGACGACGAGGTTAATTTAGGAATATAATAATAGGCAGTTTATAACTGATCATTTCAACATTTCTGATGACATGTAGCTAGCTCATGTTAAGACAGCCAAGTACTACAAACAAAATTCAGATGAAACTGAACATCCTTTGTTTAGAAGAGCAGTAATTGTTTGAGTTCTACTCTCGGTAATGAGAAATAGTATACCAGCGGTTTTGTTGATAGAATAAAATGCAAACTATGGATTTGTTCAAGTGTTCACAATAGGAATGAAGCTGATAGACAGTAGACAAGCAAAGTAATGTTTTCCGGTTATGGATAGCCTATGTTTGCAGTTTAACTTTGAGATTAATTCAGAAAATCGAAATGTCGAAATCCACTCAATCACCTTGTTGCCAGTCATGCAGTAGGCAATGAGCTACACCTAGCTGCTTAAACCTCCGTAGATGGGGTGGTATTTGAACCTGAAACTCACTGGTTGAAAGTCGACTTTAAGCCTGTTGTGATGTCCCAGTTTTGCATAAAACATTATTATCGATCTGAACATTTTAACGTGTCATTCCCACATTATTTTTACTGTATGACTAATAGTCTATTTCTGCCCCCATTGTAATTTAATTGCTGATTGGTTAACTTTTACTCTTACTATGCGAATTTCTCCAATTGCTGACAAGGTCATTTGTCATGTATATACTTATTCACGTGTTTTGGATTGATTCATTATTATATTATATTGTCGGAGTAATACACTCTCCCATCTGCCAGCTTCAGTCTTCTCTCTATTCGTCCCGGGGTTGCAGTCAGGGACACTTGCGTACCAAGTTAGCTGTCAGCTAAGCGCGCGTATTATATTCGTTTCGGAATATGTATATAACCATCAGCCTTCGAAACCATAACAAAGCCAATGAGCCATCACCATAGAAAGCCTGGGAGCACTGGAAAGCCGTTTCTCCCTACCACTTGACTCCCCAACAGTGTGTACTTATAACCCCATCGGGGTTCGAACCTAGGAATTCCACGTTCTGTCGTCAACATGTTACCACTGAGCTACTATGAAGATATGAACTATCGTATTTCGATCCAGTTGCTAGATAGTAATGTGATGGCCGTGGAACCTGAAGGTCTTAAGTTTTGTCCCTAACGGGGTCGTGGGTGTGCACAGCTGAGGAATCCAATACTAGAAAGAAAAAACAGCTGTCTGGCAGTTCAGGGTTTCTATTGTTTCTCCTACTGATGTCATTCTAATTAATAATCTTCTTATTACATCATTGATGTTCATCAAACCGCTGAAATTATAAGAATTCAGAACTTTTGTTGTCCTGTAGATTTACTGCTTGTTTAAGGTGGTTTCTAACAATTTTTTCTACTTTGATTATATCTAGTAAGCGAAATCTTTAAATTGTATTTAATTTCCTACTAAACGAATATCAGTTGAAGTGTATTTGTACACTAGTTGAACTGTTCTTTATTGATTATCACCTTTTGTTTAAAGTACTTGCCCTGAAATTTTACTGAGCACGTTCATTTCTTGACTGTATATCATATCACAAACCATCATTCTCTAATTGCTTCAAGGAACTACCATTGATTACGTAATTTTAATACCTTCCAATCTCTGTTTTCTCTCTATCCACCCACCTTTTATGTTGCAGTGTTAAATTAAAATTTTTAATTCATTTCATATTTAAGGGGAGTTGTATGTTGTTCCCTTGATTTATGGTTTTTTACTTGTATCATCATGACAGTAATGTGACAGCTGTAATATTCTTTTCAGCTTAAATTTGAAATGAAAAAAGTCAATCCTTTGTACCTTCAACAGAACGTATGAATTTAACAAAAACAGAAATTATTGGTTTGTAAGGCTCTAAGTTCGAAACCAGCTCAAGGTGAAAGGAGTTTACTGTCAACATTTATCACGCTGAGAATAAGTTTCCCAACAATCAGTCAACATAAACATGAGTGACGGTTAAAGTTGTCATGCTTCATATTAACAGAGTAATCATGAAAGTAGCAAAATGGAAGATGAAGAATGAAAGAAAAATCTGTCAGAAGAGGTAAAAAAGAAAAGGAAGAATGAGAATATGCTGAATTCAGTATAGTGGTTAAGATGAAGATAAAGTGTGGATACATCTGTGTCGCTGACATTGATTCTGAGCCATCGTACCTAGAGTTTTCAACTACTCGTTTCAGTCTTCACACGACCCCAACCAACTAGTCCACATCTTGCTCAGACAAAGAGTTAAGGACTTCATTTAATAATGCGATATTTTAGTCTGCTGCCCTTTTACCAACTTGAACTGACGTTGTGGAACGAGGTAGATGGTGACTAGGTATATGTAATACTTGTCCCAGCTATCTAATTCGATGGAGTTCGTGCCTGCATCAGCTGATTCTCTTCTCTTCTCTAGGACTCTAAACTTGGCTTCTGCGTTACTGGTGTTTTTGACACCATGATTAAACACCAAAAGGCCTCTTATTTTCGTCTACCTTTAATGACCATGTCTTATAGCTGTACAGCAGAACTGTATTACTATTCTACAGCTGCTTATAGAGATGAGTAGTGAAAAGATTTCCTTATCTTTAATTCAAATGAGATCAGGGTGAAAATGATAATTTGTTTATTCAATAAAGTATATTCAGATCCAGATGTCAGCTGATTATTAATGATACAAATGGCCAGCTTGTCACCGAAAGCTCCTTCAATTTTAATATAAAAAATTATTCTTGTAAATATTTTCATTTTCTTCATATAACTTACGTAACTGACAAACAGATCCTATCCATTGATTATCACATTCACATCTGAATAATCCAGGACTTAAATGATCTTGATGACATTTTCCATTATTAAAGCATATTTTAGACATATTACATGGATTATCTGAATGAAATTCACACCAATGACCAGACCATCCTGGTGCACAACGACATTGAAAATCACCTGGATGTAGTGTATGCTGACAATATCCACCATTTTGACATGGATTTGGTTGACATAAGTCAATTGCTAAATGAATTAAGTAATTAGATATTAAATAAATAAATTAATAAATATTTTACTCTTATATTTTGGATTTAATATAGACATCATCACATTGATAATGGTTGAAAAATTTACAAGCTTTTACGGAGCCTGAAAGGTAAAAAAGGGAGGTCATTAAACCCTATCAAAAACGTCAAAACATTCTACTAGTCTTTGTTATAATGTGTTCTCTCAGTTGGGTTGTTTAATTGTGGAACTTTCATCCTCCCTCTAGACGATATCATCCATCACCACTAACTTCTCTGTGAAGTGAACTGTCTATATCCCCGCATCAGTCAGTGAGTGAGTGATTCAGTAACTTGCCCTGACCAACTACTTTCTGATTGGTGGTTATCTCCTTTGGTTGTTGTGTCATTCATTGACTGACTGTATAGATTTTCCTGTTACCTATTCCTCTGCTTCACGTCTGACCTCTCTGTTGTTGATCACTTTTCTCATTCGTCGATAGATTGGGTCTATGTCAATACATTCATGTATTGACTGCTGATTGACCAACTGATTGACGTGAATGTCAAGCCTCTAGAAGTTCTCTCACATTCTTTGTGTTTCCTCTCTCCATCCAAGATGAGTAGTACATTGTCGAAATTGAATTCATGTCTGTAGTTGTTATCCACGTGGATTGGAATGAGTGGTGACTTATGTGTCATATGTGACGTTTAATAGTCAATTGGTGTTCATGTAAATGACGAAGGTGAAGTGGGCGACCAATTTATCCAATGTACTGTTGACTACAGTTATTGCAGTTAATTTTGTAGATGATATTCAGTTTGTCTTCTCTGACTGTTGTTGGATCCTTTTGTCTGCATAATAGTGTTTGTAGGGAATTTGTTGGTTTATGAGCCACACCAATTCCAAGTGGTTTCAGTAATGTTGTCGTGATTTCTGATATATTCTTTTTGTATGGTAGGATGATGCGTTTATCGATTAGTGTCGATGACTTTGTAGTTGTTGATGTACGGGATAGGTATCTTGTGATAAAGTTTGGTGGGTAGTCGTTCTTCTTTAGGATGCACATGAGGTAATTTTCTTCATTTCTCCTTGAAGTTGTTGTACTGCAGTGTATTGTCGTTGTTTTGAATAGAGTCTACACGCAACTGAATTTGTGTGTTGTTGGGTTGTTGCTACTGTAGTTGAGGATTTGATCAGTATGCATTGACTTCCGGCATTGATTCTACTGACTGAAACATCTAGGAATGGGACATAGTGTCCTTGGCCTATTGGGGTCTGACTGACGTCTGTATAATGGTTGTGATATCGAAGGATACCACTAATTCATCGCTTCCTTATTAATACTTTTGATCTTTTCTACGAATTCTGTTGGTGATTTGGTGGAATGCTCACATGATTGAACAAGGTGTTTCAGTTTTCTCTAAAGTTCTCTTAGAATGTTGTATGTTAGAGTAACCGGATTTGAGACTATTGCTCGTAGACGGATGTCTGGTTTATGTAGTTTTGGTCTGCCGTAGAACCGAGGAAGGATGGGTCCATTCGATTTCATTCGCTATTTGCTCTGCTTTGTTGTTTCTTCTGCTTTGAAGAGTTTTTCAAGGTTTTATTGATCTGGTTGTCAAACTTTTTATAGGGTTGGTTTCAAATGGTTGATACACATTTTCTTCTTTGAGTTACGAAACTAACAAAGAAATATCACTTTTTAACATACACAGGGTGTTAAAGTTTAGATCGTTTTCAGTCATAATTTTTTCACCACAGTTGACACCAAGGTCGTGCAAAACTCCAAACTTCGGTTACAAGCAGTCGATATGTTTAACTTGTCTTCATAATGCCACGTTATGCCAAGTAAACGTCTATTTTATCATGAATTCTTATGCATATAGCTTCAGTGATCAAAAGAATCCAAACTGACGGTTTTGAGAATCAGTAAGTTTCCATCTAATCATGTAGTTCAAGTGAATATCTATGTCCCAGCATTTCATTCTCTTCAAGCTGTGCCATTCACAGCAGTATAGATTTACGTCATTAGAATTAGATGTTGTGGTGCAAAGGAATAAACATTTGAAGACTGCGAACCTATGACAGTGGGTTTTACATACTGTTCATCTTAAGGTGTGCAGCATTATCGAGAAGGTATATCCTCTGTTAGATGAAGTACTAGAGAGATCTATTGTATAGCATTGCTGTGAATATGTTCCCTTTAGAGTCAGTAGGTGAGTTGATCTGTCTAGATTTTCGTTGTCATTGTGACCGTCGAGAAATTTGAGCAGTTCAAGGATAGATAAACGTTCATACGGTGAAAGTGTCAAATAAATGAATGGGACCGGCAATCATTATGATGCATTGATAAAACACGTTAAAGTCAGAATAAAATAACTAAGCAATATGTCCCAGTGGATAATGTCTAACACACTTTGGTGTTTGAAGCGATTGAGTACTGGTTTCGAATCTTGTGGGGGATAATATCACTCTACACTGGGATGTAGGTACATCTAACTGGCGGGTCAAAAATGGATCTCACTGTTAGCCATCAGTTATACTGCATAACTTAAGTATTGCTAATTACAAACGAAATTTAGATGGAGACACCTAAGTTTCGATGGTCAACTGGTCTTTCCTGAGAAAGTAGCTGATTTCCGTCAACAAAGAGACTTGTTATTCTGGGTGCAGTCTGATATCCCTATTTGATATTACCTCCGAAAGGAGACAATTACATCACTTTACAATACTATGTGATCAAAACTTCTCTTTAAGCGTAGAGTAGGGATCATTATAGCACAGTAAACTGCCTTATCATTCCTCCTAATCTCATTTTGACATCAAAATATAGTTAAATCAAGCAGTTGGTTACTCCAAGCTTTTAACAACTTTATTGTATGCTTTAAATTATTAATGAAATTGTTGGGGAAGTTTGAAGTCTACACTTTCGATCATTTTCTTGCATTGTCATATCTTCCAACTCATACAGTTGCATTGAAGATACTCGTGACGGCTATATAGGTTACCCACTGGCGATCAGCTTGTGTACATCATTTAGTCCTACAACGAGTCAGTCACAGTCTGAATAACTCAGTTGTTAAGTCTCTGACTTCAGCACGGGGTGACGCCAGCTGGAACCTCCAGAAGAACGCCAGTTTTAACATGCATCCAGACACACCTCTTTGCTGATGAGTACCGGAAAGCAAGCAGGGCTTCCTGATGATTGGCTCTCATCACATAACACACTTTTAACAGTTTACCTTTCGAAGGTAAAATGCACTGGAGTGTACTGTATTTAATGTTCAATGGTATAAGATAGGCGGGATTATGCATATTAGTGGATGGAGTTTAGTAATCACACTAGACAAAGAAAAGCACAACATAATGCATCTTCTATTCACTGATTGGTGCAAACTTAGACCAATCACACGCTTGGTATACGTTTCATTGTATAGATAGTTTGGACGCAACGGAGTGAAGTTAGAATAGAATAAGTAATCAACCGGTATAAATAGTATCAGGCAATCTAGTTTCATTTAGTAGTATACTACATAACATACTCGATAAAATTATCTAAGATGAATAAATATATTTCTGACGTCACCCGAAAATTATCTGGATGAATTAGTTTGCCCTTGAAATGATAAGTACACCTGAAGATTTGATAGAAGAGTTTTCTATAACGTAGTTTTCTTAGCATATATCAAAGAACTTATATTCGAAAGAAAGCAGAGCTGTGGTCAGCGCAGTCATCATACATAATGTAGGTAAGTGATATCTAGTTGATGGGCAGAAAGTGCTTGTTAATATATACCTTGATATCATAACTTGTGAATCTGTGTCGTTGGTTGGACCGAATTGATCGGTGACTGTTGGGATTTGGCCTCCTGTGTAGATGTCTCGATAATAATAATAATAATAATGATAAATAGTGGCTAGTAGTGGAATCGAGGACAGGCGTTTCATCCTATTTAAGACTCGTCAGATGGATATACCTGCTTCACAGCGAGTGTTGTTGTTTCCAATAGGACTCAAACTCAGGACCGATCGCTTCAACCACCAAGGCGGTATCCACTAGGTCACTGAGTCACGACAGCTACAAGTTATAGGATATAAGAATATAGTATACCCGTCGTACAAGGAGTGATAGACAACGCTCTAGAGTCTGAAAGGATTGACCTCGGGTGAAAATTTAAATGTGAACATCACTTCCCGGAGTGCAGGTAGGTCCAACTGATGAGTCCCAAACGGGGCGAAATACGTGCGCTGGATTTCAGTGCTAGCCGTTATCCATCAGTTAGATCAAACTTGTTAATAAAAGTGTAAAAACGGGCACCGGTAGAATTCAATTCTACATTAGATTTGTCTATTTGATATATAGCTCACAGTGATACAGTATTATTTACTGGATAACGTTTCGAACACAAATTATCACTGCTCATAGTCACATCACTTTCGACATCTGGTTTTCATAGTCCTGTCACCTGATATTCTTCGTTTTATAAATAGTAAAAGTTTTCATATCTCTGGTATAGGTGTTGCGTCCTTTCTATTACATGTGTTTTGTGTTGACTCGATGCACAAAGATACAATAATCAATCTCTTTCAATATCCACCTAGTTGTATTTGACCGCGTTTGGTTAACTACTTCACTAGTTACTAGCCAGTCCTAATCCCCGGTAAAGGGGGAAGCTTAGGCATAGGGCAACCCTAACCCGTAAAACCAATCTAACCGTCACAGAAACTTCAAAGCACAAACAAATTATAAAAAAATAAAAACAAACTTATTCCTTGCTGAAATCGGAGAGACGAAATAACGTCGAACCCGTCTGAAACACTGTAGCCAATTTTTAGACATCCCACCTAGGACGTTCAAAAACTGATTTGGAGCACAATTAGGACCACTACCAAGAAGTTTACACTTCCCAGAATAGTCCAGATCAACAGTTACCAACTTTATTGAGTGGTAGGGTCTGAACACAAAGCTCTCTCATTAATCGACCTAAATTACTTGAAAATCTAGGCTCAATCTCAAAATTATTCACTGGGTGGTTTCGCAAGACACAAACAATTCTCCAAAGACATTTATAGTGGAATACTTGTTAGGGGTCTTATGCTTTCTATCTCCAGAAACTGTTATCATCACAGATTAGGACAGTAAACTACTGTACAGTATTATAGCCATTTACCAAAGGCAGTCATTATATATCGCATCTGCGCCACAACTGGTGCCAAAGTTTTATAGGCTAGAAACCCAGGTACAATAACGTCAAAGTCTTGTCAAATGCTGTGAGTATCATTGAGTTGATCCGTTCCAATAGGCCATTATTCTACTAAACCTCGCCTAGTCAACTAGTTCACTAGTTACTAGCCGGTCCTAAGCCCGGATAAAGAGGGAAGGCTGAGCATAGGGCTAGCAACCCTAACCCTCAAAACCAATCCAATAGCTAAAGAAACTTCAACCACGAAGAAAATATAAAACATAAAATCAAACTTATTCCTCGCTGGAATCGGAGAGACGAAATAACGTCGATTGGTGAAAGTCTTCGGAAAGCCAATTGGCCGATGTCTCTTTTCTCGATGAAAGCGAAAGTAAGGATGGGGACATAGAATGTCCACACCATGTATGAACCTACCGAGGCTGCCCAGGTTGCAAAAGAGATGACAAGGTATAGCATAGAAGTGCTAGGAATTTGCGAAAGCAGATGGAATGGAAGTGGACTATCCAAACTGTCAACTGGACACCCAATAATCTACTCCAATACTGTCACCCAGACGACAACCACAAACACACTGAGATTTAGAGTGGCTATCATGATATCTCTAAGATCATTGAAGGCTCTCATGCAGTGGGAACCAGTCTCCTCCAGGATCACGACAGCAAGATCCAACTCAGGTGAAGGAAAGTCACAATCATTCAATGCTACGCCGTGCACCTACAAATAATGCAGATGAAGAGAAGAAGAAGGAATTCTACAGACAACTGCAATCATTACTAGATAAGACCCCACCACAGTTGGCGACATCGAAATTTTAATGGGTGACATGAATGCCAAACTGGGAGCGGACAACACAGGAAGAGAACTAACCATGGGTCGAGAAGCGCTCGGTGGGGTGATGAACGAGAATGGAGAATTGTTTGCAGACTTCTGCGCATCTAATGCTTTGGTGATTGGAGGCAGATTGTACAAACACAAGGATATTCACAAAGCGACATGGATTTGGTTTCACCAGAGACCAGGACATACTACACTAAAAATCAGATCGACTTCATCTCAATCTCAATGTGAAGAAAGTGGAGAGGCAGACTACTGGACACAAGATCAGATCAATAAGGGGGAGCAGATGTAGGTTCACACCACTCACTATCTAGTGCAAGGAACCTTCCAAATCAAGTTGAAAGCCTTCACGGAAGATGGTGATAGACCACGGTTCAAGTTGAACACCCAAAACAGAAACTTAAGGACAAATCTACAAAAGACATCTTCACGTCAGTCATCAGAACAAAATGGGAGACATTGGGCAATATCCTCGATGAGGAAACCTGTGTGGAAGAACACTGGAACTCTTTGAAAGCTATGTGGAGGGATACCTGTATGACCGTGTTAGTACGGAAGAGGAAGCAAGACAAGGAATGGATCTTGACCGATACATGGGAGCTGATAGAGGAGAGGAGGATGGTGAAGCAGAAGATAAACCTGTGCAGGGATGAACAAGAAAAGAGGAACTGAACACAACCTATAAAACACTACACTGGACAAAGAAGTGAAGAAGAGTGAGCGCAAAGACAAAAGACGCTTCTGTAACACATTGGCAAGTGAAGTAGAACAGGTTGCTGGTAGGAGAGACCTGACAACATAATATCAAATAACCAGATAGTAATCTGGGAAGAGATCAACACAGCACAGATGAAACCAATGAGAGATACTGAAGGGAACCTACTTATCAAAGAGACGGGAGAAACAGAGGAAACAATGGGCTGGCCGCTTCAAAAAACTCTTGAATCGACCACCACCTGCAACTCGTCCAGAAATACCACCAGTAACGGCAGAACTACCAGTGAACATAGGCCTCTCGACAAAAGCAGAAGGCCTGAACGCCATAAACTTGCTGAAATCCAGGAAAGCAGAAGGACCAAATGGAATTCCTCCAGAAGCACTGAAAACAGATGCAGAAACAACAGCAAACATGCTCACACCACTACTGTAGATGGTTTGGAAGGAAGGAAAGGTACCTGAAGATTGGAAGAAGGGATACCTTGTCAAACTTCCAAAGAAGGGAGGCCTAAGTGTTCGCAAGAACTGGAGAGGAATCATGTACCTGTCCTCCCCAAGCAAAATATTAAGCCGCATCATCCTGGAGAGACTCAAGGATGCTCTGGATTCAAAATTATGACCGGAGCAGGCTGTCTTTAGGGAGAGCAAATCATTTGTGGATCAAATTGTAACACTACGCCGGACGTCATAATAGAACGCAACATAGAATGGCAGTCAACCCTTTACCTCAACTTCTTCGATTTTGGAAAAGCCTTTGATAGCGTCGACCGAGAAGTAATTTGGCAGCCAGCTGCTTCAACACTACGGAATACCACAAACCTTTATCAATCTCATTCAGCAGCTATATGAAGACGCTACATGCCAAGTGAATCGAAATGTGAAGTTCACTGACGCATTTGAAGTGAAGACAGGAGACAGGAGTAAGACAAGGTTACCGACTACTGTCATATCAGCGGTGATCTTCCTGATTGTGGTCGACTGGACTGGATCATGCAACATACAACTATGAGGAGCTGTGAGAAGATCGGCATACGCTGGCTGGACTGATGAGAAGTTACCAGAATGAGATTTGGATTTCACCGATGATCATTTATGTTTGATGTCTCGTCGCACAAACTGGAAGATCTGCAGACGAAAACTAACAAGTTAGCAGAAGAGGTGAGGCAGCAAAAACCGGAATACCCAACCAACAACAGCATCAACAACAAGCATCAATCATCCTTACTAGGAGGAATCTAAAGGAAGTAGTCTCTTTCACCTACCCAACAGCATCATTTCAACCACAGGTGGCATAGATGAAGGTGTCAAAACCGGGATCGGAAAAGCAAGATAGGCTTTCATTAATCTGAAATCAGTGTGGAGATCTACTGCACTCCACTCAGCATAAAGCGTGAACAACATCCGGTTATTCAACACCAACGTCAACTAAGTCAATGTTTCTATGGGATGGTTCAGAAACGAAAAGCATTTCCAACAAACTGCAGACATTCATCAACAGCTGCCACCTACGCTCACTCCATACTGAAGATCAGATGGCCAGAATAATAAGAATGAGCAACAAGAAAGTCTGAGGACGAACCACCCAAGAACCTATCGCTGAACAAATATGCAGAAGAAAGTGGAGATGGATTGGGCATACACTAAGAATACCGATTGGGGACATTGCGCGCCAGGCCAGGCCAGTCCCTCGAGTGGAATCCAAAGGGGAAACGATGAGTTGGGCGTCGGTGACGAAGATGACATGGAGGAGATCATGTGAAGAAGAAATGAAAGCTTATTCGACTGTCGTGAAGCCAGGTTGAAAAGACTGCAGAGGAGACAGTGGAATGGAGACGTGCTACTGAATCCCTATGTTCCACTAGGTACCCAAGGGAAAAATAATAATATGACATTAATTGGTTCTTCTTCAACGTACTTCAGTTCATTGTTTAACTCCTTGAACTGACTAGTTAGTTTAGATATTTGACTAAACCTACTCTAACCGATATTGGCTGAGAGGACCTGAAGTCTAGATGTATCTGCAGGCAGTAGTAGCTAAACTGTCGTCTGTCTTTCATTTTACTCTGCAATTCAAGATAGTTAATTTCCCTTTTTCACTGTCTACTTCGTAAGTGAATGGGATTGCACCTACTACTGAGTACTTGTGTAGAAAATCTTATTATTACTGAAAACAAAGAATATGACGTGGTGGGAATATGAAAATTAGATGTGATTACACATTGATATGATTATGAGTAATGATAAATTATGCTCGAAACGTTATCAATTCAATAATACTGTATCATTCATTGTACGCTATATCAAGTAAACAAATCTAATCGAGAGGAAAGTGCTTGTATCACCTTTTTCTTTACAGAATCTGTTAGTATAAAGCGTTTCCAGTTAAAATAATATAAACAGAGAGTGTAGTTATGCAACGTTTTCAACACTCTAATAGGTAACTTTCCAGATGAGTTTGTATTCTGCTTTTATAGTTAAACGTAAGTACATTCTTCGCGCCCAAGGGATTTTCACCTCAAATTTTACTCTTTTATTTCCTTATCTAGGTTTTGATGTTTGACTGAGTAGACCATCACCGCCAAACTTACACACAATCTTCTAACATGTTCCCCCCCCCCCCCCCGCCGACTGGAAAACATATCTACGACCTAGAAAAAAGCTGATGAACAGCTGGTTTTTACAATCACTTGCTTCTATGCACGACAACGGGTTCGGTTATATTCTGCACAAATTGTACAGCTGCCTATTTTATTTGCCTTGTAAAACCAGCTCACAGAGGCAACCTAAATCTCACAGACTTCAGTACTTCCATGTATTACGTAACTTCCTAACTAGTGTTGTATTACTTACCCATTTTTAACATCTCTTCAGCCTTCTTTCTAGTCACAGTTTGAACTACAACTTCGAACAGCAACCAATCAATGTGTCAAAAACAATCCTACAGGAGGTCTGTCAAGGCTTGGTCGGCTCGATGGTACAGTGTAGAAGCCTTGGAGAAAAGATGAAGCAAGTACTATTACTCAACGATCGCTTAATTTTCAGTGATTTCTTTCTGGTTAATTTTTATTCCAAGGCAATATTCATTGCAACCTCGCCTGGTTAACTAGTTCACTAGTTACTAGCCGGTCCTAAGCCCAGATAAAGAGGGAAGGTTGGGCATAGGGCTAGCAACCCTACCCCGTAAAACAAATCTAACCGCTAAACAAACTTCAAAGCACAAACAAAATATAAAAAATGAAAACAAATTTATTCCCCGCTGGAATCGGAGAGGCGAAATGACGCCAGTTGGTGAAAGCCTGCCTTCGGGAAGCCAATTGGCCGATGTGTCTTCTCTCCCTCGATGAAAGCGAAAGTAAACGTGGGGACATGGAATGTCCGTACGATGTTTGAACCCAGCAAGGCAGCCCAGATTGCAAAGGAGATGAGAAGGTATCACATCGAAGTGCTTGGGATTTGCGGAAGCAGATGGAATGGGAGTGGACTCTCCAAACTGTCAACTGGAGAATCAATAATCTACTCCGATACCGTCACCCAGACGACAACCACCAGCACACTGAGTTATGGAGTGGCTATCATGATGTCCTCAAGAGCATCGAAGGCTCTCATGCAGTGGGAACCAATCTCCTCCAGGATCATGACAGCAAGATTCAACTCAAAAGGAAGAAAGGTCACAATCATACAATGTTATGCACCTACAAATAATGCAGAGCAAGAGAAAAAGGAGGATTTCTACGGACAACTTCAATCAACACTGGACAAGACGTCAGTTGGCGATATCAAAATTCTAATGGGCGACATGAATGCCAAACTGGGAGGGGACAACACGGGAAGAGAACTAACCATGGGTCGAGAGGCGCTAGGTGAAATGAATGAGAATGGAGAATTGTTTGCAGAATTCTGCGCATTCAACGATTTGGTGATTGGAGGCAGTGTGTTCAGGCACAAAGATATCCACAAAGCGACATGGATTTCACCAGATGGACACACTAAAAATCAAATCGACTTTATCTCAATCTCAAGAAAATGGAGACGCAGTCTACTTAACACAAGGTCAAGAAGAGGAGCAGATGTAGGTTCACACCACTCACTATCTAGTGCAAGGAACCTTCCAAATCAAGTTAAAAGCCTTCAAGGAAGCTGGTGATAGACCTCAATTCAAGTACAACACTCGGAAACTGAAGGATGAAACTACAAAGGAGATCTTCAAGGCAGCCATCAAGACAAAATGGGAGATATCGAGCAACATCCCTGAAGAAACCTGTGTGGAAGAACACTGGAAGTCTTTGAAAGCTATGTGGAAAGAAACCTGCACAACCGTATTAGGAAGGAAGAAGAAGCGCCGAGACAAGCAATGGATCTCGACGGATACCTGGAAGCTGATAGAGCAGGGAGAAGAGGATGGTGAAGCAGAAGATAAACCAGTGCAAGGATGCTCAACGACAAGAGGAACTGAGCACAATGTATAAAACACTGAACAAAGAAGTAAAGAAGAGTGCACGAAAAGACAAAAGACACTTCTACGAAACACTGGCAAGTGAAGCAGAACAGGCTGCAGGTAAGAGAGACCTGACGACATTGTATCAAATAACCAGGTTGCTATCAGGGAAGAGACCAACACAGATGAAACCAATAAAAGATGATGACGGAAATTTAATTGCGAAAGAAGAGAAACAAAGGAAACGATGGGCCGACCACTTCAGAAAGCTCTTGAATCGACCACCACCACCACCTGCACTTCGTCCAGAAATACCACCTGCAGCCGCTGAATTACAAGTGAACATAAATCCCCCAACGAAAATGGAAGTCCTGAACGCCATAAAGCTACTGAAATGTGGGAAAGCAGCAGGACCAGATGGGATACCGCCAGAAGCACTGAGAACAGATGCAGAGACAACAGCGGACATGCTCACACCACACCACTATTGCAGAAGGTGTGGAAGGAAGAGAAGGTACCTGGCCATTGATTGGAAGAAGGGTTACCTTGTCAAACTGCCGAAGAAGGGAGACCTCAGTGTTTGCAAGAACTGGCGCGGAATCACTCTCCTGTCCACCCATAGCAAGTAAAGTATTAAGCCGCATCATCCTGGAGAGGCTTAAAGATGCACTGGATTCAAAACTACGACCGGAACAGGCAGGCTGGATTCAGGAAGTACAAATCATGTGCTGACCAAATTGCAACGCTTCATATCATCATAGAACAGAGCATAGAATGGCAATTAGCTCTCTACCTCAACTTCATCGACTTTGAGAAGGCCTTTGACAGCATCGACCGAGAAGTAATTTGGAAACTGCTTCATTACTACGGAGTACCGCAAACCTTTATCAGCCTCATCCAACAACTATATGAAGATGCCACATGCCAAGTAATCCACAATGGGAAGCTCAGTGATGCTTTTGAAGTGAAGACAGGGGTGAAACAAGGTTGCCTACTATCACCCATGATATTCCTTATTGTGGTGGACTGGATCATGCAGCAAACAGTAGGCAGCGAGAAGAGGGGGATACTCTGGCTGGACTGCGGAAAAGAACCTAGAAGACTTGGATTTCGCCGATGACTTGTGCCTAATGTCACATAAACTTGAAGATCTGCAGGCAAAAACTAACAAGTTGACAGAAGAGGCAGCGAAGGAAGACGGGACTTCAGGTGAATATAGAGAAGACAGAAGTGATGAAGATACCGCACCACCACCATCAACAACAACAACAAACTCCAATCACCGTCAACGGGAGAAACTTGAAGGAAGTAACCTCCTTCACTTATCTAGGAAGCACTGTTTCAACTACAGGCGGGACGGACGAGGACGTCAAAGTCAGAATCGGAAAAGCAAGACAGGCGTTCATTAGCCTGAAACCAGTGTGGAGATCTTCTGCACTCAGCATGTGGAACAAGATACGGATTTTCAACACCAACGTCAAGTCAGTGCTTCTGTATGGTTCAGAGACTTGGCGCGTCACGAAAGGCATTTCCAATAAACTACAGACATTCATCAACAACTGCTTACGCTCTCTGCTGAAGATCAGATGGCCAGAAAAAATAAGCAACAAGGAACTCTGGGAACGAACCAACCAAGAACCTATCACGCAACAAATATGCAGGAAGAAATGGAGATGGATTGGCCATGCACTGAGAAGGCCGACTGGAGACATCACGCGCCAGGCCAGTCCCTCGAGTGGAATCCCCATGGGAAGCGACGAGTTGGACGTCGGTGCCAAGGGTGACATGGAGGAGGTCATGCGAGGAGGAAATGAGAGCTTGTGGGCTGTCGTGGAACCAGGTTCAAAAGATCTCAGAGAATAGAGGTCACTGGAGACGTGCTACTGAAGCCCTATGTTCCACTAGGAACCCAAGGGACTAATAATAATAATAATAAATATTCATTGCGGACTAATATCAATTGAAGAACCACTGAAAGCACTGGACAGCTGTTTCGCCCTGGTATGGGACTCCTCAACAGTATACACCCAACTGTTATCAACCTATGAGGCAATACTACCTAAAAATTAAAATACCCATTAATTTTAGAATGCACTGCTGTATAGTGCTGACAAATGACATGCTTTAAGAAGGGTATTTTGAAGTTCTAATGAGGAATCGTAACCAGTGGAGTTAACCAATTGGAAGTAAAGCGGATGTCGACTGAAGACCTTGGTGGATAGTCACGTTATATCACGATCTGACAGAAGTAGAAAACTGAGCAGAATTTAATTCTAATCCAGTGGCTAAATGTTTATCCCGTTCCCCGTGATTTTTGAAGTCTCTAAGTGTGCATACTGATGAGAAGTCACATACTGGGATTCTTCGACTAATATCAATCTGTGATAAATTATTATTATTATTTTTCCTTTGGGTTCCTAGTGGAAAATAGGGATTCACTAGGACACCTCCATTCCACTCTCGCATCTGTAATCTTTTCAACCTGCCTTCACGATGCCCACAAGCTCTCATTTCTTCCTCACACCATCTCCTCCATGTCACCCTCATCTCGGATGCCCAACTCATCGTTTCCCATCTGGGTTCCGCTCAAATGCAGAGCCTGACGCGTGATGTCCCCACTCGATATTCTCAGTGTATGCTCAATCCATCTCCACTTCCTTCTGCATGTTTGTTCAGCGACAGCTTCTTGGTTGATTCTTTGCCAGCCAGTCAGCCAGCCAGAGTTCCTCCTTGCTTATTCTCATTATTCTGTCCATCTGAGTTTCAGTAACGAACCAGCGTAGGCAGTTTTTCATGAATGTCTGTAGTTTATCGTAAATGCCTTTCGTAACGCGCCAAGTATCTCAACCATCACATAGAAGCAGTGACTTACTTGACTGACATTGGTGTTGAAAATCCGGATGTTGTTCACACTTTATGCTGAGTGCAGTGCAGTGCAGAAGATCTCCACACTGGTTTCAGGCTAATGCAAGCCTGTCTTGTTGTGTTTCCCATCCTGGCTGCTTTGACATCCTCATCTGTGCCACCGTCTGTAGTTGAAACTATGCTGCCTAGATAGATGAAGGAGGCTACTTCCTTTAAGTTTCTCCTGTTGATGGTGATTGGAGCTTGTTGTTGTTGTTGTTGTTGGTGGTGGTGGTGGTGATGATGATGTTGGTTGGGTATCTTCATCACCTCTGTCTTCTCTACGTTCACTTGAAGTCTGGTCTTCGCTGCCTTGCCTCTTCTGTCAACTTGTTAGTTTTCGTCTGTAGATCTTTGAGTTTGTGCGACATTAGACATAAATTGTCATCGGTGAAATCCAAATCCCCTAGGCTCTTTTCATTGGTCGAACAGCGTATCCCCTTCTTCTTGCTCCACACTGTTTGTTGTATGATCCAGTGGACTACAATCAAGAAGATGATGGGTGACAGTAGACAGCCTTGTTTCACTCCTGTCTTCAATTCAAAGGCATCACTGAGCCTCCCAGTGAAAAGTTACTTGGTATGTGGCGTCTTCGTATAGTTATTGAATGAGATTGATAAATGTTTGTGGTATTCCGTAGTGTTGAATCAGTTTCAAAATTACTTCTCGGTCAACGCTATCAAAGGCCTTTTCAAAGTCGATGAAGTTGAGGTAGAGGGTTGACTGCTAATCTGTAATGAATACTACCTTGAAATTAAAATCTTCATTAACCTTAGAATATACTACTTTTTATTCATCATAAAAGTGACCTTTATATTTATCTCTGAACAAATTATTTCTATTGATAATGATTGAATAAAATACAATAATCAGACTGGTACAACTTACGATTTTCACATTGTTTTCCACTGAAACCTTCTTCACATATACATTCATAACTTTCTAAACCATTTACACATATTGCACTATGCATACATGGATTAATTTCACAATAATTAATCGATTGATGACAATATTTCCCTTGAAATCCTGTACTACAAACACAACTGTAATCTCCATTATCTGTTGTAATACATGAACCATATGGACCGCATACACCATAGGGATAAGTAAGCTCAGTATTATACACTCTATTGTCTACATTAGAATTATGAACATTTATATTATGAATCATTGTTGGCATAGAGGCAGTTGTCATTGACATACTGATAATTGATTTCGACGCCAACTGTAATGATGATGATGATGGTAATGAGGATACGATTGAACTAGTCATAATTAGCATATTTAAACAAGGATCCATTAAAGCATCACATCCATCTGGTCCACAATATGGACGTTGATGTTCACAGAATTGACCATAAAATTTCTCAGAACATTTACAGTAGAAACCGATTGGTAAAGTATAACAATAAGCACCATTTTGACAAAGGTTTGGATTACAACCATTTAATGAAATCTACAAAGGTATTGTCATTGAAAAATTTTTTTATCAAATACTTTTCTCTGAACTATACTATCTAAAAGCATATTCATGTACGCAATCATTAGTTAAAGAGGATAATACTAGAATGAGAGCTTTTCCATTTCATTGAATAAACAGGGTAGTTTGATGTCAACCTATATAGGTGCAATAGTAATGATGTATACTTCTATGACAGGTTCTGGAACACATACATATATACTGGCACTCTATCGACTATGAAGTGTTGAAGGAGTATATGATTGTGAAGGGAGTATAGAGCAAGTATATAGTGCTTATCAAAGCTTTCTACTCGAACTCATGCAGCTGTTTAGAAGGTTATAGAGAGTTGTCATTTTAGATGGATAGGGTGATACGTAGTGACAAAAAGGCAGCCAATAGAGAAATTATTTTCAGATCATGATTTATGCATGCACTGATATGATTACCTGATTGGACAAATTCAAAGTCGTACAACAAATCGGATTGGTTTATTTATGGCTTCATTTTCTGAGAGTTTTGTAAATATATATATATACTACGTATGTGTATTAAAGTAATTGTTGTTGTTGTTCCACAGTCGCATGTCTTGGTGTCCGTCGGGGATGGTTACTGTTGTCATTCCTGTTTAGCTTAGTTATAGGCGTATTAATGGTTGTAACTTTAGGTACTTCTGACTTCACAAGGATTGATTTACTGGCGTGCGTTTCGGAACTGTCAAGCATAAGATGGTACTCCAAGGCTAGCCTACATCTACTAGTCTAAGGAAGTGAACTCGTTGGATCCATCAGCCACTTCACTTAGTTGGAAGGTAGTATCAGCCTGAATGGCACAGTTGCTGCAGAAATCTCAACTTGCATGCAGAAGGTTCCCATGGCATTTGCCAACTTGTGTCATCTCTGGCCCCAACGGCGCTGCAGTTCGTTTTATCCTGTTATATGGTTGTGAGAAATGGCCGTTAAAAGTAGGTGTGAAGCGATCACGGGGTTTCGATCACAGATGTTTTCTTAGTACTACTGGCGACTGGTGAAGTTGTGAACTCTAGTCTGCTGAGATGTCTTGGACATGCACTGAGCATGCCAAATCACCGCCTACCTCGATGTGTCATATTGTGGGAAGTTGGACTGACTTGGTAGAAGGTCCAGGGTGACCAGACTAAGACGTAGCACTAGTCGATGAAGTCTGTCACTGTCGCCTGAGTGGTGTGGGGAGGTGGAGACTGTCGGGTTGAAGTCCTCGAGACGAAGGAAATCAAAGATCCAGGACTTGGTGACATGGTTGGAAACTGGTCACAATGGTGCAGATGTATTCACTCTCTGACGCCATCTAAAGATTGAATGTTCGCCTTAAGTTTTACGTTCAATTTTTTATTCTCTCACACTACTTTATCTTCTCTAATATCACTCCTTAAGTATGCTATTATTGTTTGTATACTATTTTGAAGTGTAACAACTTGAGATGGTGCGCTTGTATGCCAGATTCTACGTTGATTTTGTCTGTCGGTCTACTGTTTCAGTCTGATACTATTCATTAGGTAGTTGTTTGATAAAACAGTGGGATGTAGAGCACACCTTTTTGTATGTCTTATGTATAGCCTCTTTAGAGTAGTTGAGTACATACCTATCAATATCAGTGAGAATGAAATTTAGCATTGATTATTTTGAACGCCTCAACAAATATGCAGAAGGAAGTGGAGATGGATTGGGCATACACTGAGAAGGCCAACTGGGGACACCACGCGTCAGGCCGTCCAGTGGAACCCCGATGGGAAGCGACGAGTTGGACGTCGGTGCCGAGGGTGACATGGAGGAGATCGTGCAAGGAGGAAATGAGAGCTTGTGGGCTGTCGTGGAGCCAGGTTCAAAAGATTTCAGAGAACAGAAAGCATTGGAGACGTGCTACTGAAGCCCTATGTTCCATTAGGAACCCCAGGGACAAATAATAGTAATAATTTTAAACGCCGTTATTATCAACTACGCTGTTCATTTATCTATCTTTTGAAAAACATAGTACTTGAGATTAGGACTCAGTACATTGTGCAAGATGTTGGGAGTCATTCAGCAGGAAGTGGTTACTGGGACTCAAGCTAGGTGCGCTGATTTCCTTTTTATACAGACAAACCTTTGAGCTAAGCACTAACCAATAAGTGGCGTCTGATTAAGTCATGAAAAGTACTTGCATACATAAGTGTATTCCCATTGACCATTCCTGACTTATGCCACTATGACTAAAACTATATTCCTATTGGCTACCTTTTAAATGCTACATGACTCTATGCTACTGTGACTACTCTTGTGTACATAATGCTAATTAATGCTGTATGGTTGTTTTATTTGATGCAAATGTTTGTCTACTGTTTGGACGAAAAATATACACATTAAAATTACAATTTTTGTTTTCACCTAGACTATTCTCCTGACTAGTGAATACTTCAGTTTCGACGACAAGTACAGTAGGCATATCTGGAATCATGAGGAACTTAGTGTTCTGTCAGTATTTCGATTCTGAGTCATAGACTTCTATCACTGCTGAGCACTATGCACTAGACGACTATTAATTATCAATACCTATACTGCATTGAATACCTCAACCTTTGTTGCGGTCCTCATGTCACGTTGACGTAGTCAATAACGCTTTAGGGTTTGAAACTATGTCTTCTTGGTTTGTGTCTCAGCGGGGACAATATCGCTCACTGTGGTTCTGGTTTATCCAGCTGGTGAGTCTCAGAGAGTCATAATGAGGATAGGCTGAACCATTCGGAATCTTGATGTCTTGTTTTCATCTGTCCTATCGGTATTTATAATTGGCTTATAATGAGTATTATGTACATTTTTGAAACTTAAAGTAAAATAGAATACTAATGGATAGTGACTTGCAGTGGAGTCCAGTATGTGTGTTTCATCCTTTCCAGAACTCATCAGCCGGATATGTCTACATCCCAGTGTATGATGTTATTTCTACTAGAACTGAAACTGAATACCGACCACTCAAAGTCCCAAAGCGTAATCCACCACGCCTAATGATGGTACTAGTAAAAGAAAAATTGACAGATTAAATGACTTTCTGTTAGACACAAAAATCAGAACACCTTTTTCCTTATACGTTCATTAGATGTACATCTTATCGGCAATATTTTATGATAAAGTTCATGAAAAGCAGGATAAATATACCTCACCGTTCACTAACCTCACAATTTTGTCCCATAAATCCATTTGGACATTCACATAAATATCCTCCAGGGATTTCATGACATATTCCTTTATTTTCACATGGTTTACTAGCACATTCACGATTGATTTCACAATATCTACCTTCAAATCCAAGTGGACAAGTACAATAGAAGTCATCAACAAGATCCTAGAAAAAACAAAAAGAAGGATTTTAAATACATTCTTCAGCATAAATGAGTGAGAACAGGTGGGAGGATTAGTATAAATCTTGAAGTACTAGAGAGCCGTTTTACCTTAGTATGAGACTCTTAAGCAGTACACGCCCACGAGACAGGGGTTCAACTTAGAAACTTCAAGTTTGACGACGAACGCATTGACCATTCAGTCACTGGATTAAAGTTTAATGGTCTAGAGTTTCTAACTTCTGCCAATGACAACTTTGAAATATCTCAGTAAAGGATTACGCGCATTTATATCCAGATAGTTAAGGATCAAATTGCAACGCTACGCTATACGTCCTCATAGAACAGACTATAGAATAGCAGTGAACTCAACTTCATCGACTTTGGAAAGGCCTTTGACAGAGTCGACCAAGAAGTAATTTGGAAATTGCTTCAACACTACGGTTTTAGTGCCGTAAGCCTTTATCAACCTCATTCAACACCTATATGTTATATCGTGATAAGTGATGCCAAAGAATTCCCAATGGAAAGCTCATTGATGCGTTTGAAGTGAAGACGAGGACAGGAGTAAGACAAGGTTGCCGCCTATTGTCAGATCACTGTAGATCTTCCTGATTGTGTTCGACTGGACTGGATCATGCAACATACAGCTTTGAGGAGCGAGATGGTCATACGCTGGGTAGACTGATGAAAAAACCCTAGAAGAAGAAGATTTGGATTTCTCCGACGATCATTTATGTCTAATGTCTTGTCACACAAACTCGAAGATCTACAGGCGAAAACTAGCAAGTTGACAGAAGATGTGAGGCAGTGAAGACGGAACTTCCTTCAAGGGAATGTAGAGAAGACAGAGGTGATGATGATACCTAACGAACAACGACTAGCACCAATCACCTTCACTGGGAGAAATCCAAAGGAACTTTTCTCTTCCACCTACCTACCTAGGCAGCATCGTCAGGAGGCGACGGCACAAATGAGTATCGGAAAGACTGTAAGACAGGTCTTCATTAGTCTGAAATAATCATCGTGTAGTTCTACTGCTCTTCACTGCACTGCAGTCAGTATTAAGGCTGAACAACATCCGGATTTCCACTATCAATGTCAGTCATGTAAGTCAGTGTTTCTATGTGATGGTTGAGAGACGGCGAGTTACGAAAAGCATTTCCAACAAACTACAGACATACATCACATCAGCAGCTGCTGCCAACGCTCACTTGATACTGACACTGAAGGTCAGGTGGCCAGAATAATAAGAATAAGCTGCAAGGAACTGTGGCTGGTCGGGCAACAAACTAACTAAGAACCTATCGCCAAACAAATACACAGAAGATAGTGGAGATGGATTGGATTGGGCATACACTGGGAAGATGGTTTTGGGACATCACGCTCTAGACCAGGCCAGGCGAGGTCATCGAGCGGAGTCCAAAGGGGAAACAACAAATCGGGCATCGGAGGGTGACACGGAGGAGACGGTTTGAAGAAGAAATAAAAGCTTTTGGGCAGTGGTGGATCCAGGTTGAGAAGGCAGCAGAGGCTAGAGTGAAATGGTTATATGCTAGTGAAGGCGTATGTTTCACAAGGAACCCAGGGTACAAATAATAAATAATAATGATAAAGTTGCAGTTAACCTTTAAGATGATAAATGGAAGCATACCTTCAAGTCAATAACCGAGAACATATCAGTCAAATCAAGTCTATTAGGTGAGAATTAATGCCACAATGGAGCAAGACCAGGTGTACTGGAAGACATCGTTTTATTCTGTTATCATAGAAATCACTAGGAATCCTACTCCGGTAACCACTTTAAAAATGATCGATGGGATTCAGTCAGCACCTAGGACTAGACAACATGTAAGTTTGTCGCTGACCAGTTACCAGTCATTATGCCTAATTCATGCCTCAAGAGGTCAACTGCGGCCAGAATATTTCAATGGTGGCTTATTTTAGCTTCAGAGATAAGTGACATGTATGCCAGCTCCCTGGAGGATGCAAAAGCGTCTTCCTAACGAGTGGCAACAAGGATAAAACGTAGGCCAAGTAGGGCTTCTTGCAAATTGTCTCCAACCATCCGGTATCAATCAATGATCAAGTTTCCAAAACTGCTAAACCACAGCTTCCAACTCTGACTGCACCAACTAAGTCAGTAAATGAGTCTTTGGGACTTCGATAACACTATCTTGTTAGCATTATTAGGAGTTGAATTCTATTATCCGAAAAATGTGATGTATTTCTCCCATACACTTTTTTGAGTCTGTTTCCTAGAAATTTGGAGCCAAAGCGATTCTCCAAAAATAAACCAAATGCTTGAATTACGCACAAAATCAAAAACATAGAATTTGTCTGAAATGCGGTTAACAATAGTGACTAGTGGATTACAAACCTTGAATCGTGAGGTATGTGTAGGTTGATCGCTATCAAAACACTTTGCAGTGATTGCTTCAACAGTCTGAACAGCAAGGTTCTGTCCAATGCAAATCGGAAAGGAACATTAAAGACGCGTGTATCTCATGACGAAGTAAAGTCAGGGGATAGATAAATGTTCACGGTGAAATAGGACATCAAAGAACAACCAAAGGAATTCAATTGTTGTAATCATTGGATGTCAAATGATGAACAAGATAATATTAAGAAGGAACTAATAGGCCGTGGACAGAACAATATTACAATAAAACAATCATACTACTAGATAATATTAAGTAGTATAAACTAAAAATGTAAAAAGGGATACAAGAGTAAATGAGAACAAGCCAGAAAGGGAATTAATAATTTCACATGCAAATAAACCGGTGAAAGGCAATCGATTTATCATGATATCATATTACTTGTCTTTGGAAAATGTATGGAGTTCAATGATAACTGAATGTATCGATGAAGATTCGCTCACCAGTAAGCAAATCAAGATAGACTTACGCTCAAACTGTTTTTAAACTTGAAAGTGGTGCTCTACCCTGATGGCAGTACCATCCATACACACCATTTCATTTGTAGATGTTTCTAATTATGACTAATCTAGGGGGTAAATGTTTCATAGGAAATACTACAGTAAAAAAATTCAAGACAAATATTTGGCATGTAAGTAAATCTTACAACTACTATTGTCAATCTTCACAGACTACAACTTACATGACATGTTCCACCATTTTGACATTTATCCACACAGTCATTGATATCTTGTAAAGGAAAGAAGAGAGAAAGAATGTATGAAATGGTCAAGTTACTGAATCAAACATAAGTATACATACTAAGGTGAGAAACTGCTTGGACTTTCTCATTTCTATGTGTATTTATCAATTCAGTTGTTCTTGTGAAGAAAGTTACACCGAAAGTATCACAAAACGGTCAAACAAACGTGTTACTAAGCATCTATCTAACCTTGTAGATAGAAAAGGGACAAAAGAAGTCGATATGAAGTTCAATTCAGTCGTATTTAGTCGATAGTGGTCATGTAATAGATGTAATGCAATTCCACTTAAAGGCTTTTCAATGGTATTCGTACCGGCATATTACGCATAGCTGAGGCTATGGAAATTACTGGAAATAATCCTAGTTTTTGTATGTCTTATCCGTAGATAATTTCGCAGGCTTTTATTCTATTCACCACTTTCATATTTGCTTGCATTTTGCTTATCTGCATACTCCGTCCTCTAGTATTGCGCAAATTTTATCGAATTCCTAAATGTCGACCTATATAATCTACATTGTCATACTGTTCTCAGTATTCTTATTCCTATTGAGATAATTATGATTGAGGTAGCATTTATCATGGACCATTGAAAATATGGGAGCACTGGACAGCTGTTTCGTCCCAGAGTGGGATTCCTCAGCAGAATGTACCCGCAACCTAGTTAGGAGTTTCACGGAGAACGGGTTAAACATTCAGCCATGGGGTTGGGAATGAGTGGTTCATAGTTAACTACTTCTATCAACTCGCGATATAGCACTACTATCTTCCCTTAGCACCCACTTTCCTTCGGACTGGTTGACTTCATAGGTTACGGCTTCTCATCAGAACTTCTGGATGTCCATCTGGAAGTATGTCATTAATGAGTAGTATACAGTAATTGGGACTCTAATTTTAAGTCAGTATTCATTTCAGAATCCTGTACTAAGAAGAAACAGCTGTTCAGTGCTCCCAGGTTTTCACCGGTCCCCCAAATGATTTCAGTCTGTGATGAATACTACCTCTAAATTAAAATCTACATTCACCTCAAAATAAATTACTGTATAGTCCTCATTAGTGATATGCTTCTAGATGGATATCCCAAAGTTCCAATAAGAAGAAGGGAACTTTGTGGTCAACCAGTTGGAAAGGAAGCAGATGTCCAGTGAAAACCCTTGATGACAGTCGCACTATATCGAGAATTGACAGAAATTGGAAACGGTGAGCCATTGAAGATCGCTGTGAAACATCTGAATGGGTCGTGATTATACACTGCTGACGAATTCCACTCTAAAACAAAACAGCTGTCCAGTGTTTCCAGGTTCTTAATGGTTCCCTGACTGATGTCAGTTCATGAGAAATACTACCTTAAAATTAAAAACCCCACTCATCTCAAGATAATTATTATTGTCTGCATAGGTACTATTTGTATAATTCACTCCCTGTTAGCACAGGTTGAAAAACTCACTATGAGATTAGTTTAATGTTTTATACATGAGAAAATTTGTGAATATGAAAGAAAAGATTGATGAGAGCTAAATAAAAACAATATTATTAGTTTTCTTATATTATTTTTTATTTTATTTGTCCCTTGGGCTCCTAGTGGAACATAGGGATTCAGTAGCATGTTGCCATTCCACTCTCGCATCTGTAATCTTTTCAACCTGCCTTCACGACTGCCCACAAGCTCTCATTTCTTCCTCACACCATCTCCTCCATGTCACCCTCATCTCGGACGCCCAACTCGTCGTCTTCCAGGCGGGTTCCACTCGACGGCCTGGCCTGGTGCGTGATGTCCCCGAATCGTCTTCTCAGTGTATGCCCAATGCTATTCGATCCATCTCCACTTCCTCCTGCATATTTTTTCAGCGACAGCTTCTTGCTTCGTTGGTTCGCTCCCAGCCAGCCAGCCAGCCAGAGTTCCTCCTTGCTTATTCTCATTATTCTGTCCATCTGAGTTTCAGTAACGAACCAGCGTAGGCAGTTTTTCATGAATGTCTGTAGTTTATCGGAAATGCCTTTCGTAACGCGCCAAGTATCTCAACCATCACATAGAAGCAGTGACTTACTTGACTGACATTGGTGTTGAAAATCCGGATGTTGTTCACACTTTATGCTGAGTGGAGTGCAGTGCAGAAGATCTCCATACTGGTTTCAGGCTAATGCAAGCCTGTCTTGTTGTGTTTCCCATCCTGGCTGCTTTGACATCCTCATCTGTGCCACCGTCTGTAGTTGAAACGATGCTGCCTAGATAGGTGAAGGAGGCTACTTCCTTTAAGTTTCTCCTGTTGATGGTGATTGGAGCTTGTTGTTGTTGTTGTTGTTGTTGGTGGTGGTGGTGATGATGATGTTGGTTGGGTATCTTCATCACCTCTGTCTTCTCCACGTTCACTTGAAGTCTCGTCTTTGCTGCCTTGCCCCTTCTATCAACTTCTTAGTTTTCGCCTGTAGTTACTGTGTTGAATACCGGCTGGGATCAGAATCACTTACAGGTGTGCAAGATCATCCGGCTGATGAGTCATAAATGGGACGACACGCGCATACTATATTTCACCGCTAGCCACCGTCAAAAAGACAATAGTTTTACTTTCATTCTATACAGAACTGTTAAAGTTTAAATTCGGTAATACACTAATAAAACCATAGAACAGTACAGCTGTTTCCTATCGAAAAGTAACCATTATCATAATGTCTTTCTCTTGGAACTAAACAGATTCTATGCAGAGATTTCTCAGTCTGTAGTAATTAATTGTCAGGGAAATTGGGAACACTATTCAACTAAAAAGTTTTGGGTAAGACGAAACCCTAATCATAGATTTCACTACTAACTTGTATCGAATAACTGACTTCTTAATTCAATTTTGAGGTTCATAGGGATTTGTTGATTGATTTCAAGTTGGCATTCATAATGGACTGACATCAGTTAGAGAAACATTGGACATCTAAGAGCACTGGATAGCTATTTCAACTTAGTTTTGAACTGCTGAAGAGTCGTATACTAGGACGAAATAGTCGTCAAATGGTTCTCCAATTAATGTCAGTCTGTAATAAATATTAACCCCAAATTAATTGTAGACGAAGTTATCTATAAGTATACACCTATATTATATGTTATTTTCGGAATTAAATATCACCATTTCCCTTAGACACTCAGTATTTAATTGTACAATTTCTCCAGAGTAGATTTTGAATAGTTTTAACAATACTGTTTGCATAACCAACTTATGATAATATTCAGCCAACGCTTAGGTAATATTCAGCATTTAACTACGTTTATCTTGGAAGTTTGCAAGAAGAAGATGGTGGTTACTGAGACTATTACTTCAGAGAATAAGTCACTGATAAACTTTAATAACAGGTGGCTGGGAAGTAGAGCGTATCACTTTGAAGGATACTTCAACTGGCCTATAGTCATGCTTAATTTGCCCAACATTAAGTCTGATGCAGATATTGATTCTCTAACTGATACTGATGTTGAGCAATCAGCTTTTAGACTTGAAACGATTCGAAGCAACAACATCAAGTTCATGGTTATCGGACGCCTAACTGGACCTCAAGAAGATCAAATCTGACAGAAACAGACAGATTTTAGACCTGGATGAGGATAGAGCAATCAAATCTTCACCTTTCTTTAGGTCAAGTAACTAAGGCATACTTGCCAGCAGCTGATACTCGCCATAATTCTTGCTCTGAAGGTGGCATTTAACTCTATCAACAAACAAGTGCTATAACAGCGTCTAGCTATGAAAGGAGTACCAAACAAGCATATAACGCTGACCAAAGCTTTCTACTTCAACTCTGGGAGCTGTGTAAGGACTTACGTAGAGTTGTCATCAGAACTGATGACCTCTGATTTTGCAGAGGTCGACTTATCCTTGCGAGGGCATCTAGTTGAGCTAAGGTACAGATCTTGATGAAGTGAAGGGTATTCTAGGCACCATAGGCAGAACCTGAGTATGTTTGGCTGTCAAGCGTTTAGAACCAGTGAAATGTAAGATGCTGTTTCATGACTGGTGGTCAGCTCTTCCGGGTTTAAGGATGGGGGTGAGCGAACTGAGAGAATGTATTGACCACTTTAACCATCTGGGAAGCTGCATCAACTCTAGTGGGTTGATTCTGATGAAATCTCTGCTTGGATACAAAAGGCCCGTCTAGCACTAAGCAGTTTCTGTCTTTTGTGTTTTCATCGAGATGTTCAGCTACCTACTCAACGACGAATATGCTGCGCTGCGGTTTGTATTGTCCTATGAGAAATGGTTGTTGATAACAAGAGATATGAGGATGTTCGCAACTTTTTCGACCATAGTTATCTTTGAAGCATTGCTCGAGTATGGTGAAATCATAATGTGAACAATTGCAAGGTTAGGAGTAGGATTCCTGACAGCCAAGCCAAGTCACTTGGTTATATATGAATCTTTAATGACTTAGGCGTCTTTGACTTGTGTTTTACATCTCTAGTGACCATCTACTCAGACATGGAATTTTAACTGAATTAAGGCTACTATTTATTGATATGCTTGTAATTACTAATCCCCGTTGTACAAGAAGTAGTTATCGTTACTCCGTGGCCTAGCAGGTAACGTTTCGGCGTTTAGTGAGATGCGTATGAGGTTCATAGTCACCGTTGTAACATCACTCACTGAGTTTCAGGTACATGGTGGTAATGAGTCCCGAACAAGACGGAAAGCGTGTCACGCATTTTTATGTTATCCACAATCAAGTAAGTTACCATGAATTAAGACTCTCTTATCTAACATTCGTTTTCGCTTCACTTCTTCTTTATATTAACAAGTTATTTTGAAGAAGTAAGAAATTAACACCAAATAGTCACAAAGACATCATCAGTAACACAAATGATCAACTTCGATGTGTCTTGATGATTGAGAATAGTCAATGCTAACAATTGGATTCTTATAAAGTGGCTCATTTCTAATTTGCTTTATAAGATACCTGAATGTTTTGGATTTTGGTCTTTGAAGAAGTTATGAATGTATACTAATGTGGATTATCAAATAAGATAGAAACAGCTTTATACTTCATTCACTTTGGGAAAAGCCTTTCAGCTGAAATCCTTTTGAAGAAACTAACTTCGATTTATGAAGATAATCATTTATATTCACTCACTCACTCACTCACTCACTCACTCACTCACTCACTCACTCACTCACTCACTCACTCACTCACTCACTCACTCACTCACTCACTCACTCACTCACTCACTCACTCACTCACTCACTCACTCACACTCACTCACTCACTCACTCACTCTGCAACTCAATCACTCACTCACTCATTCATTCATTCACTCACTCCCACACTCACTCCACTCATTTACTGTTCTAATTGAACTTACTTTCATCACAGAATTGTCCTGTCCATCCAGGTTGACAATTACATTCATAATCAATTCCACCAACTGGTTGTATCAGTTGTTTACATTCTCTTGCATGAACACATTGTGAATTACTACAAGGTGAAGGTAGTTGACAATTTGATCCTTTAAAACCAGGTGGACATAAACATTGAAATCCTGGACCATCTAAATCTTGACATGTTCCACCATTTAAACAAGTATTGATAAGACAGTAGTCAATATCTAAGAAAAATAGAAACAAAAGGAAATGAAATTTATGTGTAGAGTTTACGATTAGAATTTCGTATGGTAGAATTGAATCAGTTGAGCATTAGGTTAAATGGTTAGTGAAAGGAAATACGTTTGTAATATCCTACTGAGATAGAAGAATAGTTTTCTCATCTTTATCAGTTCATGAGTTCAAGGTGTAGATGTGAATATGTGCTCACATTCTGTGTGAAGTAATAGGTTCCATGAAGTCACGATAACTTTAAAAAAAAAACAATTTCCTTTTATTCATTATTTCGGTATTTACTTTTCCCAATGAATGTAAAATGAATGGTCAGATTTCACGGGCAATTGTATGTAATCCAATGGTTAAATGGTAGAGTGTTTGCGATATAAGTGTTTTGGATTCAGCCTCTTGGAGCATCATAGGTTCACACTGTCAAGAGGCCCGTAAACAGGACGAAATAGCTGATATCAATCTATAGTGAGAACCACTTGGGAAGGCGTTACATTAGTGAGGAAAAAGAGTTGTACATTGTAGACTATCTGATGGCTATCAATGATGGGATCCAGGATACATGTTCCATCCTATTCGAAACTCAGAAGCTGGATGCAGCTTCACTCCAGTAAGTGATGTTGCTCCTACTAAGACTTGAATCCAGTACATTTGTGGTTGATAAGTATACACTGACTGGTCATGTTGTCTAGTTCTGAGCACTGACTAAATTCTATCGATCATTTTGAAATGCAGCCACTAAGCGAAAAGATTAACCATCTTGGTGTACTTTGTTGGATATTAGTTGATTAGAGGCAATTGATAGGAAACTCTGCTTAACCTAAGGTTTCATGTTTGTTGGCAGTCGTCATTGAACGTATCTGCAAACTCAGCCGATCAAAGATGGAGATACGCTCCACTGACGAATATCAACAAGCACGAAACGTCAGACAAGTAAAGTTTTCTACCGGTTACTTCCAGCTGACTAAAGACAGATTTGAAAGTGAGGTTCATCTAGGTCAGTTCATCTCAGAAAACCGTATCTAGTAAAAGGATCTGACCGTGTTGAAGTCATCTCAGTTCGGTTAATGAGCGCTTCTGATCAGTTTGACTTGGTTCCAACTAAGTATAACAATCAGTAGTATATAAGATGTAGTTCTATTTTCTGCTTTTTTAATATCGTGTGTAATGTAAAACCAATTACTCTTTATGATCTAAAAATTTGGTTTCCCAAGGGACTACTATTGATACTTGGTGCTCATTGGGCAAAGCACTGGGTCAGAAACCCTATGATCGTTGGTTCGAATCCTGTTGTGGCTTAAAATTATCATTCCGCTTTCAATCATCACCTAATATCACAAATAATTGTGTCATCTAACATAGACTTCATTTTGTTGGTCATATACTTCATTTACAATTGTAACTTACTCTCTTCACAATGATCACCTCTCCATCCTGGTTCACAATCACATTCATAGGTTATGTTATCTGTAGATATGCATTGACCACGTTTGCATGGATTAATTGTACATGGTGCTAATTCTAAAAATGGTTTGAAAATGAAACAAATATCCTATTTGATTCAGTTTTAAATTGTGTCAACAATATTCTTTGAGTAAATATGTAAATTTTAGCAAAACATCAACAGTTATCAAAATCTTAGAGTAGAATATTCTATGCTATGAACTTGTGTATTATGTTCTATTGTCAACAACTGATTCTTCAGTTTATGAAAGACAAATTGATGTGTTAGCTTTAACCAATGTGTATATACAAGTTCACTTTCTCCTGTGGAGTTGAGTACATCGAATGTACTATGCAGTCGATGGAAAAACGTGTTCGTGAACACTACCACCAGCCTGAATGTTGAAGGGTGAGGACAAAAACATCTTCAGCTGCATTGTTGAACATCTCATAGACTCTGAACATCTGGCTCTTCTGGAAACCTAGTTTAAAGTTCTCTAAAAGTTCAACCAAATCGTTCAAAAGTGGATGATGATTAGATACTTATGTACAGTAGAATATTTGGTAATTCACAACTTCAAAACCTCATTTATGTAGAAACATTTCTTTTACCATGGCCTTAATCAAGTACTCTGTACCTTACTTTATGTTTTATTCTTGTATTCATATATTTATTTATTTGTATATTTACTGTATGTTTACAGTGATTAGTCATGAGAGAGGAACCGATTTCATGTTGTCTAGTCCTGAGTGGAGACCGAATCCTGTCGATCATATTTTGCAATGTGGCCATAAAGCACATAAGTAGATGTCAGTTGGTTGGAAGCAATCGGCAAGAAGCCCTGGACTTAGGTTTCTTGTTTTTTGGTACTTGTCACTAAGGCGTATCTGCTACCTTGACGGGATTGATATCCCTCCTGAGATCCGAACCCATGCCACTCAGTGTCCTAGTTTCAGAGGTTACCACTGAGCAATTCCGATCGCTACTGGCCTACTATAGGACTGTGTTGCATATATTGATTGTTCACACCTTTCTGATGAGTTCCAAAAGCACGAAACTTGGGTTGAACAGAGCTTCCTACCAATTGCTTCCTTTTAGGCAGCATTATTAGCAAAAGCTTCAAGTAAGTGCCTTACGAAGGTCTCCTTGCTAACAGTTTAAAAGTTTTATCATTATTTTCAAGTTGACATTCATCAAGGAATGACATCAGTTGAAGGAACATTGGAAACCTAGAAACAGTGGGTAGTTGTTTCATTCCAGTAGGGGGTCCCGCAGCAGTGCGCACGCACGACCCTACTAAGCAGCGCTCGAACCCGGCACCTTCAGGTTTCGTGGCTAGCACGTCACCATTGAGCCACTGGGTTGGCGGTATCCAGTGGTCCATATTTCCAACTTCTGTCAATTCACGACATACCGTGACCGCCACCTATTGTTATCGTCGAGTATTTGTCCTCATGGCCACCAGATTTGGGCCACTGGTCATAACTTTTGATTGAAACATCAAGAATCACCTCTCGAAGCTATTCACTAATGAGCACTAATCAATTTAATTTGAGGATTTGTGGGGATTTATCGATTTCAGGTTGGTATTGATCAATAAAAGCGATCAGAATTTGAAAGATGACAGAGAGGGTAAACATTGGTGGTGTTGTGACCACCTTTGAGCCGTGTCACTCGAAATCTCCAATAAGTCATTCCTGGAGAATTTTGGAACCTCAATCAGATAGCAGATATCTTTCTAATCTTTCTAATAACTCAGACAAAAGTCAAGTCATCTTTAGTATTCTTCCAGTTCAGCTCCATTTCACTTACCACATATGGTTGAGGATTTACAGGAATATTGATTTTCCCGCCTTGATTGTTCACTCAACTAAACGTCAGCACCTTAGGTATTATGCTACTTTATTGGATAAAAATTTACAATTTGACTGAGATAGCTGTAGTTTGGTAGGCTAGTATTTATACTGGGTGATGACTGAAGGTGGACGTAAAATTTGGACCAGGGCCGAATTCAACCAGCGACCACCGGGATCCGCGCCCGATGCTCTATGAATTGAGCTACGAGGTCCAACGGCAGTCCTGATTTTCATCTCACATTCAATCATCACCCAGTATAAAAATTCGCCATGTATCCTAATCCGTTTTGTATAATAATTATCACTAAGTCCCAGCTATGATAATGGATTGCTAGATAAATTTTCTACATCTGATTATAGACAGTTCCGTAAATATTTTCAACATATTTTTGCGTTTGTAATCCATTCCCAAGTTTTAAATGGTTTTATCATTTGTTTTGAAAATTTTTAATGAAAAACTTTGACTACTTATGAGTAGGTCAATATTTATCAAAAATATAAATTACTGGTGGATGATTTTTTCTCAGAATTACAGACATCTGATTCATTGAAATCCTTTCATCAGTATAACTGAGGTTTAACTCTTCTACCTGTGGATTAGGTATTACTCAAACGATCATCTTCATACAGAAGTGTATGCAAATATAATTACTGATGTTAAGATTATGACTGGTCAATAATACATCAACAGCCGACTTGAAGTCTAGAGCTTCTCGCCGATTATTTCCAACCGAATGGATACTTATCAACTTTTGGCGAAAGAACTTCCTATTTTAGATGCTAGTAGTATCTGAGGATCAAACGGAGAATGGATGTAGTATTCTGTCCTCAAGATGTTAGTTTAATCTGACGGTATGTGAGGTAGATTTGACAACTGGCTAAAACTTCGATTCTAACTGAAGATTCCTATAAAGGACAAACTGTTCACAATGAATTTCATGATTATTAATCAATTACAGTTAAGTAGTCGTGTATCGTTTCTCCCTAATGAATTTTAACAAAAGAGAATGGATATTTAAGGTGTATATATATATATATATATATATATATATATATATATATGTATATGTATATATATAAGGTAATATGGTTGAAAAGTATACCAAAAATATCAACTCACTTATTTCACAGTATTCTCCAGTAAAATCGTGTGTACAACTACAATTGAATGGTTTTGGAAATGATGAATTCAAATTTTTACATATACCATTATTTAAACAAGGTTGATGTCGTCCACAGTAATCAAGATCTTTGAAATAATTGAAAAATAAATAATAACAGTAATAGAAGAGGATGTCATTCTAGATAAACATCAGTAACACTATTTTTTTATTCATTAAACAACTTTATTACATTGAAATAATAATCTTTGACAATATATTTGTAACTAGTAGTGGTATCCAGAACATGCATTTCGTTCATGTTGAGACTCATCAGCCGGAAATTTCTATATCCAGTTGAGTGATGGTGTTCTCAATGAAATCCAGACTTTGTACCTACCACTGCAGACTTCATTTCAAGGCAGTATTCATCACGGATTGACAACAGCTTGAGAAGTAGTAAAAACCTAAGAGTACTAGACAATTATTTCTTCCGATATTTGACCTCACTGAGGAGTAAATTCAGACTTTTAAGTCATGCGACGAATGTGTTAACCATTCGGCCATTAGGTAAGAGTTCAATGGTTTACAGTTCCTCACTCTGTTGATTCGTGATGTAGTGCAAGAATCTACGAAAGTCTTCAGTTGGTACCCGCTTGACTTCCGATTGGCTAACTTTACAGGCTGCGGCTTCTTATTCAATTTTCACGATATCCCTCTCGAAGCATATCATTATTGTGTATTCAAGGTTTAATTTAACTTAGTAACAAAGATCAGATTGATTGAAGATCAAAATTTACAAATATGATGTAAGGTAAAAATTCATGACAAAAAAGCATAGAAACCAGTATAATTAAACAGGATAGAATAAAAAAATTCCACAATATGTGAAAATTGTTTTCACATAGAGCACCGTCAAAGGTAGCATAGGAACAAAATGAAGACCATAATGGAAAATGTAATAAAACTATAACAAAATTGTGGATATCAAGAGAGAGAGAGAGAGAGAGAGAAACAGGTTGACGCTTTTAGCTAGGTAGTAATAAACGTTGAAGAAGTTTCCTACCGCATACCATCTCATCTTTCGAAAGGTATTCCAACTCGTCTTTTATAAATATCTGCAGGAAGCTGTGAGAATTCAAGCTAATAATCCTAGCCTTTGTATTCAGAAGAAATTTGTACATCTTTTATCTGTTCCTTGGCCAAGGGATACTTAGTTAATAACTTTATCATTCAGTTTTTTTTCCCCCACCCTTTTTCTTATTCTTCACCCCTTTCATATACTTAATTGAAGACCTAGGGTGATAGTTGCACTATGTCGTGAATTGACAAAAGTTGGCAATTATGAACCATTGGAAATCGACCCAGTGGCTGAATGATTAACTCGTTCGCCATGAAACCTGAAGGTCCTGAGTTCGATTCCTAGCCGGATCGTAATTGCCTACTGCTAAGGAGCCCCAAACTAGGATGAAACAGCTATTAATTGCTCCCAGATTTTCAATGGTTCCCCAACTGATTTCAATCCATGATGAATATTACTTCTTAATGCATTTATTTAGAGTTTGTTTATTCACTTACTTCGTCCCTTGGTATTATGTAACTTTTGTTTTCACAAGCTTTTGACTCATTTTGATTATCGGAGTGTCTATATTTTCATGCTTTTCTCTTGGTTCTTATCATCTATATTGCATGTACTTTAGTCAACGTCATCACTTTATCATAATTATTATCTGCATTAAATTTTCGACGGGGTTGTGGAGATTTGGAAATATTTCAAGTTGTTATTCATCCTAGACTGACATCAGTTGAAGGAACAAAGGAAACCTGGGAGCACTGGACAGCTGTTTCGTCCCACTAGTATGGGACTCCTCAGCAGTGCGCACCCACGACCTCACCAGCAGGGATCGGACCCGCGACCTTCAGGTCCCGCGACCAGCGCGTTACCATTGAGCTAGCCACTGGGTCAGAATCCAATGCTCCATATTTCCAACTTCTATTAGCTCACGATATAGCGCAAACCGCCACCCAATGTCATCGTTGAGTATTTGTCCTCACGGCCATCAGGCTTTGACTCCACCGGTCACGACTTATCTGCATTGTTATTTTAAACATTTATCACATCAACCGACAAATCTACATGATTGGTTTAATTTTATCCATTCATATCTTTCCCTTGAAATTAGGGACTAATAACGAATAGCAATGACACTTATCCCGACATTATTATTATCATGTATGCATAATGGGACGTAATTTGTCACCATTTACTATTTAAACAGTCGATAACTCCGTAAAGGTTTGATTCTATGAAGAAGCGACTTTCATCAGAAGATTGTGAAACATCAGTAATCTATTCTATTATGTCATTGAGATTCCAGAAATATATTTCATCAATGTAATACATCAATTCGATCATAGAAAAAGACAAGATGTAGTTGCAGTGAAGAAATATTTTTTTATTTTCAATGAAATTATTTACTTAGCTGTACATTCATGAATATATATTACAATGGGTAGAAAGTTCCACAAATATAATCGGTTAGAGGGCAATTACTTCTATGAACTCTATCGGAAAACGGTTTCCCGCTTAAATTCATAGATAAGAACAAGAAGCCAAGGAACCCAGTTGAATGAACACATTTAGCGCCAAAAAAAGATTCTTTTGTTAAATCTTCAATTCATATTGCTGTCGACATCTTCAGGAAACAACAGTCGAAATCCTTAAATAGAACATACTTCACCGCCAACCTTCGAATTATCTTCTCCTGTAAGATACCTTTTACTTAATGTGTGTATACCAGTTTTTCGAATCTTTTGGAGCTGAGTACATCGGTTCTACCATGCATCCGGTTGTAAAACATGCCCATGAACACTACCCAGACTGATTAGCAAAGGGACATCGGAAATGTATCTTCAGTTGAATAGCAGAACACCTCATGAACTCAGGCCACTTAGCTCCTTTTGAGAGCCTATTCAAAATTGTCTACAGGGTTCAATCAAATTCCTCGAAGTCACTTGTGTTTAGCTGAAGTACTAGGCAAGCAGAAATTCAAACCAGATTCACCCTGTATTAGGTAACTATACATGTATTTCCATAATCCCTTGGCTATTTTCGTACTCCAAGTCTAAATGTGTATTAAGTAACTTTCTTTAGTTATTCGATATACCTTGCTCCGTGACCGAAAATAATTCTGGAGCGTTCTGCCCTCTGTAAGATACATTATTGAATGTACAGCTTAGTAAATGAACTCGTCGAAAAGAAATATATTTCCCTTAAAATGATAGGTCCCAAAATGATGAGTCATTTGAAAAAAATCCCGGGATAGGTGGAACAGTATCACAATACTACAGAACAACTTATTTAGATACAGAAAGAGATTAGTTGCCGAATACATACAAAAGTAATGATGCAATACCCTTAACAGATATACGAGAAATTGTATCACCACTGAAATCAAAGATTGGCAAGTAATACAACTATACAAACCAGTTGTTGGAAGTTGAGCGATTGTCTTGGTGTAATTATAAGCGATAAACTATTCTAGAAACGTCATCCAGTAAATTAATAATCAGATGGTCAGAGAGAATAAGCAACAAGGAAGTCTTGCTGGCTGGTAACGAACCAATGAAGCAAGAACCTATCATTCAACAAGTATGCAGAGAAAAAAAGTGGAGATGGATTGGATTGGACATACACTGAGGAGACCGATTGAACACATCACGCGCCAGATCAGGCCAGCTCCTCGACTACAACCTGTATGAGAAAGTACGAGTTGGGTGTCTGAGTCGAGGGTGACATGGAAGAGATTGTGTGAGGAAGAAATGAAAGGTTCTTGGCAGTGGTGGAGTTAGGTTGAGAATACTGTGGAGAATGAGAGTGAAATGGTAATGTGCTAGTGAATGCGTATGTTCCACTAGGAATCCAAGTGGCAAACAATAATTGTACGTCATATCACGTAAACATATTTCAGCTTTTAATGAAGAGTTTTGTAAAATGTGAAAAAGGTTTTTAACCAACCTTGATCACAAAATGGTCCACCCCAGTTAGGTAGACAACGACATGTGAACGGAGCATCATTACATGTTCCATGCTTGCATCCAGGATATTTTATACATTCATCACATAATGGACCTTGCCAACCGGTTGCACAGCTAGGTAGATACACAGAAAAAAGTAGTACAGTGAATGTATTAGTGACGTTTTAAACAATTATATACTGAATAACTTTTCAAGGATGTATAGTAACATAAGGTTATGAATACAGTACAGGACTAGAAGATCATAAAGAATAGCCTGAATAATAATCTCTATCACTGTGCCAACAGTTGTTTGGACGTGTATGTAGGTAGAACTAACAGAATGGATGATGCAAGTTCAAGGTATAGATGGGACATCACTCCCTCCCCTCCCCCTACTAGACGAAATAATGCTCCCTGCTGACTGCCTTAAATCAACTAATATAACTCCTGGAGCCTTTAGCAGTTGAAAATGCTTCCATTGATAATACAGTGAAAAACTTTTGTATCTAAATGTTATTACGTAACAGATTATTTGGACCCAGCCAGCCAGCCAGCCAGCCAGCCAGCCAGCCAGCCAGCCAGCCAGCCAGCCAGCCAGCCAGCCAGCCAGCCAGCCAGCCAGCCAGCCAGCCAGCCAGCCAGCCAGCCAGCCAGCCAGCCAGCCAGCCAGCCAGCCAGCCAGCCAGCCAGCCAGCCACAGCCAGCAGCCAGCCAGCCAGCCAGCCAGCCAGCAGCCAGCAGCCAGCCAGCCAGCCAGCCAGCCAGCCAGCCAGCCAGCCAGCCAGCCAGCCAGCCAGCCAGCCAGACTTCCTCCTTGCTTATTCTTATTATTCTGGTCATCTGATCTTCAGTGTCAGTATTGAGTGAGGGTGGGTGGCAGGTGTTGATGTGATATATGTCTGTAGTTTGTTGGAAATGTTTTACGTAACTCGCCGCCGAGTCTCTCAACCATCACATCGAAGCACTGACTTACTTGACTGAATCGGTGTTGAAAATCCGGATGTTATTTATGCTTTATAGTGAGTACAGTGCAGTGTAGTGTAGTGTAGTGGAGTGCAGTAGATCTCCACACTGATTATCTCAGATTATTGAGGTCCTGTCTCGCTTTTCCGATCCTGGCTTTGAAGTCCTCATCTTTGTCGCCATCACCGCCTGTAGTTTGGACGATGCTGCCTAGGTAGGTGAGTGAAAAAGACTACTTTCTTTAGGTTTCTCCCTTTGATTGTGATTGGTGCTTGTTGTTGTTAGTTGGGTATCTTCATAACCTCTGTCTTCTCTACCTTCTTAATTACACAGTAGTGATGAATAGTGGCTAACAGTGGAATCCAGGAACAATTCGGTCCAATCAATGACGGTATAACAGAAGCAATAACATTAAAATTCATTTCTACCTTATAACAAAGTGGAATCTTGTGAAACATTTTTTTAACTTTATGACCAAGGGATCATTTTATTTTCAATCTAATTATTACTCTTAACAAGCTATATAATCTGTGTAAAGAAATTTTTTTTAATCATCAATGCTCAGAGAAAGGCAGTTAGAAAGTTGTATATGAATGTGTGACTGGGTGGGTGGGGTTAAGTAGGTGAAAAAGCAGTGGTGGACTCATAATGTTGCCAACCCCACCCGCACCTTACGCCAAACCTTCACACACACAAACACAAATATAGGAACATTTCTACAATGGAATAGATAAGAGAAATCTCCATTTTGATGATTAAGTTGGTTGATAATATACTTCAGAAAGACAATTATAATAATGATAATAATAATAATAATGATAATTACCACACAAAAAGAAAATGTTAAACTTGAGATAAAACAAGACTAATTATAATAATCAAGACGAAAACTTTGAAAATTATTTCATCAACAATATAAATATGTATTTGTATGTGTTTTTAAAGAATATCAATGTTGAAGAAAACTCAATTGATTTTAGGTTGGAACAAATCATGAACTGACATCAATTAGAAGAACACTGGAAGTCTTGAAGGATTGGATAGCTATTTCGTCCTAGTATGGGACTCTACAGATCCCCGCAACCAGGGGTCGAACCCAGCACGTTCAGGTTCTCTAATCAACATTTTGCCTTCAAATCATTGGATCAGTAGAATTCAATACTCTATATTTCCTATTTCTGTCAATTTACACTTACTGGTGATTAGTTTCAAGAGGTGATTTTCTGAAGTTTCAATGAGAAGTGAAGATCAGTGGAGTTCATCAAGTTGAACATGAGGACAGTTACTCAATAATGACATTGAATGATAAAAGTTGGAAATATTGATCACTGGATTCCGCCAACCCAGTGACTCAATGGTAAAGGAACCTGAAGGTCCTGGGTTCAATCCCTGAAGGGGTGAAGCGATGGGTGAGTACTGCTGAAGAATCCAATACTATGACGAAACAGCTGTTCAATGCTTCCAGATTTTTAATGTTTCTCCAACCTAAAATCAATTAATAAACCTTCGGATAAAATAAAATTCAGTTAAAGATTGTATAGTTTCAGGTTTATAGAGGCTTTTATTCATTTTACAATAGTATCCCTTACAGACTAACATTATTTACAGGACCACTGAAAACTACACAATTGTTTCGTCCCAGTATAGGATTCCTCATCTGAACTCAATCAAGATACGCTTCAAGATGAAAGTTCCGGAAGTTTTATAGTCATCCAAGATAGGCATAAGAACAAATACTGAACAATGGGATTGCATGATTGTTATGCAATGTCATGAATTTAAAGAACTATGAACCATTGTGGTTATGTACTTGCCAGAAAACTTAAATACCCTGGATTCGATCTCTAGCGAGGTCATTTACGTGCAATATTGAGTTTCATGCGATATTTTATTGAAATGAATAACAAAATATTTCAGTACGTTTTATGAAAGACTTACTCGCATTCACCAGGTCTTGAACAGTTTCCATGTACTGGATGACATCCAACATTACATATCGCTAAAAAATGAAGGAGAATATCAGTAGTAGTTAATGATAAATATCATCTGAAAGACAGGATTACCCAACCAACGCCACCACCACCACCACCAACAAGCTCCAATCACCATCCACAAGAGAAACCTAAAGGAAGTAGCCTCTTTCACATACACCTATCTAGGCAGCATCGTTTCAACTACAGGCGGTGGCGGCGGCACAGACGAGGACGTCAGAGCCAGGATTGGAAAAGCAAGACAGGTATTCATGAACCTAAAACCAGTGTGAAGATCTACTGCACTCAGCATAAAGCGTGAACAGTATCCAAAATTTCAACACTAATTCAGTCAAGTAAGTCAGTGCTTCTATGTGATGGTTGAGAGACTTGGCGTGTCACGAAAAGCATTTTCAACAAACTAGAGACAGGCATCAACAACTGCCTACACTGGCTCGTTACTGATGATCAGATGGAGAGAATAATGAGAATGAGCAACAAGGAACTCTGGTTGGCTGACTGGCTGGCTGGCTGGGTGGCTGGCTGGGTGGCTGGGTGGCTGGGTGGCTGGGTGGCTGGGTGGCTGGGTGGCTGGCTGGCTGGCTGGCTGGCTGGCTGGCTGGCTGGCTGGCTGGCAACGGACCAACGAAGCAAGAAGCTGCCGCTCAACAAATATACAGTGGAAGAGAGTGGAGATGTATTGGGCATGTACTGAGAAGACCATTCGGGGACATCACATGCCAGGCCAGGCCATCGAGTGAAAACCAGATGGGAAATGACTAGTTAGGCGTCCGAGATGAGGGTGACATGGAGGAGATCATGTGAGGAAGAAATCAGAGCCTGTGGGCTGTCGTGGAGCCAGGTTGAAAAGATTGCAGAGAAGAGAGTGGAATGGAGAAGTGCTACTGAAGCTCTATGTTCCACTAGGAACCCAAGGTACAAATAATAAAATAATAATCATGAAAGACAGAATACAAATGAAAAGACTCTATTATTCTGAATGCTAACATACTAGTAAAGTTGAAAACACTAATGGCATTGTTGTACTCTGTTTGGTGGCTAGCAGTGGAATCTAGGATATTCGTTTCAGCCTATTCGGGACTTGTCAACTGTACTTCAGTGAGTGATGTTTTTTCCAATGAGACTCGAAACCAGTACCAATCACTTTAAACGCCAGAGTATTATCCAATAATCTATTGAGACATAAGAGCCACCTCTTGTGTGCTAGATATCATTTGTTGTTGTTTCATACCTTGTAATGTTATGTTTCTCAGTAATGGGTGATGTTTCCTCCTTGTACATCACTAACTGTAGCTCGTATTTATCTGTTTACCTGGCATAACCTCCTCTACGTCACCTTCGACTCAGGCACCCAACTCGTACTTTCCCATACAGGTTCCAGTCGAGGGGCTGGCCTGATCTGACACGTGGTGTCTCCAAACCTTCTTCTCAGTGTATGTCCAATCCAATCCATTTCCACTTTCTTTCTCTGCATATTTGCTAGGCAATGGGTTGTTGGTTGATTCGTTATCAGCCAACCACACTTACTTTTTGCTTATTCTTATTATTCTGGTCATCTAATCTTCAGTGTCAGTACTGAGTGAGCCAGAGTGGCAGCTGTTGATGTGATGTATGTCTGCAGTTTTTTGGAAATGCTTTACGTAATGCGCCAAGTTTCTGAACCATCCGACTGAATCACTGACTTACTTGACTGAATTGGTGTTGAAAATCCGGATGTTATTTACCCTTTATGGTGAATGTAGTGGAGTGTAGTGGAGTGCAGTAGATCTCTACACTGATTATTTCAGATTAATGCAGAAATACCTGTCTTGCAGTCTTTCCGATGCTGTCTGCTTTAACATCACCATATAAGCTGTTGCCGCATGTAGTTGAGAGGATGTTGCGTAGGTGGGTAGGTGGAAGAAACAATTTCCTTTCGATTTCTTACAATGATGGTGACTGGTGCTTATTGTTAGCCCTCACACAATAAGTATGACTTATTACCGCATACTGCACTACTATGCACAAGATTATGCAGTGGATTTCGTGTTGCTTGAACCGAAAGGTCAACAAGTATAAAAGTTGAATGCAGAGTATTCTTTAGCCGCCTAGCATGAACAAACATCTTGATTTTGAAGCATCTGTATTTCAAGGAAGCAGGTCACAGCTACGCACACACTCACTCACTTAAGAATTATTATGCTGATCATCTACCTGGCATTATCTCTCTCCATCGAATATCCAGATATCTTACAAAGTTTGAGAGGTTTTAAAGGTCACCCTAGTAACTAGCGAAACAACCAATCACGTTTCTAGATTCTCTGTGAAATTGTCTTCCCAGTGAAATACTGGAACCTGATTGGCTATTTTGACAGCTTTTAAAGTGGCCTTTAATGTCACCCCAAAGCTTATTTCCGTTCTGAATAAATATTTACCTAAACAGTAGAAAAGAGGACTTTGTCTAATTGATCAGTGTCAAGTGAGAATCGCCGCCAATCAGGTCCATATTAATTTACATTGATAAGACACAGAAAAAAATCCTAATCCCTGAAATGATTGATTGAGAAACTCACAAAATAAAGTTTGGAATGGAAAGAAAAACTGATGCTTATCTTTCAGTCTTAAGTGAGTTTGATTTAAATAGTGAGATAAAATTTTAGAGAATCATGAGTTTGGAAAATGTGCATAGTAGAAAGAGATCAAAATACGAAACATCGAATAAATATTTTATAGTAATGATCGATAATAGCTACCAGTAGGATCCAGTATGCTGATTTCGTCCTATCTAGGGCTCATTAGCTGCATGTACCTGCCTTTCATTGATAGATGTTGTTCCCAGTCAAATTCAAACCTGAAACCGATCGTTTCAAATTCCAGACCATTACTCAGTATGCTACTTAGTCACGGTAGCCACTTCCTCTACGATAGGTATAGTTTTCATGTTTTTGCTTGTATTATCTCGTCGTTGATTCAACCGAATCTACCAGTCTCTGCTGGTATTCAAGCAGGAGCCACTATGCCAATACAGACTTTTTAAATTCGGTCCAATAAACGACAGGATGGGGTTGATTGGTTACATGGTGGGATATACCATGGACTGAAGGACCCTTTAATAGGCTAAGAGCGCTAAACAGCTTTTTAACAACAGTGTCCAGTCATAACATGATGAGGGATCAAGCAGAGGACTGTCAAATCTTGTGGTGACGAGATAACCGTTCACCCACTGGGTTGTAGTTTACTAACCCAACTTTCAGTCTCGTGAAAAATCAAATTTCTTAAAATTACTTAATGAATTAGTCCGTTTTCGAGTAAGAGGCCTGGTGTGATATATCATACTTTGCTTAGTAACTATTTCAGTAGGAGTCAGCATTACGAGACTTCACGAGTGATCGATTCACTTCCTACTATGTACTAGCAGATAAGAGTAATCTATAGCACCGGTAGGTATACCTGCATTTAACCACCTATATTACAATAAATAAGCATTGAATACATATATATCTAGTCTTGAAATTCATCCAAATGTCCTCAGTTTATTGTTACAAGGTTTTGGTTAAACATTGAATGATTACAAACCGTACAAACTAGGGGACTATGCTGGCTTGAATGATTTCTATGAGATTCTTATAAACGTATTTTCCTCCTTTCTCGGAACCATTCTCAGACAATTATCACTGCTTCTTCTACGTCACACATTCCTGCCGTCAACCTACATAGAAGACTTCTAGAGGTGCATCATCAAATTGTCTTGCGTTGACTTATTTCAGGTTTGATACTACCAGTACCCTCTTTGGTCTACTATTTCCCATGAATAATATCCCCTGTTCCAGTTTCTTCTGTCTGCCCCTGTTAGGGATTGTTCCAAAAGTAATTTCTTGCCATCTTGTCATTAATCTTTATTCATCATGGACTGATATTAGTTGGGGGAGGATTGGAGACCTGAGACCACTGGACTAAGGGACTCCCCAGCAGTGCACACCCATGACCCCGCCCCACCCGGGGTCGAACCCAGGACCTTCAGGTTCCATGGCCAGCACGTTACTATTAAGCTACTGGGTTGGCGGAACCCAATGGTTCATATTTTCAACTTCTGTCAGCTGAGGAGATAGCGTGACCATCACCCAATATCATCGTTAAGTTAATTGTTTTATTCGAAATGATAAAAACGATAGATGTAACATTACCTAATAATATTTTTTATTATTCTTAAGGACAAACCTTAAGCCGTTTACTAAATTTATTAAACCACAGGTCGAGTTTTCTTGTCGAAGGTTTTATGCGATGTAGAGTAAAATCTGTCCTACTGGCAGCATGTTTACCAACAAGAAGATTGTGAATCTCAGGCATGGAAACAGTTTTTTTTTCTAAAAATCAAACGTGATGAATATCTGCATATTCTTTTTTAACTTGTAAGTTATTTGAAAAGTCAAGTGTTGTTGGTTGATTGTAAGTGAGTGAGTACTGTTGAAGAGTCCTAGATTGTGACGAAACAGTTGTGATAAAACCACTTTTGAAGACTATCTGATCAGTAGTTAGAAGTTTGAACTATTCGTTCCGGTTTAGACAATTCTGAACTTATCGGCAGAAAACTTGACGTTCAGTCATTCAGGCAGTGCAATCTGTTTTGTACTGGTTATACTTCTTATCATTATTTGTCACTTTGGTTCCTAGTGGAACATACGCATTCACTAGCACATTACCATTTCACTCTCATTCTCCACAGTATTCTCAACCTAACTCCACCACTGCCAAGAACCTTTCATTTCTTCCTCACACAATCTCTTCCATGTCACCCTCGACTCAGACACCCAACTCGTACTTTCTCATACAGGTTGTAGTCGAGGAGCTGGCCTGATCTGGCGCGTGATGTGTTCAATCGGTCTCCTCAGTGTATGTTCAATCCAATCCATCTCCACTCTCTTCTTCTGCACACTTGTTGGGCGATACCTTCTTGGTTGGTTCGTTGTCAGTCAGCCAGCCAGCCAGCCACCCAGACTTCCTCCTTGCTAATTCCTATGTTTCTCATCAGCTAATCTTCAGTGTCAGTATTGAGTGAGGGTGGGTGGCAGGTGTTGATGTGATGTGTGTCTGTAGTTTGTTGGAAATGTTTTACGTAACACGCCGCCAAGTCTCTCAACCATCACATAGAAGCAATGAGTTACTTGACTGAATCGGTGTTGAAAATCCGGATGTTGTTTACGCCTAATGCTGAGTGTAGTTAGTTACTTTCTTTGGAATGTAGATCTTGACGATCTAGAGAGAAGCCATGACCTGTAGAGTATATTAAATCAAACGTAATGCGGATGGGCATTTGTATCATCGGACTGTGGTCACTCTATATTGAAAATCGATAGAATTAGGAATCACTGAATTCCGACCCAGTTGCCAAATGGTAAGGCTTTTCTGCGATGGGATCAATTCCTGGTGGTGTCATTGGTGTGCACTACCACAGAGTTCCATTCTACTATGAAACAACTGTCTAGTACCTCCAGATTGTCGATGATTCTCTAACTAACGTCGATTATATCTGACAATGAATAGCAGTGGGATCTGTTATATAGATTTCTCTATGTTTGAAACTCGTTAGATGGATGCAGCTGTATGATTTAGTTAAATAATCAATCGTTTTTGAGGTTGTACTTCTCCACAGTTGATTGGATTACTGAGCTGATGTCTCAGTATTGCCATTGTTTTCACTTGTGTATTACTGTCAGTGGGATTTAGGAGGTGTACTTTGTCCTATTTAGGTTCTGTCAGCTGAATGTACCTGTAGCCTAGTAGGTGGTGTTGTCTCTACAAGGACTCAGACCTGGGGGTGATCACTTCAAATGCCAGATCATTATCAACTTAGTCACTAAGTTATGATAACTGCTCCTTGTGGAATGGATATAGCATTATTTTCTTGATGTTATATTGTGGGTCATTCCCGGTTTCTTGTCTTAGTGGGGACAACACTTACTAGTTGACGAGTCTCGAATAGAACGTAACGCATGTCCAGGGTTCCACTACTAGCCACTATTCATCATTAATATGAAATATTCACTCGCTTTCTCCTTTGATAGTCGTTCTGTTACGCAACATTTCATCCTCCTAAAGACAGATTATGTTACTTAAAGTCCGAATTGTTACTGTCACATGTGTATACCATGCTGTAAGTGATTTTGGGCTTCCTGCCGATTGCCTGCATCCAACTAACATCGATGTCAGTGCATCGTGATGCTGATCTGCCTAGTCTATTGACCAAATAGCGAAATGGTTGTTAGAAATCGATCAGCACGTAGAACTAGACAACATGAAATTGGTCACCCTCCAGTAACCAATCAATGTACTTAGTATAGTCTTACAAGAGGTCAGCCTGAATAGCTCAGTGATAATGTCGCTGATCACAAAGTCGGGTGGCCTGGATTTGAATCCCAGGTAGAACACCTGTTCCATCAAGGTTTCACATACGCCTTGTTGGTAAGTTGGCAACAAGCAAGAAATCTAGAATAGAGATGAGTATCCAGGTTTGGTGATAACATTTCAAAATGATTGACAGAGTTTAATGAACACTCAAGACTGGACTACATGGGATTGCTCACTCTTCTTCGGTGTTTCAAAGATATTATATAATGAAATAAACTTGAATTACCTTTATCACACTCCACACCACTCCAACCGGGTTCACATATCTTATTACCATTTGGATCACATTTAAATCTTGTCTGATTTTCATTTGTCATACAAACTTTTGTACATTCATTACCATAATGATTAGGTTCACATGTTAATCGCATACAAAATGTATAACCTGAGTATTGAGTAGAGATAGTAACTTGATGCCATTCAAAAAATGGATTAGATTGTTTTGTATAAATTAATGGACGCAATAGACCACGATGTACAGCACGATCAATAAGATATTTCTCATTTCCACTAACTAAATCATACGCTTCCAAGATCACAGTGAATAGACGCTATAAAATAAAGTAGAAGTATAACAGAGATTATGATTATATAATCATCTAATTTTGAGATATCATTGAAGTTCATCAGTTAAGCGCTTTAACACTATTGAAAGTTTATAAACTTAAAGTGTGTATGTTCAGGTGGAAGTATTCTCTTTATTGAAGATCTGTTTCGTAAACATTTTAATATCATCCTGAAACGCCATCATTAACAATACAGACTTCATCATGAAGTTTAGTTATTTAGTACTGCATAAGTAATCAATCGTCATAAATTAATCTGACTCGTTCCTTATTGGTTGATCTGTGTGTGTGTGTGAGTGAGTGGATGTGTGTGTGTAGAAGATGCTGAACTGACTAATTAAGGATTCAAACGACGTGATTTGATCATTTCTCTTGTATGAATGAAACATTTTGAAGTTATTTTACTTGGTGAATAGTGGCTAGCAGTGGAATTCAGGATGCGGGTTTTGTCCCATTTGGGATTCCTCAGCTCAAGTGAGTGAGTGAGTGAGTGAGTGAGTGAGTGAGTGAGTGAGTGAGTGAGTGAGTGAGTGAGTGAGTGAGTGAGTGAGTGAGTGAGTGAGTGAGTGAGTGAGTGAGTGAGTGAGTGAGTGAGTGAGTGAGTGAGTGAGTGAGTGAGTGAGTGAGTGAGTGAGTGAGTGAGTGAGTGAGTGAGTGAGTGAGTGAGTGAGTGAGTGAGTGAGTGAGTGAGTGAGTGAGTGAGTGAGTAATGTCCTCTCCTCTAAGAATCCAGCCAAAGAAGAATTGCTTCAAACGCCATAAGGTTATCCACTAGGCCGCATAATCATAATGTGCTACTCATTGGGCAATGGGTATTGGATTGCTTCTATATCATGAATTGTAATTTGTTATAACTGGTTAGTTGTATTTTCTTGTTTAAATGATCACCATAATGAGATGGGATTATTCAGTGATTAGATTTTCATCCGGACACTAATGTGTATCAATAATGATAAACACTAATTTAAGTGACAAGAGAAGTAATGATGGCTAGTGGCTAGTAGCGGAATCCAGGATGCACATTTCGTCGTATTTAGGACTCGTCAGCTGGATGTACCTGCTTCCCGGGGAGTGATGTTGTTCCCACCGAAATTCGGGCTCGGGAGCGATCGCTTCAAACGATTGTTGAAGGTAAATTGATTAGGAATTTGAATAATGCCAATTTGATCCAATGATCATTCCTGTTGTCGTATCTTCGTTCTTGAATTGGTGTTAGTTTCAGGGTGTTTTCGAATAGACGAAGGCAATTGGCAGAAAGCTGTGATCGAATTAGGTTTCGAACTTATTGGCACTAGTCACAAGGGATTGTCTGCAATCTTTACGGAACTGTTGTCCTACTTGTAATTCAACAGGATTTGATCAACACTCAAGGCCGGATAACATGAAGTTGGTTACTCTCCACTGACCAATCAACACATGTAACTCAGTATTACAGGAGTTTACTAGCAGCCCGGATAGCTCAGTGACAACGTCTTCGACTACAGCACAGGGTGACACGGGGTTCGAATCTCTGGTGGGACATCAATTCCCTCGAGGTTGCAGATACGCCTTCCTGACGCATGCCAACAAGAACGAAATCCACGCCCAAGACTTCATACTGATTGCCTCCTTCCAACTTACATCCATGTCAGTGTATTACGATGGTGAGCCACCTAGCCTGGTAGCCACATGACAAAGTGAACGATAGAATTCGATCAGCACTTAGGACTAGACAATTTCGAATCGGTTACACTTTAGTGACCAGTCAGTCTAGTTTTAGTGTGCATAGCTAATCCTGAGACCATCATCATCATCATCATCATCATCATCATCACTTCAGCTAACAAATAAATAAATATACGGAAATGTACAAGGCTCAAAGACTTTTATTGATGTCATCAAGTTACCGAGAATAAGATTGACTGTTAGAGTGACCAGCATCCCATCTCTCTTACTAACCATTTGTCTAAGTTTTCCCTTTTGGTCATTGGTCAACTAGTTACCGATATAGGATCTTTACAGACTATCACCTTCAAACCGTAAATTGAATAGTGATCGTCGTCATTGACATACATTAATTACATGAGTAGATTGGAATCAGTCTGAACACCAGAACACAGGTGTTTAGCTAAATACTGAATCTTAAATATCGCCGAGATAAGCAGTCTAGAGAAAATCACGGTTACCACCGTGCATGCACTGATAAATAATCATATCTCAGGTACGGGGTGGAGATTGGGGACATGGTAACACTTCTAAAATCCAATAAACCTAGATGAAAGGAGTAATCGATCCTTGAGTGTTTAGTTCATTGAATCAAGGCCAGTAAATACAACAGGGATTATGTTCATGAATTGATAGATATTGAGGAAATTTTACTAATTGTACCACTAATGGTACTACTACTCACACTATTTCTACTGCGGTTTCGAATTTTCGGCTCAGCTCAAAGTTTCAGACTAGTTTTCAGATTTATAAAATTTCGAACACAAACAATCAGAAAACATTCAAGCAACATATTCACATGGAAACAGACATACCTCCTAGACCATTCTCTTACCACCTCCTCAAACTGATCAGTATTATCCCAGAATCCTCGCAACTGCTAGGTTTCAGTGCATCCATATTCGCCTGGTAATCGTTCCTTTGACCTTACTAACCTTCCAGTGAGCAGACGTGCATGGAATGGGTGTCACTGAAGTTTTCACAACCTTTCGGATTAAATGTAGCCAGCCATCTCAAAAAAAACATTCCTCCAGAAGGCCTGATCCATGATATACAGTGGTAGCTTCCGCCGAGCTATTGATATACAGAAAAAGCTAGAGCTAACAACACTCACAGTTCGGACAGAATATCGCTTATCTTCAAAAGTTAGTTACACCCAATCTTTTGGTATTGCTTCAATAACAATTACTACTAGAACCAAGAAGCTGGAGCCCAATAACTTGAAAAATTCTTCCCTCGTTTGAAGACCCTCACCAGTGATCATATGCATCTAAATCTTGTTGACCTCAGTTTTTCGCTAATTCTACTGGAAGGAGTATTAGCTGATGTCTATCCAGTGAGGTTACGAGTAAGGCCACCGTCAACAAGACTTCAGTGTACGTAGGACCTCCATTTTTCACAACCCGACAGAGCTGCACCATGGAAAGCTCCTTCATATTTATGCCCTGGCAAGTGACTGCACTGAGGACCTCAGAAGCAAAGAGAGTCATAGTTACTTTGTGCTTAGTTGTGAGTGAGCCGTGAGAATAAAATTCATGAAAAATTTATGGATTGAACCAACCAAAGATTGTTTGTTCCTATTCCTTACTAAGGTCATGATGAATTCAATGAGGTTATATATATATATATATATATAGTTTGTTGCTAAGGTATTTGGGAAAGAAATTAATTTTCCACTCTAATGAACATCTTCCATTTAATAGCTTCGTTCATTCGAGTGAAATATGTAGTTTGTCAGATTCAATAGAATTGATGAACCATTAATGCATACAACAAACAAAATTAATAATTTTCTTTTCTTTACTGTAATTGAACAATTTTAAATGTCCTCATTAATTAATTTGTTTAAATAAATAAATAATTTGAAAAGATTCAATTCAGTTTTGCTTTTTTTTTTTGAGTTTCCTTCATCTGTGCATATTTATATATTTGTGTATATACAGATTATTATCTTTCTCACCTGAATATCTTTTACTAAATCCCTTTTCTTATTTTAAATGTCCCGGGGAAATCTCAATTCAAACAACAACAAAAAAATTATTGAACAATGAACTCGAATTTCGTGTAAAAGACAATGACAAAAAAATCATAAAGACCAGGCAATGGTTATGACTTTTAAAGGGAGGAATACAGTAGAATTTCCAATTATTTAATATATCTTTAAGATATTATGTCTAGGAGATGAATGGTTTAGGTTTATGTAAGAATACAATACTAGAAGATACTACTGATGATAGGTGATTTAAGTAGTTGAACATATTCTTTACTGATCAATTAAGTGACATAAGCAGAAACATCTGACAGTGAACAATGATAACTAGCAAATCTCCTGTTTTTTTCTGGGGGAGATTTACTGAAGATAACTGAATTACTTCATCCTGTGAATATGATTACTCATCAGTGAAATGGTTGACCAGTGAGTACAGCATAGAAACAGGATGTTTCTTCCAGTGGCTGGTGCTTTCGCTTTCATATCCATCCAGATCAACCTAGGACCAGGCATTACTGCGTAATGGTCCGAATCGCCACAGCTCATATCAGTACATCAAGTGAAAAGACAGTGAAGTGGAAAATGAAGATAAGAAAATTCAGTCAACAGAAATATGAAGTATGAAAAGAGAGAAAGGAAGAATGAGAAAATGGTGAGATTCGGTATAGCGTCATTAAGATGAGGATACTGTATGTATACATCTGTGTCACTGACATCAGTTCTAAGTAATATCACGTAGAGTCTCCAACCACTGATTTCTCTTGTCCCACGGACCCCAACCGGCTAGTCGCCCTACATGGCTCTAACTAACAGTCAAAGACTCCATGCATTGATGTTTGGCCGAGAGCCTCGAGCTTTTTTCCAGCCTGAACTTATTTCGACCGGACGGTGACTGGACATATACAACACATGTGCCAGTCAGCTATCTCGGTCGATGAAGGCTCACAACCTCATCAACTGACTTGCCTCTTCTCCCTGAAACTCTACACCTGACTTCTGCGTTACTCACGTGGTGCGGTGACACCACAGAATACGGCCTATACTACGAAGACAGTAGTGGTCAAACACCTGAAGCCAGCCTTCTCATGTCTTCCACCTTCAATGGCCATGTTTCACAGTCATACAGAAGAACAGAGTGGACTGCTGTGCAGCTGCAGTACACGCGACCCTTAATAGATAATCGTATATCATGGCTGTGGCACAGGTGGGGTAAGTTGGCGAAAGCCAATCGAACTTTTCGTATTCCTGCAGAGATTTCATATACCTCAGTTTGAATATTTTCACTTGTCTTCAAATCTCCTTGGTTGACCCTTAGTCTAACTATTTAACTGTCTGTAGTATTCTGTAAGATGAATATAGAACAGTCTATGGTGAATACCACCTTGAAATCAATAAAAAAACCCTGACAGACCTTCAAATAAGGTTACTGTTGAGTGCTTACCAGTGTCTTGTTTCCAGATGAGATTTCCTGAAGTTCTAATAAGAAGTCGTGACCGGGGAGGTAAACAAAGTCTAACGCGAGGACACCTACTCACCGACGGTATTGGATAAACGTCGGACTGCGGACCGTTAGATTCGAACCCAGTGCTCTGGAAACTGAAGATCCTCAATTCGACCCCTGGTAAGGTCATGTATGCTTACAGCTGAGGAATCCTATACTAGGAAGGAACAGTTGTATAGTTCTCCAACTGATTTCATTGCACTGAAATCATCAGGAGTTATCTTTGAAAACATTTGCCCACAAACTTAAGTTAAATTAGTGATCCTTCTATACTTCAGAGCACCGAGTATCTATATTGCTTTTTCAGTTGGTCTAGACAGTTACATAAATAAATGATAATGTAGTCACCTATGCTGCAACATTCTAGAGTTTTAAGGTCCACTATAATCACATAGAACAGGCCTTCAGTTATGCGGAGAAATTTAAACGTGGAGGACTACGCTTCAGAGGTATTTACGCCTTGTAAACTGTCTGGGATTTCTGTTAGTAAGGAACACAGTGATAACTTGAGAACCATTCATCCCTACCCCTTGGTGTACTTACTCGTTTCTGATAGAACTTTACAGTTCTTCAGGGTATTTCCAACTGCCATCTAGACATCAAGCACATAAATAGTCGTCATAAAACAAAGTAATTTACACTTTACAAAGGTCTCGTCATTACGTTGATCACCTGCGAGATATCCCACTATATATATATATATATATATATATATATATATATATATATATATATATATATATATATATATATATTAAAGGACGGATATACTGAACTGTGGTTTGATCTAGCCAGTTATATGACTTCGGAAAATGGCTGTTTAAAGCAGAAGACATGAATTGGTTACAAATTTTTGATCACAAGTGTCTTCATAGCACTGATCACGTATGGAAGAACTGCCATATTGGAAATGTTGAGGTTATATGAAGGATATCGGGCAAGCTAGACTAGTTGATCGATGAAGTTGTGAACCTACGTCGACAGAGGTGACTTCGCCATGTAATGCACATGCCGAGCTACCACCTACCTTGATGTGCTATGCTAGGGGAAGTTGGATTAGGTTGAAGGAGGATTTAAGTTGGCCAGATCAAAACATGGGACTATTCGATGAAATATCTGAGTGTAGAGAGGTATAGAATGCCTTGATAGAGTCCTCGAAGACTCTTGTTGAAATGATTGAAAATTGATCACTATGGCGTAGATGTATTCACTCTCTGACGTCTTCTGATGCTTGAATGTTTTAATTCACCCTAATTTTCAAGTTACCTCTTCTTCCATACACTTTTGGATACTGTGATATCAGTCTTTACTATACAATTTTTCATTGTATACTACTCTGAAGTGTGGCAATTTGAACCGGTACATTTCTACGAAAGTTCCTACCATCTATCTGACAACATCTTATAAGTAATGCACTTCACAGCATTAAGCTTACAATGGGATGTGAAGAAAGGCAGAAGATGAATTGAATTAGGGGTTTTTGGGGATTTTTTTAAGTTGGTTTTCATCATGGAATGACATCAGTTGGATTCCGACCCAGTGGCTCAATGGTAACATGCTGGCCACGGAACTTAAAGGTTGCGAGTTCGTTCCCTAGAGGAGATATGAGGAGTCCCATAATAAGACGAAACAGCCGTCCAGTGCTCCCTGGTTTCCAAAGTTCCTCTAAGTGATGTCAGTCCATGATGAAAACCAACTTAAAACAGCTGAATTCCTTCGACTTATGTTTGAGACGTAGTGAAGATGATACCATAGAGAGGAGCATCTAGTGTAAAGCCACATGAAGCAACCAGTATTTAAACTATAGAATTTCCCGTCAGATCAAACATAAGAGAGTTTTATTGAGGATGTTATATCAGTTGGTAGACATATTATGTCTCAAAGAGAAACTGGGAAAAAAGTTTCAGCTAATCAAATGATGTCTACATAATAAGGGTTATTGGAGGGACTTCCTGTACAAATACCAAAATAGGAAGGAGAAGGTTGGGAGTTTAACATTGTTGAAAAGGAACCAATGTTTCTGATAGGTAGCGGCAAAAAAGCAGCCAATAGAAAAGTCGTTTTCAGATCATGATCAGGTAATGGTTTATGCATGTACTGACATGATTACCTGATTGGACAAATTCGACGTCATACAATCAATCGGGTTGGTTTATTTATGGTTTCATTTTCTGAAGGTTTTGTAAAATATAAATACACTATGTGTTTGTCTAGTAAGGTCGTTGTTGTTGAAGTCACAGGCCACTACTTTGTATTCTGACATTTCCGTGGCTCAGTGAAGCAGAGGGAACTGACGGAGGCCAGTCATAACAGTATTCGGTTGAGGTGTCTATTGAGTCTCAGTATCATTAAACCCATGCACATAATTCCATTCGGTCACAACAGTTTCTTACCTTAGCATTCAAAGTAGACAATGGTGTGACAATAATTAACAGACAAATTAAGACTGTACTGTCCAGGAACAATCCGACTGAGATACTTGTCTCATTATATAAAACAACTAGACAATTTCTTAACTCTCGTTAACTGAAACCGTATTTAACAAATCGCATGGATATGCTAAATAAAGTAAGTAAGAATTGATTGTATTGTATTCTCTCAGCTGGGTTGTTTAATCGTGAACACAATACAATCAAGACCATCCACCTGAGCTACAAATATTCTCCATTATTTCAAAGTACGTAAGAAGAACAGAGAGTCAGTCATCTACTACCATTGCTGAGCATATATCAAAGAGTCTGCGTCTCACAGGTTTGTCATCGTTTAGAAAAGAAAGAACTTGACAACTCCAAAGAAAGTCTAAAAGGATGTGAATATGAATAGGTGAGGTAAGTAACTATTTCAAAATCGTATTTGTCAATATCCTATACAAATTGAAAAATACTTAGGCTTTGGATTTCGACAAAGCTTGAATACATGTTAAAAAAAACTCTTCATGAAGAATAAACTTCACAAATTGATGCATTACTTCTTCGGATTCACTAATGTACTCTCATGTCAGAGTTATTCAATAAAGTTATCATCTTTATAAACTCTTCAGTTTAAATATGGGTTGGCAAAAAGTCATTTATATGACAGTACATTGAATCCACAGTGGATTATTTATCATTCATGATATGTATCAACCATCATCAACTAAAATTGCCCATAATGTTGAGTAAATAGGTAAGAAAAGCATGAATAATGACTCATATATGTTGGTCTTCAGTGTTAACAGAAATTTATAGATTGATGCAATCAACTAGCTAAATGACATAATACTACAATAGTAAGCAGTCTATGAAATCCAGTCCTCAGAGATCTTTAGCACTGCATAAAGGTTTTCTATCAATCAACTTAAAACATAAACTCTACTTACTAATCAGTGAAAGTTGATTAAAAGTTAAATTTAGCTTATTGTATAAGATATTTTATGAAAGAGGAAGGTTCCATACACTTAATCTTGCTTACTCTCTCTCTCTTTCTTTCTCTAGAATAGTTTCTGCTTATGATACTTTTCATTCCTGCCACTGAATACTACTCCAAAATGACCCATAGAATCCTGTCTGCTTTCAGAATTGTTTACTTTCCAGTCATCAACCAGAATATCTTATCCAAACCCGCCAGAATACCTCAGTGGTAACGTCAAAGAACATAGCATTAAATGATACATGTTAGAATCTCCAAGGTGACATGACTTCCAACTCAGTTTCACAACAAGTGTGAAACTAAAGTGAAGTAGTAGTTACCAATGTCTGTCTTCAATCAACAAACATCAACTGAAAGTGCATCCTGATGGTAAGTTTCTTAAATTGGTGACCATATCATAAAATGATTGATTGATCAGTTTGCAGTGATTAATTACTGTATTGTAACCAGTTTTCTTGAAACATTGAACATTGAATGTATGTAAGCTTTTGTTTTAATTCGTTCAGCAGTCAAAAATGTACACGGAATAATTCTTTCATTATACAATCAATACAAAGAGATTTTTATTTTAGATTTATCTCTTCTCTTAGTATAACCAATGAACAAAGTTACTCACTTTTGGTCATTTTTATGCGATAGTATATTCTAACTTGTGAGAATTTTTTAATCATATGCGTTGAGATTAAAAAAAAGAGAAAAGAAAGGGGAAGGAATGTTTTTTTTGGCTAGATATATGTGTGTATAATTTATGATAGTGAAACCCCATAATTAAATTCAGTGAAATCCCATGTGATTTTATAGTTATTGACAGAGTGTACACACAGACATCATGGTACACCAAAAACGTTCCTGCCTTTGTTCTATCACTGTAAATACTATTACTATTGCAAGTCAGGATATAACTAATAAGATTTTATCCCTTATAATGAATGTTACATGCAGAGAAGGTGTGATATGCCTCTTATTCTTGATTGTAATCTGTTTGTTCCTATGATAGCATTTGTGCTGTCGTGTGTATGTGTGTGTGTGTGTGCGTTCCTGTGCATATGGTAAAGATGGACTCAATTACAACTACACATTATCATCCTTCTTGTCCTCATCAACTCATTTTGTCGTTTCAAGTGTTGAATTTTCATATGATTCTATGAGAAATGTGTTGCAGCTGTGGTGGAGATGGTTATGACTATAAGAACAGGATTATGACCATCGCTATCCTCATCAGTAGTCAACTAATCAACACCGAAAGCTTGATAATCAAAGCGATAATAATGAAAATAATAATAATAACAGTAATAATAAGGACATTATAATTTAATCGTTCCACATAATTTTCTTTCAAGAAAAGCATTAAACTGTCTTTAAACAACTGGAATTTTAAGCTGATATCCATTCGAAATCAGTATTGGTTGAATATTCATTTACAAACTAGGGAGTACTCAATTAGTAAATGTTTTTATTGAGCTCTTGAAGTCATCTGGTGTACAGTTTTGTAGCTTTCACCTAAATAAGTTAACAATTGAAACATTGAAAACCTGAGAGCACTGCGCAGCTGTTTCATCCTAGTGTGAGACTACTCACCAGTGCGTACTCATGACCCCATCCCGCCTGGGGTCGAACCTGTTACCTTCAGGTTCCGCAGTCAGCACCTTACTATTGAGCCACTGGGTCGATGGGATTCGATGATCCATATTTCCAACTTCTGTCGGTTCATACCGTACATACCGTAACCATCACCTAATATCATCTTTGAGTAGTTATCCTCATTGTTGACTAGCTTCGAAAGGTGATTACTGAAGTTTCAATGAGAAGTCATGACCAGTGGGGCAAATCTAGTGGCCATGAGGACAAATACTCAGTAGTGACTTTGGGTGACAGTCATGCTATGTCATGAACTGACAGAAGTAGGAAATATGGACCATTGGATTCCGCCGATCCAGTGACTCAATGGTAACGTGCTTGCCATGGAACCTTAAGGGCATGAATTCGATCTTTGTTGGGGCATGGTCGTAAGTGAGCACAGCTGAGGAGTCTTATCCTAGGACGAAACAGCTTTCCAATGCTTCCAGATGTTCACTGGTTCTCTAAATGATGTCAATCTAAGATGGAAGCTACCTTGAAAATATAAAAAAGAACAGAGGAGACGAAACATTTTTGGGTACGCATATATATCATTTAGGACATTGAAACCCCATAATTAAATTTAGTAAAATCTTATGAGAGTCGTGAATAGTGATTAGACACAAAAATTCTTACTGTCCCCACCTCCTGTAGGAGTTGAATGGATCATCTGTAATTTAAGATGGATATTTATGTCTTGTCACCAACGAATAACAGTTTTAGAAATGTAAACAGTCCGTATGATGATGTTACAATTTCAGACGGTAAGAATAATTATCCCCGCTAGTAATGAAGGGCAACTACGTCTATATTGACTTCTATTCTTTATTGGGGTATAAGGATTTCATATACACTTACATATAATCATACAACAGGCTAGGACAAATCAGCCTTACTTTAGTATACCACAGTGCCCAAGTTTTACTCCTATACTTACTTATACTAAGTTTACTGAGAAATTGGAATCCCTAATCTGGTGTCTTGAGAATACTCCACTTAATATCCATCCTATGGGTTATAGATCATTGTCTTTGACTGATACTTTACTCAACATGATATACAGTTTAACATTGTATACAGATCAGAAGATTCATAGTGATGATATCCTACAAGTAGCTTATCAACTGTACATTCGATATGTCAGTATGAATCACTGACATGGTTCATTATTCTATCTCAACTTGTATATCGAGTGATTATTCATGATTATGTAGTAGTATTTGTAAGTAGTAGGTATAAATATGCATAAATTCTGGATATTCCTCAGGGCATTTTAATCAAATAACTGATAGCTATATGAAAAAATTCAATAATACGTGTATATATACACTCGAGGAAGAACGTGTGACATAATAATTAATAATGAATGAATTTGGATATGATGAGGCTGTTTGTAATTCTGTGTGTGTGTGTGAGTACAACGAGTAGATGAAGGCGTGTAAACAAGGTTAACTTATCTTTAATGTACGCATACGCCTCAACAACGAAGTTATCTCTACTAAAGCATATCCCCTAACTGTTTGTATGGGTTTGTGCATATCCATATGTACGTAAAGTAAATGACAGAGTGAATATCCACTAGAAGCGTCTATTCATTCATTTATTAACTAACTCACTTAACAGGTAATGAGTAAAACAAGCAAGGAATAGAAGCTTGGAGAGAAACATCCTTTACAAATGATTATCATAAATTCAATTAGTGCCTTCAGACTATGAAAAACCACATTGAATAAATGAACTGAGTGAATGAATAGGAGTAATGAAATGAAGTGTATGAAGAGGAGGGAGTAATTGTTTATCATGCATAGGATGTAAAACAAACTACTATTAATACTACTCACAAAACTAATAGTAGTAAATAGAGTTATACGAAATTCTACAATGCAACTTATTAGAAATGATGAAGTGGGTAATAACGCTAGAATATTCATTCAAGCATGTGTACTGCATCGGTGAGCATGTGTGTGTGTGTGTGTATGCATGAAAACAGAAATTGAACAGTAACAAATTTTATGAATGAATAGAAGTGAACAACTTAATTTAATTTATTATAACGAAATAATAAAAAGAAAACAAGAATAATTCAAGAGAAGAAATATTCAATTTATCAGCATCATATTGAATATTGTCTCTTTGTTTTACTACAATATTTTATGTATAAACACGTTATACTATAGGTTGGTTGTTTGGTCACGCGCATCAATTCAAACTGAATGAGAACGTATTTATCCAACTGATAAGATTACTTTTCTCTACTCCCTTTAGTTTATTGATGAAAATTATTTCTTACAGTTATACATGTTGATTAAGTATCTCAATAACATAAACTACAAAGATGTTATCAGTAAACATGTAATTGAACTATTGATGCTGTGATATTCTTGTTACAAAGTTAACTTTGAGGATATCATCAAGCCTGATGATGAAAATGTCTAGTAGTGAGCATGTAAACTATTCAGATAATGAGTTGAAGTTAATTGGTTCCCAGTTTTTATCTTCTGTTAATTCATGATACAGAGCGAGTGTCTACCAAGGTATTAAACCAGTATACATTTCGACTGGCGGACCCCAGTGAAACTTCGGTATATCCATCTCGTAGCCTATCATTAATGAGCACCATATATTAGTGTCGGGAATCGACAGAAGTAGGTAACTGTAGACCTTTGAACTTCAACCGTGAAATATATGAGTTCTAAGTTCGATGCCTAGTGAGGTTGTGCGTGCATACTAATGAGAAGGTGCTCTAAGGTTTTCACTGACTCTCCGACTGATTTCATTCCATATTGATTAGCGAATTTTGACCAGGGTATTTATCGAATCCTTAATGTTTAATGGTCAGGTTAGTATTTTCACTAAAAGTTCAACGGATTTTAAACTGCAATGTCTTACACTTTGGAAATATAAAACAATCAACTTCAATAAATATCAAATAATTGATAACCTCATCGGATAGTCACATTTCCACAGATGAATCATGCACATTAGATAGTCATGTCCACTGTGGCTTGAAAACGTGCAGTCCAGATCAATCATCAATGACTTCATAAGCTGATAAGATGTTCTCACTCAATCTTACCTTAGCATACCTCATTTGATGGAAACTACTACTACTACCACTCACACTACTACTACTACTCACACCACTACTACTACTACCACTCACACTACTACTACCACTCACACTACTACTACCACTCACACCACTACTACTCACACCATTACTACTACCACTCACACTACTACTACTACTAATGCAACTACTCACACCACTACTACTACTACTACCCACACTACTACTACTACTACTACTACCACTCACACTACTACTACTAATGCAACTACTCACACCACTACTACTACCACTCACACTACTACTACTACTACTGTGGTTTTGCCTCCAACCTTAGCATTTCAGAGTGACAACTAAGGTTTGGAAGGAAATAAAAGATTCGCAATAAACGTTCTTATAGTCATGTATATGTGTGTCCTATTCCTAGATATTTACCAATGGTTGTTTGAGTGTGAAACGATATACCTTCATCCATTTGAATATTAAAGCATAATATATGGAACTCATTTATGGTTTTAATTAACTCAGTAATGATACAGTTTGGCGGCTAAGATTACGTCGTTTCGTTTCATAGGATTTTCATCAGCTGCTTACGGAGTACTTCGAAGATGCCAGTTAGAGCTCTGAGGATGAGCAAAAAACATATTATTCCAGAAAAAAGAGGGTTTAGGCGATAAATTCTGTCCAACTGGATACGTATTACATAAGGCAAAGGAACAGATGCTCGCGAATGAGTTAGAAAGGATTGAGAATTTGTGAAGATGGTTATGTAACCATGTGGGAATATCATCCTAAAAAACTGATGAGTGGATGAGAGAGGGTTATCTTTGTAACAACAACTATTATTACTGATTGATACTTGTAATTTCCTGTTATTATTCTGAATTCAACTGCCCAACCCCTGTTGGCCCTTGGCCTTCGATCTTAACTCCCCGATATTTTCTCATTACTCAGTGTGGTATAATTTGATTGATAGTGGCTAGCAACGGAAGCTGGGATGCACGTTTCCCTCCAGTTGGGACTCGTCAGCCATTACTCACTGCAGCACGGCTGAGGAGTCCCAAGTGGGGGTGAAAAGCGCGTTCTGGATTTCACTGTTAGCCACCACCAAGGTAATTGTAATTAAAAAAAATACAGTAATAATGACATGATAGTCAATTTGAATATGAATGGGAGTAAGCATGAAATATCTGTAAGGGATGACTCTGGTTAATGGAATAGTGAAACCTAGCTAAGTATACATTAGTAGACCCTGCTAAGATGAGTAATGTAGTGAAGAATTCAGCAGTAGTTACACGTGCAAAAAAAAACACAAGGATACACTAGGATGGGATAGAGTTACAATTCTGAAGAATAATGCAGGTAAATGAAGAAAGAGGTTGACCAATGAATCTCTGTTGCCAGTTTAGTCTGTTTTATCGAAATGTCATACACTGAAGAAACAGTATCATTTAATGAATAACAACACTTCGGACACAATTTATTGTCCATATTCATATCAGGTAACTCCAAAACAACTCTGAGATAAAGTTTATATAGTCCTAATTTTCTCTCCTTTTCTGTGATGAAAAGGGTAGTAGAATATTCCATATATCTGGTACAGGTGCAGAATCATTTCTATTGCTGCATGTATTTGGTGTTGAATCAAAAGCACAAATACTCGGTTATCAATCTGTCCCTGTAACCAACTAATCCTGTCGCTCTATGCCACCTTATTGTGTGTCAATGTATAATGCAAAACATGCATGTAGAGCTATAGCCAAACTTTTTTCTAAGTTTCTTCTCCTATTAGCATCTACTAATCTTGATTTAGCTCAGTTTCTGTACTCTGTTATTCTAATCGACTGTCACAGACTACTTTCACCTTTGTATTTGACCTCGCAGTCATTGCAAGGGATTTGGTAAAAAAAGATTATTTTGCTTAATTGCAACAAGAGAATATTTTCACCTACAAGCCTGTTTCTAAACGAGTCTGTTGGTTTAAATGCCACTTTACTCCTAGGTAGCCTGATTCAGAATTCCTCGTAATGCTTCTCAGGTGCCTCCCTTGTTTCGTAACAGAGAAGAGGATTTGAACTCTCTCTCAACCCTATCACCGTTTTTACTATTAGTAGTAGAATTATAATTAATGGCACCTGTATTATTACCATCACAACTACTACTATTACTACTACTGCTAATATTTCGATTTCGATTTCTTATACATTCATTGATAAGCTTAAGTGGGTCATCACTGAGACCCAAGGTATTCTTGATGTATCTTATTTCTTGTCATAGATTTTCTCGCCTACTAGTAAACTATTTCACCCTATCAATTAGGCTGCACATAGATGAAGTAGTCGACCAGAGTGGATTAGAACAACAAAGCACAACAACGTAGATAAATCAAGATGAATCTATCGTAATAAGATAAGAAATTTGGAGAAAAGCTCGTCTACAGCTCTGTACGCAATTACACACAATCACATAGTATGGTGGTATGGGGCTTCAGTATTGAAAACTCGCTTAGTTGGTTAGAGTGAGAGATGGATAACTGAATCTCTCTTTATTGAGTCAACACCAAATACAAATACATGCAGTAGCAGGAATGAATATGCACCTGTCCCAGATACGTAAAAAACCTAGTACTTTTGTCATCACAGAGAAGGAGAGAACTAGGACTATATAAACTCTATCTCAGAGTTGTTGTGGAATTGCCTGATATGAATATGGACAATAAATTGAGTCCGAAATGTTGTTATCCCTTAAATGATACTGTTTCTTCACATTTCCAATAAACAGACTAAATGAAGTTACAATCTACTCAAGTGTCCAATGTTTACTGTTATATCAATGAATCTTTGTTTACTGAATCGACACCTGATACATGTATGCGAAATGACGCAAGACTAATTCTGGATGTGTGAAAAATTTCATTATCAATTATATCCAAGAGTGAATAAAAATAGGATTGCATAAGAAAGAAACTAGACCAGAAGGCTATACTCATATGATTATGAACAACAAACTTGTGCTCAAAATGTCATCCAGTAAATAATACTTTATCAGTCTGATGTGGAATTATACTCCACTATAGTGGCGAAATTGCAAACTAACATTAAACGTAAAAGAGTGAAATGTCAGTAATTATCACAACAATAATGAACTAGTAACTATTAGATAGTAACCACTTCGGGGGTTCGAAGTAAGCGCGAAGTCTTTTGTGTGTAAACCACTACTGAAGGAATTCATCTCAAATGAACGACGAGATGCTGGACTGCTGAATGATGATGTGTATATGGAATAAATCTTATGTTTTTCTACTGTTAATGTTTTTAAGGTTGTATTCGTCACGGATTGACATCAGTTAGAAAACCACCTTCAAGGACTGAACAGCTATTTCGTCTTTAGCGGTACACATTCATGACCCCGTTAGGGATCCTACTCAAGACTTTCAGGTCTTGCAGTGAATGAGTTAGCCTTTCAGTTGTTGGGTTGGAGTTCAGTGGTCTATGGTTTCCAACCTCCGTCAATTCGTAATATATGGGGGCTATCAGTTAAGATCGACTGATTGACTCCACAGGTCATTGCTTCCTATTAAAACTTTGGGATATCCACCTGGAACTATATCAATAATGAGCACAATGCAGTAATATATTTTGAGGTTTATGGAAAAGATTGTATTTTGTTCTAAGGTTGTATTCATCAAAACATGGAGTGTCAAGGTCTTATTGATTAAAAAAAATCAATCGATTTTAACTACTCTCATGTTATGTTTATTGTTTACTCTTGAGAATTACAATCATAATTCCCCTTGACTGATTATGTCAAACGCCTATTCATTATTCATTAGACCTACTCATTTCAAATCGGATGAGGAAAAAAAAACTTAAGTAGAAGGGAAAAAGGTTGAATGAAAAAATATGATTATATCATATACACCAGAAGGTAGAAAGAATCAACTTATGAAAGAAGGGAAAAAATAAGCAGATATATACCACACGTGTCTCACTTGTATACTTCATAGTAGGTGTTTTCTTATACACGTGTAACCTATTCAAATTTTGTCTTCAACAAACATCTTTATACTTGATCCACATGACTTGACGTTGTCTTACCGTCTTGGATGTAGAAAAAAGGCAAAAAGGAGACATTCTGTATATACTTTAGAAAGACAGAGAGAGATATAAAGAAGGAGAGGGGAACTCAGGCAGTAGTAGTAGTAGTAGTAGTAGTAGTAGTAGTAGTAGTAGTAGTAGTAGTAGTAGTAGTAGTAGTAGTAGTAGTAGTAGTAGTAGTAGTAGTAGTAGTAGTAGTAGTAGCAACTGTCCACCAACACCATACTAATTCATGTTCACTCTAATTAGGTTAACGTCAGTTGAATGTCATACATCATCAACATCATCCATCAAATATTTATAAAGAATAACCCAATTTATGCAACAACTCAAGCACTCACTCACTCATTCATACACACACACACACACAAGTAGACGTATTCATAAACACTTCTATGCATAAACAAAGGAACTGTGAGAGTATACTCTTCTCTCTCTATGGCTGCATATTTTCATGAATATGAAAATAGGATTGTGGTTAAAATGAATGTTTGACGAGAAAATCTCTAGGGGATAAATATTTTCTTGTTTAAATGTATGTATATATATGTCAGAAATTTGATTTCTTGTTTTCTTCTTATATACTGAAAGAATATCCAAAGAATGAAACATCTTGATAGTATTTATTTTGTTTATGCTTTGAAGTTTGAAGTTGACATAAGAGGCAGGGTAGCGAAGACGGCACTTCAAGTGAACCGAGAGAAGACAAGAAGCTGTAATCAACATCCACACGAGAAACCTAAAGGAAGTAGCCGCTTTCACCCCAACCTCCTTCGCAGCATCGTTTCAACTACAGGCGGCACATGCACAAAAGACAACGTCAAAGTAGCCAGGATCGGAAACACACCAAGACAGGTGTTGATTAGCCTGAAACCAGTGTGGAGATCTTCTGCATTACACTCAACACAAAGCATGAACAACATCCGGATTTTCAACACCAACCTCAATCAAGTCAGTGCTCGTATGTAGTTCAGAGACTTGGTGAGTCACGAAAGGGATTTCTGACAAACTACAGACATTCATCAACAACTGACTACACTGGCTCGTTACTGATGATCAGATGGCGAGAATAATGAGAATGAGCAACAAGGAACTCTGGTTGGCTGGTTGGCAACCAACCAACCAAGAACCCATCCCTCAATAAATATGCAGAATGAAGTGGAAGTGGAGATGGATTGGGCATACACTGAGAAGGCTGAGTGGGGACATCACGCACCAGGTCAGGTCAGGTCAGGCCAGACCGTCGAGTGGAACCCGCATGGAAGAGGACGAGTTGGGCGTCTGAGGTGAGGGTGACATGGAGGAGATGATGTGAGGAGGAAATGAGAGCTTGTGGGCTGTGGTGGGGCCAGGTTGAAAACATTTCAGCGAACAGAGAGCATTGGAAACGTGCTACCGAGGCCCTATTTTCCACTAGGAACCCAAGGGACAAATAATAAAATAATAATAATAACTGGACAGTAAGAAAAATAATAAACGACAGAAATGTCAGAGGCGAAGGTGAGGAACAGTGAACACGAAAATCTATGCAGTCAGTCAATGACACAACAATCGAAGGAAACAATGAATCACAAAGTAGTTAGTCAGGGCAATGTATTGAATCACTGACTGACTGACTGACGAAGAGATATTGACGGTTGATTTCATAGTGAAGTTAGTGTTGTTGAAGATGTCGTCTAGAGGGAGGATGAAAGCTCCAGGACTAAACAACTCACCTCAGAGAACACAATATAACCAAGGGTTATCTTAGTTTTAGATTCCTTAGCATCTTTAGAAGTGTTTAGGCTAGTGTTGCATTATCATAGTGTTGAATGCATTCCATGAGTTCACATTTCATTTCATAACTTGTGAAAGCTATAAAACTATACAGTCCCTATGATGTAATACATATGGGCGGAAACTGACCACTAGACTACTAATGAATGGTATGATGACCGTATATTTATAGGGTGATTTAGGGATCCAGGATATGATATTGCATTGTGAAGTGATCTTCAGTTCTCCAGTCTTTCGAGGGATTACAATGACCCTCCTACTAATGTTACATATCAATAATTTTAATGGAATTCGACTGGAAATTTTGTAAGGAATATACCATCAACTGGAATCAAATAGAAATTTAATCAATAAAGAATTATTTCTTACCTTCAAAAGACTACTATGATATCCTTAAATAGTAACAAGCGTAAATCATTTCGATCCGTTATTGAATTTCTTAGAAATTCCCATTAAACTACCGGCTTAAATAGAATTAGCACCAGTAGTAGTGGTGTGAGTGGTAGTAGTGGTGTGAGTGGTAGTAGTAGTAGTAGTAGTAGTGGTAGTAGTAGTAGTAGTAGTAGTGTGAGTGGTAGTAGTAGTAGTAGTGTGAGTGGTAGTAGTAGTAGTGGTAGTAGTGGTAGTAGTAGTAGTAGTAGTAGTAGTGTGAGTGGTAGTAGTAGTAGTGTGAGTGGTAGTAGTAGTAGTGGTAGTAGTGGTAGTAGTAGTAGTAGTAGTAGTAGTAGTAGTAGTAGTAGTAGTAGTAGTAGTAGTAGTAGTAGTAGTAGTAGTAGTAGTAGTAGTAGTAGTAGTAGTAGTAGTAGTAGTAGTAGTAGTAGTAGTAGTAGTAGTAGTAGTAGTAGTAGTAGTAGTAGTAGTAGTAGTAGTAGTAGTAGTAGTAGTAGTAGTAGTAAGAGTAGTAAGAGTAGTTGCTGTTGTTGTTGTTGAAACTAAATGGTTCAGTTTAAAGTCATAATTAGAGAGAAAGTATCGTCAACTTACAGTTAGCGACAAACTTGTTTATTGTCAGCACCCATTAACTTAAAAGGTATTTAGTATTTCCCATCTTTTCTCGACTGTCTTTTTTACAAGGTAATAGTATTTACCAAGCATGCATGAATCTATCACTTAATCCACCTCTCACAGTGGAATACTTTACATGATCATTTATCCGCCTCTCCAGCTTCGAACTTCTTAAAATTTATATGAACAATGTCTTTGTGAACAACTGACGATGTCGTCCTCTATGAATATCTTTATTTACACACTTTTTAGTTAGAGTAAGATAAATAATTTCTTCTTAATATGAATTTTCATGTATTTTGTAAAGAGACAGAATAAAAATAGTATCCACTGGCAACTGATTTCATGTATACCCTCTCCTATATACTACCTCACTCTCTCTCTGTCTTCTCTCTACTAGCTTCCCTCTACAGTTACCCACTGCTGTGTACATTTCCTTGTATAAGGTGAATACTTTTAGCATGGAGGGTTATGGTGAAATAGGACAGTTGTGCTGTTTTTATCAAACTACACTGGAAGCACATACTCTCTCTCTCTCTCACACACACACACATAGATACAAACGTAAACAATCACAGTACAAAAGTTCTATTGTCAACTTCGGTATATAATTCTTGTCCTCTTCTACATATCTTATACCTTGAGGACAACTTTCAGTTATCCTTATACTGAAAATGTCGTTACACATTAATTCCATGTTGATAGAAGGGAACAACTGTTGTTTATGTCATCAGTTGTTAGTGTCTTTGACCAGAACATTGTATACATTATAATCATTTATTAATGGGGAAAGAAAAGGTAAGGAGAAAGGAATCTTAGTGGGTTTTTTGGGGGAAAAAAAATCAATAAGGATGTATTTCTATGCGTTGTGCCTACATCACTAAGGCTAGTGAAATTTTGAAAAGTTTCAAAGGTGATTACCAATATTTAAGCGTATAGTTTGTTAAGCATAAAGTAATGTCAGAATCAATACAGTTTAATTTCAACTTGTTTATTCAGTGAAAATTTTGAGTATGAATGTTATTAACCTATGGGATCCGATTTTTTGTGGTTAACAATGGAATCCAGGGGATATATTTCATTCTGTTTGGGAGTTACTCGTCAACTGGATGAACTTCAGCCCCCAGTGAGTGATGTTATTCCCACTGAGATTCGAACCTAGTACCCATTGCTTCAAGCGCCATTAGGTCACCGTCTTGTGCAACTGGTATCAGATGTTGTTTATTAACACACATAATCTTTCGTTGTTATACAGAACCGAATTACTCGATCTTAGTTTAAAGTCGTTCCAAGTTTTAGTACTAAGATAACTCCTTCAGAAATTCAGTCATCATGAGGCACTGATCAAAATGAAGAATTTCTTGACATTTCGAAAATTCCAAGATGAGCATAAGAAAAGGAAACATGTATGAAGGATAATCTTTCAGTCAACTGTAATGAAACGGCATTTTCTTACAGTTCCAGTAAGACTTGGAAAGAGATTTCACTCAATGTCTGATATATTTAATATTTATACATGTTACATTGAAATGCTAAACCAGAGTAGAAAATAAAATAGTTGAAGTTTTGACTTGATAAATTGGTAATGTAAGAAAGCCTTGACAAGAGAAATCAACCATCAATGAATATTAGTTCACAGATAGTCTATCAGATTGGTAGTCAACCTATCACTTCCTTTATCCATGTGATTCGAGTGGATTTGGAATAATAAGAGAAGAATGGAATGGCTAACAAATACAGTGGATTAGAAACCTTTGTTTATCTCCTTCATATGATAACCATAATAAACATTCAGCCATTTGAAGTAATACTAAGACCTAACGTAGTTTTAAAGCAAGAAGAGCAGTAGTAACAGCATCAGCACACATTCACTTGATAGATTCTCTTCAGCTGATTCCCAATCTACAGAATACAATGTTGATGATTGGGATACCAATTTCCAAATTTATATAGATTATCTAGGATTCATAAAGCTAATAATCCTTTACGCCCCATATTGTCTATGTGTCATTCCCTCCACAGGTACACTGATGAAATGGTTGAGGAAAATGCTAAATTCAGTTAGAAACGAATTCTCTAAGTTTTCATTGAAAGATACTTTTCAACTTGTTGACTATTTTAATTCACTAACATGCCGTTGTCCAAGACTATTGACATTCTAGAAAACTCCAATTTCCTACTATGCCAACCTTTCTGAGGAAATTATTACTGCCAGATATAGAAAAAGTTCACATTTGAAGGTGAACACTTTCGACAAGTTGACTGTCTAGCTGTGGGTAGTCCCTTAGGACCATTATTAGCTGACATTTATATGTCATATATCGAAAATCTGTCTGGTGATATCATCGTTAAAGTTTCTCTTCACAAGAGATATGCTGATGACATCATAGTGATTTGAGAGAGGCATGAGGATATGGCTTGTTTACTAAAAAGACTTAACACCGTACATACTCACATCAGCCTGACTTATGAGAAGGAGAATACTAACCATCTGTCATTCTTAGACATATTCTTGAGTCGATGAGAAGATGGTTCAATAAGACGGTCAGTTTACACAAAGCCTACATGGACAGGATAATGCCTGAAACTTAACACTTTTTTTCCAATTAATCGGTGGTCTATATCTGACACTCTTCGTCAAAGCATGCTGACATAGGCACTCATGGAGAAAGAATAGTTATTCTCTTGTGGAAGCTTGCCTTTTGGAGAAGTCTTCCCATCTTCGAACAACGTGAAGCGTGCTACGGTCGTATAATTTTGAAATAGTAGAGAATATTTGTAGCTCAGGTGGGTGATGATTGAAGGTGAGATGAAAATCTGGACTGCGGTCCAAATTTTTATTTCACCTTCTATCTCAGATAGTCAAGATGATAATCAATATGATGCTCTCTCTCTCTCTCTGATTCACTTAGATTTCGATTGGGATGAGAAGTCCTGACTAGGCAGCAGCCAGTGTGAATACAATCAAGCCGTAGTAACACGTCACGAATTCACATGGTATTCGCCCAAAACCTCAACTAGTGATTGGATTAAAATAAAAATCTGGTTAGTAGTAGTTCACTTGGTACAGTATTGGGCTGGAAACCCGGTGGCTGCTGGTTCGTATCCGGTCGTGACTCAAATTTTCAGTTCACCTTTAACCATCATCTACTAATCAGTAATATCATATTCTATAGAGAGTATGTTGATGATATCATTGCAATATATGACACAAATGAGAATACTGTAGGTTTGTTAAGAGGGCTTAATACCATACAAGATCATATCAGGCTAACATGTCAGGAATAAAATGAGCGAAGATGGATGTATCAGACAATCAATCTATAGAAAGCCTACTTGGACAGGATGGCACTGGAGTTTCTATAGCTTTCGTCCAATGAGATATAAGACAGGCTTAGTAGGATGCCTGTTCAATAGAATCCAAAGTGTTTGTACATCTGATCGAATGGGTGATGAGAGGAAGTTTCTAACAGACTCACTTATAGTTAGAAACAGAGATTAAAATCTGTTATCAATCAAACATACTATGCAGCTCAGTTTATCATTGTTAAGACAATAAAACAACTTGCTCTGCCACAAACCTCAACCTCATAGAAGTGTAGGAGGGGTAATGGTGCTATACAGACTAGCGTGAGTGAACGTATGCCTAAATGATTTGATAAGTCCAGGCAACAGACATTCATCTTCATCTATAGCAAAGCATATCATCGAAATGAATCATAAGGTTAATACGAAAACAGCATTCAAGATACTGTATAGAAATAGTCAACGGGGCATACTGAAATTTGCCGAAACGTTTATTATCCTCATTATTTTCCTCTTGAGTTCCTAGTGTAACATAGAGCTTCAATAGCACGTCTCCATTCCACTCTCTTCTCTACAATCGTTTCAACCTGGATCCATGACTGCCAACAAGCTCTCACTTCTTCCTCACACCATCTCCTCCATGTCACCCTCATCTCGGACGCCAAACTCGTCCTGTTCCATGCGGGTTCCACTCGACGGTCTGGCCTGACCTGGTCTGGTTTGGTGCGCGATGTCCCCACTCGGCCTTCTCAGTGTATGCCCAATCCATCTCCACTTCCACTTCATTCTGCATATTTATTGAGGGATGGGTTCCTTGTTGCTCATTCTCATTATTCTCGCCATCTGATCATCAGTAACGAGCCAGTGTAGTCAGTTGTTGATGAATGTCTGTAGTTTGTCAGAAATCCCTTTCGTGACTCACCAAGTCTCTGAACTACATACGAGCACTGACTTGATTGAGGTTGGTGTTGAAAATCCGGATGTTGTTCATGCTTTGTGTTGAGTGTAATGCAGAAGATCTCCACACTGGTTTCAGGCTAATCAACACCTGTCTTGGTGTGTTTCCGATCCTGGCTACTTTGACGTTGTCTTTTGTGCATGTGCCGCCTGTAGTTGAAACGATGCTGCGAAGGAGGTTGGAGTGAAAGAGGCTACTTCCTTTAGGTTTCTCGTGTGGATGGTGATTACAGCTTCTTGCTGTTGTTGTTGTTCGTTGGGTATGTTCATCACCTCTGTCTTCTCTCGGTTCACTTGAAGTGCCGTCTTCGCTGCCTCACCTCTTATGTCAACTTGTTAGTTTTCGCCTGTAGATCTTCGTAGCGTTAGCCAATTGTAAATTTGAGCCGTTTTTTTGTGTACGAAAGCAATTTATTGTTCCACTTAATTTATGTTGGTAATCGTTGGCGATCTGATTATATTACCGAGACTAGTATCACAACCTTTTCATAACATAACATAACATGTGACCTTTCATTTTCCTTTAATTTTCTCATATAAATTGAGTTGACAAGGTATATGTGATGAAGATCGGATTGTTTCGGAATGTATTGCGCAAATACATCACATATAATAGTCTGTTTATTAAAATGTCACAGTGAAACTGCATCACTTACTTGATAACGTTTCGGACATAATTTATTGTCCATATTCATATCAGGTAATTCCACAACAATTCTGAGATAGAGTTTATATAGTCCTAGTTCTCTCCTTCTCTGTGATGACAAAAGTACTAGGATTTTCCACGTGTCTGGGACAGGTGTATATTCATTCCTGCTACTGCATGTATTTGGTGTTGATTCGATAAAGAAAGATTCACTTATCCATCTCTCCCTCTAACCAACTAAGCGAGTTTTCAATACTGGAGCCCCATACCACCATACTATAAGGTTGTGTGTAATTGCGTACAGAGTTGTAGACGAACTTTTCTCCAAATTTCTTATCTTATTACGATAGATTCATCTTGATTTATCTACGTTGTTGTGCTTTGTTGTTCTAATCCACTCTGGTCGACTACTTTCATCTATGTGCAGCCTATTTGATAGGGTGAAATAGCTTACTAGTAGGCGAGAAAATCTATGACAAGAAATAAGATACATCAAGAATATGCTTGGATCTCAATGATGACCCACTTAAGCTTATCAATGAATGTGTAAGAAATCGAAATCGAAATATTAGCAGTAGTAGTAGTGTGGGTAGTAGTAGTAGTAGTAGTAGTAGTAGTAGTAGTAGTAGTAGTAGTAGTAGTGGTAGTGTGAGTAGTAGTAGTAGTAGTAGTAATAGTAGCAGTAGTAGTAGTAGTAGTGGTGGTAGTAGTAATGGTAATAATACAGGTGCCATTAATTATAATTCTACTACTAATAGTAGAAATGGTGATAGGGTTGAGGGAGAATTCAAATCCTCTTCTGTGTTACGAAACAAGGAAGGCACCTGAGAAGCTTTACGAAGAATTCTGAATCAGGCTACCTAGGAGTTAAGTGGCTTTAGGTTAAAAAATCATATTGATGCAATCAGGCAAAGTAATCTGGTTTACCAAACCTCTTACAATGATTCCGAGGTCAAATATGTAGGTGAAAATAGTCGAGCAGGTGGATTAGAATACCAGAGAACAGAATCTTTGCTAAGTGAAGATTAGTCGATCCGAATAAGATAAGAAATTTAGAGAAAAGCTTGGCTATAGCTCTGCACGCGATGACACACAATCACACAGTGGGATGGAATAGGTCGACAGTGTTGCAAAGTAACTTAGTTAGATGGAGTGAGGGAGAGATCGATTATCGAATCTTTGTTTATCGAATAAATACTGAATACATGCAGTCATACAAATGATTCTGCACCTATCCCACATAAATGTAAAATTCTACTAGCCTTGTCATCACGAAGGAGATGAGAGAATGGGAACTAAATAAGCCATATCTCAGAGTTGTTGTGAAGTTTACCTATTATGAATATCGCCAATAAATTGTGTCTGAAACATCATTCAGTAAACGATACTGTTTCCTCATTATGTGACAATTTTCATAAACAGACTAAAATAGAATTTCCAATCTATCACAGTCGCCAAGTTTTACTGTTAATATCACATCTTTGAATAACATTATGGAAACTGATCATTATGCATGACCATAGGTGAATTGAGTATAGGGAACTTGGCAAGTATACTTGAAACCAATCATGTACAAGGTAAGTGTTAATGTTAAATAAACCTGATCAATTCTTGACACTATAATAATTCATAACATGAAAGATATAAAGCTTAAAAAAGTATATCATCTAACATATATATATGCTGTTCAATGTCTTACACAATGATACTTCAATAGAACGTATACTCTGTTCTATGCTTTTCTATCTAAAATAAACACTTAACATCTAAAATGAACAGGATAGCCTATCATCCCGTAAAGTATGACTAGTGTAAGTTGATGAATATGTGAACGTGATATTTACATCGATCAACAATCAGTTGCCATAAGGATTAACAGTTTAAAACTTTAAGTTACATTGGGGACATAATCATTCACAGGTAAGCAGATACATTCAAGTAACGCATATCCTATTAGATTTCTATGCTAATCGTCATCAAGTACATTCACCTAGCCTGGTGGTGACATATTAAGGAACAAATCTTATTTTCAAGTTGTTATTCATCGAAGACTGACATCAGTTGGAGGAACAAAAGAAACCTGGGAGCACTGCACAGCTGTCTCGTCCTAGTTCGGGACTCCTCAGCAGTGCGCACCCACGACCCCACCAGCAGGGATCGAACCCGCCACCTTCAGGTCCCACGGCCAGCGAGTTACCATTGAGCTAGCCACTGGGTCAGAATCCAATGCTCCATATTTCCAACTTCTGTTAGCTCACGATATAGCGCGAATCGCCACCCGATGTCATCGTTGAGTATTTGTCCTCACGGCCATCAGGCTTTGACTCCACCTGTCACGACTTGTCATTGGAACTTCGGGAATACTTCTCGAAGCTAGTCACCAATGAGCATCAGTTCAATTAAATTGTTGAGGGGTGGCGGTTGCTCTATATCGTGAGCTAATAGAAGTTGGAAATATGGAGCATTGGATTCTGACCCAGTGGCTAGCTCAATGGTAACTCGCTGGCAGCAGAACCTGAAGGTCGCGGGTTCCATCCCTGCTGGTGGGGTCGTGGGTGTGCACTGCTGAGGAGTCCCATACTAGTGGGACAAAACAGCTGTCCAGTGCTCCCAGGTTTCCTTTGTTCCTCCAACTGATGTCAGTCTACGATGAATAACAACTTGAAATATTTCCAAATTTCCACAACCCCCGTCAAATCTTATTTTATCAATTTATTCTATACCTGTTTCATCCTAATATTATTGATTATTTAATAGAATTATGATGAGTAAACTTTTCTTGAATTATTAAATAATTAATCTGAACAGTTAAGATGTGAATAAACATCTTTAGTTTCTCTCATATATTCACAAACACACACACACACGCACAGACATGTACTCACATGCATATATACGCAAACAGTATATCATTTCTACCTTTCAGAAATATTTTCGACAAGTAGAAAAATTTACTAAATTATTCATACAAGAAGATAACTAATATTCTTTTTTCTATTTTGTTTTAACTCACCAAAATGTCTATTGAACAAATGATCTATTTTGGCGGGTAATTTAATTATAATAACTTTTTTTTTTACGAAATAAAGACAACTAGGTAATAATGAATTATTTATAAAGTGATTGAGTAGTAGTAGTAGTATATCAGCAACAGGTGTTTATGTCGTCTGTTGTATTCTCACGTTTGGCGTGTACAAGTACTAGGTGAGTTGTGTGTGTATGTGTGTGTGTGTGTGTGTGTGTGTGTACCTTCACTACCAAATGCCATTTCTCAACTCATTAACCTCCTTCTCCCTTTCATTACCTATTCTTCCTTAATGTTTTCTAGAAAATGACATTAGATTTTATGAGTAGAATAATTTACCCCCTCCCTTGTTAAGTATGCTTAAACAAGTGTGGATACAAATCCTTAGAAAATAGAGTCATAAATGAAAACAAGCACACACACACACACATACACAAACATATACACACGCACTATTTAAATATCCGAATTTATTCAGTTGTGTAAAATTTGTTACTCGACTGTAATAATCCCACATATAAAGAAACAACAACAACAACAGTAGTAACAGAAACAAACTGACCAGATGGTGTAATTCACATGGAAGGATTATATAGTCAAGAGGTTGAAACAAAGTTTATTCTTTCCAAAAAAAAGTATGTTTATTGATTTTTTACTTTGAGTAGATGGCAAGATTCTGAGAAGAATTTGTTAAGATCTTTAATGATGAATGATGCTTAAAGATGAAAATATAGGTTACTGTGGGATTCTAACCAGCGTCTGTAGGCCTACCATCTGCTGACTTCAATCAACAAGCTTTTCTTTATTATCCTATTGCATTAACAAATCAGATTGAATGATCCCATTAACCCAGGCAGTGTATATTCATTTTTATCTATACCTGAACATATCTCTTTGAAATAGGTTACAAGATTGATTAGGTGACATCCTTCTAACCTATTTTGCCAAGCCAATCAGGTATGTTTACTTCACTTTTATTGAGGCTCTAGCTGATAAAAGAGTTTAATAAATAAGCAGCTTAAATCGAAATTGAGATTTTGACTCATCAGCCACAAAAATAGAAATTTTTCTTTCATGCCACTGTGTAGTCAAGAAAAATCTCATTGGACATTTATCTGGCAGCTGACCAATCAGAATAAGTTATTCAACTGTATATAAATGATGTGTTTTTTTCCGATTAAGTGACCTTTTTACAGTCATACAATCGCATTTTCGTGGGTCAATGAAGTATTAATGTACTGATGGAAAACATTTGGTATCCGTAATCAATTTAAGTGCCTTACTGCGATAATATCATTTCGGTTATTTTATATTTTATACATTTTAAAGACTTCACTGGTAGTAAACACCTTAGTAAAGAAACACATGTCGATGTCTATGCCTTGAACAAATCGTTTATACGTCGACCTACTTGTTCGATCCCACTTTGCCTACCTATGTCCAATGAAGAATGTTGTCCAGCGTTCACCGGGAAAAATGTTTTCAAATATCTTATATCACTGAACCCTTCACATAGTTCAGATCTGTATGGTATATTAAGCTTCGTATTAATGAAGTGTGCTGATATTTTATGCCATCCATTGGGTAACATGTTTAACAGGTCGTTTTTAGAAAACACCACACCACTTGCCTGGAAAGATATTAAGATAGTCCCCGTACCTAAGTCTAGGACTGCAGATCCATGAACAAAATACCATCCGATTGAAGTGACCTCTCCTTTCTTAACAATAATGGAGAAGCTTATAATACGTGCGCTCTAGACCTCAACGGAAGGCTTTCAAAGACCCTAGTCAATTTGCATATGAAAGCAGAAGAAGCACTTTGGATGCCAAGTATGTCAAGTGTGCCTTTTTAGACTATACTTCGGCATTTGATTCTGTCCCAGGACCTTTTTTGTTGGACAAGCTACCCGAGACAAATACTGAGCCTTGGATAATCAGCTGGCTGCATTCCTATTTCTCTGATAGGAAACAACATACTGTTCACAGAGGGGAGCACTCCACCTCATTGCTTACTGTGACTGTAGTTCTCAAGTGAGAAATCCTTTCCCAATTTCTTTTCTCTTTCTTTTTGTATCACTTACCATCTTCAGCTGGTATCAGTTTCATCAAATATACTGATGACCTAACTGTTTGCATACATATCTCCTCTTCAGCAGATTACTCCGAACTGAATAATTTCCTATCTATTGTTAGATGGCGGTCCTCTGAGAATGGTCTTATGCTTAACTCTTCAAAATGTCAGACCATAAACTATAGTTTTAAATGTGAACATAACCTATGCAAACTGCTTAGTTCTCATGATTCCTGTTCTATTCATGGTTTCACAACAGAGAATGTTACAAGTGTGATCTATCTTGGTGTAGTTTTCTTCGGATCTTTCCAGGTATTCCCATATCTCACTAATTTCCAAAAAACGTTTTCACCTAACTTTCTATTAAGAAGCTGAGAGTATCTGGTATTACTCAGCCTCTTCCCTTATGTTTTATAAACTCCTGCGTGTTGCCTGCCCTCCTGTATCGCTCCCCTTTATTTTCTCCTGGTTTGCTGAAAAAAGACTATACCATATTGTGTAGAGCTTTGAAGATTATCAGCAAACGTAGTGGTGTACTCTTTGACCTTTTAGTTAAAACTGTTGTGGACAAACCTGTTAACTCGTGTAAACATCTGGCAGGAGTTATTTTATCAGATGACCAACATTCTGTTCACTGAAGGTCTCTACGTGTCGGTCATCTGGTAAGACGAGGAACAAGTACATAAGACTCTATGCACGTAATACAAAATATAAAAACTCTACGATACCATATTTACCTCGTCTGCTGTGTGATGAAGAAAGTATTAGAGATGAATTAACTAATCAAGTTCTGTCCCTGAAAGCAAACTAATTGAAGATGAGCGTGTTACTTTCTATGTACTATGAATGTAATTAGCAATGTGATTGTATACCTAAACTGACTGTGTATTTTGAAGAAAGTTGTAGACAGAGTGAATATTTTTATTTTTTCTTCATGTAATTTCTACTTATTTCATTTGCTATGCATACGTAAACACGGTCTCTATCCAACTGATGCTATATGATATGCTGTAGAGTATTCCCTAAATAGCTTACAGAGTAAAGCCGTTATTATCAATATTATTATTATTATATATTATTTCATTCGAACCACTGAAAACTTGAGAACACCTCAGACCATCTAGTCTTGTAATGACTTTACTATTGAGCCATTGGGTTGGACTCCAGTGTTCCACTTTCTTCTGCTTCTTTCAACCCATAATATAGCGTAATCTTCATCCAGTGTCGTCGCTGATTGTCTGTATTCACGTTCGATTTGATTTACCCAAGTGGTTAGGACTTCTCATTAGAATCCACTCCATATCATGAAGTAAGAGAAGTAGGAAAATGTAAACCATACAATTCGGATCGATTGGCTCAATGATGGCACGTTCGCTGTGAAACCTGAGTGTCCTAGGTTGGAGTCCTGGTAGGGTCATGGGTGCGTACTCCTGAGGAATCTTATAGTGAAACAAAACAGTTGCTACCCACTGCTCCCAGGTTTTTAATTTATTCTCTGCTTATTTGAGTTTTTTAGAGGTGAATTTTAGTCTATATGAGTTAGAAAGACGGAGTCCCTAATTACTTGTTAGCTACACTGTGAGAGTTAATGTTTCTTTGCAGACTGGCCTATATATTCAGGAGAAATCATTGTTGCAAGTAATAGTACTCATAATGATCAGTGTAAAAATTCAAGGGATAAGTCTTATCAATGTATGGGATATTCTACCCACTGATGTCAGTACTTCAATACTACTTATACTGATTTGATCAGTAATATTTCGTTAGTTGGTGAGAAACACACAATCCAGCTGAAGTCTTTACGATTTGTAAGACACTTCTAAAATACTTTGAACAGATCAAATTATATAAAGCTTTATAACACAATGAGATGAGGTAAGTTGTTGGGGAACCTCCCCGAATTGGTTTCTTCGTTGTTTAGCGTCGGTCAACAAGGTGTGCCTACAACTTTATCAAGACTCTTTTGTTTTTTTGAAATTTCCAGCTGATATCATCGTTTTTTGGTAATGAGCAGTTTATCACTGTATTACATCACATCATGCAGCCACCTTCATTGTAAACTGGCAACCGAATTACAAATTGTGATAAATCTCAGGGTATAGAGTATGGCTGCAATGCATATGGTACTTGGATAAGACGTCTGGTGATTGAAGGGGAATTAACATATGGTCAGAAGTTGGGTATTGTAACTCAGTTGGCACAGCACCGGATAAGAAACCCAGAGGCCCCTGGTTCGAATCCTGCTGTGGCCCAAGTTTTCATTTCACCTTCAATTATCATCCAGTATCAGTAAAATGGGGAAGATCTTGACTATAAACTGGCTTTAACAATATTGGCAACTAATTTCAGTTGCCATCCTTATTACTGATAAGTGGAGCAGATGTAGGTTGGATGTAAGCTACAGGTAACCCGAAGGAATGTAATGGCATCAAACTATGAAGTTTTTAAGTCGATTAGTCTCAGGAATAGTCAGTTTCCTGGATTTTTTCGTCATACATATTGGGCAAATCAGTATTTTGAAATATCTAGATTTGGAGTTGCAGTGTAGTGAAAAATTTACACTTCCTCTACAGAATACACAGTGCAATCCAATCAACATATATATATTCAGGCAAAGAGGTACTTGGACTGGATAGGAATAACAACTTTTCTCCATCAGTACAGTATACTTCACTGAGCCACAAAATTATCAGAAGACGAAGACCATCCTGTGACTGTACGAAGGACACTTAATTTGAAAAGAAAAACACATTAATTATATACGGCTGAATAGCGTATTCTGATTGGTCAGCTGCCAGATAAAACTTGTCCAATGAGATCTTTCTTGACCACACAGTGACATGAAAGAAGAATTTAGAAAGAAAAACTTCTGCCTTGGTGGTTGATGACCTAAAATATTGATTTCAGTTTAGATCCCTTCCTTCCTAACTGGATGGCTCCTACCAGTAAGTGGCAATCAATCTCTGGTTAATGTACTTTGATAAATAATATCCGATCAAGTAGAGGTTACCGTTATCCTTGATTGGACAAAGGGATTGATTTTTATAACCAGATGATGTTTTATATCTACAGCATTCAAAGCGTGAAGCTTTCAGATTAAGATTATATGTTACTGATGAGGCTAGCAAGTGGACGAAGATAAATTTGGCTACTATTTTGAATACTTTTTATTAGATGTTGGAAATGTCATCAGATATTCAACCAAACTAATTTCTGACTGTCCCTACCGAGAGACACTTGATTAAGAAGTAATCTCGATATATACTAGGACGGGTGAGGTACACTATAGGGAAGGAAACTTTGGTTCTGGCTCCCGACCACGTTCGATAGATCTGTAGGGTATCGATAGAAAAATCACATTTTCCCTAATGGTGTTTCACTGGGACATATGGAGAATTGTGAGCTCTATTAACTAAAACAAGAAATTCACCAGGTCATAGTATATGACATAATCGGCCATCCTCTCTAAAAATGCTTAGACCGGGTGTAATCCGGGACATTTTCTTCTTTGCATTACAGCCAAATCACTATAAGACACGTCATAGATTGTGTTGATAAGTCTTTCATCTGAATCTGTATATAGCATCGGTAGAAATTATGCTTGTATACACGCATGGACCTACTCACTCACACACACATTACGGTCCTTCAGAGGCCTACAGTATCTTGTAGACATTGACAGGAATATTTTGAACTGATCTAAATACGGTTCGATTTCGAAAACCACCGAGATTATTGTTTCCTATGAGTATGTGACAAAACTCGGCTTATGGATGAAATCGATCAGGATTATGGTATATATATTGACATGAGGAACATCGATTACGGACACTAACTCAGCAATCAGATGGCAAACCCTCTTCTACTCAACAAGAACTTCTAGTAACCTCAAAGAAGAAGTGGTGAAGGTAGAGGAGAAGAAAAAGTCCTTTTTTCTGTGGCAACAACTGATAGGAGATGTTCCAAGTTACAGCCAATAAAACGTTTTAAACAGATTTTCTTTGTATATTTTTCAGTTGTCGGTTAATGATCATTCCGAGGATTAAGGTACCTTACCTCATTTTAGCCCTTAATCATGAGTTTGTATGAATTTAACTTGTTCCTGTGGAACAAGTTACATAGAAAGTAAGTTTTGGCAGGTGCACATCCAGATACGGGAGCGTCTACCAACTTGGTACTGAAAAGTTGGGGTGAAAAGTTTCCTTCTAGAACATAAAGTGAACTCATGACATCCAAAAATGATACCACATGTAGGTGACCAACTACAGGTCAACATACCTGAGACTCTTGATTGCATTGTGCTCCCTGAGGTGGGTTGTTCAGTCGTGGAGCTTTCATCATCCCTCACTATGAAGTCAACCGTCAATATCTCTCCCTCAGTTGGTCAGTCAGTCAGCGAACAATTTAGTAGCTTGTCCTGACCAACTACGTTGTGATTGGTAGTTATCTCCTTTGATTGTTGTGTCATTGACTGACTGTATAGATTTTCCTGTAAGCTGTTCCTCAGCTTCACCTCTGACCTTTCTGTCGTTCATCATTTTTATCATTGGTTGACAGATTAAATCTGTGTCCACACATTTACTGATTGCTGACTGACTGACTGACGTGAATGCCAAGCTTCTAGGAATTCTCTGACATTCTCTGTGTTTCCTCTCTCCATTCAAGATCAGCACTACATTGTCGAAATTGAATTCGTGTCCATAGTTGTGATCCACGTGCACTGAAATGAGTGATGAAATGTCATGTGTGACATTTACTAGCCAATTAGTGTTCATGTAAATGACGAAGGTGAAGTGGGTGACCACTTTGTCCAATGTAGTGTTGACTACAGTTATTCCAGTTGATTTTGTTAATGATATTCGGTTCGTCTTCTCTGATTGTTGTCACATCCTTCGGTCTTCATAATAGTGTTTGTAGGGAATTTGTTGGTTTATGAGGTGCTACACCAATTCCAAGTGGTCTCAGTAATGTTGTCGTGATTTCTGATATATTCTTTATGTATGGTAGGATGATGCGTTTATTGATTAGTGTCGATGACTTTGTAGTTGATGATGTACGAGATGGGCATGTTGTGATAAGGTTTCATGGGTAGCCGTTCTTCTTGAGGATGGGCATCAAGTAATTTTCTTCCTTTCTGTACGAAGTTGTTGTACTCCAGTATGTTCTCGCTCTTCTGAATAGAGTCTACACGTAACTGATCTTGTGGGTTGTTGGGTTGTTGCTACAGTAGTTGAGGACTTGGTCAGTGTGTGTTGGTTGCCTGTATACTTGGGTTTCCAACTTTCTGGAATTTATTCTACCGATTAAAACATAGAGGAATTGTAGTTGGTTGTTCGACTTCTACTTCATTGTGAAGTTGATGTCATTGAAAATGTTGTTGATCAAACTGTGAGTGTTTTCTAATGTAGAAATCTTGAACGGAGAGAGGAAACGCAAAGAATATCAGAGAATTCGTTGAAGCTTGGCATTCAGGTTAGTCAGTAATCAATAGATGGATGCATTGAGATAGACCCAATCTATCAACCAATAAGAAAAATGATGAACGACAGGGAGGTCAGAGGTGAAGCTGAGGAACAGCTTACAGGAAAATCTATGCAGTCAGTCAATGAGACAACAATCAGAGGAAACAACGAATCACAACGTAGTTGGTCAGGGCAAGCTACTGAATCGCTCGCTAATTGACTGGCGATGAGATATTGACGGCTGACTTCATAATAAAGTTAGTGGTGATGATGATATCGTCTAGAGGGAGGATGAAAGCTCCATGACTAAACAACCCACCTCAGAGAGCACAATACAACCAAGACCATCCATCCGAGCTACAAATATTCTTCACCATTTTAAATTAGCTGAAACTGTCATCATAAGGTTGATGAAACCTGAACTTTCCATTCAGAAAGATAGTCACCATTAGGAAGCTAGAGGTTACTCCTGTCTGCTTGATTTCTTTTGTTCTTTGTTCACCATCATATTATTCATCTGTATACACATATGATCCTAATACTGACTAATTTAGAAAGGAAAAATTGATTTCCTTACAGTTCCTAAATCATATTTCTCTTTGGAAATGTATTCACCTCATAGATGTCCTGTTTATACACTGTACAAATCAAGGTACTTTGAACTCTTCAACAATATACCTCATTGATGATGGATTACAGTGTAAAATTTTCTATTCAGTCAAGGGCTTACATAATTGTTCTACCATTATATAATAGTTGACAATAGAGTACAACTATAATCCAGATTTTCAATTAGGATAAGAGAAAACCTAACTTGACACTAATCAGTCGACTAATCAATTGTCCATAACATTATCAGTTTACAATTCACGTCAGCTTGATTATCAGTTACTTTCATGATTTCTTTAAGTATGAAGAATTTATGATAATGATGAGAAAGACAATAAACATTACTGATAATAATCAGGTAGGTGAAATATGCTAATTAGACAGAAAAGAATTCATTACTAACATGTGATATATTGTTATTATTACGTAATACAATGACTTTGTATTGTTATCATTATTATTCTCATTGGATTGCCAAAAATGACTTGTCAGTTATAGTATGTATTGCCATTTTCTCCTAACATATTCTTAATTGAGGGTAGTTATCTGTGATATGAGCTAACTTGTAGATATCTAAGCGATCGAGGTTATATTGCTAATTAACTTTGATGATCAGTTTCGACTAATGAGTTACTGGATCTTGATTGCCTTCAATCAATCAAGATTTCAATAGCACTTAGCACGTAATAATAGTCTGTGAATCCATGACATGCATTTCGTCTTACTTAGGGCTCATCAGTGGGATGTACCAACTTACCAATGAGATGCATACCCAGCAATCAATTGTTTAAACAGCACATCGTTAACTACTTTTTATTGGTTAGATCAAGTTTATTGTCTATTATTGCCTTAAAAGGCTTCTGTACATCACACAAAAACTGGATAACGCTTTGGTATTTGAAGCGACATGTCGTTAGCTCGAGTCCTGATGAGAACAATATTGTCATCATAATTACGAAGATTCATGCAAAAGAAAGAATATGATTATCTGATTAGGGCTACAGAGAGTGTTAACATAACAAATGCCTACATATTATCTTTATTCATACTTTGATTTTGTTCTATAGTGTCCAGTAGTGAAGATATGAGGGGGTGTGTTTCGTCCTCACTGGAATTCTTCAGTTCGAAATACCTGAAACTGGCTTGACATCTTCATCCAGATCTCATAACTTTATCCAACCAATAAGTCGGTAGACCCAGCTGATATATATATTACACAACTTACTGGAAGTTTCACTAATGTAGTGGGTTAAGATAGAGCACTGGACAGGTGTTTCGTCCCAATATGAGACTTATCAGTAATGATCACTTATGATCCTATGAGATACTGAATAGTATAAGCCAGTAATATCTCTTCTTTGTTAGTATTTTTTTGACTAACTGGTTTCAGTTTCACACTCAAATCTTCAATTTCCTGGTTCATCATGGTTAGTTTTATTATGCTGAACTTTCATGATAGTCAGGTGAAATTTAAGCTAAACTATGAGTCGACCTTCGTAACCTACAGAAGGTTGTCTACTAGTATGAATGGAAAAGAGAGAACTTAGCACAATGACAAATCCAATCCAGAACCACTTGACTAGCAATGGTCATAGGTTAAACAGCGAACACATTTTTATAGTAGGCGACAGTAAGTCACACCTACGATATGGCGGTTTGTTAAAATTCGGTAGGTGTAGTGATATTCCAACCCTCGACCTCTTAGTTGAATGCCAACTCCTTCAACCAATCATCTATAACTTTACAAATCTATAAGCTATCTATCGATTTCCAATCCTTTGTGTATTGTGTATTGCTGAGGGGGCCAACATCAAGATGAAACAGTTGTCTAATACTTTAAGGCCTTCAATTCATGATGAATATTACTTGAAAAATTGGCAAAAATTCATGTAAACCACATGATGTTTGAATATTTCATGGTATAAAATATTTTAGTTAAAAGTAAATCGTTAATATTCCAAACGAATTTCATTAGTGCGCCATAGTTTGACTCAATCTTCAAGGTCATTGATTTGTTGAATGTTCAATGGCATTTACTGTTAACTGATTATCTAATGAAAGTATAATTCTATGGTTTATAAAGGAATGATTAGTTTCATTTTAGAATTTTCTGAGAATTTTATTCACTTCAGGTTGGTCGTCCTGATATTTATCATGGAGTGAAATTAGTTTGGACAACGATTGAACATGTAATTGTACATGTGAAAATAACTTCAATCTTGTTGATACGACATGGGAAAGGGAAGTGATAGCGGAATTTAGGGGAATTGGTATCACTCGGCTATTGGTTCGTCATGTGGATGCTTTTGTCTATGTGTTATATTACCTTCTGTGTAGAATTATTTTGGTCACGCTACAGTGTCAGTCAGTCAGTCAGTTAAGTTAATAAACCTTTACAAATACATTAACTGGCTCACCTTTTTTTACCTAGGACTGTTCAGTTAACTTATACGCTACTGGCGCAACAGTCCTATGACATACAACTTATGCTACCAAGGTAACAGAGTTTGAAGACTTGAAACCTTCTCATATCTTTTACCTCTGATGGCCATGTCTTACAGGCATCTTGAAAAACACAGTGAACTGCAGCAAATTAAGCTCGATACTTAATAGGTAATCGGATGGTGAAAGTGACAGAGGCTTATTTAGAGACTTTTGTATCCGTGGCGACATTTCGTCGACTACTGGTTCGCCATGGCTGATTCAACTCTCCCTAATAGGTGGATCATCAACTCAGGTCAGTCGTGGAGCAACAGTTTTATCCGGTTGTGAAGTTGAATGTCTTAAACATTCTCAAATTGTTACTATCAGCGTCCAGAAATCTTAGATGCCCGCATTCCTTGGTTGACATAGATCTGGACTATGTGAATTTCTACTGAATTTTTGGTACATTTAAATCAATAGATCGGGACTATATTGATCTTGGTAGCTAGTAGAGGCATTTAAGACGTGGGTTTCGTCCCACTTCAGACTCGTCGGCTGATGCCAAGTGATTCGGTCCCGTATATTAAAGGGAAATTACAATTACCTTTGCGACTACTTAGAAACTCAGAAACTGAAGTTTAATTAATGCTGGTATGATGTTTTGCTTTTCCCACGCTGCATCATTTTCTCCACAGTTAAAAAACAAAACCGATGATGTAGATCCACGTTTGTGTTCCAGCGTCAATTGTCACCTCACTAATCGTGAATTTTCTATCAGCTTTAAGTTACCTTCGATAGTGTTTCTTCCACAATGTACCTTCGTCCTTCTTAGGACTCATCAGTAGCAATCAAGTGAAATTAGGCTGTTTTCTTCTCAGCTACCTAATATGACTTCACTTCACTTGAAATTACATTGGCTTGAGATAAAAAAGTTACTTGCTTCATATATTGTATCAACATAGCAACTCGTAGAAAAACCAATTCTAGTTGGGAAGTTGACTAGGAAACAGAAATAGCATTTTAGCAAATCCTTGTTGAATGAAGTGAAATTAAGTTTCTAGCTCAGCTGGGCTGGTAACCTGAAGGCTCCGTGTTCGAATCGTATCCCATTTTACCTTCAATCATCACCATCATCACTAGAGAGTAACCACTTCAACGGCACAAATAGCTCAGTGGTGACGACACTTACTACAGTATTGGTGATACGGATGTAAATCGTAATTTCAAGGTCATATGCATTTTGTGCTGGGTAACCGTTTACATAACTATCGAAGAAAGAATGTTTCGTCCTAATATAAGACTCGTCAGCAATACACCCCACCAGGGCTCGAACCCGGGACCGTCAGGTTTCACAGTCAACTGTGTTTAGTGTCTGTCTGGTTATAAGACGTATCTTTATCCTTTACTTGAAAAATAATAGTAACTTTTTAAAAAAGGGGAGGCAGTATCTTACCGGCCATGGATGTATAATTCCAATCGAATGTATACTTGCTTCCAATAATGCATAGGTGATATCTGTATTCCCCCAATGACCAGTACGTGTTTCCCCGTATATACATGAGCCATTATAACTTTCCAAACTATTCATTGAAACACTGATTGTATAAGATTCGATACAAATGCGGAATTCTAATGCACACTCAGCTTGACATACTTTTAAAGATGATGTCGGTGAAGTCACTGTTAATGATGATGATTGTCGGTGACGTCCACAACAACTTCCATCGATACGACGATGAGCATGATTATGAAACTCAAGAAATTTCAATGAAAATGTAGCTAAACGAATGGGATACTGTTGTACCGGCTGTTGCTGTTGATGATGTGTATCTGTTAATTGGGTGGATTCAATGTACAACAGGGTCATCACAATAAGAAGCTGAATGTAATTGACTGAATACGATAATTCCATTATATTGAAAGAAATATTTTTTGAATTAATGAAAGCAATCTTTGCTCTTAGTTACCATTTTAAAACTAAGGTTTCCTATTTTTCTCAAATGTAGTTTAAAGGAAACACCCCTCTTTTTTTAATAGTTGGATAAATAGGAAAAGTTGTCGTGAATCGACCAATCAGAAACTAGCTGAATTCTGATTGGTTTCTTCCTTCTCAATTGGCGCGTTCGTGGGGGTAATAAATCCAACTATCCAGGATACAGAATAAATGTGTCTATAGACACATTCATGCTGAACACGAGGTTTGTTTTACCATGGAACCAACCTAATGAAGCCTATTTTCAAGCAGTATAATGAAGATAATTGACTTATCATATAAGGGAAATGATTATTTAAAAAGAAGAGTATAGATTTTAAGACGATATTATCACACTGCAGTGTTAGAAGCGATAGACCTTGGGTTCGAGTCTCAGTGGGAACACTAAATCTCAATGGGATGCTAACATATCCAGTGGCTGAATTTGGTGGGATAAGTTGGTCACCGGAAGGAGGTTGCTTGAATGGCATGGCCTAAGTTTCGCGCTTGTTGGCACTTGTCAGCAAGGTGCATTTGCAACCTCGACGGAAGTGATGTCCTACCTGAGATTCAAACCACGTCACACAGTGCTAGACAATATGAAGTTGCTTACCCTCCAGTAACAGGAGGTCATTCGTGGTCTGAATAGGTCAGTGAGAGACATAAGTTCGAGTCTCAGCCAGAGCATCAGTCCCATCAGAGTTGTAGGCACACTCTACTGATGAGTACCGAAAAGTACTAAGCGCAGGCCAAGATTCGTCCAACTAACAGACCTCTAAGTAGTAGTAGTATTTTTCGTTGGCTCATGCCACTTTTGTATCAGAGATCACATCTTATAATCTTCGTTGGGTGGTTTCCAACGGGAATCCTGTTGACTGGAAACATAGTTGGGTACTTAAAAGACTACTCAGTTGTGAGAAATGAGTCATTCACTTTGTAAGTCATTTTCAAGTTGGTCCTCTAGTCGCTTTATGGAACTTCTTGTTTTTTTCATGCCAAAATTGTATGTTGTAGTAAAAGGCTTTTCTGTTCAATAAGTTGTTGTATAAACGGCTGATGAAGCCACATTTCAAACACGAACGGTATCTTCTTTGTTTGCAAGAGAAACTCCAACTCTGGAATAGCCCATATGTAGAAGGAAACGCCAATAAAAATTAAGAACTTCTATGAATCTGACAAGAAACCTGCCTTCTTTCTCAATGTTGGTTTCAAAGGTGATGATGCTTCTGAGAGACGGCTGATTACGTAATGTGTGCTGCATTAATGAAGCCTGACTTGTCCAGTTGGTAGTTTACTCGCTCCCCACTAAATGAGTCACTCAGTAAGACAATCTAAAGTTGACAGGTCACTTTCTCGTCTTGTCCTCACTTCAATAGACCGTTTCACATGTACAGCAGAAAGGAGATACTTTGGAAGAATGGGCGACTGGATTTGTGGTTGGACAACTCAGTATATCCAGTGGAGTTGGCTACTGAAGGAATACGAGTCTTATTCTATTACTTAACTTCAACCTATACTGATGGATGTTTGCTGATTGCGGCAATCGATGGAAGGCTGTTGACCTCCAAGCAACTCATATCCATCAAAGTACACTGCGTTTCTGAGCCTCCTAGGTTGTTGCACACAGTGCAAAATCATCGATAGAATTCGATCAGCGCTTAGGATTAGACAGTGCGAAATTGGTTCCTCTCCCATGACAAATCAATGGATGAAACACAGTCCTACAGGAGGATACTTGCGGCCCCAAAAAGCTCGGTGGTAACATCGCTGACTAGTTGCACTGAGTGACGCAAGTTCGAATTTGAGACGGGATGTCAGTTCCATCGAGGTTGCAGATACGCTCTGCTGATGAGTACCAGAAGGTACGAAACCGAGGTCAAGACGAAAACTTTCGATCAGTTCGATTCAAGTGTGTGAACCTTTTCATTCGTTCTCGTATTAGTGCCCCCTTAGATTGTTGGCAGCTGATGAGAAACTCTGAAATCACATAAATTCATGGCATTCTGCTAAGATCGTCTTCCTTACTCTACTTTAATTCATCACTACCATTATTAAACATTCAGTATTAATATGAGATTGCTCAAACTTGTTAACTGATTACTCTCCCTAGTGTTCACAATTATTATTATTTGTTCCTTGGGTTCCTAGTGGAAAATAGGGCTTCACTGCCACGTCTCCATTCCACTCTCTTCTCTGCAATCTTTTCAGTTTGGCTCAACAACTGCCCACAAGCTCTCATTTCCTCTTCACACCATCTCCTCCATGTCACCCTCACCTCGGACGCCCAACTCGACGTCTTCTGTGCGGGTTCCACTCGACGGTCTGGCCTAACCTGACCTGGTCTGGTGCGTGATGTCCCCACTCGGCCTTCTCAGTGTATGCCCAATCCATCTCCACTTCCACTTCATTCTGCATATTTATCGAGGGATGGGTTCTTGGTTGGTTGGTTGGTGTAGTCAGTTGTTGATGAATGTCTGTAGTTTGTTGGAAATCCCTTTGTAACTCGCCAAGTCTCTAAACCATACACGAGCACTGATTTGACGTTGGTGTTGAAATCCGCATCTTGTTCCGCATGCTGAGTGCAGATGTCCACACTGGTTTCAGGCTATTGAACACCTGTCTTGCTTTTCCAATTCTGACTTTGACTTCCTCATCTGTGCCACCTGTAGTTGAAACAGTGCTGCCTAGATAGGTGAAAGTGGCTACTTTTTTTTTAAGTTTCTGTCGTTGATGGTGATTGGAGCTTGTTGTTGTTGTTGTTTTTGTCTTCGCTGCCTCGCCTCTTCTGTCAACTTGTTAGTTTTCGCCTGTAGATCATCAAGTTTGTGTAACATCAGACATAAGTAATCGACGGCGAAACCCAAGTCTTCTAGGTTCTTTTCCGCGGTCTAGCATATGCCCCTCTTCTCACTCTCCACTGTATGTTGTATGATCAGTCGACCACAATCACGAATATCATGAGTGATAGTAGACAGCAGCCTTGTTTTACTCCTTCCTCTCTTCACTTCAAAAGCATCACTGAGCTTCCCATTGTGAATTACTTGGCATCTAGTGTCTTCACTATTCACGATCACGTAATCTATTTTGAATACATTCCATCTTTATCATCAGTCTAAGTATCACTTCTTGCCTTTTTCCACTTAACACTTATCATAAGTCATTCATCATCATGTTATGAATAGATTTATATCACAAACATCATTATAATTGCATAATAGACTGGTTAGTGGTCATACTTTACTCCTTCAATAAAGGTTATCATAGTTCATTGGCAGATATGCAGTGGAACACATGAGACAGACAGATAGACAGACAGACAGGTAGTAAAGTAGGCAGGCCTGCAGACAGGCACACTGACGGACAGACAGGCAGAAAAACAAACATATATATATATATATATATATATATATATATATATATATATATATATATTACGGGAAATTAACCCAGAGCCATTCGATTTCGTGCCGAGTATTTTACCACATTTTCCTATTTCTATCAAATCGCTATGTAGGAAGAATATTATCCAATGATCATTTCTAGACCTGAATTTTCTGGATCTGATGCATGATAGGATCATGGATACGTGATGCTGAGGAGTATTATTATTATTATTATTTCCTTGGATTCCTAGTGGAATATAGGGCTTCAGTAGCAACTCTTTAGTTCACTCTGTTCTCTACAGTCTTCCTAACCTGGCTCCATGACTCCCTACAAACTTTCATTTCTTTCTTACATGATCTCCATCATGTCACTCTCAGACGCCAAACTTGTCATTTCCCCGTGAGGGTTCCACTCGAGGGACTGGCTTGGTGATAAGTTGGTGGTTGTTCTGTTGTCATACCAGACTTCCTTGTTGCTTATTCTTATTATTCTCGCCATCTCGTCTTCAGTATCCAGTGTAGGCGGCAGCTGTTGATGAATGTTTGTAGTTTGTTGGAAATGCTTTTCGTGATGCGCCGACTTTCTGAACCATCACATAGAACCACTGACTTGACTGACATTGGTGCTGAAAATCCAGATGTTGTTGACGCCCTATGTTGAGTGCAGTGGGTCTCCATACTGATTTCAGGTTGGTGAAGAAAGGCCTATCTTGGTGTTTTTCCGATCCTGGCTTTGACGTCCTCATCTGTGCCACCGCCGCCGCCTGTAGTTGAAACGATGCTGCCTAGGTAGGTGGATGAAACAGACAACGTCCTTTAGGCTTCTCCCGTTGATGGTGCTTGTTGTTGTTGGTCGGGTATCTTCATCACCTCCATCTTCTCTACGTTCACCTGAAGGAAGACCCATCTTCCGTCACTGCCTTGCCTCGTCTCTTCTGCCGACTTGTTAGTTTTCGCCTGTTGATTTTCGAGTTTGTGCGACAAGACATTAGATATACATGATTATTGGCGAAATCGAAATCTTCTAGGGCCTTTTCATAGGTCGAGCCAGAGTATGCCCATCTTCTCGCCCCTCACCGTTTGCTGCATGATCCAGTTGACCACAATCCGGAAGATCATCGGAGAGGATAGTAGGCAGCAACCTTGTCTTACTTCTTTCCCCTGTCTTCACTTCAGAGGCACAACTGAGCTTTCCACTGTGAATTACTCTGCCTTTCGTCGTCTTCATATAGCTATTGAATGAGGTTGATAAAGGCTTGTGGTACGCCGTAGTGTTGAAGCAGTTTCCAAATTACTTCTTGGTCTATGTTGTCAAAGGCCTTTTCAAGATCGATGAAGTTAAAGATCCAGTTGACTGATAATCTATGCTCTGTCCTATGGTGATGCGTAGCGCTGCAATTTGATCCTGAATCCATCCTGTTCCTGTCGTAATTTTGTACCCAGGGCATTTTTTAGTCTCTCTAGGATGATGCGGCTTAATATTTTACTTGGGTGGACAGGAGCATGATTCCGAACCAGTTCCTGCAAAGACTTAGGTCTCCCTTCTTCGGGAGTTTGACAAGGTAGCCTTTCTTCCTATCGGCAGGTACCTTTCCTTCCTTCCAGACCTTCTGTAATAGTGATGTGAGCATGTTTGCTGTTGTCTCTGCGTCTGCTTCCAGTGCTTCTGGTGGAATACTATCCGGTCCTGCTGCTTTATCGAATTTCAGCAACTTTATGGCGTTCAGCACTTCACTTCTACTTTTGTCGGGGGGCTTGTGATCACTGGAGGTTCCGTGGCTGCTGCTCCATGTCTCCCCTTCCTCGAACACCCAACTCATAATTTCCATTTTGGTCCCAGTCGATGGCCTGGCCTAGTCTGGCGTGTGATATGCCCTCACCGTCTTCTCAGTGCATGTTCGATTCAATCTATCTCCACTATCTTCCGCATATTTGTTGGGCGATAAGTTCTTGGCTAGTTTGTTGCCAGCCAGCCAGACTTTCTTGTTGCTTATTCTTATTACTTTGGCAATCTGCTGCTCAGTGTCAATATCGAGTGAGTGTAGTGGGCAGCTGTTGATTCTGATACGGCATTCGGTCAATTATCTCTGTGTCACTTCATAAGCAGTTTTATGGTTCAAATTGACGAGAAAACACACTTTTCAACAATAATACAAACCAACTACTCTTCGAAGTTGAGGAGAACTATGGATTTTTTTTCACGCTTGTTTATAAGGGAAACAACGATTTTCAGCTGCTTGAATACAACCACGCATTTGGAAGCGAACGAACGAAATGAAAAACATTCATCAACCTTGTGGATATTCATGCAGTTGGCACTCCTGTTGTGTGGAAACTAGTGGTATTACCTCAGTGAGTAGAACGGTGTTCAAACGCGTGACCCACTGGGTGGTAGCCACTTCTCTAAACCATTGTGCCACAGCCCCACCTAGAATCGGACATATGAGTTCGCCGTGGGTTAGGACCCAATGATCTACATTCTCCTACTTCTCTCAACTAGCAGCATAGTGCGACCTTCATGCAATGTTATAGCTGAGTACTTATCCTCACGTATCACTTGGTTTGCACCATTGGTCACAACTTCTTATCAGAACGTCGGTAAATCTCAACTCGAACCTGGTCTCCAGTCAGTAATGGACTATAGTTCAACCACTAACTAATTTTTCTCTTTTCATCTAAATATATTGGTCCTTAGAGTTGTTACTTTGCACTACGCTATGACATAATCGTGTATCAATGCATACGTTATGAAAATTTAGGTTCTGTACAACAGTGACCATCCTATCTTCGCAAGTTTACTTAAGTTCTTCTGAAAATAAAAGCGATAGATGATAAAAAAAGGAAAAGTCTAGCATCGGAAAGTTATTTGATTAGTTAAGTATGATTATAAAGAGTAAAATGTGTTCGAAGCATCACGTAGTAGTAAGTTTACGTAACAATTTTTCCATCTATAGCCAAATTTATCGAGGGACGAGTAAGTAGTCCGAAAATTTAGCTAGCATTTTTAAACTGTTAGAAAAGAATATTAGTAGTATATGTGTAAACCAAAAATAAGTGAATAAGTATGTCATTTCTGAAGAAATTACATATATATTACCAAAAGGGGTGTAGAAACACTAAACTTTTATTCTTTGGAGCCACTTGCATTCAGTGCTATAGTATGACTAATTAATCACAGGTTGTGCAGCTGTGATTCATTTTCTGGACTAGTGCTATTTGCTTTCTTACTAAGAGATGGATTCTCCAGAGTTCTAATGAAAAAGAGTGACCAATGGAGTCAGTAGAGTAGGATTTCAGGATAAATTCTAGTAAGTGGCTTAGGATGATGCTTATGTTATATCAAGAATGGATAGAGACAGGAAAATATTGAGCACTGAATTCTGATCCATTGGCTAACTATTAATGGGCTTGATGTGAGATCAGAAGGTGTTGGTTTCAATACTTCATGGGATCACGAATGGACTCTGTTTGAAGGGGTTCCAGAGTAGGCAAAACCAGTTGTATCGTGCTTACAGGTTTTCAGTGGTTCTTAAAATGATGTCAATGCAAGGTGAATACTTCCTTAGGATATATTTAATACTGTGCTTCAGATTATCAGGTGTCTCAAGGATCTTTGACGTATCAGGTTTATGTATTTGATTTGACAAATACCCTCCCGTTTTAACACTGTTTGATCTACTACATGAGTTGCTGAAAGTACTGAGGTTGTATGTTTCCAACTTGACCAAGTATCTATGCAAGATATTTAGCTGAAGACCACAATACTACTGATTGACTATGTTTTCTAATGGTGTCTATCTTCAAAGAACACCTGATTGATTACAGAAAGAGAGAACAACTCTAAACTATACATCAAAGTGTATTCATGGAATGCAGTAGATAGATATGAATAATACTGGTGATTCCATTTTATTCTGTTTTTTTAATATTAGAATTGTCGCATACTAAGGAAACAGTATCATTTACTCTGTAATAACATTTCGGATACAATTTATTAGCCATAGTCATATCACGTAACTCCATAACAACTTCGAAACAGACGTTATATATCCCTAATTTTCTTTCCTTCTCTGTGATGATAAGGATAGTAGAATTTTCTATATATATCTGGGACAGGTGCAGAATCATCTCAATTGCTGCATGTATTTGGTGTTGATTCGACAGGTTCGTTTTCAACACTCTCGCTCTATCCCACCCTACTGTGTGATTGTGTGTCATAGCATACAGACCAGTTGACCTGGTCGACTGCTTTCACCTATGTACTTGACCTCGGAATCATTGCAAGAGATTTGGTGAACCAGGTTATTTTGCTTAATTGCAACAAAGAGAATCTTTTCACCTACAAGCCTGTTTCTAAACGAGTCTGTTGGTTTAAATGCCACTTTACTCCTAGGTAGCCTGATTCAGAATTATTCGTAATGCTTCCCAGGTGCCTCCCTTGTTTCGTAACACAGAAGACGCTTTGAGTTCTCTCTCAACCCTATCACCAATTCTACTATTAGTCGTAGAATTACAATTAATGGCACCTGCATTATTACCATTACCACTACTACTACTACTACTACTACTACTACTACTACTACTACTACTACTACTACTACTACTACTACTACTACTACTACTACTACTACTACTACTACTACTACTACTACTACTACTACTACTACTACTACTACTACTACTACTACTACTACTACTACTACTACCAACACTACTACTACTACTACTACTATTACCCACACTACTACTACTACTACTACTACTATTACCCACACTACTACTACTACTACTACCCACACTACTACTACTACCTACTACTACTACTACTACTACTACTACTACTACTACTACTCACACTACTACTACTACTCACACTACTACTACTACTACTACCCACACTACTACTACTACTACTATTACCCACACTACTACTACTACTACTACTACCCACACTACTACTACTACCCACACTACTACTACTACTACTACTACTACTACTAATATTTCTCTTTCGATTTCTTACACATTCATTGATAAGCTTAAGTGGGTCATAATTGAGATCCAAGGTATTCTTGATGTGTCCTATATTTCTTGTCATAGATTTTCTCGCCTACTAGTAAACTATTTCACCCTATTAATAATATTAGGATGAAACAGGTATAGAATAAATTGATAAAATAAGATTTGTTCCTTAATATGTCACCACCAGGCTAGGTGAATGTACTTGATGACGATTAACATAGAAATCTAATAGGATATGCGTCACTTGAATGTATCTGCTTACCTGTGAATGATTATGTTCTCAATGTAACTTAAAGTTTTAAACTGTTAATCCTTATGGCAACTGATTGTTGATCCATGTAAATATCACGTTCACATATTCATCAACTTACACTAGTCATACTTTACGGGATGATAGGCTATCCTGTTCATTTTAGATGTTAAGTGTTTATTTTAGATAGAAAAGCATCGAAGAGAGTATACGTTCTATTGAAGTATCATTGTGTAAGACATTGAACAGCATATATATATGTTAGATGATATACTTTTTTAAGCTTTATATCTTTCATGTTATGAATTATTATAGTGTCAATAATTGATCAGGTTTATTTAACATTAACACTTACCTTGTACATGATTGGTTTCAAGCATACTTGCCAAGTTCCCTATACTCAATTCACCTATGGTCATGCATAATGATCAGTTTCCATAATGTTATTCAAAGATGTGATATTAACAGTAAAACTTGGCGACTGTGATAGATTGGAAATTCCATTTTAGTCTGTTTATGAAAATTGTCACATAATGAGGAAACAGTATCATTTACTGAATGATGTTTCAGACACAATTTATTGGGGATATTCATAATAGGTAAACTTCACAACAACTCTGAGATATGGCTTATTTAGTTCCGATTCTCTCATCTCCTTCGTGATGACAAGGCTAGTAGAATTTTGCACATATGTAGGATAGGTGCAGAATCATTTCGATTGCTGCATGTATTCAGTATTTATTCGATAAACAAAGATTCGATTATCAATCTCTCCCTCACTCCACCCAACTAAGTTACTTTTCAACACTGTCGACGTATTCCATACTACTGTGTGATTGTGTGTCATCGCATGCAGAGCTATAGCCAAGCTTTTCTCTAAATTTCTTATCTTATTCGGATCGACTAATCTTGACTTAGCAAAGATTCTGTTCTCTGGTATTCTAATCCACCCTGCTCGACTACTTTCACCTATGTATTTGACCTCGGAATCATTGTAAGAGGTGTGGTAAACCAGATTAGTTTGCCTGATTGCATCAATATGATTTTTTAATCTAAAGCCACTTAACTCCTAGGTAGCCTAATTCAGAATTATTCGTAATGCTTCTGAGGTGCCTCCCTTGTTTCGTAACACAGAAGAGGATTTGAATTCTCCTCAACCCTATCACCATTTCTATTATTAGTAGTAGAATTATAATTAATGGCACCTGTATTATTACCATTACCACTACTACTACTACTACTACTACTACTACTACTACTACTACTACTACTACTACTACTACTACTACTACTACTACTACTACTACTACTACTACTACTACTACTACTACTACTACTACTACTACTACTACTACTCACACTACTAAACTACTAACACTACTACTACTGCTAATATTTCGATTTCGATTTCTTATACATTCATTGATAAGCTTAAGTGGGTCATCATTGAGATCCAAGCTATTCTTGATGTGTCTTATTTCTTGTCATAGATTTTCTCGCCTACTAGTAAACTATTTCACCCTATCAAATAGGCTGCACATAGATGAAAGTAGTCGACCAGAGTGGATTAGAACAACAAAGCACAACAACGTAGAAAATCAAGATGAATCTATTGTAATAAGATAAGAAATTTGGAGAAAAGTTCGTCTACAGCTCTGTACGCAATTACACACAATCACATAGTATGGTGGTATGGGGCTTCAGTATTCAAAATTCGCTTAGTTGGTTAGAGTGAGAGATGGATAACTGAATCTCTCTTTATTGAGTCAACACCAAATACATGCGGTAACAGGAGTGATTCTGCACCTATCTAAGATATTTGGAAACGTCTACTACCCTTGTCATCACAGAGAAAGAGAGAAAACTAGGAATATATAAAGTCTGTCTCAGAGTTGTTTTGGAGTTCCTTGATATGCATATGGACAACAGATTGCGTTTGAAACATTATCCAATAAATGACACTGTTAATTCACTGAGTGATGTTTCCAGTAAACAGAGTAAAATGGAATTATAATCGACCACAGTGCCCAAGTTTTACTCTTATGATAAGACTGGTGACTTTTAACGTGAATTAACATGGTCCTCCAAAAGATCAATCTAAATTAAATGAATTTTAATGTTCTCAATGAGTTATGAAAGTTGAAAGACTTCAGTGAACAAATCTGTTCTGGATGACATCATCTTCATCGGATGTACAACTGAACATTTAAACCCTCAGTGGCAATGTGATATGTTATTACCCTGTGATTAAAAAATTAACATATGAAAGGATATCACACAAGGAATATAAAAATCTGTGTGATTTGACCATCTAAGGTAGCTGTAGTTCTGCAGACTGGTATTTATACTGGGTGATGATTGAATTATTACTATTTGTCGCTTGGGTTCCTAAGGGAATATAGGGCTTCAATAGCACGTCTTCATTCCACTCTCTTCTCTACAATCTTTTCAACCTGGCTCCACCACAGCCCACAAGCTCTCATTTCTTCCTCATATCATCTCCTCCATGTCACCCTCACCTCAGACGCCCAGCTCCCCGTTTCCCATCTGGGTTCCACTGGAGTACCTGGCACGTGATGTCCCCGAAACGGTCTTCTCAGTGTATGCCCAATCCATCTCCACTTCCTTCTACATATTTGTTGAGTGATAGGTTCTTGGTGAGTGATGTTTGCAGGTGAGATGAAAATCTGGACCATGGCCGGATTCGAACCAGCGACCACCGAGTTGCCCGCACGGTGCTCTACCAACTGAGTTACTAGGTCCGACTGCTAACCAGAATTTTATTTCACTTCAATCACAAGGCGGGATTTTGCCCGACTACCATATGAATTCCTGACGCCTTACTACTGCTTGATCGTATTTACATTGGCTGCCTAGCTCAGTTGGTAGAGCACCGGGCAGGTGATCGGGTAGTTGCTGGTTCGAATCCGGCCACGGTCTAGATTTTCATCTCACATTCAGTCATCACCCAGTATAAAAATCTTTAACAACAGGAATAATTAAGTGTAAGTTAAAGTCAGAAAGAGGAGAATACATGACAAATTATGTAAACAGTTGTTAGTGTCAAAGGGAGTGAACTCAGAACGTTGACGTAATAATCACAGAAAGAGTAAAACAGGTTTAGTTAGGTTCAAAAGTTTAACAGTTTAAAATTCAAAGATGAATATTGACAACAGATTAGATATTTACATCAGAGAATACACAATTCTGATTGCAGTGCCAGAAATTCAGCAATACAAACCATACATTTACTGAAATCCTTTGAAAGATTACATTGCATTTTGTAGGCTATATGAACGAATCTTCTGAAACAGTAGGTCACTTGTCCACTAAATATAATAAAACGCGTCTATTAATCAATTTGTGGTTGGCCAGGCTTCTGATCTGAACTTTGGATCATGTGTTATTTGCGCGTATGAGTTATCTACTTAGGATCACAGGACCAAATGAATGGCTGTGTATATACGGAAATTAATATTGATTATTGAGAGATTTAAATGGAAATCAACATTTTAAGCTATCCATGGTTAACATAGAAATGTTGTATTTTAAGTTTCAGTTCATATTACTGCGTGGTCAAAAAAACCTTATTGGACAACTTTGTCCAATAGTTGACCAATCAGAATAACTTATTTAATTTTCATCTACTGGTTTTATACATTCGTATAAGCTGTATATAAATGATGTGTTTTTATTGAATAAAGTTTCCTTTTTATAGTCATAAGATAATCTTCATCTTGTGATATTTCCATGGCTTAATTGAGTATGAGGTACTGATGGGGAACAGTTGTTATTCGTTTCCACTCCAAGTGTCAAGTGTAGAAGAGATGAATTTAATTTATTTTCCTGTTGGTGTGAATTAACACGTAGAAGTATATCACCTATCTATCGCATGATATATAGATTATTATTTTAAGTGTTCTATCATCTCTCCTTGTTAGCAATACGTTCAAGAATGGTAACTTTGAGAAATGATATTCCTTTGAAAGACCGTGGTATTTTGAGTAGGTTACAATTCTTTCAATAAACCAAGAATGTACTCCATTAACATAACTTTTGTATAATTTAAACAACTTCACAACTATAGCTGTCTCCAGTTTGGATATAATAATAATGCAACGGCTTAAAATGAACCTCGTTAAAACCCAATTGTTGCCGAATCTTTTGAGCATTAAAATATGTTACCAGAGCTGAATTGTACATCAGAGATGCATCTTCAGAGTAGTTCTTTCAGGTATTTTGTTGGAGTATACCAATGTCAAATGTGAAACAACATGTTCCACATTTGTAAGCAATGAGATGCTATCAAATGAACAAAGCATTCATATTACATTATCAGTTAATTGAGAAACTAGGATTTGTGAATTCCAAGTGTCTTTATTAGTTAGTAAGATTCAAGTTTCGGTAAGGTTGCTCACTTAAGAATTGGATTTCTTTGAACAATGCAAGAACAAACACATTTACAAAATACAATGGGCTCATTTCATGGCCTCTGATCAGCTGCAAACAGCCTACAATTGAAATAAATTAGGATTAGTAGTAATAATAACATAATATACTTTACATATGTAGAAACAAATGAAGATTTGAAATCCAGGATTGATAGTTACAACTCTTAGTCGAAATCAACGGCAAATTATATCTGATGAGATAGAAAATTCTGGAGCTGTGAAGTGGTGGGGGGTGGAGAAGGACAACAAGTGATAATCAGTATAAAAGAAGGGACTGTTTTAAACCTAATAGACTATATAATCACATGAAAAACTAGAAAATGATCAAGGGATTAATATTCAGCAAGTAATTCATGCAGAGATGATGGAATCAAAGGAAAGAAAAGGGAAGACTATTTGCACATACATGTAAAAAGTATATAGAGTTACCAAGGTAGAGAAAGGTTAATTACAGTCTCCTTCTAAGTACATAGATCAGGTTGAAAATGTTTGATAGTGAGAGCTTCCTCAAACGGTACTATACATGGTGTTGTTTGTTTGTTGATTATCCTGAAGGATTGAGAAATATCTGTTTGATGCCCTGTTTGCATCAGATACCTAACGATTGCACTTTCGAAGACTTTGTTACCATTTGGACACAGTTTTCTCAGAATATGCTCATAAAATCAATTAGACGCTCTTCTGTCAGTCCGTTCTATGTACTTGCTTCCAAAAGCACAGGTGAATTGATATACTCAGTTGGAGGTGACGTGAGTTGGGTGTTTTTCCACTTTCAAACGTGTTATTGAGCATAATGTATTAAAAACTGAGATCAGTCTGGCAGCAGGGAAGCTTCTTCTCAGTGCAGCTTTTATTTTTCTGTTTATTCTTTCACATGTTTCATCACCTTTGAATGCAAGATGAAGGAAAACAGGCTTCTTCTCAACAGTTGGAATTTGTGGCCTCTAGAAATTCCGCTCCATACTTCATGATGAATTTCTTAGGATATCCATTTTCTTATAAGAGCCTTCTCAATGATACCGAATACTTCTTCTGGTTTATCTTTAGAGTACAGCCTTTTTGTTCTAGTGAACAGCGTCCTGACTAAACCACCCTTCTAGCTGACAGGACATAAACTTTCGTAGTGAAGGTACTGACCAATCCACGAGTCTTTTCTGTCGACAGTTTTCTCAACTATACTATCAAATTTCCATCTTATACTTAGATCCAAAATATTGAATCTTTCCCCATTTTCATATTCTCTTGTAAAATTAAGATCTGGGTGAGCTTAATTGAAGTTGTCGAACAGCTTTGACGTATGATTCAAGTGGTCGAGTAACCACATGTAGAAAAAAGTTGAATATCTTTAACTGTTGATGAATATTTATCAGATTTTCTAGTAATTCATATTTTTCTTCATCCTTGAAAGTGTTCATCAGGATCACACTTCAGTTTTACTTCACTTTTCTATCTGTTTTGATTTTAGAAAAATCTTTATGAAGTAACGGCTGATGAAGTCAACTAGTTTGGTTATGTATTTACCATTGATGTATCCTGATTATGTTTGTATGACTGAGCAATGATCATCAGATTCCACTCTTCGTGGTTGCTCACTTCCTCGGTAAATGAAAAGGAAGGTATATTGTAAAGGTTAAGAAATATAACGCTTTATGTATGTATGTATATATATAACCAATCGTTTCGCTGTGAAGTTTTGAAGAAATATCACGTGAACCTATGTGTAAGCATCTCATTGGTTGAAAAAAAATATATATAATGACCTTGACTACTTCTTGATCTTCCTAGCATATCCTATTGATTTTATTTTTTTCAACCAATCAGATGCTTACACAGAGGTTCACGTAGTATTTTTTTCAAAACTTCACAGCAAAACGATTAGTTATGAAACGCTTCAAGGCTTCAATGACTTCTAGTGCGGTGTAAGCCATCCCATTGGACACTAGAACAAATATCCAAACTGAGACTTCAAATCTTGAAGTTTCATTATACACAATTAATATTGTTATCTACTGAAAAGTGGTAAATGTGAATCTCTTCAGATCAATGCTATTGGTCGTAATGTTTTATTTATTTGAAAATCAATTACACTAATGACTTAATTGCTAATATTATTGTATAGCTTGACTTGAGAGGTTTTGACTAAACCCTTATCCACTTCTGTATGATTTATTGTTGAGAATAAATGAAATTCATTACTTGGCGGTATCCTTGGGATTCTGACATATTACAAATTACAAGTTTCAATAACCAAACAAATGGAGATGGTTTCCGCCGCATAAGTGGTTGTTTTCGTTCCATGGCAGCCTGGCTGGGAGCGATTTGGGTGGTGGATGACGAGTTCGAGTCGAGGTGGTGACAAGATTGTTCATTAGTGTGGGGATACATCCAGCTGACGGGTGAGTCTCATATATGACAAACCATTAGTCCTAGGTTTCATTTCTAACGGCCAAGTAGGCTACGAAATCCCTTCAAACCTCCGTTCCAATTACTAGTCAACGCTTGTTAGGAGGATTCTTTGGGGTGGGTTTCACCAAATTCTACTGTGAAAACGTGAATGAAAAGCGGAAAATCGAGTTACACATGATTTGGTTATGATGGTGATGTGCTGTGACTTGAAGGAGGTTGGAAAATGTGTGTTTATAGATGATTATGTGGTCTCCATGAAAATTGGTGGTCCTTTGTTCGAACCCCAGCGGGATTATATATACCCACTGCCAAGATAATTGCTAAAGAAGTTACAGTGAGCTAAATCACAGAGTATTTCGTATATCGTTGATGTATGGACAGCCAATGGTGCATGGGGAAAATGTATCAGTGAGACTTATTTCATCCATACAACAAACTTTCGTGCTGGTTGATGTGACGGTTGAAGAAGATTAACGAAAAGTTATCAACAAGACAGTATGAAACACTCCTCTGAATTCACTGACGGAATGAAGCGTTTGAATGTACAGAATAAGTGCACACCATTATAGGATCAAACTGCAATGCTACGCTACTCATCATCATACAACAGAGCAAAGAATGGTAGTCAGCCGGATCATTAACTTCATCGACTCTGAAAAAGCCTTCGACAGCGTTGATCGAGAAGTAGTTTGGGAGGTGGCTGCTTCAACACTAGGGTTTCAGTGCCACAAAACTTCATCAACCTTATTCAACAGCAGCTACATGCTATATGATGATACATGTCAGGGGATTCTAATGGAAAGCTCAGCGATGCCCCTGAAGTTTGAACAGAAGTAAGACAAGGTAGCCACCTATTATCACACCACCGCTGATCCTCTTGATCGTGGCCGAATGGACTGGACCACATAACAAACTGTGGGGAGAGAGAAGATGGGCATACCCTGGGCTGACATATGAAAAGTTCCCAGAAGATTTGGATTTCGTCGATGGTGATTTATATTTTATGTTCTGTCGCACAAACTCGAAGATGTAGAGGTAAAAACTAACAAGTCGGCAGAAGACACGAGGTGAGGTGAGACAGTGAAGGAAGACGGGACTTCCTTCAAGTGAACGAAGAGAAGATACAGGTGATGAACATACCCAACCAACAACAACAAGCACCATCAACAACAGAAATGTGAAGAAAGTTGTCTCTTCTAACTACCTCCCTAGGCAGCATCGTCTCAACCACAGGTGGCGACGACACAGATGACGACGTCAAAGCAGACAGGATCAAAAATATAGTAAGAAAAAGCTTCCTTCATCAATCTGAAATAATCAGTGTGTAGATCTACTGCACTCTACTCCACTCCACTCCACTCCACTACCCCACTCCACTCACCCCACTCCACTCCACTCCACTCCACTCCACTCCACTCCACTCCACTCCACTCCACTCCACTCCACTGCAATCCAATGCAATGCAATGCACTCAACATACAGCATCAACAACATCCAGATTTCCAACACCAACATCAAGTAAGTCAGTGTATCTATGTGATGGTTGAGAGACTTGACGCGTCACGTACAGCATTTCCAACAAACTACATACATACATCACATCAACAGCTACCATATACACTCACTCGATACTGACACTGAAGATCAGATCATATCAGATGGCCAGAACAATAAGAATAAGTAAGGAGGAAGTCTGGTTGGTTGGTTGGTTGGTTGGCTGGCTGGCTGGCCAGCTGACTGACAACGAACCAACGAAGCAAGAACCCATCACCCAACAAATATGTAGAACGGAGTGGAGATGGATTGGATTGGATTGGAAGTACATTGAGAAGACAGTTTTGGGGTATCACGCACCAGACTAGATCAGACCATCGAGTGGAATTTAATTGGGAAAGAACGAATTTAGCATGGGAGGCGAGGATGACATAGAGGAGATTGTGTGAGGAAGAAATGAAAGCTTGTGGGGAATCATGGAACCAGTTTGAAAGGACTGAAGAGAAGAGACTGAAATGGCTATGTGCTACTGATGGCGTACGGTCCACTAGGAACCCAACAGACAAATAATAACAAGAAGATATCACATTTTTATTCATGAACTTGCCTTCGCTTGATATCATAGATATTAGCTGCCAATGTACAGTTACCATAGATCACAAGGACGTTTAGTTTCAATCCAGCACTGTCTTTTACTGAAAGGTTGATGGTGTAGCCATGGGGGTCCCACTTGTATTTTGGTAGCAGTAGACAGCTCTATGCAATGCATACAAAATATAGTTGAAAAGGTCTAAAACCAGCGAAGGTACATTTCGTTTGAGGTATGCTGACAATACTTTTGTTCTATGTAGCAAAGTTAAATAAAAAGCCACGCTTCTGCTGAATTTTGTCTAACATTGAATTCACAATGGGAAATACAAAAACAGACATAATCTACAGACGAATCGGGAGTGTACTATATAGGAATAACTTAAGTGAGAAACTTATCTGGCTACGTAAAAGTTCATGTTTACTTACACAGTCCGAATCGAAGCAGTTTCTGAATCATTTCAACTCCAATGGTATTTATCAGTTCGATTTACATACGACAGTAAGTATGTGGGAAGAAAGAAAAGACGGTTGTCTTCCAAGATTTTTGAACATGCACTTAGGAGTCTACACCTTAGAGGCTGTACCTCAGTTAACAGTAGGACAGCACATCATTTAGCTGATGTAGTACACGCCTTCTTCGATCCCCAAAGTCGTTGTCATAAGACAAATACTGCCAGAACTATATATGTTCAACAAAAAGACGGTTATCAGTTTGTTGCTAACCTCATAAATAATAATGACTTTTCACTCCTTCTCTCTCTTTCTTACCACCGTAATTTATTTCACCTACCTGCGATTTTGTTTAGATAGAATTCTTTTCACCACATGATTACGTAACGCATCCTATTCAAGAACATTCCTCGCCTTGCCTTATATTCTGGGTCTTTAGTTGGGCTGAATTTCACTCTTATTGAGACTTTAACTATCTGAAATAGCCATGGTTCGGCAGGCTTGTATTACCGAAAATAAGTGATTACTGATGGTGAAATGAAAAACTGGGCAGTGGCAGGATTCGAACCAGCGACCTGTACCACCATCCTCTATGGCATCCTTCCAGAGTTAGCTGTGACTTGACAGAAGGATGACTGAAGGTGAGATGGAAACGTGAGCTAGTGTAGGATTAGAACTAGCAGCTCACAGTTTATCGTCCTGGTGTTCTACTGACAGGGCTACAAGACCGAAGTATGACTTACTGATCTGGTCTTAACTCCTCTTTAGTCATCGGAATTTCGTCATTTATGTTGTTTAAACCTAGTTTTTTGTGAACTGTAGTGGTTTTTATCCTTTTTTAAAAAACATTAACTGGCATTTTAAGACTATCCACACAAACTTCACTGCAGTTACCACTTACTTATTCATGTTTTATACGCCTGATGAAAACCCGACGAAAGGTTGACTTCCCTAACATCAGCCTGTAGGTTGTTGGAACGGAGAGATTATAATATCACGCACTAGAAATTTCATCAATAACTGCTCATGGAGTTAATCAATGTGTTCTTTGAAAAGATTAAACTACTTTTGGGATCACAGATATTGTAATTTAGTGTTTTACCTACAAAACTCAATGTTTTTTTAAAAAAATGTAAAAATTTAAATTGCACTACTAAAAATATGTTAGTAGTTAAACTGGCATCACAAAATTTATATGGTTGGTGAAATAGGCATGGAAATTAAACCTTCGGCGGATTTCTAGCCCGTTTTTAAGGTGGCCACTTCTTGGATGAGGTTTCGGATTTGAAAAATATTGAATAATATTTTCGTTTGATAACTAGATTTATAACGTATGATATCATAGCTTGTGTATCTCCTCTTTTGATTGGACCTAATTGACCGGCCACTACTGGGAAATGGACCCCTGTGTGATGTCTCTGTATTACTGTTATTTTCACTTTTCATAGTAATTATGAATAGTGGCTAGCAGTAGAATCCAGGATGCATGTTGTACTCCATTTGGGACTCATCAGCTAGAAGTACCTACTTCCCGGTGAGTAATGTTTTTCCCACTAAGACTGGAAACTTAAAAAATACTGACAATATCGAAACATTCTTACTGGAGCCCAGATACCAATAATGATCAATCATTTCTGCCCCATCAACGACGGAGATTCATAAGTTATAGAGTCAAAGACTATACTATGCCCGTTCTGCAGGAAGTGGTTACCGTGACTCACAGGTCTAGGGGATAACTCTATGGCGTTTGAAGCGATCGGTTTTGCTACCCATTGGCATGCATGTGCATCCAGCGTACTAGTCCTAAATAGAATGGAACGCGTATCTTGAAGTCTACTGCTAGCCACTATCCATCCATACAGTTCTAATGGTTGCTGAACTCTTTACTAGTATATGATCAGTTATAGCTATTCTACAGGAGTTCAGTGAATGTTACAAATTTACTCTAGAAACCGAAGATGACTCAGAATTCAGCTTCTTGGACCGTTCTGTTGTGAAGAAGATATGATAGTTCCGTAAGAAGATCGATTTACAGAAAATAGATCTGGAATGGATAATACATAAATTTTCATAATTGGATGCATTAGAAATCCAATTCATTCTCCGTGAACAAAAATCAGAAAATTTTGTACAGATAGTACAATAAATGAAGATCTTCAAATACTTTTAAGAGTGTACATCAAAAACTGTTTTACTTCAAGGTTCATTGAGAGGAAGATGAAGCTGTAATACAACAATGAGAACACACCGATATAGTTCCAACGAAGACATAACTTATGAATATTAGATTCAATGATGATGCAGTAGTAGATAGAGATAATGAAGATCGATTGTGTAAACCTTCTGCCCAACTCCAGAGTGTGTGAAGCATAAACTGTCACTTTTAGCCACCTCTGTCTACCAATGCACGAGTTCCTGTAGAACTGGATAAGTAGACTATACAAAGTGTGTTCCATCCAAATGCATTCCCAAAAATGATCCTATCTGAGGAGAAGAGTGTAAACTTATAAATAGTTCAGTTGTTACACATCCAGTTAACTCTAATCACTCAGTTTCATTAGAATCTTCCCTCCTTCGAAGTAGTTTATAAAGTCAGATCAAGAATTTTGAAGGGAGTACTGAATTACTAGTTGAATTTGACAGAAGTCTTGGCAATTCATCAATACAAACTTGATCTCAGCGTTCAAAAAAGACACTTCCGATCTCTAGTTTCATATGCGTCATTCTATTATTATTATTATTATTATTATTATTATTATTATTATTTTTATTATTATTATTATTATCTTTTCTTCATCCGGTAATGACATTTCGACTTTTCTTACTTGTTTATAGCTATCTAGATCATAAAGGCCATCAGCTTATGATTTCTGATAGCCTTTTCCTGGCTTTTTAGCTATGAATGAAGAAGTTCTAGCGGAAAGTGGAAATTGAACCGTGGCTACTCTACATTATCAGATTCTGTCTTCTTCCTTTTAAATTATTTATAGGGTAGAGATAGATGTTCGATGATTAGTTGACAAAGTCTTTCAGTTTGGAGGTTTGTGGGGATCGGCTTATTGACTTCAGGTTAGTATTGATCATGGACTAACTTCAGGTAGCGAAAAATTGGAAACACTGGAGCATTGGACAGCTAGTTCGTCTAAGCATGCGATCCTTCATCAATTAGCCCAAACGACACCACCAGAGATCCAACCCAGGACCTTCAGGTTTCGAGGTCACGATGTTGCAAATGAACCACTGGGTTGGCATCCAATTGTCAACATTTCCTGCTTCTGTCACTTCAAGACATAGCAGTTCATTAGTGAATGAACAACTATAAGGTCAAAGGTCAAATAGAGAAACAGCCAACAGAAAAATCTATCCATACAACGACACAATGATCAAATGAAACAGTTAATCATAAATCAACTCATCAAAGCGATCTACTGAATCATTCACAGAGAGATTATTAGCAACTCCTTTCAAACTGAAGTTAATGCTTATGATGATGTCGTCTAGAAACAGATACTCTCTCTGCACTCCTTTTAAACTGGCTCCATGATTCCCCACAAGCTTTCATTTCTTCCTCACACAATCTCCTCCATGTCATCCTCGCCTCCCATGCCAAATTCGTTCTTTCCCAATTAAATTCCACTCGACGGTCTGATCTAGTCTGGTGCGTGATGCCCCAAAACTGTCTTCTCAATGTACTTCCAATCCAATCCAATCCATCTCCACTCCGTTCTACATATTTGTTGGGTGATGGGTTCTTGCTTCGTTGGTTCGTTGTCAGTCAGTCAGTCAGTCAGTCAGTCAGTCAGTCAGTCAGTCAGTCAGTCAGTCAGTCAGTCAGTCAGTCAGTCAGTCAGTCAGTCAGTCAGTCAGTCAGTCAGTCAGTCAGTCAGTCAGTCAGTCAGTCAGCCAAACTTCCTCCTTGCTTATTCTTATTGTTCTGGCCATCTGATATGATCTGATCTTCAGTGTCAGTATCGAGTGAGTGTATGTGGTAGCTGTTAATGTGGTGAATGTCTGTAGTTTGTTGGAAATGCTGTACGTGACGCGCCAAGTCTCTCAACCATCACATAGATACACTGACTTACTTGATGTTGGTGTTGGAAATCTGGATGTTGTTGATGCTGTATGTTGAGTGCATTGCATTGCATTGGATTACAGTGGAGTGGAGTGGAGTGGAGTGGAGTGGAGTGGAGTGGAGTGGAGTGGAGTGGAGTGGAGTGGAGTGGGGTGAAGTGGTGTGGTGTGGTATGGAGTGGAGTGGAGTGGAGTGGAGTGGAGTAGAGTGCAGTAGATCTACACACTGATTATTTCAGATTGATGAAGGAAAGCTTTTCTTCTTACTATATTTCTGATCCTGTCTGCTTTGACGTCGTCATCTGTGTCACCGCCACCTGTGGTTGAGATGATGCTGCCTAAGGAGGTAGTTAGAAGAGACAACTTTCTTCACATTTCTGTTGTTGATGGTGCTTGTTGTTGTTGGTTGGGTATGTTCATCACCTGTATCTTCTCTTCGTTCACCTGAAGGAAGTCCCGTCTTCCTTCACTGTCTCACCTCACCTTGTGTCTTCTGCCGACTTGTTAGTTTTTTCCTCTACATCCTCTAGTTTGTGCTACATTATTGAAGGTATACTATTGAACCATAATCTTTAATGAAGCTGATTTCATTCAAACAAGCAAATCTTTTTGTATGTAATTTAATTTCCATGTCCAATTTTTTTTTCATTTTTATGCTATTTACTTTCATTATTGGTTACCCAGTGAGTTAGAGTTTCAGGGTCGCGTATTTATTCTTCGTTCCAAATAATGTTATAATTATGTTTTCCAAGTTTTTATCAGGTCATACCCGATTTTATATTGTCCTCAATGAAAAGACATTTAATTTCTCATGGGAATTAAGTAAATTATGGGTTGGAAAAAAAAAATGAAAAGATGGAAGTTTTTAACGGCATGTCTGTGTATACACTTAATAGCATAATTGTTTTTTATATCATACCGTCGTTGATTGGACCGAATTGATCAGTCTCTAATGGCATATGGGCTCCTGTGCAGATGCCTCGATATTGCCAGTGTTCTAATTATGTTAATGATGGATTGTGACTAGCAATGGAATCCAGAATGCGCATTTCGTTCTATTTCGGAAGAATCTCGGTGGGAACAACATCACTCACTGGGTGGTAGATATATCTAGCTGACGAGTCCCAAATCGGACGAAATGCATATCCTGGATTCCACTGCTAGCCACGATCCATCATTAGCATACATCTAATATTTCAGATAATGGATGCTTTTCTGTATCATCGGTGGTGATGAAATTCGGTTTGTTGGTTTACAATATTCAAAGAGGATTTATATTTCTTTGGTGAAGTAGACAAATTGTAGACTTGGATTTCGAACTTATTGGCACTTGTCAGCAGAACATATCTGTAAGCATCAGGAAACCAGTGTTTCCTAGGTGATCTAAACCTGTTTTCCTGAGAGATAGATCCAAGGACTTAACTGCCAAGCTATCCAGGTCACTACTGGCCCTCTGTGGGACTGAATGAAGTGTGAAACTTAGGCACTGTTTTAGAATGTAATTCCACACAAGACTTGTTCATTTAATATACTACACTGTTAGTAATATAGTATTATCTACTGGATGACATTTCAGCATAAATTATTCCTTATAATCATATCATTGTAATTACACAGCCTTCGATATCTGATTTTTATTGTCCTATCACCTCATATTCTCTGGTTTGAGTGATAGTAACATTTTCCAATTATAAAAACTGACTATCAGATTCAATCCAATTCACTTATGAGATAGAAAATTAGCAACCAGAGTAAAAAAACAAAACAGATAAGACAAGTAGGCTAACAATATTGTTTTCGACTCCACCGGTCGCGACTTCTCATTGGAACTTCGGGAATACTTCTCGAAGCTAGTCACCAATGAGCACCAGTTCAGGTGAATTTTTGAGGGAGTTATGGAGATCTGGAAATATTTCAAGTTGTTATTCGAGAAGTATTCCTGAAGTTCCGATGAGAAGTCGTGACCGATGGAGTCAAAGCCTGATGGTCTTGAGGTTAGTTACTCAACGATTATATTGTTTTCAATTAGATATTCTTCAGGCTTTTATTTATTTATTATTTATTAGTCCCTTAGGTTCCTAATGGAACATAGGGCTTCAGTAGAACGTCTTCAGTGAACTCTGTTCTCTGAGATCTTTTGAACCTGGTCCCACGACAGCCCACAACCTCTCATTTCCTCCTCGCACGACCTCCTCCATGTCACCCTCGGCACCGACGCCCAACTCGTCGCTTCCCATGGGGATTCCACTCGAGTAACTGGCCTGACGCGTGATGTCCTCAGTCGGCCTTCTCAGTGCATGGTCAATCCATCTCCACTTCCTGCGACTGCATATTTGTTGCGTGATAGGTTCTTGGTTGGTTCGTTCCCAGAGTTCCTTGTTGCTTATTCTTATCATTCTGGCCATCTGATCTTCAGTAGCGAGAGTAAGCAGTTGTTGATGAATGTCTGTAGTTTGTTGGAAATGCCTTTCGTGACGCGCCAAGTCTCTGAACCATACAGGAGCACTGACTTGACGTTGGTGTTGAAAATCCGGATGTTGTTCCACATGCTGAGTGCAGAAGATCTCTACACTGGTTTCAGGCTAATGAACGCCTGTTTGGCTTTTCCGATTCCGACTTTGACATCCTCGTCTGTACCGCCACCTGTAGTTGAAACAGTGCTTCCTAGATAGGTGAAGGAGGTTACTTCCTTTAAGTTTCTCCCGCTGATGGAGACTGGAGTTTGTTGTTGTTGTTGGAGTTGTTGGTGCGGTATCTTCATCACCTCTGTCTTCTCTATATTCACCTTCCATTTTCGTTGGGGGATTTGTTCACTTGTAATTCAGCGGCTGCAGGTGGTATTTCTGGACGAAGTGCAGGTGGTGGTTTCACTTGCCAGTGTTCGTAGAAGTGTCTTTTGTCTTTGCGTGCACTCTTCTTCACTTCTTGTCCAGTGTTTTATACATTGTGCTCAGTTCCTCTTGTGTTGAGCTCCTGCACTGGTTTATCTTCTGCTTCACCCCTCCTCTCCTCATCAGCTTCAGGTATCCGTCGAGATCCATTCCTGTCTTCTTTCTTCTTCCTTCCTAATACTGTTGTGCAGGTTTCTTTCCACATAGCTTTCAAAGACTTCCAGTGTTCTTCACACAGGTTTCTTCAGGGATGTCCCTCGACGTCTCCCATTTTGTCTTGATGGCTGCTTGAAGATCTCCTTTGTAGTTTCATCCTTCAGTTTCCGAGTGTTGTACTTGAATTGAGGTCTATCACCAGCTTCCTTGAAGGCTTTTAACTTATTTGGAAGGTTCCTTGCACTAGAAGTGGTTGACCTACATCTGCTCCTCTTCTTGACCTTGTGTTAAGTAGACTGCGTCTCATTTTCTTGAGATGAGATAAGTCGATTTGATTTTAGTGTCCATCTGGTGAATCCATGTCGCTTTGTGGATATCTTGTGCTGAACACACTGCCTCCAATCACCAAATCGTTGAATGCACAGATCTGCAAACATTTCCATTCTCTTCATTCACCAGGCTCTCGACCCATGTTAGTTCTCTTCCTGTGTCCCCTCCCAGTTTGGCATTAGTCCATTAGAATTTTGATATCCCAACTGGTCTTGTCCAGTGTTGATTGAAGTTGTCTGTAGAATCCTCCTTTTTCTCTTTCTGCATTATTTGTAGGTGCTGTATGATGTGACCTTCCTTTTGAGTTGAATCTTGCTGTCATGATCCTGGAGGAGATTGGTTCCCACCATGAGAGCCTTCGATGCTTTGGGACATCATGATAGCCACTCTCAGTGGCTCGTGGTTGCGTCTGGGTGACGGAGTAGATTATTGATTCTCCAGTTGACAGTTTGAGAGTCCACTCATTCCATCTGCTTTCGCAAATCCAAGCACTTCATGTATCCTTCTCATCTCTTTGCAATCTGGGCTGCCCTGGTTCAAACATCGTCGACATTCCATGTCCCCACGTTTACTTTCGCTTTCATCGAGAGAAGACACATCGGCCAATTGGCTTCCGAAGGCTTTCACAACTGGCGTCATTTCGCCTCTCCGATTCCAGCGGGAATAAGTTTGTTTTCATTTTATATTTTGTTTGTGCTTTGAAGTTTGTTTAGCGGTTAGATTTGTTTTACGGGGTAGGGTTGCTAGCCCTATGCCCAACTTCCCTCTTTATGGGGCTTAGGACCGGCTAGTAACTAGTAAACTAGTTAACCAGGCGAGGTTTTGTTGGAGTTGTTGGTGCGGTATCTTCATCACCTCTGTCTTCTCTATATTCACACTTGAAGCCCCGTCTTCGTTGCCCTGCCTCTTCTGTCAACTTGTTAGTTTTCGCCTGTAGATCTTTAAGTTTATGTGACATCAAACACAAGTCATCGACGGCGAAATCCAAGTCTTCTAGGTTCTTTTCCGAAGTCCAGCCGGCGTATCCCCCTCTTCTCACAGCTCCTCACTGTTTGTTGCATGATCCAGTCCAGTCGACCACGATCAGGAATATCATTGGGGATAGTAGGCAACCTTGTTTCACTCCTGTCTTCACTTCACTTTAAAAGCATCACTGAGCTTCCCATTGTGAATTACTTGGCTGGTATGTGGCGTCTTCATATAGTTGTTGAATGAGGCTGATAAAGGTTTTTGGTATTCTGTGGTGTTGAAGCAGTTTCCAAATTACCTCTCGGTCGACGCTGTCAAAGGCCTTTTCAAAGTCGATAAAGTTGAGGTAGAGAGCTGATTGCCATTCTATGCTCTGTTCTATGATAATTCTTCAGGCTTTACTCTAATACAAATAGCTTAATATTTATAAAATTAAACAAATCATGTAGATTTGTCGGTTAATGTGATAAATGTTTCATATAACAATGGGGATAATCATACGAATAATAATAATTTTTATGCATATTAAGCTATTTGTTTTAGAGTAAAGCCTGAAGGGGATCTAATTGAAAACAATATGGTTCCCTTATATGTCTTGTTCTAATTTGCATGATGGGGATTTTTAAAACTCTGAAATAACAGATAGTGGTTTAACTGCTACCGTCAACATGAATCTAGACTTCAGGTCATCTCATCCACTGTCAAATAAGACGGGTTTAGTCAAACGTGTAAATGATACAGCTAGAAAACTGACTAGTCAGTTAAAGAAGTCAAACAAAGAACTGTAGTATGTAAAAGAAGCGCTAACAGTTAAAAATTATCCTCTTTAGTTTACTTAGAAATTCGTGCAAACACATAAAAAACTAAATAATTAGAGTAACACAAGTACGAATAATAATGATAACACGAGTAGAAAGGAGTTTACAGTCTCCATTGTGTTAACCCATTAGGAACGAACATTAGAAACTTTACGTAGGATCCTCAACAAAGTTGGAATTAGAGTGACATTTCAACCTACAAACTCACTCACAGATGGCTTAAGGATCCGATAGAACCAATTCACAGAAATAATCTAATCTACCAAATTCCATGTAACGACGATGAAGTCAAGTACATAGGTCGAACTAGCCCGATTGGTCGGGGTCACTTAGAATAAACGAACATAGGAATTTAGTGAAATGTAGAACGACAGACCTTAATAAGATCAATAATCTAGAAGATGAAACCAGTGTACTCAAGTGCAAAATAATTAGGTGGAGAGAGAGAGAGAGAGAGAGAGGGGGATTGATTACTGAATGTTTGTTCATCGAATCAACACCCACCCAACACATGTAATAGAAATGATACAACACCTATATGAGAGATATGGAAAGTTTTACTACCAACAGAAACAAAGAATATCAGGTGGGTGACAGAACTATGAAAATCAAACATCGACAGAAGTAATGATTACATTCATGTAGTAATGAGCAAAGATAATTTATGCTTGAAACTTTGTCATGAAGTAAATTATACTATATCACTATGAGCTGTATACCAAATAAACAAATTTATTATGAATGAAATACACTAATGAGTCACTAAGGGACAATCTATGTAGTAGTCTGTTTCAGAATTATTCGCCTAGATCAAATTCAGCCGACCAAACTCTGTAATATTACCAATAAGTGAAGAGATACATTATTGTTGTAAGGTACTAACAAGTAAGCTTTCTACTAATTGGCACTCACTAGTTAACATTAATATACAACAAACTACAGTGTCATATCACATCAGTTAATGGTCATACTGTACAACTTGCTTGATTGATGGATATATCATGGACTCAATTTGTGAAAATTGACTATACTATACCTGTATCATTACAATTGTTACGTAACAGCCAAATATATTAACTAATTACAAAAGTGATTGTTTTAAAAGTAATGAACAACAAGTCAAGAGTGAAGATTATTAACTAGAAAAAAGTATATCAGGTTTTGTCGGCATATTACTTAAAACTCCTTGAATAGGATGTATAATCTATTCAGTACTACTCAGATTTCATTAATCACCTAGATGATATCGGTTGATAATAAAACATTAGCTCAGGATACTAAAACCACCCCAAGACTTGATTACCACTTAAATGACTGATATGATACAGCTTCAAAGTTAATTTAAAGGTTCCTTTTCACTATAAAATCAAGATAGTAATTATTATTGTAAGACATTTAGAGCTAAAATTGAAACAAGACAACTGATGAGTAGCATTCCATTTTAGTCTATTCCTTAGAAATGTCACATAGTGAAGAAACAGTATCATCTAGTGGATAACGTTTTGGACAAAATTTATTGTTCATATTCATATAATGTAATCTTATAACAACTCTGAGATAGAGTGTATTAATTGGTCACGGGAGTACAACCAATTTCATGTTGTCTAGTCCTGAGTGCAGACCGAATCTTATTGATCCTATTTAGAATTGTGGCCACCAAGCTAAGGAGCTCAGCATCGTTGTGCCACATTGCAAAATGTGATCGATAGAATTCTGTCTGCACTCAGGACTAGACAACATGAAGTTGGTTGCACTCCCATGACCAATCAATACATGTAAGCCAGTCCTACAGAAGGTCAGTCACGGTCCGAATAGCTCAGTGGTAAAGTTGCTGACTACAACACTGGGTGGCGCGGGTTTGAATCTCAGGCCGGATATCAATTCCATCGAGGTTGCAAATACACCTTGCTGACGAGTGCCAAGAAGCAAGAAACCTAGGTCCAGGGTTTTCTGCCGATCGCCTCCAACCAACTAACATCTGGGACAGATGATACATAGTACTAATTCTCTTTCCTTCAGTGGATGCTATCGTGAATAAGGTTAAAGGATTGACAGGAGATCTGATATGTCGAATGAAGCCGTTTCTAGATGAGTCAAAATGGTTTAATTTAATACCTATGATTAATAATCCGGTAGATTGTATGGTGCTATCAAGATTCATAAACCAGATTATTCTATTAGGCTTACAGTAGATTTTAGAAACACTCCAACTTACGAGTTGTCTAAATATTTAGTAATGGTGCTAAGTCCAATAAGAGATCATTGAACATCGCGACTTACTAACTCTTATGATTTGAAGCATGGATTAGATGACATAGACTTAGATTACAATGAAAAGATGGTTAGATTTGACATAAATAGCGTTTACACGAATACACTGATCGACATGGCACTAGCGGCAGTTAGAAATGGGCGTAGAGATGACAATGAGCTTACGCACAGAACTGAGTTGCCGATCGAAGAAATTATGCTAGAAGTACGATTGGGCCTAACATCTACTTTTTTAATTTCGAAAATAAATTCCATAAACAAACTGGAGGTGCTACCATGGAATCACCAATATCCCCTATCGTCGCAGACATACTTATGGATAGCTGGGAACAGATGGGCCTTCAAACATTTCATACTACTTCAAAGATATGGTTCTCATATGTAGATGATACGTTTACAGTACTGAAATTGAAACACATCAATAGGATCTTGGCACATATTAATTCAGTAGTCAATGCAATCTAATTTACCTGTGACTAAGATAGTAGTGAAGGTGAGCTAGCAATGTTGGATTGCAAGATTAAACGAACACAAGTAGGAAATCTAGAGACTAGTGTCGTCTATAGGAAACCTATCCATTCAAACCGCTACTTAGACTTCGAATCATCCCACCTCATTTCACTTAAAGTAGGCTTAGTTAAATGATTAAGTGATAGAGCGAAAACGCTTACTAGTAGATCGGAAAATCTGTGACAAGAAATTAGACGCATCAAGAATACCCTACATCTCAATAACTACCCAACAAAATTTATAGATAAATTCATCATAAATCGATAGAGAAATAAATATCAACGATGGTAGAAGTAGTAGTAATACAGGTATTGTTAACAATAATCCCACTACTGATAGTAATAAATGGTGACAGGATTGAGAGAGAAATCAAAGCATCTGCTGTGTTACCATACGAGGAAGGCACCTCAGAAACATTACGAAGAATTCTCAATAAGGCTGGATGGGATGAAAGTGGCATTCAAACCAACAAACTTGCTTAGAAACAAGTTTTGTAGGTTAAAAGATTCTCTTTATGCTATTAAGCAAAAGAATCTGGTTTACCAGAAGATCCCTTGCAATGACTGCGAGGTCAAACACACACGTCACTGTAGTCGACCAGGGACAGTTAGAATAACCGAACATAAAAGCCTAGCTAAATCAAAATTGGTCACTCCGAATAAGATAAGAACTTCCAGTTTTCATATATAATGCCTTAACAAGTAAATGTGTGATCAGATTGTTCGAAATGTATAGCGCTAATACATCACATTTTTCAGATAATCTACGTCTTCTAATTACATTATGCAAACCGTATCTTTGTTTATCCAATCAACACCAAATACATGCAGTAACAGGAATGATTCTTCACCTGTCCCAGATATATGCAAAATTCTACTACCCTTGCCATCACAGAGAAGGAGAGAAAATTAGGAATATATAAAGACTGTCTCGAAGTTGTTGTGGAGTTACTTGATATGACTATGGACAATAAATTGTGTCCAAAATGTTGTTATCGAATAAATGATACTGTTTCACCATGTGACAATTCTAATAAAAAACAGAATGAAATGGAATTTTAATCTACTGGAATGCCCAAGTCATATATATATATATATATATACTACGATGCAATGATGGGAACAGAAATACCCATTCACAACGCAAAGTGAAACAAGATGAAGATGAATTATCTCCCAAGAGATTAGGTGGAAAATGTGAAAAGGCTAGACGTGATATTCATGTTCATGATGAAGATTATATTTATTCGTGATAAGTTATGTCACCGTTAACAGGATACAAAGTAATCATTAGACAAGAAGTTTCAAAGCATAGTCGACAAAAAGAATTACAGGAATACTAAATGCTTAATACTAAGAGTATTAAATATGAATAGAGCCGAAAAATAAAGAATTTCTTCAGAACAGTAAAGATTCATTTGATTTCGAAGCTCATCATCAGCTGCTTATATGCTTGAATTGAATTAATGCAAATTTATCAGTTTAAGACAAAGATAGCATTGTTGTTACATTATTCAAGTCGCAGAAATCGACATAGTAGAGATAAGAAAAGTAACAATAAGGTTGCTTAGATGAATATTCAAGAGTGGAGCTTCGATATAAGATGTCAAGAAATATGTTCCATATCTAAAGCAAAGTTAACGGAAAAATATGCTGCAGAGGTTCCAAGATTTACACCGGCTAAGAAAATACGATTAGTAGATTACAGACAAAGAATTTGAGGGTTTGAAATGGTGGAGAATATTTGTAGCTCATGTGGATGATCTTGGTTGTATTGTCTTCTCTGAGATGGGTTGTTTAATCATACAGCTTTCATTCTCTTTCTAGAAGACATCATCAGCAGCATTAGCTTCACTATGAATTCAGCCGTTAATATCTCCCCATCAGTTAGTGATTTAGTAGCTTGCTGTAACAAACTGGTCTGTGACTGCGTGCAGACTCTATTCAAAAGAGCGAGAACACACTGCAGTACAACAACTTCATACAGAAAGGAAGAAAATTACCTCATGTGCATCCTAAAGAAGAACGACTACCCACGAAACTTTACCAAAAGATACCTATCCCGTACATCATCAACTACATAGTCATCGACACTAATCAATAAACTCATCATCCTACCATACATAAAGAATATGTCAAAGATCACGACAACGTTACTGAGACCACTTGGAATTGGTGTGGCTCATAAACCAACAAACTCCCTACAAACACTATTATGAAGACCTAAGGATGTGACAACAATCAGAGAAGACAAACCGAATATCATTTACAAAATCAACTGAATAACTGTAGTCAACACTACATTGGACAAAGTGGTCGCCGTCTTCGCCTTCGTCATTTACATGAACACTAATTGGCCAGTAAATGTCACACATGACATTTCATCACTCATTTCAATTCACGTGGATCACAACTATGGACATGAACTCAATTTCGACAATGTAGTGTTGATCTTGGATGGAGAGAGGAAACACAAAGAATATCAGAGAATTCCTAGAAGCTTGTCATTCACGCCAGTCAGTCATCAATCAATCGATGTTTATGAAACGTAGCGATAAGAAGGCAGCCAATAGTGGAGTTTTCAAGTCGTGATCAGATCATGTTCAGGTCATGATTTATGCATGCGCTGACATGAGGACCTAATTGGAGGAATTCGACCTCATACATCAAATCTGATTGGTCCATTTGTGGCTTCACTTTCTGAGAGTTTTGTAACTTCGTATATGTCATATGTTTGTCTAATAAAAGTTGTTGTCACTGTTCTTGCAGTCGCAGGCCGTCTTTGTCTTTTGATTTCTCCGTGGCTCAGTGAAGCAGAAGGTACTGAGGGAGATCAGTGGTAAAGGTATTCAGTTGAGGTGTGTATTGAGTCTCAGTATCATTATACCCACGCGCGCAACCCCACCACTCGGTCACAACAGTTTAGACATAGACCGAGTCTATCGGCCAGTAGGAAAAAATGATGAACGGCAGAGACGTGAGAGTTGAAGCAGAGGAACAGCCAACAGGAATTCTATACATTCAGTCAATGATACAACAATGAAGGAAACAAAGAATCACAAAATAGTTAGTTAGGGCAAGCTACTGGATAACTCACTCACTGAATGACGGAGAGATGTTGATAGCTCGCTTCATATTGCAGTTAGTACTGAAGATGTCGTCTAGAGGAAGGATGAAAGCTCCTTGATTTAACAATCCAGCCGAGAGAATACAATAAAACGAAGAGTATGAGATAGAGTAACGCTATGAATTGTTGAGTCAGTAATGTTACGTACTCACACCATCATAAATAACAATATTAAAAAAAGAAATTGTAATAGTAAGGGTAGAATAAAATAGAGATGATCTAATCCGGTATCATAATATAACGTTTTGGTTCTATGCTCTAAACTCGTTCTAATATATCTGCTTTGTAAATTCGCTCACTGCTTGGAAGCATATTTTAAATAGTTTGTAGTAAACCTCTGTTGAAACTAGTAAGAAACATCTCGTCATTCAATTCGAGAGGGATCATATAAAACTGGTAGACTTTCAACATCCGTTTTCGGTTCCCTTTAATTCAAAAACTTTGTGAGCAACTTAGCAATTATACACATAGTCAGTATCATTTGCCATGGTAACAACGTTAAACTTTAGTATCCGTCCCAATGTCTGTTTCAAGTTGTCCAGCATTAGTGTTCTACTTGTGACTTGATAAACTATAAGTGATTTTCAGTGATAGAGAAAAATATGTCGGCTTGACAACATGAAATCTATTAATCTGGTTGTGGCTAGCAGAAGAATCCAGGAAGAGCGTTTTGTCCTATTTGGGACTCGTCAGCTGGATGTACTGCACCCCAGTGATGTTGTTCCCACTGAGACTTGTACCTCATACCTATCACTTCAAACGCCAAGGCGTTCCTCTGTGGCATAGTGGAGAACGCCTTGGCGTTTGAAGCGGTGGGTGCGAGATTCGGGTCTTAGTGGGAACAACACTGAATGGGGTGCAGGTACATCTAGTTGACGAGTCCCAAATAGGACGAAACGCTCGTCCTGATTTCTTCTGCTAGCTACAACCAACCAAGCTATCATAATTAACACTTAAGCAGTATCGCGGCATCCGCATAGAAGCCCATATGCCAATAGAGGTTGAACAATTCGATCCAACAAAACAACGGAGAATAACAAGTATGTCAATAAATAGTAATTAAGTCTATTGGCTTTTTTATCCATTCGGTTGGATTGTAAAGTTGGGAAAACTGATATTTTCGGAAAGCAGTGTTGTTTCACTTTTTTTCTATCAGCCATGATATCATCACATGTCTTGGTGACATTATAATTAACTAGTCTTTCTTAAATATATATTCTAAATGTCATAATATCGTCTTAACTACAATTTTTGTGCGAATACTGGAGTAACTTCAAGTGTCGGAAAATCGTTGGGAACCTTGATGGGCTGAATAGTATGAGACTCCTTATTTCAATTTTTCATGGCATGCACTTTGTCGTTAAGCGACTGATTCAGAGGTTAATGTCTCGTAGCAACTTAGAGGATAAACTTTCGAACATGACTCCCATTAATTCACCTTCTACTGTGAAGCCAGGTAGTTCGAGGCGCATTCTTTTCAAATAAGTTAGAAAGCTTTCCTCCGCCTAGATGAAAAGAGGTGCGAGTAGATCCATTATAAGTGTAATAATTACACATTTTGTCTATACTAGTCACAGCATCAGAACTGGTTCATCTATAAGGTGAGAAAAAATTTGGTGAAAACAATAGGTAACCGCCTTCTGTTTATTTCAGAAGCTGGTGTCATATACTAGAACAAAGTGGAATTATGCGTATATTTCATAGTTCAATCACTGAACATGGTGTTAATTTTGTTTCCACGCTATCCTTTATCATGTTGTATCCGAAAAATTATTTTCACATGTTATGCAACTTCATATTTTATCCGGTTAATCATGTTGGTTTCTATTCACCTCCATGATCAATTTTCACTTTGCATTACACTTGTGAATGTGTCACCTTCATTCATTCTCTGCTACTAGGTTTAATGAAATAATATAGTTAAACATAAGTGGAAAATATTGATCTCGATGACTAGGTAGAGGATTTCATTACGCGCGCTTCGTCCTATTTGGGACTCGTCAGCTGAATGTGCCTGTACCCCAGTGGGTGATGTTGGCAATTTGGCCCTGTATAGCTACAGGAAATTACAAGTATCACTACAACAGCCGGCAACCGTTGCACAATAGGTGACTATTATTCCCCCGTGGCATAGTGGATAACGCTTTAGCGTTTGAAGCAAAGGGTACTAGGTTTGAGCCTTGGTGGAACAATATCACTCACTGAGGTCCAGGTACATCTAGCAGATAAGTTCAAACAGGACGAAACGCGCATGTTGGATTCTTCTGATGGTCACCAAAATCAGTATAACAGCATGAATATCCTACGGTACCGAGGCATCCACACTGGGTCCATCTACCAATAAAGGTCGAGCAATTCGGCTCTGCATAGCAACGGGAAATAACTAGTTCATTACAAGAAGTGAAGAAATTTCGATTGCAGAGCTATGGACAATGAAATCGTCTAGAAATATATTTTCACTGAACTCTTTTTCCTAACATCCACTGTGTTCATCCGTTTGTGAAAGTTTGTGTGTGTGTGTGTGTGTGTGTGTGTGTGTGAACACATACACACTGGAAGGGAGAGTCAAACTATACAATCGACGACGCGGGAATATGCACCCAAATGGTTGCAAAAACTAGCTGAATTCTGAAATATGCAGGGGGAGGATAATCAAATTCGCCATGGTCAAACATATTATGGAATTGTTTTGGCATTATGACTTATACCATATCCATCGCATCAATCGCATCAAAAAAATTGGTTATGGATTTGAGTTTTCGTCGGAGCGTTATTTCCTTAGTGGGGTGAAGGTTCACTCAGGTGACGAGTCTGAAATGGGATAAAACTTACGTTTTGAATTCCCTGCTAATCACTATTCATCAGCTTATTATTATTTGTCCCTTGGGTTCCTAGTGAAATACTGGGCTTCAGTAGCACGTCCCCATTTCACTCTGTTCTCTGCAATCTTTGTAATCTGACTTCACCACTGCCCAAAAGCTTTCATTTCTTCCTCACACCATCTCTTCCATGTCATCCTCGGCACCGATGCCCGACTCTCCGTCTCCCATCTAGGTTCCACTCGACGGCCTGGCCTGTCGAGTGATGTCCCCGAATGGTCTTCTCAGTGTATGCCCAATCTATCTCAACTTCCTTCTGTATATTTGTTGAGCTGTAGGTTGTTGGTTGTTCGTTGGCAGCCAGCCAGTCAAAGTCAGCATCGAATGAGCGTAGGTGGCAGCTGTTGATGTGATTTATGCATGCAGTTCGTTGGAAATTCTTTTCGTAACGCACCAAGTCTCTCAACCATCACATAGAAGCACTGGCTTACTTGACGTTGGTGTTGAAAATCTGGATGTTGTCCACACTTAATGCTGAGTGCAGTGGATCTCCACACTGATTGTTCCAGATTATTGAAGGAAGATCTACCTTGCTGTCTTTCTGATCCTGACTTCAACGTCCTCACCTGTGCTGCCACAACTTGTGGCTGAAACGACGCTGCCTAGGCAGGTAGGTGGAAGAGATAACCTCCTTTAGATTTCTCCCGTTGATGGTGATTGGTGCTTGTTGTTGTTGTTGTTGGTTGGGTATCATCATCACCTCTGTCCTCTCTGTGTTCACTTGATGTCCCATATCCTCTTCTTCACCTCTTCTGCGAACTTGTCAGTTTTCACCTGTTAATCTTGGAGTTTGTGCAACAAGACATTATACATAAATCATCATCATCGACGAAATCGAAATCTTCTAGGGTCTTCTCATCGGCCAAACACCGTATGTTCATCTCACAGATCCTCACGGTTTGTTGCATGATCCATTTCAGTCCAATCGACCAAAACCAGGAAGATCATTAATGATGTGATAGTAGGCGACAACCTTATCTTACTCCTGTCCCCTATCTTCACTTCAAAGGCGTCACTGAGCTTTCCATTGTGAATCACTTGACTTGTTGCATCATATAGCATGTAGCTGCTGATGAATGAGATTGATAAAGGTTTATGGCACTAAGACCGTGGTGTTGAAGCAGCTGCCAAATTACTTCCCGGTCGGCGCTATCAAAGGCCTTTTCAAAGTTGATGAAGATGAGGTAAGGCGAAGAGTTGACTGCCATTCTATGCTCTGTTTGACAATGATACGTAGCGTAGCGTTGCCACTTGTTACACACACGTTTTCCTGAAGCCAACCAGCCTGTTCCGGTCGTAATTTTGTATCAAGCGCATCTTTTAGCCTCTCCAGGATGATGTGGCTAAGTATTTTGCCTAGGGTGGACAGGAACATGATTCGGTGCCAGTTCTTGTTCTTGCAAAGACTTAGGTCTCCCTTCTTTGTAACTTTGACAAAATAGCCTTTCTTCCAATCAACTGGCAAGTACCTTTCCTTCCTTCCAGACCTTCTGCAATAGTATTGTTAGCGTGTCCGCCATTGTTTCTGCGTCTGTTTTCAGTGCTTAGGGAGGAATTCCATCTGATCCTACTGCTTTGCCAGATTTCAGCAACTTTATGGGGTTCAGGACTCCAACTTTTGTCGGACGGCCTGTGTTCACTTGTAGTTCTGCCATTGCTGGTGGTATTTCTGGACGAGTTGAACGTGGTGGGGGTGGCCGATTCAAGAGTTTTCTGAAGTGGTCAGCCCATCGTTTCCTTTGTTTCTTCTCTCTCTTTGGTAACTAAGTTTCCTCCCCTATCTTTTATTGGTTTCATCTGTGTTTTGTTGATCTCTTCCAGTCTAGATAATAACCTGGTTATTTGATGCAATGTTGTCAGGTCTCTTTCTCTCCTACCTGCAGCCTATTTTGCTTCACTTGCCAATGTGTCGTGGAAGTGTCTTTTGTCTTTGTGTGCACTCTTCTTCACTTCTTTGTCCAGTGTTGTGTTTTGTAGGCTGTGTTCAGTTCCTCCTCTCGTTGTTCATCGTTGCACTGCACTGCACCGGTTCATCTTCTGCTTCACCATCTTCCTCGCCCTGCTCCATCAGCTTCCATGGTCCGTTGAGATCCATTCCTTGTCTTGTTTCCTCTTCCTTCCTTATACGGTTATGCAGGTTTCCTTCCACGTCTCTTTCAAAGAGTTCCAGTGTTCTCCCACTCCCGATCCTTCAGGAATGTTGCTCAATATCTCCCTATTTTGTTCTGATGGCTGACGTGGGGATGTCCCTTGCAGTTCCGTCCTTCACTTTCTGTTCTGGATGCAGGTTCCTTGCACTAGATAGTGAGTGGTGTGAACCTACATCTGCTCCCCCTTATTGATCTGATTTTGTGTCCAGCAGTCTGCGTCTCCACTTTCTTCACATTGAGATTGAGATGAAGTCGATCTGATTTTTAGTGTAGTGTTTCCTGGTGTCTGGTGAAATCAAATCCATGTCGCTTTGTGAATATCCTTGTGTTTGTACACTCTGCCTCCAATCTCCAAAGCATTAGATGCGCAGAAATCTGCAAACAATTCTCCATTCTCGTTCATTTCACCGAGCGCTTCTCGACCCATACTGAGTTCTCTTCCTGTGTTGTCCGCTCCTAGTTTCATATTCATGTCTCCCATTAGAATTTTGATGTCGCCAACTGAGGTCTTGTCCAGTATTGGTTGCAGTTGTCTGTAGAATTCCTCCTTCTTCTCTTCATCTGCTTAATTATTTGTAGGTGCACAGCCTAGCACTGTATGATTGTGACCTCCCTTCCTTTTGAGTTAAACCTTGGTGTCATGATCGTTATGCTGGAGGAGATTGGTTCCCACTGCATGAGAGAGAGCCTTCGACGCTATTGGGGACATCATTATAGCCACTCCCTCAGTGTGGTGGTGGTTGTCGTCTAAGTGACAATATTGGAGTAGATTATTGATTATCCAGTTGACAGTTTGGAGAGTCAACTTGCATTCTATCTGCAGATTCCTAACAATTCTATGCTATATCTTCCCATCCCTTTTGCTATCTGGAAGCCTTGTCAGCCGGCTTCAAACATCATGCGGACATTCCATGTCTCCATGTTTACTTTTGCTTTCATCGAGATAGAGAATACACCTTGGCCAGTTGGCTTCATGAAGACAGACTTTCACCAACCGACATCATTTCGTCTCTCCGATTTCAGGAAGGAATACGTTTGTTTTCATTTTCTATATTTTCTTTGTGCTTTGAAGTTTCTTTAGCCATTGGATTGGTTTTACTGGGTAGGGTTGGTAGCCCTATGCCCAACCTTTCCTCTTTTTCTCGGCTTAGGACCGGCTAGTAAACTAGTGAACTAGTTAACTAGGTGACGTTACTAACCATCAATAATGTAAGGTTAAGGAATCACTGTTCAAACGGCGAAAGACATACATGATTTGTAGCCATCCTAGTTTGTTGAAAAATAATTTATGATATATTCATCCCTACATTTTGTAATTTCAATGCTTTTATTACTAAAATTGAAGTGAACAGTTATCCTTCTCGCCTTAATTTAACTTCTGTATTCTCATAATTATTTTATTTGTCGTCTCATTTTCGTCTTCTTATAGAAATCGACATAGTAAGTAACAGTTCTATCAAATTTTCGCAAATTTATCTCATTGTAAGGATTAACTTTCTCTTCAACAGATACCGTCCAAATTTTAAAAGTAGAGTGGAATTGAAGGGTTACAAATCATCCAAATACGATACAGAAAGGTAAATCAGGTATTGGGATAGAAGTGACATACTATTATTCACTGAAAAGGTATGTGATGGTGAAAACACAGCTGATACGGCTGTGAGAATAGACTACTACTACAGTTACTACTACTACTACTACTACTACTACTACTACTACTACTACTACTACTACTACTACTACTACTACTACTACTACTACTACTACTACTACTACACTACTACTACTACTACACTACTACTACTACTACTACTACTATTACTACTACTACTACTACTACTACTACTACTACTACTACACTACTACTACTACCACACTACCACTACACTACTACTACTACTACTACTACTACTACTACTACTACTACTACTACTACTACTACTACTACTACTACTACTACTACTACTACTACTACTACTACTACTACTACTACTACTACTACACTACTACTACTACTACTGCCACTTATTGCTTAACCTGCTCAAACCGCTTGCTCTGGAGACTTTTTCCATGACTATCTCGGTTTAATCTCCTACCACTTTAAAAAGGGGTGCACCGGTCAGTGTTTTTCATCGTATTTTCAACGCTTCTTTGCAGTCAGGGTATATGTACACGTTGACACTTCACTTAGCTAGGGTTAAGAGAATTTTATCGTTTTAGCCGATGATTTGTCTACCCAAATATCATTCTCTCGTAATGAATACTAATTTTTAGTTACATGTTACACGGAAGATAGTAATCAAAGAGATTTGTTGTTACTACTATCGCATTATTATTATTATTATTATTGTGATTATGATTATTTTAACACAACTAATATTTCCCATCTTTTTCCCACTTACTTTCATTTTATTAACGTCTTCTGTTACTTCTGTCGTCTTCCTCTCCTTATCTCTTTTATGATTATGTGTATACATATGAATACAAAAAATATACGGGGAAACATGCAAATCACATGGGAAATCAATTTGTACCCGTTGAAAATTTTAAAACATTCAATGTTTTTCAAAAAATTATTTTAGATTAAGAAAAATCACTTTATTGAAAGTAAAATTACCTCAAGCATGTTCAATTGTCATTGAACATTATGGAGTGTAAACTGAGTACTTTTTAACGTCTACACATTCACGGCATCTATCATCTTTAATCTACAACTTAAATTAGTCATAGAGCCAATGAAAGTACAGTAACTGTTGACAGCTGTTTCGTTTCAGTAAGGGTCTCCTCAGCGGTATGTACCCACAATCTCGCTGGAGATCTAACTCAGGATCTAGAGGTGTTGAGGTGAAAGTCCTAACCATTTAGTAGCTAAGTGAGAGTCTTAGTGGTCCACTGTCTCTTACTGCGATGTCAGTGCAGGCTGATTTTCATAAATGAGTTAAGGTCAAGGAATAGTATTAGAAGTAAACTACGCAAAATATCCTGTTCTCTAATATAAGGGAAAAACTGGAGCACTGTGGTAAACTATAATTCCATAGTAAATCTATTTATTCGATATATGGTGCACAATGATACAGTATTATTCACTGGATGACCTTTCAACCACAATCTTATATTCATATCATAATAGTCATACGACTTTCAAACTTCTTTTATATAATTCAATAACTCCTTCATTCATTCGTTTTAATGGTAGTAACATTCTCCAGATATTTGCAATATGTGAAGAGTCATTCCTGTTACAATGGAATACACCCATTTGATCATAGGAAAAGACAAGACGTGGCTACAGCAAAGAGAAAAAATTCTCTTTTCGACGAAGTCATCTACTAAGCGGTACATTTGTGAATATATATTATAGTGAGTGGCAGGACGTTCCACAATTACTTCTGGTTAGGGAGCAAAATTTATTGAATAACTGAAGGAAGTTAATTAATACACATTTGAGTTTTATTATTGTTATTTGGCTCTTGGGTTCCTAATGGAACATAGGGCTTCACTATCACGTCTCCATTCCACTCTCTTCTCTGCTGTCTTTTGAATCTAGCGCCACCCCTGCCCATAAGCTCTCATTTCTTCCTCACACCATCTCCTACATGTCATCGTCGCCTCGGACACCCAACTCGTCCTTTCCCATCTGGGTTCCACTCGATAACCTGGAGTGGTGCGTGATGGCTCCGAATGGTTTTCTCAGTGTGTGCCCAATCCATCTCCACTTTGTTCCTTTGCATATCTGTTGAGCGATAGGTTCTTGGTTGGTTCCTTGCCAGAGTTCCTCATTGCTTATTTTCATTATTCTGGCCATCTGATCTTCAGTATCGAGTGAGCGTAAGTGGCAGCTGTTGATGATGTATGTCTGTAGTCTATTGGAAATGCTTTTCGTGACACGCCTAGTTTCCCAACCATCACATGGAAGCACTGACTTGACTGGTATTGGTGTTGAAAATCTGGATCTTGTTCACGCTTCATGCTGAGTGCAGTGCAATGTAGTGTAGCAGATCTGCGCACTGATTACTTCAGGTTGATGAAGAAAGGCCTGTCTTGCTGTTTCCGAAAAACGCTAAACACATCTTCAAGAAAATCAGATATGGGTCGATTCATTTAAAGCTATGGACGAAGCATTTGTTTTCTATTCTGAATTATGTAGTAAGCAACTTTACTGTTCTCGTAGCCTTAAGCAGCATACAGATCTACTAATTGGTCAGTGGAGAGTGATCAGTCTCATTTTATCTATTCCTAAATGCTGACTGTAGCTCCGTTCGACCCACCTTTCGTACGTTTTAGAAGCCGCCAGTTCTACAAGAGATGAATAGTGACCTGAATAGGTCAGTGGTAAGGTTCCTAATTACATTACTGTGTAATGCAGGCTAGAATCTCTCAAAGTATATCAGTTCGTCTGAGGTTATACTAATGTCTTGCTGAAGTGTGCCAGAAAGTGCGAAAATTGTGTCGATTAGGACTTTGAATCGACTACGCCAAACCATCTAGCAACTCCCAAACGTACTTATAAAAATATGAACTTACTGTGTCATCATCCTAGTGTTTACTTTGAGATATGTTTATAAAATACAAAGCTTGTGACACAATGGTGATTTAGCTAGCATTGAGATCCAGGACACAGGTTTTTTTATATCCTACTTGAGGGATCTTCACCTGGACATACCTGCATTTCGGTGAGTCTCAGCTGGAGCACCATTAATCACAAGCCTAAAAGAAGACCAAACTTACATTTTGGATTTCATAGCTAGCCATGATCAAAGAAGCAACATCAAAACATGTGTCCAAGGAACTTATGCTATCCACAGAGACATATCAGATTGGTCCAGTATAATAATCAACAGAAAAAGTTACAAAAATCAAATAAAAATGTTATTAGTATTCAAAGAAGTTGTTGGAGTAAAACATGATATCAACTGAAAATTGTTTTTGAGCGAAAAGAAAGCGTTTAATAGTCAATAACTCACGTAAATTTTATTCTCCAGCCTAATCCAATGTTTTATTGCAGCTTAACGAAGTGATTTAAGCAAACTTATTACTATGTGAACACTATAAACTATAGGAAGTTTTAAGTACAACTCGTAGATGGATATTTGCATAAATAAATAGTAATATTAGTAGTAGTAGTAGTATAATTGTTTTTATCTGATACCGTCGTTGATTGGACCGAATCGATTGGTCTATATTGACATATGAGCTCCTGTACGGAGGCCTAAATATTGCCTGCCTTGTAATTATGTTAATGACGGATCATGGCTAGCAGTGGAATCCAGGATGCGCATTTCGTCCTATTTGGGAAGAATCCTGGTGGGAACAACACCAATCACTATGAAGCAGGTACCTCCAGCTGACGAGTCCCAAGTCGGACGAAACGAGCATCCTGGATTCCACTGCTAGCCAATATACATCATTACTATATCTAATTTACTGCTTGAAAAAAGCCTAATTCCGTTTTTGAAACTTTCAGGACGTCCACATCCACAGCAGTGATTCATCACAAATACTTCAGACTCTTCAAAAGTTATATAACCACTAGAACTAAAAGCACGAAAAACCGTTGAAATATCAAAATGAAGTTGTTCAACACTTTAGTGTGATTGTAGGTGATAAATTGTGCTGGAAACATCAGTCTGGTTTGGTAGATAACGTCTGGCGTTTGAAGCGATCGCTTCCGAGTTCGAATCCTGGTGGGAACAACATCACTCACTGGGAGGCAGATACATCTAGCTGACGAATCCCAAATAGGACGAAACTTGCTTCCTGAATTTCACTTCTAGCTACTACTTGTCATTACTATACATAATTAAAACATAGGCAATATCGAGGCATCTGCACAGCAGCCCATATGCCAATAGAGACGGGTCCATTCGGTCCAATCAACGATGGTATGATGTAAAAGCAACGATACTAAAACTACACCCGTCACACAAGAAGTGGCTGTCACGGCTCGTTGGTGTAGTGGATAACGCACTGACATTTGAAGCGATCGCTCCGGAGTCCGAATCCCTGTGGGAACAACATCCAGCTGACGAGTCCCAAACAGGACGAAATGCTCATCTTGGATTCCACTGTTAGCCACAATCCATCAGTAACATTAGTAGTAATGATGGTGAACGCTAGTTGCGTGTAGACTTCGCATCTGCGTTATTATTTCGCTGTATGTTTACATCAATATTGTCAATATATCAGTTCACTTATTGTTCTCTTCATAACCTTCATATACATCTGCGTGTTAGATATGCTTGAGAACGTGAACACGTACAGGAATTATTATTCATTATTGTCGCTCTCCAATTTCCATATCTGTTTGATGTATCCATTTACTTGTTGAGAAAAGATGACTCATTCAAATTTGTGTTCTAATTGTTTTTCACTGAAAGATTCACCAGTCCTATGTAAAAATGTTCTAAAAGGATTTCAAAATCATTAGGTTCTGGCTAGCGAACACTCCTGGTCGGTATAAGTGGGATAGCGCTGCTCATATCTGTCAGTAGTATATTAGGTGCGGTTTAAAAACTCACTATCTTGACACTATTTGTAGTGTTAGATTGATTATATAATGTGCTATGAATATTTTGATGAAATTTCTTACCATGGACTGTGCATTTTTGCAAACAACTAATTTGTTTCAAATATATTCTCTGTATTCTTAAACATCGTTATTACACAGTCCTTGGTTGGACCGAATTGATCAGTCTCTGTTGGCCTATAGGCTCCTGTAAGAATGTCTCGATATTACCTGTCTTTTAACTGTATATAGTAACGATGGGTGGTGGCTAGCAGTGGAATCCAGGATTAGCATTTCGTTCTATTTGGGACTTGTTAGCTGGATGTACCTGCCTCCCAGTGAGTGATGTTGTTCCCACCAGGATTTAGACTCAGGAGCGATCGCTTTAAACGCGAGAGCATGTACATCCAGTTGACGAGTCCCAAATAGGACGGAATGTGCTTCCTGGATTCCACTTCCAGCCACTACTCATCATTACTATACATATTAGACTTGTTTATTTGATTTAAAACACACTGTGGTGCAGCATTATTCACTGCATGATTTTGCTCACAATCACATCAATGTAATAACACTACTTTCTATGTTCAGTCATCTCTTGCTTTTTATTTCTATTGGTGGTGAAATTTTCCATATCTCTGGTATAGATGTTGTATCATTTCTATTACATGTGTTGGGTACTGATTCGATGAACAATGATTCAGTGATCAATCTTTCTCAATAACCACCTAATTATTTTGTTGGACTTGAGCACAGTGGTTTTATCCTACCCACCCTATTGCGTGGTTGTGTTAATGCACTCATTGCAATAGCCAAGTGCTTTTCTACATTACTGATCTTCGGATCCATCATTCTATTTTTTGATGGATTCCTGTGTTCGACTATTTCAACTGACCCCATCAATCGGGCTAGTTCGACCTATGTACTTGACTTCACAGTCATTACATGGAATTTAATGGATCAGCTTATTTTACTTAATTGATTCTATCGGATCCTTAAGCCAGCCGACAAACCTTATCTCGGAATGAGTTTGTAGGTTGAAATGTCACCCTAATTCCAGCTTTGTTGAGGATCCTACGTAAAGTTTCTGATGTACCTTCCTTATGGGGTAACACAATGGAGGCTGTGAACTTTCTACTCGTGTTATTTATGTTATCGGTTAAGGAACGAACATCAGAAATTTTACGTAGAACCTTCAATAAAGCTGAAATTAGAGTGACATTTCAGCCTACAAACTTACTCACAGATGGCTTAAGGATACCATAGAACCAATTCAAAGGAATAATATAATCTACCAAATTCCATGTAACGAAGATGAAGTCAAGTACATAGGTCAAACCAGCCCGGTTGGTCGGGGTCACTTAGAATAAACGAACATAGGAATTTAGTGAAATGTAGAATGACATACCCGAATAAGATCAATAATCTAGAACACCAGGCATGCATTAACACATATCCACACAATGGGGTAAGGTGAAACCAGTGTACTCAAGTGCAAAATAATTAGGTGGAGAGAGAGAGAGAGAGAGAGAGAGAGAGAGAGAGAGAGATGGGGATTGTTTACTGAATGTTTGTTCATCGAATCAACACCCACCCAACACATGTAACAGAAATGATAGAACACCTATATGAGAGATATGGAAAGTTTTACTACCAACAGAAACAGAGAATATCACGTGGTTGACAGGACTATATAAATCGTCTGTGGACAGTAGTATTAATACACTGATACGATTATGAGCAATAATTCATTCTCGTGAAGTAAGTAAAACTGTATCACTGTGTACTGTATATCAAATAAAAAAATGTAGTATGGAACTACATTCTGCCACAGTACTCATGTTTTTTATTTATGTTACTTTTATGCCTGGTTACCTTGAATGTTGTAGATTTTCTGTCCAATAAAATCGATAACTTTCAAGACAGATATCCTTGTGTTTTATTTACATTGTAAGATTCTATCATAGTTATTCCTGTTGCATACATTCAATGTTGATTTGATGAACATTACTTCAGTTATCAATGTTTCCTTCCATCATGATAAAGAAATATTGAAGATTTCAACTTTGTACCATCCTATTTTGTGATTATATATGAGTGCATGCATCGCAATTATCTTTCTAGTCACTAGATTTCTTATATTACTAGGGTCTACCATTTACGTTTGGTCAAGCTCTTGTACTCTATTGTGCTAACTGAACACGATTAATGATTTCTGTCTATGTACCTGATCTATCTATCAATCGTTGCATACGATTAGGTAAACTCACTAATTTCTTTCCAGTAGTTCTCATAGGATTTTTCAAAGTCTGGTATGCTTGTTTCTTAAGACTGCCTACTACCACCCATCGTCTTCCTGATTGTGGTCGAATGTATCATGTAGCAAACTGTGAGAAGCGAGAAGATGGACACTAATGAAAAGACCCCAGAAGAAGATTTGGATTTCGCCGATGATCATTTATGTTTAATGTCGTAAAAACTCGAAGATCTATAGACGAAAACTAACAGGTTGACAAAAGAGACAGGACAGAGAAAATAGGACTTCAAGTGAATATAGAGAAGATGGAGATGATGAAGATACCCAATCAACAACAATATCAAGCACTAATCACCATCCAGAAGAAAAACCTAAAGGAAGTAGTCTCTTTCACCCACCTACCTAGGCAGCATCATTTCATCTACAGGAGGCACAGACGAGGATGTCAAAACCAGAATCGGAAAGACAGCAAGACAGGCTTTCATTAGCATGAAATCAGTGTGGAGATCTTCTGCACTACACTCAGCATAAACTGTGAACAAGATCCAGATTTTCAACACCAATACCAGTCAAGTCAGTGCTCGTATATGGTTCAGAGACTTGGTGCGGCACGAAAAGCACTTCCAACAAACTACAGACATACATGATCAAAAGCTGCCACCTATGCTCACTCGATACTGAAGATCATATGGCCAGAATGATAAGAATAAGCAACAAGGAACCCTGGTTGGCTGGTAACAAACCAACCAAGACTTCAAGCAGATGGTGTGAGGAAGAAATTAAAGCTTGTGGACAGTCGTGGAACGAGATGGAAAAGACTGGAGAGAAGACAGTGAAATGGAGCACTGCTGCTGAATTCCTGTGTTCGACTAGGAACCCAAGGGACGAATAATAATAATAATAATAATAATAATAATAATAATGCTTGTTTCTTAGTGAGTTTGTTCACTTTATTTAACTTATGAGTAAGCTTTCTTATGAATTCCTCATTCTTATTATTGCCATCAGTAGTATGTATATTATGTGTGTCTGTATTTTTCATCTTTTTTCTACAGTGCCTAATGAACTTCTGGATCACTTTAGGAGTACCAAGGTTCCTTTTATATTTCCTATTTAATATCTCAGATTTTCTGTTTTACTGCTTAAACATCTTACTAAACCTATTTTAACTGATACATGACATAATCCACAGTTAGATGGTTGATAGGATTTAGAAGAAAGTCTTACTTGACCTAGGTTTCATGGTTGCTAGTACTCGTCAGGAAGGCGTATCTGTGACTTTGAGGAATCCGATATCCTGCAATGATGAGTCTCCTGGCTTGATGACCACATTGGAAAATAATCGACAAAACTTTTTTTATGATTTAGGAGTAAACAAGATGATGATGTTTCCCAAATATTCATCTAGTGTATTCGATGAACTTTCGTTGCAAACTAGCAAGTTAGTTCTTGTGGAAATTCAATCCATGCTTACTTTCGGTATAAAGACAGGCATTCCTTATCACTAAGTTACTTATTTTAACCGTTGGTGATGGATACTAGGTGTTGACATTAGAATGTAAATTTTTATAATATGAATGGGAGCGATTTCAGTTTCAGTTATATGAGAGTACCAATCAGGTACTTTAGTGTACAGTGAGGTGAATCACAACGTGAAACTATACTTTGAAGAGGGTAATTTTTCGGAAATAATCTATTATTTATGTTTATGGTTACTGGAGAGTTTGACGAAGACAATCAGTATGAAGCAATACATGAATCAGGTTGCATGCTTGCTGGTGGGCTTTAGCAAGGTATGTTTTCAACTTAGATAGGACTAACATCCCCTGTGAGATGCAAATCTACCTCATCCAATGCTGGAGTCAGAAAAGATACCGTTGAGGTATTCGGAGAATATACACTTGGGAGTTAAAGATGGTGGTATTCAATTACTACTGTAATGAATGCAACTGGAAACTGACAACAAACACTTAAGAATCCCTGTTTGGTAATGTTGATTGAGATAACATAGATCATAATCATAAGACTGAAGTGAAACTTACAAAGGGTTTCCACTGCCTGAATAAACTTCAATGGAGATCGGGCTAAAGTAGCATTTAGCGTTGAACTTTATGGACTATATAAACCTTTTAAAACTGTTAAACAAAAGATTTTGGTCTGAAAGTTGCACTTACTGGCTGAGTAATCAAACGTGTAAGTGTTAATAATTGATCTTTGTCAACTATGTTATCACAATACAACAATTTGCTTAATTAAAAAGTAGTTCAGTTTGGAAGTTTCCAGAGGTTGGCTGATTTCAAGGAAGTATTCATCACAGGCTGACATCACTTCAAGGAATACTTAAAACCTGGCAGTACTGAGTAGTTGTTTTGTCAGATAGTAAAACTTCCTGGTAATGTACACACATCACCCCACTAGAGACCAAACCCGGAACCGTAAGATTTCATGATGAGTTCGCTGACACTTAGCCACCAGGAAAAGAACCTAGAAGACTTGGATTTCGCCGATGACTTGTGCCTAATGTCACATAAACTTGAAGATCTACAGGCAAAAACTAACAAGTTGACAGAAGAGGCAGCGAAGACGGGACTTCAGGTAAATATAGAGAAGACAGAAGTGATGAAGATACCGCACCACCACCATCAACAACAACAACAAACTCCAGTCACCATCAACGGGAGAAACTTAAAGGAAGTAACCTCCTTCACTTATCTAGCAAGCACTGTTTCAACTACAGGTGGCGGTGGCACAGACGAGGATGTCAAAGTCAGAATCGGAAAAGCAAGACAGGCGTTCATTAGCCTGAAACCAGTGTGGAGATCTTCTGCACTCCACTCAGCATGTGGAACAAGATACGGATTTTCAACACCAACCTCTGTCAAGTCAGTGCTTCTGTATGGTTCAGAGACTTGGCGCATCACGAAAGGGATTTCCAATAAACTACAGACATTCATCAACAACTGCTTACACTGGCTCGCTACTGAAGATCAGATGGATTGCCAGAATAATTAGAATAAGCAACAAGGAACTCTGGGAACGAACCAACCAAGAACCTATCACGCAACAAATATGCAGGAGGAAGTGGAGATGGATTGGGCATGCACTGCGAAGACCGACTGGGGATATCACGTGCCAGGCCCTCGAGTGGAAGCCAGATGGGAAGCGACGAGTTGGACGTCCAAGGGTGACATGGAGGAGGTCGTGCGAGGAGGAAATGAGAGCTTCTGGGCTGTCGTGAAACCAGGTCCAAAAGATCTCAGAGAACAGAGGTCACTGGAGACGTGCTACTGAAGCCGTCTGTTCCACTAGGAACCCAAGGGACTAATAATAAAATAATAATAATAGCCACCAGGATGTAATCCAATGGTCAATACTTCCGTACTTTTGTCAGTCAGTATTCCATCGCTGTCATCATCTAGTACCATCGAGTAGTATGCATCCTTACAATTAACTTGGCTGACTGGATTAATCATAGCTTTTCTTTAGAACTCTGGGAAATCTGTTTCAAAAAGTGGTAGACTCCAGTAAGATAAGGTGTCTACAGAAGATTTCAGTCATAACCAGGGATGCTAACAATTGCATACGTAAAATATAGTGAACGAATTGACTATCCTTATATCAGATCGTAAGTGAAGGATGATAACAGCTTTGTTATCAAATGAACACAAGACACACCTAATAGCAGTGATTTGATATACATTTCAGATGTTTGAAAAATTCCACTATCCTAAAGTAGAAAAAGATTAGAACTTTGAAAATCATATTTCAAAGTTATCCAGTTACCTTGATTTCACTCCAGGTTCATATTCATCATTGATATCATTTGGATGAATATTGGAAACCTGGAAGCACTGGACAGCTGTTTCTTCTTAGTACGAGATTTCTCAGTAGTGTGTACCCATGACCTCGCTCCACCAAGGGTCAAACCCACATCTTCAGGTTTAGTGGCCACCATGTTACCATTTTTCACTAATTCATAAGTGAAACATATTTGCATTTTATTTTACTCAGGAATAGATGTATCCTGCATGAAGTCATGGTTATACACTTCTGAGGAGTAATATACTGAGATAAAACAGCTATCAAGCACTCTCATTTTTTTGATAGTTCTTCTACTGATGTTAGTCTATGATAAAATACCAACTTAAAAATGTTCACAGTTACACGATCCTTGTGTCAACTTATCTCTAGTTTAGAAGAAGACTGAAATATACCACATCCAGTCGTATGGAAGAGAATCTATCCATGTCATTGCAGTTGACAACGGTAAACAAAAGGAAAGTGGGTCAAAAAAAAGACTGAGATTGAAGAAGATAAAAGTATATGCAAAGATGTGATACAATAAAATGAATTATTATAGTTAATTTTGAGTTATGTTTTTAATAGTCTGTTCAAATATATTGCTAACATCTCAAAGACTCCAGTTCGATAGCCTTTACCTTCATGTAAGACTGATGCCAACAGCCAAACACTTTAAGGATTTGTGTCATATCTTGTCCCATTGAATTTTGGGGGTTTTTGGCGAATAAGAGATACTTCAAGTCGGTATTCATCGTAGACAGACATCAGTTGGAAGAAGAAAGGAAACTTAGGAGCACTGGACAGCTGTTTCGTCCTAGTATGGGACTCCTCAGAAGTGCGCACTTATGGATATGCCCCATCAGGGATCAAACCCACGACCTTCATGTTCCATGGCAAGCACGTTACCACTGAGCCATTGGGTTGGAGTTCAGTTAGAAATATAGACCACTGGATTCCAACCCAGATGCTCAACGGTAACGTGCTTGCCATGGAACGTGAAGGTCGTGAGTCCAATCCCTGGCAGGGTCATGGGTGCACGCTGCTGAGGAGCCCCATACCAGGAAGAAACAGATGTCCAGTGCTCCTAGGTTTCCAGTGATTCTCCAGATGATGTCAGTCCATGATAAATACCAATCTGAAATCAATAAACCCCCCAAAACCCTCGAATTGAAATAGATTCTGTTTTGAGGTTAGTAGGTATTTTATTTTTAAGGTAGTATTCATCACCGATTGAAATCAGTTGGAGAGCCATTAAAAATCTTATGGGTATGAGAAGGCTGTTTCGTCCTACTACAGCGATCATCAGCCGTATGCAGCCACGATCACACCAGAGATAAAACTCATGAACTTCAGGTTTCACGGAGAATGTATTAACTATTGAGTCACTAGTTGGGAGTTCAATGGTTCGCAGTTTCCCGCTTCTATCGATTCGCGATGTAGCGTGACAATCATCCAAAATCTTTCATTAGCATTCGCTTCACATCAGACTGGTTGGCGCAATAGGTCACGACTTCCCATTAGAACTTCATGATATCTTTTTGGAAGCATGTAGGTAATGAGCACCATATAGCAAAGTATTTTTGAGGTATACGGGGATTTTCTTTTTTTAATGTGGTGGCAGTCACCGATAAACATCAGTTGGAGAACCGTTGAATAGCACTCGTTAGTGATCTGCTTCGAGATGCATATCTTCAGGTTTTAATGAGAATCCGTGATCTGTGGGGTCAACCAGTCAGAAGTTAAACGGATGCCAATTGAAGACCTTGGCAGAAGTAGGGCCACTAGAACCTGAATTAGTGACTGAATGAAGCCTGAAGGTCCTGAGTTCAATCCCTTTCAGGATCTTGGGTGCGTACTTCTGAGAAGTCTCATACCATGACAAAATAGCTGTCCAGTTCTCTCAGGTTCTCTTCAGTTCTCTAACTGATTTCAATCAGTGATAAATACTACCCTAGAAATAGGTTTTAGACATTAGTTATGCACAGAGACCGACTCTAAATGCCATCAGATTATCAATTTAAATGAATGTAAGCGCCTCCTTCACCTATCTAGGAAGCACTATTTCAACTACAGGTGGCACAGACGAGGATGTCAAAACCAGAATCGGAAAGACAGCAAGACAGGCTTTCATTAGCATGAAATCAGTGTGGAGTTCTTCTGCACTACACTCAGCATAAACTGTGAACAAGATCCAGATTTTCAACACCAATACCAGTCAAGTCAGTGCTCGTATATGGTTCAGAGACTTGGTGCGGCACGAAAAGCACTTCCAACAAACTACAGACATACATGATCAAAAGCTGCCACCTATGCTCACTCGATACTGAAGATCATATGGCCAGAATGATAAGAATAAGCAACAAGGAACTCTGGTTGGCTGGCAACGAACCAACGAAGCCAGAAGTTATCGCTCAACAAATATGCAGAAGGAAGTAAAGATGGATTGGGCATACACTGAGAAGACCGACTGGGGACATCACGCGTCAGGCAAGGCCCTCGAGTGGAACCCAAAGGGGAAACGATGAATGGGCGTCCGAGGTGAGGGTGACATGGAGGGGATCGTGCAAGGAGGAAATGAGGGCTTGTGGGCTGTCGTGGAGCCAGGTTGAAAGGATTTCAGAGAAGAGAGTGGACTGGAGACGTGCTACTGAATTCCTATGTTCCACTAGGAACCCAAGGGATAAATAATAAATAATAATAATAAGCGCCACAGTGTTGGTTGTATTGTAGTAAATACTAACTCAGTGTAGTCATTTGTGAATTCAGTTAATTTTGTTCTTATCATTTAGTCGACTGTTAATCAATGTTTATGTTTAAGCAACTTCAGAGACATAATTTGACCTCCCTTTTGTTTAATTTACTAATTGATGCCTTTAGAAATCTTTGAGAATTTAAGCAAGTAATTGAATATACTTTTTATCATACATTTTATTACATATTTTGCTTCCCGCTACTTCATTAATAAGTTGTTTTTCTATGTTTCAATTTGCATTCGTTTATTTTCTTGTATTGAACATTGAAAATTGAATTTAGCGACTAATTTAATTTAGAACCCTACTTTTTGTTAGTGTTTCATATTTCTTTTATTTATATTTCTCCTGTTTATCGTATTGTCGAAGTGAAAGAAAGATGCTTATTAATACATAAAGAATATATCAGTGAAAAGTAAAGTCATCTAACTGTATCCTGGTAAGTTATAGAAATGTAATGATGAATTTGGCAAGAAGATACTAGTATATTATTTAATACAAGGTTGGTACTATACAATTTTCAATGGAGTTATACATGTAGGGTAGATAGATGAACAATATATTGGATATTTACACAAAGTAATGATCTGAACACCATACTTCAAGGTTTTCTTTGCTTTGAAGCCTTTATTACAAGTTATCTTTGACATAATTTCTAGGTTTAAATCAAATGGGTAAATTTATACACAAGATTGAATCAACACAAGTTTTAGTGCATGATCTTACTTCAGCACTTCAGATGAGGAATTTATCTGTTCCTGTCATCGACTTCATTCCGTTAGTCCTGAACAAATTGCTTCTACAAGTTAAATACAGTTATTGAATAAGGTTTAAGAAAACATTTAACATTTAAATCCAGTTTCTGCTCACTAGTGATTTGTTTCCAGATAAGCTTTCCATTGAGAAACTGACATTTGTGAAGTTGAGTATGTCAAAGGATATTTGTTCTGTATCACAAGTTGACAGAAGACAGAAACTGTTAGTCTTTGGATTTCTATCCAGGGATTGATTATTTGCGTGCTTACCATAAGGTCTTACGGTTCTGGGTTTCATGCCATAAGAGGTCATGAGTAATTACTAACTGCAAATTTTAAAATGGGATTAAACAAGTGTCCATTGATGTTAGAAGGCTTATCTCAGCTTGTGATTTAGGCACTAGTGAAGTAAATTCATTCTGTTTGCCATCGTTTTCACCTCAATGTTGTCTTTTAATTAAGAACTTTCACTATCTTTCAACGACCACCTAAGGGGACTGTGAAAAATATATCTAAGGTAAATTTGAACTACAATGTGTGGACTAGTTATAAATTCACTTGACGGTGATTAGCAGTGGAACCTAAGACGTGCACTTTATCTTATTTGGGACTCGTCAGTTGGATGCATTCCAGTGAGTGGTATTCTTCTCATTGAGACTTCAGCACAGTATCAATCACTTCAAACACGAAAAGGTTAGGCATTTGGACACTTGCTGGATCCCGATGTTATTCTAAATCGAATTGACCGACCTTTGCTGTCGGATGACCTCTATGCGGATACCTCGTTATTGTCCTATTTCTGGTTATAATTTAAGTTGCTTGAATAATTTGTTCAAAATGAATATCTTTTCGCGTTATGACTGTTCTAGGATATCAGAAATCCCTGCTTGATTCTAAAAATTAAATATGTTCGTATAAGACGATACAAAAGTTTTAATAATTCTAGTGATGTTCAACAGTTTTTGTCTTATTGCTTGTATTATACCGTCGTTGATTGGACTGAATTGATCAGTCTCTATTGGCGTATGGTGTCCTGCGTGGATGCCTCGACATTGCCTGTGTTCTAATTATAGTAAAGATGGATGATGGCTGGCAGAGGAAACCAGGGTGCGCATTTCGCCCTATTTGGGACTCGTCAGCTGGCATTTGAAGCGATCGCCCCCGATTCCGAATCCCGGTGGGAACAACATCACTCACTGGGAGGTAGGCACATTCAGCTGACGAGTCCCAAATAGGACGAAATGTGCATCCTGGATTCCACTGCTAGCCACCATCCACCTTTACTATATTCAACAACTGATGTTAAAAATGTTTAAAGACATTTTACTGAATATATTCTAGGAAATTATTACTTGGATGTACATTCAACGTTCAGTTCATATTTAACAAAGTGATTTATCGACAAAAAGATGGAATCGCCATGGGATCCCTACTAGGTCCACAACTGGTAGACTGCTTTACGGCCAGTTTGGAGAACAGACCCTTGAAACCAACGATTGAACATTTTCAAATGTACAAAAGGTACAAGGACGATACTTTTGTTGTTTGTGGTCATTAATGTGATTTGAATCACATACTACAAATGTTCAACTGCTATTCAGCAATTAGATTCACCCTTGAAGCCAGAAATTGATCAAAAATTCACTTTTTGATGAAGAACTGACAAGAATACCTAATGAAACGTTAATTAGATGAATCCACAAAAAGCCAATATGGAATGGTCAACTGACGAACTTTAATAGCTGGATCTTCATGAGTCATAAGCGAAATCTGATCATATCTCTTGCAATCCGCATTAGATAAATTTGCAGTCCCCAATGTATTTCTTTCAGAAGAACATCCTGATTGAAAAGGGATTACCACTGAGCTTCATAGAAAAAATATCAAACCTAACCCTCACAAAGACAGACTTATCATTGTGCCAAAACAGATACTGTATGTGAATCTAAACTTCAAAGAGGATTCTACCAGTGATACTCTAAAAGGAGGGTGTCAAATGCTGTAAAAGAACGTTGAGACTATTATTCTCTTATGGTTCGACGATTTCTAACAACTCAAAGGAGAATCTCTCACATCTGACCACTTCTATGTGCATATATCAACTCACTTGCTTTTGTGCAGTCATGTATATATGTCGTTTGATGCGGCTGCTATCCAAAAGGGTTGAAGAAAACTATCCACCTTGGTTACAAAGAGGTAACAATGGAGCGATAAGCAGTACTGTGTAGTTGAACACACCGTGAACATGAATTACCCTATCTGAAGAACCACGTTGTTTAAAGTCATTTATAAAGTGAAAAGAAATCTCCCAAAGGCTGTATGTCTTCATATTCTCTGCAAAAAAAGATTGTTAAAGGCCTTCTCCTTTCTTGGTCTTAGTTTTCAGTCTTTCAAATCTCTTTTGTCCCCTCCCATCATTTCTTTTCATTTTTCTATTTTGTCACTATTCACTTGTTAAGTAATTTGCTACTCATTCTTGTTGCTATGTTCTGCCTGATCACAATTCAGTTCCGAATTATGTTATCATGTAACGAAACTTCTTGTCCAAACTTATTTTGATTAATATTCACTACTCATCAGTCTTTTGGTTTTTTGATGGCAGCTCAGTTATTAACACTATTTATATTGCCTGCAATGTTTGAAAAACCGTTTCAACTATCAAATTCTTACAGTGGAAAAAAGTGTATGAATTTGTGATTGTGTACAGGTATGAAAATGAAGTCACAGAAAAGAAACTCTTCACTTAAATACTTACTTGTTCGTGAGCTAACAGAAGTTGGAAATATAGATGATTGGATTGCGAACCAGGGGCTCACTGATAACGTGCTAACCACGGGACCTGAAGGTCACGTGCTCGATTCCTTGCGGGGTCATGGGTGCACAATGCTGAGAAGCCCCATACTGGGACGAAACAACTGTCCAGTGCTTCTAGGTTTCCTTTCTTCCTCCTACTGATGTCAGTCAACGATGAATAACAACTTCGAATTACTTGTTCTTATTTCATATCCTGATGGGTATATTTCACACATTCTTGGTTGTATTGTGTTCTCTGAGCTGGCTGGGTTGTTTAATTGTGAAGCTTTCATCGCCTTGCTAGACGACATCATCATCACTAACTTCACTATGAAGTGAGCTGTCAATATCTCTCCATAAGTGATGTAGTGGCCTGCTCCGACGACTTAGTCTGTGATTGGTTGTTTCCTTCGACTGTTGTGTCATTGATTGTATAGACTTTCCTGTTGGCTGTTCCTCAGCTTCACCACTGACCTTTCTGTCGTTCATCATTTTTCTTATTGCTTGACAAATCGGGTCTGTGCCTATACATAGTTGTTATCCACATGCATTGAAATGAATGACGAAATGTTGTGGGGTTTAATAGCCAATTAGTGCTCATGTAAACGAAGGCGAAGAGGGCAACCACTTTGTCCAATGTAGTGTTGACTACAGTTATTGGGGTTGATTTTGTAAATGATATTCGGTTTATCTTCTTTGGTTGTTGCATCCTTTGGTCTGCATAATACCATCCATAAAGAATATATCAGAAATCACAGCAAGATTGCTGAGACCACTTGGGTCTGCTGTGGCTCATAAACCAACAAATTCCCCACTAATGGTTCTTCAAGTGATGGTAGTCCATGATGAATACTATCTGAAAATAAAAATCCTCATTAACTTCAGAATACATCGCTAGTGAAATGCTTACAGATGGATATCCCGAAGATCAAATGAGAAGCCGTGACATGTGGGGTCAACCAGTCCGAAGTAAAGTAAATCCCAACCGAAGACCTTGGATGACGGTTAACGCGTTTGCTATGGAACTCGAAGGTTCTGAGTTCAATCCCTAGCCGAGTTGTGGGTGAGTACTTATGTGGAGTCTCATGACAGTACGAAGCAGCCACCCAGTGCTAACAAGTCTTCAATGGTTCCCAAGCCGATATCAACCCCATGGTGACTGTTACCTTAAGAGAGAAAATTTACAGTTCGTTTATGAATATGAGTTTTTATGCGTTTTAGAATTCGTCTAAGTCCAATCAAGTGATTTAGCCAGATTTAGGTGACCCGAAGTAATTTGGCCAAGTAGGCCAAATTGGTACGAGCATGCTGCTGATGATAAAGCAATGGCTTTTGTCGATTGATTTCCTCCATCTAGCACCAAAAGTATAGTGCAATATCCTATCATATTCCGCAGCTTATTGACCACATTTCAAACTTGATCATTCGACTTCAAACAGGGTTGAACATTCAGGACAAGGTATATCAACCACTTGAAACAAACCCTATACAAACATTCGACAACCACATCAATAAAACCTCGAAAAAACTCGTCAAAGCAGAAGAAATAACAAAGCAAGACAAATGATGTATGAAATCGAATGGACTCATCCTTCCTCTCTTCTACTGCAGACCAAAACTACACAAATCAGACATCCGTCTACAACCAATAGTCTCACTTACAGGAACTCCAATATACAACATATCAAGAAGACTTTCGATAAAACTGAAACACCTCGTTCAATCATGTGGACATTCCATCAAATCGCCAACAGAATTCTTAGAAAACATCAAGAGCGTTAATATAGAAAACGATGAATTAACGGTACTCTTCGATGTTACAACACTATACACATCCATCGAACCCAAATTAGTCAAAAGGAACTATGTCCCTCCTGCCCATTGAAGACATAAACCTTTCAGAACGAATAAATCTTATATATTCAAGTCTGATGCAACTCATCGACCCTTGCCTGACAACATACTTCCAATTCAATGGCAAGATATTCAAACAGATGAAAGGAACTCCAATGGGATTACCGATATCCGAACTAATTGCAGAAGCGGTGATGCACAAAGTGGAAGCCATCATTCTACCTGTGATGAAACTAGCAATTTGGATTCGATATGTTGACGATACTTCAGTCATGATAAAAATGATGACACAGAGAACACTTATAGTTTGATCAACAACATTTACAATGACATTAACTTCACAATGAAGAAGGAGTCCAACCACTAACTACCATTCGTGGATGTTTTAGTCAAAAGGACAAATTGCGGAAAGCTGGAAACCTGAGTGAAGAGGAAGCCAACATACACTGACCGTATCCTCAACTACAGTAGCAATAGTCCAACAACTCACAAAATTAGTTGTGTGCAGACTATTCAGAAGAGCGAGAACACACTGGAGTACAACAACTTCACGGAGAAACGAAGAAAATTACTTGATGTCTAACTAAACAACTCACCTCAGAGAACACAATACAACCAACAGCATCTACCTGAGCTACAAATTTCTTCACCATTTCAGAGTTGAAGTTATACTCTTAGAATACTCATATTTATTGTTATATCGATGAATAAATTATTATTCTCGTTTTGAGTTTAAACATACTCATGTTGTTGGTGGTGTTTTTGTGATATGTGTGTCATACCAATGATGTTCATGTTCTATAAAAAGTTATGCGTTACCCTAATTTAATATGCAAGTTGTGAAGTGGTGTGTTCCTTTCAACAGATGGTCCTTACATACAAACACCATAAGTGTTTCCAGTTTTTTATAATAATAATTAAGACATCTGTCTTTATATAGATAACTTCAAGTGAGTAGTTAACTAGATAATGTAGGACAAATCAGTAGTGATAAGCGAATTTATTTATACAAGGCAGATTTACTAACCTAATCCCTATAGACCTACCTCAGTGTGGCTTATACACTCAATTCATCGATGATATGACATATGGTAGCTTCATACTACTTCACAGAACGTGATAAAATACTTTAGTTGATTTATTCTCTGTGAGAAGAACACTTAGAGGAGATTTCTTAGAAATACTAACAAAAAACAGTGAAAAAAACTTATCTTTCGCCTCAAAACTAGACTGAATGAGGAGTAATATTACACTTATTATGTAACTGGTTGTCAATTCAGGCTAAAATAGGTTTACGTAGCATAATCATTGTGCATATATTGATCAACAATGCAGATTTTGGTGACTTCCCATGAAATGCTTCTGTGATGAGATTACTGTCGACCTAAACGGTTCACCGATAATAAATATGACTTCACTGCTGATAAAAATCGGTTTATATACCGTAGGGATTCCAATTTTTTCGAGATCTGATACTGGATTTACTCGTCTATACTAACGAGTGTACACACGGATCCAAGAGTGACATACTTTTGTCTTGGTTATACTGTGTTCTCTGAGCTAGATTGGTTAGTTGTGGAGCCTCAACTGTTTTGCTAGACGACATCATCATCATCACTAACTTCACTATGAAGTGAGATGTCAATACCTCTCCGTCAGTGAGTGATACAGTAGTTTGCCCTGATCAACTGATTTGTGATTGGTTGATTGAACGAGGTGTTTCAGTTTTATCGAAAGTCTTCTTGATATGTTGTATATTGGAGTTCCTGTAAGTGAGACTATTGGTTGTAGACGGATGTCTGATTTGTGTAGTTTTGGTCCGCAGTAGAAGAGAGGAAGGATGAGTCCATTCGATTTCATACATCATTTGTCTTGCTTTGTTATTTCTTCTGCTTTGACGAGTTTTTTCGAGGTTTTATTGATGTGGTTGTCGAATGTTTGTATAGGGTAAGCCTATAAGGGTACAGGGTTTGTTTCAAGTGGTTGATATACCTTGTCCTGAATGTTCAACCCTGTTTGAAGTCGAATGATCAAGTTTGAAATGTGGTCAATAAGCTGCGGAATATGATAGGATATTGCACTATACTTTTGGTGCTAGATGGAGGAAATCAATCGACAAAAGCCATTGCTTTACCATGGTTTCGTACTGTATCTGCAACCACTAGGAAACGCGTGTTTTCTCAGCGATTCACATCTGCATCACTAGACAATGGATGATCGTTTCCTCTACCTAAGCTAGTCCTACAAGCATTCGCTCATGATCCGATTAGCTTAGGACTGACTAAAGCCAGATCTAGTCGCCAAGAGGATACTAATTTCCTCCTTCTGCCAGGTACATCTTACTCATGAGTATCAATGAGCCTAGTATGTGAGTCAAGTAGAAAACTAAACAAACAGCTTAATTAACAGTAACCAGGGAAAACTGAAATAAATGTTCCCTTCATGGAAGGATGGGATTTACTTAGGAGGGGCCATAGGTTCAGAGAATAGATTTCGAATAACCAGGTTATGAACCTATTTTTTTGAAAGATCATTTATGAAGGATGAAGGTAGAGTAGAAGTTAACCCAACCAACTGAGACAATAGCTGACTCCATGACAAAAATATAATCAAGGAAATCTAACACGTTATATGACTCTACCATTGGAACTGAAACTAACCATACACGCATGATAGAATTTGAATATGATCCTCATCAGGATGTTTACTGACAGATTGTGTGGTAAATTAAGATACAAATAATCAATAGAGTAATAAAACTGGTAATATGAAATAATGTGGAGTGATTATTGATGAGTGTTTAGTCATAAACAGTAAATACTTACGTAATAGTAAGAGAAAGAAGAGGTGTACAAAGTAATGCTAGAGGTTATATCACTCTGACGGCAACGGTAATGAAATTAATCGAAAAAACCTCTTTTGAACACAAAGAATAGGTTTGTAAAGGTGGTTACAATCGCCTGTGAAGTAAGCAAAAGCGTAATCTATGTGGTAAATTAGTTGAAATGTGATGAATAATTTTGAAAGCTTTTCTAATATTCACTTGATGTCCAGTATCAACTAAGTGTGTAAGTATGGAGCTCTTTATTGTTCTAATTTTCCTCTTGCTCAACCATGATAGGTGGTGCTCAGAAATTTGACGATGGGCGTGCCTCATTGTATGCCCAATGTAACTAGCTCCACAGGACTAGTTAAATTGACAAATCCATATAAAAGTAGTACAATCAGGCAGTTTGTCTTGATTTCTTGCACCTAGAATCACGCGGTTGTAGAAGATGGAACATAATTTAGCTGTAGGGAATGCTTTTTCCAAGGCTTTTCTTATGAGTTGCGTGATGATCTCACTGGCAGTGTCACTCTTCAAAAAGATTTGACGTTGTCGTCATAACCTTCGTAACATTCATGTGCTTAGCAACGAACTTGACTGGATAATCATTCCTACTAAGCAGGTCATAGATGACAGCGAACTCTATAGCATCATCTGAGCAAACTGCTATGGCACAGTATGCTAGGCATTTCATCAGGTTCCTTTTGTATTGGAGGGGTAAAGCACTAAAGAAGTGTGTGTATTGAACTGTCGTTGTTGGTTTTCTATACACACTTCGTTTCAGGGTTCCATCTGACCTTCTTACCAACAGAAGATCAAGAAATGGGATACTATCACTTTTCTCGTCTTCTGTTGTGAAATTAATTGCCGGATGAACACTGTTGAACTTATTGAGAACAGTATTCTTATCAATCTCACTTTTGAGAACTAAAAAGGTATCATTCATGTAACGACATTATAATTCTAACCAGATAATAGTTTCGTTCAATGGACCATTCTCTAGTTTTATCAGAAAAACATGATGTAACTTCTAGTATCACTTTGAACACCTTCTTCCCCCTCTTGTTTCTAGTAGTATTCATTTATTTTCCTATTGTAACATAACTATTTATTGTTTATAACTAAACTATTGCGGAGAATGATTATTCTAGCTGACAAGCGAAACCAGTCACAAAGTCAATTTTCTAAAAGACTTTATTCATGGATCTTAAATCTGAAGGTTATGTAACAGTAGACATTCTGAAAATTCCTCTTTCGAGATCAATTCCCATGATTTAAACCAGCTACCTCCTGGTTACGTTAAAATCAAGAAAGATAATTGTTTTTAAATATATAAGATTACTTTAAATATAACCTAGCCTAGTTAACCAGTTCATTAGTTACTAATCGGTCCGGATAAAGAGGGAAGGTTAGGCATAGGGCTAACAACCCCACCCTATCCAGTAAAACCAACCCAATGGCCAAAGAAACTTCAAACCACAAAGAAAATATAAAAAATAAAAACAGGCTGGTTCTTCGTTGGAACCGTAGAGACGAAATGACGCAGGTTGGTGAAAGCCTTCGGGAAGCCAATTGGATGATATGTCGTTCGTCTCTCGATGAAATCAAAAGTAAGCATAAGGACATGGAGCGTCTTTACAATGTTTAGAGCCGGCTGGCAAGGCTGTACAGATTCCCGAAGATATGAGAAGATGTAGCCTAAATGTACTAGGAATCTGCGAATAATCTGAAGATGGAATGGAAGTGGACTCTCCAAACTGTCAACTGGAGAGGAGTAAATAATCTGCTCCAATATTGTCATTCAGACAAAAACTACGAGCACACTGATTTTTCTAGTGGCTATCATGATGTCCCCATGAGCATCGAAGGCTCTCATACAGTGGGAACCAATCTCCTCCTGCAGGATCATGACAGCAAGATGGATTTAACTTAAAAGGAAGGAAATTCACAATCATATAATGCTACGCTATGCACCTACAAATAATGGAGATCAAGAGAAGGAGGAGAAATTCTACCAAGTGCAATCAGTAATGGACAAGATCACACCCCAGTTGGCGACATCAAAATTCTAATGGATGACACGAATGCCAAACTAGGAGCAGATAACACAGGAAGAGAATTTATCATGGGTCTCGAAGCGCTCGGTGAGATGAGTGAGAATGTCGGACTGTTCGCAGATTTCTGAGCTTTCAATGATCTGGTGATTGGGAGCACTGTGTACAAACACAGGGTATTCAAATGGCGACATGGATTTGATTTCACCAGATGGACACACTTTAGTGTGTCAGCCATCAATAAAAAATGGGAGACATTAAGAAACATCCCCGAGGAGGAAACCCGCGTGGAAGAACACTGGAACTCTTTGAAAGAGGTGTGGAAGGAAACCTGCATGACCGTGTTAGTACGGAAGAAGAAGGTGATAGAGCAGGGTGAGGAAGATGGTGAAACAGAAGATGAACCAGTGAAGTGCCGGGATGAAAATCGAAAAGAGGAACTGAACACAACCTATGGAACATCACACCAAACAAAGAAGTGAAGAAGAATACGTGCAAAGACAAAAAAACACTTCCATGACACACTGGCAAGTGAAGTAGAACAGGCTGCTGCAGGTAGAAGAGACAGAGACCTGACAACATTATATCAAATAACCAGGTTATTATCTGGGAAGAGATCAACACAGATGAAACCATTGGAAGATAGTGAAGGAAACCTAGTTACCAAAGAGGAGGCAGAAAAAAACAGTGGGCTGATAGCTGCAGAAAACTCTTGAATCGACCACCACCTGCAACTCGTCCAGAAATTTCACCACCAGCCCAGCCACAAAACCATCAGTGAACACAAGACCACCGAGAAAAGTTGAAATCCAAAGCGCCATATAGTTGCTGAAATCCTGTAAGCACCAGAACTAGGTAGAATTCCCCCACAAGCATTGAATTCAGACACAGAAACAACAGCGAACATGCTCACACCACTACTACAGAACGTTTGGAAGGGAGGATGGAAAGGTTTCCTGGCGATTGGAATAGGAGTTACCCTGTCAAACTCCCAAAGAAGGGAGACTTAAGTTTTTACAAGAACTGGCGTGGATTCCTGCTCCTGTCCACACCAAGCAAAATATTAGGCAATGAGAAGTTTGGAGATAATAAGGTGTTTAAAAATAGAGTAGTTGAGATGTTTTGTTCCCTCTCTAATGGATAACCAAACTGGATTATGTTTCAGAATACGTTCACAAACTTGACATTATGTGACACAAATGTCTGTTGCTCCACAGAGACAAGTAAACTGATAAGTGTAAAATGAGGTGATCAATAGAGATATTAAGTCATTAACTTATTCAAGGATTAATTGTCTGTTGGAAAGTGTAATTTTCAGACTACTGTATAAAGTTTCTTCTATTAAGAAGTTAAGAGGCGATTTTTGAGGATTTCGGCTGCAATATAATCCTTAAATTTCAGGGTTCATGTAAAGAGTTTTCTCCGAAATGATCATTACCTTTTTTGCATTTTCCATGTCACAGTATTTAGTGTTATATAATTATTTTACTACTTAATATGGAAATCTTCTGTTCCTTTGCATATGAATACTGGTAATCCTTTTTTATCTTCTTTTGTAGACTACTTATCTTCAAGCATCCTTTAAAACTTGGTACCTGTGGAATACTTATCAAACTTTGTTAATATCAATAAGGTGACGAAGAATAATGCTGTTGAAGACTTTTTCTCTTCTCAGTCGGAAATTCCTTGAAACATACTCAGACATGTGGCCAATAACCCTTCTTTCTGTCCGTCTGATGTATATGCTTTGGGACATAAATATGAATTGTTAGATGCAGCTGGAGGTAACATGACAAAAGGGGATTTGTCAATCTTTGATTGTCTCAGTGAGCTACTCTTTTGGTGGATCGCGATTAATCTATTTACTATTATTATTATTTGTCCCTTGGGTTCCTAGTGATACATGGTACTTTACTAGCACGTCGCCAGTGCACTCTCCTCTCTGCACTCTTTTCAACCTGTCTCCGTGACTGCCCACAAGCTTTCATTTCATTCTCGCATGATCTACTCCATGTCACCTCACCTCGGACACCAAACTCGTCGTTTCCCCTTTGGATTCTTCTCGACGGCCTGGCTGGTGCGTGATGTCCCCGAATGGTCTCATCATTGTATGACAAATCCATCTCCACTTTCTTTTTCTGCATATTTGTAAGGCAATCAGTTCTTGATTGGTTCCTTGTCGCTTATTTTTATTATTCTGGTCATTTGGTCTTTAGTATCGAGCCAACGTGAGCAGCTGTTGATAAATGTCTGCAGTTTGTTGGAAATCCTTTTCGCAATGTACCAAGCCTCTCAACTATCGCATAGAAGCACTGACTTACTTTACTGAATTAGTGTTGAAAATCCGGATCTTTATGACGCTTTATGTTGAGTGCAGTGCAGTGCATTAGATCTCTACACTGATTATTTCAGATTGATGAAGGCCTGTCTTGCTGTCTTTCTGATCCTAGCTTTCACCTCCACATCTGTGCCGTCACCACCGCTTGTAGTTGAAACGATGCTGTCTAGACAGGTAGGTGAAAGAGACGACGGTTCAGATTTCTCCCGTTGATGGTGATTGGTGCTTATTGTTGTTGGTTGAGTATCTTCATCACCTCTATCTTCTCTACATTCACCTGAAAAAGTCCTGTCTTCACTGCATCACTTCTTTTGACAAGTTGTTAGTTTTCGCCTGTAGATCTTCGAGATTGTGCGACGAGACATTGGACGTAAATCATCATCCGCAAAATCCAAATCTTCTTCTAGGATCTTTTCATCGGTGCAGCCAGCGTATGCCCATCTTCTCACAGCTCCTTACAGTTATCTGTTGCATGATCCAGTCCAGTCCAGTCAACCACAATCAGGAAGATCATTATGATATGATAGTAGGCGGCAACCTTGTCTTACTCCTTCCTGTCTTCCCTTCAAAGTCATCACTGAGCTTTCCATTGTCAACCATTTCTATGTAGCATCATATAGCATATGGCTGCTGTTGAATGAGGTTGATAAAGGTTTGTGGTACTAATACCGTAATGTTGAAGCAGTTTCCAAATTGCTTCTCGGTCGACGCTATCGAAGGCCTTTTCAAAGTTGATGAAGTTTAGGTCAAGATTTGACTGCCGTTCTACGCTCTGTTGTATAATGATGAGTAGCATAGCGTTGCAATTTGATCCTCACATGATTTTTTTTCCTGAAACCAGGCTGTAGTAATTCTTAGTAACTGATAAATGAAATACTTTTAAGGATTACAGAGTTAACATTTTTTTTCCAATGAAATACAAAAATTATGTGATAATTTAAGGAATCGGATTCCTGGAATCCCTAGATTGTGAGCGGTTAGTTACAAAGAAACATTTTTCGATGGTAGTGTTTTGGTAACTTGATGAGTTATTGCACATCTATGGCATGGTAGCAACCAAAGATCAGCCTCAACAACATAGGGAAGCCATACAGAGCATAAATCCTTTTTAGGAAGTACAGGATTTCACTGTTTTAGTAGGTGTGAATAGATAATGAAACAAGACAAGTAGCGCTAATAATTTTTTTCATATTGCTGGATATCTACACTACAAAATCAATATTTATACTTATGTAATCTTTATAAATATTATTGTTGCAAATAAACACTAATGTTGATTGGCTACTAACATCCGTATACGGTTAGAAATAAAGTCTTGATAATGATAGACAGTGGCTTGTGGTGATATAAAGGACGTGTGTTTTGTCTTGTTCGGGACACATCAGCTGGATGTACCTGCCTTCTAGTGAAAGATGGTGGTCCCATTAAAACTGGAACTGAGGATCAACCACTTCAAGTGTCATTCCACTAGGTTACTAACTCATGACACCTACACCTTGTGCGACTAGTATAGCATCAAACAAAACACCAAAATCCTGATGACTTAACAAAGTAATTAGTGTCGCTATAACTGTAGTACAATCATTCAAATGGATGGATAATAATGTCACTCGGTGGAATCATTCATAGATTTCCAAAACAAAGGACCTATTGCCATCATTTTTAGAACATCCTTCTGACTGAATAATCAACTCTGTGGTGGAAACGTACTTTTGCCAAGCATGATAGACAGGAGACTCCTGTTAATCAGCTTTAGATTCTCCAGTCAGTTTCATCAATAGATTACACCGTAATTACGGCTTATAGGCATCGTTGTTATGAAATACTGGTTAAGTGAGAGTTTCAGCAATAAACATCTTCCTGTCAACGAATTTCTTGGATAGAACAACGAAGATGTCAAGATATTCACTGAAACGTTACTGGATACAGTAAAAATGTATATTAGTGTTTGAAACGATCTACTATACCAAATAGTTTGAGCAGGATGAATTTCTGCTAGATGTTGTTGTAAATGTTTCTGAAATCAATAGTAATCACACATCATGCCTTTACAGTTCAAACTTTACGGAAATTAATTAATATCAGTATAGCATAACGCAACTTTGGATATCATAGCCAGCCAATGACATCGTCGAGTGGTTTCGAGGCGATACCTAAATGTTGTATAAACCAGAATATTATGAGATTAGATGGGTAGTGTCACGTTTGGGGACAAAAATTACCAAATTAGTAAAGTGTATTACTTCTATAGTGATGTAGTGTGGCGAACTCAAGAGGATTGCCGTGTTAAGACAAAACAACTGTATAGTGCTTCCAGATTTTCAATGGCTCTCCAAATGATGATAGTCATTGATGAAAAGTACCTTCAAATCAATCAGTCGACCCTTACAAACTTTCAAAATGAATTAATCTCTCTTTCAAACGAATTTCCTTAAGTTGTAATGAAAAGTTATGACCTGTGGCGGCAACGAAGTCGAATATGGCTGACGTCTTTGGACTTTAGTAACGGTAATGCACAGATTGACGGAAGTATTGAAATGAAGACCATTGCATTCCAGCCTATTGACTAAACGGTTAGATGTTTACAACGAGACATTGCATTCTCGGATTCGATCCCTGGTGGATTCATTGGTGTGTACTGTTAAAAAATTTCAAATTAAGATGATACAATTGTCAAGTGATCCTAATCTTCATTATTCCTCTGACTGATGTCAGTCCATGATGAATACTACCTCGATATCAACCGGCCACAAAATCTTAGACTGAACCAACCAAATTTGGTAGTTGCACTGCAAACTTGACTGAATTTTATTTAGATCAACACACTAAGGGCTTGACAACAGTACCACTTATTATCCTACTGCTAATTGTAGACGAGTAGAATCCACAATTGTTTGCTAGGCATAAAATCATGCCGTCGTTGATTGGACAGAATTGAACGATTTCTATTGGCTTGGAGACTGTAGAACAATGTAATTCTAAATTACATTTGCTTCTTACTAACCAAATGTCAGAATAACTCAAGGAAGTTAAGGATAAGTAAGCTCACATGCCTCATCTATCGACAGAATCTTTGGGCCAATGTATCCAGTATATATTTCTCGGGTTGATACCAAGAGGAGAAAAATGACTTGAAATTATGTTACGGAAAGCTTTTGTTGGTAGTCTGTACCTTAGCAGAGATTGCATGAAAAAAACAAAAGCAGATAGACATGCTGAAGAACTAATAACATAGTGTAAACCTAACTTGGATGGAAGCAACGTATGTGTACTGATAAACTATGAACTCTTTTCATATGTGGTTTGAAGCTACCTCACCTAGTGCATTCTAAACAACTACTTAAGGGATTAGACAAGCTTCCTGGAATTGTATTGAACGACTTCCGTATCGCCTAAGTAGTAGATAAACATCACGATATAGGAATGGTTGGTAGAAATCATTGGAGTCCTGTTTGGAACTTGTCAGCAATATGTACTTGGTATGAAGTATCTGCCGTAGTCCCCCTAAGGGATTCCATGTAACATCGGAGATCAATCAGTTCAGTCCAAACAAATCAATAACTAGAGGTTATCTCGATGAGAAAAGCACAGAATAGTGTTAGCAAAAGAGATAAACACATTCCTTATCGACTTGTCTAACCAATAACCTATACGCTCAACAAACAAAGCGATACTTAGATAAGGCATTCACTTAATTTTTATGACAAACAAATCAAATGGTAATTCGCCAAACAGTCATTTTGCAAATGATTTACAAGTTGCACAATACAAGTTGATATTTATCATATCTGTGTAGTTTTTCAACTGCTCAATCTTGGAAACCTCTTAACCGAGTTCGCAGAGTTGATCGTTGACACATAAATGTCATGAACTAGAAAAAGATACTAATGGTGAGCAAATTGATAAGGTAAAAGCAACTCAGGCTGATCTATAGATTTCACCACACACATTAGGTGGCGGTTGCGCTATATCGTGAGCTAACAGAAGTTGGAAATATGGAGCATTGGGTTCTGACCAAGTGGCTCAATGGTAACGCGCTGGCCGCGGAACCTGAAGGTCGCGGTTTCGATCCCTGCTGGTGGGGTCGTGGGTGCGCACTGCTGAGGAGTCACATACAAGGACGAAAAAGCCGTCAAGTGCTTCCAGGTTTCCTTTCTTCCTCCAACTGATGTCAGTCTACGATGAATAACACGTTGAATGTGACCTAGGCAACGGAAGGCAGTTTTACTCTTTTGGACCCGAGTTAATCAAATGATCCGAGGTATAAGAAAATCATTACATTATACTTGTTTTGCTCAAAATATACGGTGAGCTGCACAAAACGGACTTAAAATATTGGTATGCGAAAATAGTACACAGCAACTATTCACACAGCAATATACTTAATCTACGAGAAATACTACACTCTGTAGACTGGAACTTATTTGACAGAGATGCTTCGAGCGACACTGTAGACGGCGTGATATGTTATCTCAAGTTTTGTCTAAATATCTGTTGCTCCAGTGAAAAACTTTTCTTACACTTTATCGTGTATCTTCTCCTCAGCTAAGGAGACTAAGAAAGTAAAAAGAAAGACTATGTAAAGTAATTCCAAATTAGATATTTTGTTTGATATGCAGCACACAGTGATATAGTATGATTTACTTCATGACAAAGTTTCCAGCATAAATTATCTTTGCTCATAACCATATGAATGTAATCATACTTCTGTCGATGTTTGATTTTCATAGTTCTGTCACCCACCTGATATTCTCTGTTTCTGTTGGTAGTAAAACTTTCCATATCTCTCATATAGGTGTTGTATCATTTCTATTACATGTGTTGGGTGGGTGTTGATTCGATGAACAAACATTCAGTAATCAATCCCGATCTCTCTCTCTCCACCTAATTATTTTACACTCGAGTACACTGGTTTCATCTTCTAGATTATTGATCTTATTCGGGTACGTCGTTTTACATTTCACTAAATTCCTATGTTCGTTTATTCTAAGTGACCCCGACCAACCGGGCTAGTTCGACCTTTGTACTTGACTTCACAGTCATTACATGGAATTCAATGGATCAGCTTATTTTACTTAATTGATTCTATCGAATCCTTAAGCCAGCCGACAAACCTTATCTCGGAATGAGTTTGTAGGTTGAAATGTCACTCTAATTCGAGCTTTCTTGAGGATCCCACGTAAAGTTTCTGATATTCTTTCCATATAGTGTAACACAATGGATACTGTGAACTCCTTTTTACTCATGTAGTCGTTATTATGCGTATTTACGTTACTGTTATTACTACATTTCTTATTTTTTCGTAAGAATTTGCTAAACTGCGGAGGATAATTATTAACTGTTAGTGCTTATTTTATGTGCTTCAATTTCTTGTTTTGGTCCTTGCAATGACTAGTCAGTTTTCCAGCTCTATCACTTAGACATTTCATTAAATTTGCCTTAACTGACATTGGATGAAATGATCTAATGTCCAGATTCTTGTTGAAATGTATCGATTTTCTGTAGTTGGTATTATCTAAACTACCGTCTGTCCTTCGTTTTATCCTGCAATCCATCATAGCTGATTCTCCTTGTTAATTTACCACCTCGTAAGTGAATTGGATCGCGCGTACTCTGAGTTTATATGTATGAGGAAATTGTCGATATGTTCTAATTTCAACACAGTAAATGTGTCATCCACATATTGCCACCATATCTTTGGTGCAGGATTGAACATTTGTAAATTCATGTCTTCCACACTATCCATAAGTATACCTCCTACGACTGGGGATATTGATGATCCCGTTGCTGCTCCTTCTAGCCGGTTGGAATCAGTTAGAAATACGGAATTCAGCTAAATATAGAACGAAAGACACCAGTAAGATCAGTAAACTTTGTAAGAGACTCGGCTATTGCACTACACGCATTAACACACAACCACACAGTAGGGTGAGTAGGATAAAACCACTGTGATGAAGTCCAATATAATTAAGTGGATATTGAGAGAGAGAGAGAGAGAGAGAGAGATGACAGAATCTGTATTCATCGAATCAACACTCAACGCAACCGATGTAACAGGAATGACGCAACACTTGTACTAGAGATATGGAAGAGTTTACTACTAATAAAAGTAGAGAATATGAGGTGACAGGACTATAAAAACCAAATGTCGAAAGTAGTGTGTTTACATTGGTATGATTATGAGCAATCATAATTTATGGTCGAAACTTTGTCATCATGTATTACTGTGTGTTATAAACCAAATAAACAAATGTAATATGGAATTTAATTCTACCACATGCCCATTTTTGCAGTTATATTGGATAAAGTAAGTAATAGTGTCGGTGCTTGTGAATTGAAGGTTTCAATTAGGTTGGAAATTAAACGTCTGAGCTTACTGTGTAACCAAGAACGTTTATCACGCAAAGGCTCTTCCAGCATGACTTCACTGGTAGTAAACACCTTAGGAAAGAGACAAATGTCGCGGTATGTGCTTTGAACAAATCATTTATACGTCAACCCATTTGTTCCATCTTACTTTGTCTACCTATGTTCAATGAATAACGTTGCCCACAATTTACCGCGTAAGATGTTTTCAAATGTCTAAATCCCTGAACCGTTCAGACAGCTAGACTCAGGATGCCATTCCAAGTTTTAAATTCAAGAGATGTGCTGATATATTATGACATCCGTTAGTCAAAATGTTTAATAGACCATGCTAGCTGCGTAGAAAGATATTAGGATAGTCTCCGTAGTTAAGTAAGAAACTCCAGGCCCATGTCCGATATTGCGTCCGACTAAAGTTACTTCTCTGTTCTCAAAAATAATGTAGAAGCTAATAATACGTGTGCTTGCATCCTTATTGAAGGCTTTCAAAGACCCTTATCAATTTGCATATGAAAGCAGAAGAAGCACTCTGCTTGAAACTTCTGACTTATATCACGAGATTGCTTGTAATCTTGAAAATAAATACCAAGTGTGTCAGGGGTGTCTTTTTAGACTATACTTCAGCATTTATTTATTTCCCAAGACCTCTTTTGCTGTACAAACTAGCTGAGGAACATAATGATTCCTGAATAATCAGTTGGCTGTATTCTAATTTATCTGAAAGGAAACAACAAACTATTCACAGAGGGAAGCGCTCCAAGTCATTGCTTACTGTGAATAGTTTTCCCCGAGGAGACTTCCTTTTCAATGGTATTATCCCCTTCTTTCTGTATGACTTACCATCTTCAGGTATTATCAGTTGTATGCTGATGATCTGACAGTTCACATACCTAGATTATTCTCAACTGAAAGACTTTCTATATACCGTTAGACGATGGTCCTCCGAAAATGGTCTTGTGCTTAATTCTTCAAAATGTCAGACTATAAACTTTAGTTTTGGACGTGAACATAACTTATGCTAACTGTTTACTTCTCATGATTCTCGTTCTATTGATGATCGTGCATTAGAGAATGTTACAAGTGTAAGATATCTCGGTATGCGTTTTTCTTCGGACCTATCCTGATCCTCTCATATATTAGTTATTTCCAAAAGAATTTTCCTCCTAACTTTCCATATTAGGAAACTGAGAGTAACTGGTATAACTCAGCTTCTCATCTTGTGTTTTATAAACTCCTGCATCTCGACTTTTCTTTTTTATTGGTCATTTTTATTCTTTCGGGAGTTGTTGAAAAAAGACTATTCTGTATTGTGTAGAAGTTTGAAGATTGTCAGTAGAAGTGGTGGTATACCTCTAAATCTTTTAGTTAAAACAGTTGTGGACAATCATATTAACTCATGTAAATATCTGACAGGAGTTATTTTATCAGATGATCAATTTAGTGTTCATCATTGACTCACATTGATTGAAGAAACATTGGGAACCTTGTAGAATTGGATAGCTGATCGTCATAGCATTGGACTTTTCAACGCCTCGCAACCAACCCAGTGGCTCAGTAGTAATGTGTTGCCAGCGAAATCTAAAGGTTGTTGGTGCGATCCATGATGAGGTCGTGGGTTTGCACTGCTGAGAAGTCCCACATCATTAATGTAGCTCCGCATTTTCAACAAACATGTTGATGGAGTAAATATAGTTATTTTGTTTATACCTAATTTCTACTTATTACATTTTATTATGTATATGTATACACTGTTTCTCTTCAAATGACGCTATATGATATGCTGAAAATTCTGTAGAGTATTCTTGCAATATCTTTCATTGTAAAACCATTACTATAATTATCATCATAATTCGCCTATATCAGGGTAGGTTGTTCAGGTACTATGCCAATGAGCTCAGCATCAAAAGAGCAAAGCTGGCGTCCGATGCTTAGAACACTTTGATCCAGCGAAATTTGTAGATTTTACTGATTTACTGAGTTGTATTATACCTTGAACTGGTAAATGAAAATATATGAATCAACTTTTGACATCAATGTAAAAATTTAACAGTAAGCTGCTTTCTGTTTTAAGTTACCTTGTTGAAATAAACACAAGCATGAATATATTTCAGGGGAAGAGGCTTTCTGTATGCACAGAATGACCGTCATCCATTCATACTGGATGGAAGGAAACTATGGGTTATTCTACTGAAGGAAATCATGCAAAGCATAGTATACTGTGACACAATTCAGAAGTGTCAATCACTTAGTTGGATACATTTCTCTATGGGAAATGAACATGTGTTTATCTCTATCAAATCAGGCGGTCGATGAGACCAGATGTTAACTGACAGATAAATCATAGTCTTCATCGAAGCAAGAAGAAGGTTTGTACAAGCTTTTTAGTTAACTATCAACACAGTGTGGTTAAATCTACAGCCTTTAAAACAACAAATCCACAATGATTCCATATTTTTTTTGCTTTGCAGAACCATTAACGGTCAAATGCTTTAAACCTGACTTATCTGTTCGGAAAGAGACAACAGTTAATCTAGCATTACCTTGATAGCTATATGTCTGTCTTCAGTATTGTATTTCTTCACTTCATGTTTTTTATTCTTCGCCTTTCCCTTGTTATTATGTGTTATACATGTCTTATGTGATGTGACAATCATTTGGTTGTTATTGTGTGGGAAATCTGTTATTATCATGACAATCATCTTGTTTGGAAGGAACTTAAGATCTAGTCAGCAGTGGGGATTTGCAGTTCAGTTGGTATAACATCGAGCCTGTAATCTAGAGGTCACCGGTCCGAATCCTGCCACGACCTAGATTTCCATTTAATTTTCAATCAACACCCGGAATCAGTCATCTGATTATTGTGACAGTGATTATACTATCGTTTTATCATTATTAGTTATGGTTATTAATAAACAAACTTTATCATCATTATTCGCTTTGGTGACATTTTTTAATTGAGTTCTGCCTGTTGTATCTACATGTCCTAATGTACACGGTTTGTATGTCACGTAAATAGGTTAGGTAATACCGACTTGTTGATAGCTTGGAATAGCTGAACTCTATTGAGCAGAAAGAACCCATTCACATTGGTGTAATTGACTTTCCCAAGGCCATCGACAGGTAAATCATGATATCCTATGTAAGAAACTTCAGCTTCTGGGTGTACATGGAAAATTACTAATTTAGCTTGGAGATTATCTTTACACCAGGTTCCAGTCAGAATTGGCTCCTCTCTATCTAATTGGTTACCGATGCTGAATGATGTGCCTCAAGGTTTTATTCTGAACCCGCTACTGTTCCTTGCTTTTGTTAATGATCTCTCAGGAGCCCTCAGTTCTCATTCACTAGTATATGCCGATGACCTGAAGATTTGGAGGGAAATACAGGTGTCAACGGATATTTCGGTCTTCCAGGAGAACCTTACGAAAATCCTTAATTAGACCAGAGGAAATTTGCTTCCTCTCAGCTCGAGGAAGTGTCGGATAATGATAGTTGACAAATATAAAAGCAATCCAAGTTCTTACTTTCTGAGTGAAACAAATATCTGTCCCTCTAATATGGAACAAGGTCTGAGAATTACACTAGGTGATACAGTAGGAGCTTCAGTCCATTGTCATCTTGCAGCCAACAAGGCCTGTGGAGTCTTGAGGTTTCTTTCGCGAACCTTAGGAAATCTAACTTCTTCTCCTTTCACCATAGCGTATGTTCTGTACATTCAGCCTCATCTAGAGAAAAATTCGCTTGTGATGTCCTCATACTTGAAAAAGGACAGCCATTCTAGGACGGGTAAAGAGAAGAGCTAAACAGTACACGGTACAAACCTCAACAAGACCGCTTAGTTGCTCTTAATCTGCATCCAGTACAGTACCAGAGGACCAGAGGGGATGTGATCATGATGTGCCACATTGCCCATAACCCCCTTCTTCCTAACAGATCCGTTCTTAGCTTTAATGGGAGATGCCACCTGAGGAGTCACACGTTAAGAAAAGAGCGTGAGAGAGCACGTACAAAGATCTCTGCTAACTTATTTGCAATCAGAGTTTGTTAGCTGTGAAACTCCTTCCTTCATCATTTGTTACAGCTCGATCCCCTAATACTTTTAAAAGGAGGTTAGACGCACATCTTGAGTGCTGTGATACCAAAGGGCTATACTCGAGCAGCTTTCCGTCATCTGCAGATCATGTGCAGTAATACTATCTTTAGACCAGATTGATTAATGATCGATTATCTCTATCTTTTTAGGTTTTTCGGAACCAGGAAGATAATTCTGACCATTCCAAACCAAGAACGTACGCCAGTAAGACAGACGTAGAATCCAAGAAACCGTCGTTTACTAATTCTACAACACTAAGTTTAAAGCTATGTCTTCCAATGAATCCCATGCTTATTCGATATTTAATAGTGATAATGGATGGCAGCCAGTAGTGGGATCCTTGATGCGTTTTTCTTTGTAGTTGGCACTCGTCAGGTGGATGTAACTGCCTCTTAATGCGCGACAGCTTTCCCACAAGGACTCGAACTCAGGACCGATTGCCTCAACCTCTAGAGTGTCAGCCACTAGAACACCGAGTCAAGTAATCAGGTAACCATACCCTTCATAGAAGAAGTGACTGTCGTGAATCGATGGCCTATTGAATCACGCTCCAACATTTGGAAATATCGGTCGAAGTTTCAAGCTTTATTTGAAACAACATCACTCACTTGGAGACAGGTACAACCAGTGAACAAGTCCCCAATGGGATATAACGTATTTCGTGGATTTTACTTCTAGCCACTACCCATCACCAACAGAAGACTCAAATGATAGACAATATCAAGGGACTTACGAAGGAGCCCGTATGTTAATAGAGACCGGTCAATTCAGTTCAGTCAGTGACAGAATAATACAAGCAACAACTTAACTATATGCTTATCCCAGAATGTTTGACGCTGAGGAGGAGTCGGGAAAGAAATGTTAACCGAACTTATCCTACATGTCTTGTCCTTCTTGCTTTGATGAAGATGATCAGAAGAATATGTTGTTTGAAATTATAAACTATGTGAACAGTTTTCGGCATAGATACGTCATCTCTTTTCTCTGTGGGTTATCAAAATAAGGGACTATTTACGTCATTTGAAAAAAAACACGCGATAAAACCTGTCATTCTTATTGATCATAACAGTTGCTGCTCATCTAAATTTACTAAAGGATGGAACAGTATGAATTGACTGTTCATCATCGTATTATTCAGAAATTATGGTCGAGCATATGATGTCCAGATTATAGACGTTCCGATGTACACTGAAGCTTCTTTGAACGATATTCTTAAGTCAGTACAACTTCTCAGGTGAAACCTAAATCGGTATTACCAATACTAGTGCAGTTCTTTCGTATTATTTCATCGAACATTTTCAGGGTGACCATTTTCCTAAATTTTTATCATCAGACTTACATAAACTCTAAATAACTCTGAAGCGCGTGTGTGAGGCGTTCAATTGAATAGTTTAATAAACCTAACCTAGCCTTATGTTATGAACTAGAATATCTACGGCGAAAATGTTATGTACCCTTAATTTTGAATAACTTCTGTTTATTGTTTTGCCCATGACCTAAAAATAATCGACATAGCTGTTTTCACACCACTTCTAGTTTTTCTTTCCTCTTCTCTCAGGCTGAACTCTCATTGGTTGTTAGCTGTTTTTACCTATCTGTGGATTTAGTGTTATCAAGGTCATATAAAAATGTATATATTCAGTATCACTGTTAGCTGTATCGACTGTTGTTGAGACAGTAAAATGCTCTTGTCTATGGGCTGTCTTCTCTTCTTGTCTTCGAGCGTTGGTGGTATTGTTGTGATGGTGGTTGACGTTATGACTGCGTTTGAGTCGATTCGCTGCTCGTTAATTTCGCATCGTTCGTAGTCGTAATATCGGTCATGGCAGAAAATGTAAGGGTTTTTGAAAATATGAGCCATAATACAGCCCAAATCCAATTATTCATGAATTAGTTCGAAGGCGTCAACTCTTTACCTCAATTTCATCGAGTTTAAAAATGCCCCCGATAGCGTTGACCGAGAAGTAATTTGGCAGCTGCTTGAGCGCTATGGTTTTAGTGCCAAAAGTCTTTATCAACCACATTCAACAGCTATATACCACGTGATGCTAAGTGCCAAGTGATTCACAATGAAAGCTCAATGATATTTTTGAATTGAAAACGGGAGTAAGACAAGGTTGACAACAACGAGTGTCAATCTCTATCAACAGGAGAAATCTAAACGAAGTTGTCTGTTTCACCTACCTACCTGGGCAGCATCATTTCAGCTACAGGCGGTAGCACAGATGAGGATGTCATAGACAGGATCTAGAAACCCTTCAGGGCTTAATCAATCTGAAATCAGTGTGGAGATCCGCTGCACTGCACTTAGCATGAGGTGTGAACAACATCCGGATTTTCAACATTAACATTAGTCAAGTAAGTCAGTGCTTCGATGTGATGGTTGAGAGACTTGACACATTACGTAAAGCATTTCCAACAAAATCCAGACATACATCACATCAACAGCTGCCGCCTACGCTCACTTGATACTGACACTGAAGATCAGATGGGCAGAATAGTAAGAATAAGCAAAAAGAGGGTGTGACTGGCTGGTAACGAACCAACCAAGAAGGTATCGCTCAACAAATATGCAGAAGGAGATGGAGATGGATTGGGCATACACTTAGAAGGCTGACTGGGGACATCATGCACCAGGCCAGGCACCCGAGTGGAACCCCGATGGGAAACGACGAGTTGGGCGTCGGTGTCGAGGGTGACATGGAGCAGATCGTGTGAGGAAGAAATGAGAGCTTGTGGGCTGTCATGGGGTCAGGTTGGAAAAGACTGCAGATGCGAGAGTGGAATGGAGACGTGCTGTTGAAGCCCTATGTTTCCCTAGGAACCTTGAAGACAAATAATAAAAATAACAGAATCAAAATTGTTATGTGGGATGGTTGACAAAAATGAGAACATTTGCCAACTTAGGTTGGATAAAGTGAAGTCAGATTCGAATCTAGTATACAGAATGTACCACATCGATGCCAACACTGTCTTTATTGTTTCACACTGCGTTCTAGAAACACTGTCATTGGTAAACGGTGACGTCTTAATGTAGTTGAATTCATGGCAATAAAATTAGATAAATACGAACTCACCATTCAACAAAAACATCTCGCCTGGTTAACTAGTTCACTAGTTACTAGCCCGTCCTAGGCCCTGGTGAAGACGGAAAGTTGGGTGTAGGGCAAGCAACCCTACCCTACCAAGTAAAGCCAGTCCAGTAGCGAAAAAACTTCAAAGCACAAAAACTATGAAAAACAAAACAAACTTATTCCTCACTGGAATCAGAGGCGAAATGATGCCGGTTAGTGAAAGCCTGCGGAAAGCCAGTTAGACGACGTGTCGTCCCTCTCTTGATGAAAGCGAAATTAAGGATGGGGACATGGAATATTCACACCATGTTTGAACCTAGAAAGGCTGCCCAGATTTCAAAAGAGATGAGAAGGTATAGCACAGAAGTGCTAAGAATCTACGAAAGCAGGTGGAATGAGGGTGGACTCTCCAAAACTGTCAACTGGAGAATCAATAATCTACTCCGGTCACCGAGACGATAACCATGACCACACTGAGTTTCGGAGTGGCTATCATGATGTCTACAACAGTATCGAAGTCTCTCAAACAGTGGGAACTAGTCTACTCCAGGATCATAACAGCAAGATTCAACTCAAAAGGAAGGAAGGTCACAATCACACAATGCTACGCTGTGCACCTACAAATAATGCAGATAAAGGGAAGAAAGAGGAATTCTACAGACAACTTCAATCAACACTGGACAAGACCCACTCTAGTTGGCAACATCAAAATTCTAATGGGTGGTGTGACATGAATTCCAAACTGGGAGTGGAAGAGAACTTATGTATCATGGTTCTAGAGACGCTCGGTGAAATGAACGGGAATGGAGAATTGTCTACAGACTTCTGCGCATTCAACGATTTGATGGTTGGAAACACTGTTTTCAAGCACAAAATATCCACAAAGGGATATGGATTCGATTTCACCAAATGGACACACTACACTGCAAATCAGATCGACTTCATCTCAATCTCAAGAAATTTGAGACGCAGCTCACTAGACACAAGATCAGATGAAGAAGGGGAGAAGATTTAGGCTCACCTCACTCACTGTCTAGTGCAAGGAACCTGCATTCAAAATCAAGTTAAAAGCCTTCAAGGAAGTTGGTGATAGACCACAGTTCAAGTTGAACACGCAGAACGGAAACTGAAGGACGAAACTACTAGGAACATCTTCATATCAGCCATCAGAACAAAATGGGAGATATCGAGCAACATCCGTGAAGAAACCTGTGTGGATGAGCACTGGAACTTTTCAAAGCTATGTGGAAGGAAACCTGCATGACCTTATTGGGAAGGAAGAAGAAGAAGATAAGAATAGATCTCGTCAAACACATAGAAGCTGATAGAGTGGGGAGAGGAGGATAGTGAAGCAGTAGATAAACCAGTCCAAGGATGAACAACGAGAAGGGGAACTGAGTACAATGCATAAAAGACTGACCAAAGAAGTGAAGAAGAGTGCACGCAAAGACAAAGACACTTCCGCGACACACTGGCAAGTGAAGCAGAACAGGCTGCTGGTAGGAGAGACAGAGACCTGACAACATTGTATCAAATAACCAGGTTACTTGCTGTCTGAGGAGAGATCAACGCAGACGAAAGCAACAAAAGATGGTGACGGAAATTTAATTACGAAAGAAGAGAAACAAAGGGAACGATGGCCTGACCACTTCAAAAGCTCTTGAAACGATCACCACCTGCACTTCGTCCAGAAATACCACCAGCAACCCAGCCACAGAACTACAAGTGAATACGAATCCCCAACAAAAGTGGAAGTCCTGAACGCCATAAAGCTACTGAAATGTGGGAAAGCAGCAGGACCAGATGGGATCCCGTCAGAAGCACTGAGAAACGACGCAGAGACAACAGCGGACATGCTAACACCATCGTTGCAGAAGGTCTAGAAGCAAGGTAAGGTACCTGTCGGTTGATTGGAAGAAGGACTACCTTGTCAAGTGCCGAAGAAAGGAGACCTCAGTGTTTGCAAGAACTGGCTCGGAATCACGCTCCTGTCTACCCCGAACAAAATATTAAGCGTCATCATCCTGGAGAGACTAAAGCATGCACTGGATTCAAAATTACGACTGGAACAGGCCGGCTGGCTTCAGGAAGTAAAAATCATGTGCGGACCAATTTTCAACGCTACGCTACGCATCATCAATGAACAGAATATAGAATGGTAGTCAACTCTCTACTTCAGCTTCACCGACTTTGAGAAGGCCTTTGACAGCGTCGACCGAGAGGTAATTTGGAAACTGCTTCATCACTACGGTTTTAGTGCTACAAACCCTTATCAACCTAGTTCAATAGTTATATGCCATGTGATGCTACGTGGGAAGTGCCACAAAAGCCCTATGTTTCACTAGGAACTCAAGGGACAAATAATAATGAAAAATATTCAGCAAGAGTATATTCAGGCGTTATCCTTCATTTAGTGTTCCACGGGGAGAGTTCTAGTTACTTCACTCTTTACTAAAACATCATTTTAATCTTTACGTTCTTCCTTTCTTCTTTTCTATTTTTACGGTTCTTCAATTTGTTTTCTCTCTTTCATCGTTATTATCATCAAAATTTTGTCATAGCCTGACATTACTGACCATATTTTTATCATAGTTATGATTTGTTACTGAAATTATGTTTATTGTATTTATATTTCAGCTACTTTATACATAGATCATTTTATGATTTGACCACATTCATAGGATTTTGTGGATTGGGTTGACATCAAACTGAACACTTGAAATAATCTTGAACTGTATGATTAGTTTACATTCCTCTACATTGTCTTTATTTGTTATGATCATATTTCATTCTCAATTTGACACTATCTAATATCATGTCAAATTCACTATCCTATTTGATAGGGATATATGAATCATTCTATCACTGATCGACTTGGATACACAATCTGTTTTGAAAGATTTATTAACTGAAAACTTGACTTCTAATATAACTAAGAATTTAATGCTACTTGTTCAGTCGTAGTTAGCTGTGAGATCAAGAGAAAGTATTTCATCCTACCCAGGACTCAACAACTGGTTGGAACTAAATCCCAGTAAGTGGTAGGGTTCCCAATGAAAGTTGGACACAGTAACAATAGCTTAAAGCGTCAAGACAGTCACCACTAGGCTATAGCATTGAAAGTATTAGGTGATAAATTCAAATTTGAACATGAACAGCAACAAGCCAATGAAAACACGTGCAACTGTCAATTATTAACAAAGAATTGCTACACGTACATGGACTAAAATGATGACTACAACTGAATAATATGCTTTATTATATATTTACATTGAATGATCACTGAAAGTGACCAACATTATGTTATCTGATCCTGTGTGTTGACTGAATTCTTTCTAGCACTTTGTAGTGTGGTCATCAACAAAGAAGGCTGTACATCGAGATGTACTAAGACATGATAATTAGATAAAGAAAATTGGAAGGAAGCGCTACACTAAAAAGGTTCGATCCTGGTTGGCACTCGTCAGCAAGACGTTAGTGCAACGCCTTCAAGAAAGATACCTTACCCGAGATTTTTCCTTTCAACAGGTCTTTGTCACATCTACATAGTTATCTTTGTAGAATATCGAAAACTAACCTGGTGCCTTTCATTGGTCAGCATCTAATTAAATCACAATCGCATTTTGACTGACTCAACTCTTTCTGATTACTCATACCCAGTACTGACCGCATTTTCATATTTCCCTTTTTGTATGCTTATCGATGTTCCACTAGACTGTATTCCAAACATTCTATCTTTGATCTAAACGACGATATTAGATCTCTTCTTTATTCCTTCAAATATTACCAAAGTTAACCGTCATCTCTAAATAGCTTACTTTTCAAAATTTACAAATTCCATTTAAATATCATTGGGAACAGTACTAAAGAAGTTGTCTATACAACTCTCTACTCTGAGTGGAAATTTATATAGAACAGATTGTTTGTCAAAAGGTTTTAGTAAGAAAAACTCCAGTTTATCAACGTTTATTTATAATTTCATGCCAATAATCAAAAAACCCTATTTTTACTCAGTCAGCACGATCATTTAAAGTATTTTTCATGTTAACCGCTTCACTTTCCACTTCAATCATACTTGAATTGAGTAAACGTGTTCCATGGAGAGTTAGCCTTTCAACATCTTAGCGTTTCATCAAACTCAAGGAATCTGTTGTGATTTTCACTACTTTTTCCGACACTCATTAATATCATCCCAACCAAAACTGAAATTCAATTATGTATAATTTTTGGTAAACCTAGCGTTACATTGCAAGGACTGTGTCACACAATGAAGCAACGGTATAACATACTCTATAACAACGTTTCGGACACAACTGATTGTCCACAGTCATATCAGGTAACTAACTTCACAACAACTCTGAGACAGAGTTTATATACTCCTTCTTCGTCATGGCAAGAGTAGTAGAATTTACCATATGTCAGGGATTATTATTATTATATTATTATTAGTCCCTTGGGTTCCTAGTGGAACATAGGGCTTCAGTAGCACGCCTCCAGTGACCTCTGTTCTCTGAGATCTTTTGAACCTGGTCCCACGACAGCCCACAACCTCTCATTTCCTGCTCGCACGACCTCCTCCATGTCACCCTCGGACGTCCAACTCGTCGCTTCCCATGGGGATTCCACTCGAGTAACTGGCCTGACGCGTGATGTCCTCCGTCGGCCTTCTCAGTGCATGGCCAATCCATCTCCACTTCTTGCTACTGCATATTTGTTGCGTGATAGGTTCTTGGTTGGTTCGTTCCCAGAGCTCCTTGTTGCTTATTCTAATTATTCTGGCCATCTGATCTTCAGTAGCGAGCGTAAGCAGTTGTTGATGAATGTCTGTAGTTTATTGGAAATCCCTTTCGTGATGCGCCAAGTCTCTGAGCCATACAGAAGCACTGACTTGACGTTGGTGTTGAAAATCCGTATCTTGTTCCGCATGCTGAGTGCAGAAGATCTCCACACTGGTTTCAGGCTAATGAACGCCTGTCTTGCTTTTCCGATTCTGACTTTGACGTCCTCGTCCGTCCCGCCTGTAGTTGAAACAGTGCTTCCTAGATAAGTGAAGGAGGTTACTTCCTTCAAGTTTCTCCCGTTGACGGTGATTGGAGTTTGTTGTTGTTGTTGATGGTGGTGGTGCGGTATCTTCATCACTTCTGTCTTCTCTATATTCACCTGAAGTCCCGTCTTCGCTGCCTCTTCTATCAACTTGTTAGTTTTTGCCTGCAGATCTTCAAGTTTATGTGACATTAGGCATAAGTCATCGGCGAAATCCAAGTCTTCTAGGTTCTTTTCCGTCGTCCAGTGTATCCCCCTCTTCTCGCTGCCTACTGTTTGCTGCATGATCCAGTCCACCACAATAAGGAATATCATGGGGGATAGTAGGCAACCTTGTTTCACTCCTGTCTTCACTTCAAAGGCATCACTGAGCTTCCCATTGTGGATTACTTGGCATGTGGCATCTTCATATAGTTGTTGAATGAGGCGGATAAAGGTTTGCGGTACTCCGTAGTATTGAAGCAGTTTCCAAATTACTTCTCGGTCGACGCTGTCAAAGGCCTTCTCAAAGTCGATGAAGTTGAGGTATAGAGCTGATTGCCATTCTATGCTCTGTTCTATGATGATGCGAAGCGTTGCAATTTGGTCTGCACATGATTTGTACTTCCTGAAGCCTGCCTGTTCCGGTCGTAGTTTTGAATCCAGTGCGTCTTTAAGCCTCTCCAGGATGATGCGGCTTAATATTTTGCTTGCTCTGGGTGGACAGGAGAGTGATTCCTCGCCAGTTCTTGCAAGCACTGAGGTCTCCCTTCTTCGGCAGTTTGACAAGGTAACCCTTCTTCCAATCAGCAGGTACCTTCTCTTCCTTCCACACCTTCTGCAATAGTGTGGTGTGAGCATGTCCGCTGTTGTCTCTGCATCTGTTCTCAGTGCTTCTGGCGGTATTCCATCTGGTCCTGCTGCTTTCCCACATTTCAGTAGCTTTATGGCGTTCAGGACTTCCATTTTCGTTGGGGGATTTATGTTCACTTGTAATTCAGCGGCTGCAGGTGGTATTTCTGGACGAAGTGCAGGTGGTGGTCGATTCAAGAGCTTCTTGAAGTGGTCGGCCCATCGTTTCCTCTGTTTCTCTTCTTTTGTAATTAAATTTCCTTCTTCATCTTTTATTGGTTTCATCTGTGTTGGTCTCTTCCCTGATAGCAACCTGGTTATTTGATACAATGTCGTCAGGTCTCTCTTACCTGCAGCCTGTTCTGCTTCACTTGCCAGTGTTTCGTAGAAGTGTCTTTTGTCTTTGCGTGCACTCTTCTTCACTTCTTTGTCCAGTGTTTTATACATTGTGCTCAGTTCCTCTTGTCGTTGAGCATCCTTGCACTGGTTTATCTTCTGCTTCACCATCCTCCTCCCTCTCCTCTATCAGCTTCCAGGTATCCGTCGAGATCCATTCCTTGTCTTCTTTCTTCTTCCTTCCTAATACTGTTGTGCAGGTTTCTTTCCACATAGCTTTCAAAGACTTCCAGTGTTCTTCCACACAGGTTTCTTCAGGGATGTTCCTCGATATCTCCCATTTTGTCTTGATGGCTGCCTTGAAGATCTCCTTTGTAGTTTCATCCTTCAGTTTCCGAGTGTTGTACTTGAATTGAGGTCTATCACCAGCTTCCTTGAAGGCTTTTAACTTGATTTGGAAGGTTCCTTGCACTAGATGGTGAGTGGTGTGAACCTACATCTGCTCCTCTTCTTGACCTTGTGTTAAGTAGACTGCGTCTCCATTTTCTTGAGATTGAGATAAAGTCGATTTGATTTTTAGTGTGTCCTTCTGGTGAAATCCATGTCGCTTTGTGGATATCTTTGTGCCTGAACACACTGCCTCCAATCACCAAATCGTTGAATGCGCAGAATTCTGCAAACAATTCTCCATTCTCATTCATTTCACCTAGCGCCTCTCGACCCATGGTTAGTTCTCTTCCCGTGTTGTCCCCTCCCAGTTTGGCATTCATGTCGCCCATTAGAATTTTGATATCGCCAACTGACGTCTTGTCCAGTGTTGATTGAAGTTGTCTGTAGAATTCCTCCTTTTTCTCTTGCTCTGCATTATTTGTAGGTGCATAACATTGTATGATTGTGACCTTTCTTCCTTTTGAGTTGAATCTTGCTGTCATGATCCTGGAGGAGATTGGTTCCCACTGCATGAGAGCCTTCGATGCTCTTGAGGACATCATGATAGCCACTCCCTCAGTGTGCTCGTGGTTGGCGTCTGGGTGACCGGAGTAGATTATTGATTCTCCAGTTGACAGTTTGGAGAGTCCACTCCCATTCCATCTGCTTTCGCAAATCCCAAGCACTTCGATGTGATACCTTCTCATCTCCTTTGCAATCTGGGCTGCCTTACTGGGTTCAAACATCGTGCGGACATTCCATGTCCCCACGTTTACTTTCGCTTTCATCGAGAGAAGACACATCGGCCAATTGGCTTCCCGAAGGCAGGCTTTCACCAACTGGCGTCATTTCGCCTCTCCGATTCCAGCGGGGAATAAGTTTGTTTTCATTTTTTATATTTTGTTTGTGCTTTGAAGTTTCTTTAGCGGTTAGATTTGTTTTACGGGGTAGGGTTGCTAGCCCTATGCCCAACGTTCCCTCTTTACCGGGGCTTAGGACCGGCTAGTAACTAGTGAACTAGTTAACCAGGCGAGGTTATGTCAGGGATTGGTGCACAATTATTTCTATTGCTGATTGTATTCGGTGTTGATTCGGTAAACAAGGATTCAGTTGTCAATCTCTTCCTCCACTCAACTCAATTACGGCGAAAAAGTTTACTAGTAGGCCAGAAAATCTACGACAAGAAATTAGTCACATAAGGAATACCTTGTCTCTCAGTAATAGCCCACCAGAATTCATAAATAAATTCATAGGAAATAGAAAGAAAGGTATTAGCAGTGGTAGTAATGGTAGTAATATACAAGTGTTAATAATAATAATTCTACTACTAATAGTAATAATGGTGACAGGGTGAGAAAGAGTTCAAAGCCAAACGGGAAAACACATCAGAAGCATTACGAAAAATTCTCAATAAGCTGGATGGGATTAAAGCGGCTGACATTTAAACCAACAAACTTGCTTAAATAAGCTTTATGGATTAAAAAGTTCTACTGATGCAATTAGGCAAAATAATTCAGTTTACCAAATCCCTTGCAATGATTGTGAGGTCAAATACATAGGTGAAAGTAGTCTGCGACAGTCGATTAGAATAACAGAGTACAGAAACTTCTGTATGCGATGACACACAATCACACAGTAGGATGGAATAGGGCGACAGTGTTGAAAAGTAACTTAGTTGGGTGGAGTGAGGGAGATATTGATAATCAAATCTTTGTTTATCGAATAAGCACTGAATACATGCAGTCATACAAATGATTCTGCACCTATCCCACATAAATGCAAAATTCTACTAGCCTTGTCATCACGAGGGATGTGAGAGAATCGGAACTAAATAAGCCATATCTCAGAGTTGTTGTGGAGTAACCTGATATGAATATGGACAACAAATTGTGTCCGAAACGTAATCAAGTAAATGATACTCTTCCTTCACTGTGTGATATTTCTAATACACAGACTAAAATGAGGACAAAATCGCTTTAAGACAACATAGATTCATATGATCTGGCAGTTTCTCATCTGCTACAAGTGGCCGTAAAATATCATGAAGGTATAATTAAACTGAGTTGAAAAGTTAATCTGCCTAAACTGATTTCAGTTTAACGCTGTACAACACTATCTATCGCTAAATAGGTTCAGAAGAAGGTATATATAAACTTTTTGAAAACATTTGATGCAGCAGAATGGTTTAGACTAAGTTCTGATTAACTGAAACTCCAATTATTGACAATGATGCTCTAGCCGAGAAATAACCTTTCCTAACTATTCCACGTTCACGATTTTAATCTCCAACTTGGTTGACTCACATTCAACCATCTACATGTTTCAGTCAAAACAATTAAGCCATTAACTATTAACACTTTCATCTCCGTAAAGTTGGCTAGAATCCCTATGACGACGATAGGAATCAGTGATGATTCAGTCCTCTTAGTGAAGTGACTGAAAATCAATCACCATGACACAGATGTGTTCACTCGTTGACGTCGTCTAAAACGTGGATGTTCTAACTAATCTTCATTTTCAAATTCTTAATCTTCTCATACACCTTTGTCTTCTCTGATATCAGCCTTTTTCTATTTATTTGTTCTTTGCATGTTAATGTCAAGTGTGACAAGTTGAACCGATCCAACTGTATGTGAGGTCGCATGTTGATTCTGTCCTATTGTAATGCAAAGACTACAAATTGGCAGATGTGGTCAAAAATCCGTCTGACCAACCGATGCATTCCAAGAGCTTAACAAAATAAGAAAACTTTTAACTAAGACACACCATAACCCTCAATAAAAAAGAGTAGAGATTGAAATTGAATATGATAGGACTGTCTTGAAGATGATCAGGATTTCATACCACATGAATAAACATAATTTCCTGAGCTCAATATTCAAATAAAGAGGAGGATAGACAACGGACAGACATCTTACCTATTTTCATTTTAACTATCAGAGGTAGCAGCCGTGGTTTAGCAGACTCGTATGTATACTGGATGATGATTGAAAGGGAATGAAAATTTAGACCGGCGGTGGTCCACGACATTGAGATATACTTTATATTGTCCTAATTTCCCCGCCTCCATTTGTGATATGGATAGTAAGATATTCCATGTACTTGGAACAATCACTGAGTCATTCCTGTTGTATATATGGGATGCTGATTCGATAAACGAGGATTCGGTTATCCATCTTCCCCTCCACCAAGCTATAACTTATCTTTCTACTGGATGTGTTAAACTCCTAGGATCTACCAATTGCTGTCTGGCTGGTTGCCATCCGAAGTTTTTGCAGATGTAAGCTGGACGTTTTCGACCAGAGTAACGGAAGTAATATGTAGTGTATTGTAATCAGAGTTAGTCTGTTTATCAGAGATATCACACAGTGTAAATGTAGCATTTACTAGATAACGTTTCCGACACAATTTATTGGCTATAGTCATATCACGTAACTCCACAACAACTTCGTGACAGACTTTATATAGTCCTCATTTTCTCTCCTTCTGTGTCATGTCAATGCTAGTAGAACTTTCCCTATATCTGGCACAGGTGCAGAATCATTTCGATTGCTGCATGTGTTTAGTGTTGATTCGACAATACAAAGATTTGGTTATCAATCTCTCCTTACCTCCATCCAACTAAGTTAGTTTTCAACATTGTCCCTCTGTCCCACCCTACTGTGTGATTGTGTCATCGCATGGAGAGCTATAGCCGAGTTCTTCTCTAAATTCCTTATCTTATTAGGATCTACTAATCTTGATTAGCTCAGTTTTTGTGCTGTGTTATTCTAAACTACTCTGGTCGACTGTTTTGACCTATTTATCCACGAAGTAAACAAGCATATCGAAACAGGACCATGTGAGGAAATTAAAAGCGAGTGGATACTACTATGAATAAGGTCAAGAAATCGACAGGGGATCTGATACACCAGATGAAGCCATTTCTAATTGAGTTAAACCGGTTTAATTTAACGCCGAAAACTAACACTCTCAGTACAATGTATACTACTATTAAAGCTCGTAAGCCAGGTTGTCCCATCAGGCCTATGGCAGATTTTAGAAACACTCCAACTCACGAGTTGTCGAAATGTTTACCAATGGTGCTAGGCCCAATAAGAAATCACTCTAAGTCTCTAATTACCAATTCTTATGACTTAAAGCATAGATTAGACGACATACACTCAGACGACAGTGAATAATTGTTAGTCTTGACACAACTAACAAGCCTTCACACAAATATACCGATTGACATTACTCACTCTAGAGGCAGTTAGAAATGGGCTTAAAGGTGATAATGAGCTTACGCACCGAACTAAGGTGCCGATCGAGGAAATCATATTAGGAGTACGATTGGGCCTAACATCTACAGTTTTTAATTTCGAAAATAAATTATATAAACAAACTGGACGTGCTACCATGGAATCACCAATATCCCCTGTCGTCGCAGACATACTTACGCATAGCTGGGAACAGATAGGCCTTCAAACATTTCATACTACTTCAAAGATATGGTTCTCATATGTAGATGATACGTTTACAGTACTGAAATTGAAACACATCAATAGGATCTTGGCACATATTAATTCAGTAGTCAATGTAATCTAATTTACCTGTGACTAAGATAGTTGTGAAGGTGAACTAGCAATGTTGGATTGCAAGATTAAACGAACACAAGTAGGAAATCTAGAGACTAGTGTCGTCTATAAGAAACCTATCCATTCGAACCGCTACTTAGACTTCGAATCATCCCGCCTCATTTCACTTAAGTACGCTTAGTTAAATGGTTAGGTGATAGAGCGAAAACGCTTACTAGTAGATCGGAAAATATGCGACAAGAAATTAGACACATCAAGAATACCCTACGTCTCAATAGTTACCCAACAAAATTTATAGATAAATTCATAATAAATCGATAGAGAAATAAATATCAGCGATGGTAGAAGTAGTAGTAATACAGGTATTGTCAACAATAATCCCACTACTGATAGTAATAAATGGTGACAGGATTGAGAGAGAAATCAAAGCATCTACTGTGTTACCATACGAGGAAGGCACCTCAGAAACATTACGAAGAATTCTCAATGAGGCTGGATGGGATGAAAGTGGTATTCAAACCAACAAACTTGCTTAGAAACAAGTTTTGTACGTTAAAAGATTCTCTTGATGCTATTAAGCAAAAGAATCTGGTTTACCAAATCCCTTGTAATGATTCCGAGGTCAAGTACATAGATCAAGGCAGTCGACCACAGTAGTTTAGAATAACACAGCACAAAAACTGAGCTAATTCAAGATTAGTAGATCCTAATAAGATAAGGCGAAGTAACCTCCTTCACTTATCTAGGAAGCACTGTTTCAACTACAGGCGGGACGGACGAGGACGTCAAAGTCAGAATCGGAAAAGCAAGACAGGCCTTCATTAGCCTGAAACCAGTGTGGAGATCTTCTGCACTCAGCATGCGGAACAAGATACGGATTTTCAACACCAACGTCAAGTCAGTGCTCTTGTATGGTTGAGAGACTTGGCGCGTCACGAAAGGTATTTCCAATAAACTACAGACATTCATCAACAACTGCTTACGCTGGCTCGCTACTGAAGATCAGATGGCCAGAAAAAATAAGCAACAAGGAACTCTGGGAACGAACCAACCAAGAACCTATCACGCAACAAATATGCAGGAAGAAGTGGAGATGGATCGGCCATGCACTGAGAAGGCCGACGGAGGACATCACGCGTCAGGCCAGTTACTCGAGTGGAATCCCCATGGGAAGCGACGAGTTGGACGTCGGTGCTGAGTGTGACATGGAGGAGGTCGTGCGAGGAGGAAATGAGAGCTTCTGGGCTGTCGTGGGACCAGGTTCAAAAGATCTCAGAGAACAGAGGTCACTGGAGGCGTGCTACTGAAGCCCTATGTTCCACTAGGAACCCAAGGGACTAATAATATAATAAATAAGATAAGGAATTTAGAGAAGAACTCGGCTATAGCTCTCCATGCGATGACACAATCACACAGTAGGGTGGGACAGAGGGACAATGTTGAAAACTAACTTAGTTGGATGGAGGTAAGGAGAGATTGATAACCAAATCTTTGTATTGTCGAATCAACACTAAACACATGCAGCAATCGAAATGATTCTGCACCTGTGCCAGATATAGGGAAAATTCTACTAGCATTGACATGACACAGAAGGAGGGAAAATGAGGACTATATAAAGTCTGTCACGAAGTTGTTGTGGAGTTACGTGATATTATTATTATTATTTTATTATTAGTCCCTTGGGTTCCTAGTGGAACATAGGGCTTCAGTAGCACGCCTCCAGTGACCTCTGTTCTCTGAGATCTTTTGAACCTGGTTCCACCACAGCCCACAACCTCTCATTTCCTCCTCGCACGACCTCCTCCATGTCACCCTCGGCACCGACGCCCAACTCGTCGCTTCCCATGGGGATTCCACTCGAGTAACTGGCCTGACGCGTGATGTCCTCAGTCGGCCTTCTCAGTGCATGCCCAATCCATCTCCACTTCCTGCGACTGCATATTTGTTGCGTGATAGATTCTTGGTTGGTTCGTTCCCAGAGCTCCTTGTTGCTTATTCTAATTATTCTGGCCATCTGATCTTCAGTAGCGAGCGTAAGCAGTTGTTGATGAATGTCTGTAGTTTGTTGGGAATCCCTTTCGTGATGCGCCAAGTCTCTCAACCATACAGAAGCACTGACTTACTTGACTGGGTCGGTGTTGAAAATCCGTATCTTGTTCCGCATGCTGAGTGCAGAAGATCTCCACACTGGTTTCAGGCTAATGAACGCCTGTCTTGCTTTTCCGATTCTGACTTTGACGTCCTCGTCTGTGCCGTCGCCGCCTGTAGTTGAAACAGTGCTTCCTAGAGAGGTGAAGGAGGTAACTTCCTTCAAGTTTCTCCCGTTGACGGTGATTGGAGTTTGTTGTTGTTGTTGATGGTGGTGGTGCGGTATCTTCATCACTTCTGTCTTCTCTATATTCACCTGAAGTCCCGTCTTCGCTTCGCTGCCTCTTCTATCAACTTGTTAGTTTTTGCTTGCAGATCTTCAGGTGTATGTGACATTAGGCATAAGTCATCGACGGTGAAATCCAAGTCTTCTAGGTTCTTTCCGTCGTCCAGTGTATCCCCCTCTTCTCGCTGCCTACTGTTGTCTGCTGCATGATCCAGTCCACCACAATAAGGAATATCATGGGGGATAGTAGGCAACCTTGTTTCACTCCTGTCTTCACTTCAAAGGCATCACTGAGCTTCCTATTTTGGATTACTTGGCATGTGGCGTCTTCGTATAGTTGTTGAATGAGGCGGATAAAGGTTTGCGGTACTCCGTAGTTTTGAAGCAGTTTCCAAATTACTTCTCGGTCGACGCTGTCAAAGGCCTTCTCAAAGTCGATGAAGTTGAGGTGGAGAGGTGATTGCCATTCTACGCTCTGTTCTATGATGATACGAAGCGTTGCAATTTGGTCTGCACATGATTTGTACTTCCTGAAGCCTGCCTGTTCCGGTCGCAGTTTTGAATCCAGTGCGTCTTTAGCCTCTCTAGGATGATGCGGCTTAATATTTTACTTGCTCTGGGTGGACAGGAGAGTGATTCCACGCCAGTTCTTGCAAGCACTGAGGTCTCCCTTCTTCGGCAGTTTGACAAGGTAACCCTTCTTCTAATCGCCAGTTACCTTCTCTTCCTTCCACACCTTCTGCAATAGTGGTGTGGTGTGAGCATGTCTGCTGTTGTCTCTGCATCTGTTCTCAGTGCTTCTGGCGGTATCCCATCTGGTCCTGCTGCTTTCCCACATTTCAGTAGCTTTATGGCGTTCAGGACTTCCATTTTCGTTGGGGGATTTATGTTCACTTGTAATTCAGCGGCTGCAGGTAGTATTTCTGGACGAAGTGCAGATGGTGGTGGTGGTGGTCGATTCAAGAGCTTTTTGAAGTGGTCGGCCCATCGTTTCCTCTGTTTCTCTGCTTTTGTAATTAAATTTCCTTCTTCATCTTTTATTGGTTTCATCTGTATTGGTCTCTTCCCTGATAGCAACCTGGTTATTTGATACAATGTCGTCAGGTCTCTCTTACCTGCAGCCTGTTCTGCTTCACTTGCCAGTGTATCGTGGAAGTGTCTTTTGTCTTTGCGTGCACTCCTCTTTAATTCTTTGTCCAGTGTTTTATACATTGTGCTCAGTTCCTCTTGTCGTTGAGCATCCTTGCACTGGTTTATCTTCTGCTTCACCATCCTCCTCCCTCTCCTCTATCAGCTTCCAGGTATCCGTCGAGATCCACTCTTTATCTTCTTTCTTCTTCCTTCCTAACACGGTTGTGCAGGTTTCTTTCCACATAGCTTTCAAAGACTTCCAGTGTTCTTCCACACAGGTTTCTTCAGGGATGTTCCTCGATATCTCCTATTTTGTCTTGATGGCTGCCGTGAAGATTTTCTTTGTAGTTTCATCCTTCAGATTCCGAGTGTGGTACTTGAACTGTGGTCTATCACCAGCTTCCTTGAAGGCTTTCAACTTGATTTGGAAGGTTCCTTGCACTAGACGGTGAGTGGTGTGAACCTACATCTGCTCCTCTTCTTGACCTTGTGTTAAGTAGACTACGTCTCCATTTTCTTGAGATTGAGATAAAGTCGATTTGATTTTTAGTGTGTCCTTCTGGTGAAATCCATGTCGCTTTGTGGATATCTTTGTGCCTGAACACACTGCCTAAAACCAATCACCAAATCGTTGAATGCACAGAATTCTGCAAACAGTTCTCCATTCTCGTTCATTAAATCACCGAGGGTCTCTAGAACCATGATAAGTTCTCTTCCTGTGTTGTCCACTTCCAGTTTGGAATTCATGTCACCCATTAGAATTTCGATGTTGTCAACTGGAGTGGAGTCTTGTCCAGTGTTGATTGAAGTTGTCTGTAGAATTCCTCCTTCTTCCCTTCATCTGCATTATTTGTAGGTGCACAGCGTAGCATTGTGTGATTGTGACCTTCCTTCCTTTTGAGTTGAACCTTGCTGTTATGGTCCTGGAGTAGACTAGTTCCCACTGTTTAAGAGACTTCGATACTGTTGTAGACATCATGATAGCCACTCGAAAACTCAGTGTGGTCATGGTTGTCGTCTGGGTGACCGAAAAAGAGTAGATTATTGATTCTCCAGTTGACAGTTTTGAGAGTCCACCCTCATTCCACCTGCTTTCGTAGATTCTAGCACTTCTGTGCTATACCTTCTCATCTCCTTTGCAATCTGGGCTGCCTTACTGGGTTCAAACATCGTGCGGACATTCCATGTCCCCACGTTTACTTTCGCTTTCATCGAGAGAAGACACATCGGCCAATTGGCTTCCCGAAGGCAAAATTTCACCAACTGGCGTCATTTCGCCTCTCCGATTCCAGCGGGGAATAAGTTTGTTTTCATTTTATATTTTGTTTGTGCTTTGAAGTTTCTTTAGCGGTTAGATTTGTTTTATGGGGTAGGGTTGCTATCCCTATGCCCAACCTTCCCTGTTTACCCGGGCTTAGGACCGGCTAGTAACTAGTAAACTAGTTAACCAGGCGAGGTTACGTGATATGACTATAGCCAATAAATTGTGTCGGAAACGTTATCCAGTAAATGCTACATTCACACTGTGTGATATTTCTGATAAACAGACTAAAATGGAATTACAATCGAGAGCATTGCCTAAGTTTCTCTCTTATATTAATGGACAATAAGCGTTTCCACATATATTCGGAATAGGCGATGAGTCATTTCTATTGCATATATTGATGCTGATTCTATTGTCCGCCTTTCCCTTCACCTCATAAAGTTAGTTTTTTAGGACGTTCATTCTATCCCCTTCTACTGTTTGGTTGTGCGATTGTATGCATAGTTATGGCCGAGCTTATTTCTATATCCCCTATCCTGCTACAATGAATAACTTTTGATCTAACTGGTTAATACTACAGAGTTTCTTCACATACATAAATTTCACAGTCAGTGCGATTCAATTTACCCAGGAATTAGAAATAGTGAAGGGAATAAGCGATGGTGGATTGTAGAATAAAACAAAAATAAGGTCGGAGTTTAGATTACTAGTGCCTATAGAAAAAACTTGACAGTCGAATCGTTACCTAGACTTCAGATCGTCTCATCCCATATCAGTCAAAGTGAGCTTGATAAAATGTCTAAGTAACAGGTCAAGATCGTATTAGTAGAACAGAAGATTTAAGGTTAGAAGTCAGATACATTAAGAACACCTTACTCGTCAATAATCACCCTCTTAAATTATTTGATAAGTATCTTAGTAATCGTAAGAAAAATACGACTAGTATTGATGAAACGCATGTTAATAATAATGTTATCATTATTAAAAATGCTGATTCGAGGGGGGATAAAAAACCTCTACAGTATTGCCATACAAGGAAGTTATCTCAGAATCATACGTGGACTTCTTAATAAGGCTGGGATTAAAGTGGCACTTAAACCCACAAACTCAAATGGAAAGCTATTTTGCAGACTGAAGCATCCTACTCATCCAATTAGGTAGAATAATCCAGGTTACCGAATAGCCTTCAACGATTGAGTGGTCAAATTTGCTGGTCGAAGTAGTCGACTAGAGTCAACCAGACCATCCGAGGACAAAAACCTAGCTAGATCAAAAATGATACATTGTAGTAAGGTAAGGAATCTAGAAATAAGCTCAGCCATAACTATGAATGCAATCACTCACAATCAAACAACAGGATGGGTTGGAGTAAAAAGCCATATAACTAACTATATGAGGTGGAGGGAAAGATTGATAAGCAAATATTTATACTGGGTGATGATTGAAGGTGAGATGAAAGTCTGGATCGCTGCCAGATTCGAATCAGTGATCACCGGGTTACAGGTCCAGTGCTCTACCAACTGAGCTATGAGGTCGAACTGTTGACCAGATTTTTTATTTCACTTCAACCTTCAAGGGTTTTTTCCGACTACCATGTGAATTCGTGATGCTTTACTACCGCTTGATCGCATTAGACGGACCTCTTAGCTCAGTTGGTAGTGCACCGGGAGGGTAATCCGGTGGTCACTGGTTCGAATTCGGCCAGGGTTTAAATTTGCATCTCACCTTCAATCATCACCCAGTATAAATACTAGTCTGTTAAACTACGGCTATCCCAGATAATCAAATGGTAACCAAATATTTGTTTATCGAATCAACACCAAATACACGCAGCGAGAGTTACTTAGCTCCTATTCTGGATATATGGAATATCCTACTACCCGTATCACAAATGGAGGCGAGGATATTTGGACTATATAAAAGATGTTTAAAGTTGTGGAATTATCATGATATGACTAAGGGGACAATAAATTGTAATCAGAAATGCTGTCTAGTAGATAATAATACTGTTCCACTGTATGTTGTGTCTGATAATTTTTCTTAGTTTGTTTGATAATTTAGGAAGTTTCTTTTGGCACCGTATACTTTTTCACGGATGCTTAGCTACTACTAAATGCATTTCTATGAGGCAACAGAAGGCTACAAAAGCCTGACAAATTGATTGGTTTCAAGTTGGTATTTATCATGGAGTGACGTCAGTTGGAGGGACATTGAAAACTTGGGGAGACTGAACAGCTGTTCCATCCAATTATGAGACTCTTCAGTGATCACTCATGATCCCAGCCCATCAGGGATCAAACCCAGAACCTCCAGGTTCCTTGGCTAGCACGTACCATTCAGCCACTGGGTTCAAATTCAATAATCCACATTTGAAACTTGAAAAATCACTTAATCCCCACAAACTCTCAAATTAAATTGATCTATTGCTCATTGGTGACTAGATTCCAGACGTGATTCCTGAAGTTACAATGAGAAGTCGTGACCAGTGAGGCAAACCTGGTGGATATGAGGATAAATACTCAACGATAAGATCGGGCGAATGCTGTTCTACGTGGTGAGCTAACAGAAGTAGGAAATACAAACCATTTGATTCCGACCCACTGTATCAGTGGCAACGTGTTGGCTTAGGAACTTGAGGGTGTTGGGTTCGATCTTTAATGGGACAGGGTCATGAGCACCTACTGGTGTAAAGTCGTATATTTGGACGAAGCAGGTGTCCAGTGCTCCTAGGTTTCGAATGTCCCTCCAACTGATGTTAGTCCATGATGAACGCCAACCTGAAGAAGCCTGATCATTCCAAAGAAGGGTATATATACCTGGTATAAGAACAATATTTTGACAGACAGTTGGCTAAGTTTTCTTCTAGTTGGTAGATTTGAAAGGAGTCAGCTCCTTTAGGTGATTGAATTTTTCTTTTAGTGAACTAACGAACTTGTGTTAGATATGTTTTCTGTTATGTATGTTATGGGAAGAAATTAAAGTTGGGCAGGTCACACGCCACCATAATGAAAATCCGATACTTATCAATGTTGTAATTGAAGATGAATTTGTTGAAGTTCTAGTGAGAAACCATAGCCTGTGGGTCTAATTAACTAAAATGTGAGGACAAATAACCTTCGTTATCACTGGACAACAGTAATCCTGTGTCATGAAATGACACGTTTTGGATATTGTAGACAATCTCGCTTCTGACCAAATGGTTGAGTGATGATACGCTTACTGTGGGACATTATGGTGGTATGTTCAATCTAAGAGGAGGTCATGGGTGCACCGTGATGGGGAGTTTTTGCCTCAATAGAACAGCTAGTCAGTGTTTCGAGGTTTTTGCAATGGTTATGTGAGTGAAATCCAGTTTGTGATGAAAATCGTTAAGATTTTATGAATTTCCAACAACCTTGCAAAATAAATAACATAGTAATAAAATGTTAGTATACCACAGAAATATAACATTATCTCCTTCTTACTTATCTATTGCTAAATCTCAGACTAGGAACCCAGGTTGTGGACCAGATGTTTAATCGAACAAAGCCAACATAATTTGTTCTCAGCAACTATTTGGGACAGAATAATACAAGCTTTTGAGCAAAACAGTTTGAACCAGGGTCACAGAGTATTTAGAATAAACAAAGAGGAATATCTATCGCCTAACTAGTTAATTAATTCAACTTTGAAAATTTTCATTTCTTACTTTCCTTTCATGTCATGCCCTCAAATCGAAATAGTGGAGAATATTTGTAGCTTGGGTGGATGGTCTTGGTTGTATTGTGTTCTCTGAGCTGGCTGGGTTGTTTAATCGTGAAGCTTTCATCGCCTTGCAGGACGACATCATCACCACTAACTTCACTATGAAGTGAGCTGTCAGTATCTCTCCATCAGTCATTTAGTATTTTGCTCTGACGATGTGGTCTGTGATTGGTTGTTTCCTTCGATTGTTGTGTCATTGATTGTATGAACTTTCCTGTTGGCTGTTCCTCTGCTTCACCTCTGACCTTTCTGTAGTTTCTCATTTTTCTCATTGGTTGGTAGATTTGGTCTATGTCTATACATCTGTTGACTACTGACTGACCTGAATGCCAAGCTTCTAGAAATTCTCTGATATTCTTTGTGTTTCCTCTGTCCAAAATTTCTACATTATCGAAATTGAATTCATGTCTATAGTTATTATCCAGGTGCATTGAAATGAGCGACGAAATGTCGTGACGTTTAATAGTCAATTGGTGCTCATGTAGACGAAGGGAAAGAGGGCGGCCGCTTCGTCCAATGTAGTGCTGACTACAGTTATTGCAGTTGATTCGTAAATGATATTCGGTTTGTCTTCTTTGGTTATTGTTGCATCCTTTGGTCTGTATAATAGTGTTTGGATGGAATTTGTTAGTTTATGAGCCACAGCAATTTCATGTGGTCTCAGCAATCTTGTTGAGATTTCTGATACATTCTTTATGTATTTAGAATGATGTCTTTATTGATTTCTGTGGATGACTTTGTAGTTGATGATGTACGGGATAGGCATCTTCTGATAAAGCTTTGTGGGTAGCCGTTCTTCTTGAGGATGGACATGAAGTAATTTTCTTCGTTTCTCCTTGAAGTTGTTGTACTCCAGTGTGTTCTCGCTTTCTGAATAGTCTGCAAGCAACTGATTTTGTGGGTTGTTCGGTTGTTGCATTGTAGTGAAGGACTTGGTCAGTGTATGTTGGCTTCCTCTACACTCAGGTTTCCAGCTTTCCGCAATTCGTCCTTTTGACTAAAACATCCACGAATGGTAGTTGGTGGTTGAACTTCTTCTCCATTGTGAAGTTAATGTCATTGTAAATGTTGTTGATCAAACTATAAGTGTTCTCTGTGTCATCATTTTTATCATGACTGAAGTATCGTCAACATATCGAATCCAAATTGCTAGTTTCATCACAGGCAGAATGATGGCTTCCACTTTGTGCATCACCGCTTCTGCAATTAGTTCGAATATCGGTAATCCCATTGGAGTTCCTTTCATCTGTTTGAATATCTTGCCATTGAATTGGGAGTATGTTGTCAGTCAAGGGTCGATGAGTTGCATCAGACTTGAATATATAAGATTTATTCGTTCTGAAAGGTTTATGTCTTCAATGGGCAGGACATAGTTCCTTTTGACTAATTTGGGTTCGATGGATGTGTATAGTGTTTTGACATCGGAGAATACCGTTAATTCATCGTTTTCTATATTAACGCTCTTGATGTTTTCTAAGAATTCTGTTGGCGATTTGATGGAATGTCCATATAATTGAACGAGGTGTTTCAGGTTTATCGAAAGTCTTCTTGATATGTTGTATATTGAAGTTCCTGTAAGTGAGACTATTGGTTGTAGACGGATGTCTGATTTGTGTAGTTTTGGTCTGCAGTAGAACAGAGGAAGGATGAGTCCATTCGATTTCATACATCATTTGTCTTGCTTTGTTATTTCTTCTGCTTTGATGAGTTTTTTCGAGGTTTTATTGATGTGGTTGTCGAATGTTTGTATAGGTTTTTTTTCAAGTAGTTGATGTACATTTTTGTCTTTGAGTAATTCATCTGCTTTCCTGATGTAGTCTTCTTTGTCCATGACTGCTGCTGCTGATGTCTTCTAGAAAGGCGATGAAAGCTTCACAATTAAACAACCTAGCTCAGAGGACATAATACAACCAAGCGCCCTCAAATTAAAGCCATTGTAATCATATATCCTTCAGTTATTTTTCTTTCTCTATCTTTTCAACATGTTTGAAATATCTGCTGTTGTAGTGTACTGATAATGTTCATTTCATATTTGAAGGTAAAAATTCTCGATAAATAGATGGTACCGACTTGGGAAGGACTATTGTTAGCTAATATTTACATATCATTTATTGAAGGCTTGATGAATGATCACATAAGTAAAGTTATTCTCTCTATAAGAGATATATTGATGATATAAGTGTGATGTGACACAAACATGAAGATGCGATATAATTACTAAGAAAAGACTTGAAACCGTAAAAAATAATATACGCGTAACATGTGTAGAAGAGAAAGACAATAGTCTGCCATTCTTGGCTATACTCTTAAGTCGTAGGAATCATAGTTTAATAAAATGGTCGATTTACAGGAAATTTACTTGGACAGGTCAATAGTTAAGCTTCCACATCTTTTGTCAAACCTAATACAAGAGAGATTTGGTAGCTTATCCACCCAATAGGATCCAGAGTATTTTTATGGATTACTCAAAGGATGATGATATCAAAATACTAACTGAAACATTACTAATGGAAAATGGATATCCATTAAAGTTCATAAACCATTTCAAAAGTCAGCCAGGAGTGAGAACCACTTTCTTCTCTGTTTCGAAGACATGTGTTTACATCACGTTACCATTCGGAGTAGAATGTAATAGCATAATATTGAAACGAGTGTTAAGGTCTGCTGTTAGCAACACATACTATGCAGCTAAGCTTATCGTAGTTGAGAAGACCAAACACCAGTTGCAACATAGACCTCAACGCTACAACATCCCATTCTGTATATTAACTTGCATATGTGTGCGGACACATATACATATCGAGGGCAGGGGAACCATACCAAAATGGCTAAGAAAGTAACTGGATTCACAAACATCGATAAGCGCCTGTGGCAGACACCATCATCCACTGCAAATCACATCATTGATAAAGGTCGCAGGATTGATGTTAAATCAGCTTTTACAATTTTCTGTAGAAACTATGAGGAGCTGTTGAAGCGTTAGCCATAAACAAACTCAACCACCCGTTGTGTGTATGAAAGCAATTTGTCCTCACGCTAAGCCTACTCTGATCATTCTTATTTTATCGTATTACCAAGGTTGTCTTCAAATCTTATCATTTTTCCTTTCATTGTCTTCCTTATTATTGAATTTCTTATGTCATATTCATCCTCCCCCCACCTCCAGTTTTCATATAGAATGGCTTAATAAGTAAATGTGTGGTCAGATTGTTCGAAATGAGCGCTTCGGAAATACATCCATTTTTCAGATAGTCTATGTTTCCTCATTACGTCACACAAACTCATAAAAGGGCAGGGCAAATTATATTAATCTTAGTGACTAGCAGAGGAATCCACGACACACTTTTGATCCCACCTGAGACTCGTCAGTTGGACGTAACTGCTCCCAGGGCAGAGTGATGTTGTTCCCACGTAAGCTGGAACCCAGTATCCTTCGCTTGGAACGCCAGAGCGTTATCCATTAAGCTATTGGGCCGTGATAGCCACCTGTTGTGCAAGGGGTATCAGTTTTTGTAATGATAACTGTAATTCCTAGTTGCTAACTGTTTAAGATTCCTCACTATACTTTTGAAATAAAGGGGATTTCGCTTTAAAAATAAGTCGATTATCCATAAGCAATTTTTTAGAGTAGGGACTAAAAGTTGTTTCAGTGATTCATAGGACATCTTGTAAGCTACAATTCAAACCACGGTCTTAGAAGGGATATACAACATATTGAAACTGTCCATCAACTGACTGTTTACATTTCTGTCTATGCTAATGTTACATGTCATTTTTCAACTGATAGAACAATAAATTCAGCCAAATTTTGAGAGACAGTTATGCTTCATTCATTTCTGTTTGCAAGTTGTATGAATAGAATTATTATGGACATATTGTTGTGTTTATGTTCTCATTTAACTCAAAAGTCTAACTTATTTATACCTCCAGTTAAGTTATGTCGAGAGTTCTAAAACACGAAATGGCTCACAGACATTTTCGTTCCGTAATTTAAATCTTAGAAAACGTGTAATACACCGTCACTGTACTGTTTTATGCCTTATGCAACTATGTGTTCTGTGTGCTTAACCAAAAAATTTCACATGTATGTTGATTGGTCACTAGAGGGTAACCAACATCATGGTGTCTAATCATATTCTATAGATCACCACCCAAATAACTCAATTATAGTCTCTCTGACTGCAGCACAGGGTGACACGAGCTCAAACCTCACAGAGGACATCTGTTGCAGATACGCATTGCTGACGAAAGTTAAAGGACACAAAACCTAGGTTGAACAGGGCTTCCTACTGATTGCCTCTATAGGAAGAAGAAATATCACTTGTAGTGTAGTCTGACATTCTAATCTGTGAATCACCCGTAAAACGGTAGACAAGATAACTATTGACAAGCCTTTTTCATATGACTAATTCTAGCTACGGTTATAGATGCAGTGACAACACCTTGATACACAAGAAATGAATATCACATGCAGGCTGTGGGATACTGAGTAACAGTTCGATAATATGGAACTAATAAACAATGTTATAAAGTAACCATTTTTAAACGGAAACATATCATGAAAGAATAGTTCTTCTTAGGGTGCCTGGAACAGAAAAAGATTTGAGTAACCTCAAAGCCTATGGGATATCTTCCTGGGGCTTGTCACATGCAGCCCTCTGAGGATTGTTGGTATGAGATGTGATTATTCTAACGCCGGACACAGAAAGCCCATACTTCTGGCTCCGGAAGATCATAAGGCAGGAAAGAGTGTGCTGTATTTGCTGCCGAACTTTTCTAATTCATCCCCGTTTTCCAATAAGAAAAGTAGCATCAATGTGGCATTGCTGATCATCCAAGGAAAATACCATACTGTTGTCACACTCATCCAGCTAGCAGCAGTGCGATTTCAACCTCGGACTTCAATAATAGTGTAGCGATTTGAACTACAAAGGTAACTGCTTTTCGTCTTATCATTATCCAACGGATCTTTCTGGTACAGTAGGTCCTTAAGAGAACAGGTATTCCGTTCAGTGTAGCTCGTTGGTTCATTGTGATAGGTAAGCCCAGACACCAAGTCACGGTAGCAGCTACCAGCCAGGAAACTTAACGAGTCTGTAAAGAACTTCAGCATGAGTAGGTGCAGTTGATGAAGAAAGTATGTACTTCTTCCGTCTAATTTCTTGTGGTCGTTGGGTCATTATTATTATTTACATACTTTTCAATCCTGAATAAGAACTAAAATGGATTTCTTAATGTTTGCTATAAGCTGATATGATGCCAGTATTATAAACGCCTTCGTATAGCTATAAGTCTTAGTCATTAAGAAAACCACAAAACCAATTTTGGGGGATAGACAAATTCTTGGTGTTGTTGCGTTTTCTTAACTGGATTGTTTAGTCGTGAAGTATTCATCGTTTTTCTAAACGGCATCATCTGCAATAACTTCAGTATTCGACATGCTATTCGATTTTTCTGTAGGTGATTCAGTAGCCTGTCCTAACAAAGTGACTTGTGATTGGTCACTTCTGTGACTAATTAGTCTTCAATGACCACTAAGTGTATCCACTCCAGTCCTACAAGAGGTCAGTTTCGGTCGCAGTGGCTCATTGGTAGTATCTGTGATTACAGCGCTGGGTGAAGCAGATATGAATCTCTGAGGGGACATAAGCCTTGCTGATGATTGTCAGAAAGCACGAAACCTAGGTCAGTGATGAATTGCTGCCGATTGCCTACAACCAAACTATATCAACCGCAGTTTCATATACTGATTCTGCCATGGATTGGGGAGAATTTGCTATTGGCTGTTAGTCTACCTGGCTTCTGACCATGTAGTTGTTTATCATTTTTCTTACTGGTTAATGTATTGGATTCGTGTCTATGCACCTACTGATTCCTGATTGATCTGAATGACAAACATTCCAGAACTCCCTGGTATTCTTTGTGTCTCTTCCTTCTAGAATCTCTACATTTTCAAAATCAAATTCATATATGTTCACATGAAGTGATATGACAGACAAAATGCAGTGACATTTGGTTACCAACTGATGTTCATGTATGTGAAGGTGAAGGTGGTGATCCTTTCGTCAGATTAGTTGTTTATCGCTGTTGTAGCAGTTGATATTATAAATGATATTCAGTTTACCTTTGGGTGGTACGTCATTTGACCTGTATAATGTTGTCTGGAGGAAATCGGCTGACTTATGAGCTATACTAATTCCAAGCAGTCTCCGTGACCTTGTTATAGTCTCTGATACGTTCTTCATATACAGTTGGACAATCGGTTTGTTGACTCTGGTGGATGACTTTATAGTTGATGATGGATTGGCAAAACATCTGATGAAGTTGTATAGCTAATTGTTCATCCATAAGATCGTCATCAAGTAATTTTCTTCATTTTTGCATGAGGTGGAGGTACTGTGGTGTGTTTATGCTCTTTTCGATGAGACTGTTCGTTGCTAGGATGTTGCTATCATAGTTGAGGATTTATGTGTTGGTTCTACTGACTATGCCGTTTAAGAATGCTAGTTCTCTGTTCTAATCTTCTGCAGTTATGAATATGATGTTTTTGATCAAACTGTGAGGTAGCTTCCCAGTGTATAGGGCAACCAAGTTCTTAATTTAATCATTGGCAAAAAGATGGCAGTGTATCATCAGCGATGAGGACAGATGTAATATCCTTGGCCAATTGTGGTTTCATTGATGTGTGGAATACTGTGACACTAAAAGATACCATTACTTTATCATTACCTATGCGAATTTTCTTGGTCCTTTACAAAAATGGAGTTTACTTTTCCATTGGCAACCTGAACCCTAGATAAATATAATGAAAGTGATTTTTTATATTTGGATAACTGATGGCCTACTGAAACCTTTGGCTACTGAAAAATGTATCATTTACTCCTACACCTTTCTTCAAAGGTTTTCAAACTGTCGCTTCTCAAGTTAAGAACAAAACAAGCAATAAGGTTACAAAGAATGGAAACGGACTTATAAATGCTCAAAAATACAGCACAGTACTATTTCTAGGATAACCTTATTGAGTTTCAGATTTATGTACTTGCTGACTGAAGGGCCGTCACTCAAATTTTGTCTTTATTCACAAGTCCACACCAGACGCTAATGTAACACCAGCTACCGGTTGCACATTAGTGCCTTTAATACCGTTATTATTAACACTATTAAAGTACAACAATTATTTCTTTTAGAAATATTGTACGGAGAATGTAAATGTTAAAATATTACCTGTTGAAAACTCCTTAATGTATCGCATGTTATTACTATTTATTGACATATTTGTTATTCTCCGTTGTCTTGTTGGATCGAATTGTTCGACCTCTATTGGCATATGGGCTCCTATGCGGATGCCTCGATATTGCCTGAATGTATATTATGCTAATTTGGTTAGTTGTAGCTAGCAGAAGAATCCAGAAGTGTCTATCGTTCCTCCGTGGAATAGTGGATAACGCCTTGGAGTTTGAAGCTATGGGTAAGAGGTTCGAGTCTCAGTGGGAAGAACATCATTGGGGTGCAGGTACATCCAGCTGACGAGTCCCAACTCTGACGAAACGTGAGTCCTGAATTCTGCTAACCACAACCAGCCAAATTATCGCATGTTAATTGAAAAAATGCGATTGTTATTATAATTATTACTATTCTTATTATTATCGAGAAAGTGATGCTGAGTCAGAGTCAGTCGGTCAGTGAAGTGATAGGCTGCAGTATAAGATTCTGGAATCTGTTTTAGAAATGATGAGTTTAGTGGTGAGACAGAACTCAACTGTACACAGGAAAAAATATCTGTACTCTCGATAAGGAGTAAACGAACACTTGAATACTGCTCACGCGCTACTGAGACTCACAGAGGTTTTATTACCCAGAAAAGGCTACGATTATTATAAAAATTCACTTGTTGCATGATTAATCTATTTTCAATAACTGGCAGGTTCGGTACAGAAAAACATCTATCACACTGGTCAGTGTCGAACTTATAAGATATCGGTTGTTTGACTCGCTACTAAGGTGGTGGATAAATATAACGTCCTCAATGCTTATCAACATTGTCATTTAAATCCCCGTTATGCTATTTCGCAATATTGGAACAATTGTGTTCAGCGTCTTAAGATAATCGTGAAGATTAACTCAAAACACTGATAAACGGGATATTTTTCTATCCATACTGACTGTGGGAAAATATCAATATGGGAAATGGTGTTACTGAGTAATGGTTCAAGATATCATATGTCATATCAATACATCAGAGCAAAAGGCAGGAAGAAATCAGAAGTAATACAAAGCCGGCAGAAGAAAGGAAGAGAGGGTAGAGAGGCTACAAAATTAAACAGGATAATTTTGATGAAGATAATTTCGGGATGCATCTTAGTCGTTCACATAGTTCCTGTGCCATATCCACTCCTAAAACCTTCACCTAAGGATTTTGATTGTGGTACTGATCCTGTAAAAGAAGTCTATATTCCTCTACGTAGCTCAGACCTATGGCCTGTGACTTCGTTGACTGATGAAATGTTTCAGTTTGATCACTCTTAACCTATTTGGAACCTAAATCTACTTCAGTAAACACTGTATGAAGTCTTCGATGGTCACTAGGTTTGTGTATCACATATGAGTCAACGAAGGTTCACAACCTCTTGAAATGACTTACTTTTTCTCTATAAAACTCTACTTTTACTTTTGTATAACAAGATGAACTGTTGTGCAGTGCACTTGACTTTCAGTAAGCCAGTAGATATCATGTATATGCACATGTTCAAAGGGTGTGGTATGTTCACTCTCTTGTCATAGCATTGTTTGAGATTTAAAGTTCAGAAAAACACTTTTCAAAGTTAATGAGAACTGTCAGTGAAGAAAAAGAGAACATACATAATCTTTTATAGAAGTATCTATGTTTAGCTTGTTATAAATTTGGTTGTGGGTGTCTAATTCATGTTATACTGCTAATTCAACCTTAAAGCTAACCTTGAACGTCATTGGTCTGGTACATACTCACCCAGTTTAGTATACTCAGTTCACCGCACTACAAGTCATACAATTCTTCCCTTTCAACTGCGTTCATTTGTATATTATTATTATTTGTTCCTTGGGTTCCTAGTGGAACATATGGCTTCAGTAGCACGTCTCCATTCCACTCTGTTCTCTGAGATCTTTTCAATCTGGCTCCACGACAGTCCATGAGCTCTCAAGATCTCCTCTATGTCACCCTCGACACCGACACCCAACTCGTCACTTCCCATGTGAGTTTGACTCGAGTGCCTGGCCTGGCGTGTGATGTCCCCGAAATGGTCTTCTCAGTGCATTTGTATATCTATAACTAAATTACTTGACCACAACTAACCATAATGTATAAAAAGTAAAATAAACAACTTCATGCACGAAAGATAAGATAATGTATTCTTTTCAACTTGTAGTTATTTCTTTCATAAATAAATAAATGAGTCGCTTAAAAGCTCTTGAACCGAGTTGTACAATAATGTTACTAATTACATAATAAGTAGAATGATATTCGAAATTGATAAAATAGTATGAGCAATGATTCTTAGCTAAGATTCATACTTTCTACTTTTCAGCTGATGTTATATTGATTTTGATGGCTAATAAAGGGATCCAGAATGTGTGTTTCGACGCATTTAGGACTCATCAGCTGGATGTACCTGCTTCCCAGTGTAGAATGTTGTTGTTACTATACAGACTAGAACATAGTATTCTTCGTTTCGAACGTTTACGTGTTATCTACTTAGCCACTAGGGCATGATAGCCACTTGTTATGTAATATGTATCATCAAATTTGTAATGATACTTGTAATTTCCCTTTTCGTTGCAGGACCGAATTGCTAGAACTCTGTTGGTAGATATTAGTATATTCTGTTTATTTTTTTAATTAATCATAGGAAGTATAACCTGTGGATATACAGAAAACTAACCTACATTACCAGTTCAGAAGTGGTGACCTCTATAGGGGTTTCTCCTTTTTCTGATCTTCAAAATTTACATCTGAAACAGTTTAAAGATTCGCACTTAGAAAGCTATAAAAAAAAATAAAATGATTTTAATAGTGTTGTTCTGTGAGCTGGATGGTTCACTTTTGAAGCTTTGATTATCGTTTTGGACAACATCATCAGTACAAACTTTAGAAAAAATAGAGTTATAAGGTTTCTTCCATTAATGGCTTAGTAGGTTGTCCCAATAGTCTTATATGTGGTTGGTTACTTCCTCCGAAATCATTTCATCGTCTGCATACTTATTTTGACTTGTAGTCCTGCTGACATAAGCTTTGACTTTGTTGTTTTTTATTGGTTGATACGTCTGTTGATCATTGACTGATATGAATATGTAGCTTCCAAAAAATTCCCTGACATTCTTTGTATTTCTTCTCTCAAGGATTTATACATTCTTCTAGTCAAATTCATGTCTACAGTTGTCAGTGTGTATTGAGCGAAGATGTATCATGACGTTTGACTACTAGTTAATATTGATGTAGATGAATACAAATAAAGGCTTCACAATTAAACTATCCAGCTTAGAAAACACAACATTATCAAAGTGATTCATCTGAACTCTGAACCTCATAGCTCAGTTGGTAGAGTATTAGACTAGAAACTCGGTGGTTGTTGGTTTGAATCCGGCCCCGGGTGCAAATTTTCATTTCACCTTCAGTCATCATCCAGTATAAATACTAATCTGCCAAACCATGGCTGTCTTAGATAATCGAATGATAGTTTTCATTTATCAAGTTACTACCTACTTAGTTATAGCATCAGTAATTAGATGAGATCACTGAGGTTAGAAAAACAAAAAAAAAATGCTCCCAGATTTTCAATGGTTCCCAAACTGATGTCAGTCCATGATGAATACTACTTCTAAATTAAAATCCCCATTCATCTCAAAAATACAATAATTTCATTATTATTTGTCCTTTGGGTTTCTAGTAGAACATAGGACTTCAGTAGCACACCTCCATTCCACTCTATTCTCTGCAGTCTTTTCAACCTTGCTCCATGACTACCCAGAAGCTTTCATTTCTTCCTCACAAAATCTCCTCCATGTCAACTTCAATTCAGACGCCCAACTTGTCGTTTCTCCTTTGGATTCCCCTCTAGGGACTGGCCTGGTGCGTGATGTCCCCAGTCAGTGTATGCCCAATCCAATTCCACTTTCTTCTCCTGCATATTTGTTGGGCTATGGGTTCTTGGCTGGTTCGTTGCCAGTCAGCCAGACTTCCTTGTTGCTCATTCTTATTATTCTTGTCAACTGAGCTTCAGTAACGAGCATAGGCAGCTGTTGATGAATGTCTGCAGTTTGTCGCAAATGCTTTTCGTGATACGCCAAGTTTCTGAACCATCACATAGAAGCACTGACTTACTTGATTGAATTAGTGTTGAAAATCCGGAAGTTGCTCACGTTTTATGCTGAGTGCAGTAGATCTCCACACTGATTTCAGATTCTTGGCAAACTGTCCCGCTTTTCCGATCCTGGTTTTGACATCTCGTATGTGCCGCCACCTGCAGCTAAAACGATGCTGCCTAGATAGGTGGGTGAAAGAGATTACTTTCTTTAAGTTTCTCCTGTTGATGATGCTTGTTTCTTATGCTGTTGTTGGTCAGGTATCTTCATCACCTCTGTCTTGTTTACATTCACTAAAAGACCCGTTTTCGCTGCCACTTCTACCAACAGCTGCCTACGCTTGATATTGAATATCAGATTACCAGAATAATAAGAATGAGCAACAAGGAACTCTGGCTGGTAACTAACCAACCAAGAACCTATCACCCAACGAATATGTGGCAGAAGAAAGTGGATATGGATGGGGAATACACTGAGAAGATCGTTTGGGTACATTACGCACCAGGCCAGGTCAGGCCATCGAGTGGAAGCCAAACGGGAAACGACGAGTTGGGCATCCGAGTGTGAGATAGAGGAGATCGTTTGAGAAAGAAATGTAAGCTTCTAGGTAGTCGTGGATCCAGGTTAAAAAGATTGCAGAGAAGAGAGTGGAATGGAGACGTGCTACTGAAGCCGTTTGTCCCACTAGGAACCCAAAGGACAAACAATAAAAATAATAAAATAACATTAGTCACCCCATATAGATCACACACGTTAAATGAAACCAGGATAGTGCTCATCAAATGCAATATCAGAATATTCTACAGAACATGAAACGCATTGCAGAACAGCTTAGAATGAGATTCCCCTGGACTCACAACCTAACTGTGTTTGTGAAATGTAGTGATCAGATGATGAGACAGTAATACATAGAACAAACTTCCCATGAAATCAAGATTAGAAAAATGAACACCGAAAGGGTTTAACCTAACCTCCTAGAAATCTATTAAAGTCGAAAAAGCTTGAAAACACTTCACCCATAGCTCTAAACACTATAGCTTTAGATCACAAGGTTGATTTTAACAATATTGAAACTCATCAAAAAGGCTTTCCAAATTATTAAGAACTTCTCATAGTAGAACCATTCCATATGAAGAGAAAACGTAGTCGTTTTGTCCCACTTAGGATTCGTCAACTGATTGTACCTTCACTCCATGTAACTGATGTTGTTTTCACTGACACTGAAACCTGGTACTCATCACTTTAAATGCCAAAGCGTTGTCCACTAGGCCATTGGGATCCAACAGTCGTCACGGTCGTCAAACAGTCGAACCGCTAAACCTTTGTTGGCATATCATCTCCTGTGTCGATGGCTTCATATTGCCAAGATATTCATTATACTGTAGTCCATTCAGTGGTCAACAATGGAATCAATTCGTCGAAATTGTCCAAATAGGAACGAGGAAATCACACGCAATTTGACCTGGCCTCAACCTACTTCCACATTTTAACATAATCAACATACATACGATAAGAATTATCAACATATACAAATCTCAATCTGTAATTCATACCCTCTTCACACATAATACACTACATATGGATATTATCTTTATACAACAATTCGACAACGCAGAATCATTCATGTAGAACACTTGTGGAATTACCTTAGCTAAGTTTGGTTTACTGTAACTTTGATAAAGCTGTTACCAGTACTAAACAGTGAGTGAAACAGCAATTGAAACAAATTTATTTTGTCTTACATTCATTAGGAAATACAATAAATACTACGTCTAAATTAAAAATCCCCATTCATTTCAAAAATACATTACTCTATAGTGCTCATTAGTGACTTGCTTCCAGATGCGTATCACGAAGTTCTAATGAGAAGCCGTGACGTGTGGGGTCAACCAGTCAAAAGTGAAGTGGATGCTAACTGAAGACTTTGGATGATAGTCGCGCTATGTTGTGAATTGACACAAGTTGGAAATTGTGAACCACTGGGAACCAACCCAGTGACTGAATGGTTAAGGCGTTCTCCGTGAAACCTGAAGATCCCGGGTTCGATCTATAGCCGGGTCGTGGGTGCGTACTGCTGAAGAGTCGCATACTAGGACGAAACAGCTGTCCAGTGCTCTCAGATTTTCAATGGTTCTCCAACTGATGTCAGTCTATGATGAATACTACTTCTAAAACAAAATTATTAGTATGTTACCTTCATTTTGTAATCAACTTGAAAAATGCCTAGTTGCAGATTGCATAAAAATTCACGTTCAGAGGATATAAAGATTGAAATAAACTGAGAGTGAAGAATTAAATGTAATATATCCTATGGAAATCTTTTGGTAGTTAACAGTACAATCAGACTGGCAATACTTAGTAACGGATATATAAATAAACCCTATCTAAAATTGAATATTAAAATTCACAAACTAAAGTATCTTTACAGTTTAACTGGAAATCTAGTGTGTTAGTGATATTTCTTATTAGCATACTCCTTAGCAAGTACAGTCTAATATTTATTTACTTACACAAATAGAATGTGAAGTAACCTTGTAAAAACCTTCTCTAGTCACTTAGTTCTTTCAGAAAAATAAGAATAATCACAGAAAAATACAAAGAACAATATCTATGTAACGTCTTGTTATAAAAAGAAGTTTGATTCTTTGAATTTTAATTGACTATAAGTCGTTTTTAACTTGTCAACTTAATAAATTTATTTTACTGAGAATTTTTATGAATTTCTTTTGGAGGTAATAACAAGTGTTGAGAATCAGTGTTATAAAATCTTAACAGTTGAATGTATTATTATTATTTTATCCCCTTGGGTTCCTAATGGGACATAGAGCTTCAGTATCAAGTTAGCAATGCACTCTGTTCTTTGCAAACTTTTCCACTTGATCGCATAACAGCCCAAAAGCTCTTATTTCTTCCTTATACGATCTCCTCCATGTCACCTACACTCAGACGCCCAACTCGTCGCTACCTATCTGGGTTGCGCTTGCAGGACTGGCCTTGAGTGTGATGTCCCCGAATGGTCTTCTCAGTGCATGTCCAATCCATCTCCACTTCCTTTCCTAAGTGAGTGATAAGTTCTTGGTTGGTTCGTTGCCAGTCAGAGTTCCTTGTTGCATATTCTTATCATTCTGGCCATCTGATCTTCAGTATCGAAATAGCGCAGGTGGCAGCTGTCGATGAATATCTGTATTCTGTTGGAAATGCTTTTCGTAACACGCAGAGTCTCTCTACCATCTCACAGAAGCACTGACTTACTTGACTGTCATTGGTGTTGGAAATCCGGATGTTGTTCACGCTTTATGATTAGTGGAATGGAGTGGAGTGGAGTGGAGTGCAGTAGATCCCCACACTGGTTTCAGGTTAATCAACACCTGTCTCGCTGTCTTTCCGATCCTGGTTGGCTTCGACGTCGTCGTGTGTGCCTGTGCTGCCTGTAGTTGAAACAGTGCTGTCTAGGAGGGTGGGTGAAGGAGACTACTTCCTTCAAGTTTCTCCCATTCATGGTGATTGGAGCTTGTTGTTGATGCTGTTGTTGTCGTTGTTGGTGTGGTATCTTCATTACCTCTGTCTTCTCTATATTCACCTGAAGTGCCAACTTTCTTCGCTGTCCTACCTCAACTCTTCTGTCAACTTGTTACTTTTCTCCTGTAGATCTTCAAGTTTGTGTGACACTAGACATAATTCATCGGTGAAATTCAAATCTTCTAAAATCTTTTCCCCTGTCCAGCCAGCGTATCCCCCTCTACTTTCTCCTCACTGTTTGTTGCATGATCCAGTCCACTACAATCAGAACAGTCGAATGAATACCATAGATATTTTATATCTTGATTATTTTTGTCTTCAAAGCAGAAGAGATATACAGCGTTGCAACAATCCAGTTAGTTTTGAAGGAAGCTTTCATCACAGGCTGACAGGCTGTAATACTATTTAAAGGCAAATAGTGAAGTACAGCAATTTTACTCCAGTTTGTGGCTTCTCAACAGTGTTGATTTACAACCTAACAGGGAATCATGCTCAAAGCTTTTAGGTGAGCTGATGATCTTGTCACTATCCAGTCACTCTGTTAAAATCCAATGGGTCAAATTTTTAAGTTATTATCAAATTGTTCTTAAAATCAATAACTGAATTACATTCACCGCTCATCGATATCTTGCTTTGATATAGTTTTCTAGAAATTCTAATAAAGAGCCATGACCTATGAGGTCAACCAAGTGAAGTATGAGAACAAACACTCACCAGTAGCATGGAATGATATTCACATCATATCACACCAGGAAAAAAAAGTACAAACTTGGATTCCAGAACAGCAGATGAATCCTGAGACCTGACAATTCTTGGCTTAATTCCGCGGAAGGTTGTTTGTGCATAGTGTTGAGGAGCTCCGAGCTAGGAGACTTTTGCAAAAAAAAAAAAGCGATTTCTGGGTCATTTTATCTTCTCAGTAGAATAATGTAGACGTCTTTATACATTGAATTTCTTGTGTTATTTTGTATCACTGCATGCACTGCTACAAGTGAGAAGGAAACGATGGAGGAGAGATAAATTGATAATCAGATCTTTGTTGATCTAACCAACAGGTTTTACAAGCAGTAGAAATGATGTAACACCTATTTTAGATATACCTGAGGAATTTTATCACCACTAAAACAAAGGAATGATAGGAGACAGAACTTCAAAAACTGGTTGATACTCCTCCTACTTAGACTCGAATCCAGGACCAATACCTTCAAACATTTCAATCACCTAGGCCATAACCGTACGGCGTTTGAAGCACCTACTCTTATTTTCGAGTCTTAATGGGGACAAGATCACTTAATGAGAGCAACTACACCCAACTGAAGAGTCCCAAATAGGACGAAACAAGCATCCTGAATTTAGCTGCTAACTATCATCCATCATTTAATATCAAGAATTGAAAATAACAGGAATATCGAGGCAGACACACAAAAGTCCGTATATGACTACTAGTCGATCACTTTGGTTCGATCAACAACGGAGGCTTACAAGCTAATTAGTATCAAATACTGAACTAACCAATTCTAGATTTTTGTATTGTTTGACGTATTTATTTGTTATGCTTTTGAGTTACTCATCCCTTAGTATGAATTGTCACTTCACTTGCATTCCCTATTTATGACAGATTTTTTCGTACCTTAGTAAAATGAAGCTCACAAAAGTAAAGGACATTTTCATAGTTAGTAGTGATTCGCCACCGATAATCATTATCTTTTATGATGAAATGAACAGTAGGGAAAATTTAAATTAATATTCTCATTGGTGATTAGCTTCGAGAGGTATTCCCGAAGTTCCAATGAGAAGTCATGACCGGTGTAGTCAAAGCCTGATGGTCGTGACGACAGTTACCCAGCGATGACATTAGGTGGCGGTTGCGCTAACCGAAGTTGGAAATATGGACGATTGGATTCTGACCCAGTGGCTCAATGGTAACACGCTAGCCACAGGACCTGAAGGTCGTGGGTGCGCACTGCTGAGGAGTCCCATACTAGGACGAAACAGCTGCCCAGTGCTCCCAGGTTTCCTTTGTTCTTCCAATTGATGTCAGTCTATGATGAACAACAACTTGTAATATTCTTTTCCAAGGTACTTAACCACATTCATATCCGACTAGTGTGCTTGAAATAGTACTTACTGACATAGCATTATACAGTATCAAGCCGACTACACAACTTCTTGACTATTTCTCTTATTCTGATTTGAGTTGTGGTAGAATTTTCTATAAATGGACAATGATTCACTGATCCACCTCTGTCTCCAGCTAATTAAATTAGTCCTAAAGACTTTTATTTTGGCTCATCCTATTTTGAGATTATGTGTTACTTGATGCACAAAAAAATGGTTCAACTCATTGATCGATAGTTTAACTTGATACAGTTCAAGTTTAGTATTTTGTGGCTGATACTGATCGATAGGTGTGATCTGTGTACTTTGTTTGTTATTACACGGTGCCTGGTTTTCTAGACTATTCTGTTGAAGATACTCCTTGACTAAATTTGTAGGTTTGAATAGTACCCAAATCAAAGCTTTACTAAATGTCTTAATTTGGATTTTGGTTATATCTTTTTTTGCATATTAACACTATAGAGGCCTTCACTTTCTTCATAGTCAGTTCTCAAACACTGTTCACTTTGTTTGTTACCTTTCTTTATCACTTTCAATGAATTTAAGAGGAAGGTTATTGAGTTGTCAAATTTATTGAGTGGACTCCTATCTCGTTTATTAAAACATTTGACTAAACCTGCTCTTAATAATGTGAAGTGAGTTAGCTTACAGTTTTGATATCCCTGGTTGATATTCAGTATTGATTAACGTTAGTTGGAGAACCATTAGAAAGCCAAGAGCACTGGATAGTTGTCTCGTCCTAGTATGGGACTCTTCAGCAGCGCATAATCATGACCCTTTTGGTCGTCGAACCCGACATTCTCAGATAACGTATTCAGCATGTTGTCAATGATCCAATGGGTTAAAATCCAATGATCTGCATTTCCAGCTTCTTTCAATTCATAATATAGCGAAACTGTCCTCACGTTCGACTTCACAAGCCTTTTCGGTTATGTCTTCTCATTAAAGCTTCTGAAATCTCATCCCAAGAAAAGTCACTAATGAGCACTTGAGGGAGCCAATGGAAGTAAGAAATATGGATCAGTGACCCCGAAACCTGTAGTTGCTAAATTCGAGGATGAAACAACTGTTCAGTGCTGTCAGGTTTTCAGCACTTCTTCAATTGATGTCATTCCTTGATGAATATCAACCTACAATCAATAAATAAGTCCCCACAAACTTTCGAACTATGTTTTGAATATGATGGTTTTCTCCAGGAATTGTTATCGAAACCAAATTATCATTTTTGTTTTATTCCTCAATCTAAGTATGAGGCTAAAAGTCATTCGCAAGTGCTGTTGTGCTCGCCATAAGTTGTAGGGTTCTTGGTGAAAATACGAACATTTTCTGTATTCTGCATGAATATTTCACTTACCTGCATAGTTTCAACAATGGTGTCTGTCAATGAATCGTGTTTCATACCGTTTATTCATGCGCGAATTATTGGCTGCACTTCCACTTCATAGGCAGAAAGTAAGTATAATTATTCAGGAAGGGGTGATGTTCACAGATCACAGTAGTTTAGTTGGAACTCCATATTACATCGAAAAGGATTTATGACTGCAGTTTTGACTTCAAAATATATCCATACAGAATAAATAAAATACGTATTTTCAGACACAAGGCTATATCACTGGGAGATAACTTTCAGTCTTACCCCCAATCTAGGACAGTGACATCTCCATTTCCATCATGTAACTCTGAAGTAAACAAGACCCCTTCAACTAATAAACCAGTGGTATCTTTTTATTTCAACACAGAGAATGTGTCACCTACACATCTCCGCCTTAGATTTATGGTGGAATTGAATATCCTAAGAGGGATACATTCCCCACTGTCCATATATATATATATCTGGTACTACTGTAGATCACGGTGATCTCTCTGCTAATCTTTTTTTGGTTCAAATATTTAATATCTGAATCTCACAACCTTATACGTAAGACACGACTAAACTGATTAAATGAGTTCACCAATTACTACTATAGTTCGTTTAGTCCTGCATCAAAAATATGATGGCTATATGTGGATGACACATTTACTGTTAAATTCGAACATATTGACAATTTGTCCACACATAAAGGCTCAGTAGTAGGCGCAATCCAATTCACTTACGAGGTAGAAAATGAACAAGGAGAATTACCTATATTGGATTGCGGGATAAAAGGAAGGAAAGACGGTGGTTTTGATACTACCGTCTACAGAAACCGACACAGGTATCTAGATCTCAGGTCATCTCATCCAATGTCACTTAAGGCAGGTTTTCTCAAACTTCTAAGTGATAGAGTTAGCAAAATGACTAGTCAGTGCAACTATCCAAACGAGGAGTTGTAGCGAATAATAGAAGCGTCAATATATAGTAATTATCCTCTACAGTTTATTAAGAAATTCGCACGAACACGAATAATAACAGTAACCCAAGTACGAGTAATAACGACAACACAGGTAGAAAGGAGTTCACAGCCTCCATTTTTTACTCTACAAGGAAGGTGTATAAAAAACGTTATGTAGGATTCTCAACAAGGCTGGAATTATGGTGACATTTCAATCTAAAAACTCACTCACAGATAAGCTTTATCGGTTGGCTGTGGTTAAGCCCAATATAATTAGGTGGGTATTGAAAGAGATTGATTACTGAATCATTGTTCATCGAATCAGCGCGTAACCTATGTAATAGAAATGACGCAACATCTATATCAGAGGTATGAAAGATTTTATTACCAATTAAATCAATTCATATGAGGTGACATAACTGTAAAACACAAATGTGGAAAGTCGTGTGATTACATTAATGTGATTATGAGCAATAATTTATGCTCGAAAAGTTCATTTCATTTCTGATAGCCATACTGACTCTTTTTTTCTCTTTTATTTGTATACTACTTAACTCCTTCTTCATTCTTTTCTGATTTGGTGAATTTAGAGTTTCAGACGTCACTCTGAATGCATAGTATTGAATGTCATCATGCAAACTTCAGCTGATCATCATTCAACACCATTTATAAAATGAAACTAAATCGGGGGAAAACGTGTAGTTGTATTCACATAGTACAGCCGAATTCCTAGGGATAGATAGGTTTAAAATGGAATGGTGTGTGTAAGAATAAATGGAACTGTTGAAAACCTGGGAAGACTGGACAGCTGCTTATTCCTAGTATGGGACATTTTAGTTCTACTTATCCACCATCCCGCAGAAGGAATCAAAATCAGGATCTTCAGTGTGTGATGAACACTATCATAAAATTAAAATCCCTATAAATGTCGAACTACATGGTTATTAGTGGCAATCTTGGAGATAGATATCCTGAAGTTCTAATAAGAAGCTATGACCTATGGGATTAACCGGTTGAAAATGAAACAGAAGCTAACTGAAGACCTTGGTAGGTAGTTGCGTCATATTGCTAACTGACAAATATAAAAAAAACTGTAGATCGTTGATTTTTGATTCACTGAATAAATGGTTTGTGAGTTTATCATGAAACCTAACGATTAAAATCACTCCTGCTTATTTAAAGATAATTTTTCTTCGCTTTATCATAAGTTTCGGTTTTAACCAGTTAAGTGTATGTAGAAGATGATTATATCACCCCTTCTTCCAACCTTAATAAGATATTGATTGTTTGATGGATAGGTTAACTGATTTGAACAAAGCATCTCTTAAGTAAACATTCATTAAAGGTCATCTCCTTCAAAAGGCTTACAGGCAAAAAAGTTAAGGAGGCTAATTCATTATTATTTTCAGACTGAAAGAGAAAAATTAACTGACTAGTTTATATGCTACGGCTATGCGTGTATATACTCGTAATAATAATGGGAAAGAAAGGCTATCTGTTGAATATTGTCGACAGTAACTTGTTTGGGTCACTGATATTGAAGTTGAGAAATTAAATGACTTCCTATTTGTTCAACGCCATCATTATATGTAAGTGATTACTGTAACGTTTTTGAGCAGGCGATGGTGATTTAACAATATCAATCACTTAGAACCTATAAAATGATAGATCTATGACAGAATAAGTAATTTGGCAACCGTTTCAACACTACGCTTTTAGTGCTGTAAACCTTCATCAACCTCATTCAACAGCTATATGCTATGTGATGCCACATGCGAAGTGATTGACAATGGAAAGCTCAATGACGCCTTTGAAGTGAAGACAGGGGACAGAAATAAGACAAGGTTGCCGCCTACTATCACATCACAGATGATCTTCCTGATTGTAGTCAACTGGACTGGAGTAGACTGGATCATGCAACAAAAAGTGTTAGGGTCTGTGAGAAGATGGGCATACGCTGGTTGAACCGATGAAAATACCTCAGAAGAAGATTTGGATTTCGCCAACGGTTATCATTTATGTCTAGTCTCTTGTAGCACAAACTCGAAGATCTACAGGCGAAAGCTAACAAGTTGGCAGAAGAGACGAGGTGAGTCAGTGAAGGAAGACGAGACTTCGTTCAGGTGAATGTGGAAAAGATAGAGTTGATGAAGAAACCCAACCTACAACAACAAAAATCACCAATCACCGCCACCAGGAGAAAGCTGAAGGAAGTTGTCTCTTTCACCTACCCACCTAGGGAGAATTGTTTCAGTTACAGGGGATGGCGGTGGCGGCGGCAGCATGTATGAGAATGTTAAAGCAGTGAAGATCAGAGAAACAGCAGCACAGGCCTTCTTCCATTAATCTGAAATAATCAATGTAGAGATCTACGGCACTGCACTGCGCTACACTCAGCATAAAGCGTGAACGACATCCAGATTTTCAACACTAATGTCAGTCAAGTAATTCAGTAGTTCAGTGTGATGGTTGAGAGACTTGATGCGTCTCGAAAAGCATTTGCGACAAACTGCAGACATATATCACATGAACAGATGCCGCCTACTCGCACTCGATACTAACACTGAAGATCAGATGGATGACCAGAATAATAAGAATAAGCAAGAAGGAAGTGTGGCTGGCTGGCAACGAAACAATCAAGAAGGCATCACCCGACAAATTTGCAGAGGAAGAAAGTGGAGATGGGTTGAATTGGACGTAGACTGAGAAGACAGGTTGTAGACATCATGCACCAGGTCAGGCCGTTGAGTGAAAGCAAAATGGAAAAAGGCGAGTTCGGTGTCTAAGTGGGGGATGATATGGAGGAGATGGTGTGAGGAAGAAATGAAAGCTTGTGGGCAATTGTGGAGCCAGGTTGCAAAGAGTGTAGAGAAGAGAGTGAAATGGCGACGTGGTACTGAGTCCCTATATTCCACTGGGAACCCAAAGGACAAATAATAATAATAAATAATGACGCGGTAGAGATGTATAGTTGGGGATGAAGATAACTGTCTGAAGCTTTAATGTTTGTTCATTGACGTTCCATCACTAGACCATGAAATTCATTCAACTTTTTTTCTCTAGTTTGCAGTGAAATGCTTCCTGAAAATAAGTTAGCAGCGTCAGGGTTTTGCAGTAAAGAGTGAATCTTAGAAGACTAATTATTTTATGAGTGTACCTTTTGAAATGATGAAATACATCGTTTGAAGCAAATAAATGAATTGATGTTGGTAGTTACCATAGATTGAGCTCATTTGGAGAAATGTTAGAAACCTAGGGGTACTGGCAAGTGTTTTGTTTGGCATACGACTCTTCTGCAGTGTGCTCGTGATCCCATCAGGGGTCGAACCAAGGATCAACAGGTCCCACGGCAAACGCGTTACCATCAAGCCACTGGGTCAGAACCCAGTGGTCGATATCTCCTACTTCTGTTGGTTCGTGATATAGCGCGACCTCTATCTATCGCCATTACTGAGTAACTGTCCTGTTGTTCAACTTGGTTGGCTCCAATGGTCAGTGCATAATGAATACTAACGTGAAGTCAATAAATCCCCATAAAACCCCAAAACTAAATTATTCTGGTGCTCAGGAGGTGATTCCCGAAGTTCCAATGAGTAGTCATGACCAGTGGAGTCCAACATGAGAACAGTTATTCAGTGATGGCATTAGATGGAGGTCTTGCAATATCATGAACTGACTGAAGTGGGAAATATGCACCATTGGATTCTGATCCAGTAGCTTGACGGTCCTGGGTTGTATCCATCGCGGAGTCATAGGTGCGTACTGCTGAGGAGTTAATTGCTGCGACGAAACAGCTTTCCGGTGCTCCTAGGTTTCTGGTGGTTCTTCTTCCGTAATGAATGGAAGTTTTAAGTCAATAACTCCCCACAAACCTCAAAACTGTAATAAACGAAAAGATTTAAAGATAAGGTTGCACGATTGCGCAATCCTTCTGAATAACTAGCAGTTAAAGATGGATCTTTTTGTTTTCAGTCCCTACCATTGTCATCAGATAGGGTTATAGATATCCTCCAAGTTCGTATTGGACTGATTCAGCTTCGGAAAGGTGCTCATAACTGCAGTTAGCTCTCAGTCCTTCCAGTCATCCAATAAATTACTTCATTCAGTTTCATGATATAATGTTTTCAAGCAACGGTTAGTGACAACATAATACCTTCATTCTAGTATGTGGCATCATCATTAAAACTATTCCCAGTGGTAGTGATAAAGTATGAAATAACTATGAATACTCCTAATTGAGTACATAAGGTGGCAAATTGTTCCCCCCATTCCCTGAATCTGTACAAAGTTCATATATGAACGTCTCAGTAGTATAAGAAGGTATTACGTCATCAAATATCAACATGTGAAAGGTAAAACTCCACAGTCAAACTTTTATCAACTAAAAAGGATAAACGCAGACAGAAGTTTAATTGAGTGAAGAAAATGTTAGTGCAGACAATGACTTGTTGAATCCTACTATACTATTAGTGTGTATAGAAAAAAGTGAAACCGACTTTTGATTAACTTTCACTACATCATATGATTTGTGTCTAGAATAGATGTGATATGTGACATTAACTATTTTCTTCAGACATATTGTGTCTTAGATATCGCTAGATGTATGAATTGGTGGCAAATGTTTTGCCACTTCTGTCTTCATTTCAACTTCAAGAAATGTATACTTAATTTCTACATATTCCATTGACTTTGTTGGTGGTTACAAGTTTATTTATCTCTTTGTTTTTTTTTTACCTGTAGATGAAAAATTCCCTAGATTTGTTTGATCACTGGGTCATACTGTAGCTTTACTAAGAGTCGAAATCACCAGTTGTGAAAAAAATTCAAATCTGAGATATTCTGTGGGTGGAACCAATGATATATGATGAAACTACTTCTAAATAAGCATATCATTTACATCTCTAAATTAATGAAACCGAGATTGTCCGGATCTTCGATAAGTACTGTACGCGTTATTCCACTGGGCAATACTTTCAGCACAGTAAAATGATGGAAAATATTGTTATTTAATGGTTACTTTTAGTTGTTTCATATATCATCCAGTTAATGGTGGAATCTTTGTATGGTCTTACATTTCTATGGAGTAGTTCTATTTCATGAAGACGAAGAATTCAGGATTTAATGTCCAAAGAAATAATGTTGATTCGAGTTTACAGAGAATAAAATATTGAAGAGTAAGTTTAAAGTATAAGTTCAGCCGAATAGGAGACTGACAGTAGTGTTTAACTAACCAGTGGACAGGAGACATTGAACAGATCTATTTCAGCCAACCAAGATAATAGGCATAAGATCCTCAGTTTATTCTCCTTTACAAGATTCTTTGTAATGAAGCATTTTCAGCTCAATTATTTTATTCAGTTATTGATTTCGATGAAGGTTTCACGATAGAATCATTGAAAGTCTGATAGAACAGTTGTTTGCACCCATGAACTCTTCTAGGTCGAAATATAGGACAATCAGATCTCATGATGAGCGTCATAATACCCAGATATTAAGTTAGAACTAAAATGGTTCACGTTTTTCGAATCGTGTCATCTAGCTTGACTACCCGTCCTCATACTCACTGTGTTGTCCTGCACCAGTCATATTTTGGTTAATTTATTTAGACTTGAATATATTTAGTGACATCACATCCCTTCAGCAACGCTTTCGTGTTAATCTCTTTCCTGATTTCTCGTCATGATAAGAATCGGCCTAAATGGTAATCAACATTTCAATTCACCAGTAGTTAAGATTGAAAATTTTGGATTTCAACTTTTATTTCATGCTACTGTGTGGTCAGGAAAAACGCTCATTGGATGATTGTATCCCATAGCTGACCAGTCGGCATAAGCTATTTAACTGTTGACCTAGTTGTTTTATATATTCATGTGGACTGTATATAAATGATGTATTTGTATCATTGGTTAGTCTTTGTTACCTGATTTTCGCAGCTTAGTGATATGTAAGGCACTGAGGGAGAACAGCTACTATGCGTAACCAGTTCAAGTGTCTCAACGGGCTATTATCCACCGCATATTTATTATTTAGAGTCTTTCAGTTGGTATCATGTGAATTAGGTCTGATTTGGACGATGTTTCTAAAAACTTGTTCTTGGCATCATCCTGCATTTTCAGTCACCTGAAATTTCTACATTCACCATATCATGCACTTCTACCTTCTTATATTTTCATGCGTTTTTATGCTTTTCACAGCTGATAAGATGTGATGGGTAAGAGGTGGTTTTCCTATGTTGTGTGGATTTTTTTACTGTTACACTTTTGTTGGATCTACAGTGGAAACCATTGTATAATCATGTAGATGTAGATGGAATATTTCCTGAAAAAAAGGATACTAAGCATAAGCTCAGCGTCGGCATGTACAGATAATGTAGGACTTAGACAGCTGTATCGGTTATTTAGTGGTGTCTAACTTGTGTACGTGATCCAGTATTCTACAGGGTCAATGTTTGCCTAATTGACTTAATTTTTAAGTTTTTCTTTTCAGGACTGAATTACGCAGTTGAGGATCACTGAATGAATGCCAGTTTTGCAAAGTTTTCAAGTACACCTCAGTGGTTGAATACCAACAAGCGCGAAGCCTGTGGAAAGCACGATTTCTTATCGATTGACTCCCAACATTTAGCACTCACCATAATACACTACACGACAATATCATCCTACTTAGTTAAGTGTCCTAATCACAGACTTCAGTTCAGAGCTAGAAAAGAAGAAGTATACAGCTATACATAAGTGTAATAATTGTGTCTGACTGCAAGCAGACTGAAAAAGAAGCAGATGGTATTTCTCCCCAACTCTTTAAACTGTTTTATTTAATTAAAAGGTTGTGAGATTTTGCATCCTTCACTTAGTGAACAGATAAGTTTATATTCATGAATAATCTTCCCAATTGGTTTTGTTTGCTTGAAATACTTTCAGACATATTTTTCAAATTTTCTTAATTTCACGCTTGGTAGTTTGTTTCATATTTCTCATATTGTTCACATGTTTTCAATAGAACCTCACTTTATCACAGAAATTTGAAGAAATACATTTTTCAGTAGTTTTCCAAATAAAAATATGTTATGTTAATAGAAGTGATAAAGGGAATGTAAACTTTCACAAAAGGGTGTACAAACAATTGGTCATTGAACAAAGAAATATCTTTCATGACTTACCGGCTTAGTGGATAACGTTTAGGCGTTTAAAGCGATTTATTCTACGTCCGACTCCCAATGTGAACAATACCACACATTAACAATCTCGTTTATAAGTTAAAATTAACCATACCAGTTTAATAGTTAGGACCAAGGGTTGAATTGGTTAACTAGTAGTGCTTTCACCAATTAAAAATTGTTGATCTTGACCAGCCTAGTCACCGATTGCCTCGTCACACAATGTTGGCTGAGATGGGTCCAGGCTGGAAAAAGGCTCGAGGTGGCCAGACTAAAACATGGCACCAATGGATGAAGTTTCTGACCGTTGGTTTAAGCCATGTAGGACGATGCAGACTAGGTGGTTGGGGTCCATGGGACAAGAGGAACCAGTGGTTGGAGACCCTAGGTGATCACATGGCTGAGAACCGATGTCAGTGGCGCAGATGTATACACACATTATCCTCATCTTAACTGCACTATATCGAATCTCACTATTTTGTCACTCCTCTTTCCTTTCTTCTCGTACTTTGTATTTCTTTTGACTGCATTCACTTATCTTCATCCTTCACCTCACTACCTTTCTACTTGATGAACTGATGTGAGGTGTGGCAACTCGGACTGTTACGCAGTAATGCCTGGTCCTATGCTGATAATGATGATGATGATCTTAACCAGTTTTAAAACATTTAGCTTAAGACAAAACATCAGTGCAGCCAATTAAGAGATCAGATGCGAAACTGACTAATACAATCGGTACCGTTTCATATGTACCTTGAAAGACATTGTTGGTTTAAAAGTCACATTGAGTCAACGCATCAGTAAGCTGTAATCCCTAATCTTTTTGAAATGGAGAATAAGTGTGCAAAAGGCAACAAATTCGATAAGTTTTGATTTCTATTCAGACTGCTTGTGGTGCCTAGTAGTGGAATTCATGACACAAGTTTCTCCTTACTTGGAACTCGTCAACCAGATGTACCTGCATTCAAACGTGTGGTAGCGTTTCCGCTGAGACTTGAAATTGGTATCCATAGTATGAAAGGCTAAAGCATTGTCAATACGCATCCTGAATTTCACTGTTAGTCATCAAATAAATTATAACACAGTGAATTTTCTGGTAGTATGGAGGCAACCAAATAGGAGCCCATCTACAATAGAGGTTGCGCAACTTAATCCAGTATAGCGACTGAAAATTACAATGATAACTGATACCGGTTGCCCCCAGTGTGACTGTCGCACCATAGTGGCCTAGTGGACAATATTTTAGCGTTTCAATGGAGTGACACTAGGGCTTAGTCTCAGTGGGAACACCACTACGCATTAAGGTGGTGATTCATCCAACTGATGCATTCTAAATAGGACGAAACGGGCATCCTGAAAAAAACTACTAGCCACCAAGCAAACTAACACATAGTGAATATTCTGGCATTATCGAGGAATTTTCCAACTCAACTCAAAGTGTAAAATATTTCATCCTTCATTTCTGTGTGCATATATCTGTCCATCATCTGTTGTAGGGAAAGTATATTTCATCCGAACTTTATTCGATTGATAATGGGCCTCTTGGAAGAGCTGTTGCTGAATACATTGTCAACGTAGACCATTCTATTTCAATGAATACTGTTTTCCAGACTATTTATGGAGAAAAACCAAGTTTTTCTAAGGTCGTACATTTTCATATTTGATTATCTTAATCAGTAGTTAGCTTTTCGTTTTGTTTGTTTGCTTTTTTGGAATCATCCCCTTGCTTCCTTCTGCCCAATCCTTGTGCTACTTTCACTCATTCACGCTTTTATTTTCTTTTTAACCACAACCATGTCTTATTTCGAAAATCATTATTTGAATTCCACTACGTTCTGGCTGATTTCTAATGTTCGATAGCAGTTCTGATGTCGGATTCGGCTTGTTACTGTTCCCAACAATATCTTGCAGTCACGTAGAGTACTAGGAATGGTAGCACTTAATTGGTTGCTGCGAAGGAAATGGTGTATTCGTAGAAAAGAAAGACAGATTTTGTACATGTCTATTGTGCATTCGACCACCATTCTAGCATTCATCAAATGACGACGTCTAATCTGTCTGAAATTTGCGGAGGCTATTTTCCTTCAAACTCTTCAATTTGACTTAATGGCAGTCTGAAAATAATCTCTTATGGTGTTTTGTTGTGGCATGTTTACCTAAACGCTCAAATGGTAGACTTTCATTCGATTTACACTTCTGTCGATAGAACGATACACGGTAATTATTCGAAATGTTTCAGTGGAGTGAACATTTATCGGCCAATTTAAGTATTTCTATATGCCTAATTGCTTCCTTGGAGCGGCTTTTATTAGTGTGTAATGTATTCATAATTTCCTCGATCCTAATTGTATACACTAAGCAGCAGGACCAGATGGAACCCGCCACAAGCACTGAAAACAGACGCAGAGACAACAGTGGACATGCTCACACCACTTCCCTATTGCAGAAGGTGTGGAAAAAGGGAATGTACATGCAGATTGCAAGAAGGGACACATTGTCAAACTACCAAAGAAGGGTGGTTGATCTAAGTTTTTGAAAGAACTGACGCGGAATCACGCTCCTCTCAACCCCGAACAAAATATTAGGCTTCATCATCCTGGAGAGGCTAAAGCATGCACTGGATTCAAAACCACGACCGGAACAGCCTGACTGTCTGGCTTCAGGAAGTACAAATCATGTGTGGATCAAATTGTAACGCCAAACTACACATCATCAATGAACAGAGTATAGAATGGCAGTCTAGTTAACTCTCTAACTCAACTTCATCAACTTTGAGAAGGCCTTTGACAGCGTCGACTGAGAGGTAATTTGCCAACTGCTTCGACACTACGGAATACCACAAACCTTTATGAATCTCATTCAACAACTATATGAAGACGTCACATGCCAAGAAATCCACAATACAAAGCTCAGTGATGACATTAAATTGAAAACAGGAAGGGGTAAGACAAGGCATTCGCCCACCATCACCCATGATATTCCTGATTGTGGTCGACTGGACTGGACTGGATCATCTAACAGACAGTGAGGAGCAAGAAGATGGGCATACGCTGGCCGGACCAGGGAAAATACTCTAGAAGATTTGAATTTCACCGATGAATTATGTCTAGTGTCATACAAACTTGAAGATCTATAGGCGAAAAGTAACAAGTTGACAGAAGAGTTGAGGTAGGACAGCGAAGAAAGATGGCACTTCCAGTCAACGTAGAGAAGACAGAGGTGATGAAGATACCACACCAACAACGACAACAACAGCATCAACAACAAGCTCCAATCACCATGAATGGGGGAAACTTGAAGGAAGTAGCCTCCTTCACTCACCCTCCTAGACAGCACTCTTTCAACTACAGGTGGCACAGGCACACACGACGACGTCAAAGTCAGCCGTGGATCGGAAAGATAGCAAGACAGGTGTTGATTAGCCTGAAACCAGTGTGGAGATCTACTGCACTCCACTCCACTCCACTCAGCATAAAGCGTGAACAACATCCGGATTTCCAACACCAATGACAGTCAAGTAAGTCAGTGCTTCTGTGAGATGGTTGAGAGACTTGGCGTGTTACGAAAAGCATTTCCAACAGAATACAGATATTCATCGACAGCTGCCACCTGCGCTATCTCGATACTGAAGATCGCATGGTCAGAATAAGAAGAATAAGGGAGAAGGAAGTGTGGCTGGCTGGCTGCTGGCTGGCTGGCAACGAACCGACGAAGCGAGGACCTGTCGGTGACTAAATATGCAGTAGCAGGAAGTGGAGATGGATTGGGCATACACTGAGAAGGCCGAGTGGGGACATCACGTGCCAGGCCAGGTTGTTGAGTGGAACCGAGATGGGAAACGACGAGTTGGGCGTCTGAGTTGAGGTGACATGGAGGAGATGGTGTGAGGAAGAAATGAGAGCTTGTGGGTAGTCGTGGAGCCAGGTTGGAAAGATTTCGGAGAAGAGAGTGGAGTGGAGACGTGTTAATGAATCCATATGTTCAATTAGGAACTGAAGGGTCAAATAATAATATTGCTTAAGAGTAAGCTATATGAAGTTGTCCATTCCTTCGGTGATTGAAAAATGGCTTTCTTTTCAGTGTTACCTGCAGGTTAGGATACCTATGATCGCGATACACTAAGACAGGTTTTATTGGAATTTAGGGAATTTGCAGGTAGCTTTATGGATGTTGAATCTTCTAGCTTGATGGTCACGTAGCAAAATTATCTATTGGACTCGATGAGCAGTGACAAATGGATAGGATGAAGTTCGTTTACCCTTCAGCGTCCAATGAGTGTACCTCATCTAGTCCTTTTGGAAGTCAATATCCACCCAAGTAATTCAGTGGTAGAGTTAGGTGGAAAATCAAGGTTGCACATATACCTATCTGATGAGTGCTAGTAAGAATGAAAACTGGGGCAAGCTCGGTTTCCTGCAGATTGTCTTCATCCAACTTACATATCATCAAATGACTATGATAATGATCTTAATTAGGATGTTGGTTTAGGAACACTGTCATTAACAAACAAAAACAACTTAAGCCATGCAAGTTATCCTAACGTCAGAGAGTGAAATCAAGCGTGATTATGTAATCTTATACTTGGAAACAACTAGTTTAGTGTCATCAATAATTACATCAATATAATTTTTAGAAAAAAAGTGTATTACTACTAAAAAACTTTGTTTTTCTATAAGTGTGGAAACTGAATTTCCTTCTGAATAACAGAATAAAATGATAGCTATGAAAACTGTTGACTGTCATAAGTCTGCCATTACACTTTCAGTGAAATATAACGAGAAAAACATAATTTTGGGAAATTTGGCATTTCTAGGCAATATACAAGCACTATTCAGCATTACAATGTTTGTGGTTGGTGTTATTGGCAACTTTTAGTTATAGACAATCATTATAAAGTCAGGTGATGCTTAACTGTTTCTAAATTACCTTGTAAGTTTAGAATTAATTGGTTAGATTGCTGTTTAAAACTGAGTTTCGTTATACTCTTAGCATATGCCATTACATTTACAGACTATGTAATATGGTTGGTACTGAGTGAGTTGGTTGGAAGCAGTTGGTAGAAATCCCTTTTCTACCTAGGCTTCATGCTTGTTAGAATTCATCAGTAAGGCATGTCCGCAACCTTGATGGAGCTGATGATCAACCTGAGATTCAAATACACATCACCTAAAGCATCAGACGGAGATATTAACACTAATAATGCTACCATTACTGTTAACATCACTACTATGATTTAAATCATAAGTTGCTGAAACTATTTTAGATAAACATGGTTTGGTAGATTGGTATTATTGACAAGATGTGATGATGTAACGTGAAATTGGAATCTGGTTCGCAGTAGAATTCAAATTCCCTATTCATAGCTTATTAACCTTGGCACACTACTAGCAGTTCTATGACACCTTTTATGAATCATAAATATTAAAACTTGAACTGATGAATAAAGAAAACAAAACAAAAGTGCATCCTTATGGACTGACATGAGTTGAAGCAACATTGGACAGCTGGGAACACTGGACAACTGTTTCGTTCTAGTATGGGACTCCTCAGCAGTGCATATCCACGACCTTACCAGGGATGGAACTCAGCACGTTACCATCAATTAATGAACCTCTACAAACGTTCAGAGAGAATTATTCTAGTGCTCATTGGTGATAAGCTTCGAAAGGTGATTCATGAAGTTCTAATGAGAAGTTGTGACTAGTAGATTCAATCAAGTCGAACGTGAGGACGGTTACTCATTGGTAACATTGGAAGTAGGTCGCGCTATGTCATGAACTGACAGAAATAAGAAATGTAGACCATTGAATTACGACCACTTGACTCAATAGTGACATACTGGACACGGAACCTGAAAGTGCTGGGTTCGAGCCCTGGTGGGGAGGGATCATTGCTACGGACTGCAGTCCTACACAGAAACGAAACACCTGTCCGGTGCTCTCAGGTTTCCAACATTCTTCACAGTGATATCAGTCCATAATGAATTCCAACCTAAAATCGATTAGTAAACCTTCACAAACCTCCAGATAGAAGTACATCTGTTCAATTTATCATTCTTCCCAGCAGCAACGAATGAAGAAAATGATAGACGAAAGGATAAGAAAAGAGAAAGAATAAATCAGTGAAAGTTAATGAAAATACTCAACACCTCGACGATAACAGGATTAATTTATACATTTACTTCAGTGTGAACGATTTTCAGCTGTATCTCAAAGATTCTAAAACTGTTGGTTCCTAAAATCGGGAAATCCAGGTAGTTTACACCTCCCTATAACTTTAAAACTCTTTTGCTATTAAAATCATGATTCCCTTATCAGATTGATGGTGTTTTTCGACAGTTGAAGTAGAAGATATTTCAGTGAAGAGATTTTTCATTTCTAAGGTTCAACGAATGTCTTGAGTCAATTAAATTTACTATGGAAATAACTCGAAACTCCACTTTCTGGAAGTTTTTTTGAGAGGTAGACATAATAGTTCCGTAAGAAAATCAATTTGCAAGAAATAAACCTGGATTGGACAATGTACTAATTTTTAAAGTCGGGTTTCATCAGGCACTATTACTATTTGTCCCTTGGGTTCCTAATTGAACATAGGGATTCAGTAGCACATATCCAGTACAATCTCTTCGCCGAAATCTTTCCAACCTGGATACACGACTACCCACAAGCTCTCATCTGTTCCTCACACCATCCCCTCCATGTCACCTCAACTCAGACGCCCAACTCGTCGTTTCCCATCTCGGTTACACTCGACAACTTGGCCTAGCACGTGATGTCCCCACTCGGCCTTCTCAGTGTATGCCCAATCCATCTCCACTTCCTGCTACTGCATATTTAGTCACCGACAGGTCCTCGCTTCGTCGGTTCGTTGCCAGCCAGCCAGCCAGCCAGCCAGCCAGCCAGCCAGCCAGCCAGCCAGCCAGCCAGCCAGCCAGCCAGCCAGCCAGCCAGCCAGCCAGCCAGCCAGCCAGCCAGCCAGCCAGCCAGCCAGCCAGCCAGCCAGCCAGCCAGCCAGCCAGCCAGCCAGCCAGCCAGCCAGCCAGCCAGCCAGCCAGCCAGCCAGCCAGCCAGCCAGCCAGCCAGCCAGCCAGCCAGCCAGCCAGCCAGCCAGCCAGCCACACTTCTTCTCCCTTATTCTTCTTATTCTGACCTTGTGATTTTCAGTATCGAAATAGCGCAGGTGGCAGCTGTCGATGAATATCTGTATTCTGTTGGAAATGCTTTTCGTAACACGCCAAGTCTCTCAACCATCTCACAGAAGCACTGACTTACTTGACTGTCATTGGTGTTGGAAATCCGGATGTTGTTCACGCTTTATGATTAGTGGAGTGGAGTGGAGTGCAGTAGATCTCCACACTGGTTTCAGGCTAATCAACACCTGTCTTGCTATCTTTCCGATCCTGGTTGGCTTTGACGTCGTCGTGTGTGCCTGTGCCACCTGTAGTTGAAAGAGTGCTGTCTAGGAGGGTGGGTGAAGGAGACTACTTCCTTCAAGTTTCTCCCATTCATGGTGATTGGAGCTTGTTGTTGATGCTGTTGTTGTCGTTGTTGGTGTGGTATCTTCATCACCTCTGTCTTCTCTATATTCACTTGAACTAGTTAACAAGGCGAGGTTACTGAATGTGTATAGAAATTAGAATTTTTTCGAAATTTACGACAAATGAGAAGTTACAAGTACTCGTAAAAGAACTAATTTTTATAGGCATTAGTTTTGAAGATTCATCGAGTGGATGACGCAACCGAAATGACACCGAGAAGCAACCGCCACAGTTCTAACTAATATTGGATTTTTTAGGAGATTCAATAGTAGAGATGCTCTTGAATCGGTTATGTAACGCACGGAGGAAAACCCTTTTTTTCCGCATAACCATGGATTGTATTCGCCAGTCAATAGCTGATTCAATACTGCGTGTAGCATAACCTACCAGTTTGTTCCACTTCTATATGTGTCTACAATTCACCTGCTTCCATGAACTCAGTTACGTAGGCCAGACGCAGCTTGTCCACTCCAAAAACGTTCCTAAATCTGTAACTGAATGCGAGTGCCAAGTGATTAGCAGCTTAATTTCTAAGCATCTGGTCAGCTCTGGTTACTTCAGTCTACCAGAATCTTCATTCAAATTCATTTGTAAAGTGTAATCAAACATTTCGAAGGGAGTATGAATTCAAAATTTGAGTAAGGCAAAAGTCTTGGCGATTCTTGTGTTCAAGCCTGACCTCTGTGATCGAAAGAGGTACATTCAATCTCTAATTTTACTATGGTTGTAATTGACTTATTAATTATTTTTAAGGGTTATTTATCATGGACTGACATGAATTGGAGAACCGTTGAAGAACTGGGAACATTGGACAGCTATTTTGCTCTAGTATGGGACTCCTCAGAAGTACGCACCCACGACATCAAGCGTCGAATTCATGACCAGTGGGTTTCACGGCTAACGCGCTAAGCATCCAGTTAGTGGGTCAGATTTCATTGATTTCCATTTTCCTGTTCCTATCGTTTCGCCATATACAGTGACTATCATCCAAGATTTTTAGTTGATATTCGCTTCACTTCCAAATAGCTCGTCCTACAGGTCATGGATTCTTATAAGAGCATCAAGAAGTCAGTCTCAAAGCATGTCCCCAATAAAGCTGATGGACATTTAAATTTTTATAAAAGGATTCATTATGGAGTTTCATGTCAGGGTGAAACTGTCTTCAGGATTTTAGGGGTTCTCCAGATAATGTACATATGTATGCTTCTTTAAAATAAATACCAATTGGCTTCAAAATATAAAAATTGTTCATCTATTGAAATACTGTTTTCGATGACCTTGTGTTGACCTTTTGGCCATGACCACATTGGGACTTTATTGATAGTTTTTGATGACTCTGCGTTGGACCAGTAGCCACTGATTGACGTACACTTCGTTATATGAGTATCCTTTTGCTATACTGGTACTTTTCACATAAGTACCACGTTATTTACCACTGTTTTACGTTGTATGTTTCAGATAAATTCGTTTCGTTCGACCATTTCAATTGGGTTATCACTAAAAAATTTGGCTGATTTCTCTTTTTGGTCAACTTCAAGATTGTTGATTTTTTCTTTGTAGGATTCAAGTTTTATTTAGTCTTTAAAGTTTCTAAATAGAATAGTGAAGTCAATGATAAGAGACAACAATTAGGAATATAATCAGCACGGATTACTGTATCTCATAGACTTCATCCAAAGTCATTTATTGAGTGAAAAGAAGCTTTCAGAGGGCTGTATATCTTTGCAATTTATACATCATAGATGCTTTTGGCATCCACTTAAGGATTCCTAGTTCAACCCTTTTTCATCATCCTAATTTACAGTCTTGTAATTTACTTTTCTCCCTGTAAGATGTGCACTTTTTACATAATTTAAGATGGATTCTTGTCTCTAAGCTCCTTTTGATCAGACCGAAATTTCTAAATAGTTACTCATGTTACACTATCTTGTGGCCTACTGTAGTAATCATTTTACAACCTTTTTAAGTTGTTAATTATTCTTCAGCATTCATAAAACATTTCACAGTTTATAGATTAACATTTTTTTGTTACTTGTTACCATTTTAGACAAACCAATTGGAACACATGAAGATGTATAGATTTGCGATTTTACAACCTTGTGAATGAAATCATTAAAATGAATTTCTTCACTAAAGTACACCTATTCTGTTTGTTCCTTTCTATCCTGATGGACTTCTTCTGAAAGGATGATCTTTGATCTAAATCCTTCAAGAAATCAGAAAAAACGTGTTGCCCTCACAAATTATCTTTTAAAAAACCTATATGACGGTGAGTAACCTACAGGTTGAGTTGGAAAGGAGGCTTCAAAATCCTTGTACATATACAAATACATACAGTGAATTTGGTTAACAGAAAAGGGGGGATTTTTATTCCAAGGTAACTCAGTTTGTTTTAGTTGGTTGGAGGCAATCGGCACTTGTAAGCAAGGCGTATCTGCAACCTCGACGAAAGTGATGTTCCTCCTGAGATTCAAACCCATGTTACCCAGTGTTGTAGTCAGCGACTTCACCACTAAGCTGTTCTAGCCGCGACTGACCTCCTGTAGAACTGGCTTACTAGCTGACGAGTGCCAAAAAGCATGAAACCTAGGTCCAGGGCTTCCTGCCGACTCCATCAATCAACTAATGTGCACCACGATGCTGAGCCTTCTAGCTTGTCTGCCATATTGCACTCAGGACTTATTATTTATATTATTTATTAGTCCCTTGGGTTCCTAGTGGAACACAGGGCTTCAGTAGCACGCCTCCAGTGACCTCTGTTCTCTGAGATCTTTTGAATCTGGTTCCACCACAGCCCACAACCTCTCATTTCCTCCTCGCACGATATCCTCCATGTCTCTCTCGGCACCGACGTCCAACTCGTCCCTTCCCATGGGGATTCCACTCGAGTAACTGGCCTGACGCGTGATGTCCTCAGTCGGCCTTCTCAGTGCATGGCCAATCCATCTCCACTTCTTCCTGCATATTTGTTGCGTGGTAGGTTCTTGGTTGGTTCGTTCCCAGAGGCACTCAGGACTAGACAACATGAAATTGGTTACACTCCTGTGACCAATCAATACATGACTCAATTTGTCTACCTCCATAAAAATGGCAATGGGCACAATCTGATTCTATTCGCTTCGCTGAAACTACACTTCATTGAATCAAATCTTTCATAAATTCTTTCGTATGGTATTTCTGATTTCGAAATTTTGCTTTCTAAACTCAAGTACTTTTGAATTTTATCCAGTATGTAAGGTTGACTTATCCATGACTACAGTATACCAATTTTATCTTGTGATGGATATTGGCGTTTGACCATTACTGACCCAATTCATGTTATCTTTAAACTAATATATAACTGTACAGCTTCAATGAGAAGTTGCTAAAACAGTCTCGCTTGCTGATTGTTAACCTTTTTTATTCCAATCACGTGCGTGTCTTCCACACAGTATGCCAAGCTGAAAGTGTATCATTGACGCTTTTCATATGCTGATAGTCACCTCTATAAGGAATCTATAATCCTAATGGAGTACTAATAATCAACGAGTGACAGTTATGGTAGTTAGTGCAACTTTCCAAGGTTACATTTAACAATCTACGTGCTTCGAGACGGAAGCGTCTAGGTTTTATTCACAGGTATTCATATTGCTACTCGAAAAACAACTCCAGGACGGAAATAAAGGGAGGTTTTTATTCAGAATAATGGTTTTCATCATATACTTACTACTAAAAAGTTACATAATAGGACAAAATGTCTGTCCAGTGCTCTCAGGTATTCAATGTTTCTACAAATGATGTCAGTCCATGATGAATACTGTTTTAAGATTGAAATCTCAAATAACCTAGAAATACAGTACCGTATAGTGCTCATTAGTGAAACACTTCTAGATGAATATCCCGGAGTTTTTTAAAGAGAAGTTGTAACGTTTGGTGTGGACAGGTCGGAAGTAAAGTGGATGCCCAATAAAGATCTTGGTGGACAGTCACGCAGGATCGCTAAATGACAGAAGTAGGAAACTATAAACCGATGGACTCTGACCTGGTAGCTGAGTAGTTAACACGTTCTCCATGAAGCTTGAAAGTTCTGAATTCGATCACTAATGGTTTCGTGGCTGCGTACTGCTGATGAGTCCCATACTAGGACGAGACAGTTGCTCCCACGTTTTCAATGTTTCTCCACGGGATGTCACTCCATGATGAATACTAGCTTAAAAATCAGAACAACTACTATTATTTGTAACGGTAGTATACATAACCCCTTCACACAGTACTCAGCATAAAGCGTGAACAAAATCCAGATTTTCAACACTAATTCAGTCAAGTAAGTCAGTGCTTCTATATGATGGTTGAGAGACTTGCTGCGTTACGAAAAGCATTTCCAACAAACTGCACACATATATTACATGAACAGCTGCCGCCTACGCTCATTCGATACTGACACTGAAGATCAGATGGATGGCCATAATAATAGGAATAAGGAAGAAGAAATTTTGGATCCTATGGCCCAACAAATATACAGAAGAGATTGGAGATGGATTGGGTTAGGTATGGACTGAGAAGACGGTTTGTGGATATCACACACCAGGCCAGGTCAGGCCGTTGAATGGAACCTATATGAAAAAGGACGACTTGGGCATCTGTGTCGGCTATGACATGGATGAGATCGTGTGAGGAAGGAATGACAGCTTGTGGGTAGTCGTAGAGCCAGGTAGCAAAGGCTGCAGAGAAGAGAGTGAAATGGTGACGAGTTACTGAAGCCCTTTGTTTTACTAGTAACCTAAGAGACAACTAATAAAAAAATACTTTTAATCTGTTTTCGGACTCTAAACATTCAGTTTATAATCGAAACACTGATCACAGACAACATCTTCACTAGCAGCTAATCGATTTACGTATGGTTGGAGAGTCTGAGACAGACCCTGTCTCGTAGATAGCTTCTGAGAAAAGCTTGTAAGAAGTGATCATGATGAACAATGTGCAAATAATGTTTGCGACATAATTTATTGTCCACATTCATATCAGGATATGTATATTATACGGTATGAATATGAACAATAAATTATGTCTGAAAGGTTATCCAGCAAATGATACTGTTCCTTAACTGTATGAGATTTCTAACAAACAGATTAAAGTGGAACTAAATTCTACCACAATATCCAAGTTTTGTTATGGTTCATATCTACATTTCGCTACCAGCTAAGAGTAACTACAGGTGGGACAGACGAGGATGTCAAAGTCAGAATCGGAAAAGCAAGACAGGCGTTCATTAGCCTGAAACCAGTGTGGAGATCTTCTGCACTCCACTCAGCATGCGGAACAAGATACGGATTTTCAACACCAACGTCAAGTCAGTGCTTCTGTATGTTTGAGACTTGGCCCATTAAGAAAAGCATTTCCAACAAACTACAGACATTCATCAACAACTGCTTACACTGGCTCGCTACTGAAGATCAGATGGCCAGAATAATTAGAATAAGCAACAAGGAGTTCTGGAAACGAACCAACCAAGAACCTATCACGCAACAAATATGCATGGGAAGGAAGTGGAGATGGATTGGGCATGTACTGAGAAGGCCGACTGAGGACATCACACATCAGGCCAGGCTATCAAGTGGAATCCCCATGGGAAGGGACGAGTTGGACGTCGGTGCCGAGGGTGACATGGAGGAGGTCGTGCGAGGAGGAAATGAGAGCTTGTAGGCTGTGGTGGAACCAGGTTCAAAAGATCTCAGAGAACAGAGGTCACTGGAGGAGTGCTACTGAAGCCGTCGTTCCATTAGGAACCCAAACTAATAATAATAATACCAGTTAAGAGTAAAATTCAGTAGCATATTATTCAAAATATTGTAATGAAATGTTAGCAACAGAGCTTTCTTTCACTGAAATATAAGTGATTCTGAAAAAAACTGAACAGAAAACTTGTAACCAGGAGTAAAATGCCAATCAATACAAATTATTACTGACATGATTAAAGTGATTGAATAAAATATGAGATATTTTATATCAAAATATGATACATCATTGGAGGTTTCAAAAATGTTTTCATTACATTTTCTTGTTGCTACTGTTATTGTTGTATTATCGACTGATAACATCATGTTAACAGAATATTAAAAAAAATTATTGAAACAAGAATCAACACTTCATGAACATTCTGATGAATGAATAAATGAAAAAGAAATTGACATTCAGTTTTACTTCTAGTCAAAGATGAACACTTGGAAATACTTACCGAAACACGCTCAGACATATATATATATATATATACTTATGCATATTTTAAACGTAAAATGGATATTTCATAGAATTAAGTCGTTACAAAACATCTACAACCTTCACTTACAGTATATGATAAATGTATTTCTAAAATGGTTATTTCTACATTAACTAGACAAAGTTAATCAATAAACTCCTAGTTAACATTTTATTTCCAACTAAACTAATTGAATATATATTGTTTGTTCAAAAACACCAAGTAAATTAGTATTTATCATTTGACTGTCTGAGATAGCTGTAGTTTAGCAGATTTATATTTATACTGGGTGATGAATAAAGGTAAGATGAAAATCTGGACCATGGTCGGAATCGAACCAGCAACTACTAGGTGTCCGGGCCCGATGTTCTACCAACTGAGCATCTGTTGGTAGTCAGAAAAAACCCATGGTGATTAAAGTAAAATAAAAAATCTGACTAGCAGTTGGACCTCGTAGCTCAGTTGGTAGAGCACCGGGCCGGTAAACCCAGCAGCGGTTCAGATTTCCATCTCAACTTCAATCATCATCCAGTACAAATACTAGTCTACCTAACCACGGCTTTCTTAGATAGTCAAAATGATAACCAGTATGATGTTCCTCTTCTCTGATTCACTTAGATTTCGGTTGGGATGAGATATCCTAACTAAGCAGCTAGTGTGAATACGATCAAGGGGTAGTAACACGTCGCGAATTCGCATGGTGGTCCGGCAACACCCTTTATGATTGAAGCGAAATAAAAATCTGGTCAGAAGTCAGACCTCGTAGCTCAGTTCATAGAGCACCGGACGGTTCGAATCCGGCAGTGGTCCAGATTTTTATCTCACCTTCAATCATCACCCAGTATAAATTCATATTTCTTATTCGATATTGACCTCAGAGAGCGGGACAGAAAGAGACAGAACTAGATAAAGCGGATTTCTGTGTTAAAAACTCACCTATTTTCCGGTTAAACAGTTATATAGGAGAGAAGCGCTAACATTAGTCAAAATTTATGACCTTCAAGCTTCACAGTGTACATGGTAACTATTCATGTACTGAGTATGATTCCACTGGTTCACAGTTTCTTACTTCTGACATTCCACAATATGGCAAGACCATCCACCGAGATTCTTCTTTGGCATTCACTTCATTTCTGACCGGTTGGCTCCATAAGTCACGAATCACTACCAATACTTCAAGATAGCCATTTCGAAGGATATAACTAATGTAGTGTAATATAGTTTGTGATTAATAAGCATTTTATTTTTAAGGAAGTATTCATCAGGGAGTGAGTAGAGTTGGAGACGAATTGAAAACCTGAGAGCAATGGGAGGCTGCTTCATCCTAGTATGTGACTCCTCAGCTATTTTTCAGACATATCTGAAAAGAGAAGATTAATGACTATTATAAATGTAAAACTGAGACTGAATATGAAACCGCTTGATCAGAAATACGATGCAGATTAAAGAGTTTGAGTAAACATATAGAAAACAGACGTATGGAGTGGAATTACGCAACTTTATTTCATGAACATTTATCCGCCTCACATAACCTGATGTATAACATACTATAAGCAAAGACGTTATTCCCTATAGTATCTTATCGTCGTTATCAAACTGAAATTACTAACAGTATTGGAGCATCGACTCAAGAGCACATAGACTAGTAGTGGCTGTTCAATTCGGTGGAATCAACGATGAGAAATTACAAGCAATAACCTTAGAACTAAACCGGTAGTACAAGAAGTGGTTATCACGATTTAACGACTTATTGGATAACAATGCTGTTTAGAGGCAGTGGCCTGTGGCCTTGAGTCTTAGTAGGAACAGCATCACTCACTGGGAGGCAGGTTCACCCAAGTGATGAGTCAGTCATATACAAGACTAAATATACATCCTTGATCCCGCTTCTAGCCGCTAATCATCATCAGTACTTTAAATAAGTTGAAAGAGCCGCTAGAATTTGCCGATAACCTTAAGAAAGACTAAAACAGACAACAAGAAAAGGGAGTTACTTATCTTATTCACCATTAATACTTATTTACCCTTGATGGGATCAGGAATTCTAAGTCTGTAATGAAAAAAATATGAGGAAAAACGAAAATGGTGTAAAGAAAGACAGCTGCTAAGCAATTGAGGAATTATATGAGCATATGTATGATAAGAAAATGTGTAAGTAGCTGTATTCAAAAGCCAACACAGAGAGACAGAGTATACCTCTCCTTGAGATAAGGGACATTAGTTGTCAATACAGAGATGTTCAATAGCTAAAGGCAGAAATGAAGTGTCTCCTGCTTTTATTCAATACAGATGTCAAGTTCCACTTCAATGTGACCATATATAAGCAAGTTGACAGTGTAGCTATGAGAAGTCCTGTAGGACCAGTATTGGCTGAAGTCCTAGTGTCATAGTTAGGAAACACCATCAGAAAAAACCTTTAGACGATGAAACCATGCTTCATTCAAGATATCCTGATGGTACCTTTATGTTGTATGCAGGCGTACAAGTAGCAAGGAAGCTGATTTTTCTCGACTTATGTTTGAAATATAATGAAGGTTAGACGATAGATAAGATCATTCACCGCTAAACCCCATGGAATGGTTAGTGTTTAAACTTCAACAGTTTCTGTGCAATCAGCTGCCAGGAAAGTTATGTGAGGACATTATATCGGATGGTGGAGAGATATGGTTCCCTAGAAAAACTACATGGAGAATTTCAACTAAGCTAACAATAAGTGGTTGCAGTTAAGAGGAAGTTTTCGTTTCGACAAAGTCATTTACTAAGCTGTACATTTATGAATACAAGTTACAATGAGCAGAACGTTCCACAATTACTTCCGGTCAGGGCCAAGTTATATTGAATAACTCTAAGAAGTTATGCATTTGTGTTCAGAGTGGGAAAATAGACAAGGGATTGTGAAATTAGATGTAATTTAGAAGTAGTATTCATCATGGACTGACATCAGGATGAATGTATAGCAAAGTGGGAAAATGAATGAAGGGTTATGAAAACAAAATTTTGATTATGTAATACCGGATTAACCTACGATAGAGTAGAAATAGGGGATTATGAAAATAAGGCCGGAAAAAGAGGGAAGGCTGAGCGTGGGGTTAGCAACCCCAACCCAGAAAATCAATCCAATCGCTAAAAAAACTTCAAAGCATAGACAAATTATGAAAATAAGATTGTAATTACGTAGTACAGGTCAAATCTATGGAAGAGTAGGAAAATCCTTGTGCAGAAGAGCTGCAAAATAACATCGGTTCATCCTGGTTATCAGTTAGTCGTCTCTGAGTTCACATTTTCCCAGGGAAACGAAATATGCAGAATTTCAGCTTGACACCATAATTCTCTCGATTTTCATAGCAGCTTCAAGGGCAAGTTGAAAAGTAGATAATAACCACCGTCTAACTGAGAGCATCTAACCCCACATAGAAGTAGCATATGTCTTGTTTACCTGGAAAGTTTGCATAAAGCAAGAAAGAGGATATTTTTCAGAGAAGCGATATTTACAGTAGTAGAGCTGGAAATGAGAATGAACTGTAAAAAGTAACAGTCGTACGGCATTTAAAAATGCATAGCAATTTATTTGTGAGAAGATAGACAGTTCTAGGACTTTAAAAGGTGGCGACAAACAAGGATTTGTAGAAGGAAGTTGTAGACACTAATTGACAGCGTAACAGGCAAATACTAGGAAAGCATTTAAAGTACAGTTTGATGTAGAAAAAGGAACTTTTTCAACTGTACTGTTTTACAAAGTTGTATAGCCAGTGCAAGATTGTTTTCGAATTATAGAGGAGAGTTGTTTGATAAAAGAAGTGTTCAGAACCATAATAAAACTTCGAGGTTTGTAGGGGTTTTATTGATTTCAAGGTGGTCTTCACCACGGAATGGTGTTAGTTGGAAAACCACTGAAAACTTAAGATCACTTGACAGTTTTTTGTCCGTGTATGGGAATCTTTGGCAGTGCATACATGTGACCCTATCAGTGATCGAACTCAAAGCCTTCTGGTTCCATAGCAGGCAATTAACTATTGAATAACTGCGTTAGGGTTAATAAGTAGACACTTTTCTACTTCCATCAGTTCACGGTTTCCAGCGAGGCGTTCTCTGCTGAGGAGCCACAACTAGGAATAAAAATATATCCAGTAATCATAGGTTTTCAACCGTTCTCCAACTAATGTCAGTCTATGATGAATATCATCTAGAATAAAAAGGTTATTCTAGAGGTGAAAAGAAGTTACGTAGTAATTTATCAAATGATCCAAGTAACAAGGATAATGTAGAGTTTGACGAAGTGGAAAACTATTTGTAGATGTGAAATGGGACTACTGAAAGTTTAGCTGATAGATGTAGGAATGATAAAGAAAGGAAGAAGATAACAAGAAGCCGACTATTCATCGTCACCACGCATTTTTCTATCTTTAACCTCTTTTTGCGTTTATCCATTTGTCATTTAACTATCTCCGTTCATATCTACTGATAAATTTGATGACGTCAGTTTCAATAGCTTTCTCCTTACATAGGTCTGCCGCTAAGTTATTACATAACTTCACACCTTTAAAAATAACATCTTGATCACTCATTTAGTGAGGGTGATCTCATCTGTGATTGAATACCGAAGTAATGCCTTTTAGTGATAAAGTCAAACACGACTGTAGATTTTTGTAAAACTACTTTTTTCGATTCATCATGACTGAATGTGGATTCTTTGTTGTTTAGTTAGAAAAAGTTGATCTGACATCAAGTAAAGATCACTAATGAAACAAACGTAGATAAGCGGCAGTCAAAACCGTGTATAACTAGCAGGGTAACGAAATGTGTTATCTACAGTCAACTTCTCTGTATATAGGTAGAGTTGTAAAATTCTGACTATAAAAAAAACGCAGTAAACCATTTCATACTTTGTCTTTTTTTTGAAAACTTTGCAGGTAACCGTTAAATTTCCAGTCTCGATTAGTTTCCAGGAAATGGAACTAGTATGCACGATTGAGGAGGCCTAAACTAGGCGAAAACATCTCTTAGGTTTCAACAATTTCTCCACATGATTCCAATTTATAATGAAAACGATTTTAAAATCAAACAGTTTGCTTTAGACTTCCAAAACTAAAGTGTATCTGGTGCTCTCTAGTGAATTGCTTCAAGAAATATCTTCTTAAGTTTCAGTGAGAAGCCACGGTTTATGATGTCAACTAATTTTGGTGTGAGAACAGATACCTGCCAGTAGTATTGGACAATGATCCTGCTATCTCATAAGTTAACAGAAGGTGGAAAGTATGGGTTGACTGTTAGTTTTCATATCTGACAACCTAAAGTTGGATCACACAAAGAGTTGTGGGTGCACACTGTAGAAGTATCCTAAACCTGGATGAAATGGATGTCAAATGACATCAGATTTTCAATAGTTCTCTGATTGTTTCCTAGACATTATCGAGGCCTATTTGAAATGTAGATTTTTTAGGAGAAATATAAATATTTATGGAGACACTGGTCTCTCACACTTATTCATAGTGTTTGCTTCCACAAATGTACATCAGAAAATGCAAAGATACTTGGCGATGACATGAAGTCTACATTTCATTAAGTTGATGAGGATTCACTATTCAACACTTAGATATATCTATCAACAACGTAGCGTTGTACTTGATTTGATTCTTCTAAATATCTCATAATATTTAATTTGAAGATGAATAAAAACGGGTTTTGCTTAGTTTTAAGGATAAATATCTTTCTGAACTTTGTAATTAACTTCTTCAAATATTTGTTCCGCTTAGAGATTACGATAAAACTGGAGTTAAAGACTGAACTTTGATCATAATCTCTTCAAACATTTTTGAAATGTATTAGATTATTATTGATTTCAATGAATCGTTTCGATGTTTGGGTCATATTATGATCTACAACGAGCTATGCAATAAAATATGCTAATTTGTACAAAAAATGTTTCCATTCATAATTTATTTAAGCTAAGTTACATAATAATCACTAGGCTTCTTAGTTGTGATATACCATATAAAGTATGTACAAGATTTGTGGTATAATGGAGAGGTTCTTCTTGGCTATTCGATACCTGAAGTTATGAAAAAAAGTGGGGGGGGGAAGTTTTCTTGATGAACATGTTTCACATTAAAAATATCTTTATCAATGAAGGGGATTTATTTAGATTACAAGAAGAATCATGGTGCTGTTCACCCGAAGCAAAATATTAGGCTACATCATCCTGGAGAGAATGAAAAATACTATGGATTCAAAGCTACGACAAGAAGAGGATGGCTGCATGGTTGGCTAGCTTCATGAAGAACAAATCATGTGAGGATCAAATTACAAAGCTTCACTAAGCATCAGCACAGAAGACAGCAGAGAATATCAGTCAACTGGATCCTCCCTCATCTCAAATTCATCAACCTACAAAAGGCAATAGATAGCCTCCATCGAGAGGTCATTTTCAGGCACCTGCTGCTTCAACACAACTACTCTACTACCACAAACATTCATCAATCTCATTCAACGGCAGCCATATACTATATGATGCGACATGCGAAGTGATTGACAATGGGAAGCTCAGAGATGCCGTTGAAGTGAAGAGAGGGGACAGGAGTAGGATAAGATTGCCGACTACTATCACATCATCAATGATCTTCCTGATTGTGGTCGACTGGACTGGACTGGACTGGATGGAACTAGACTGGAGTGGAGTGGAGTGGATCATACAAGAGGTAATTGTGAGGAGCTGTGAGTAGCGAGAAGAGGGGTATACTGTGGTTGAACTGATGAAAGGACCCCAGAAGAAGATTTGGATTTCACCAATGATGATGATTTTTGTCCAAAGTTTTGTCTCACAAAATCGAAGATGTACAGGCGAAAACTAAAATGTTGGTAGAGAGACGAGGTGAGGTGAGGTGAGGTGAGGCAGCGAAGGAAGACGGACTTCGTTCGTGTGAATGTGGAGAAGACAGAGGCGGTGAAGATACCCAACCACAAACACCAACACCACCACCACCACCAACAACAACAACAACAAGTGTCAATCACCATGAAGGGGAGGAATCTAAAAGATGTTGTCTCTTCCACTCAGATGTGAAGACGAGTACTCAACGATGGCATTGGACAGAGGTCATGCTATATCGTGGAACTGACACAAGTAGAAAAATGTGTACCATCGTGTCGGCCTTGGTGTGTAACCCTAAGATCTTGCGTTCGATGCTTGGTGAAAGTTCAGAAGTATGCATGGTTGAAGAGTCCCTCACAAGGACGAAACAGCTGTCTAGTGCTCCTAGGTTTTCATTGTTTCTCTAGCTGATATCAGTCCGTTACGAATATTAACTTGTTACCGGATTTTCGGTGCAGTAGTCCATGTATCAGTTCATGATGCTGATCTCAATCTGTACAGCAGGTTAAACATTTCCCATCACTGAAAAAAGTACACCAACTTGGGAGTGAGTTGCATCATCATGGTCTAGTTTGTTGGACTAGATCAACAATTTTGAAGACTCTGTTTCTTATTATTTTTGAGTGCAACCATGTTAAAAGATAGGAAAAAGGTTTAGTTTCAGACAAACTGTTATAATATATCACTTTTATTCAAAGTGTTTATCACTGGTTACGGAGAGATAATTGACCATTAACTGCAGTTTTGTTCAGTCGAATTACTGAATGATAACTGAACGTACTTATACTGGTTGACGGTTGAGGGTGAAATGGAAATCTGGACCGCGGCTAGATTCAAACGAGCGACAACCGGGTTTCTGGCCCGATGCTCTACCAAATGAGCTACGAAGTCCCTGTTGGTAGAGCATACGATGAGGGACCCGGTAGTCGCTAGTTCGAATACGATCGCGGTCCAAATTTTCATTTCATCTTCAGTCGTTACCCAGCATAAATATTAGTCAGTGAAACTACAGCTACCCCAGATAGTCAAATCATGATTGAACCTACATACTTTACTTACCAAGAGATATGGTCAGTAGAGGCAATCTTATGGAAAATGATGTTATGTTGATCCTAGACGTTCAGAATAAACAAAAGCTGAAGGCCTGAAACGTAATTCCATCTTTTGAAATATCCAATGAAATTTTTTCTTCAGTAGTCCATGTTTAATACCTTATTACTATATGTGTTCTTGGTCGTCACTAGGAGTTTTATGTCAAGTTTCAAGGTGGAAAACGTAGCTTGCATCCACATCTAGTATTGTTATTACTCATGTATTTTTCTCTATCATCCTTTTTTTGATACTATGGGGAGCTAGCTGGATACTCACCAACCGAAAGTTCTAATCCAACTGCTTATTCGATGTAAGCGAAATTCCCAATAATACAAGAGGAAAATTCGAGTAGTGTGTTGACGCATAAATCCATTATACCTCTTTGATATATATGTGTCACACAGTAAAGCTGTCTTGTTTACTCATGACATTTCAAGTGATAACTTTGGTAAGATCCAGAAACCTATCTAGGTGTGGAGTGGAGAATTCTAACAAGATAAAATGAAATCTGGGAAAGAGCTCTGCAACATCCATGCACGCTGTGTCACACAGTAACGCAATAGGATGGAAAAGAGTGATGGTTTTGAGAAATAACTTGCGTATATGAAGAGAGAGAGAGAGAGGTTGACAGCTGACTCCCTATTGGTCGAATCGATACCTAACACATGTAACAGGAATAACAGAACCAAGTCTGGACAATTTTATTACTGATCAAATTCAACAGTGAATAATGGTAGAATAATAAAAACAAGACCAATAAGTTTTTATGATTACTTTGATGTGATTATGAGAGATAAATTCCACTGCAAATGAATTTCGGTAAGTAATACTGTTTCACTGTTCTGCACATATAAAAAAGGACTATAATGGGATTAAATGAAGTTCTATTTTAGATCAACTAATCTTCCTTCCAAACTTGTTGGCTTTTGATTTCCAGTAATCTCATTTTCCAGAAATTTTCTGACATTCTGTCATTGTTATTATCCATCTTTGTGAAGTTATGGTAAACATGGTAGTTGTAATACTCCAGTGATCTAGTGGATAGAGATTTGGGTTTAGAAACGATTAACGCTTGGTAACTGTCCGATTGGGAACAACGTCATTCACTGGGATATAGGTGTATCCAGCTGACGAGTTCTAATTAAATTGGACGAAAAGCGAGTCTTGGATTCCACTGCTAGCCAACACTAAGCAAATTACAACTAGCTACTAAGTGTTCAGATTATTGTATTTCTGTCTTTCACAAATCCAATTTAGGTCATAAACGCTTTAATCAGATAATTATCAATCCATAAAATGATAAGTTAACCAGAATGCATGGGGTATGAAGGCTTCATATTTATGGTACTCCTAGCTGAGTAGAAAGAGAGAGAGATTTCAGTCAGATCTGATTGGATTTTGCCTAATTACGATCATTAACCGGCACATCAGATGATGCATTAGTGAAAAAATGGTCAACCTGATTATGCACATATTTACTCTAAAGAATCCTTGTGGAATAAGTTGAATGGTATTTAGGGTTGTATGTCTTGGATAATGAAATGAATCTCCTGAAAATATATTACATTCCTTAAGATATCTATAGTGTATCAATTTTCCTTTGAAGGATAATTAGGATAAAATATCTTCTCTTTGTTTTATCATTGACAGCGGAATTCAGGACGTGCTTTTCTCATTATTTGACACTCATTGGGTGGATTTAGCTAATCCCCAATAAGTGATGTTATTACCTTTGAGATTCGAACCCAGTAAGCATCACTTCAAATACTAAAGCAGTATCCATCTCTTTTTCAATGAGTTATATTTGAAGTGCTTTCTATGAACAAAACTCTCGGCTTTTTATAGTAATATATCACTTGCTTTCTATTAGGTAAGAGTCAGCAAAGAAGAGTAATCAACTGATTGGTTATTCTAAATTTTAAAAAAACTTCAGTACTCATTACTTAATGTATGTTCGGTATTCATATGTTGACAAAGAGAATATTTTTATAATATATTTCGCTTCAGCTCAAATATTCATGAACAATAAATGGATTAGCTATCTATTTTGATCATTATGAGTAAATAATTCGATATTAGAAGCATTTAATTGTAGTCAATACAACAGGAAAGGTAGCTGTATTAAGTACTTTAGGGGAACAATTTGCGTAGGAGTAAAACTTGAGCAATGCGGTAGTTTGTGATTCCATTTTAGTCTGTTTTGTTAGATCTGTCCCACAGTGGAACAGTACTGTCTACTGGATGTTATTACTATATATATATAATACTGTTATTACTATCATATTACTTTATTACGCATATAACGTTTCATTTGGAATGAATGTATCCTGATAAGACTCAGGCTTTTCCTATTTCCTCTTTGTTTATTCACTGCTGCAGAATACATAATATCGATAGTAATAGTAATAATAATAATAACATACACTTACTTCGCTTAACAAATCTGAACAATTCAAGAACAAAGACATTTGCGGAATAAAATGAGGTCATTTTATTTCATAGCCTTCCATCAGCTGCAAACAGCCTACAATTCAAATGAAATTAGTATTAGTAGTAATAATGGCATGACATAGTTTAAAAAAGCTGAAATAAATGGAGATTTGAAATCGAGGATTAACAATAAGATGGTAGTGAATGAGTTGAGGAAATACAGAATTAATAGTTATATACCATAATCAAAATCAATGAAAATTTGTATTTATTGAGATGGAGAATTCTGTAGCTATGGAAAGAAGGGATACAATAAACGAAAAATCAAACTAAAAGAAAGGACTGTTTGTGAGGTAATAAGTTACGTTATTACATGAAAAATCGAAAAATTGTTTAGTGATTAACAGTCAGTAAGTAAGTGATGAATAAAGGATGCAACCAAAAAGTTAATTACAGTCTCCTTCTAAGTACACTTGTCAGGTTGAAAATGTTTGATAGTGAGAGATCCCCGAAGCGTAATAAACATGGTGTTTTTTTTGTTTCTTGATTATCCTAAAGGATTGAGAAACACTTATTTGATGTCCTGTTTACATTAGCTGCCAGGTGATTACGATTCTAAAGACCTTGTTACCATTCAGCCACACATTTCTCACGATATGCTCATAAAATCGATTAGACGCTCTTCTTTCAGTCTGTCCTATGTACATGTTTCCACAAGCACAGGTGAATTGATATACTCAGTTGAAGGTGACGTGAGATGGGTATTTGTCCGCTTTCTAGTGTGTTCTTGAGCATAATGTATTAAAAACTGAGATCAGTCTGGCAGCAGGGAAGCTTCTTCTCAGTGCAGATTTTATTTTTCTGTCTATTCTTTCATATGTTTCATCACCTTTGAATGCTAGGCGAAGAAAAACGGGCTTCTTCTCTAACGGTTGGATATTTCGGCTTCTCAATTAATTCTTTCCCATTCTTCATGATGAATTTCTCTGAATATTCATTGTCTATAATACTCTTCATAATGATACCGAATATTTCTCCTGGTTTATCTTTTGAGCACGGTATTTTTATTCCACTGACTAAGGTCCTGACTAAGCCACGCTTATAGATTACAGGAAACAAGCTATTGCATTGAAAGTATTGACCAATTCAAATATCTTTCCAAGGGATAGTTTTCTAAACTGCAACATCACATCTCCGTCATATATTTAGATCTAAAAAAATTGAATCTGTCCTCATTTTCACATATTATTGCAAAATTAACATTTGGATGACCTTAATTGAAGTTGTCAAACAATCTTGACTCATTTCTCATTATTAATTGTCCCTTGGGTACCTAGTGGAACATAATGCTTCATTAGCATGTCTCCATTACACTCTCTTCGCTGAAATCTTTTCAACCTGGCTCAACGACTACCCAAAACCTCTCATTTACTACTCACACCATATCCTCCAGGTCACCCTCGTCTCACACGCCAAACTCATTGCTTCCCATCTCGATCCCACTCGACAACCTGGCCTGGCGCGTGATATCCCCAGTCAACCTTCTCAGTGTATGCCCAATCCATCAACACTTCCTCAAGATGCATATTTGTTGAGCAAGCGATAGATTCCTGGTTGGTTCGTCGCCAACTAACCAGAGCTCCTTGTTACTTATTCTCATTATTCTGGTCATCTGAGCTTCAGTATCAAGCTAGTGTAGGCGGCAGTTGTTGATGAATATCTGTAGTTTGTTGGAAGCGCCTTCCGTAACGTGCAAAGTCTCTGAGCCATACAGAAGCACTGACTTGACTGTCATTGGTGTTGAAAATCCGGATGTTGTTCACACTTTCTGCTGAATGCTGAGTGGAGTGGAGTGGAGTGCAGTAGACCTCCACACTGGTTTCAGGTTAATCAACACCTGTCTTGCTATCTTTCCGATCCTGGTTGGCTTTGACGTCGTCGTGTGTGCCTGTGCCACCTGTAGTTGAAAGAGTGCTGTCTAGGATGTTGGATGAAGGAAGCTACTTCCTTTAAGTTTCTCCCATTCATGGTGATTGGAGCTTGTTGTTGTTGGTTGGATATCTTCATCACCTCTGTTTTCTCTTCGTTCACTGGAAGTGCCATCTTTCTTCGCTGTCCTACCTCGCCTCTTCTGTCAGCTTGTTAATTTTCGCCTGTAGATCTTCGAGTTTGTGTGAGATCATCGGAGAAATCCAAGTCCTCTAGGATCTTTTCTACGATCCAGCGTATTCCCCTCTACTTTCTCCTCACTGTTTGTTGCATGATCCAGTCCACTACAATCAGGAATATCATGGGTGATAGTAGGCGAATGTCGTGTCTTACCCCTTCCTGTTTTCACTTTATTGGCATCACTGAGCTTCGTATTGTGAATTATTTGGCATGTGGCATCTCTCCAGGATGATGCAGCTTAATATTGTGCTTGCCATGGGTGGACAGGAGCAGTATTCCCCCAAGAGTTAGGTCTCCCTCCTTCGGCAGTTTGACAAGCTAGCCCTTCTTTGAATCCGCCGGTTCCTCCCCTTCCTTCTAAACCTTCTGCAATAGTGGTGTGAGCATGTCCGCTGTTGTCTCTTCGTCTGTTCTCAGTGCTTCTGGCGGGATTCCATCTGGTTTTGCTGCTTTCCCTCATTTCAATATCTTTATGGTATTCTGGAATTCTACTTTTGTTGGAGGATTTGTGTTCACTTGTAGTTTTGTGGCTGGGTTGCTGGTGGTATTTCTGGGCGAAGTGCAGATGGTGGTGGTAGTCGATTCAAGAGCCTCTTGAAGTGGTCAGCTCATCGTTTCCTTTGTTTCTCTTCTTTCGTAGTTAGATTTCCTTCATCATCCTTTATTGGTTTCATATGTGTTTTGTTGATCTCTTCCCAGATAGTAATTTGGTTATTTGAAGTAATGTTGTCAGGTCTGTCTCTCCTACCTGAAGCAGCCTGTTCTGCTTCACTTGCCAATGTGTCATAGAAGTGTCTTTTGTCTTTCCGTGCACTCTTCACTTTTTTGTCCAGTGTTTTACAAGTTGTACTCAAATCCTTTTCTCGTTGTGTATCCCTGCACTGGTTCACCGTCTGTTTCACCATCCTCCTCTCCCTCATCTATCAGCTTCCATGTGTCCATCGAGATCCATTCCCTGTCCTGTCTTCTTTCTTCTTCCTTCCTAATGCTGTTATGCGGGTTTCTTTCTACATAGCCTTCAAAGACTTCCAGTGATCATCCACACAGGTTTCTTCAGGGATGTTCTTCGATATCTTCCATTTTATCTTGATGGCTGCCGTGAAGATGTACCTGGTAGTGTCGACCTTCAGTTTCTGTTCTGTATGTTCAACTTGAACTGTGGTAGTCTATCACGAACTACTTTGAAGGCATTCAACTTGATTTGGAAGGCTCCTTGCACTATGTGATGGTTTGAGCCTACATCCGCTCCTCTTCTTGACCTTGTGTCAAGCAGGCTGACTGCGTCTCCACTTTCTCCACATTGAGATAAAGTCGATCTGATTTTTAGTGTAGTGTGTCCATTTGGTGAAATCAAATCCATATCGCTTTGTGGATATCCTTGTGCTTGAACACATTGCCTCCAATCACCAAATCGTTGAATTCGCAGAAGTCTGCAAACAATTCTCCGTTCTCGTTCATCACCTCACCGAGTGCTTCTCGACCCATACTGAGTTCTCTTTCTGTGTTGTCCTCTCCCAGTTTGGCATTCATGTCGCCCATTAGAATTTTGATATCACCAACTTGAGTGGTGTCTTGTCCAGTGTTAATTGGAGTTGTCTGTAGAATTCCTCCTTTTTTTCTTGCTCTGCATTATTTGTAGGTGCGTAGCATTATATGACTGTAACTTTCCGTCCTTTTGAGTTGAACCTTGCTTTGACTCATTAGGATAGTAATAACAATTATTATAATGACGATGATGATTAAAAGTATTGATACAATTGATAACATATTGTTTAGAGTAGATGCTGATTTGTATGCTGATGGCAAATTAGTGAAAATCGCAGTACAACAAACTGAAACATTATTACAAATGCTTGAATTGGTTTTCTTCACACATATTTGTTGTTCATTATTTGCACAGTGAAGCCAGCTGAACTTCGTTTTGTCTATTCAGGCTGTTGTGGTCAACCCATGTATGTTGGATCTCTGTAGTAAGTCTTTCTTTATATGACACAAAACATTTTGTTAGATGTTTGGTCCCACTTAAATCAGTCTTGTATCCTATTTATATCAACCTCGCCTAGTTAACTAGTTCACTAGTTACTAGCCGGTTCTAAGCCCGGATAGAGAGGAAAGATTGGGTATAGGGTAAGCTACCCCGGAAAACCAATTCAATTGGGAAAGAATCTTCAAAGCACAAAGAAAACGCAAAAAATAAAGATAAAATTATTCCTCGCTGGAATCGAGGAGATGAAATGTCCCGGGTTGGTGAAAGTCTTCAGAAAGCTAATTGGCCAACGTATCCTCTCTCTCTCTCTCTCAATGAAGGCGGGCGTAAGTATAGGGACATGGGACGTCCGCACGATGTTTGAAGCTGGGTGGTAAGGGTTCCCAGATTGCAAAAGAGATGAGAGGGTATGGCATAGAAGTGCTAGGAATCTACGAGGAACCTGCAGATGGAATGGAAATTGGTTCTCCAAACTGTCAACTGGAGAGTCAATAATCTACTCCGATATTCTCACCCAGATGACAACCATCAGCACACTGAGTTTTCCAGTGGCTATCATGGTGCTGTCAGAAACATTGAAGGCTGTCAGACAATAGGGACCAAACTCCTCCTGTAGGATCAACGTAATGATAGCAAGATTCAACTCAAAAGGAAGGAAAGTCACAATTACACAACGCTACGCTATGTACCTACAAATAATGCAGATGAAGAGAAGAAGGAGGAATTCTACAGACAGCTGCAATCAGTAATGAACAAGACCCCACTACAGTTGGGGACATCAAAATTCTAATGGGTGAGTGCTGTGAATAGCAGACTGGAAGCGGATAACACAAGAAGAGAACTCATGCATCATGGGTCGAGAAGCAGTCGGTGAAATGAACGAGAATGGAGAATTGTCTGTAGACTTCTGCGCATTCAACGATTTGGTGATTGGTGGAAGTGTGTACAAACACAAGAGTATTCACAAAGCGATATGGATTTGATTTCACCAGATGGACATACTACACCAAAAATCAGATCGACTTCATCTCACTCTCCATGTGCAGAAAGTGAAGACGCAGGTCAGTGCACACAAGAACAGATGAAGGAGGGGATCAGATGTAGGTTGACACTACTCACTATCTATTGCAGGGAACTTACCATCAAAATCAATTTGAGAGCCTTCAAAGAAGCTGGTGATAGACCACAGTTCACGTTGAACATCCAGAATAGAAATTGGAGGACGAAAGTACAAAGGAAATCTTCACGTCAGCCAGTCATCAGGAAAAAATGTGAGACAATTAAGCAACATCTCTGAGGAGGAAACCTGTGTCGAAGAATACGGGAACCGTTTGAAAGAGATGTGGAAATAAACCTGCATAACAGTATAAGGAAGGAAGAAGCAGGAAGACAATTAATGGATCTTGACGGATACATGGAAGCTGATAGAGGAGAGGAGGATGGTGAAGCAGAAGATAAACCAGTGCAGTACAGTGTGGAGATGAACAACGAAAAGAGGAACTGATTACAACGTATAAAACACTGACCAAGGACAAAACACTTCTACGACACACTGGCAAGTGAAGGGGAACAGGTTGCTGGTAGGAGAGACAGAGACCTAACAACATCATATGGAATAACCAGGTTAATATCTGGGAGGCAAGAGATCAACACAGATAAAACTAATGAAATATAGTGAAGTAAACCATGTTACCAAAGAAGAAGAACAAAGGAAACAATGGGCTGACAACCTCAAAAAAATCTTGAATCGACCACCACCTGCGACACGTCCAGAAATACCACCAGCAACTGCAGAATTGTCAGTGAACACAAGAAGAGGGTGACTGGTTGGCTAACAGGATAGTAGGCTGGCTGACTTCAGGAAGAACAAATCATGTGAGGATCAAACTACAACGCTACACTAAGCATCAGCACAGAAGACAGCAGAGAATACCACTCAACTGGATCCTCCCTCATCACAAATTCATCAACCTACAAAAGGCATTAGATAGCCTCCATCGACAGACAATTTCCAGGCACATGCTGCTTCAACACTACAACTCTACTGACACAAACATTCATCAACCTCATTCAACAGCAGCCATATGCTATATGATGCCACATGCGAAGTGATTGACAATGGGAAGCTCAGAGAAGCCGTTGAAGTGAAGAGAGGGGACAGGAGTAGGATAAGATTGCCGACTACTATCACATCATCAATGATCTTCCTGATTGTGGTCGACCAGACTGGATGGAACTAGACTGGAGTGGAGTGGAGTGGATCATGCAAGAGGAAACTGTGAGGAGCTGTGAGTGCGAGAAGTGACGCATACTGTGGTTGAACCGATCGAAAGACTCCATAAGAAGATTTAGATTTCGCCAACGATAATCATTTATGTCCAATGTTTTGTCTCACAAAATGGAAGATGTACAGGCGAAAACTAAAATGTTGGCTAGAGAGACGAGTTGAGGTGAGGTGAGGTGAGGTGGGGTGAGGTGAGGTGAGGCGAGGCAGCGAAGGGAGACGCCACTTCGTTCAGGTGAATGTGGAGAAGACAGAGGCGGTGAAGATACCCAACCACAAACACCAACAACAACAACAAGTGCCAATCACCATGAACGGGAGGAATCTGAAAGATGTTGTCTCTTCCACCCAACTGCCTACCTCCCTACCCACCTGTCTACTCACCTACACGCCTACCTACCTACACACCTACACACCAACACACCCACCTCCCCAGGCAGCATCGTTTCAACTACAAGGGGTGGCGGCGGCACACATGAGAATGTCAAAACAGTCAGGATTAAAAAGACAGAAACACAGGCCCCCCCTTCAATTATCTGAAATAATCAGTGTGAAGATCTACTGCACCACATTCAGCATAAAGTGTGAACAACATTCGGATTCTCAACACTGATTCAGTCAAGTAAGTCAGTGCTTCAATGTGGTGGCTGAGAGACTTGTCGTGTTACGAAATGTACTCTCAACAAACTGCACACATACATTACATGAACAGCTGCTGCCTCAGCTCATTCGATGCTGAAGATACTGAAGATGAGATGTCGATAATAATAAGAATAAGCAAGAATGTAGTGTGGCTGGCCAGCTGGCTGGCTGGTTGGTTGTTGGTTGGCTGATTGGGTGAGTGGATGACAACGAACCAACTAATAATCTATCACCGAAGAGATATGTAGAAGAATAAAGTGTAGATGTATTGAATTGGGCATCGACTGAGAAGATCGTTTATAGACATCAGGATCCAGATCTGGTCGTCGAGTTGAACCTGCATGGGAAACGACGAATTAGTCTTTTTAGGTTGACAAGGAGGAGTTCATGTCGGAGGGATATAAGTGCTTGTGGGTAGTGTTGGAGCCAGGCTGCAAGGGCTTCAGAAAACAGAGTGAAGTGGCGACGTGCTATTGAAGCCCTATGTTCCACTAGGAACCCAAGAAACAAATAATAATAATCATAAATCTCATTTCTATTGAATTTAATGCCACCGCTGATCTATTCTCTAGTCTTTAAGTGTCTAGTGAGGTCTATGGAGTTTGTTTTAGACATCATTTATGTGCTCTGATCCTCATATTCATTTGCCTTAATATTTCCCCTGCATATACTGCATCCCATTGTCAGCACCCTATCTCGTTAACACAATTCCGTTTATTTTCCTTTGGTATTACATGTTTTGCCTTTATCAAAGTAGAGCGCAGAGTATTTGTCATATGAAAGTACACCTTTGTATCATACTTATCGAGAATTCTTGCTATTTCTTACGATTACTCTTTGCGAAATGGAATCATCACAATGTTAATCCATTTCTTTGACGAATGTTTTTGGATTATTTTTTACTTCAATTTCAAGATTCTTTGAAAAGATCTATTCAGATAATTTTTGATTATAAGTGTCGACTAAATTATCTTATTATTTTTGTCTTCTTCCATTGTCATCATATGCATGACTCTGTTAATGAGATTCTTAACAAGAGTTAATTTACTGATGTAAGTCCATATGAAAAATGATAATAACGATAACTATGCTTATCTATTAGTTTTCTGAATATATATTTATCTCTAATTTGCCGTGGTTCGGATATCTTTCGACCATATAGACCAGAAAAGCTATCAGTTTAACAATAGATTCAATCTTTTTGAACTGTATGATATTTTGTGACATGTAAGCGTAAACCTTCGGCACTATGGTAGAGTGTTATTCCATGTTAACTTGTTTATTTGATATATACCACACAGTGATATAGTATAATTTACTGGATGACGTTTTAACCGAAATTTATTGCTCACATTTATAGCAAAGTAATCATACATAGTCCACTCATTTATTTGAATGGTAGCAAAATTTTCCAGATATCTGCAATTTGTGATTAATCATTGTTTCCATATGCATTGACTTTAACCAGCCGTAACCTATTCTCCGTTTGTGTTAAAGATAAGCTTCCTCGTTTAGCCACCTCAATGTGCATCTACCAGTTCACCTGCTCTTGTGGAGCAAAGTACATCGGCCGTTGCCAGAGGATGCTTTCTACACATATACGAGAACATCTTCCTGCTTGGTTTTATAAAGGTGAAAGAAAGTCTGTTAGGACTTCTATTCCAGAATGTTTGATTGATTTCCGTCACTCAACAAAATAAGACAATGACTCTAAGATTATTTATCAAATTCTCCAAAACCTCCTACCTTTTCTTCGTTTTCAACTTCCTAAAACAGAGGCGGCTTTAGCTATTCATGGACTAAAACCTGATCGATGTGTACAAAGAATTGTGTGCAGTCACTGTTTTTATCATGGTCATAACATTTTCCCACCCCATTAGCTTCTGCTCTTTGTTAATTTAACCTTGGTATCCTTCCTTTATCACTATTATTGTTATTATAACTGCCTTCACTTTAACTAGTTTCCGGTATTATTTCACTGTATTGTCTTTAGAAAACACTGATTTCATCTTGACCAACTTGTCTAATCTTATTACATAATACTCAATGTATTTTTGAGACGAATGAGGATTTTTAATTTACAGGTAGTATTCATCATGGACTGACATCACAAAGCTCTAATGATAAGACGTGACGTGTGAGGTGAAGCAGTGGGAAGTGAAGCGGATGCCAACTGAAGATCTTGGATGATAATCGCGCTATATCATGAACTGACAGAAGCTGGAAATTGTGAACCACTGAAAATCGACACAGTGGTTAGATGGTTAACGCGTTCACCGTGAAACCTGAAGGTCCTGAGTTCGATCTCTAGCTGGTTCGTGAGTATGTACTGCTGAGGAGTCTCTTACTAGGACGAAACGGGTGGCCAGTGCTCCAAGATTTTCAATGGTTCCCCAGGTGATGTCAGTCCATGATGAATACTACCCCTACATCATACTTAGCTGATTTACCACTTTCATCAATTTCTTCACCCCTTCTATGAAACATTCCATATATTAAATAATCTGCTCTGTTTTCGTTCATACTTCAACTGTTATCATAATCACAAATACGTATGTCAACATCCATTTCGTTATTATTGTCATCATCATATAGTGTTTATGATAAATTGGTTGGTTGTGGCTAGCAGAAGAATTCAGGACAAACGTTTCGTCCTATTTGGGAGTTATCAGCTGGATGTACCTGCACCCCAGTGATGTTTATCTCACTGGGACACGAACTTCGTACCCATCGATCCAACAAAACAACGGAGAATAACAAGTATATCAATAAATATTACTACAGTGTTTAGTTTTTTTCACGGAATTTAATTTTTCATATATCGTATAAGTATATGAATGTACAGCTTGAAAGTAAATTTATTGAAAGAGTCTCTTCTCTGAAAATATCTTGTTCTACATGTATTAGGTGTTGATTCAATGAAGAAAGATTCTGTGATCAGTGTCTCCCTTCACCTAGTTTAATTGGATTTTAGAATTGTCACTTCACATTCCAACCGCCCTATAGTGTTATTATGAGTCAGCGCATGTGCAGTGACAGCCGAGTTCTTCACTAAATTACGCAGCTTACAAGGCTTTACGATTGTATGTTTCTCTAAATTTTGTGTTCTGTTATTCTGAGTGATCACTATCGGCTACATGATACTTTATAGATTAAGATATTTTTCTAAATTGGCTCCATTGGATCTTCCAGCCTACAAAGTTTCTTTCTGAGTGAGTTTGTCAGTTTAAATGTCACCCTAATCCCGAGTTCTACGCAAAATTTACTACATACCTTCTTTATATAGCAACAGTGTAGAAGATTTATATTCCTTCTTAGGCATGTTAAAGTCACCACCAACGTTATCATTCCTCCTGTGATCAGTTCTTATAAACATTTCTATGAATCCTGGAGGATAATTATTAGGGAGTAGCGTCTCTGTGATGTTTTCCATATCCCTATCTAGGCGTTCCGACTCACTAGTCAAACCCCTAGCCCGGTTGCTTAAACATTTTACAATCCCATCTGGACAGGTATAGGGTAAGGCAGTGTGATATCCAAATATGTATTCGGATGTGTCGGTCTCCTATGAACACTTGTATCTAAGCCTCAACCTTCTCTCCTCTTGAATTTGCAATCCGACATAGGTGGTAATTCTCCTTCTTCATTTTTCAAGTCGTGAGTGAATTGGATTGCATCTACTATAGAGCGGATGTGTGCAAAAACACTCTGGTTATGTTCTGATTTTAGCACAGTAAATGTGGTATCTCCAGAAAGAATAGGTAACAAGGAACTCTAGCTGGCTGGCAACGAACCAACCAGGAACCCATCGCCCAACAAATATGTAGAAGAAGAAATTGGAGATGGATTGAATTGAGCACCGACTGAGAAGATCGTTTGGGGACATCATGTCGTCTAGTGGAACCCGCATGGGAAACAACAAGTTAGGAGTCGGTGCCGAGGATGATATGGAGGAGATCGTGTGGGTGGGAAATGATAGCTTGTGGGCAGTCGTGTAGCCGGGTTGAAAAGACTGCAGAGAAGAGAGTGAAATGGCGACGTGCTACTGAAGTCGTATGTTCCACTAGGAACTCAAGGGGCGAATAATAATAAATAATAAAATGTTCCATCTGCAAATCACCAGCATACCTTTGGGGTGGGTTGGTATTTTCCTAACGCTATTGGTTCCCAACTGTCTATAAATATGTTTGCTGAGATCGAAGATTCCACCGGTTCTCCTGTTTAAAAACATATATTTCTTCTTGAGAGAGAAGTAAAGTTTCTTTTGAAGAAATTATGCTGGAGATAAGATATTGTGTGTGTTTGACCCTTTTTCTTCACCATTAGCCTTCAATTTATCTCGTCTGTCTCTTTCCTTCAACTTTTATTCCTCATTCGAATAATCAATGAACACTTTTATCAACATTGTTGGCATTAGTTTAATACTCTGAAGTCCCCGTGTGTTACCTTGCTTAATCTTTCCTGGAATAGAATCTTAAAAGATTATTTCAATTGACTTGTTGTTTCATTCTCATTATCTAGTCTTTTATTTGTTTATAGTCTGTAACTTCCTCTAACCTTTTTATGACCTATATAAATCCTATGACTTATGTAAAAATCTTAATTTATCCTTTTTTTGTTATCATACAGTCTCTATAGGGGATAAGCTGGACCAGGGAAAAGATACTAGAAGACTTGGATTTCGCCAATGACTTATGTCTAATCTCACACAAACTCGAAGATCTATAGGCAAAAAGTAACACGTTGACAGAAGAGGCGAAGTAGGACAGCGAAGAAAGAAGGGACTTCAAGTGAACGAAGAGAAAACAGGGGTGATGAAGATATCACACCAACAACAACAGCAACAACAACAAGCTCCAATCACCATGAATGGGAGAAAATTCAAGAAAGTAGCCTCCTTCACATACCCTCCTAGACAGCACTCTTTCAACTACAGGCAGAACAGGCACACACGACGACGTCAAAGTCAGCCGTGGATCGGAAAGACAGCAAGACAGGTGTTGATTAGCCTGAAACCAGTGTGGAGATCTACTCCACTCCACTCCACTCCACTCAGCATTCAGCAGAAAGTGTGAGCAACATCCGGATTTTCAACACCAATGACAGTCAAGTCAGTGCTTCTGTATGGCTCAGAGACTTTGCACGTTACGGAAGGCGTTTCCAACAAACTACAGATATTCATCAACAACTGCCACCTACACTAGCTTGATACTGAAGCTCAGATGACCAGAATAATGAGAATAAGTAACAAGGAGCTCTGGTTAGTTGGCGACGAAGCAACCAGGAACCTACTGCTTGCTCAACAAATATGCATCTTGAGGAAGTGTTGATGGATTGGGCATACATTGAGAAGGTTGATTGGGGATATCACGTGCCAGGCCAGATTGTCGAGTGGAATCGAGATGGGAAGCGATGAGTTGGGCGTGTGAGACGAGAGTGACATGGAGGATATGGTGTGAGTAGTAAATGAGAGGTTTTGGGTAGTCGTTGAGCCAGGTTGAAAAGATTTCAGCGAAGAGAGTGTAATGGAGACGTGCGGATGAACCAAGGGACAAATAATAATAAATAATAATACAGTCTTTATGTTTTGAACTAATATACCAATATAACTATCACCTTCATTTTTATCATTTCTTAATTCACCATTTATATTTCATCACAGATGACAATTTACAAGTATCACTTGACTACAAATGTCTAGCTTGAAGATAAAATAGTTGAAAGTAATCCTTTTTTGTTGAATTTCTGGTTTCCAGTTACCTTAAAACATCCGAATGAAAACAAAATTTGCTGAATTTTTAGTTCATTAATGAGGTTATATTACTTGTTTGTAACTGGACTTCATATATATTATGTCATCTTCCATAGTAATGATGCATAGTCGCTAAGGATGCACATTTCTCTCTATTTGAGGCTCGTCAGCTGAATCCAGCTGCATCCCAGCTAGTTATAGTATTTTGGGTTATACTCAAATCCACATCCCACTGCTCTTAACAACATAGTTGTATCCACTAGGCCTTTGAGTAATGATAACCATCCTTTCTGCCACAAGTATAGATTGGAAATTATTGTTTTTAATTCCTCGTCGGTGATTGGACTGATTGGATTGGTCATTTGTGATAAATGATCTCCTGCACAGACTCCTGGATATCACTAGTAATTTAAACTGGTGACTGATGATGGATTTCAGCTAGAAGTTCGAGGGTGTGAAGTACACCAAAAAGTTGTACGAAATGGATTAAAAAATACTTTTGAACGCATGAAGGTGGCTTAAACCTCGTAATAACTAGTTTTTTCAATAAACCTTAAAATACATCCTCAATAGGTCTTATAAATGGGTGTAAATGATGTTTGTATATTTACTTTATGCCCCACTTCAATAATGTGTTTTCAGGTATTCATGAGGGAATCGGATGCTTGTTTCTAGCATCAATTGGGTCAGGTAACTCTATTTGTTTCTGAAGCCACTTTGGATTATGCTGTGTTGAACTTATATTTCCAATGACCTATGAGTCCTCCCTATATACGTGTGACATCATATAGACTTCAATTGCTTAATACAATGGGATATGACATCATTTTTCGAATTTTCAATTATCCTTAGAGTAGCTGCATAATACATTTTCCTTATGAGTAAGGGTTAAGTCTCTGTCTGACTACCAAGCTACTTACATTTGGAATGAGTGGTACCTTGATGAAAATACCTTTCTTAGGGATAAAGTCAATAGTGTTTCTCAATGTTCTGTCCACTTTACGCCACCTAATAAACTTTGTTGGACAGTTGTTTTCACTTAATGTCTCCATCACTTATCTTATCTCATCTTCCATCGATATAAAGTAGGGAGGACTCATTGGTCATTGGAAGTATAAGTTCAACAGAGCATAATCCAAAGTGGCTTCAGAAACAAATAGAGTTACCTCACCCATTTGATGCTAGAAACAAACATTCGATTCCCTCATCAATACCTAGAAACACATTATTGAAGTGGGGCATAAAGTGAATATACAAACATCATTTACACCAATTTATAAGACCTATTGAGGATGTATTTTAAGGTTTATTGAGGAACTAGTCATTACGAGATTTGATTGACCTTAATGCCTTCATAAAGTATTTCTCTACATTGTAGCAAATATTTTTTAGCTCAGGGAAGTGAAGTTTCGGTGTACTATTGATAAAGTCGAGGATAATACTAAAATGTTTTCCAACTAGGATCCCAGTCTAGAGAATAATTCACTTGAAATAAATATGTTGACATCTTAGAGAATACTCAGTCATCATCCAATATCTTTATTACTATATTTAACGTAATTTCATCATACATATTAAGTTGTTTAGTTAGCATGTTTTCATTTTCTACAATCAAATTTTTATTTGTCTACTGTATGCAAAGATTTCATCTCTGCTATATTAAGCTTTCGCTTTTATTTTGTATAAATCACTTTACAATTTTTATACTACTTTTATACGATATACCATCTAGCTTAGAATACTTTCTTCTTATCCTCAGGATGAAAAACAAAGTAAATCATAATTTAATTGTAAGTAAATCAGATCAAAATGAAAGCAGATGATTCAATAAAAGTGTTTTACATCAACTGACAACCATCTTTTTGTGTATATAAAGGAATAATCTTACCAATAGTAATGATAGTTTCAGTCAAATGAAAATTGTGTAGTAAAGAATTAACAACACTGATTTAAGATTACTACCAGAGAATGCCTCTTATAAAAAGTGATCCGTTCTAACAGACGATAAGCTATTCACCATTATAATACTATTTATGTGATAAAAATTGAAACTGATAATTAGATTTAGTGACACACACATGAAACATTGGTTGCTTGATGAATACAACCCTTATGGTTGAAGGTAAGAAGCTTTACTACCTAGCAACATGAAAGATAAGCATCTGTATTTGACCGTTTTCGTGTGTATATACATATATTAAATTAATACTTGTCCTTCGAGTTTCTACTGGAATATAGAGCTTCCATAACACGTCGCCATTTCAATCTCTTCTCTATAGTCTTTTCAAACTGGCTACACAACTACCCACTAACTCTCATTCACTCCTAACACATTCTCCTCCATGTCACCCTCCCATTTGGATTCCAATAGACGGTATGACCTGGCCTGCTGCATTATGTCTCCAAACAATCTTCTCAGTCGATGCCCAATTCAATCCATCTACACTTTATTCTTCTACATATCTCTTCGGTGATAGATTATTAGTTGGTTCGTTGTCATCCACTCACCCAATCAGCCAACCAACAACCAACCAGCCAGCCAGCCAGACAGCCAACTGGCCAGCCACACTACATTCTTGCTTATTCATATTATTCTCCACATCTCATCTTCACTGTCAGTATCGAATGAGCTGAGGCGGCAGATGTTCATGTAATGTATGTGTGCAGTTTGTTGAGAGTGCATTTCGTAACTCGACAAGTCTTTCAGCCACCAAATTGAAGCACTGACTTACTTGACTCAATTAGTGTTGAGAATCTGGATGTTGTTCACACTTTATGCTGAATGTGGTGCAGTAGATCTCTACACTGATTATTTCAGATAATTGAAGGGGGGGCCTGTGTTTCTGTCTTTTTAATCCTGACTGCTTTGACATTCTCCTGTGTGCCGCTGCCACCCAGTGTAGTTGAAACGATGCTGCCTGGGGAAGTGGGTGTGTTGGTGTGTAGGTGTGTAGGTAGGTAGGCGTGTAGGTGAGTAGACAGGTGGGTAGGGAGGTAGGCAGTTGGGTAGAAGAGACAACATCTTTCAGATTCCTCCCGTTCATGGTGATTGACACTTGTTGTTGTTGTTGTTGTTGGTGGTGGTGGTGGTGGTGTTTGTGGTTGGGTATCTTCACCGCCTCTGTCTTCTCCACATTCACCTGAACGAAGTGCTGTCTTCCTTCGATGCCTCGCCTCGCCTCACCTCACCTCACCTCAACTCGTCTCTCTACCAACATTTTAGTTTTCGCCTGTACATCTTCGATTTTGTGAGACAAAACATTGGACAAAAATCATCACCATTGGTGAAATCCAAATCTTCTTCTGGAGTCCTTTCATCGGTTCAACCACAGTATGCCTCACTTCTCGCTACTCACAGCTCCTCACAATTACCTCTTGCATGATCCAGTCCAGTCGACCACAATCAGGAAGATCATCGATGATGTGATAGTAGTCGGCAATCTTATCCTACTCCTCTCCCCT